>OX123183.2:13211702-14706184 GCA_944739405.2 Euclidia mi | reverse complement strand
CGCTAACTTGTGTATATAAACATTGATGGATGGTCGTCTCAAACACTTTAGCAGGAGCGCAAAGAATCGCTACTGGTCTGTAACAGCTTGCTTCCTTACCACCGTTACCTTTCGGAATCGGTACTACTCGCGTTACTTTCCAACGGTCTGGAAATTTTGCGGCCGAAATAAAAATATTAAATAAATGTAACAAAGGTTCGACTAAGACTAATCGACAGTCCCTCAGTATAAAAGGTGGAATGCCATCTGGCCCCACTGACCGTTTGGCTGGAAGTCGGGCGAGCGCGCGCCACACATCTGAGAGCTCGAGGCCGCCGAGGTGCGCCCACGCACCGCTCGGCGGCACCGCTGCGCACGCCGCCGCTACATCGAGCGCCACTGGCGTTGAGCTATATACTGAGTGAAAATATTGTGCGAACTCCTCAGTACACTCTATATCTGACAGCGCACATCCATTTTTTATCAAAATTTGCCGGTTAGAGTTACTTCTTTTATATCTAACATAGTTCCAGAAAGCTTTTGGATCAGACGCTAGATGACTTTGGACGCGGTCCCGATAGTGGTCATGTGCTAACTTAGTCTCCGCCTTAACTCTCGCCCGGCATTGAGAAAACGCATCGTAATCAGCACCCAACTTGGTTCTTTTATACAGCTTATGTAAATTGTATTTAAGGTTTATATTTTTTATAATAGCCGGTGTATACCACACAGGATAATTACGTGCCATATTTTTATTTTTCTTCTTTTTTGCAGGAACACAGATATCAAAACTTTCGGTCATTTTCTGATAAAAAAATCTAATGCTAAATCAGGCTCTTCAATACTATAAATTTCATTCCAATCTATTAATGTAATTAAATTATACATGTGGTTAAAATCGGCTTTCTTAAAGTTCCACTGTTTAAAGTGTTGGCAATCATCTGTAATGCTCGTAGGTGAGTGTGTGGCAGGCGCGGCGGCGACGACGTCGACGGCGACCGCGAGCGGCGGGTGGTACGCGTCTATCGGTTGCAAACCCTCTTCGTCTTCACAAACTGTTACGCCCTTACGCCCACTCAAAACCAAGTCTAATTGTCTGTCGTTGCAATTAGGTACCTTATTGTACTGAACGACTTCACAAAAGGCCAAAAAGTACTCAAAATAATTACTTACATTATTATTGCACGAAAATAAATTGAAGTCTCCTAAGATTACAACATTATTTTTATATTTAATACATATAGATTCTAATATTTGAAACATTATCATGTACTCACTCTCATCAACTTGTGGTGGTATATAAACATGTGAATAAAAAACGATTTTGCAAATGAACGGTCGCAGTAATAAGTTCAAACTTATGGTTGTCTACTATTACGTTACCGGGTGTTGGTACCCGCCGCAACTCAAACCTCGGTGTGGCCACTAAAAGCACTCCGCCCTGCTTGCGTCCATCCGCTCGATCACATCGCAATACAGAGTAACCCGGTAATACTAGCTCCACATTATGGATTGATTCGTTATATCCCGTTTCTGTAATTGCGAATATAATTATCCGACAATGACGACTCTTGCACTGACAGGAATTTGGTTAATTTAGTCCTGAGTCCACGTACATTTTGATAAAAAATTTTGATTATCTTACTGGGACTTGCTGTTTGTTGCGGTTGGGGTTGAGCGACGAAACCAAATCCACTCGCTGAACTCCACATTTAGTGGCCACACAGCTGAATCACACAGTTTTTCAAATTTACTTTCAATAACACCTATCTTAAAAGAGGCGTAGTTTCTATCAGTCTTAGGGATTAGTTTCATAATTTGTAATTCCGATTCATCTCCCAGTAAGCTCTTTATGTACTGAGCTAAGTCTGCCTCAGTAGTTGTCTTATCCAACCTCCAGACATGCAAGTATTTCTTCCGTTCGAGTGCTTTCAACGATGCAGTAATACAATTTCCACCCTTATTGATAGGATTATAGCTTGTTTTCTTTTCCACTTGTGTCCAAACGTTATTGTCGGGTGTAACCGCTGTATTCCTGGCCACACTAGCGTACGTCACCGATGTAGCGGCCGGCGGTGGTTCCTCGGCGCCCGCGACGCCAAGCAGCGGCGGGGGTGAAGTCGGCGGCGGCGGCTTCTCTTGTAGCGATTTATTCGCGCTGTTTCGCCTAGCTACGTTCGTGCCTGATGGTATTTCAGCCGTATTCGTTACCGGGTTCGATGCCGGTGGATGTAACATGCTTTCAGTGCGAGAATTGACGTTCATGAATCTGCTATGTTGGCTGCCTAATTTCAAAATTTTAACTTCCTCTTCCAAGCTAATACATTTTTTGGTACAATTATTTAAATCTACTTTCAGCTGACTATTTTCCAGTATAAGGTTTGATAATGTATTCTTTATTTCTTGAATAAGTTTTGTTTCCATAGCATTTATTTGTGTAGTAATACTCTGATTGACTTTTTCTAAAATATCCGACACATTATGTTGGATTGACTTTTGAACGATCAATATTTCTTCCATAGTTACTTGTCTCATTTGATTGTATGGGTTCTGCCTTTTTATCTTTATCCATCATACTAGACCTAGTGCTCATACCTCGTGCCGGAGTCATATCTGTTACTCGGTCGTGTTTAGTAACGTTTAAGCAAACATCACATTTAAATTTGCGTTTTAATTGTACCTTTTTATCCAAAAACTGCGCCGAAGTAATATTCTGACAAGTATAATGCGAAGCAGGGAAGTAAAGAAAATAAAAATGCCTCTCAAAAGTCGAAACTCGCAACAAACTCGAATAACAGTCGCGAAATTGTAACAAAACCAATAAGTTGAGTACCGCATTTAATATGCGGACGTTAGGATTTAATGTCCCACCTTTCGAAGAAATACGACAAAAGTTGGACCATTGCTGAGGGCTGGAGAAAGAAACTTGGACGAATGAGGGGACCTGGTTCATTAATCAAGCAAATGAGTTTGATGGATGGCGGAAAGATTGTCGCTCATTTTTGCGACGCCCCCTTTCCTCGATGTAATGAATTATACCCAATCGATGGTTGAATTGAAATGGAATATCTTGGTGAAGGTCTTTTGTCGCGGTTTTATTGTCCTGCAACTGTAGATTAAGATTGATATTGGCTAACGAGATTGCTTATGGGCATGTCGTAGGGGTCTTTGTTTACTACGAGAAAGTTTTAGTTTTAAAGTTATAGTCTCTTGCTAAGAGATTTATAAATTAATACCTCATAGAAAGTACTTCAACTTGTGTACATCTGAGATTTACTCCAAGTTTTTAAGGTCCTTTCAAATTACCTTTTTGCAACCTGAAACTTTTCATAGCTCATTTAACACCCTCCTTTAAAACTTGAAGCATAATAGTCTTAAACCATACCACAACTTTTACATTAGTCTTATCAGAGTATCGAACTGGGAAAGTTATCATTCAAAAGCGAGGAGAGGAGCTGCGAAACCGGCGGTGCGTCACCTATGTAAGCCAAAATAAATGATCCCTTTCTTCCCTTCGTTTCAGACGAAGGTGACAGTTATCTCGCTGCCTCGCCACTAATAGTTCCGCGCCGTCAAACTGACACAGTGTGGGGTTGAAACATAACGACGTACGGCATGGACCGGCACGCTAGGAATATTTGTAGTTAATCCTAAAGGATGATTTTACCAGAATAGCCACTACTGCATAAAAAATGACCACAAAAATACGCGGTCAGAAAGTTTTAAGCAAAATTTCTTTTATTCGGCATTAAATGACAGGATAGTGGATCATCTTCTTAATGCATGAAAAAAATCTTTCTTAATACAAGATTGAAGAGATCAGAGGTCATTTGTATTTCCACTCACCAAACAAAACGAAAAAGTGTGAGCACAACCACTTTCCTGGCATTCTGTTTGAAGGTTACACTTTTCTGGTCAAACCGGTGCTTTGCTGCTAAAATCAGCAAAACTCTTCAAACAAAAGCAGTACCATAATTATTTTGCATTAAAATGTCTCGACCTTGTATTGCCCAATTCGCTTCCCGTATACTCTCAACAAACCTACATACAAAACCGTAGCTACGATTGCTCATTAGCCGGAGTTTGATTCAGTCACCCTGCCCCGTACCAATCAATACCGTACCGGCTCAGATGCAGGTTTTTATACGGATCACTTTGATTCTACTTTCTTGTTCGATTTTATGTACGCTTTGATACCAAAGAGGATTGTAATTGTAGAACGTAATTCGGTGATATTGTGTTGATTTTGCAGTTTTAGGCTTGTTTTGGAGTGATCGGGTCGGATAACAGTGATGAGATAATAATGCAGATCAGCTGTGTTCTCTCATTTACATTGATGTGATGGATCGAGTCACAGTTTTGTGATGATGGATTTAGTATATAAAGTTATTAATAATTACTCTATCAAAGATGATAATACATCAAGGGGATAGTTGCTTTTTTAATTTTACAATTTGTTCTATTTATGACTGTATAATCATCATTCTCTTTGCGTTATCCCAGTTTCAATCTGGGGTCCGCTTACTAGTCTAACCGGATTTGGCTGAATATTAGCTTTTTCACAGAGCGACTGCCTGTCTGACCTCCGCAACCCGAAGGGATAGCGATATTCCATGGTTTAGACCAGTGTCAGTTTATTTAGAAGGTACTGACGCCCTGTAACGTCTGTCAAAGATCTTCATGACAACCGGGACCGACGGCTTAACGTGCTCTCCCAGGCACGGGATAAGCGATAATTAACAATTTAATACGCACATAACTCCGAAAAGTCATTGGTGCGCGCCGTGGATTCGAACCCGATACCCTCTGCATGGCAGTCTGTTGGTATCTCCACTCGGCTATCGCTGCCTGTTTTATGACTGTATAATATATTTATGAAAATCTCTTCTTAATTATTGACATGTTAAGGGGAGGTGCCAAGTGACCACTCATGTTGTTTGCAGGATTTGTATATTTTTATGATTAGTTGAATCTAGTATATCATTATTTATTCCTGATCAAATCATTGTTAAAGAATTTTATAAAGGTGACAAATGAACATTTATCACCTTTGTAAAATTCTTTAACCTACTGGATGCTGATACATCTATACTACTACGCCGCTATAGTGTATTGTTGTGTAACTATTCGCATGTTTTTTCTTACTCATTTACTTAATAATCAGTGTCGCGAAGTGTTTTGGCTGTATCAGCAATCATGTTACCACAAATTGATTAAAATTTAAGATTCTGTTTTTAAAAGAGTTTCTTCCAGGCTCTTCTCATAGCCCTACCATCCCGAACCTGGTGGAAAAAGAATAGACTTTCATACGTGTTGCTGTGTAACCTATATGAATAAATGAACTTGACTTTGATACCGAGGCGTGTCTTAAGAGGTTACTATGGAAAATATTTGCCTGGCTAGTGATGTAAAGACTTAATCCTGCAACTCACAATGCGATCATGACGCACACTAAAGAAGCTTAGGTTCAAATGTGAACTGCAAAATGGTTTAGCCAACCATGATTTAGATCGTGATGAATAATACTTTTCTATATGTCCTCTGTGACTTAAAATAATGTTGATCCTAGATTTTCAATCGTTCTTTTGCCTTGTCTACAGTGTCAATACTTTTTAAATGCTTATGAATACAAGAAATACATATATTATGCTAGATGAAAATTTATTTCACGCTAATGGCATGTAGCATAAGTATGGCAAGACTCAATTGTAAAGCTGTTCGCGCTTCTTGTGCTTTTATGGCTCTTTACTTCACACCGTAAACCTTAAGTTTAGGTAGAAAACTGAAAGGTTAAAAGTTTAATCTGACAAAATGAAACTATTTTGAAAAATTATCCTGAAAGTTGTTTTATACTTCATTTACGACTAAACTTAACCCTTGAGGTGCGATCAAACTAAAGGCAAAGTGCCACAAGTGCAAAGGGTCACGTTGCTGCAAATTTTCATTGGCATAGGTTACCGGAAAAAAAAAATTATGACACCTTAATATAATTATATCACATAAATTGCATATCATTGTGTAGGTTATAAAATCAGCTATGATAATAATAACATAAATTACTACTAAATACTCACCTTTCCGGCAAAACAAGCTTACAAACTTAGAAGTTTGTTATTTTTCACTGGTTCGCACAAACATTTCATCACATATTAATGAATTTCATTACTTGTTTGGTTCATAAACACAAAAACATTATCACATATACCTTTAGGTTTTCACACAATACATTATTTATTTGTAACAAATGAATTTAACGCCACTAATAAAATTATAATCCGAACGCGTAACAAAAAGTTCGCCGTGCCGGGCCGCCATGTTACTGTAGCGAACACTGTGGCTGTGAATTATTTACCATTTGAAACACGATAACAGTGAAAACGTACAACAATACTAGTATTTAATTGCTAAAATATGTTTTCAGATAAATAATCTGGGTACTTTTATGTCTTTCATAACTATTAAAAGAGTATTTATCATAAAACTATTACGAAAATAGCAAGTTTCAAGAGTAGAAATAGCCGTTCTTAAAAGTTTTTGCCTTTTATCACTGTATTTCTTGTCTCTGTCACGAATAATGTCACTTCACAATTAATATTTATTTATTTCTGAGTAAATCTTTACTTATAAAGATTTACTCAGAAATAAATAAATATATAGATACTTATATCTTTATAAAATATTCACCGGTTTCTTCCACAAGACAACTTTTATTATAAAGATCGCGGAACAAAACACAAAAATGGCGGACGCTTTCGCAACTGAGACACAGATAATTATATTTCAATATTTTTTGGCACGTTTCGTTTCCCTCACCCTTCTAAAAAGATTTAGTTGCATAGAATATGAACTATTCTAATAGTTACTACTTTCGTTTCTTGGTTTAAGTAAAACAAAATGTAAAAAATCCGCGACCAATAGGACGACTTTTTTAGAGCACGACCATGCGTGCTGTAAACACATGGGACCACTTGAATAAGAGCACGACCGTGCGTGCTGTAATCACGTGGGGGGTTAAAAGGACAGTGAAATCCTTTTTAGACTTGGAATTTTATTTTGTCTGCGGCAGAATTGTTTAAACTTCGAGTAGTCGCTGTCTCTAAATTCACAGCGAACTTATTAAAGTTATTTTACACAAATTATGAATGGGTATTTCTATGATATTCTTAAAAAGTGTAATTTGTAGTAACTTTGTTAGGGTTTACTAATGTTTGCCATAATTTAAAATGCCATAATTTCTTATGCCATACTGGTATTTGCCATACTTTCATTAGAAATAACGCTTCAGTTGTCATAAGCGTGAAATGACATAAAATGACTTTCACTAATTCCATTGGTCATAATCGATCAAGTGTCATAATAATTAAAATCCATAAATGTATTTCCTATAATTTTCGTTTTCAATAATCTAAAACAACTTCAGTTTATTAAACTAGTGTGAAGAATGTGGACTAAGTTGACAGAGGCCTGCTTCGCAGGGCTCCTATTTTTGGATTAAGGGTCAAAAGAGAACCCTAACCTAACCTAACCTATCCGAGTCGGATTGCACTGAGTCGGGGTGTTAACGATAATTAATTCAACTTCAGTTTATTGAACTAGTGTGAAAAATATGGACTAAGTTGACGGAGCCCTGCTTCGCAGGGCTCCTATTTTTGGGTCAAGGGTCAAAAGAGAACCCTAACCTAACCTAACCTATCCGAGTCGGATTGCACTGAGTCGGGGTGTTAACGATAATTAATTCAACTTCAGTTTATTAAACTAGCGTGAAGAATGTGGACTAAGTGGACGAAGCCCTGCTTCGCAGGGCTCCTATTTTTGGGTTAGGGTCAAAAGAGAACCCTAACCTAACCTAACCTATCCGAGTCGGATTGCACTGAATCGTGGTGTTAACGGTAATTAATTTCGACCTAACAATATTGTGTATAATTTTCATTATTATATCAAATTTTGATTATGTCAAGAGTTGATTATGTGATGTGTTACTTATGGAAACTAATTATTATGATATATGTTGTTATAGAAAGTCATTTTATGGCAAATAAAAGTTATCACTGTTCAGTTGTTAAGGCAAACGTTATTAGTAAAAATTATAATAGTGCAAATAAATATTATGATCGGGGATGATTATGGCAAACAATATTAGTGCAAATGAATTTATGGAAAACGAGAGAATAACATTTGTTAGATCTATAATGTGCACGTCCGATGCGGTCTTAGTTTCCTAGCGCGACCTAACGCTTCGAGTTCGCTGTGAAAATTAGTCACCGCGAGTACCGTTTGACGCCGTGGAATGCATCGTACCAATCCATATTAGATGCTCAGTGAAATTCACTAGTCGCTCCGCTGTAATTCTCGAATTAGGTGGGCACAGGCCTTAGGTGAGAGTTGCGATAACACACATATAACTTGAATGATGATCATATTGACTGATTTCTAGGCATAAAATAATTATTCATGAAAAGTTTCAAAACTAGAAACAGATTCTCGTACTAGCCTAGTACCTAGTTTAGTTTTACATACCAAACGTACATATAGGAACTTGCCTATCTATACATTATGAATTAAGGGTAAACACAAAAGCAGTCATATTGCTAAAAGCTACCTCTTCCGCATTATGTCAGAAAATGTCAAAAGCAAACCTACATCAATCATAATTCTTTTGCATTCTAAAAATACTTTCCATGATCCCGCGACAAATTAGCGCACTCATCGAGTTTTCGCTAAAAACCAAATTTTTATGTATATTTATGATTAGGAGAATATATATTTACTAGGTTGCCTATAAGTATTTTTTTTAACTTTTTTTGGTTATTGATTTTTGGGAAAAAGTTTCGTTCACTTGTTTTTTAAATAAAATATCGTCTACATCACGGCAATGTATATAATAAAGATTCTGAAAAATCACGGTCGCCATTAAAGTAGCAGTAGTAGTGAATGTTATCAGCTAATCGTTCATAATTAGGCGTCAACGCATAGACGTACATCCATTATGACTGTTTGATAATAGATGTGTGGGGCGACCCTAGTCGGTTATTCATCGTAATTCATCTTCCTTAATCGTTGCTCTGTGTTGCTTGTAAGGCTGTCGCCCGCCAAAACTTTTGTTTGTTATTATGTTAACACTTCCATATAATACTGAACTCATTGAAAAATTGGTAGGTGCAGAATGGCTTTTATTCAGTCAGTGAATTTTCCATAAGGTTCTCCTATGACATGTAAAATCTGCCAACCTGCACTTGGCCAGCATGTGGCCCTTTCATAGTAAAATAGAGTTTCAATGGGTCCTCCCATCAGTGCGACTGTTTATATTTTTCAGAGCTAATGACGAATGATAATAACTCGCCGTAAACAAAAAGAGGAGCTATATATGTGTGAGTGAATGCAATGTGTCATGCTTTGCTGCTGTATCAGTTACTTGACTAGAAGAGTTTTCTTTTTTGCCTTACTCAGAATAGAGAGAGTTGTGTTTACCAATTTTAATTGATCTGAGTCACTGATGCGCATTTTTAAACCACTTCCCGCAAATCATGAAGATATTATAAAGAAATACAAGCATATTATAATGTTATACACGGCACAAATATAAGAAGGCATGTTTCAAAATTTTAAGCAGAAAATGTATTTATTTTTGTACGGGTGCAAGTTAATTTTATTAATTAATAGTTTCAACTGAAATTATACCTGACCTGATTCAGAGAGGTATCGCATCCAAAAATATATTTCATTTTAAAATGTGTTTTGGCATCCAAAGCATGATACTGTATAAGTAATTATATTGATTTTATATACATTACATGTAATGATAGCCTAGTGGAGATACCAACAAACTGCCATGCAGAGGGTATCGGGTGCAAACCAACGGCACGCACCAGAGACTTTTCGAAATATCGTATTATCTTGTTAATTAACGTTTGAAATCTCGAATAGCACGATAGGTTGTCGATCCCAGCACGAAGATATATTATAACAGTTGATATGGGGAGTCAGTACCCTGAAGAAACTGATACTGGTATAAATAGTAAACTATTTACGGTGCCACTGAGTGATGATTTCTGATAGTAAATCGAGACTTTATCACGTTTGTTTAAATTTTACTTCTTCAAATTTTAATTCTTTAAAATTTGCATTAACATGTTCTCGATATCACAATTAAACATTTATATAAATTATTAAAAGGGCAACATGCCAAACAAAGTTGAATGGAAAGAAACTGTCCAAACGTCTTTGTCTGTCTCAGTAAAAAGTACCTTTTACCAAGCCTTTAAGATTTCAAAACTTCTTAATTTGTAACAATAGGGTATTTGACTAAAAAAATCGAATTAGTCCGTGCGTTAGATTATCGAAAAATATTGGACACGTATATTTTCTTTAGTCACGTAAACAAAAAATGAAGACTACAAACTTCGCTGAAAACTCGTGTGACGTCACTTGCCAGTACACATTTTACTGGCAAGTGACGTTACAAGCCCCCACTCTTAGACGTTTCTCCATCTTTGATGCGTTTTATCTTCGTAATTTTTTACTGATTTGATAAAACAAAATATACGTATCCAATATTTTTCGATAATCTAACTGACGGACTAATTCGATTTTTTTTGTCAAATACCCTATTGCATTCATCTTTGCAATCAACTCCTTTTCTGTTAAAGACACATCATAATCCGAGAACGAATAAAAAAAATACTCCCATTATTACGATTCGCCCCAAGTTTTTTGATTGAATCGAACATCTTGCAGATCTTTATGTCAGAAGTTTGTTACTTGGCCAGCAGTTAAATAGCCCAATTTTAGGCGAACATTACTTAAAATATTTGAATAATGATCACTTAAAAGCGGGCAGGAGTTTAGTATTCATATCCAAATTTCTTCAGTTGCATTTTATGACAATCTTGACCCATTTGTTGCTTTTGAAGCGCTTTCCTGTTACAAAAGTTTATTTGTGATGATATCAAAATATAAAGACACATTCAAAGTAATGCATCAACTTCAGCGATAATTACAAAGCTATAAAATATATTACCACTTTATTTTTGGATTAGATTTCGATAGTTAGCAGCTCTTTTATTAATACCTGCCGATTCAATCAAACTGAAACTTTATTACTTTTTTATTTTTTATAGACTCATGCCTGTATCCCCGAAGGCAGAGGTGTAATATTACACCCTCATTTTGCCATGAATTTTCAGGTCCCATGTAATAGGAGGCGAGTCTATCGTCGCTACCGGGCACATCACCAGACTCCGTGCTGCTACTCAGAATTCGGTAAACCTCAGTAACACTTTTCGACCCGGGAATCGAACTCGGGACCTCCGATTAACAGGCGCAGATGCTACCCACTGGACCACGGAGGCAGTCAGTTTATTATTTCTCTGTTTATATGTATTGTTTTGTAACTATATATGCACCAACCTAACATTGATTGAAAGACAATGGGCAATAGGCATGTCTTTCAATTCAGTATTAAAGGGGGCCCTTTGTAAATATATAACATGGTAACACTTATTTGCGGCAGATTATATACCTCAATAAGATTCTAAAAATAAAACCAAAATTTTAGTTTTTTAGTAAATACGGGCAACTTAGCAAAACGTATAAAACTACCGATGGTTTTCAGTTTTGGCCATTTTAAGTGATAACATGAAATATTTTTGAGGCAAATAAACGAGACCATGATTGCAAGATATTGCAATATTTCTTAAAGTAAAGATTCCTTTAGTTAAACCGGTGCTACCCGTGTTTTAGTGTATTTAACCTGCGAGGATAACATCGTTTACTTGCTTTATGTGGCAGTCACAAACAGTTTTATTGACGCATATACTCCACTGAATGGATAATCTGCCTCATTTCACGTAAAATTCACTCTCTCTTTGATGTGTTTATGAATAAGATAAGGCCGGTTTCTATATTTGAGCTATCCCTGGATTTTAAGATTCGAGATTCGTTTTTGACATATTTCGTATGAAGTTTATGTCAAAAACGAATCTAAAATAAAAAAAAATAATAATAGATCGGATATTGAATTCAGCGGATAGACATAAAAGACAAACTACATTAGAATTTAATCTCGTTTTCGGTTATCCGCGAGACCACCGGATCATACGCCTCATAACAGATTGAACCAAACAATGTAACTGGCAACACATATTATTTAGCACTAATCATTAATTTTCGTGGTCTGTGGTATGCCATGTTTAGCCACGACTAAATGCAAGCTTATTTGAATAGTAGGCAGCCCTGAGGGTTCACTACCACGAATTTGGAATCCATCCTGATTCGAATCGAAATGAGAACTAGATGCGTTGTTTTAGATTTGCTTTTGATTTGACGGACCCCCCCTTGTATGTTGAATATGCATGTGCGTGTGAGGATTTAGGTGTGTGTGTGTGTGTTAGATTGTGATAGGCAAGCACTTATCTTTATTAGTTGTGGCTACAGAATAAAGAGAGTTACAATATCGACAGATGAGGCAGTTTGAGGTCAAATAAAACGATTACGTATTTGTTTTGTGGAATAGGCGGTTATGAAACGACATTTGAGTTCCTTGTATATAAAGTTTTATCATTTTTACGAAGTTATGTATTCGTACAGTTTCATAAAAAATATTTTATGTCTGTAGTTTCATAGTAATAATTTGAGCCCATATCGTCCCAGTTCGTTTTGGTTCGATATCAATTTTATAAAAAATATAGCAACATATATTTATTGACCTATGAATGATTACAATTCTGAAAAAGTCCACATTGACTTAAAGAAGACTTCTTTTTTGTTTTGTTTGTTTTTCGTGTGAGCGTGTGGCCAACTCTGGTGTCGGAGTTTTCAGACCGCCCGAAGGCCTCCGACATGGCCTAACGATCCTTATCCTTGGACAAGAACCGGGACCAACAGCTTTACGTGCCCTCCGAAACACGGTAGCGCTCAGATGTAAATGCCACACACGGTCACCCATCCAAGTGGTAACCTGTGCAAGCGTTGCTTAACTTTGCCGATCTGTTACGAACGGCAAGCCAAGTCTCGCTACGAGCGCTACAATCAGTCTTACTTCTGCAATCAGTCTTAATATTCCAGGACAATTTTCTTCTCATTTTTAAGTCGTCATCTTACTAATGTAGATCTTAATTGTATTTTTTTTCTGTAACGATATTCCCAATTTCGGTATTCATTACTTTTAGTACAAACACATTTATTTTGTCATATTTATTTTCCAAACGAAATAAAACATTATATAAATATTAGAAGCAACTTCATTATGTCTTAACTTTCAGTAGGTATGAGTTCGTGCTAAAACAAATAAAATATATCAACAGAATGATTCCCGTCAATATAAAACATCCAAATCATTTTAATTTCAATCGATATTCGTACATGGCTAATAAAAAGCAGGACATGGGTTATGATTTTGGCTACCAAATATTAAGCTTGTACTCGATATTAATTTACAAGTAACTTTTTTTTGAGAACCATTTTTTTATAATTTCGCTATAAACAAATCTACCCATCTGCTTTCAAACACTAGTGATGCCCTTTGGATTTGGTAAATATATTGCAGGTTTTTGGAGTTCCTCTTCGACATAGAAATAAAAGCAAACCGATTTGACACCCGGGTGCATTTAATGATAATCTCAGCCTAAGACGTCCACTACTGAATATAGACCCAAGGTTCTCGACACAGACCCATTGTGAACCACCTGCATTCTACAGATTTCTGCGATCCCAAGTTGATCGGTGTCCTGTCTAGCGTCATCCAATTCGTGACCGCTTTAGAACCTTCTTCCCAACGGCCATCGATTCTACGAACTGTGTGCACATTGCCACTTCAGGTTGACTATTCGCAGAGCTATGACAGCAACTTTGGCGCTCCTGCGGATCTCCTCATTACTGATGCATTTAGGATTGGAGTATATTGACCTTTCAATATTAGTAATGGTTTGTTTAAATATTATTTCTATTCACATACCCAAATAATTATAATATTAATCATAATATATTCCATAAATTATTTACCAAATAAATAATACTATTTTGGTATGGTGGTGTGTGTGTGAACATCTAAATAGTAGCATATATAATGAAGTAACATACAAAATTATCACAGCTAATCAGGTGTAACTAATTTACGGATAATACTTGACTCATCTAAAAGAACGGTTGACGTAGTAGTTTACACGGCCGCCTCGCCGCTTGACACTGCGCCGAGTGTTGTGAGTTCGATTTCCACACGAGACAACACTTTGTGTCATTCATAACTTGTTGTTTCGTGTCTGGGTGTTCATTGTGTCCGTTAGTTGTGTGCTTTTAAAGTCCCCCGCGACACAGGATTTGGTCCTCATGCGGGAGTAGTCCTTTTAAAACAAAAAAAAAATTACTATTACGGCTACTAGGTACTACATTTTATAGAAAAAGGATGTTCCCTTTATTAATAACGAGAGTCCTATTACTAGACGATTGTGAATGGTCTGTGTCTGATAGTTGTGGACAGAGTTAGTAATATTGTCGCTGTAATAAAAAATATTTTAAATAAAAAAAAAGCTTCAAAGAACACTAAAAAAAGATTCCGACGAATTGAGTACCTCCTCCTTTTTTTGAAGTCGGTTCATTTCAGAATTGACGCACGTAAGGAAGGCCTCCCCATCATGTACCACCTACACTATCCTATGTACTACTACCACTAAAAAGCAAAAAATAAAAAATATTAAAAAAAAAAAAACAAATTCAAAAAACACTAAGGAACTAAAAAGCAAATAATAATTGGTTTTGGAGCAAATATTTTTGGAGTCGGTACCAAGCCAAGTATTTCTGATCTGACTATAAAACTTCTACACTTTTTTATATTACTTTCGTTGTTGATAGAATAGGTAGTTTGTAATTTAGTAACTTTTTGCGTAAGGACTTGGCACCGACTCCAAAACTATTTGCTCCAAAACCAATTATTATTTGCTTTTTAGTTCCTTAGTGTTTTTTGAATTTGTTTTTTTTTTTTTAATATTTTTTATTTTTTGCTTTTTAGTGGTAGTAGTACATAGGATAGTGTAGGTGGTACATGATGGGGAGGCCTTCCTTACGTGCGTCAATTCTGAAATGAACCGACTTCAAAAAAAGGAGGAGGTACTCAATTCGTCGGAATCTTTTTTTTATGTATGCTCCCCGATTTCTCTAAGACGCCTAGACCGATTTTGAAAATTCTTGTTTTGATTGAAAGAGTATACCTTCTGGTTGGTCCCATGATCATCAGGTCAGAATCTGATCACGGAATCCTGAAAAAATCAAAGGAACTCATCAAATTTTATAAGCCCACTTAAAGCGATTTGACGATAACAACCCAATGCCGTCGAGTTTGGGCTCGTTTGAGTCGTCTCTACATAGACTTTGACGCTGGATGATTTCCATGGTCTGATGATAGAGTTGGAAGGTAACCATGAGATCTTTGTGATACAATAACCCAATCTCATCGAGTTTAGGGTCGTTTGATTCGTCTTTACATGGACTTTGGTACTGGATGTTTTGCAGGGTCGGATGATGGAGCAGAAAGGTGGCCATGGAATCTTTGTAATACAAAGTCGCAATCCCATTGAGTTTGGGCTCGTTTGATGCGTCTTTACATGGACTTTAGTGCTGAATGTTTACCAAACTCTGATGATAGAGCAGATAGGTGACCATGGAATCTTTGTAATACAATAACGCAATCTCATCGTGTTTAGGCTCGTTTGTTTTGTCTTGGCAAACACTTTGGTATTGGATGATTTCTGGGATCTGATGATGGAATTGAAACGAACGTATTTAGGCTAGTTAGTTGAAAACAAAAAAAAATACTTGAAATTGCCAGAAAGGTACAGGTCTACATTTCGGAATTGAGGCTCGTAAGGAAGGCCTCCCCATCATGTACGACCTACACTATCCTATGTACCTGTGTACGGTGATAAGTACCACCTATTACTAGTTTTTATTAGTATACCACTAAAAAGCAAAAAATAAAAATTATTTTTAATTAAAAAAAAACCGACTTCAAAAAACACTAAAGAACTAAAAAACAAAAAATAATTGGTTTTGGAGAAAACATTTTTGGGGTCGGTGCCAAGCCCAAAGCAAAAAGTTACTAAATTACAAACTACCTATTCTATCAACAACGAAAGTTATATAAAAATGTGTAGAGGTTTTATAGTCAGATCAGAAATACTTGGCTTGGCACCGACTCCAAAATTTTTTGCTCCAACACCAATTATTTTTTGTTTTTTAGTTCCTTAGTGTTTTTTGAAGTCGGTTTTTTTTATTTAAAAATATTTTTTATATAAAACAGCATCCAAGAGAAAAGATGTCCAAACTTTTTAGAAATGTTATAATGTGAATTTTTATAACGATGTAGCCCGCGGCTACGTTCGTGTACAAAAGGTAGAATTATGCAAAACCAAATATAACTAATTAAAATAAGAATTGCTTCGTGGCATTATTTAAATCCATATTCCAACCACAGTAGTTTCTCCCCTCCATTATCTAATCTATTTTGCTAAAATAAATAAAAATCCAATCAGCTATTTTGATATGAAACAAATCAATACATACGCACCTTGCATACATAATAATAATAATAATAACATGATCTCATTGGTTCTGAGGTATCGTACTACAGATATGTGCTCGACCCAGTTCTCGAAAATGGTCGTGCATTGTTGTACTGGGATCGGTCTATCATTACAGACAGGACTATTGTAGCCAATAAGCCTGATATTTTAGTGATAGACCGAGCAGAGCGACTCGCAATGATAATCGATATCACCATACCGCATGACGGCAATCTCGTGAAAGCAGAAAAAGAGAAAGAGATTAAATATTTGGACCTAGATCACGAGATTGTTGACATGTGGGATGTAGATTCGGCGATCATTGTACCGATAGTCGTGTCGGTGAATGGTTTAATCGCCAAGAGCCTCGACCAACTCCTAAAGAGGCACAGAGTCACACTAGGCAGCTGGATCAAGTCTTTGATTCAGATGGCAGTTCTTCTCGACATGGCGCGCATCGTGAGGAAGTTCTTGTCTCTGAGGCCCTAACCACCGGTGGCTTGGTCCCTGTACCCGACACAGGTGGGTCTCCGTGGTCCCTTTTATATTTCTAAACGTATTTTTTTTTTCTAATGAAATGTACTTTATTAATATAAAAGAAACTATGTGTTAGATAATAAATGGAGTGAATAATAATAATATTCTACAACATTCACACAACACCATCTAGTCCCAAACTAAGCAGAAGCTTGTACTATAGGTACTAGATAATTGATAAATTTACATATATACTTTTTTTTGTAAATACATACATATTATACATAGAAACACCCAGACCAAGACAAACATCCATGTTCATGCACACAAATGTTTGACTTGAGCGGGATTCGAACCCGCGACCTTCGGCGTAACAGTCGCTTAGACTCCCGCGGCGCCAACCGGTCGTCAATGATACCAGTAGGGATTATATAATTATTACCTATCATTATGCGAACGGCAATTCTATGTTAAAATGAACACACTTACAGAATCTCGTTTCATAAATCGCCCACGAGTAAATCCGCTGTAAGTAAACAAGTAGGTAATAATTTTTCACACTCAAATATTTATTATCTATCCCACAACTAACGTCAAGATTCGTATATAAATAAACTAAACATGACTATCCTCCTTTCCAATCTTCCTTATGTTTCATCCCGATTATATTAATACCGATGTGGCTCTTAGCAATTCCGGGACTTTCTTTTCATCTAGAGAGAAATATCTAAAGAGGTCTCTGAAATAGGCCGCTGAGATATTAAAAAGTAAAATTTATTGCCTGTTCCTAAAGGAAAATGTAAAATGAGTTTTTCTTGATTGTTGTGTAGGTTATTTTGGTGTAATTTGCCGTATATCGTGAATGTGTCTTAGTAAAGCTCGAGGCAAAAATATGAGGCAATATTTTTAGTAGAACCTAAAAAATGATAACTGCATTCCTTCCTAAATTACTTTTTAAACATAAGAAGCGTCGGTTTTTTATGTTAACGTCCGGGTTCTCAATGTATTGGTCGCTTAGAATTTGGCTCGATTGAACATAAAGGATGTTTAGTAAGTACAAGGATTTTATTACATATCAGTTTATTTGCTGGTGACCATAGATCTGTAGATAGACGTTACCCCAATTTTGGTGACACATTTTGTTTTGGAAATGTCCTTTACGTCTCTCTCTCTCTTCTTTAGTAGTTTTGGAAGAATTTGCAGTATTAATTGAATCGTAGAATATTTTAAGCTTAACAAATTTAATGCTAAATTATCTAAAATATTACAACTATGCGAAATATTTCATAATCTCACGCCAAGATAAGTATCCCAGAAAAGCAAGAACCCCAATTATTAACAGTTTGCATAACCAACAACTGGCTAAGTAAATTGAATAATAATCAATAATAATAAATTATAATCAATAGAGTTATAACAGTAACAATCTGGATGTCCAATCTAATTGATTTGCTGACCGCCGTTTATGTAACCCACCCCTAATTTAGCATTATAATTTTTTATGAAGATGAGGAGCAAGAACAAACCAACTAATTGCTACACAGACTGCTTCAGTGGTCCAATGGATAGCGTGTGCGTCTGCTGATCAGGAGATGCCGGGTACTATTCTGTGTAAGTCAGTTTTCCCGAATTCTCAGTAGCAATACGGAGTCTGGCAATGTGTCGGTAACGGCAATAGACTCGAGGACTATTACGTGGGACTACCATGACCGCCATGTAGTTGAAATATGAACTACAACTCTGTCCACTCCTTCGGATATACAGGCGTGAGTCTATAAAATGATAATGAGATGCTAAGCAGAGGGAATTAAGTTCAAACTGACACGGCGTACTACCATTTTTCAAAGTTAGTGCATATTAAAGTGTTAATAGCGTGCAGTGACGGATTAAGAATGCAAAGTGTGTGAAACAGTATAGATACTGTTACGTTACGTTGATATTCTACGTAAATTGGTCAAGCAAACCCATTCGTGCTGAAATTAGCTAGACTTCACTAAAAAGATTTGGAAAAGAATTACTATTTTATACCTTGAGACCAAAACACATTCGTGGTAATAGGCATAAAATATGAATGATGAAATCCATTCCCTATCGCTTTTGAAGTATACAAACATTGACATGTACGTACAATTTGTCAACTCAAATATTTTGATCAAATAGGTACTTTCCTATATTCTAGAGGCGTCGTATTCATTACAAAAAAATTTCAAGTTCGACCTGTCGAGATTGATGGCTCTCCCGCACCTGCCGACCAAGCCTTATTAGACGATTATAAATTGAAGATGTCAGGCCTCACTGGAAAACGACCTTTTCTTTATGTTGGTTATTGGAAATATCTTTACAAATATACACCCAATATTTTCTTAAACAGCTTGGTAAAAACAACATGAAAGTCCGTCTATCAGTTTTTTTTTATTTATCGCGAACAGACAGACACAGGGATGAATTTTGGTGTATATTATGCAGCGATTGGTGTGGTAGTTTAATTTCTAAAATTTCTAAGCATAAAAAAATATATAAAATAATAAAGATTGAACGTAGAATATAAAACGTAGTTTAAGCAGCACTCAACCTTAAAATCGGGGCTTAAGTCAAATTACGGATATAAAGATATTCTCCAGAGTATTTCTGTTCCTGTCGAAATTATGCGCCTCTTAAGCTTTGTAATATTCATGATACAAAACAAGATATGGTAAAAGCAATTTGAAAAGACTGGCTTGCACTCAATCGTTTTGTATTTGATTATCTCGACATTAAACGAATACAAGAAAATCCTTATGTTTCGTAATCAGATTTAAAAGGAAAGTGTGAGTTTGATACGAAATGAGGTGGTAAGTGTATGGTAAACGATATAGGTATATTACTCCTCAGCAGAATATATCTATCATCATCAGCCCTTTATACTGTCCCACTGCTGGGTACGGGCCTCTTCTCACTATGAGAAGGGTAAGGCCATAGTCCACCACGCTGGCCAAGTGCGGGTTGGCAGACATCACATGTCTTTCGAGAACATTATGGAGAACTCTCAGACATGCAGGTTTCCTCACGATGTTTTCCTTCACCGCTAAGCAAGCGATAATTAACAATTTTTATATAATAAGAATATATCTATGCTAAATGGTTTATTCCACAAAATGAAAAAATACGTTTTGAGTTTATCTGTAATGCTGTAATCATTTCAGGTTTATATATTGCCAATGTACCGATGTTAAAATATGTTTAGGAAAAAATTCATTTACACAATCAAATAAAGAAATATGTGAATGGAAATCAAGCACATTAAATCTCTCGCCAGACTTCAAACTGGAAAGTTTCGTGAAAACATGACATGACAGTCACGCTCGGGAACGTGTACTAATTATAATTGAGCATTTTAATCAATGCATGATAGAATTTAAATTAAATTGTTAATTTAGGGTAAAGAGAAACACGGATAGAAGTCAAAGGAATTATTTACATTGTGTAATCATGATAGGTAACGTCCATCTTTGTTCAATATGAAGAGGAAATCACGCTCGGGAACGACTTATATCTGTGAACCTGAAAACTTATTCCATGAATCAGTTATCAACAAGGCACTGAGTTATTTTAAAACTCCCTTTATCTTTCCACTAAAATCACAAGTTATAAAGGCTAGAGGGTTACACCATTACTCAAACTTTCAAATTTAACTTTAAATTATAAAAGTTGTACTTAATTAAGTTACGTTAACCGGAATATTCATTTTGGCTGTGAAATGATCGTGAAAGTTAAAAATAAAGTTCGGCTATTTTCAACTTGGCATTAGGATATTAAATAAGTCTCTTTGTTGAAGTTTGGTTTTAGCGGGTATTAACAATGATTGATAGGTTTTTAATAGAAACTTTAAATGCCATTTGAAAGAATAAAACATAAAAGTTTTGTAAGTGGAAGTAATAAAAAATAGAATATCTGGTATACTTGATATGCACCAACCGCCAGAACAAGCCGGCTTGCGACGCGGATTGTCCACCACAGACCATTTACACGCTATAAACCAAATCATCGAAAAACACCAAGAATTTAATCTTCCTCTATATCTCGCATTCGTTGACTATTCCAAAGCGTTTGACAGTTTATCTCACAGAAGCATATTTGACTCCCTTAAAAAACAAGGAATTGATAACACATATATACACTTGCTTAAAAACATATATATCAATAGCACTGCTTCCATAAAACTACACTCAACAGGTCCATCTTTTCCAATACAAAAGGGTGTCAAACAAGGAGATCCGCTATCGCCTAAACTATTTACAGCAGCGCTGGAAGATGTTTTTCAACAGCTTTATAACGATTGGCGCGACAAAGACATTGTTATTGGGGAAACGCGACTGACTAATCTCCGATTCGCTGATGACATTGTTGTCTTCTCTAATTCGGCAGCTGAGTTAGGCCTCATGCTCGAACAACTGAGCCAAGCCAGCCTCGGGGTCGGACTCAACATGAACATGGAGAAAACCAAAGTCATGACCAACACCACAGTGCATAACCTTATAACGGTTAGGGGTGTGAAGATTGAATATGTCCATGAGTATATATATCTCGGTCAAATTGTCTCCTTCCAGGCTAGACAAGACAAAGAAGTTGCAAGACGCACCGAAAACGCTTGGAGGAGCTTTTGGTCTCTTCCTTTGACCTTAAAGAGAAAACTCATGGACATGTGCATTCTTCCCACCCTTACCTATGGATCACAGACTTGGTCACTGACTCAAAATCAAAAGTCCGCCCTCGGGGTCTGTCAAAGGGCAATGGAACGAAGTATTTTGGGAGTCAAGCTCACAGACCGCATAAAAAACTCAATACTACGTTCCAAAACACAGATTGCCGATGTAGGCCACTCAGCTGCCAAATTAAAGTGGAACTGGGCCGGCCACGCATGCCTGAAGAATTGTGGGCGAAAATAACCACTCAGTGGATCCCAAATAATAGGAAGCGACAACGGGGACGGCCCAGGAGAAGATGGCGCGATGAGTTAGACGCTTATACAAAAGATTGGCAAATAATGGCAGCGGATCGTGAGAAATGGAAGTCGGAAGGGGAGGCCTTTGCCCAGCAGTGGGACGCCAATTCAGGCTTGTAATAATAATAATAATAAGTGGAAGTACTATAAGAAAAGGCAAGCATTAATTTTCTTAGTTGAGAAACAAATTTGAAGATGTTAAATTTATGGAATGTGATATTCTTTTTTTAGTTATAAGGATCGTTATTTACCAGTTTAAAGTTGCCTTTTTTCATAAGTTATATAGTTTTTACTGTGTAGGTCAATTAAAAATCATTAATCGCAATTTAAGATCGATGGATCTACATTTTATTAAAAAAAAAAAACAATTACTAACATAAGCTAAAGTAGTCAATTAACCTTTTACTAGATTTGGAAATGAGTCCAATCCAAACACCATTTTTATTTTAATGACTAGTTATCTCCGGCACCGTCGCCCGCATGGGGGCTGATTATGTTTTTTTATAGACTCACGCCTGTATCCCCGAGGGGTAGGCAGAGGCGTAATAGTACACCCACATTTCGCCATGAATTTTTAGGTCTCTCGTAATAGGGGGCGAGACTATTGCCGTTACCGGGCACATCACCGGACTCCGTGCTGCTACTGAGAATTCGAAAAGAAACAGTTACACTTTTGCCCGACCCGGGAATCGAACCCAGGACCTCCGATCAGCAGTCGCTTACGCTATCCACTGGACCACGGAGGCAGTCAGAGGTTGATCGTCCTTACTATTACCACACACAACAATCATACTACGAGTATAACATAGTTCTGTTACAAAGTTAAAGAAAGACTAACAAATAAACTGACCAACATACTTTTGCTATTAGCTTCGGAATCGGTTATCGCGGTAAAATAGGAGAAGATGGACAAACAAACTAACACAGTTTCCTAATCATCAGCCATGTTAAACATTCGATTTCTGGACTAGGCCTTTGAAAGGAGGTTTTGTCCTAGTTACTCTACCACGTTGGCCAAAGGCTTGGTATAGGATTTGCATCAATTTACCCTTCTCTTACAGTGCTTGTCTCTGTATCATAATAATGCTCCCTTTGTCGCCTCTGACGACACCCATAGGATGATGTAGGTGATAACATTTTGTACTCTTAATCCGTCACCACTCACTTTCATATTCACAATAATTAGTATAGTAAGCAAGGATTACAGAATGCAATCCCGCTTTGCTATACTCACATAACGTTCTATACCTTTCACACCTACACTTTAATAAAACCGCTTCCGCAGCATTACACTTTTAAATCCACTTATGTGACAGACGCCGATTCGAATCGCGACCACTCGACAACTCTGCATTCAAATGCTGATTCGACAGTTACCAGCTTTCACACGATTTATCTTATAGTACCCGTGTTTGATTGCTTGAGCTGGCTGGATTTTGGGAAAATCTCACTTTAAAACTGATAATAAAATCTGTTTGTGCATATGGATTTTTACTTTATGGTTTTTGATCGGATTTAAAGTTAGAAGGGTTTGCAAGATCTTGTAGCAAAGAATTAATACGAAATTAAAACATTTTAAAACAAAAATGAACCGACTAAAATTTCGATGCAAATGGAAATTTTTAGTAGCTAAATAATTTAAACGCAGAAGGTATATTGTTATTTATTATTCAAAAGCATTGGTAGCGCCATCTACCTTCCTATATATAACTAATCGCATCAAGATCAATCTTTCCACGTCTAGTGCGAGCGATACCATATTTCCGTCCCGCTCTATCCCACTCCCTGGAAGGGCACTGCCTTCGCCTGATTCGTCGACGCGATTCGTCGACGCGAGTGACCAGTCGAGAACATTCCTCCCGCTGAGAACGCCGTCTCGCACCGCTGTATGTGATTTACCGCTTCCACCAAGGAAAACCCGCTCGTGAGTGAAGTGAAAACAAGCAACTGCATCACGAAAACACCAGGAGGAAAAGAAACGAAGAAGGCTGTATAAGGTAAGTGCCTTCCATCCTGGAAATATCCTATACCCACTCAATCACCTCCTCCCGTATCCATCTCCTCTTCCCTTATTCCTTTCTAGGCGACCCAGAACTCGCCCTAATACAGTCCATTTCCTTTTCCAAGTCGCCTAGAACCCTACCCCACGGTTTCGGTGTAAAGCCGAGCCATTTTTTTGATCCATACGAGTCGGATTCATTTACGTTTTATACGTTATACCGCTATACCTAGGCAGTTATAGCACCTAGCTATACTCCTAATATATTCATATAACCGTCACATGGTTATTTCCGCCCGCATCAGTAGGTAAACTTTTATGTAGCTACCTACTTATTAAATTATTAATTCTGGAAATATCATAGTTGTCTTATAAATCTCATATTTCAAGCAACTTTTATTTCCTCAGCTCTAAAGTGTTGCCTAATTAGCCTACTTAGGTAAAATAATAGCTACATTAGATATTCTTATTTTGTTTCGTTCTCATTAGCTTATACTTACGTAAGCATGTCACAACAAAAGAAGTCACGCGTGTCGGAAGACAAAGAGATGACAATCTTAGAAGCAAAACGCAATATTTTATTTGAGCGCATCCAAAACATATATGAACGATCAAAAACCGCATCTATGTCTGACAGCAATAGCGAAGCATTTCTCAGTTATTGTACAACAGTAGATAGTATTCGAACATATTTTCATAAGTTGTTAGACGATTATAACGCAAGATTACTTTCTATTAATCCTGATGAAAAACCGAACTATCAGGCGTATACCTCATTCGAAGATCTTTATTGTATTATTAAGCGTATACAATCGCAATTGGAGGGTAAATGTTCAGCAGAGCCCATTGCCCGCAAACCGAGATTACCGCCAATCGAGATTATGTCGTTTGACGGAGATATACGAAATTGGCCGTTATTCTATGCGAGTTTTAAGTCTACAGTGCACGATAATGGTTTTCTGACAGATGCTGACAGGTTGTACTATTTAATAGGTAAACTGTCACCGAAGGCCCAGTCCGTATTTGCAGGTGTCACACCCAGTGCTGAGAATTATCAGGTCATATTTCAGTCACTACTTGACAGATATCAAGACACGCGCGTTCTAGCGTCTACGTACTTTGACCAAGCTTTAAATCTCAAACTGTCCAGCAACGCGTCTGTCTCGAATTTCCAGCTGTTTATTGATAACTTCGTAACCGCGGTTAATTCTCTTAGGAATTTAAAATTAGAAGATCTTTCCGACTTTATGTTGCTTCAACTCGCTTTAAAAAAGTTTGACACTGATACAATTCGCGCATTCGAGATGACGGAATGCAATAATAAAATACCTACACTAGATAGTTTTATTTCGTTCATCAAAGATCAGTGTCGAATATTTCATAATACGCAGTCTGGTTCACCTGGCCCGTCTAACACTAACAACAACAAACAAAGGTTGAATAAATCGCGAAATAGTAATAATAACTCAGTCCCTAATCCACAATCTTACGTAACATGTTCGGAATCTAATAGTAATAATTCACAGAAGTGTCTGTGCGGTAATATAGTGCACGACCATTACTATAAGTGTCCCACCTTTAATGATTTAAATCCAATTGCTCGTTTTAAAAGCGTAAAAGATAACAAAGTTTGCATTAATTGCTTAAGCATAAAACATAAAACGAGTAATTGTTCCAGTAGAACGAGATGTCGCACGTGTAAACAAAAACATCATACACTGTTACATTTGGATAAAAATAACCGGTTGTCAAGCCAAGCCGCTAACCTTGACACACTCGCGCCGCAGGTGCAGCAGACCACGGTAGCTGCGCCTTCCGCGTCTGAGGGCGAAGTATCGTTGTGTATGACATCCATTGCGCGGGCGACGCGCACGCGAGGACGGCACTCGCGCATCTATAATGATCCGCGCAGGGCCAAAACGCAGTGTACGGCGTCTAACACGGTACTGTTGGCGACAGCGCAAGTTATCGTATATGATGTTAATGGGTCGCCGCACATGGTACGTTGTCTGCTAGATAGCGCATCTCAGACCAATCTAATAACATCGGAATGCTTCAAACGCCTCGGATTATGGAATAACTTTAAAAATACTAACTCAACCGTCAAAGGGATAGGCGGATCAGAAAGGCATTGCAGGGGTTCCGTAGATATTAAAATACATTCGCGTTTTGATAGGAATATTAATTTTAACATTTCTTCGCTTATCGTGGAGCGTATCACGGACGCATTGCCGAACGCTAATGAAGACGTAGCATCACTCACTCATCTCGAATCATTGCCGCTAGCCGACGCGGAGTTTGCGAATCCGGCAGGCATTGATCTTTTGATCGGAGCTTCGATATTTCCGCACTTGCTATTAACTAACATAGTTCGTAGTGAGCGATATGATTTACCGCCCGCTATTGAGACGGTACTTGGGTATGTGATTATGGGTACCGTACCTACGTTACATACTTCTCATTGTATTACGTCTTGTTGTTGTTCTGCTCTTCAAGAGATTAAGGTGGGTGCTAAAACTGTGTGTAAGATAAAGCACTAATTAGCTATGCTATGCTATGCTATGCTATGCTATGCTACGCCATGCTATGCTACGCTATAATACGTTATGCTACGCTACGCTACACTATACTATACTACACATCCGCTTTGTATATAGATGATATTGCCTGTAATGTCATATCCGCTCCGCTAGCAATTTCGCTTTGTGAAGAGCTTATTCAGCTTTTCAAGCGAGGCCAGTTTGATCTTGTCAAATGGACAAGCAACTCTAAGGAGGTTCTCGCACGCATACCAGATTCTCATAAGGCTTCTCCAGACATTGAGTTTGAGAAGTCTGTACCGCATAAGGTTCTCGGTTTACGCTGGGACAAATCCTGCGATAGTTTTCGGTTTGACGTCTCACCGCCAGATGATAAGTGCGCCAAGCGCACTATGCTGTCCACAGTGGCTCGACTATGGGACATAATGGCTTTTGTGGCTCCCACAATTTTGTACGCCAAGCTCTTGATCAAAGAGCTTTGGCTATCAAAGTGTGAGTGGGATGAAACACCCCCTGACCATATTGTCGCCGCTTGGGGCCAGTTTTGTATTGAGCTTACCGCGCTCAATCAAGTTACTATTCCGCGTCATCTTGGGTTGGTAGATGGATGTACCATCAACTTGATAGGTTTCGCTGACGCCAGCGAGCGTGCTTACGGCGGAGTCGTATATCTGCAAGTCCGCATTGGTTCTAACTACTCGGTGCAGTTAGTTTGTGCCAAGTCTAAGGTCTCGCCTGTTAAAACCATTTCAGTTGCGAGACTGGAGTTGTGCGCGGCCCTTCTGCTGTCTCAGTTGCTACACAAGGTTCAAGACACAGTTTTGCCCCACTACTCTATTAATAAATATACGCATTTTCCGACTCCAAGGTAGTGCTCGCTTGGATTTATTCTTCTCCTCACCGCTGGCAGACTTTGTCGCCAACCGCGTTAGTAAATTGATTGAACTTGTTCCCGCTACTTGTTTCAATCACGTCGCGGGTTATCGTACTCGTCTTCAGGAAGAACTCTCCATAGATCATATTGACTGGAAGTTTATTCCACCAGCATCACCACATTTCGGTGGATGTTTGGCAAGCATGGTCAAAGTAATTAAAACGCATCTCTTCAAAGTTATAGGTCAACAGATCCTCTCTTACGAAGAGCCTTTAACTGTCCTTGCACAAGTCGAGGCACTGATCAACTCGCGTCCGCTTCCAACTCAGTGAGATCTAGCCTGAAGTTGGACCTACCTCTTAGTTTAAGTATTTAGTTAGTAGTTTTCGCTATTATTGCGTTTGTAGTTTTCGTTAAGGTTAATTTAGATTAATTTTATTGTCATATCGCTGTCTTAGCCTATTGGGTTATGCGGTAGTACACCCAACATAGCTAAGTTCAATTCTATTTTTTTTAAAGGCAACCCTTTAGGGCCGGGGGGATATGGTAGCGCCATCTACCTTCCTATATATAACTAATCGCATCAAGATCAATCGTTCCACGTCTAGTGCGAGCGATACCATATTTCCGTCCCGCTCTATCCCACTCCCTGGAAGGGCACTGCCTTCGCCTGATTCGTCGACGCGATTCGTCGACGCGAGTGACCAGTCGAGAACATTCCTCCCGCTGAGAACGCCGTCTCGATACCGCTCCGCGCCGCACCGCTGTATGTGATTTACCGCTTCCACCAAGGAAAACCCGCTCGTGAGTGAAGTGAAAACAAGCAACTGCATCACGAAAACACCAGGAGGAAAAGAAACGAAGAAGGCTGTATAAGGTAAGTGCCTTCCATCCTGGAAATATCCTATACCCACTCAATCACCTCCTCCCGTATCCATCTCCTCTTCCCTTATTCCTTTCTAGGCGACCCAGAACTCGCCCTAATACAGTCCATTTCCTTTTCCAAGTCGCCTAGAACCCTACCCCACGGTTTCGGTGTAATGCCATTCCAAGCATTATTTAACTATAGCAATTTGCATTCTATTGTAAATTAGCAGGTATACAGTAAAGTTGCCGACGCTACTAAATAATATAGGAAGCCAGATAGAATACGAATACAATACAAACGAGAACAAACAATTCACCATCATTGTGGATGGTAATACTATTACATCTGTATAAATTACCGCAAAACACCAAAAAGCCTATTATCCCAGCAGTTAAACCAAGGCAAAAAGCCTATTATCGCAGCCCCTATCATCTACATTTTGTACGCCTATAAATAGAAACATGCCATTGTAAAATTATCTTCTATAACACGCCTGAAACAACCATAGAACCCATATAACTCAAAAACATCGAATATAAATAAATAATACCAGCCCCTCTTCCAAATTCCCTACATCGCAAAATAGGATAAAAAATACTTACATAAAGATATTAAATAAAATTGAGACGAGAAGGGTAAAGGGTCCTATTACTTTCTAGGTGGACCTCTTGTCCACGATTTTCAATACGCGACAACTTATTTACAGAGTAGTTCAAATGTATTGACTAAACGGTTCAAAATGGGTCGCGAATGTCTACAAATCGAGACAGTGGTTTTGAATTATAGTTTCGAGTACTTTACTGCTATTCTACTCGACAGTTATTGAAACAGTAATGCTGGATTTGCTATTATTATTAAAACTGTTTGTTTTGTTTATTTTTCGTGTGAGTGTGTGGCCAACTCTGGTTACGGAGTTTTCAGACTGCCCGAAGGCCTCCCACATGGCTTAACGACCTTATTCTTAGACAAGAACTGGGACCGACAGCTTTGCGTGCCCTCCGAAGCACGGTAGTGCTCAGATGGAAATGCCACACACAGTCACTCATTCAAGTAGAGACCTGTGCAGGCGTTGCTTAACTTTGCCGATCTATTACGAACGGCAAGTCAAGTCTCGCTATGAGTGGTACGACTGAATAGCCACCTTATAATACGTTATATGTGTGTGCCCAGCTTGCGGTTTGAAATATTATTATTGCATTCACAAAAGTTTCGATAATTATTAAAGCGACGTCCGATAATTACTGGGTTTGAATGGTTATTGAAATATTCTTGTAATATATGGCTCCCAATTGGATTGGTAGTCAATTGTTACGTAAGACCCCAATTGAAGTAGGCTTTAA
This sequence comes from Euclidia mi, assembly GCA_944739405.2. Lineage (NCBI taxonomy): Eukaryota > Metazoa > Arthropoda > Insecta > Lepidoptera > Erebidae > Euclidia > Euclidia mi. The sequence continues at coordinate 14,676,576 of OX123183.2, read as the reverse complement.
ATGTCCTTCGCACTTTGGCAAATATATTTTTATAAGTGGGTTGAATTTCTTCGGTACTTAGATCGGAATGGCATGGATTCCAGAAATGTGTTGGGCAAACGGTGATAGGCTACAGATAACGTAGAATCTTAAAATAGTTAAAGTAATAGGAAGAAAATGTCTGGAGAAACGTTGTTGTAGGACTTAACGTGATAAGAAAAATAATCAATGATGACCGTTTATTTGAAAAATAAATTTGATGAGATAGTTTCGGCTTTAAAAGTGATAACCTGGGTCTAATGTGTAGACCAACAGACTGCTACGCAGCTCGTCTCGGGTTCATATCAATGACAGGCACGTGACTCGTCCCGCCGCGACCACGGCTGAAGCAAGTCAGTCGAAACGTTGGCAAATACCGAGGTATTTATGCCATAAATATATTATTTATCGCGAGTAAGACCCGCTATATAACCTTGTATAATGTATACTAATCGCGAAAGTTATGTGCCTATTATATTGTTAATTATAGTAAATCTTGATAAACGGTGTAGGAAAACATCGGGAAGAGACTTGCATGTCTGAGAGTTCTCATATATATTGTCATGTCATCGAAAAATATGTGTTCCAACTCGCCAGCGTGGTGGACTATGGCTTACCCTTCTAAAAATGAGAGGAGGCCTGATAATGATGGTAATTTTATTTCATTGCGTATATGGGTTTCATTACCGAGCTACATATAGTTTTGTTCCTGTCAGCATAAGATACAATCCGCGGCATGGCCAATCCCTCCTGTATCTCCTCCTTACTACTTAAAGTTACCATCTACATCGTCAGAATGCTGTGATTGGGGTTCATTGTGCACTTTATTACAGAGTCAGAAGTATGAAAATCGATTATTAACATAGCTAGTCGGTGCATCGAACGTCATGATCGGCCGCATATACTAGACTAAAAACGTAGGTATATCAAATTATAATCTTGAGTATAATAATAATACGCAACTGCATATCATTATTTATGAATAATTTACACAATAAGGATTCAGTTTCTCATTAATTATAATTTACCAACGCTAAAGTAATGACGAAAATACGACTGCATGTATTGAATACTACGACTGAAGTGTAGTGATTTACGGCTGCCGCACAATTTAGTAGTATGCCGAGTGTTGTAATTTTTTTTTTTTTTTTGGTGTCGGGTTGGAAAATCCTCATGGAGTCCCTCCGCCCTGGGGGGGTAGGGCGAAGGGGACTGTCAGACTCTTAATGACTAAAAACCAACCCGTGTTCCTCATGTACCCGTGTGTCGGAGGGTAGGGTATCGCATAAGCATTCCTCGCCACTCCCCGACGGGCATTGGCCCGCCAGATGGCCAGGCGGGCCCCGAACAAAACCCCCTTGGCGGCGGATGAAGGTGTTGGGCTCCGCCGCCAAAACACCCAGCGGCCGCAGAGGATAGGGAGGACGGCAACGTAAAACCGCATCTCCTCTTCCTCTGCGGCCCCACCGCGACGCAACGATGGTGCGCCCCCATTTGGTCGCGGGAGATAGGGCGCGCGGCAACGCATCACCGACACGCCTCTCCTCCCGCGACCGCGCCCGACTACGAGGGACAGAATAACTGTCCCTCGCACCCGCACCATTGGACGCATCCTGCGCAGGCCTCAAGCCCACGCGGAGCGTCCCCTCCTGGATCCCTCTTAGCTTCACCGCGGGTGACCAATCCACGGTTACTGAGCCCCCCCACCACGACAAGGTGGAGATCCCACGGGGGGGACGCCGAGTGTTGTAAGTTTGATGCTCACACGATATGACATTTTATGTGGATAACTTGTTATTTCATGACTAATATGTTCATAGATTCCGTTGTAGTATATTTTGTAAAACGCAGTAATACATGATATGATATCTTAAATGAGGCTTAGTGATTCGCGATTTATAATAATAGTAACTTCAAGATTATATAAAATTCAATACTTACACATAACATTTTTAGCTATAATAATATGAATATTGTGCTATAATACTGCACAAGTAGGTATGGCACTATAATGCACCGCTAGCGCAAATAATAAACTTGACACAACAAAATTACATACATTTGTTACATTGACGAGTTTTTGACAGAATACGTTGTAACCAGAGACGAGTAAGAATATAGACTGACAAAGTCGAACAAAAAAATGTGACTCGATAATTCGTTAACATAAATGACGAAAGATGTCGCTACGCGTATCGAATCGATAAATAATTAGGTCCAGATGACGCGTGACGTCACTTGTACCCCCGCTTAATGGTACATAACATCACTAGATGGCGTTATATTCAATATACTTGTCTTAAATTTATTAACGTAGACGAAAAACGACAACGTAGGTAGCCCTTGTGCAAGGTCATTCGAGAGTTGAGGCCCTCAAGGGTGCTCAACCTACCTACTACGGTACTATCAATAATGCTACCGTTCAACTCTTTAATCAATTTTAATTTTCGAATTATGTGTGTGGTTTAAGTACTTTAAGGTCTAAATTTGCAATGAAATGTTGCACTATATTTTGCTGGTCTGATAACAAAGCTGGCAGATGGCCTCGTAAGCCCACCGACCTTGGGGTCGATTGATTTGTTTTGAGGAGCACTTTATACACCTACATGTCCGGGGTCTGATGATGAAGCTGGAAGGTGGTCACGGCATCTCTGTAATAAAACATCCTAACTCCACCGAGTTTGGGCTCGATTGATTTGTCTTGAGGAGCACTTCACACTTAGATGATATCCAGGGTCTGATGATGAAGCTGGAAGGTGGCTACGGTTTCTCTGTGATAAAACGACATAAAGCGACCAAATTTGGCCTCGATTAATTTGTCTTGAGGAGCACTTTACACCTAGATGATATCCAGGGTCCGATGATGAAGCTGGGAGGTGGCCACGGCATCTCTGTAATAAAACGACATTACCCGACCGAGTGTGAGCTTGATTGATTTGTCTTGAGGAGCACTTTACACCTAGATGATATCCAGGGTCTGATGATGAAGCTGGGAGGTGGCCACGGCATCTCTGTAATAAAACGACATAACCCGACCGAGTTTGGGCTTGATTGATTTGTCTTGAGGAGCACTTTACACCTAGATGATATCCAGGGTCTGATGATGAAGCTGGGAGGTGGCCACGGCATCTCTGTAATAAAACGACATAACCCGACCGAGTTTGGGCTTGATTGATTTGTCTTGAGGAGCACTTTACACCTAGATGATATCCAGGGTCTGATGATGAAGCTGGGAGGTGGCCACGGCATCTCTGTAATAAAACGACATAACCCGACCGAGTTTGGGCTTGATTAATTTGTCTTGAGGAGCACTTTACACCTAGATGATATCCAGGGTCTGATGATGAAGCTGGGAGGTGGCCACGGCATCTCTGTAATAAAACGACATAACCCGACCGAGTTTGGGCTTGATTGATTTGTCTTGATGAGCACTTTACATCTTGATGATATCCAGGGTCTGATGATGAAGCTGGGAGGTGGCCACGGCATCTCTGTAATAAAACGACATAACCCGACCGAGTTTGGGCTTGATTGATTTATCTTGAGGAGCACTTTACACCTAGATGATATCCAGGGTCTGATGATGAAGCTGGGAGGTGGCCACAGCATCTCTGTTATAAAACGACATACTTAACCCCACCAAGTTTGGGGTGAATTAATTTGTCTTGGGGAGCTCTTTAGGTACACCTAGATGATATTCGGGGTCTGATGATGAAGCTGGAGGTGGCTACGGCATCTTTGTAATAAAGCGATGTAACCCTACCGAGTTTACCCTAGACGGCCGGTTGGCGTAGCGGGAGTGTAAGCGACTGCTACGTCAAAGGTCGCGGGTTCGATTCCCGCTCAAGTCAAACATTTGTGTGCATGAATATGGATATTTGTCTTGATCTGGGTGTTTCTATGTATAACATATATGTATTTACAAAAAAAAGTATAACTATAGGTATGTATGTTTATCCATTATCATAGTAGGGTCATTTCGCCTGTTCGCATCCATTTAGTGGAGAAAATAAAAATGTAAAAAATTTGTTCCAGCAAATTGATTCATTGAAAAATTTATGTAATGCGTTCATTATATAGTCTATTTTAATATTAACTTTCACTTTTCTTCGAAACTTGTTGTGTTTTTTTAAAATAAACAAACTTCAAAATTTGGCATTTTACCCAGTTTGCGTCCAAAAAATCCAAATTGCGTCCACCTGTGGACCATTTCGCGTCCACCAGCTTAGAGAAGGAATATAAGGGTGATATTGTTAAGCCAATCTAAAGAAAGATTGGCTTTTTACAATTTCTACATTTAAGATTAAAGTTATAAAAAAGTCAACATTATTATCATTATTAAATCACTCTAAAGAAACTATAAATAACTATTTATTGTTTTCAACGTCGATGGAACTTAAAATCAAAGATAAAAAAACATAACGATAGGTACATGTTGTCCAATATTGTGGTCTTCGGAATAGCATAATTTTTACGTAATTATGTATTTGTCTTATCTATTTCTTTTCTTTTCACGAATATCACTAAACGCTTGCTTTATTTAATCAATCTTCTGATTTTTTTTCTTATCCTTCTTCTTTCTTGTCTCCTAAGAACTCATTTTGAATAGAAAAAAATATGGAATAAAAGAAATTACGCATTTCATTGCACTAAAGTCGTAAAAATCAGATTTTAAACTCAGTCTTAATCAAAAATGCATTTTAAATTATTAAAAATATATATATATAATATATTTATGTTATCATTTCTATTTCATGAAAAAATGGACGCAATTTGCTATAATATTATCCCTTGTAGGTATAGTTTGCGTCCTCGTGTGATCGATTATTTTAAGGATTGTATCTTTTATTAGAACCATTATAATGTGGACGCAAATTGGACATTACATTTGCATACTATTAATGTTAAAATAAACAACATCCTAATTTCTCTCTCATATTTTAATCATATAAAAATAAACAACTAAAGAAAACATAAATAGACGAGTTCGCGTCCATTGCGGACGCAAAGTGGAAGTTTTATAAATTCGGTATTGTAATTCGCGTCCACCTTATTATAATTGTTAACTATAAAAAAACATGCTGATTCATATTTCATACTATTCGTATTTTCATTATTAATATCTAGAAACAGCTATGTATCCTAAAGTTCACATAAAACAATAAAATACTTACCGTCAAACACAGCGCTGCACACTATTTTTAGGGTTCCGTAGTCTACAAGGAACCCTTATAGTTTCGTCATGTCCGTCCGTCTGTCCGTCCGCATCTTAGCTCAAAGACGCCTGGTGCTAGAAAGCTGATATTTGACATGAATATAGACATAAGATATTGCAACAAAACTGTAGAATAAAATTTGTAGAAAATAATTGTTAGACTCAAGTGTCCCCCTCGCCCTCTGCCGGCTAAACTATTAATTTGGAAGAGGTGAAAAAATCACAAATGTAGTACATATAACGAATTTAAAAGGAAAACTAGACTAAGTAGACATTACTAGTTTATGAGTAATTGTCGGTTAACTGTTGAACGGTTGAGCCGTGTGGTTGACGGCATAGAATACAAGTGTCACCACCCCCCATCTTCCCGTGGGTGTCGCAAGAGGCGACTAAGGGATAACACGATGCAAATACCATCTTTGCGTAGAGACGGAAAACTCGACATCAAACCCTAAAAGACTGCCTCGTTGGTCACGCGGCATAAATGTGCGCGTGGGATCGGGAGGTCCCGGGTTCAATTCCTGGGTCGGGCAGTGTTATTGGGTTTTTCTGTCACGAAATTCTCAGTAGCAGCACGGAGTCTGGAAATGTGCCCGGTACGGCAATAGGCTCGCCCCTTATTACGTGGGACTAAAGTATATCTGGTGAAAAGTGGGTTTAGAAATACACCTCTGCCTACCCCTTCGGGGATAAAAGGCGTGGCGATATGTATGTATGTATGTATGTCGGTTAACTTATAAATACCAATTTCTGTGAGTTTACATTGGGAGCGCTGGCTTAGAGCCTGTCCAGAAAGCGCGATTTACGCGCGCGTCCACTCGCGCGTTTTGATTTGTATTGCGTTCAGATGCGGCGTTTCACGCGCGTTCTTACGCGCGCATGTGATGAGACGTATTTGGGCATTTTCACTTTAAATGACACATTGCTGTTTTAGAGCTGTCCGTAGGAATATGCATTTTTAATAAATATTTAACTAATAGTTTTGGTAATGAATTGAACATACATTGAAAATATACGAAACAAGCTATCCATTGAATTACTACCTAGGTAATAATTCAATGAAGCTATCTGTTTTTGATATTAACAAAATATATTATTTGAAAATTCATGAATATTCAGATTGGATTGAGATTTTAATATAATTTTATATGATGAATTTTGTAGTGATGATTTTAATGTTTAAAAGAAAGCCAGTTGTTTTCGTTAACACAATTTTTAAATCAGTTTTCGTTATAGTTATTTAATAATATTTTTTTTAGGTTGTCCCTTAGTTTTTTAGTTCCCGGACAAATCCAGTTTGTAACGAGCATTATGTATTAATATTTTTGCCCAAGAGTGGTAAATTTTATACTTCTAGCAACTCCGGGCATTAATATAATTATTTAAGACTCAGGCATTTTAAAATCCCTGTAAATTTTTTTTTTGTGAGTGTGGACGTGTTTGGGCACTCAATTTGGTATCGGTGTTTGTCTGGTAAGTAACGTGCTTTTTAACAGATCACGGATCAGAGATAATTAGTAAAAAGATTGTCACCGCTACATACATACTCTTTTCAATGAATATGATAATATTTATATATAACAACAGAATCGAATACGTGCACTCGCCACGGACACGCGCGTAGTACTGGACGCAGCAATGGCGCCGGAGTAATGATGTTCGAATCTGCTATTTATCAATCGCATGCTATGAACTATATGCTAAAAATTTTTAGCATGCTATTAAAATGCTATAATATAGCATGCTATCGTGCGAAGCGTCACCCTTCGTGTGACCGCTAGTTTTAGCACATGTACGATTTAGCGCGCTGTCGCGCTATCCATATTTGAACGTAGGTTAATATAGCGTCGACAAACATGCTATTTGCCTAACGAGTCTGAAGACTTAACGCGTGGGGCAGATAACATGGTGAACTGTAATGTTACACATGAATAAACAATACATATACATATTTGTACATTTCTTCTAAGTATAAAATGTAATCATTATGCACAACAAACTAAGAATAACCAACTAATTAATAATAAATAAGTCAATTAATTTTCCTTCATACTTTTCAGGCTTAGGACTGTATATAATATAAGTATATTGAGTTATTTAAATCATTTTAACACACATGTTACACAGATCATTTATAGATACACAGTTTTACGTGTCCTATCAGTTTTTTAAAATCAAACACAAAACACTTAACTTTTGAGAACGTAAAATAACTCGCGTACTTATATGCCTACTTAAATCGCGCGAGCCGTCGAACAGCTAAAATTCGCACGCTACGCAAGTTCACGTCTGGCTGCTCGCGTTAGCACGCGAAGACTGATCGCAAATATCGCAATTCGCAGCGCTGCGAGCGTGCGAAGTGCGATGCGCCGTCGCGTCGGCGCGATGTTTGATTCCATAATGCTATTGCTATTTTAGCACGAACGAGAGCCGAATGAACTTGCTATTAGATGCGAAATAAAATTAGCGTGCTGTGCTATTGTGCTATATGCTATATTAACCACTATTACGCCGGAGTATCTCTTTACGCGCGAGTCGAAAGTCCCGCTCATTGCAAGCGTTTTACGCGCGTGTGAGGTAACGCGCGTGAGCATCTGGACGGGATGTATGTAGCTCTAGTATCTCGAACACGCGCGAGTGCCTACGCGCGAGTGGACACGCGCGTAAATCGCGCTTTCTGGACAGGCTCTTAATCTTAAAGATACCCATTTTTAGGCCCATGTGAAACAGAAGTTATTATCAATAATGGCCATTATGGGCAACTACGGAACCCAACATTGCGCGTGGCCCTACACGCACTTGGCCGGTTAATTTTTATTTATATCCCGCGCATCTGCACTCGTTTGTTTGTTCAACCGAGATTAACTATTTTTTTTAAACAGGATTAGTTGGGCGCACGGAACGTTTTGTCTATCTATTTGTGCGTGTCTCTTATACATAGAGATTTTTTTTTTATTCTTATTTTTATTTAGGGGCTTTTACATTTTATACATAGAGATATAAAGGATAGAGTGGCAGAACAGTACCTAACTCAATACTATGTCGTGTCCGCCGGTGGGAGAGAGAACGCAACATTAAAGGCCCCCTGCATCTCTCTCTAACAATACATGCACAACATCAACATTACGCAGTGGCGTGCTACCTGTAACTATTATTTAAATCAGTTTATTAGTAATCAATAGTTTAAAAATATATAAACATTTTTGTCACTTCAAACTATCTTCGTGTATCAATAAAAACAACTTTTAAACTATTGATTACTAATAAACTGATTTAAATAATAGTTACAGGTAGCATGCTACTGCGTAATGTTGATGTTGTGCATGTATTGTTAGAGAGAGATGCAGGGGGCCTTTAATGTTGCGTTCTCTCTCCCACCGGCGGACACGAATAGGCCCCACTCTGCCACTCTATTCTTAATACCTCTATGCTCTTATACGTTGAGGTATTGGCGGTACTGACTTTTCACTTTATTAGTGTGTTAGTATACTTATTTTCGAGCATTTTTATAGGGAGGTCCGTAAATGGACGTGATTTGGGCGATGGACGCGAACAGGCGAAATGACCCTACAAGTTCAAAGCTCTGCTTAGTTACTCAAAGACTATTAAGAATACTTTTATTGAATTGTTTTATTTTTTTGTTTTCTGCTATTTTGTTAAGTGTAAAATAACTAGGTACATTTAAAATAGTTTTACTACATACATTATTATTGTCAGTGCTATGCATACCGTAATTGTCATATTATATCAGATACAATGCCTTTTAAGTGTTTACCTTAACTGTATAAATATATATGATGTGGTTGTGCTAATAAATAAATTAATTAATTAATTAATTTGGGACTAGATGGTGTTATGTGAATTTGGTAGAATATTATATTATACTAGAGGACGCCAGCAGCTACGCCTGCATTTTATTTTAATTTACCCGTTTTAGCCGATCTCGTGGGAATTTCGGGAAATCCCTTCTTAGTGCACCACTACGGTCCCCAAGGAACATACATGCCAAATTTCAGCTTCCTGCGCCCAATAGTTTCGGCTGTAGCGTGTCTGTCAGTCAGTCAGTAACGCAAGGATTTTATATATTAAGATAAATATAGTTTGGGCTCGATCGAATTTTCTTGAGGAACACTTTACACCTAGGTGATAATAATTATGATACTACGATACTACCTAATTACCTATAGCGGTACCGGGTTCGATTCTAGGTATACCTAGTTGCTTTTTGCATTTTCTCATACAAAGTACCTAGTTAATAAATAATATGGTCTCACTCATGGTATGAGTTCGTGCGTGCGTCCTTGAGGCATACATAGAACTAGTTCGTAGATGGTTGTTTACGAATTGTTACTAAATAAGTGTATCTACCTATAAAACCCGTAACGTGCCCATCCCATCTAAATAGGTAATTTTATTTTGGTTTAAGCGTCATCTAGTGAAAATTCAATGTAAACCGTTGTACATTACCTTTCGTGTTTTTACTACGCCATCTATTAGTACACGTTCAAAAGTGATAAAATATGCACGTAAAATGAAATAGATAAATTAGCTTATTATGAGCAATATTACCAATTCTAAAAAATACTTAATTAATTTCAATGGCCGTTAATAAAAAAATAATGATATTTTTATGACTTGTCTGGCTGTAATTAACGTCGCGTGCTATTTGATCAGCGCCCTCTGGATATAGCTCGCGATTTGAGCTTTTTCCGAGGCACATTTTTTTGTTCGACTTTGGCAGTCTATATTCTTACTCGTCTCTGGTTGTAACCATGTCAGATTGTTTACTGCATTTGTTTTTAGCGTCATCTGTAATGTTCTCTATTCTCTCTGTAATAGCTAACTGCATTTGTGCTGCATATTTGTTTCACACTCGCCGATGTGGTCACAGCTTTAGTGGAATGTTCGTCTTTCCATCGTAATATTTTATTAATTTGAAGCCCAAGGTAAGTGACGAAATATTGTCGCTAATGAATTTATCATTAATGTTGTTCAAAAATTGAATATGTGTCGCATTAATTATTTGCAAACGCGGATGATTTATTATGAGAAGAATATTACAGGATTGTTTTTTTTGGAATTGAATGTAACATACTATTGGTCGTTTTATTTTTCAACCAATTAATTTGATCCCGTAAGTAAATTCAAGAGTTTTATTAAGACCAGTGACGGAACTTGGTTGAACTAGATTTTTTTTTTAATACATACATTTCTAATATATGCAGAGACTTTTAAAAGTTAGTGCGTATTATTTTTTTAATTGTCGTTGGTTAGTGGGGAAGGCAAACATTTTGAGAAAACCTTTATGTCTGAGAGTTCTTCATAAAGTTCTCGAAAAACATAATATGAAGTTTGCCAACCTGGTCAGTGTGGTGGACTATGGTTTTGCCCTTTTCAGAGTAAGAAGAGGTGCGTGCCCAGCAGAGGGACGGTAAATATACAAGGGACAGTATATATGACGATGATGGTAAGTCACGTCTGCTGTTCTGCGTTTGATACTTTTGTGTAAATATTGGATGCTTAAATCGAGACCAATTAATAATAATATATACTTAGGTACTAGTACGTAGTAGGTTATATTTAAATCCTAATTAGTAGAGGTCGGGGCTATTAACGTGTACCGATCAAGTTTCTAATCGTTGTACCTGTTATTAAAAAGGCAGTCAGGAAGTTTTTTATTCAAAGCATTTTTTATACAAAATGTAGTATTATATCAAGTATCGTTTTGTATTAAAATAAATTCTATGTTCTTAGTGAAAGAGAGGTCATTCTTTTTCTTAAGTTACTAAGGTTCATTTAAAATTTCTTTATTATATAAGATTGAGTTTCGTTTTACCCTTTTTAAAGAAGACACAAAATATCTTAAGCAGAGCCGTCAATATCAAGGTTAAAACGCCATTTTTGTAACGACAGTGGTTGGCGTGGTGACTATCGTTGTTAGTATCTAATAACTGATTACGATCAAGGAGGGTTAAATCGACAAAATATAATGAACGTGTAGCTTTTTTATTGTATAGGCTGATCAACGGCCAAACGGGTCCTCTGGTGTTAAATGAACACCGCCATTCAAAAACACCTGCAATGCCCGAAGGATTACAAGTGGGTTGCCGACATCTTTAAAACGAATACGCTCACTTCTTAAAGGTTCTAATGCCAAATGGTTTGGTAATACCACATGAGTAGATAAACGGAACAGAGACACAGCTTCATAAAACAGCGCGAATCGGTTGCACTACTACGAGCACGCGGCTTATGTGTGCGTGACCACTGGCCGCTTGTCGTGTACGCGGCGAGACTGGAAAGAACCGGTTTACGTAGGCACAGGCAGTTGACAATCTTAGGGTTATTACGACGCATGTTGTTTGTTTTGTAGGTGGCAAGTTTTAATATTTTAATGTAAAAACGTGGTGTTTTATTATTAATAATGGTTGTTTATTGTACTGTGTGTATGAATAATACTAGATGAAATAATTCAGACATTATAAAGATTTTCACGATGGTAACGTACAATTGGGTTTTTTAATTAGGTAACCTCCTGATAATTTTGTCGCATTTGTTGAATTGCTTGAGCAAAAGTTTCGCGAATATTTCGATCTTGAAATAAATATTGTCAATGTTGACAATGAAATACTTAACATGTTTGCATGTTGTCCACCAGTATCTCCTAGCCGGATCCCCCAGAGGATCCTCATAAACTCATTAGTTGTGAAATTGTGTAAAAGCAATTAATGTTTACAAAACCAATGACTATCAGAAAGTGATCAGCCATCGATAGGCATTACAAAAAACAGGTGCATGCAATTTTCGACCTTATTGACAAAACTCAGATTTATAATTTTATTAACGTATCAATGTCAGAAAGCAAGAAAATACAAAAAAAAAGTCTGTCATGAATTGTCAATAAGGTCGAAAATCGCATGCACCAGTTTTTTGTATGCCCTATCGATGGTTGATCATTTTATAGTCATTTGTTTTGTAGACGTTCATTTGTCTTACACAATTTCTTTTTAAACTTATTTAAGATACCTATCCCCGTGGTAAAACTAGTGCCACATAATAGCTAAAGGAGATTCCTATGTTTATTAGCAAAATAAACCATATTACCAGAAAATATTCAACACTATTATTGGCATCGTTGGGAATGTCAAATAAATCACGTCGTCACGTCGTGTCCTTGGTAACAAATGTATATTTTTATTCCGTGCTTTTAAAAGTTTCAGGTGCATGCCTTTTTTGGTTCCACTCGCTATTTTATTTACAACTGTAAGTCTGCCGTATAGCGAATCTGTCGAGTCCAAGATTCTGCCCAATCCACGAATCTGTCGAGTTGGGAATCTGCCAAATCACGAATCTGTCCAATCCAGAATCTGTCGTATACCGAACAAGCGATTTGTCTTAACCTATTGTGACAACCCTACCAAAATAAGTAACAAATTTACAAGCTCTTAAGAAGCTGTCTCTCTGTTCGGTTTATTTACTCCTGTGGTAATACTGCTACAGATAGCCGGTTCCACAGAAGAAATATAACTGCTGACTAGAGAACGTTCGATAATTTGTGTAGCATTCCTTTTTTATTATTTTATCTTGAGTGCCAGGTATGCCGTAGAAGCAGTAAAACCTATTTAAAAAATAACTTCATTAAGCGACGCAAGACACGCAGCGCCTATTGTGCCCGGTCAACGGTGACTGCGGACAAAAAAAAACCCTCTAAAATCTTTAATTTGCATACAGTTCTACTAGTTTTACGAAAATGTGGAACAAAAGATGATTTGTCAAATAGCCAGAAAAATATATAAAATAAAATTTGGTTATAATTAACGAACAACGATGAGGATTCATTTACAAGGTAGCGAGCAAACGCAACTCTACAACATTTTTAGATATTTAGGTACTCGTTTTTCAAACAGAAACCGTTACTTTTTTTTTCAATTACATTATGTAACATTTTATGTGATATATATAACTAGATAATATTAACGTATCTCACCAACAAGCGAATGGTCACCAACTGCCAAATTGGCGACCATCTATAAATAAGGAAAAAATTAATTCATATGAACACACTACCTTCGTAAGAACCGTCAAAGTACTTAATGTCCGTACCAACTAATATTATTTAACATTACAGGGACGTACTCAGTATTTACAAGGATATCGAAAATAAACTGTCAATCCGATTGACGTTACGATATCCTATACCATACCCATACTAAATACATATCAGTCTGATGGACACTTTTACTTTTGATAGAAGTGTATTACAAGCCCACACCGCGCTAAAATGAGCATTATTTTTGCGTTGCATTCAGAAAATAAGCATGAATTAATTTGCGAACGCTCAGTATGCAAATTAAAAAGCTTCTGAGTATGAAAATTGGGTCTCTATCAGATATGCTTGGCACTGTTTATCTTTCAGCTTATGTTCTTAGTTATTGGACATGCAGAGAAATTTTTTTCAAAACAGTAATAATTATAATTTCAGTATTGTTCGGACGTCTTTTTAAAAAATAAGTGCATATATCCAATTATTAATTATCGCTTGCTAAATGGCGAAGGCAAAACGTTGTAAAGAAACCTGCATGTCTGAGAGTTCTCCATAATGGTCTCGAAAGACATGTGAAGTCTGCCAAACCGCACTTGGCTAGCGTGGTGGACTATGGCCTTACCCTTCTGACAGTGAGAAGAGGCCTGTGCCCAGCAGTGGGACTTTTTATAAACAGGGCAGAGATTGATATTTTAAACTCATGAATCAAATATCCATAGCGCATCAAACAATTTTTCTGCATCAAATTTCAAACATGATTTTGTTTAAATTTATATTTCTAGTAGTAGTTGCAGTTTGGCTTGAGCTACACTACGGTGTAACATACATCCTCGCCACCACCGAACAATGGCAATTGCGAGGTTACCTCTAGATTACCGCGCGGTGCTATTGTAGTCCACAAAAATACACACGTATATGCCAAGTAAGTAATATATTTTTGTAATGTCATAATGCAGCAGAGATATTGCCAGGGATATTACTTTGATATTATGGTGTTATGTTGATGCTAAATGATATGTTTTGTCACAAAATGGAGTCGTGAATGTGAGTTATAATTATATTTTTTGTGTTTATATTTTATACATCGTCAGAAACTTTTAATGTACTGACGCCCTATAACGACTGTCAAAGATCTTCATGACAACCGGCTTAACGTACTCTCCGAGGCACGGGACAAGCGATTATTAACAATTCAATACGCACATAACTTCGAAAAGACATTGGTGCGCGCCGTGGATTCGAACCCGAAACCCAGCATGGCAGACTGTTGTTATCTCCACTAGGCTATCGCTATATTTGTGTATCTACTTAAGAATATTTATAATTATAGTAACTAGAGGATGGCTATAGCTACGCCCTCTCATTTTATTTAAACTTAAGTGTTTCGTTCCTATCTCGTGGGAATTTTACATACATGCCAAATTTCAGCTTCTTGCGTCCAATAGTTTTGCCTATGCGTTCGGTCAGTCTATCAGCCAGTCAGTAACGTGCAAGTTTTATTATATATACCGATTTTAGCACTTTCCTTTCCCCCTAGTAAATCATGAATTAAAATATTATGTTTTCACCCAATATTAAGTAAGTACATTGTTAAAACCTTTGTTAAAACCTTTGTTATTTCCATCTTAAATCCATTTGAATTTACAAGTCAGATAGGACCAATTTTTTTTTGTTCATAATATTTGTAGAACAATCTAAAACGGTGCAAACTAGAATCACGTAGAATATTGTACAGAATATAAATAAAATAGACTAATTACAGTCATAACTCATAACAGAGCGACTTACGGCACTGCTAATGCAAAGTGGGTTATGCACCAACAACTAAATAAAACCACTACGACTAAAGTTGTTATAGCTCTTTAAAAACTAAAGGTATTTTCTTTTAATATTAAAACGTGTAAAAATATAAGTACTTTTTTTTAATAGACAACTCCCGCCCTAGGACTAAATCCTGTGTCGCGGGGGACTTTACAAACATACAACTTACGGACACAATGAACACCCAAACTCGACACAACAATTTATGAATCTCACAAAGTGTTGTCTCGTGCGGGGATCGAACCCACAACACTCGGCACAGTGTCAAGCAGCGAGGCGGCCGCTTAAACCACTATGCCATCCGTGCAGTCAAAAGTTCTGTTGCAGTAAATCATTTATTTTGTATAAAATCTATGCTTATTATAAATTGATGTTCTCGTTTCTTACTTTTGTACCGTTTTCACCAATAGGTAGTGTGATTCCTGGAGAAGGCTTAGGTGTATGATTCACGCAGGCGGAGCTACGGGCTAAGTCTAGTAAATTAAAAATTTTGTTTAGTTTAGTAGTATTAAAAATTAGAGAGTTAAGTGAGAGGTTTCATTCAAATTAAGCTATAACTCAGCATAAGACACGTTTTCAAGTCACGGTTAAAGAACTACTAGGTATCTGGACTGGCGTGCTCCATCGTAGGCTGTGTCATCGCTTAATATCAGGCGAGATCATGGTCAAACGAGAGATATGATTTGGATTAAAAACCGATTTTGGAATTGTTTGTAAATTTTCATATCCATAACTCATTTAGTAAAATATGAATATATATAGTTATAATGAAATATACAAAAAAAATCAATATTCAACATTTTTTTGAAGCCTTTTACGGCTTTACTATATTTCGTGTAAGTTTGTAAATAAGGTCAAATGCAGTATCAGCGTTATTTCATCAGGCCAAAGACAGTGACATCGAAGATCACAATTACATATAATAACAAGCCCTTGTCATGCCAAGCTGATGTTTTCAATTACCTGTTTCTCGAGGTTAATTCAGCCAGAATTAGAACAACTAAATGTCAGAGACGAAGATAAAGGTGATAAAACTACTTACTCTACCGAGAATACAAAAACGTAATATACGAATCAAAACAAAACAATTCATCTTTTTCCTTGACGCCCTCGCGTTGTGAATATCAATGCAAGATATTCCCCATTCGTGTTAAAAACCAAAATCCAACACGACAACTCTATTCCGTAAAATAAACGTGTTTGCGAAGCACACGTCATAAAATAACGTTGTATAAAGCCCCCGATTCACTGGAGCGTAACAGACATGACACCGCGCCTTCTATTCGGTTACAAGTGCTTAGTGAATTATGCTTTTAAAATTCTAAAATGATAAAATGTTATAAGCTGTTTTCTTCTTTTATATTTTAAGGAATTCTAATTTTTAAATTGCGTGTTAGGAGAGGCTTATGTCCAGCAGTGGACTGCCAAAGACTGATTGAGATTGATTTTGAAAGTCTAAAAAGTTTAATCTTTGAATAACGATAAAGTTATTGTTTACTCATTAGTAATCATTTTATGTTGCAAGACAATAACTATTATATGGATGATGCCCACAGCTACATATACATTTTTTTATGTTACTTTTTTCATCCCGATCCCATGTGAATTTCGGAAAATACCTTCTAAGTGCACTCCTACACTCCCAAGGAACACTCATGGTATACAATATGTTAATCTGCATTTGCAAAATATTTTAGTAATACAATAAAGACATTATAGTTATTCACCTAAAATTATTTCATACAGTGTGCGATAATATAAGACCCTATTTATATTAAATGTTACATGTCGATAGTAAATCAGAATAAATTGTTGACAGTAACAGAATAAGACTGCAAGGTAGGTACGTGTGCTTGTATATGGTAGATAATATTCACAGTACTACAGCAGCAATATTATCGATATACGTCGCTTTGTATCGGCCATAGTATGCAATCAGTCACCGATTCACTTAATCGAAATGGGGTCTAGAACACTTGCCACATCGTGTGAACGATATTATAGTTATTAACTTGCGATCATAATATGTCTCGTATGGCTTACCATGCATTTTTCCTGTGGATATATTCACGAACAGGAAGCCATAGTAAAATTATCTAGACAAGTGTATGTAGTATACCTAAAGTAGATAATTATTTGACCCAAACATTTTATTATTAAACTAAAATGACGAAAACTATTTTAAAATATAATATATCAATTCTATGGTTTATGTTCTAGTGGTACCCAATATTTTTTTTTACCATTTGGTACCATTAAAATATTATATCTTAACCTGTTTTTTTTTAGAATCTGAATGGCTTTTAATATTTGCTAACAGAATCAAACCCAATCTAATCAAGTGACCTACATGTATAACACTGCGCCGAGGGTCAGTAATTTGATCCCCACACGGGATAAAACACTTTGTGTGGTTCAACAATTGATGTTTCGAGTCTGATACTTTAAGTAAAACAAATATTAATTATGTGAAAATACAAAAATATATTCGAAAGCCTACCTAACTTCGTTGACCTAATTACGTTTCGTAAACTAACCAACACAATAGTATATTGCTACCCCAATTGACATATAGCCCTTATCCAGCCTTTACATCCACTTTGTCTAACAAGCCATTATATTCTTAGCTTAGCACTCGTTATGTTAATTCGTCATTTAGTATGTTAATATTACACGGCAGTGGGCGTGTGCCTTTACTAACATTGGCTGCTAGCACCCTAACTATTCCAATTTCAGTAACTTTAGCGGCTTATTTCAACAACTTTCGGATTTCCGATCGCCTTCAGTTTAGAATCTAAGTAAACTACTTCAAAAAGTGATCACGTTAGTGCCGGAGTTAATGACTGGAATTTTGTTTATTAGATCCTTTCATGTTGGGTAGAAAATTTTTATTCATGTTTATTTTTTATTAAGTTTTGTTCGAATACATTTGAACTTTAATATTTTCGATAGGTAAGGTAGTTTTATTAGTTCTGGATTACGTAAGCTGGGTTTTGGTTTGGATGAAAATAGCTACGGCCTTTGTAAGCCCTCTTTCATTTGACTTGAATTTATTTACTTACAAAATAAAGCTGTTAATCAGATTTTAAGCTAAAAATTACACCTATTTAGGTACTTTACGTAACTCAATAGTTTGTAGCTAAGTCTGTTAAGAAAAAAACATGCTTTCTGAAGTCAAGATTATAGTCTATATGAAGCTTGCTGTCACCATAGTCTAATCTGAACCCTACAGAACACTGAAATCTGGACAATGCGGTTGTATATGTTTTATCAGGTATAACTATAATTTCTATTACTATACGTCTCAAAAGCCCTTCATGGAATATTGTATAATGTACGCATGCAAACAAAAAAAAAACATATTACATAATTTTTTAAAAGACTGAGTATATTGCTTTCACCCTGATGCGTTTCTCAATACCATCACAGAGTGTGGCAGTATATCTGCTACACAACAACTCACTCGTTTTCCAAAATGAACTCGACAAATCTTATCAGATGAAATGCAGGCACTCAATTCGTTTCTACCCTCACAGAGTTTACATAAGTATGCAAATCTTAATTTACGTATTCTATAAAGCATCTAAACAAAACCGAATCCGAAAAAAGCCCTTGCCGCAAATATGTCAGCGGCCTTATGGCCCGGCCACAGCCTATAGCGGCGGCGGCAGCGGCGAGCGTTTCCGATGTACATGGTGCGCTTTGCTATGACGCGCGGCGACCGATGTCGCCTCAGAGTAAACACGCCATGTACTTCGAAATTTGTCGCCGCTGCCGCCGCCGCTATAGGCTGTGGCCGGGCCGTTGGCCCATCTCCCTAGTCGCTATCGTTGTGGACTTTTTATCTCTCTCGACAAATAAGAATTAGCATTCAAACGGTGCCTTTACATTTCTCACTGTGTTTCATTCGTTAGAACGCTTATATTAGCTTAAGTAGTTCCGCTTTTCGTACTTAATTTCGTCCGCTTTCGCGAGGTTTGTTCGCTGTACGTGTGCCAGTATTTTGGATAAGCAGAATTAGAATATGTAAGAGGAAAAATAATTTAATTATGCAGTTTTTGAGCGAATTGAATAGAACTGGGGATAATAGGTGCGATAGCAGAATGGTTTATTTCTTGAATTGTTTTCTTTTTGTAGGTAATGGTAATGTTGCTACGTCACCTTAGATTGCCATCTTAGTGTGTTTGTGTATGTCATAATATCAGACCACTCTATTGCAATCTACAAGCGACTGTGTGTTTGTATAATATTTTGTAACGTATATGTAAATGTTATTATCCTAGGATGAGTGAGTGGCTGTGGAAAAGCCGATTTTCTGTCAATATTTGTGATATGTGTTAGACTAATGCGCGGTTCTGAGTCTCCAAGGCAAACGACCATGATGATGAGTGAGTGAATCAGTGACACAACGTTTAGAATACATATTCAAATTAAAAAAAAATCTTCTGCATATAGTACACACACACATATACGACAGTTTTTAATTAATTAACAACGTTTAACCTCCTTCACCCCTCCACAAAACTGCACCTTTGAGTACTGAACGCGAATCCATTGCTACTGCACTGGTGCATGACTGTGAGTCCGATCTTTTAACTGTTTTTAAATCTGCGTGACTAGTTTATAAGATGCTTCAGTTGTCATGCTATTTCTCAATTTATATACTTAACCAGAACTTTTTACTTATAACTTTGCATGTATACTCGCATGTGGTTTATTTTGCTATATTTATATATTTTTTTGTAGTATCAATAGTAACTGGCAATGTAATAAACACTTACTATTTATGCCTTACACAAATACAATCACTCATCCTACATAAACACAAAACTTCACACACTCATTATCATACACTAAAATTACCTATGTTACCATATTGTTCTTCTCGTAGATGCGATCTAATATTGCTGCTATTTATGCATACTGCAAACAAATTTAAAAATTATCTAGAGGAAATCATACATATTAAACTATTGAAAGAAAGCACACAATCTACTCACCTGTTGTTATCACACTATAATTATGTTGAACGATCTAAATAGACTAAACCATGAGATTGAGAATGTCATGGCTTCTGAGAGTTATGTGTGTTCCCCAGAGGCAAGTATGAATTATCTGATAAACGCTTCTAACACATTAAAAATCTTGCATGTTAATATTCGAAGCATTAAGGCCAATTTCGATCACTTGTCAATTCTATTAAGCAGGCTGAGTTACACAGTGGATATAATTCTCCTATCAGAATGCTGGCTAAGCAAATGCCCGAATATTCCCCCCCTTACGGGCTTCAAAACTCAGGTTTCTAGTTTTAGTAATCAAAACGATGGTATAGTAGCATATGTTAGAAACGAACTGCAGTGCTCCATGGAAACTCGCGGGTTCAATGATGCAAATTGTATTATAATTAAATTCACTGACGAAACTGCCATTATAAGCCTATATCGTTCTCCTTCAGTTAAGGACTTCATGCCGTTTTTTAGAAGTTTGGACGAGACGCTCAAACATTTATCTGCCTACAAAACTATCGTCTTAATAGGAGATGTGAATATAAACATCGAACCGTCGGCTTCTTATATGGACACGGTTGCTGATGAATATCTAAATATTTCTGCGGCACATGAAATGCTCCCTGCGCATACGTTTCCTACGAGGCTAGGAAACTGTCTTGACCATATTCTATTGAAAACTACGCGTAACGCCACAGCTTTGGTACTGGACAGTCCGATTACTGACCATTTACCCATTGCTTTGTTCATAAACAATTGCTCCTTCACGAAAAAAACATTAACGCGCTTCGTTCCAAAACTTGATATCTCGGGGCTCAAACGTCATATCGAAAACATCGATTTTACGCATATCCTTGACTTGAATGACCCAAATACTGCTGCAGCAACATTTGTATCTATGCTCTCTTCTGCTGTAACATCGCTTACCCATTCTTCAAAAATATCCAGTCGAAAACGCATAATTAAGCCTTGGATCACTCCTGGCCTTCTGAGATGCATCCGACACAGAGACAAGTTATATAAAACCTTTAAAAAAGACGTAGAAAATGAAACAAACAAAAAAATATTCTTACGCTATCGTAATCATTGTAATAATGTTTTAAAGAAGCTAAAACGTGATTATGAAGTCTCAGAGTTTCAGAAAGCCAAAAATGATCCAAAAACAACGTGGAAACTCATTAAGCAAATAGCTAATCTAGATAAGGGCGGGACAAACTCTTTAGAACTATTAAAATGCTGTGACGACCCTCTTAGTGCTGTCAATAAAATCAACACATATTTTGCTAATGTTGGGCAAAATCTTGCATGTAAAATTACACAATCCGGACAATCTATTCGTCAGTTTCCACTTGAAATAAGTAATACTGTCGGGCCTTACCCCCGTGCCTCTATGTTTCTTTATGATGTGGACTGTACTGAGGTCGAAAATATTATATTGAGCTTAAAGGACAAATGTGCTATCGGGCATGACGGTATCCCTAACACGGCTCTTAAAGCCACAAGAAACATAATTGCCCCAGTTCTTGTACACATTTTTAATTTATGCCTGTCCTCGGGTGTGTTCCCTGACTGCTTTAAGACTGCAATAGTGCACCCTATACATAAAGGGGGAGCAAAGGATATTATTTCTAACTTCAGACCTGTATCCATTCTCTCAGCGTTGTCAAAAGTTTTCGAAAAAATCATTAATATTAGATTACTAAAATATCTCAACAAATTTAGTATTTTATCTGAAAATCAATTTCGGTTTTAGGCGCGGAAAATCTACTGAAGACGCTACTCTAGACCTCACAACTACAATAATTGATAATTTTAATACCAAACAGAAGACTATAGGTATTTTTTTGGATTTATCGAAGGCGTTCGATACAGTATCGGTTCCTCTGTTATTAAAAAAGTTGGAAGCAATTGGTATCCGTGGTATTAGTCTAGAAGTATTCCGGAGCTACCTCTCAGGCCGAAAACAGATTGTTAAATTAGGGGATTACACTAGTACCGAAGAAAATATGAATTTTGGTGTCCCACAGGGTAGCGTTCTTGGCCCTACGCTCTTCCTCATATATATTAACGACTTGTGTCAGTTACGCCTACCTTACACTAGAATCATAACATATGCGGATGACACAGCTCTAGTAACGCATGGCAAAGATTAGACCGAGGCCAAAGAGAGGACTGAAACCGCTTTGAAGATAGTAATGAAGTGGCTATCCTCTAATCTGCTTACACTCAACATCCCCAAAACCAAGTTCATTACTTTCACCCCTGGTATTCTTAGCCAACCTCCGGCAACATTTAAGATTAGAGCACATGTTTGCAACTCTAATAAGTCAACCTTCTCTCCTTGTAATTGCGTAGAAGTAGAGCGAACTGAGAGTATAAAATATCTGGGAATAATAGTGGATAACCTTCTTACGTGGAAGAAGCAGATTGATTCTAACGTAACCCGTGTTAGACGTCTTATATACGTGTTCAAAAAGCTTAGAACATCCGCTGACTTCCAGTGCTTAAAAATGGTTTATCTCGCACTTGCACAGTCGGTCCTCAGCTACTGTATTACATTGTGGGGCAGTACTCATAAAACCACTTTATTACGTGTCGAGAGAGCTCAAAGAGCGGTATTAAAAGTTTTAGCAAATAAACCAATTAGGTATCCAACAACTGATATTTTTTCACTTTGTAAGGTCCTGACAGTCAGACAGTTATTTATACTACAAGCGGTTCTAAAAAAACACAACTCTGTGTATTTTGACTCACAGTATTCAGCGAAAAAGCGTCGTTTCGATAGAGTGTGCAAAATTGAACTTTGTAAGACAGCAGTGGTAAGTAGGCATTACAAACACATTAGTTCTAAACTCTACAATTTAATTAATAGAAAGCTCAACATCTACCCCTTAACAAAAAGCTTACTGCGTAAAAAATTGACAGAATGGCTACAGACTATGAGTTACGACGATATTGAACAACTTATGGTAACATAGCACTACCCCACACACCCGCACAAACACAAAAACACACACACACACGCGCGCGTGCGCGCACACACACACACACACACACACACACACACACACACACACCCACACACACACACACACACACAATCATACACACAAACACATACACACATTCAATGTCAATGTAAGTGTACTAGGTTTATTTATTGTTATTTATGTTTGAACTTTACTTTAATGTGTCTGGAACATAACATGTACAATTGTTTATAAATTTGGGCGCTGGTAGCTGCGCTACAGTTATATAACTTTTGTAGCTATCAACGTTTTCTTATGTAACAATATGTAAAATCGAAATTGTTCCAAAATAAATCTTATTATTATTATTATTACAATAAGTCCGACAAATTAATATATTTATCGCGTATGAAGTACAATACTTACCAGCATTGTTATCTTGAGTTAATACAAATTAACTTATTTAAATAATTTTAATGGATTTTAATTATAGGTATTGTAATTTAGATTTACTCCTTTTGATATTCATATTTTCATATTCAAGATTTATTAGGGTAAGTCGCTCGAATATATCGTATCTTGTAACGTAAAAAGAACCTTTCGAGTGTGTGCTGTTACGTTATCCCTACTAGGGGGTGTCTAAATGAGAAGCGTGGTTAAATGTTACAATAAAAATTGATTTAATTGCCAAATAAATTTTATACATCAATTAGCAAGCGTTACTTAAATGAAAAAGATTACGATTTATGTGATATTTAGAAAAATTAACACAGGGTCGCGTAGTTCGGCGAGGGGTTGGGTTTTTGTGGAGAATCCAGCTGCCGATGGTCCAGGAGATGTTGGTGACTTAACTCGGATGTAGCCGCCGCAAGAAAGAGCTCGCGAAGCCAACGCGTCCGCTTATATAGAGGCTCGCAGTGCGGTGGGGACGGAACATGCAGGCAGCCGGGAGGCGGTGTCGTCCCGACGTCACAGCGACGTCACACACTCCCCCCATTAGGCCAGAATTTTCCCATAGGGAAAATTCTGTGGCTGGTAGGCGGCAACTGCATTCGGAGACCCTGTAACAGATGAGTGGTAGTGGTGTCAGTAGGTTAAATACGAGGCAACTATTAACCCTGAAAGAGGAAAAAAACAAGTATAACCCTCGGCCATTCATACGTCACCAAGCATTGAACGTTCCTATAACCTGACATTCATCACATTCAAAAAGGCCTACACACTATCATACGCATGAACAAGCCAACATTCATTCAAGATGCGAGTCGCATTCATTATAATACACGACGCGCGAAGAGGTATTATACGTGAGTTTTATAGTAAATAGTCACCCAGTCTATGTTGGTAGGCACCACCTGACCACCCATATTCGATTAGTGAAGTTAATTGAGAGAGTATAAGTCGTAAACCAATATTACGATCTTACTATATTACGATACTACAATCATACGATTAGTTGGCAGTATCACAAACAAATTGCTCATTAACGCGCTCGATGCGAATTGTAAAAGCATAAAAAAGTGTTCATTTAAAATGGAATAACAATGAAGGTTTGAACCAGTGAACACGTGAGTCATCACTGCGCGCTTGGCGCCGGCCGCATTCCATTCTCGCGGACAAATAACTGGTTTCTGATTATGATACAAAATGAACAACGGCAAATACACAATTCGGAATAGGTTGCAATGTATAGTACATCACCGCAGGAGACAATCGATGACATAGTGTACACAACCATAGTTAAAAACATAAAACAATATTCACGATCGAGAATCGAACCACAGACCGATCCGACAACAACCTTTCAGCCACTGAGCCATAAGGGACAAAAAAAAAATATTTTATTATATTTCGATCAGTCATTACCAAAGCTATAAGTAACAAGATATATGGGTACATGATTTAGCTGTAATTAGAAGTTAAAGATTTTTATATTATATGTAACGAAGTGTTAAGTTATTTTAGTGATTAAATCATTAGTGATGAGCATTAATCATTACATTCTTAAACTTTGTAGTGAGTTAATCCAAGATCCTTTATATGGAAATCACCAAGAGAAACATATCTGATATTTATATAGTTATGTGAAAGTTGGATAGTTATCAGATAGTTGGATAATTAGTTAGATAAATAACAGATTCTTTCAAAAATATTAAGTTTGGAAAACCTCTTCGACAATTTATAACAGTAATAACTATTCATGTTTTATGTTAGCATATTTATTCATGTTTTATGTTAGCTTGTTTATATAATTCGTTAACACCACAATGCGTTATCTTGTGACTTGTGAGCTCTAACTCGAAAACAATAGAACCACTGCTGGCCTTCACAAACAATTCTGTAGGTAATTATAACTTCGCATACATATGCGTCTTACATTGTTGTAAATGATACTGTACCCAATCGTTTATAAACACATTTATGCTATAATAGAATAAGATTTAATTATTTTATTCAGCTTTTAGGTTTAAAATAGTTGATTGTAAAATACGAAAGGGTATTCTTAAACTTGTACATCAATGAATTCGCTTTAGTTATTAAAGTATATAAATTATTGATTTATGTATAAGTACCCACATTAGTTATTTAAGTATTGAAATTATTTATTAATTTGTGTGTAAACAGCCACTTTAGTTATTTAATGAGGTATACACATTATTTATTTGATTCATATGTAAATAGCCACTTATTTATTCAAGAAAAGAAGTTATTGATTCAATTTATGTGCAAATACCCACTTTAGTAAAAGTTAGTTTCAATTGAATTAAGTTTGATAAATTCAGTTAGATATAATAACTTTAGCGTAAACACAAGAACACATTATAACCAGCACTATTTAAGATGGTTTAGTAAAACCAGATGCATAGCATTTAGTAAAAAGGAAACAAGTTACATATTGACAATTAATTATTTTACCGGCTGTCAGCAGTTTAATTTTATCATTTAATTATCATTATATGTCTTATATATTTCAATAGAAACCAGACATTGAAAGAACAATCCTAGCGACACAAAACATTACAAAAAGAACATAATTCAATAATTGCGACGCAGGAATTTTATGTTTGAGTTCACAATGAACAGTAAATGCATAATTAGATGCATTCTCAAATAGCATACCGATAGGCAGTAACAAGGAGATAAAATCGAAGACCAAAAACAACGATTGTAGCAAAATAAACATTTGACAAAACGAACAACTAATAATTCTACGATGATATTCGTATTTTTATACCAAATAGACAAAGATTAAACTTTTTCATTATTGTTAGTGAGCAACCTGCATATGACACGTGTACATTTTATTAATGAATGAACGCGGAATTCTAGCTAGATACCTAGTATATAATACGCTAGCATCTTAGGTACGTTCATTCTCAGCCAGTCCAACTATGTTAGGTACACGTGGTATAATAAAGATGCAACTTTCTTAGTAAGAAAAATAGTTAATTTAAAAGATAATCGCCGTAGTAGGCGGTAACAGTATTTAATAATAGCTACTATATAGAAATATATCGCCGTACAAAGTCACTAGCAGAAGGTTATAGTAGAAAAATGAAAAGAAGTGAGAAAGAGAAGGGTGTGAATTCGTTCCATAAGTCAGCCAAAGCAGATTATTAGCAATAATTACCAGTAGCACTTAATTACCTTAGTGGCATTTAAAAAAGCTAATGGCGAAGCAGTACGATCAAGGTGACCTAGGCACGTCGTTAGTGGACGTGAGGTCATAAATCGCAAAATACAAAGAATGCGATCGACGAATGTGACCTTAGCGCGTCTTTAGAGGACACGTGGCCGCAGTCGAACGATTATAACTCGTTACTTGTGCGGTTGATACACAGTAATTATCACACGCGGTAACAGAAAAAGTTATAATATAGAAATTCTTACCAAGCGTAGTAAGACAAAATTTGTCTGTTGTGACCGGCTCAACACAATACCGACCTTCCGAGCACAACAGAACAAAAAGAGAAAATGTCTATTGTGATCAGCACAACACCACCGACTTGCCGAGCACAATAGAACAAGCAAAAAGAAACAATAAATGCCACTAAATTAATTACACACTGCTTAGGAACGATTTCACACATACACAAAAAATAAAAAAAAGACTCACCGGCAGCGGATTCTCAACAAAACCCTACCTATAATATTCCCGTGGGCGCCACTGTAACGTAAAAAGAACCTTTCGAGTGTGTGCTGTTACGTTATCCCTACTAGGGGGTGTCTAAATGAGAAGCGTGGTTAAATGTTACAATAAAAATTGATTTAATTGCCAAATAAATTTTATACATCAATTAGCAAGCGTTACTTAAATGAAAAAGATTACGATTTATGTGATATTTAGAAAAATTAACACAGGGTCGCGTAGTTCGGCGAGGGGTTGGGTTTTTGTGGAGAATCCAGCTGCCGATGGTCCAGGAGATGTTGGTGACTTAACTCGGATGTAGCCGCCGCAAGAAAGAGCTCGCGAAGCCAACGCGTCCGCTTATATAGAGGCTCGCAGTGCGGTGGGGACGGAACATGCAGGCAGCCGGGAGGCGGTGTCGTCCCGACGTCACAGCGACGTCACAATCTTACATAAATTTATCGATTATTTACTCGTAAATTTTATTCAAATACAATCTGTAAAATACATAAAATATTACACCCTTTAAAACTTTTTCCATTAGAGCAACATTTTATAAAATCATTCATCAATTATTAACTAAAAATACATTAAAGTTAAAACGTAGTTAACGTTATCAAGTTGAATTCGTCTTATTCGACGTTAATTAACTTATTAACAGGGGATTTGGAAGGATCTTATAGTCTCTTGATTGGTGAAGTATTACCAATCTACCTCCTCCTCCTCGCGTCGTGTTCCTCATTACTGAGGGTCGTGATTCCCCCGATGGGAGATCAGTTTATCTTTTATGATGCTCATCCATCTGTGTCTGTCCTTGACGAAGTGAAGAGCATCATGCAGCTTGGGGTTCAGCTTTCAGCGTATCTGGTCAGACCATCTTATTGGGCTGCGACCTCTCGGGCGCCTGCCATCGACTTTGCCAGTGACCATTAGCTTCTCGAGGTTATGGCCATCTTTCCGGGCAATGTGGCCAAGGAACTCCAGGATTCTTCGCAGGCAGATGGTGGAGAGCCTGGTTTTGATATTGAGCTCTCGAAGGATAGACTCGTTTGTGCGGAATGCAGTCCATGGGATTTGGAGCATCTTTCGCCTTTCTACAGAAAATCAAAAATGGATGTATTCACTTTGAGAAGAAGTACCAGCTCTTTTATGTTCAAAGATAATATTGACTAGTTTTTGCCCGCGGCTGTACAGTAGTGGTCTCTAACATAAGTAGTTTTTGTGTGAAACAGTAAAAAAAATGCACCAACCTCACAAATGTTTGCGTTTACCTTCATATATAAATAGTGCCTACTAGTAGTAAATAGATACACTAAGTGCAAAAAATTTGACGTACGTGGTTTCACTACTGTTATACAATAAAATTTATTCCTTTTATGGAGGGAAAAATCATAATTTGCGATAGGACCGCTCTTTTGCCACTAGGTTGAATTCATATTTATTAATGATTGTAATACCACATTTTACTGATGTTAAATACATGATTATCTGTATGATACTGTTTTTATTGATTTGTTAGATTACCTACCATTTATAAGTTTACTTATAATTGAAATAATGATATTTTGTAAAAAAATACTTCTCTTATTCAATATTTGTTTGATTATTACAATAAACAAACCTAAGATAGCGGCATGTTCACGGATGTTTTGTTGAACGCACGCTTGAAACCTTAGATATATAATTATTCGCAGCAAAATCTTCACCATTGGCCAACTATTTTAATATTCACGGTAAATCGAATTGGGAATTGTCAATTCAATTATTCAAAAACCCAAACATTTATTTGTTCGTTAACAATTTGTAAATTGGAAATAATTGAAACAGGATTGAATAAATAGAAATTGGGGACACGCTAATACCTAAACAAGTTTTCACGCTGTTGTGAGTTTTTACGTAACACTGTATTGAGGACTGCCTTTATTGAGGCATACCTGTAATTTAAATTTTTATTAGATGTAGTTTTTACTGCTAACTTTTCATGAAAAAGCTTTTCACAGTCCACAATTTCATTTATCCTATTATATCACGCGATATATTAGGAGAATTTACAGCCGGTCCCGATATTTGATGTATCGATACATTTGGCTAATAGAGGTTTTATATATTTAACATAAGCTGCATACATGTTAAATATGTATCTTTTGAAGTCAATTACAGGGTAGATCAAATATTACGACCGATGTTAGCGTACTATACCACGCCAGGCAGACGAGTTAGTATAGGGTTTGATGTTGAGCACATATCACAAAACTTACTGAATATCAAACTTTTTTTTAAAGTATGTAGTAGGCAGAGGTGTAATATTACACCCGCATTTCGCCATGAATTTTTTTGGTCCCACGTAATAGGTGAAACTTATTCTAAAACATCATCACTGTGTCAAAATACTACAATTCCCAAACCCTTCATCTGTATAAAAACCAACAGACATATCCTTTATAATATATAACGCTTCCAAACCTCAAGGGTATTTTTCCAACATGTTAAGGAATTCTCGGGAAAGAATAAGATAAAGTTGTAAGTAAAGAAAATTAGACTATACGGATATATAACCAGACATGAGCGTTGCAGCTGCTATCTTTTTAAAAGCTCGCGGGAATAAAAATAACTTTCGTGCTTGCTGATTTACGTAAGTAAACACAGACCAATTTATATTGGACTAGATGACACCCGCAGCTACGCCCGCACATTTTTTAAATTTAACCGTTTCTGCCCGCCCCTGTGGGAATTTCGAGAAATCCCGTCTTAGTGCACCCCTACAATCCCCAAGAAACATACATGCCAAATTTCAGCTTCCTAAGCTTAATAGTTTTGGCTGTAGCTTGTCTGTCAGTCAGTCAGTAACGCAAGGATTTTATATATACAGATTACGGTTATGTAAAATTATTTGTTTCGTATTTGTGTATATCAACACTATTTGCCTACGCCACATAGTTCGAAGGAGTTTCTTAAGAACGTCATCTTTTATGAGGCATTACAATAAATCTACGTAGCTGCTTATCACATATTGAAGATTTTTCTTATGATGTTTATGGATTTTTGTTTGTTTTTCTTAAGAACGTGTGGCCAACTCTAGTGTAGGAGTTTTCAGACCGCCCGAAGGCCTCCAACATGGCCTAGCGATTCTTATCCTGAGACAAGAACCGGGAACGACATCTTTACGTGCCCTCCAAAGCACGATAGCGCTCTGATGTAAATGCCACATAGATGAAATACTGATGGGATTTTTTACAATTCATTCTGAGCAGGCAATCAAGTTGTTAATATTTTATTAACAAATCCTGCATAATGTTCGTTACTTTCATGTCAATGGCAACACATTAAATAGATTTGGCCCATAACTCGGCCACTCGAATGGCATTTGGCCTTGCCTCATACAGGTCGTCAACCGTACCCAACCCCGGGCCTGCGGGGCACTATTTATTTATTTATTTATTTATTTATGTAGTACAACTGCTCACTTCACTTACAGTTGCCCAAAACGTGTAGTGAGCCATTACATTTAGATAGGTACATAATATAAGGTAACTTAATTTCTAATAGTTGAAATGACTATGAAGTCATTTCACACGAAAAATACATTTTACATACAATTAAAAACATATACAGTTTGATGACAAATATGTCCACATCCGGATATTTAACAATTATATTATTGAGCAGTGTGAGTGCCTGAGTAGTAGGCGCGTACTGCGCGGTGCAGGTTCGTACCTGTGGCGCGGCGAGTAGGCGCCGCGAGCGCAATCGCGTATATTGGTTCGGTGCTGAGATCGAACAGCGAGATAACGTATTAGGGTCATCTATTTCATTATGTAGCAGTAAAAAATAATGTAAAACTAATTTACATTTACGACGCAGTCTTAGTGTGTCGAGGCCTACCATACCAGACACGAAAAGAGACGGATATAAATGAGGGTAAAAGCCATACAACTTTTTGTACAAAAACCGTGCAAATTTACGTTGTACGCGTTCAATCATCGTAATATACTTCTCTTCATGTGGATCCCAGATTACGGAATTATATTCCAGAATACTGCGGACAAAAGCGAAGTACAGCAAAACGATAGCACACCTGCTCTGAAAAGGAATTGACTGCCTCATCACAAATCCCAATGCTTTTAAACTTTGGTTACAAATCGTAGAAATGTGCGAATTAAATGTTAAACATGTATCCAAAGTTACACCTAAGTCTCGTATTTGGCTGACTCGCTAAAGCAAATGGCCCATCGTCTGTGGTGACGCGCCACAGCCGCATTTATTCGTGCTTGGGTCTATGAATTCCCACCTTGACAGATTGTCCTTGAATCTACCAACCTGGGTAGGCAGCATATTGAGCGCCTTCCAGGTTGGGTAAGGAAGCCTGTTTCCTGCAGGTAGTTTTTCTGCCAAAGGGACGAAGGTTGGGAGAGGGAATTCGTCACGCCAAATGTTTTGACTGGCCTTGGTAGCATTGTTATCGCTACAGCGATAACAATGCTCATAACAATGCTAATACAGCATACATGCTGTATTGTATGGGGTGGTACTGAGAAAACTTTTTCGGCTTTTCAACGTCTTCGTGGCTGGGCTTTTGCCATACAGTGGGTGTCTAGAGTCTGTTTCCTGTTTCCATTTTTCTATAGAGGAGGCTACTTTTCTGCGGACAAATGGAGGGGCAATGCCTGCCAGTAGATCTCTACCGGAGTCGGATTCAAACATCCAGTAATTTTCCGGCGCGTTTCGTTCAGAGCTATATCCACTTTCTTGGCGTGAGACGATTGGGGCCAAACTGGGCACGCGTATTCACCCGCAGAGAAACACAATGCCAATCCTGTGGTACGCAAAACTGAAAACGCAGCGCCCCTTTTTGAGGATGTTAAGCGGACAAGAAGTTTATTACGTGCAGAGACCTTGTGTTTTAAATTCTTGCAGTTGACTTTGTACATTAATGAACGATCCAGGGTAACAACCAGGTATTTTGGGTGGCTGCAATGAGAAACGGGAGTGCCTCGCCAGGAGATGTTAAGGCCACGATTCGCAGATGTGTAACGCAGGTGAAATGCACAGGATTGTGTTTTTGCCGGATTGGGTTTCAGACTGTTTTCATCGTAGTAAGTACCTAGCTTGGACAATGCGGCTGATAAAGTAGTCTCCGCCTGCTCGCTGCATCGGAGCTATGCCGCAAAATAATGTCCGTTATGACAAATATTGAAACTACGGACTCAAAAGACACACAGACACTAGGAACAAGAAATTGTGGATTACACAAATTCTTGTCCTATGGAGGAATCAAACTCACAAAACACGTCGCATTGGCACTGATGATCAGACCGTTTTATTAATCACTACCCCATACGTGCAGTATTACATACGGAATCTGATCCATAATTGAACTTTTTCCTCAACTTTCCTATTCGAATCACAAATAATTATAATCATACTAAAAAATAACACTTTCAATCTGCGACGTTCTTTTTATTTTTTTACATAGAGACTGCTGAACAGCAGTCACGTCAGTCAGCAGTATTATATATTACTTCACCAATCAACAAGTAACATGTCTCAATAACCACCACTATTTATCTCACCTTCGAATCCCTTGAGACTTCAAACGTACCCATTTCGCAAACAGCCTACAGCTATCAATATTACCTAGCTGACATCCACCGTGTCTAGTATAACAGCATCGAAACCCCATGTCTACGGTCTCTCACCATCAGTAAAGGTGATAAAGCTGTAATTATTAATCCCTTTGCGCCAGTCTGTACTTCTACGTGTACACCGGCCAAACTAATTGGAATGAGCATTGCGTACATTCTGCGAATTATTAATCTATTACCTCGAACCTCCGACCTATGTAGGGTCAACATGATTTTATGTGGATATTATTGGGTACAATTCTGGTCAAAATTTCTAAGTGTTAAAATGTATGACTTGTTGAAATGGCTTCTGGCTGTTTATGTAACAATATCTTATGCTTATTACCATTAGTTATAGTGATGCTGGCATAGATAGAAAGAAAATTATTTATTGTACACCAGATACTGTACAAATGCTACAAAACATCATACAATTTAACATAGGTATGTACAATAGGCGGCCTTATCGCTGAAAGCAATTTCTTCCAGGCATAATTCACTTCTAGGAATCAACTAATTCCAAACGAATAATTGAAGTATTATAATCAAATTGAGACAATTTACTGTAGGCCTGAAATTTTAAACTAGTCGTTGTAGCATAATCTACAATCAGGTAACTGATTAAACACATATTTTGTTATTAGTTACATAATTATGTGAAAATCTGATTGATGAATAGTCTGTTTTTAAAATAGCCATCAATTTATACATCATTGTTAATGTAATAATTAAACATTTTTGGGCAACCATAAAATATGCACTCCGTTCTCCTTCGCCGAGGGTTTCTTGGTTCGTAACTGACACAACGCTAGGATACTTTAAAGGTAGTAGAGCCTTGCTGATTTCAGCAGGAATGGGCCTGTTCGACCGGGGAACTACTACCCTCTCACAGAAAATCGACGTAAAGCAATAGTACTTAAACTGTTCCGTTTCAATCGGTGAGTGAGAGTGCCGGAGGCCCAATCCCCTAATCCTTCTCCCTCATCCCACTCCTTATCCTATTTCTTTTCCCCACCCCAAGGGGCGGCAACGCACTTGTGACTCCTGTGGTGTTGCTTGACTATGTCCATGGGCGGCGGTAATCGCTTACCATCAGGCGATCCGTCTGATCATTTGCCGCCTATCACTTTAAAAAAAAATGCTCATGTACAATAATTAATTCAATATCATCATTATACTTTGGTCCAATATGGACTAGTCCACAAAACGAGGAGACGCGTGGCCTCCCTAGCCATTCCTATGGACCCGCTAGACGGCTGGCTGGGAACATATACTTCATATTGTTATGGAAATTTCAGGCCGTAGATGTTTACGGAGAATTCTCAGATCCTCTCAAATATATTTAAGGACTCTCGATCCTATGTACATATTCTCAGATGAAAAGCAATGTGTCCATTTTTTAAATCACTGAGCCTCGCAACACCACGCACTTCACACATTAATACAAATAAAAACCTGCGGCAATTTTTTTCAAGTGGAATGAAATGTTTCGGCATAATTTATTTGGCGCAAATAATTATAATATTTTTTGAGAGGCTCGTGTCTCATAAAATTTGGGAAATCGATTATTTATCAGATAAGGTTGCGTTATTTTGTTTGTTTACCAATGAGAGGTTGTTTTTGTCGCTAACGGCCCTGTCACGACCTTGCTGCTGTGAGCGGCGTCTTAGCGCGGGGCGGCGAGCGGTAAGACCAAATGTATGAAAACGTTCGAAGCATGCCACGAGCCGCCGCGCACAGCGATAACGCGCGCGTTTTGTTTGGCGCGATTGGCTACGCGGCGAGCGGCGCGGCGGGCGGTGCGGCGAGCGGCGGGAACAAATGTACTGCGACCGAGTCCGACGCCACGACTCCGAGCGGCAGAGACAGCGTTACGCGAGGGACGAACTAGGCGGTTAAACTATTTGTTAAATATTTTGTGGCGGTAATGAATACGGAGACATTTAAAGTCGAAATTTTAAAACGGTCGCGTGTATGGATAGCAACACATCCGCTGTATAAATACAAAAATGTTAATAAAACTTTGCGAGATATAATGAAACAATGTTTTACAGAACATAATGGTAGGTTTTAAAATAAATCGCAAACA
The DNA here is from genome assembly GCA_944739405.2 of Euclidia mi. Classification (NCBI taxonomy): domain Eukaryota; kingdom Metazoa; phylum Arthropoda; class Insecta; order Lepidoptera; family Erebidae; genus Euclidia; species Euclidia mi. The sequence goes on along the minus strand of OX123183.2, from coordinate 14,641,664 downwards.
TTAAAACATTGTGTAATGTACATATGTACCTATTTAGGTACAGACACAGCTACTATGAAAGTTAAAAGGTGGTTTACCTACATACTTAACGTAATCTTCGTTGTGTAGGTACCTATTCAATGCCTCATTAATTGCGAATATGCATTATTCATTTGATATGTGAATAATAATTTATTGAAATCTTGGGAACGACTATTAACCTTTCCTTATAGGATTTTACATATTGAAAAAGATCAGGCCTCAAAAAAGACACTTACTGCCCAAATTAAACACAACTGTTCTGTTTCGGTCCATACTTTCGACACCAAATTTACTTTTAATACAAATAGAACGAATTATCAATATGTAGAATCCAAACTAAGGGAGGGTGATATAAGAGGTGCGTCGAGACTCTTATTCAGCACTGATGTGGTGGCGCCTTGCTCTCCAAACACGCTTGCGGGTTTGAAGAGCAAGCATCCAGCGCCGATGGATGGCCTCTCTTTTCCTGATGCCCCGGATATGGATTCGGAGCATCTGATTACTACGGCCAAGGACGTGTTCGCAGCAGTTTGCTCCTTCCGGACTGGGTCGGCTGGTGGCCTCGATGCTCTAACACCACAACATCTCAAAGATCTTGTGTGTTCGAGCGCCGGGGAGGCTGGCGATGCACTCCTGAGGGAGCTGACTGCTCTCATGAATTTGATGCTCTCCGGCAATGTGGACGGTGCCATCACTGACATATTGTACGGAGCAAATTTATGCGCTCTTATCAAGAAGGATGGTGGCATTCGTCCCATTGCCGTAGGTTGCACATATAGGCGTATGGCAGCCAAGATATGCTGCAGATATTATAGCAATGATTTATCTGCTAAATTCCAACCCCTACAATTAGGTTTTGGCTCAAAGGGGGGTTGTGAGGCTGCCATACATGCCCTGGCCACGTACCTTGGTTGTGGTAATGGAGAGGTCATCCTTAAGGTTGACATAAAGAATGCCTTCAACGCAGTGAATAGGGACACCTTGTTGTCCGAGGCAAAATTAGAAACCCCCAAAATTTATAAATTTCTTTCGCAATGTTACAGATATCCCTCAAAATTATTATACAAGGACAACCTATTGGAATCCGCAGTTGGATGTCAACAAGGTGACCCACTTGGACCAGTCATTTTTAGCTTAGCAATTCACCCAATTATTCGGCAGCTAAATTCAAAATTCAATATATGGTTCTTGGACGACGGAACCCTTGCTGGAGACGCTGACATAGTGCTACAAGATTTGGCAGTTCTAAAAGACAAATTTAAATCGATCGGTTTGGAGCTAAATTCAAGTAAGTGTGAGTTATTTCTAAATAAAATTGATGATGAAAAAAAATCTTTGGTATTATCAAAATTTAATTATTTGGCACCACACATTAAAATTTGTGACAAGAATTCTCTTCGCCTCCTTGGGTCTCCTATATTTGAAGAAGCCTACGAATCTTTCGTAGATGAAAAGATTCAAAATTTTAGTGAAATTTCAGATCGCCTGCTAAAAATTAATATTCATTCGGCATTTACAATCATTCGATATTGCCTTTTCGTTCCCAAATTTACGCATGTCTTGAGATCTTCGCCGCTTTGGAAAAATATAAAATGTTTAGAAAAAATGGACCAAATTATTAAAAATACACTAAAAGAAATATTAAATGTGGATTTGAACGACCGAGCCTGGCTACAAGCGTCTCTTCCTGTACGTCTGGGTGGGCTCGGCGTTCGCAAAATTTCGGATGTTAGTTTACCGGCGTTCCTGTCCTCGGTGCACAGCACGGAAGATTTAACCAGGCAAATATTAGCACCTACACTGGTTAATTCGGAAGTGCTGTGTAAAACCGATGCCGTGAACGCCTGGAAAATGGCTTGTCCAAGCTCTGCTTTGCCTACCAACCCATTCTCCCAAAGGCAGTGGGACGGGCCGCTTTGCAACACGGTGAGAGAAAAACTTATTTTATCGTCTACAAGTGTTGCTGAGCGTGCTCGCTTGCTGGCTGTGGGAGAGTGGGAGTCTGGTCTTTGACTTCAAGCGCTCCCGTCGTCCAATGTGGGCACAATGCTGGACGACACGACATTTCGCCTCGCCACTAGCCTCCGTTTAGGTGCTCCGTGTGTTTCTCCGCATCGTTGTCATTGTGGAGAAGCCGTCGATAGCTTCGGACACCATGGACTATCTTGCGGCAGAAGCGCGGGCCGAATACCTCGTCACGCCTATCTTAATGACATCATCCGTCGCACTCTTGTCACCGCCGGAGTACCAGCCGTACTTGAACCCAATGGTTTGGTACGCGACGATGGGAAGAGGCCCGACGGTATGTCATTGATGCCTTGGAAGTTGGGTAGGCCTTTGGTATGGGACGCAACGTGCGTAGATACCCTTGCGCCATCACATCTTCCAAGTACAGCCAGCTGTGCCGGCGCTGCTGCTGCAAGCGCAGAATCCCTCAAGCGGCGAAAATACGGTAATTTAATAGGTAATTACGTATTTGAGCCGTTTGGGGTGGAGACGCTTGGTCCATGGGGTCCGAGCGCTCGTACTTTGTACAGAGAAATCGCCAAACGATTAATCGACGCTTCACGTGACCAGAAGGCTGGGCTGTATTTCGGCCAGCGTATCAGCATTGCCATCCAGCGTGGCAATGCTGCCAGCCTTCTGGGCACGTTACCAATAGACAGCGATGCGGAGGAATTCTACGATGCCTAAACCTGTCTGTACTTATTTCTTTTTTATGTACCTATGTAAATAAACAGTTCCTTCGTTTTTTAATTAATTTGATATTAAATACTTGTAAGAAATGAAGATCCAATTTCGACAATTTTGTAGGTATACCGTATAGTTACACAAAGATATTTTGGTTATCACCATATTTATGGGTAACTCCATCGGCACAAATACGTCCACATTTGCCGCTGCGTTTACCGCTACTGTGGGGTCGTGGTGTGCACGACGCTCTGCCGCGCCGCCCGCCGCAACGCTCGCCGCTCAGGCCGATCTCGTGAACAGGCCCTAAGAGTCGACTAAGTCGTGGTCACGGAAAAGTTTTAATTGAATGTTCGCGTTAGCCCAAAAAAATCTATATTTTAACACTCTCACAGTCACCGCCATACGGTTCGCCGTTGCACCGTATGTTTCCCGCCAAAATCGAACCAAAATCCCATTATAACTATAACACTAACAGAGCATGACACGAGACGCCTAATAATTTATCATTAGGCCACCGGCCGACCTAAGAAGGTAGTTATTTGAAAATAACTCGACAATTTCTTTTTATTCTATGTCAAGATGTAAACTTTGCATCTGATAGCATCATTTTACTATAGCAGCACTCCAAGCACTACAAAATTAATTTGAAATCGCGAGGTCGTAGCGTACCGAACGGCTTGCCAGTAAAAATGAACAGTGAGCCCGCCAGCCGCCCTTACGGCCTACTACATTCGATACAAATTTTCACCGCGGCCTGCACAGGTAGGCAAAGTTGTGGACGCGGTGCTTCACTGGAAAAAATATATTAGCTTGACGGTGAGTGTGTTTTTGAATTTGAATTTGAACTAACATAATAAAGACTATCATAATATTTCAAGTTTACATCAGTAACTAGTTTGTTAAAATAAATGTTCTACTTCTAACGACTCTGTCTAACCCTAGTGGGAATTAACAAGCTAGCAAGGATAAGTTACAACTTACAACTAGCTTCATCTGAAACTGCAATCTACTAGTCCTATAGGAACAATATATTATGCTCTAAAATGCACTAGCATTGTAGTAGTAGTGTTAAACTTTGTTTTTCCAGCAAATGTTGCAACATGTTTTAAATCTGTCAAAAAAGTTAAATTAATACATTAATAATAAACTTTTGACTTTAAAATGAATAGGAAATACATACTTAGTATTAGAAAAAGTAAATAAAAATTATTAATTCATCAAAAAGAACAGCGAAAATGTCAGAAAGGTGAGAAATATGAAGAAGTCGGTGAATAACAAAATAAAGATAATCACTATAACTGCTGATGCTCCAAAATAACCAAAAAAACAAAAACTATTCCAAAATACTCAATAATGTCAGAAACCTCATAAATAGTTACTAACAATATCTCAACACACATTGATCTAAAACATCATCATTGTCTTGCCCTGGTCCCAATTTATTTGGGGTCGGCGCAGTATGTCCTTCACTTCCATACTTCTCTGTCACCAGTCTTCCGATCGCTTATCCCTTTCTCTTTCATATCCATCCTTCCAGTCACATCCTTCCACACAGTCCATCCATCTTTTCCTTGGCCACCCTCTCCCTTTTCGTCCTTCTTCGTACACATTCATCACTTTCTTACCTACGTACATCTCATCTCTTCGCATAACATGTCCATACCAGGTCAATCAACTCCCTTTTACCTTTTCATCAATGGATGAAACTTTCATACTACCTCTAATGTAATCATTCCTAATTCTGTCCATTCTTGTCACTCCACACATCCATCGTAACATTCTCATCTCTGCCACATGCAATTGTTTCTCATCCATCTTCTTTGTAGCCAACACTCAGCTCCATACAGTACGACAGGCCTTAATACCGCCTTATCCATGCGGCCTTTTAACTTCACAGGCATTTTGTGATCGCATATTGTGCCTGAGACCTGTCGCCATTTCATCCATCCTGCGTTAATTCGTTGCCTAACATCCCGATCAATTTCGCCGTCATCTTGCAAGAGTGAACCTAGGTAGCAAAAATCGGAGCATACTGGTAGAGGTGTACCGCCGAGTGTAACCGGTATAGGACTGGAGAGACCGCCAAAGTCACAGAACATATGCTCTGTTTTGGTTCTGCTTATTCTCAGGCCTACATTCTCCAATCTCTGCCGCCACTCCTCCAGCTTGCTCTGCACCTTTTTTCCACTCTCTGCTACCAGAACGATGTCATTGGCAAACAGCATGCACCAGGGTGCATGTATGTCTGATGATATAGCATCCATAATTAACAGGAAGAGGCAGGGGCTTAGGGCCGACTCCTGGTGCAAGTCTATGGCCACATCGAATCAAGCTGTGATACCGGCCGCGGATCGGACTTGCGTTCTGCATTCAGCGTACATGGCTTGAATTAACGTCAGGTATTTTCCAGGCACTCCTTTCTTTTTAAGGGCACACCACAAGACTTCACGAGGTACTCGGTCATATGCCTTTTCAAGGTCGATGAATACCATGTGCAAGTTTTTATGTGCCTCCCTGTATTTGAATGGCAAAAATGGCATCCACCTTACCTCAACCAGGCATAAAACAGAACTGGTTTCGTGAAATCTAACTCTCGTCTGGCAGGCGTCGCTCAATTACTCTCTCCCAGACTTTCATACTATGAGGCATTAACTTTATTCCCCGATAATTGTTGCACTCTTAGATAACACCCTTATTTTTTTAAATGGGCACCAGGTAACTGTTGCACCATTCTTCGGGTATAGTCTCCTCGTGCAACAGCTTATTGAAGAATAAAACCAGCCACGCCCTTCCATCATCTCTTAACGCTTTCCATGCTTCCACTGGTATTCCATCTGTTCCTAACGTTTTCCCATTCTTCATTTCCCTAACAGCCTTTTTTACCTCATCTTTACTTATTTCCTTTACTAAACCAATATTCATCACCTCACTTTCAAGTTTACCGCTCTAATCGTTCTCTTCATTCATTAACTTTTCAAAGTATGTCCTCCATCTTTCTTTTATTCTATCGTCGTCCATAAGAACCGCTCCTGTTTCGTCTTTCATGCACTTAATATGGGATACATCCTTCGCTTTTCTCTCTCTAGTTTTAGCCATGCTGTATAAATATTTATGAACCTCGGGTTTTTCCAGTAACCCGTATAAGTGGTCTAGGGCTTTGGATCTAGCAACGGCTACAGCTTTTTTGGCTCTTTTTGTACATTCATCGTATTCTTACTTTCTTCCAAAGATTCATTTCCTTCTTTTACCAGCTGCCATTCCTTAAACCTTGCTTTCTTTTCCTTAAGCGCATTCTGTATATCTTTTGTCCACCATCACGTGTATTTATCTTTCATACGCTTCCCTTTTGAATCTCCTAAAACATCCTTTGCTACACACTTTATACATTTACTCATCTCTTTCCAACACTCATTGACACTGCTATCATTCATATCGCCCATTTCTAACATTTTATCTACCAATCTATCTCTGAATTTTTCTACACATTCATTGTTCTCTAACATATGCCATCTTATTTTTGGAGGCAGTTGCTGCTTGGTTTTTTGAGAACTTAGTCGAATCTGAAGTTCAACCATCAGGAGCCTGTGCTGCGAGACTAAATCTTCTCCTGGTACCATTTTGCAGTCTTTGACCCAGTTGAGTCGATTACGCCTTAGTAGGAAATAATCAATCTGGGACATGTGGTGGCCGCTATAACTAAATTTTGCTCTCTTTTCTGAAACCAAGTATTTGCAACTGCTAGGTCAAAAGCGGCAGCAGCTTGAAGAATTGCATCTCCCTCACAATATCGGCTGCCGAGTCCCCAACCTCCATGTACTCTTTCATACTCTCCACTTGTTCGTCCCACATGTCCATTAAAATCACCTCCCACAATAATCTCTTCATTCTACGGTAAACCCGTCATCATGCTATCGAAATCCATCCAAAACTTCTCTTTCTCACAATCATCACATCCTACCTGAGGGGCATACACACTTATCACATTCAAAATAATACCTTGCCACATCACTTTCACAGCAATTAGTCTATCATTAATTCTATTTACACTATCTTTCAGATTTTCGTCTAACACTATTCTCACGCCATTTCTTTTTCCATCACTTCCACAATAATAAAACTTGTATCCTTCTCCGATCTCTCTAGCTTTCGCACCTTTCCATCTTGTTTCCTGCAGACATGCCAGATTTATTCTTCTTCTTTTCAAAACACCAGCTAACTCTCTAGCCCTTCCAGTCATCGTACCAACGTTCCAACTTGCATACCTCACCCTTACATCACAGGCTCGCTTCTTACGTTGCACTCGCCTGGAGTAGAGCAACAACCCTTGCATACTTCTCGCAGGTGCCGGGTGCTGCCCCTGCGCGTCACCTGCGGGGAACGCCCTAATCCTTTCGCACGCATTGTCATACGTGGCCATACTACAAAAGGTTTTGGCATGTATTTTACCAGCTGGCCGCCTGCCTGACGCCAACCCTCCTAGGGAATATTATCGTTATAAAGGAAGAGGGTTAGGAGATACGGGGTAAATGGAAAAGATGTATGACACGGAAGAAAGGTTTGTAGGTGGTGGTACTGTAATCACTGGAAAGGATATTGGATAGTGACTACAGCAGCTCGGAGAGCCGGGATCGCGAACCCGAAGCCCTGTGTAATGGTCGGACAGACCAATACACAGAAGCACCCCCTGACTTAACACATTGATCTAAAACATGATACAATAAATCAAAAACACCGAAACATCAATACAAACTATTATTTAGTCCCAAACTAAAATATGTAAATGGCTTCAAGTTGGCCGAGGATGGTTTGTAAAGCCTCGGTTATATTGCACTGAATAGATCGCATAAATAGTGCGCACTCAGCTCTAATACTGTAAATTTGTTATGGCTATCGGAGAGGGCCAGTCATTCTCGCATTCATTATTAATCAGTTCCTTCTTAGGGGTCTATATTAAATATGCCCGTTGCAATGAATAAACATTTTATGTGTAGGCCGTTCATCTATGGTATACTCGTAGCTATGTCCTGCATTGTACTCGCATAGGTACTTATCCTATTTTGTCTGGACTTTAGGGAAAAGGTACAAAAAGATGAAGGGTAATAAAATGACAGGAAAAAAAGAAATGACTGAGTTTGATTCGGCTTCTCTTCTTTTAGCTAGGAAAAGCATATTCTAAATAAGGGAATATTTATAATTAAATATTTGACTTGTACAAATGTTGTAAACAATCAAAATGCAGAAATAAATATGCCTTTATGTACAGATATCCATCAAATAGCATCTGAGACAAGATCTAGACCCCAAAAAGTCTTATTATATTGTAATACTAGTTTAAATATGTAGGTCGTAACGTTCAGAACAATGTAAATCTCATCGATTTTAATCGTGTATTCTGGCATATTCGATACAGCACCAAATTGAACTCAAATTTGGTCAATAAGGACAAAATCAAAAGCTCAAATTATGCCCTGCGAAATCGTTGGCTATATGGTTTCCTCTACCGTCGAATCGAAACCATTGTGGTAGCAAGGAAATGCTGCAACACGTTTTGCGGATGGGATAGCCAATTAGCTGTACCCGGATGTCAAGTTCGCTGTGGTTTCCGCCCAAGAATAAAATTTTGTGTTGTCTGGAATTAGTACATGGCCAATTAGAATCAAATGACACTTAAGAGAGTCAGTCATGGGACATTTGTTTTTGCCGAAATACTGTTACCATATTATATCCATATATATCCAATCATCTACCGAATGGTTGATGATTGGATGCAATTACTTTTGATTACAATGGTTTAAAGATACTTCATAACTACGTTTTTTTGTTACTATTTATTAATTTAATTGGTGTACTATCTTTTTAAAATAGAGCATTTCAAACGGACCAAACAGTAACTTTATATTTTTTTATTAATCACAAGACTATCAAAGACAAAGGTATTTCATAAAGATCTGAAGCATACTACAGTCAGCTGTCACCAGATATCGTGGTCTGAATGACCTCGTAATGGATAAAATTTTAATATCAAAGCAAACACATAATTCTTAGCCAAGTCACGAAGCCCATACATCTTCATAACTTGCTTAATCATTACCCTTATTCTCTTGATTGAGCTACTAATTTCTCAACAACAAATCTTACCCAACATTAAAATTAATCGAAGATTGCAAAACAGATGCGTTGTTTAATAACCCTCAGCAAACAGTATGACCTCGGCTTACAATCTTAATTAGCACAATTTATCGTGGAAGGTGAAGCCAAATGGTCCGCAATGGACGTAAAGGGTTCAAGATCTAATCTTAATTGTGTGGCCATTTTAAATGTTGGGAATCAGTGGCTTGCTTTGTGGCGTGCTTGCTTGCAGTAATGCCACGGTATTGTTCCATCTTTATGTAATTTCTTGCAACCAAACCGGCACTGAAGGCTTCGCCTTACACTATGATTGCTAACAATTTTGAATTCAAAATGTATTGGTTTACGTCTGAGTTATAAGGCAGCTTTTGAAGTTGTTGCATTTTATTAGAGCATAATGTTTACTGAAGAGGTTTTTATTGTATACAATTTCAATTTTGTTATTAATAATATAAAATACTGTTGATTTCAGGTTGTCGTATCTTAAAGGATTTCTGAGTGCGAGAGAACATATTCCCATTATTTCTATCGCGCTAAGAATATTTTAATGAATTTCAGAACAATATTCAAATGCAGACTGATAGTCATTGTGTTCTATGAAGGTTTAAAAATGATATCCATCTTTCTCACGACTTTTTCAATACTTTGTAGAGTTCAGATTAGGTTCAGGGCATTTAGGTACATCAGCTGTTCTGAAATGCGTATTTGATAACTATTTTGAATGCATCACATACATATTTCTCTACGTGATGGATTAAGAATGCAAATATTCTAACAACATTCACACAACACCTTCTAGTCCCAAACTAAGCAGAGCTTGTACTATGGGTACTAGACAATGGGTATACGTACTTATATACTTATTTTTGTAAATACATACATACTATACATAGAAACACCCAGACCAAGACAAACATCCATGATCATGCACACAAATTTAATATTTGACTTGTGCAGGAATCGAACCCGCGACCTTCAGCGTAGCAGTCGGTTACACTCCCGCTGCGCCAACCGATCGTCATTTACAAAGTGTTACTACACTAGTTTATTCCATGGGTGTCGACAAAGGAAAAAAGTTTTTTTTATTTATTAATAGACTCACGCCTGTGTCCCCGAAGGGGTAGGCAGAGGTGTTATATTACACCCACATTTCGCCACGAATTTTTAGGTCCCACGTAATAGGGGGCGAGCCTATTGCCGTTACCGGGCACAGCACCAGACTCCGTGCTGCAACTGAGAATTCGGAAAAACCCTGTAACACTGTTTGCCTGACCCGGGAATCGAACCTGGGCCATCCAATCAGACCACTGGGCCACGGCGACAGTTAAGGAAAAATGTATCTTTGTGAAAAACATTTAGGATATTCAACCATGGAATATTTTATATTTTAATAAACGACATCGAATCCTCTACTAACCTATTGACTGACAACAATAATGTGACGCAAATGAGAAGAAGCCTAACTAAAAGGCTATCGTAATATACATATAATATCATAAACCACAAATAATATAATAAAATCACAAATAGGAATAAGAGTCCAAATCAACTTGAACGTGAGGATAACGTACTGCTTTCGTGAACTTAAATTGTCTGCAATATTCTATGTTTAATTATTCACCTATCATAATTAGTTCTGCTGTTTCATGTCACGTTTTCTTTCGTTAACATTTTCATTATTATTTATTCGTAATACGTTTCTTAAGTCTCTAATTACAAAACTCTTTCTTTGAAGAGCATAAGTTTTCTTGAGTGTAGGATTACATGTCATAAAATATAGATATTGCTTTACATTTGTAAGATTATATATATCTGAATATTAAAATTTCTTAGATGTAATATAATTGAATCACTCTGTCTTATATTTTGAAATTTTATTGCTTAACTTTCGTATAATATATGTAAATATTTTAAAAGTTTTCTATTTGTTAAAATTTGCAAATAGAAATTTGAATTTCGGTAGAATTTGTCATTATTTGTTTTATTCTGAATCAATAAATGTTATAGAGGTGCCCATTTCTCGAGGGTTGAATTAAGGCGAGTGCTCTGAGCTTGAGAACTTTATCGAGAGCCTACTCGATATCGAGAATTTCTTAAATATGAATAGTAGACTCGGTAAGTTCTAATTCGAAATAGTGCAGGCATATTTCGTATTTATTTTAGTTATAAACACTATTTTTGCTTTGCACAAAATGATAAATAAATTAACTTTAAGTCGTGTTATTTATAATTTAGGCTTTTCTAACGATATTTTACTAAATTTATTAGAAATGAGATGGTGAGAATGACAAATGCAAATTGGCCTCTAAGACTAAAAATCCCTCAGGTGGAGATTGTTGTGGGCATTAGAGACAGAGAGAGAGAGAGAGAGAGAGAGAGAAAGAGAGAGAGAGAGAGAGAGAGAGAGAGAGAGAGAGAGAGATAGTGATATCCAATCACAAGTAAAAATTTGAAGATGTGCACAATGTTTCGGTTATGGTAATGTAAATATTTATTTAATTCTATCATGGAATATTGTTTTGGATGCAACGTACGCTAGAAAAATGGTTATGATGATGGTAATTTTTATACATTACTAGCAGTAAATAGACGAGCTCGATTTTAGATTTAGTGCCTTATACTAATATGGCATAGTGTCAAAACATAACCAAGCCGCACTCTATCGCGAAAATGGGAGGATGAGTGGAATGAGGGAGATGGAAAGGAGGAAAGGGCTTGTTGTATTTCATATTTCTAGGTTAAGTGTAAGAATACTTCCCCGCTGTGAGGCACATACACATATTTCAGCTGCCAGCAAAGTAATCAATTATTTCAAATTCGGTTTAGAAAGAAAGAAAGAAAAAGCGTTTATTTCCTTAACAGACGAAAAGACATGAATCAAACAACGTGAAAAGGACATACTAAAATTTAGTACATATCGGTACACGCTTGTCGTGTCTAGAGAATAGGTTACGTAATATTGCTTTAACATTGTAATAAATGCAATAAATTCTGAGGTCGTCAGAGAATCTGAGACTGCACAGTCATGTCGACACATTTAACAAACTTTTTTAGTAAATCCTTTGCTGACCAGGCAGTGCGCTTGTGGAATGCGTTGCCATTAGAAATTAGGCAGGCAAAGTCAATAGACATATTTCAAAAGGCTTTAAAACAACATTTCCTAGCTAGTAACTAAGTCATTGTTAATAGCATGATGTAACTACAATATCTAAACTGTACTATGTATATAATCATGTATATTATTATGTATTTATGCACCGTATGTATATGTTAATTTAAGGAAATACATAATTTTATTACTACACCATTGAATTATTATATTTCTCTAGTCTATTTCTGTCCATCCAAATGTTGCCTGTAAGAAATTGCTTTTAGCGATAAGGCCGCCCATTGTGCATTTAAATTGTAAACTCTATCTATCTCTCTTGTCTCTGTAAAATTACTATGTATGGTGTACAATAAAGCATTATCTAATCTAATCTAAACGACCTAAAAAAGGTGGCTGGGGCGGGCTGAATGCGGAAAGCAGAGGACCGGTCATTGTGACGCATGTTGGGAGAGGCCTTTGTACAGCAGAGGACTGCAATAGGCTGATTGATTGTAATAAACATACATACTTATCTATTTACACTTTTATGTATGGAGCTTTTGTTATTAATAAATAGTTTAGACATCAAATAAAACAAGTATGTATGATAAAACAAGTGTCTATGCCAGATGTTTATTACTTACTATAATCTATGGTATGTGTCTATGTGCATGTTGTCTATTCCAGCCTGGCGCAAGTTCCTAAGAAAAAACCGAATGTATGAAACGTGCTATCTTTTTAATGGCTACTATTATATGTATAAAACGTGAAGATAGCATTCTTCACTATGTACCCTTGGAACAGTATTCTTTCAAAGTTAGACGCGTTATACGTACATCACCGCCTTGGCTGTCAATAGTGTCAAATGTCACAACTGTCACATTATTATCCAGATTGAACTTTGCCGCGTTATGTAGTTTGTTTAAAAAACGTACAAAACATACTATAAAAGTGCTTTGTGTATACCAAATAAATGTGATTTTACACTTCTAGTGTTAGTGTTACTATATTTATTTGATTAGCATTGAAAGGAGCGCAATGAAAACAAGCAAAATAACGTGCGAAATATGGCATACAACAACATGCCGGTCAAAATGTCCCTAGATAAAGATCAATGAATATTTATAATGTTATATAATGTGATATATTATTTCAACGAAACATAAAAAATAAGGAAATATTCTATAGTTTCATATCCTAGTACTTTGTAGGTAAACAATAGTGCTGCCTGTCAGTTATCGATAATCCGTTATTAGAAACTGGCACAAGGACTAAAAATTCTATTCTTTTTTTCTTTTTAGATGTAAAATTGGGTAGCTGCAACTGGAAACCAAGACTTGCTTTATGTACCTATTGAAAAATTACATCAGTTGAACTATGTGTGTGGCAAGCATTTTAAGCCAAAAGACTTAAAAAAAAGGGAACTCAAGTCAGAAAAACAGCTGTGCCTTGTATCTATAGACATTTCTTTAAATCCTATTACATACATATATCTTTTAGTTCTGCGTATTTTTCTTCGCTAATCTAGAATAGATTTATAGAATAGGCTAATTTGTTTGAATAAGCACATAAATATTAAATACATCTTTTATTTGTGTTGGAAAAGTATAATACTAGTCGAAACATAATTATAATTTTATTATTTCTTACCGAATATTATCGATATCGATATTTCGTTAATCACTACAGGGTACATCCCTATATTGACAAATATGACAATGCTGACAACATAAAAACGATGTCAATTAGTATCTTTATGTTGGTACGAGTTCTCCCTGCACGTTTCATACAAAGCTGAAAGTCTCGCATGATCTATGGCACATCCGCCTCTTCTTACGTAGTATTTGTATACTCTTTGGTCTATTCATTCATTCATTAATGTCAGCCTAGAGACGTCCACTACTGGACATAGGCCTCCCCCAAGGTTCTCCACACAGACCGATTTTGAGCCGCCCGCATCCAACCGCTTCCCGCGATCTTAACCAGATCGTCGGTCCACCTTGCGGGAGGCCTACCCCTGCTGCGTCGTCTGGTACATGGTCGCCACTACAGAACCCGCCTGCCCCAGCGGCCATCAGTTCTTCGCGCTATGTGCCCTGCCCATTGCCACTTCAGCCTGGCTATTCGGAGAGCTATGTCGGTTGCTTTGGTTCTCCTGCGGATCTCCTCATTGCTGATTCGATCTTGCAAGGAAACTCCGAGCATAGCTCTCTCCATCGCCCTCTGAGTGACCCTGAGCTTTCGGATAAGGCCCATAGTTAGCGACCACGTCTCAGCGTCGTAGATCATCACTGGCATCACACACTGGTCAAAGAATTTCGTCTTGAGACACTGCGGGATATCGGATGTGAAGATATGCCGTAACTTCCCGAACTTTACTTTTAGTGTTTAATAATTGTGTTTTTAAATGTGTATTAGTTTAAGAATCTTGAATATTTTCAACACAAATGTATATTTGTTAAGAAATAGATAACTTATGACTAAATGACGCCGCCCAACCGAGTTGGATTCGACGAATTACCTCTTTCTCGAAGTTGGACCTACCCAATTGGATCATTTATCCCAGGTAGACGTACTTGTCGACAACGTCGAGTGTGGAGTTCTCAACCTGGATAGCAGCAGGTACGACATGGACGTTAGACATGATTTTCGTCTTGTCCATGTTCATCTTAAGACCTATTTGTTGGGAGACTCTACATTTTGTCTATGCATAAGTTTATTTGAATAAAGTTAATGTCTTTCCGCCGTTACCAAAGTGAACAGTTGTTTTATTAGTTTTCAATAAATTACACTAATTAACAAATATTTTTTCATCATAAAAACATATTGGACACTAAATGAAAAAATAATAGTCGATTTTCTAAAAGTTGACAGCTCTCAATTGATTAAAATGTTTGCATATTAAAAGTATAACGCAAATAAAACAGAAAATTAAAAATGTCGTTGTACAAAGTTTATTTATAATAAATTCAAATCCATTTGGTAGCGCCATCTACCTTCCTATCTATAACTAATCGCATCAACATCAATCGTTCCACGCTTGTCTAGTGCGAGCGATACCATATTTCCGTCCCTCTCTATCCCACTCCCTGGAAGAGGCACTGCCTTTCGCCTGATTGGTCGCTGCGATCGTCGACGCGAGTGACAGCCCAGAACCTTGACGAACATTCGATTCGCGATACGCGTACGCCATACCGTATCCCCGCGCCGCTCCCGCTATAGTTATTACCTCTTAAAAAACCGCTCGCAAGTGGTGTAGTGAAGTGAAAACAAGCAGCTGCATCACGAAACCACCAGGAGACTGCCCTTCGGAAACGAAGAAGATTGCCGTATAAGGTAAGTGCCCTCCATCCTTGGAATATCCTATACCCACTCACAATCACCTCTTCCCGTATCCAATCCTAGGCGGCGAAAAACCCGCTATCCTTTGTATACAGTCCAATAATCCTTCCCAAGTCGCCTAGAACCTAATCGGTTTCGGTGTATCGCCGAACCACCATTAGTTGATCAAAATTTAAATCTCAACTTTTTTATTACTGTGAACAATTTTGTTACTGATCGTAAATGAGTTTTATAAGTTATCGTGAAAAGTTTGCGCCCGAAAATGAAATATTCAGGTTATAAAGGACGATGGGCGGAATCTTCCCCACCCATCAACAAAAATGAAATGTAGCTCAATTGACACATCTTGGCAAGATGATATTTTTTATTATGGGGACGTTGCCCAAAAGCATGGGGTTGCCTTGTAATTAACGGTTTAACAAATATTCGTATAAGTACGTATTATTGACGATTATTTGTAAAATACCTACTCATTTATGTATTCATTAGTGCACAGTGAACGTAGACCAGTAATATTAACACTCAATATTGTTATTTGCCTAGTATAAGCATTATAAGAATGAATAATTATAAGAAAATGAATTTAAATTATTCATTCATTTATATTATTCTAGACGGCGCCAACGTATTCGCCCGCGTCAATTATACATATAAACCTTCCTCTTGAATCATTCTATCTATTAAAAAAACCGCATTAAAATCCGTTGCGTAATTCTTAAGATTTAAGCATACATAGGGACAGACAGACAGAAGACAGACTTTGTTTTATACTATGTAGTGATTATTATATAAGGGCAGCGATAGCCTAGAGTAGATACCAACGGATTGGCATGCACAGGGATTCGGGTTCGAATCCATTTGCGCCTACCCACCTTTTCGAAGTTAAGTGCGTCTTAAATTATTAATTATCGCTTGCCCCGTGCCTTGGTGAGCACGTTAAACTATCAGTCCCGGCTGTCATGTAGATGTTTGACAGGCGTTACGTGGAGACAGTACCCTCAAATAAACTGATACTGGTCTTAACCATGGAATATCGCTATCCCTTTGGGTTGCGGAGGTCAGACGGCAGTCGCTCTGTGGAAAAGTTGATATTCTGTAATATCTGGTTAGACCAGTAAGCGGACCTCGGGCTCTAAAGCGTGTAAGTCTCGGATGCAACAGGGATAACGCTTGGGCGATGAAGATTCATTTATATTCGTTATTTTCCTATTATTCATTCATTATCATTTAAATGTTTAAAAATACATTATTTTTTATTTTGTATAGTTACTTAATCATGTTTTGTACTGTAATATAACCATAATGTCAAAATAACTTACAAGTGTAAAATGAAAATATAGGGTAATTAATAATAATTAGTTGTTTTTTATTTATATATCCCACGGAGATAAAAAAGGATTTTAATCAAGTAGTGGATACTTAAGGTACACATTGGCATCAGTTCCATGTGTGTTGGTATATGGGTACGGAGCCCATACATTTTTGCCCATAGTCCTCTATATGGCAAAATTTTTAACAGCAACTTCAAATGGAGATGTATGTTATCATAATGTGATGATAAAAAATGAATTAGTACCTATTTGAACTCGAGATTATAGAACTAAAGGCAGATGGAGCGCATTCATCAAACTAAGTGAGGCACGTTGACATATATGTGTGCGTGACATTTGGCGACTGCACTGTACGGACACGCGCGTCTATGTGTGTGTAAAGTTGCTAGATTACGAATAATCTCCCACTATTTTGCACATAGTTTTGTAATGTTTTTATGGAAGTTGTAACGTAAAAAAGACCTTTAGGGGTGTCCCCTGTTACGTTATCCCTACTAGGGTGTGTTTAAATGAGAAACGTGGTTAAATGTTACAATAAAAATTGATTTAATTCTCAATTAATCATTTAGCAAGCGAAAAAATTAGGAATTAATAAAAATTTACACAGGGTCGCGAGATTCGGCGATGGGTGGTGGTTGATGTTGAGAATCCCGCTGCCGATGGTCCAGGAGATGTTGGTGATTTAACTCGGAGCTGTAGTCGCCGCCAAAAGGGCCGAATGCAGCCAGCGCTTCAATATTTATAGGAGCTCGCGGTGCGGTGGGGCGGAGGTGCAAGCGGCCGAGAGGTGGTGTCCTCTCGACGTCACAGCGACGTCACAAAGTTTAGATATACTGACATTAGTATGTGGTCTTGAATAACTTACTGTATAACTGTAATAGATTTCATTACGTATAATATACATGCACCGGAGACAGTGAACATTAATGAAAGCGACGTACACTGTGTGAATAAAGACCAATTCTCTCACCCATGTAAAGGTATTCATAAACAGGCGAAATTTTGTCAAGCACACAATGAAGTATAAATATTATGATTTGTAGACAAAAATAATTTTACTATTAAAAAAAATAATTATTAATATTAGAAGCACAAACTCATAGATATGACTGTTTATTCTGCCCATTCTAACGTACGGTTCTCAAGCCTGGTCACCTACTCAGCTTAAGATTTGGGGGAAGCCTTTGCCACGCAGTGGGATAGCGTAAGCTATTTAAAAAAAATGAATGCCTTTAATCAATAATTTCTTTTTCTACACATTAAGTACCAACAAGAATATTTGGATCGTATAGGGATCGAAACAAAAACAATGTATACAAACATATTGGCAAGCCAATAAAAAAAATTAAATATTTGCTAATAAATATATAATCTAAAATATACTTTTATAATATATGTTAATATATTTTTCATTAACATGACAATTCTTATTACATATTACTTAATCAATAATTAAATTGGCAACACTTGCACATTTTTTACAGAAATACGAATTTTATCGCAATTAAATTATGAAACAGTAAAATAATCCATAAATAACTGTAAAAAGATATCCTATCTTTCTGTTTTTGCTTTTGGAAACAACTTTTACAATGTTTAAAAACGCATGACAGCATTTTATGAATTTATAACTTGAGTTGATCGGGGCGCGTGAACTGTACGATGCTTCATATCGCACTGAGACGGATTTGTATTCGCTTTTCAATTTGTATTTGCAACTGTTCCGCGCGCTTCATCTGATTCTTGTTCTATAATCTGAGTACTTGTACATCTTTACTGCTGCATTTCGTTTGATGAAAGAGAGTGCCAAAAGTGCAAAAAACGGAACTCTTACAGATACGCCATGTGTTTCTGTCTGTCCGTATGTCACAGCCACTTTATATCCAAACTATTACTAACCAAGAAAGAATAAAATCTTTCTTCGTTAATAAACTTGCGCTATATGTTTTTCAAAATTAAATTGAGGTTCTAAAAACGATTATTTCTCAAAGTCGATCGTTCAAAAGATATACGCTCCCAAAGTGGTTCCAAAAACAATTATATATTCTTATGAACCAGAAGTAGGTGAAGTTTTAAAAAAAACAAAGTACGAGGTATCCTAACTTTTTAATTATCACAAAACAATATTACAATCACTGTTTAAATTTATGCAACTTGTAAGGTATATAACTATCCCTATAAACACTAAAACGACTCCTAGCACGCGTCCGTCACAACCGAGAGCCCAAGCAAAAGTGAACGTTCGGACGAGCCGCGCTCGCCGATGAGGTATTGCCACCTCCAATCGTGTTCGTTCATTGCGTCATCCGATAGCCACGCCCCTTCCGCTACGTAGTTCCTTGAGAATTCCTTAATGCGGCCTCTCCTGACAGCTGGACGTCCTCGTCCGCTTGGCTTCTCGGCATTGGCTGCTCATCTCTCGCACTCAGGTTGTCCTCCGGCCTGTCAAGAAGTGCGTCCTCCTCGGGTAAATTGTCATCTAAAACATATGAAAAGTCTTAGTGAAACAAGCCTTTTGTATCAAAATAAGGCAGCAACGTGCTAACAGAGTCATCAATGAAAAAGTTCCGGACCTCAATCAATAATGAAACGTCAACAACGTCACCTGGAACAACTACTGGTTCCCAAAACATCATAGTATAGAGGCCAACGCTAAACTATGATCAATGTTCCATGATGCATAACAGCCACATCGGGGTTACGAACAAGCGGTCGCCACAGCGCACCGAAAGTTCCATTAGCATCATAGTGTAGAGGCCAACGCTACAACTATGAGCCCAAGTGCCACAATGCACACAACAGCCACAATGTCGGGGCTACGAACAAACGGTCACCACAGCGTGCCGAAAGTTCCATTAGCATCATAGTGTAGAGGCCAACGCTACAACTATGAGCCCAAGTGCCACAATGCACACACCAGCCACAATGTCGGGGCTACGAACAAACGGTCACCACAGCGTGCCGAAAGTTCCATTAGCATCATAGTGTAGAGGCCAACGCTACAACTATGAGCCCAAGTGCCACAATGCACACAAAAGCCACAATGTCGGGGCTATTTACCATCGCCAAAAAAAGCTTCACACGCCTCCGGGGTCCACTCGCCTTGCCACTGAACCATGCGTTCAGCACCAGACTGAGTTTTCTTTCCATACGAGCCGGCTAACAGCTCCAGCTCGTAGCGATCGTGTGGCAGCACCCGCACAACTTTGTAGGGGCCGCGCATCCCGGAGTCCAGCTTCCCAGTACTTTGGGAACCCTTGCTGACGAATACGAAACTGCCAACAGAAAAATTACGCGGCTGTCGCCGACTCTTGTTAACGTAGGCGTCTTGTCGCTGTTGATTTTCGGCTAGTAGCTCAGACGCTCTTTGCCTTCTCAAAGTCAAAAGCGCTTCTCTATTCGGATGACCATTGTTTAATGCCACGTCGCGCACTAGCGATTGAAGCACTGGAGTAGTACCTTCAATGCCAGTCAAAAGCTGTAAAGGTGAGGTACGTGTCGTCACCTGTTTAGTTATATTTAGCGTTAACTGTACCTTCCACAAGGCATCATATTATAATAAAATTAAAATACATACATTGGTGCACCAAAGAGTCGTATTGCTAAGTCAGCTAAACATAATACTTATTCTAAAGGAGTATACTTAATAGCTATAATTTATTAAATGGACTACACACTACACTACACCTCCAGCGAGCTAGAAAAAAAAATGGAGGAAACACATTTTTTTTTATTAAGATACAAATGGTTTGGTTCTATTTTTATGTACGATATCAACTTTATCGTTTTTTAAGATTTTCACATTGCATCCTAAGTCCTCTAAAACTGAATATGGGCCATCAAACAAAGGATCTAACTTATGGCCAACTTCCTTCTTTAGCAAAATGAAATCATTTTTATTATATTTAACAGGATTAACATATCTGTCATAACTTTCTTTACGATTACATTTACTTAAAATTAGATTATTTCTAGCATCCCTATTGGCTACTTGTAACTTATACCTAAGACTACTGTTATAATTTTCGGGGTTATACAAAGGCTCAACTATAGTACTTAATCTAGAAGGAACATTGCAAGGTCTACCGAAGACAAGTTCATATGGTTGATATTTGGTTGCTGAATGGACTGATGTATTATAACTGAAACACCAGTAACTTAACCAATGTGACCAACATTGTGGATTTTTATTACACTGTATTCTCAAAAATGCTCCTAAATTTTTATGAGAATTTTTCTAACGAACCGATAGATTGATGGTGGTACGCAGTGGATGAAGCTTTATTAATGCCTAAAAGTTTACATACCTGTTCCATAGTAGATGACATAAACTCCGTACCACGATCGGTTGCAATAGTTCTGGGTAGACCAAATCTTAAAATAAAATTATCAACTAAACTTTTACTTACGCTTATGGTGTCCTTAGACTTAAGTGGATAGGCCTCTACAAACTTACTTAGTTCACATTGTGTACTTAAAATATATACATTACCTTCGTAGTCCTGTGGCAATGGTCCTATTATATCTAAAAATATCTTTTCGAATGCATACGACGCTGTTGTCGTTATGCACATAGGCTCCTTAACATATTTGCTATGTTTCATGTTTTGACAATTTTTACATTTAGCTACAAATTCCTGAACATCTTTTTCAAGAGCAGGCCAATAAAATTGTCTTTTGATATTATTTGACATCCTGCGCACACCAGCATGACCACTAGTTGGCAGTAAATGAAAATCATGTAAAATAAATTGTTTGTCTTCGTCTTTGGTTATTCTCTTAACACCTCTTAATACATGTACATGTGGTCCGGACCAAGCTTTCGTCGCATTAATTTAAATCTTTGAGAAAGCTAGTATTATTATCATCTTTAATCATACAAATCTCTGTAATATTTAATTTTCACAAAATCTATTTAACTTCGACACAAATTCGGCTCGCGTAAAATGTAGTCAAAAGTTAATATTTATGTATATTATCTTATTTTTCTCTTCATACGCAAAACATTCTTCTACAATTTTTATCTTATTTTATTTAATTAATTTATTCAAGTCTTTACATTCTATTAAAATCATTTCGACTGAATCGCTCGGTTTCCTTAGTATTTCCGCAACCCTCGGTTGATCAGGCCTTGAGTCCGCAGAGCTACTAAGCAAATCCATATCGATTTCATTGTCATTACCTATCATTCTTTTCTTCTGTGCTCTCGTTAAAACATTAACTATGCTATTACTCATACTTTTGAGTTCATCTGATGTTACTACAATCCTAGATAGCGCGTCAGCTACAACGTTATCTTTACCCTTAACATAAATTATGTCGTAATCATATTCCTCTAATGTTAGTCTAAATTTTAACAAGCGACTAGAGGGATCTTTCATGCCGAATAAATAAATTAAGGGCTTATGGTCAGTTTCAATAATAAAATGCCTACCGTACAGATATGGTCTAAAATACTTTACTGACCAAACAATTGCTAGTAATTCTTTTTCGATTGTGGGATAGTTTTTCTCGGCCTTATTTAACGGTCGACTCGCGTATGCAATCGGTTTCATATTTTTGTTACATAGTACGGAACCAATTGCTACTCCTGAAGCATCAGTTTTTAAAATAAACTTATTATCATCTGCAAAATCTGGATATTGTAAGATGGGTGGACTACTCATGAAAAGTTTTAAATGTTCAAACGATTTTTGACAATTTTGTGACCAAATGAAAGGTTCATTTTTACGGCAAAGTTTATTTAACGGCGCTGCTATATCAGCGAAACCAGAAACAAATTTTCTATAATAGTTGCAAAAGGCAACAAAACGCTTTACTTCTTCGGAATTTTGTGGAACGGGATAATTTTGCTAAATTTTGACTTTTTCAGGGTCTGGTAAAACACCTTGTACAGAGACAACATGGCCAAGATATAGAAGTTCCTTTTTCAGAAATTGGCATTTGGATGGATTCAATTTTAAATTATTTTTTCGGAGTCTTTCGAACACATCAATGAGGTTTTGATAGTGAATTTGAATATTTCGTCCAAATACAATAAGGTCATCTAAACAAATAATACATTTATCAAAAGTCAATCCAGACATAGCTATTGTCATTGCTCTACTGAAAGCACTTGGTGAAATTTTTAATCCCATCGGCAGACGTTTCATTTGAAACAGACCAGTATTAGTACAAAATGCAGTGCATTTTCTGCTCTGTGGTTCTAAATTTATTTAGTAGTAGCTGGAAAATAAATCAAGATGGCTGAACAACATAGCTCCAGAGAGAGAATCTAGAATTTCAGTAATATTTGGCAGTGGGAACTTATCGTCCTGAATCTTCTCGTTCAGTTTACGATAGTCCACTACTAAACGCCACTTCTTTTCATTACTTTCATCATTTCTTTTTGGCACTAGTAAAATGGGACTAGACCATTCACTTTGTGCCTCTTCAATAATGTCATCTTTTAACATCTGTTTAATTTGTTTATCTAGCTCCTGTTTTAAATGTTGTGGTAATCTGTAAGGTTTACTATAAATAAGTGAAGTATTTGGTTTCAACGTAATTGTCTGTTCATAAATGTTTGTACAAGTTAGTTTATCATTAGGCAAATGAAAAATATCCGAATACTTCTTACAAATATCTTGTATAGACTTTTTGTCACTGGAATTAAGATGGTCTAATTTTAAAAGTGGATTCATATTCTCAAATCTAGTTGCATCAGCTTTATGATTATCAAATGAGTAACATTCATACTGAGATAAAGGTTCTAATTCCGGAGTAAAAATAAGTATACGTTTGTTTTTCTCACTAACGTTTAGAATTTTTACCAATATTTTACCATTATTTGTATTTACAATAGAATTGGCTAAAAATAATTCTTCTCCTAATTCTTTTGAACAAACTACATAATCTCCTCTTAAATTATAATTGTAGTCTATCAAATGGAAAGATTCGCTTCGAGCCGGAATAGTCAAAATGTCAGAACTACATTCTGTTTTATCTAACATTTGCAATGTAATATTTTTTCTATTATTATTCAAGGTTAAAGTATTTATTTCTAAATTAATTTTTGACGAATATTTACTTAAGAAATCTAACCCTAAAATTCCATCAGCTTTAATACTTAAATTATTGAATACATGAAATTTATGTTTAAATAATTCACCACTGTCAGAAAATAAATTTAGAAAAACATGACCAATGGAGCGAATTTGACCACCTATACCGTCTACTAACACATTATTCTGATGAATTTCAATGTTATGCGGTAAACTTTCCTTCCGTATAACTGACAACGAAGCTCCTGTATCTAACAACCAAAAATATGGATTACTGTCTAAATTAAATGAAACTAACTTTGTTTGACCATTAAACGCCAATATTTCATAGTTATTCACGAAAAAAACTGCTGACTTTGCTTTGTATCTGGTTCGCAATCGTTTGTTGAGTGCGAATCAATTACTTGAGCCGTGTAAACTTTACGCGAATTATTACCATTATAATTGCTGCGACTATTATTTCGAAAAAGTCTATTGTTCGAGTACTCACCACGGTTTGGAAATCCACGTGGGTTTTGATAACCCTGACCCCGAGCATAGCTTCCACGAAAATACCGATTTGATGACAGTCCTTGGCCTTGAGAACCTCTGCCCCTATGTCCTTGATATGTCGAAGAGTAAGAATAATTAATCTGCTTACCTCGTTTTCCTCTATAGCGTGAAGTTGATTTCCGGATAAGTGTAAAACGTTATTTGAAGAATGCCCCGCTGAAAACGAACAATCCTCATCCTTGGTAGCCTGGATAGAGTCCTTTAACGAATTATAATTACGGGCTGAAATTATAGTACTCAATTTATAATTTTTTAAACCTTCCGAAAATTTCTTGACTGCTAATTTTTCATTGATTGGCTTTAAAATTTCGAATTTAGCTGGATCGTCATCTGCTTGACAAATTGTCAAGTCAGTTAAAAGTTTTTCTAATTCGGTACCATATTAATCAATTGACCTCCAACCTTGGGAGATATTTTGAATGCGCGATTGAATAGCGGTGAACGATTTCTTAGTCAAAAGACGCAAGCGCATGTCCTTGACTAGTTCCGAAACAGATGAATATGATGAAGCCATCCGTAGTTTGGCATTTTCGGAAATTCTACTTTTTAAGATAAACTTAATTAATAAATTTTCATCCTTCTTGTCAATCATATCCGAATACATTTCGATACCATCAATCAACCGTTTCGTGGTACTTTCCGTATCGTCCATAACCGGTAACAAATTACAAGCAGTTTTTAATTCTAAATCCATTTTGTCTGCCTCTAAAACTACAGGTGAAACTGGAAAAATACACAAAGTTTTTATCTCCGCATATAATTTCTTAATTTTATCAAATACCTCTATACTTTGTGTCAACAAACTAACATTACTTTCCTTTTCTAAAAGCAAAACTATATCACTACATTTATTAAAAATTATTTCTGACTCGCTTAATTTATTTTCTATCACTTTACCTTTATATCTAGACTGGCCTTTTTTAACCAAATATTTCCATATGTCTTTTAATAAACTATAACATGCTAATAAAGTATCTATCATTATTTAAAATTACATTATAAAATAATCATTACATTACATTATGTAGCGAACATTTACGTCAAGGTAACACAATTGCGAAACGACACGCCGCGAAGAATTCACAGCTTGCATTTTTGCCGCGCGGTATCATGTTCGATGAGTGTTCGTGCACAATTTTAGACATTTTAAGTAATAAAGTTATAAAACGATTTATGACGTTTAACTATGCAATATGTAACTTATTGACTTTAACACTTCACTGAGCGCTCACTTTAGGAAAAAAAGTTTCATACCGGGTATATGATGTAGGCAATCTTACTGTGACACGATATTTTCAGCTGGACGTCCTGGCATGGATGCCCGGATGCGCTGGATAGCGTTCAGGCCCAACTCCTCCTGTACCAATCAACGATGACAGTTCTTGTACGCTCTAGCTAAAACGTACGCCAGCACCACCAGGATCGCCGCTAGGACGATAAAGTTGACCATACTGAGGCGCTCCAAGTGGCCTCCGATGTTCCTCAAGGTTGCGTCATTGTTGCCGCCAGCCGCGTTTTGATTTATGAAGACCTCTTCCTTCTCCACAGCAGATTGACACATAGTTGATATTACTTATTTACTTTTTCCTAATATAACTGGTACCTACTCCTAAGCCCTATGGCAGAGCTGGCAGGGTCGCCATGTGATGATGGAACTGGGTTAGATAAATGAAAGATGTTTATAGCTTGGTTTCCTATATTATAATACAATTAAAATACATACATTGGTGCACCAAAGAGTCGTATTGCTAAGTCAGCTAAACATAATACTTATTCTAAAGGAGTATACTTAATAGCTATAATTTATTAAATGGACTACACACTACACTACAAGACCATTGAGCACCTTTATTGTTTACCTCAATTCGCAACATATTAAGCACCGTTCGACAGTATCGCTCAACCTGTCCGTTTTCCCGATGCATTTCCGGAGTAACAAAATGTATGTCACTACCTAACTCGGTAACCCAGTCTTGAAAGGATGTGCTTTCAAACATCCTACCTCGGTCGCAAATTATTGTGGATGGCGTGCCAAATAGCGAAACAACGTTTGTAAACACACGTTGCAGCTCAGATGCATCCTGTCTGTATACGGCATACAAAAGGCAATATTTGGGAAAAGAGTCTACTACTAAAATAATGTACCTGAAGCCATTAACCTCTGTCAGCGGACCAAGAACATCAGTGTGAATCACTGTAAAAGGTATATCAGGCTTTGTCCAAGACTCAATTGGTTGACTAGGAGCTCGAGGCACTTTCTTATGTGCCAGGCAGACGATACAATGTCCAATATATTTTTTTATAAAGGGCCTTAATCCCGGGAACCAAAAATGACGTAATATCAGTTCCGTGGTTTTGTCTATGCCTATGTGGTCATGATCATCATGAAAAATTCTCAGTAGGCTGAGCCTGTGACCCTTTGGGATAAAGCAAAGAAGTCGAGAGTCTTCACCAGTTGGTGTAAGTTTATAAAATAGCAGGTCGTTCTTTATAGAAAATCGTGTGGAATCTAATTGGCCATCTCTTAGTTTTTGCATCAAATCTTGGGTTTCGGAATCGGCGGTCTGAGCTATCTTTGCCCAATTTTGGGGATTCCGAATTTGAAGGACAGTGGCGGGCTGACGGCTAAGGAAATCTGCGTGTTGCATAAGGCAACCCTTACGGTACTCTAACGTAAAATGAAAATCCTGCATATATATCCACCAGCGGGCCACACGTGGCAACAAGTCCTTTTTGCGCTCAGTCAATTTTAATGTGTTACAGTCGGTCACTATTTTGAACGTTATTCCAATCAAATAATGCCGGAAGTGTTGCAACGCGCTAACTATTGCCAAAGTCTCAAGCTCGTAGCTGTGGTAACGGCACTCGGCACCCTGTGTAGACTAACTAAAGTAACCAACGACCCGCTTACGTTTCCCTTCGTGCTCCTGCATTAGGATCGCTCCGAAACCAATCACGCTAGCGTCAGTGTGTAGTTCAGTCGGGAGTTTTGGATTAAAAATTGCTAAAACCGGTTCTTCAGTGAGACTCTTAATTATATAATCGCGAGCTACGTCCTGGTCCGTACCCCAAACAAAGGGCTCGCCCTTCCTAAGCAACTTCGCAATACAAGCAGTTTTAGTAGCGTACCCGGCAATGTACCGACGGAAATAGCCTGCCAATCCCAAAAATTGACGAACCTCCTTCACATTGGATGGTTTCGGGGACCTAACTAGTGCGTCAGTCTTAGTCGGGCTCGGCCGTACCTGACCATGTCCAATCAGTCTACCCAGGTATTCAAGTTCAGTACACAGAAAAGTACTTTTTTTTAAATTGACAGAAAAACCCGCCTCAGTGAGCGTTTTTAAGACATTACCTAACGTTTCTAGACCCTCATCGATAGAGGTTGACATAATTAAGACGTCATCGATTTACGTCAGCACTCTTCCAGATTCAATGTGATCCTTGAGAGTTTTGGAAATGACTCTTTGGTAAACAATAGGAGCGTTAGCGAGACCATAAGGCATTTTTAAGTATTCGTAATGGCCCTCAGGCGTTACGTAGGCTGTCTTGCTGATTGAGTCATCATCTTTAAGAGTCTTAAAAACTACTTAAGATCTTTAAAAACCAGTAGCCATATCAAGGCTGGTAAAATATCCAAAACAACCTAATTTATCTATATGGTCATCGATCAAGGGCAGTGGAAATCGTTCCTTAACAGTGATCGCGTTTAATGCCCGGTAATCCACGCACATCCTATCAGCACCGTCTTTCTTCTTCACAAGTATGATAGGACTAGCGTAGTCGGACTGTGATTCACGAATCACCCCCTTACTAAGCAAATCCCCGATTATTTCTTGAACGCGGCGTTTCTCATCTACGGAAAGCTTGTAAGATCTAGTTAATCGGAACGTCACTGGTCAGTTTGATCTCCATACTACCAGTTTTTACAGCTGAAGTCGCGGTTCCTACGGTAAATGAAGCACGAAATTCTTCCAAAAGTGCTAGCAGGCGTTCTTTATCATTACCGACCAATGACGTTTTTATATTACCAAACTCTATGGTAGACACGCTATTTACACATGGAATTCTAATCAGACGCTGTGATTCACGAGTACGGATGTACGTGACCCCGCTACGATTTAAGACATCAGTGCCTATCAAAATTGGGGCCTGCATACAGTCCGCGGCAACAACGAATAAATCTACCTCTAATGACAACTCAGGAAACTCAATCACGGTATTTACATATGAAGTGGATTCTATGTCCTGACTGCCGATACCTCGCATACGGCGATATGTAGGTATCTTGTTTAAAGAAAAATGCTTTAATACCGAACTAGACACGAGTGATATATCAGAGCCAGAATCAACTAAGACATCGACCGGTACATTTTGAATAATCGCGGGTATTACGTTATTTTGTCCATAGGACATTCTGAGCAAAAATTTACGTTACTGTGGGTACTTCTATGATGGTAATTAGATTTCGATTCTACACGTTCCTTGACAAAGCAAGTATCTACTAAATGTCCATTTTTCTTACAGTAAGTGCAAACTTTAACAGGTCTCGAATTATCAGGTTTTACTGCTTGCCTATCGGAACGCCTAGAATCCCCATTTGAACTTTCCGAACTAGTAACCGACTTTTTTGAACATTCAGCCTGCTTATGACCTATTCTTCCACACTTATAACAGGCTAAACGGTCATATTGAAATGAATTTTTGCGTTTGCGTAGATTGGAGGATGCGTTTGACGTACGGGCAGGATTGGTGGTAGCAGCAGGTACACTTTTTACCTTTAGATAAACTGACAAAAATTCTACTAGGTCGGTGGATCGCAGTTTCGCATTGGCAGTAGCTGCCTTAATTTGGGGATCAGTAATACCACGGACTACTATGGCAACTTTCAGTTCATCCGAAAGTCCCTTAACAATGTTTAACCGCATGAGGGACTTCCGTGCATACTCTGCATAAGTAGTATACTTTGCCGAGTTTGTACTCATAACGCCGTATAACACGGATGCCATATCTATTTCACGCGGGCACAGAGAACGAAATTCTGCTTTAAAATTAGATCACGATCGGTCATTAGTGACCCAGTCGTTGAGCCACGACTTGGCATCACCACGCAAGCAGCCACCAATACGTCCTAGGCATTCCCGATCATCCCAATGGTTTAACTCGCGACCACGATCCACTTTCGCACACCACAAATCAAAGTCATGGATATTGGGATCAAAGTAAGATATGTAATAATGTTTAGATCTTACTTGAAACAACGAAGAAAGTGCACCCACAATCCTGTCCGTAGTGTCGTCCTCTCGCGATGGCTCAACAGTCGCGGAACCCGACGATACACCTGCTTCCATAGCAGTAGCAGGCGCGTCGGTGACCGTCGAAACAGGTGGCGGTGTGTAGCTCGTGCGGCTCGGATGCGACGGTAGAGTATTCGAACTTATCGCTACCTTCGTGGCTAATTTATCTTCCAATGTACCCAGTCGATCAAGGATAAGGTCTAAGGGGTTACATTTTTTAGTTACCTATGAGATGTATCACGGCGCCTGCGCAGACTATCAAAGCTCCTAGACCTCGAACGACGCCTGCGGGATCGACTACGTGTGTCGCGAGATCGGTCCCGATGTCTCGCATATGAATCGCAACGATCACGAGATTTACTACGGCCTTGGCGAGACCCATGCCTTGAAGAGGGCTTACGCAACGTACCGTCACGGCTAGACATACTTAGACAAAAGCTATTACACTAAAGGAAACGATCACCAACAAAACGTATAAAATAATAACCAAATAGCACAATTAGAATTACGCGGGTACTTCTAAATTTTAAACAAATTATATTCGGCGAAAACTAAATTAAATAATGACTACTCTTAATCGTTCTTACAATAGTACCGTCACTAAAAACACGGAAAGGTTAAACACGCGGTTTCTGTCACTTTTAACGCACACCTCACTATGTCTTATATCCGAGAAAAGATGGCGAACGATCAAAGTCGCGTGGAATGTTATTTAGAATCCCACTTCTGATCTTATGAACTAGAAGTAGGTGAAGTTTTTAAAAAAACAAAGTACAAGGTATCCTAACTTTTTAATTATCACAAAACAATATTACAATCACTGTTTAAATTTATGCAACTTGTAAGGTATATAACTATCCCTATAAACACTAAAACGACTCCTAGCACGCGTCCGTCACAACCGAGAGCCCGAGCAAAAGTGAACGTTCGGACGAGCCGCGCTCGCCGATGAGGTATTGCCAGCTCCAATCGTGTTCGTTCATTGCGTCATCCGATAGCCACGCCCCTTCCGCTACGTAGTTCCTTGAGAATTCCTTAAGAATATATATTGTAGATCATAATGAACACTTCCAATGAAAATTGGTTTGAACGAGATGTGGTTGAGATATAGTACATATTAAAAAGCCGCAAATATAACTTAGTCGTTACTACAAGCACTTTCAAAAACAAAGTTGTTTTTGCCAGCGAAAAAGTGATAGTGATATTTGGTTAGGTGAAGATACTACGGAACCCTTTATAAGCGAGGCCGGTTTGTACTTGATTTAATTATTTTGCTTTAACTTTGAGTATTTTCATAAAATTTATAAAACGTGTTGTCTATTTCAGGTTTTTCTCATAGCACTTCGATCTCTCTTTACTGTGACTGAAATATGATAAAGTTATTTAATTAAGGTTTGAGGTTTGAGGTTTGAGATATATTTATTTCTCATAAGAATTATACATTCACTTACATGAGAAAGTTCACAATAATATTACACATTTTGTTTGGCGCACAGTAAAAACAAGTTCACAATAATAAATAAAGTGGGGTAGATACAATTAAACTAAAACCGACCAGACATAGACCTTCCATTAGAATTACACAGAGTACGCGCGACTGGAAGCGGCACTTGATAAAATCATGCTTGGGTAACGTTATGACTACATTTTTATAATTAGTAGATTTTATCCATAAACTTTTTGTATGATTGATATTAATCTTAGTTAAGATTTAAAATTTATTTTATACCTTCTTTTTGCTAATAAATTTATTTACATAATATCATCGTTATTTCTATATTGTTTATATAGAATTATGTATTTATACATTATATATTTAAGTATGTAATTGAAGTTATTTAAGTATAGATACCGTTAACTATATTTTAACCGTTTATATTGATACGCGTATTTTATTTTTATTAGTATGTTATTTGATAAAAAAATGATTTTTATTCTATATGTATTTTATATATGTGAAATATTATTACATTGTTTTAGTTTAAATTTACACACATCATGTTAATTTATTTAATAAGTAAAATTTTAGCAATTTTTTAAAAGTAATCATAGTTTTTGCCTCTTTGATGTTGTTCGGTAATTTGTTATATAATTTGGCACCATTATACATAAGACACTTTTTACCGTAATTTGTTCGCGGTTTATTTAATAAAATGTCATTTGCTCTTCTTTTTATTACTTATTCATTTGACGTCATACACACTTGTCAAAAGGGTATTAGAATGTGCGTATTGGAACAATTAGAGATTTTAAAGCGGGACAAGCATACATTACTGAACGATCAAACCAACTTTAACGGGTCCCCATTGCTGAATATATTCGCACACCGTCATAATGACTCACATCAGTCGAGCAACGGAGGGAGGGGATTAGAAAGTACAATCGTTTATAAGACATGCCCACGGTTGGAAAGCGCTCAGTCGTTCCTGAGGATGCCTCGTGCAGAGGCGAAACACGTGTCGAAGAATAGTCGGCGCATACAGCGGGATACTGCAAGTCAGGTATCTTCCTGGAACCCATACCATTCCTATATCCCTTATCCTTTTAGAGGAGTTTGATATTGTCAACCTTTTTCTATTGCAATAGTTGGGGTGGTCAATTCGAGGGTGCGTGGTGGGTTCCTCTTTCCTTCCATTAGGTTAATATTTTGGTTATTGATTGTTAATGGTGGGTATGGTAGGATTTTTTTTGTTTTTAGCTGTAAATACTATATATCTAGTTTTAGATATATTGATAGTGAGGAGATTGCTCTGGAGCCACATATTTAGACTATTTAAATCACTTTGAGCATCTGTTATAACGGTAGTTATGGAATGTCCAAAGTAAAATAAGGCTGTATCATCAGCATATAGAGATATGTCTCCTTTTAATCCAATATTTTTGATATCATTTATATAAACCAGGAAAAGAAGGGGTCCTAAAATAGAGCCTTGTGGGATACCAAAACTTAGTTTTGCTGGTCTACTTTTTGTGCTATCGATTTTAACAACCTGACTGCGATTTTTGAGGTATGACGCAAAAATATCGTATGCAGTGCCAGTGACACCAATTTCATTTAATTTATTTAATAATATGGTATGGCTTATTGTGTCGAATGCCTTTTTAAGATCGATGAACACACCTAGAGAAATTTGTTTTTTATCTATACTTAGTTGTAATTTTGTTGTAAGATCGATAGTTGCTGAGAGAGTACCAGATTTTGACCTGAAACCATACTGTTTTTCATACAGAAAATTCTGTTTAGTTAAATAGTCTTCAAGGCGGTTATACAGTACTCTTTCATAAATTTTAGATAGTACTGGTAGTACCGAAATCGGGCGATAATTACCTGCGTCAGATTTACTACCGGATTTATGTATAGGTGTAACTTTGGCAGTCTTAAGACTATCAGGGAAGACACCCTTTTCTAAATTTTTATTTATGCAGTTTGTTAGTTCTTCTAGTATTAAGCTCTTTACGCATAATATTGATTTTGTGTTTATACCGTCTAAACCTGAACTAGTATTAGGATTTAAATTATTGATTATTTGTGATATTTCTGCAGTTGAACATAATTTTAAGTGATTTAAGGTAGGTTCTCTTCCAGGAGCGCTTACTCTATTTACATTTAGTTTTTGTTTCTGACAATTCATAGTTATTTGATTTGCAAGAGTTGCACCAATATTTGAGAAAAAATCGTTAAAAAATTCGCAAATATCATACTGGTCGGTGACATATCCAGATCCTGTTTCAATTCTGCTAGGTATATAGGATGCTTTAATTTTATTGCTAGCCAAATTATTAATGAGACGCCAAATCTTTGAAGGATTGTTTTGAAACTTGTTGAACAAATTTAGGTAGTATGTCCTTTTGGTTGTTTGTATAAGTTTAGTTACTTCATTTCTTTTCTGTATAAATTTATCTTTTGCCTGGGTATCATATGGGTTCCTCTTAGTATTTTTCCAAAGTCTATTTCTTTCGTTTATTCCAATCATGATTGTGTTCTTTATCCATTCTTTTCTGGGAGTATTCAAAATTTTACTTTTGGCTATTTTGCTTCTATGTTCTTCAAGTTTTTCGTAAGAATGTTCTATGTAATTAATGTCGATTTAATTTTAAAATAAATGTTTAAAATGTCCAACTCCAAATATTTGACGTTTTTTTTTTGTTATATTTGATCAAATCAACACAGCAGTTAACAAACATTTGCTGAAATATTTGTTATTTCAAGCCAAATCAATAGTCGTCCAACACCTCTAGACCACAATACTCTACATTTATTGGCCCAACAAAGTTATTCACCAATCTGCCGCGGGCAGAGTAATGTATTCAACCAAAACAGCAAAGCTTAGTCTACTCATAAAACTACAATACAGCTTCATATAATGTTATATTGTTACAGCCCAACATAAAACAAAATTTTGTTGTTTTATGGTTTTATCTATAGTCTCGTTAGTCTTGCCAAGTACCCTGTATTTGACTTGATATTTATAGTTAGTTCAATCTTAATGGTTTACGTTCTTGAAGCGTTTTATAAATTTTTGGACGACGTTTTTTTACGATCGAGACGGTAAACAGCCTGCCGTTAAATTGTTAGTTATCGCTTGTCTCGTGCTTGGAGCACGGTCGCCTGTCGGTGACAGCTGTCACTAACATTTTTAGCACATGTATGGTAAGTCAGTGCACTTGAATATACTGACACTCATAGAATATCGCACTCCCTTTGGATTGAGGAGGTCAGACTGTATAAAGGAGGAGCTGAAAATATTATTAAATTTGTATGATTTCTATTTACAGATAAGACCACAACACAACGAATATTTTTATTCTCATCCTACTTCCACACTATACATTTTATATGGAAGTTTGTGAGGATGTTTAGATGGAATTGTTTTTTTTTATTTTATGCAAAAGGCACGGAACGAATTTTGATAAAATTTACAAAATATTTATATGGTTGACACATTAAAATATTACATAAGCTACCATTTACCAATATCTCGCAACCACGAGGGCAAAACAGCGAGCAGATATTATTTTATAAATCGTTATCGTTATCCCAGGATGAGACTATTAAAATAATTCTTGGCACATTTATTTAAAAAAGAACCTACCTATTAAAACAAGCTAAAATATGATTACAGCGTAGTAAAATAATTATAATATATACATAAACTACACCACCGCTTCATATTTTTGCCTATATCATTCCTGTCCATCCCACGGTTGCCTGGAAGAGATCGCCCCAGGCGATAAGGCCGCCGATGGTACATTTTAGTAGTTTTAAGTCACTTTACAAAATATGTACTGTACAATGTTATGTTGGTGTACAATAAAGCGTATCTATCTATCTAAAATATTATGCAGCTATATTTTATTTTTCTTCATTTTCTTCGTACTCTGCACGCTCATAATATTCAGCCACAGAAACAAATTCCCAGAACAAAAGAGTACACACAGACATTATTACGGTTGACACGTGACACGGCACAATTAAACTGTAAGCTGCGGGACACAAGACGTTTGTGATGAATGTGTGTGTTTTTATATTTATGTGTCTGTGTGTGTGCTGTGATGTCACTGCTACGAGCTTATTGTCACTCTGTTGTGGTAAGGCAAGGCGTAAAATATTGGTGTTTATTTATTGGTCTACTTTAAAAAAATAATAACTTGCCACAAAATAGAGACACTTGGGATGAGACTTTTGCCCAGCAGTCAGTAACCTATGTCGGTTAAGAAAAAAATATATAAATATTGAAGAGTAGATGTAACCTGGTAACGGCAATAGGGTCGCCCCCTTATACGTGGGACCTGAAAATTCATGGCGAAATGTGGGTGTAATATTACACCTCCGCCTACCCCTTCGGGGATACAGGCGTAAGTCTATAAATAAATAAATATATTGAAGAGTAATTATAAAAGGAAGCCTATTTTATCACACGGAAGCCGGTTAGGAACGATTTTTAAATATAGGGTTGTACTAGCCGTAATCACAAGAAGACTGATGTCCTGCAGTGCGGTTGAAAAATTTGGGATTCTGCACCTACACTAGGTTTTTACAATTATTTATATTATTAAGTTTGGAACTGTCAGTATTTTGTGATTGTGTACTGTATGGGTAGTTTTTTATTTAAGACTTTAGTTAGATAATGTGATAAAGCCACTCTGATCACAGCATCAATGAGGCCTTTTTTAGCTGGCAGTCATATTTTCTCACAGATTATCAACCTGAGATATAGTATTGTATTGTTCCGTTTTTAAAGGTTAGCAATGCGATGGTGATGTCTTTTCTCGGTTTGATACAAAATAAAATAAAGTGTTTAAAAGACAATCAAAATTGTATAGAGACATTAAATCTATTTTTGTAGAAAACAAATAAAAATGGCGTTTGAACAATTCATTTTGATTTTGCAGATAGCATTATCAAAATAAAAATGACGTTTGAACAATTGATTTTGATAATGCAGATAGCATTATCAAAATAAAAATGGCGTTTGAACAATTGATTTTGATAATGCAGATAGCATTATCAAAATCAATTATAAGCAATATAATAAGATTAGTTGAAAGTTAATGTAGAATCTTTGAGTACCTAGTTTTTTAATGTCTTACCTTAATCTATAATAATTTTCGTAACGCCGTTTGAAGGATCAAGAATTAACTAATAAAGAATTAACTATTAAAGAAGATGTTAATTTAAATATTATTACAAAATATGATTACCCTAGTGCAATAGAAGACGATACTATTTTGCTCAGTCAGGACGACTCGACAAAGGTTGTTGTAACTATTAATATAAGGCAATAGCATTCTACAAACCTTGTGCAGTACTCGCGAGGTGCGAACATTACCACCACAATTTCTGAGCTCCGTTTGAACACGTTATGCACAGAGTAGCTGTTCTCGTTATTGGCACTTGCAATGCAGTGTAATGTTTGTAAAGGGTTGGTTACGGAACAGTGGTTGGTCTTGGTGTTTCAGTAAACGGTTACAGCCTACTGACGGACGTGTATAAACGTGTTTGATTAGATTTGTCTTTTTAACAATTTTATTCTTAACAGCATGTCAAAATTATACACCACAATATATTTTAAAAGTTTAAGTTTAAGAGATCGATTCCCAAATCTCAATTCAAATAAGCAATTGATTAACATTTAATTTACACTGGACCACGGAAGCAAAATTATTGTAATGTAAATATTTCAGTGAACGTTTTAGAAAATCTCAAATTTTACCGTACAGTATGTTCAACATTAAAACATCAAGCTCCCGCGGGAAACTCTGTAAATTTTTACAGGGGTGCGTTTTAAAAGAATCATTTTGACAACCCGCTGACATTAATTGTACGACCACGAACCGTGTATACGTACCAAGGAGCAAGTATACATGGAGGGAGCATTTCAAAATGAGTAGAAAACGTATATGCATCTCTTTTCTCTTTAATTACAAAACTGCATATGTTCGAGTATGATAGCCATAGAGCTTTTATACAGCCTTGAATTACATATGCCAAGAAAAATGTTATGTCATGTCGATGTTCGTCCAGCTGGAGTTAAAGCCGTGTCGAAATAAATTGCAATTTTAATTGCTACAAAATATTACAATTGTAGATATGACCACTTCTAAACATTAAAAAATGACCATAGTTTGTAATGCCGTCGGATGTAAAAGCCAAATGGGACTATTGACCGATAATGGTCAAAAAATATCTTACCACCGGTAAGTCATAATAAGTAAAATTGTAGATATCTGCTGTAATAATTCTACAATGATATTTGTAAAGCTTATACTTAAAGATAAAGATAATGACCACCGTTGACACATATTTTTATTCCAATAGTCACAATGAAATAAATATAATAGAAATATTTCGATATAAAATATGAGGATAGTGTTGTAATACAATTGTCAGTTAGAAAACCAGTTTCTGACAGATTATAATTTGAATAATTGGTTATTAATTGTGATTTTTTGTAGATTTCCAAAGAATGAAGGTTTGAAACTAAATTGGGTCCGAAATATGAGAAAGGGAGAATGGCAACAGTCTAATTCTTCTAAACTTTGTTCGCTTGATTTTGTGTCTGCTTGTTATCAAGAAGGATTTCAAAGAAAAGTTTTGCATTCTTATGCTGTGCCTACTATTTTTACTAACCAGATATCTAATACTGAGGTTTGTACTTCTGCTTTATTATTATTAACTTATATTTTTATCAATCAATATATACCAACATTGCAACTGTTAAAATATGCTATAGTAATCATATATACATATATGTAGATATATCATAAACAGATTTGTGTTGTAATTTTCAGAAATGTCCGAAATAACGAAACCTTATTTTTAGAAGCGATAATAAAGCTTCAAGAGTGAACATGGCTTGCACTTCTGGAACTCAGGATGAAAATATTGTTCGTAAATGTTAACTGTTTCCGCCCATGTACATCCCATTTTGGTAATACATATAGACCTGCCGGGCAGTTATCGTGTGCATTACTTTGTGGTATAAATAGATGATTTTGAGTATTTAGACTTTTTTTTCAATTACTTTCCTAAATACTGTAAAAAGAGAGGTAATAATAAGATATGATCAATCATATCTTATTATTACCTCTCTTTTTACAGTATTTGTTTCTTTGTAGGCACCTAAGTACTATACTTTAAATAAAAGCTCGTAAAATAATATACTACTGGTATATCACTTAATCAAATGCTTATCTTGTCTCTACATACCGAATTATATACCAATACCAATAAAAGATTGATGCATGAGTAGGTACATCACTATTGACAGTCATTTCTTCTTTTGAAAAAATTGCGACATGAGTATTTCAAGAGGTAATAAATACAGTACATCTGTCTCGGTTACACATATGAAATTTTATACAAGTAAAAAGAAATAACGATAGGTTTCTTGTTTATGCTTAAAGCTATCACTCCATGTATACTTGCTCCTTGATACGTACACTAACAATAATAAATTCAACGTCATTACAGCATACGAGGTTAATATAAAGATGGCTACTCATCCTCGGGAATGGCTGCATTTAGACGCGGGGTCCGATGAAGTTACAATGTTTAACTTATGTCGGTAAAATGCCCTTATTTCCCGTACTGAACGAGATATGGGAGTTGTTTTATATGGCGTGTGAAGCAACTGATTGGATGACGCGTTTGTGTGCAAATTGAATTTTGTACACACAAGTGATATTGATAAGTCGATATATTTATTTTATTACGTTTCTTTTATATTATTTTTTTATGGGATGATCTCCATCTGGATTTTACGAGTTTGTATTTAACTCTATTATACTACAACATTAATTGTCACTGGTTATGACGAGTTACTGCCGTCAAAAGAACTAAATTGCTCATGTTTAGCCGTAATTACTTATTTCAGGTGGTATGTAACAAAATCAACACCACTTACTTAACTACACCACTAGACTAGATTCACACACACCTCCCGGCATATTCTAAAAAGCAAAAAAAGTAAAGTATATAATTAATTTACACACACCTAAATCTGTACTTATCTGAGAGAATGAATACAAAGAAGGTACTATTATTTTGTCCGTTGTATTTTAAAGACAAAGTATCATTTCATATTATAGCAAGCCATCAAATTACTGAAAATTGTAAACATACATAATTATATTCACGTCTTTTTCACGTCGGAGCAAGCAGGGACAATGGAACGCCACTTGCTTATATCTTTACAGACCTCTCACGCTTCCTCTACATTGATTACTCTTTTAATACATGCTCGCCGGTTCCGGGTGCCTCAATTTGTTCGAAGAATGTCCTACGAGGTATGCCGCGACCGACTTGCCTTAACACGTAGGCAAGTTGGTCACATACGCAAATAAATAAATCAAATATGTACCAATTAGAGCATGTCGTGTACGGAGCAGCTTGCAGCTACAAACGGGAATGCGGTTCAAGTATACGACATTAGTGCTATATGGCATTCAGCTATTGTGCGGACATGTCAAATAATATATTTCATCATCGTCGTCAGCCCTGTACCTATAAATTATGCCACTGCTGGGGACGGACCAGTAGATTCACAGCCTTCCGCGATCGCGATTCGCGAGTAGCACTGCGAGTCATTAGGAGAATATCAAACATATAAAATAATAATTTAAAATATCTAGTCCAGACTGCTACATCATCCAGAGCGCAAACTACTGAACTACTGCAGCTGGATGCATGACATTTGGACAGTGAGTGCATTAATTTATTGACGTAAGCACTCACAGACCAATAATTTTATGTTTCATAAGTATTCCACCCCTAAGGTAAATTATTGTTAAAATTTTCGTTTGATACGCTGCCGGTTTTGAAGGTAGTACTACAAATTTCAAACTAATTTAAAAATAAATCTAAATATTCATAATTATGCTACAAATAAGTGACCAGAAACAGTATCATCAATCGCGTTAATTTAAAAAAGTATATTTTAGTTTTTATCTTAGGGCGGTTTCAAATTAGCATATTTTTCTGTGCGTATACGGTTGTTTCAGCATAACGCGCTTACACGCGCGCTTCAAAAAACCGGACTCGCAAACGGGAATATTTCGGCGTGTTCGCTCGAAACGGTAGTGACATCTTGTCAGTGTCAACATAGATTGTGACCGCTCGCGCTTATACGAGCTAAGAAGCACGTCAACGGTCGTACGAGTTGCGCATGTTCCAAAAACGACCTTATACGCGCGTATAAAACGCTAATCTGAAATCGCCCTTATTCGTTAATTCTATAAAAAATCTTACAGTCGGAAGCTAGCTCAATGATATTCTAAATGTAGGACAATTGTGAAGGAGTTCAACCTAGAACTTATTTTAGATATGAAGCCATAAATACAGCCCTATCTTGCATATTTTTCACATATAGAATTTGTATAATTAGAATAATGTTTCCACGATAAAAGATTTTAAATTACTTCGTTGGGAATGTCGGGATATAACCTTTTAGCATTTTTCTAATATCATTGCTTTATATACGCGAAATTTACTTAGACTCTAATGTGGTATTTTAATAAATCTGAAAGCACCAAATGTACAGTAACTATTCGTGTAAAATGTATTTATAGAAAATAAATTCCCAAAGAAAATATTATTTCAGGGCTATATATTTATAAGTAAAAGACTAACAAGAGTAGCTAAAATTCGAACCAAACCCTAATATTAACTGTATCGACAAGTGGAATAACAGAGTTACTGTAAAAACCACAAGAAGCCGTACGCAATGAATTTACAACGACGGAAATATATTTCGCAAAGATGATACTAAGACGGATTATATTTGAATACATGAATGTGGTATGCGACTCGGAATCCTGACTTGAAGAATAAGTGAATAAGTCACCTTATTATTATATATTAAGACTTAGGAGTTTGGAGAAAGTGAATACGTGCCATTATTAGGTCTACGATTGTGTTAAGAATACATGTTA
This sequence comes from Euclidia mi, assembly GCA_944739405.2. Classification (NCBI taxonomy): domain Eukaryota; kingdom Metazoa; phylum Arthropoda; class Insecta; order Lepidoptera; family Erebidae; genus Euclidia; species Euclidia mi. Next base: position 14,600,734 of record OX123183.2, on the reverse strand, counting down.
GGATGGCGGTGATTTTTGGGAATGGCTAATAGAAAATGCTCTTTCGTTGGCTGCTTTGACTAAGTGTAACTCAAGCTTCTTAGATATTACGCTAACATGATAAGTTACATGTATCTGAATACCCATAATTTCAAGAAATACTAGTACAGTCTGCCAACCTGCACTTGGCCAGCGTGGTGGACTATGGCCTTCCTCTTCTCATAGCAAGGAGGGGCCCGTGCTTAGGAGTGCGACAGTTTATAGACAGGGCTAGTGATGGTGACTAGTACATCATTATACAATGAAAAGTACAGTAAGAGTGTTAAAAGCACCTGTTACTGAACGGTTGTATCTAAAGATTCAAACAAACTTGTTCAAATGATTACCTCGGGTATACGAAAAGGCTATCTCAAACCATGAAATAAACAAAACTGTGAACCTATGCCTTAAAATGGTTCAGATTAGTACACAGATGTAATCTGTATGTATAAAATCCTTGCGTTACTGACTGACTGACAGACAAACTACAGCCAAAACTATTGGGCGCAGGAAGCTGAAATTTGGCATGTATGTTCCTTAGGGACCGTAGGGGTGCACTAGGGAGGGATTTATCGAAATTCCCACGGGATCGGGCAAAAACAGTAAAATTATGTTTGAATAAAGACGAACAAAACTTTTGATGCTGAAGTCAAGGATAATTCCGTTCGTTGTGAGTTCTCACAAGCATTTAGTATGTAAAGTCGAAAATTAATACCCGCATAGAAACTTGATCAGACTAAGAACTAGCTGCCAACTCTGTGGTTAAATTATGTGTTCGTAATTGTGTTGTAACGTATGACCGGTACCTACCGAGTGTACGTCATAATACCGTCCATACGCTCGGCCAATCAGGGAAGGCCATCGTCCGCGCTCGTAAGTTTTGCCCTTATTTGGTAATGCGCCGACACCAACGCTGATGGAGGGCCGGTATATAAAGGGGCCGACAGAGAGGCCGTCACCGCTACTCTACACTAACCTACTACCGCTACTCTATTCTATATCGCTATACCCATATACATTCTACGTGTATCCTGGTCCCAGTTGTGGGTGAGTTACTACATTTACTGCGTTAGCGTACTGCCCATCTCTCTACCTGCTAGCTGAGGCCGGCTGACGCCGCCTGCCTGACTCTATTGGTTGTGGCTTTCCTAATGCTGTTTCCCTTCAAGTTCCAGGTTTACCTTAAGCTCCGGGCTACACTACCTAGACCGCTACACCTGCTGCACCGCCTTCGGCGTCACCTCTGCCGAAAAGTCTGGCCTGCCCTCTCATCGCACACACACCGCCGGCACCTGCCAGCTGAGCCAACGTCAGCGAGGACCTGTACCGCTACGCGCAGCCTTCGAGCAGCCTGCCTACACACTACCAGAGGGAACAGCGTGGGAGACTGCAGCCCTTAGTGTTCAGGCCAGTGTCGTGTTGTTGGTCGGTCATACTCGTGGCAAGGGAAGTGAGGCAATACTCGGCAAATAAACGCATCTAGATCCTCTACTGCGTTTTACTACTACCAGAACCCGTTACAGTGTACTAATTAGATACTTATGTGGGTGTTAGGAAAACCCAAGTACAACACCTACTAAAACATTCTAGTCCCATTCTATCTAAGGACTTGTTAATTAAACCGTTCACCTTTACTCATTATTTTTGTTAAATAATGCAGATGTTCAGATCATTGAAATTTGTATTGGCAAAACTGCTGATTAATACAGCATGTGAAATCACTTTATAAAAATATTTTCAATTTAATCTTAAAGTAATGTGCACTTTCGAATAAAGCTGCATATAGCTTTATTTTGATTCAAAATAAATAGTTCAAATTAAGGCGTATAATATTTAGGATACACCACGCCGTACCATCAAAATTATAGCTGAATATTAAAAAAATAAATGTAACACCATTTCATCTAAAATCGACATCCACCGAAAGGAATCCTACGAAGAAAAATTATTATTAAAATAAATATATCTACATTCATGAATGAGGTACATAACTACATACATGCGCAATGTATGAACGTTGAATAAGGGCAATTGTAAGCGCTCCTAATGCCAAACTGTTCTAAAAGAAAAAGAAGTCACCGAATTCTCCAAATTGCGCCCATTACGGCAAAGCTGCGGCAAATTTTTTTGCTCCAGTTCACTTTGATAAAGATGTATTACTATAAACGTAAACCGTAATTACTTTATTTAAATTATTATTTATACATATAGATATTTTGAACACAAAGGCAATTAATTAATTCAATTAAAATCTGCGTTCAGTACAATATTATGTTATAGTTTATTAATTTTTTTTATTGTATACATCATGCAGAGACAACATAAGCATTTTCATAGCCCAAAAATGCAAATCATTTATAACTGAACGCTGCGTTTACAAAATATGTCATACAAACATTCATTCAAGCAATTTCCTTTTATGAATCTTCAAGTCAGTCGATATCACGTGTAAGAAAATTCTTCTTCTTCTTTTCTTCGCCTTGACCCATTATCTGGGGTCGGCTCTCCTTGTCTGCCTTCTCCATTTTGCTCTATCTTCAGTGGTCGTAGCATCTACCCTCATGTCCTTGAGATCTATTTGGACTGATGAGGGCCAGGTAGCAGGAGGTCTTCCGCGGCGTCGTATGGTTGTCGGTAGATTTAGGGCATTTTTGAATTTTTTTTCACGTGAAATAAAATGTCAAATAATTTTCATATTGTGGTAGGATTCTGGCAGGCATATAGTCTTTGACATATTAAAATCGCTACATAACCAACACATAACTGATATAACAAAGCAAAGTCAATGGAATCAAGGAGGAAAATTTATATGAATCCAATACAAGAGATGATGAAATGTATTAAACAAATGCTACGAGCAGTGGAGTTCTCTTCACATCCTAGTCATTCTAAGTACATACTAGGCACGTGTCAATAAGAAAGCCGCACTGACAAAAATACGACCATAACAAAACTCGCCTAAGAAAAGCACATCAAATCTTCGGAAATATAAACATCAAGTTTCTCATCTCGAATCCATTTATACTTTATGCTTTGGGAGTTAATATATTTAGCCCCACTGTAGCCAGTTGTATTCTTCAAACTTCAAATCTTTAAAGTTGAAGTTTTACTCTGTACTAAAGTGGCGAAGTATTTACACTTTTACGTACTTACTATTGTTGGACTATGGAACTTGTTTTAGAAGTTCCAAGTTTTCACCCGCTAAACGGTTTATAGCTATGTGATAAGATAGACTGCCTTGTAAGTCCTTGATATGAGTACTGCGTACTGTTGAACTTTCCATTTGGGAATTGAGATTACACTTTCTGGAAAGTTTTTCACATTTTCAGAATTATGTTATGAAACGTTTAAATTGTATGCTTTATATTTATCTAAGAGAAATGTACAGGTTTGGGCACGTGAAAAGGATGGATGACGAAAAACTGACCAAACAGATATATAAGGCAAGTATGGAAGGGACAGGACGAAGGGGAAGACCTAGGCGGACGTTCTCTGACCAGATTGGAGACATCCTAAAAACAGGACAGGTGAGAAGTACCCTGAACAGAAGAGCATGCATGAGGAATCTGATGGGAGTGAATGAAGCAAGAGAGATATGTCAGGGTCGTTGCAAATGGCGTTCCGTAGTCTCTGCCTACCCCTCCGGGAAACAGGCGTGAGTCTATGTATGTATGTAGCAATGTACAGGTCTTGTTACCTGACCAATATTGGATCAATAGACTATCAACCCCTGGAAGAAACCACGCACTTGCTTCACTCTTATCTGTACATTATCTCAATGAAAACCTATATAATAATCATCTCAACAATAACTTAATGTCTTCAGCATCGACATTATTTCCAGCATTAGTGCTCAATTCTGAGAAAGTTCTTCCAGCTTCAAAGCTAGCATATGCCTCAATAACAGAACATTAACTGAGTGCAGTAACGGCAATATTACATTACTCTCTGATCATGACGATTCTCGCTTCATAATCTAGTCTCAATTATGTCTGCATCTGCAAAGTGGGTGTACAATTTACGTAGCAAACACGAACTCGGTCTGCGTTTTGTTCCAATGCTAGCAAAATTACGTGATGGCTTATCTTGACGACGATAAATATTTGAAGAGATCTTTGTCTTTAAGATTTATATCTGTGATTAAAACTTACATTGGAGTTCGTTGTTTGATTGTGAAATGAAATGTCGGTGGAAGTGCTGTAGACGTCTGGGTTTGATCGTCGTGATTGTTTTTTTTCTATATGTGGGAAATGAGGCAACGGCTTGTTTTGGTTTGCACAGACTGTGCAGTCTTTTGTCAGTGAGTGGTATCGATTTTTATGTGTGCCTGTTCATTTTTCGTATGCTGGAATAAAATATTGTAAATGGATACGATGGGGCTGACTCATCTTCTAAACGGTTAAAATTTCTAAATAAAAGTAGTAAAAAATATTAATACTTATGAAAATACATACGTCAACACACTTTTTTATTCACGTTTGAATAAATAATGTTGCTATGGTAAGATTCTAGCAAATACTCATTGCACTCTATATTGTATTACACTTATCTGATTAATTGTCAATCCTCTTGAGAGCGTGGCGGACGACTACATCTGAGAGAAGCAGATATTTGGTATTCTTTGGTTGTTTTATATGTATGTCACTATGTATTAAAAAAAAGTCACTCGAATAAATAAAAGTAGTTTAAAAGTTAACAATGACATCTTTTTGCAACAGTTATATTATTGTTAATTAAATAAGATTATTGTGGTCTTCTTTAGATTAGAAAGATTATTGTAGAAGATTATTGTATTCTTGTGGCCACTGACAGAAGTCAGTGGCAACAAGATTTTATAATTATAATTATTTTTCATTCTAGAACTCTTGAATTTAGAACCTAAACTGTAGACATTTATTTCTTGCAAGATTATTAATCGGGTCTGAGCTGTGTTAAGTTTTATGGTAAAAACATGTCTATTTTTTATTCATATCAGCACTAGTCTAGGCGTAAACCCTGTGTCATAGTGGCTTTACAAACATTTAATCAAAGTACACAAAGTATACCCAGTCACAAAACAACACTTTGAGGGTCATACAAAGTGTTGTCTCGTCTGCGGATCAAACCCACAATACTCAACGCAGTGTCAAGTGGCGAAGGGACCGCTTAAACCACTACGACAAAAGAATACCTAGTCGTTTTAGTGCGACGTTTTTACAGTCTTATATGATCTAAACAATTAATCGTGATGGTTAAAAATCGTTTACTGTCGTTCATATATGTCAAATTTTGACCCACATGACTATCATTTGGGTCTTATAACTCAAAGTCAATATAACTCAAAGTCTAAGGACTTAACTGAATTTGGCGCTGAATATCCTTGAATAAATAAAAACACAATTTATTATTTCTATGGCTGAACAAAACAACGTTGATAATAAGAAGTGTAGGTATTATTTTATTTTTGATAGATTGACTCGTGATCATTTACTATTTGTAAGATAAGAAGTACATAACTTCTTATCTTACAAATAGTAAATAAAACCATATTCTTATAGTACGGCAACTTTAGTAATGTAGAAATAGCGTCTTAGTTACTTTTCTACGAGATTATATTTCTACTAGAGGACGCCAGCAGCTACGCCTGCATCTTTTTAAATTTGCCCGTTTTGCCCGATCCCGTGGGAATTTTGGGCAATCCCTTCTTAGTGCACCCCTACGGTCCCCAAGGAATATACATGCCAAATTTCAGCTTCCTGCGCCCAATAGTTTCGGCTGTAGCGTGTCTGTCAGTCAGTCAGTAACGCAAGGATTTTATATATTAAGAAGATAAGAACGCAGTTGATTCTGTACTGATAAACCGTAGACGTCATGTACATAATAATAATAATATATCTTTTATAAGGTATTTTTGCCTGAAATTCGTATCTTTAATTGTTCAAACCGTCAAAATTTGTGATGATATTATGTCGCCAAGTTATTTACTACTAACCAACGATAAATATAGGAGACTGTAAATTTATTTTATTAATTAAATTATTTAGTACGACAACATTTCTTCACTTGATGTTTTTTCACGCGGTGTTTGACTTGCCAAAAATGTTCTCGAGCCTACATTTTTTATACGTAATTATCAATAGCATTTGCTATGTACTTTGAAAATTATTTATAAAGATTCCGTATAACAAGAATTAAGTCCTTAAATTGTGGCAGTTGGCTGAAAAAAAAATCTTACATTATATTTCTCTTATGTATTTGCAAATTATTTCTCACTCGAACTGTAATCTTCACAAAACAAGTCGTGAAACAGCAAATAATATAACGCCAACGTCTGACAAATCTCATTAGCACCTAACCTTTCTAACATTACGCAATTATTACGATGACTTGCGCACAAAAAAAAAACTGGAAATCAAAGGCTTGCGCACATGACGAGCTATATTTTCAGAAAAGTATTATTACAGTTCACGTAACCCGCACAAATATAGTCAGAACTGTGCCTCTATCGAGGATCATTTAAAAAAAACGCCACGGGTAGCTCTCTTGGTATTTTATTTACTTATACTTCCTTAGTATTTTTTTTCTATTTCAATTCAATTATTTTACAAATAGGTAATTACATTGCCACTAACTATTACTTATTTACTATTTACAACTAAAACTATACATAAAAACCTATAACTGAATTAAAAAGAAAATAAATTAATATATTCTTATGAAACGCAAGGCACGAGGCGTTTAGGCGTTATAGTATTCCTCCGCATCACTGTCATCGGGTAACGTGCCCAGAAGGCTGGCAGCATTGCCACGCTGGATGGCAATGCTGATTCATTGAGCAAAGAATAAACCAGCCTTCTGGTCACGTGAGACGTCGATCAAGCGTTTGGAAATTTACCCATGAGCCCAACGTTTCTACCTCAATCCGCTCAAATACGTAATTGCTGACTAAATTTCCGTATTTGCGCCGTTTGAGGGTTTCCGCCGTTGCAGCAGCAGCGCCAGCATGACCTGCTGTGCTTGGAATATGTGACGGCGCAAGGGTATCTACGCACGTTGCGTCCCATACTAAAGGCCTACTCATTTTCTTTTTCTTCCTTAGTTAAATTATTGTTTAATATTTTAATTTATAACTTAACTAGATTCAAGCAAAATAATGCAAATTTGAACTTTTTGCGGCATTCATTCAATAAAGGGACCAAAAATCTGCTACGTAGAGGATTTTTATTTAATTCCCAATCATTGTTGTACTCGCGTTATCTCAGCTACATTTCATCCTAATTTGTGCACTATTCAAACCATATTTGACAGAACATTAGTTTTCCACATAGCGATGGTTGTCTGACTTCTATAACCCAAAGAAAGAGAGATATACCATGGTTTAGAATACAGTCAATAATTCAGGCGTGCTTTCTACATGGTAGTCTATTTAATTAGTATCTCCACTAAGTTATAGCTATCTCCCACGGCGTGCACCACTGATATTTAGTTTTTTTTTTTAATTATTGTTTTAAAAGCAATTCTGTAATAATGATATTTGGTTGATAATAATTGCAAAGCAGTTCTGTCTTGATTATGAAAAATGTAGCGACGTCTGCACAGCTCTTAACCTTATTTTCGCCTGCCCATCTTACCCTTCAGCGGACATAAAATGAGCCCTTATCCTTCATCGGCTAGGTAATTATTACCCGACTGCAGACGGAAGGTTATGAATTTTATATGAGATAGAGTGGGATAGTGGCTATTGTAAATGTATGAAATAAAAGGGAGTTGTGGCAATAATAGGACGTAAGGTGAGATGAAACTATTGTTTATAAAGATCTAAATTTACAAGGGGAAGGCGGAAAATATGATTATCGCGTTTCGATAATACGGTCTTGGTTTTTAAATCATTACAAAACCAAAAAGTTTAAGAATATTTTTGGTTTCATATGCTCGATTTCAGCTGACCAATGGAATAAAATTAAATCATTACGACATGCAATTTTGTAACTTGAAGATAATATGGTGACAGATAAGTTCTTAAGATTATTTGGTGTCTGAGGTGGCTCAAATTTGACTGGATTCCGTTGGGTTCACGGCGGTTTCTGATGCTTGGTCAAACTTATTTCAGGAGACACTTGTTCTCTCTCCAATTAGCCTCATAACTATTTTGAGGTACTATTTAGGGAAGGGAAATCCGCTAGAAGAGTTTTCAAACGCTTTTAAATTAGAAAACCCTTGTAGCGGATTTACCAACCAAAATATACTAGGTCCAAAGTAATAAAATACAATGATAAAGCTTAATTCTGACCTTAAAATGACAGGAAGCTATTTTTAAATACTGGAAATTTTGGAGTTTGCCAGTACGAACCAGTGGTTCATTCCACTCAGTTCTCAATTTAACTTTGACGCAACATTAATCGTTCTTTGTAGCTCCATGTCAGTCAGCCACAAACCGCAAAACTTGGACAAAGTGGAAACGCACAAGGGTCATTGAACCGAACGGACACAAACGCAATTCATTTAACTAGAAACAGGACATAAATATTCACGTTTCCTTATTTAATTAACAGAAACTCATATGCATTGTAAATATTTTCTCGTTTCGTATACACGTTGCAGTCAAACTGAGATGTAGGAAGTTTGATGAAATTGCCGATGTTCTGAAAATAAACAAGCATTTTGTCTAGATTCCACTTGACGACATTACTATCGGGTGCTGAAAATGAATATTGTTGTTATTTATGATTAAATTGATATCATGTCTACCCTAAAAAAGTTATATCTCCCTAAGGACCGTAAGATACTTTTCAACCGAATTGTGAAGTTTGTAAACTGATATATTAAAATATGTTGAAGTCGTATTAATGATGTGTTTCACAATTCAGTGGACGTAGGTTCGACTAGCCAAACACATGCTTAAGATAATATTATTAAAGTACAAATATTCTAATAAGTTGATGAGATTTGTGTAGAACGAAATTGTTTGCATCTTAGCATCTGCAATGTGCCAATCACAAATAAAAATCAAGAAGGTTTAGTTCTAGTGCTTTTCACTTTGCAGCTAGAAAGCTAAATTTTATTAAAATATTTTTACTTTATTTTGTTATAATACTCAGGATGCCCTATATTCACAGCTCTACTTTGTGTAAGTATTCTCATTACATCATCATCATTTTAGCCTAAAGACTGCTGGATATAACTCTTCCCCTAGGCTTTCTACCCAGACTGACTTTGAGCCGCCCACATCCAACCGCTCATTCAGCATCCTCATTTAGGAAAACGATTATTTTCCCAGATATAATTACAAACCACGAATTTTGCCATTTAACTGCAACACGGCCGTGATATATTTGTGCTCACTTGCTAGCTTTGGAAGTGAATCAAAAAGTTTTATCTCCGTATATTGTTTTTGGCGTGGCTGTATTCATTACTAGCCTGAGTATGACTTTGAAACTTCTTGCTCAGCGTTAATGTTTTATTACATAATTATATATTATTTCAGTAAGTATCTACTATATTCGTTGGTCCAGTATTGTTATAGTTTAGTAAGGTTTATATCTTATTTAAGTTTTTAACATGTTTGAGTGTAATAACAAAATATCCAATCAGTATGGCTTTTTGTATGTTAGCAATTTTTGATAGCTCGATACTTAAGTTGGTGAAATGAAAAATCATTTTCTGACAAATCTTTTTATACTAGAAAGTGGACTTGGGTGTGTGAAGCGCGAAATAAGTAAGGGAATAATTAGGGCTTTTTTTTCTCAAACCTCATCGTTTCACATTTCCCCACATAAATAACGTACAACAGCCTGCAGCGCCACCCTACGGCACCTCTCGCAATCATAGGTTTATGTATCCAAGATCATGCTAGGATGCTGATTATGATGATAAAACTACACAGTAGAGAAGTACAATGCTAAAGCATTAACCGTTCAGTATTGGCATGTACAAATATACCCATCCTAAAAGGAACGAAAGGAAAAACAAATATAATCTCGCAGCCCGGCAAATTCCTGTGCAAACAACGACGAAAAATACAACCCAAGCTTTTCGTTTTGTGAAATTGGTTAAAAGCGGGGTGTCAGTATATAAGCGTATGTGAAATAGGATTGTGTACGTCACAACGTGGATATAATTTCCACGCTGTATTCAACGAATCTCTGAGATTATCGTCTCCATAACGTTGAACGCTTCAGGTGTACAAAAAACATTGAGAGAAAAGCAGAAAAAAATACATACGTTTTAATGTTATATTTCACAAAAGAACAAAAGCCGGGAAAGCCTAAATGATCCTCAGCAAAGTATGAAGTATGGCAAGTATTTAACCGCGCTCGGGGACAAATAAATTTTCAAAGTAACCCGGGAAGGGAGTGCTTGAAGAACTGGACGGCCGCGGTGTTTATACGGACCGTCGGCGTTTGTGTGTGTAATGTGATGCTCCGTATATGTACGTGACGTAACTGATGTACGTATGCATGTATGTGTTTAAGTGAAATGTGTCCCTGCTATCTTAAGGAGGAAATCGATGGCTAGTGCGGCTACTACTGAAATTTGTTGAGAACACAGGGATGATGGCTGGCACATGCGTCATACTCGTGAACGGGTGCTACTTGCGATGACTGGTCGATGACGGTCTTGCGGGCTGGTATTAGATTTTAATATTTAACTACATCATTTCCATCATGGTTCTGATCACTTTCGCGGATTGCCTGCATTATTAGGTATATATAATGTAAGTGGATGCTCCTGTTTCACCATGTCTATTCTGAGGAGGCTAACCAAAAGTATTATGCTTGAGTATTATTATGTAAAGTAAATATATACAAGTGATATAGAAGGTGTAACAGTTGCAGCACCTTACAAAATGTAAATTGTGTATTATGCAAAACCTGGCGATGAAAAAGAGTGACCGTGAGTTTTATTGCCCGTTCTTTCTCATGGTTCTACCTATTGTTTTGCGAACGTGGCAGTAAATGTAAATGTAGAAGCATACAGTAATAATGTTTTAAATTTGAGTATAAGTAATTATTGTATAAATTTATTATTTTGACGCTCATAAGCGTCACATTGTGACCCAAATGAATAAAGGATTTTGAATTTAATTTGAATTTGAATTTAACATTTTATGCGTGTTTTTCTTGTGACTGCAAGAGTAAGTAGTTTCTTGAAATATTATTTGTGTTTTTCTTATTTATGATGCGTGAATCTCATGGGATGCTTCCCCAAGTAAAAATATGTCATCGTGTGCTTGAGTGATTGTACCTACTAACTAAATAAAATTTAAAGTGCAGTCTGAAATTATTAAGAATATTACTTGCCCGCGGCTCCACCTGCGTGAATTATAATAACCTAAGCCTTTCTCACGAATCATTATATCTATAGGCGAATTTATTTTTCTTAATATACGAGTATGTTCATAAATGTTATAGTTATTTATTATTTATGTATGTATGCGAAAATTTATTTATTAATATATATATTCATTGTTGTAATTAAACATTTAAAATTAAAAGAAAACCTAAACTAATCAATGATTAAAAACAAATTGAACAAAAGAAAAACAAATGTTTACATATATGTATGCTATACTGTGTCTAAGAATTTAATTATATTGTTTACTACACATTATTTAGGACTACTATTCCGCACCCATGTGTCATAGCGTGGTGTTATATAGCCTTCCTCGACAAATTTATATTATTATTTTGATTTTGATGTAACGGAGGCATGTATTGTGTATTGTATATAATAATATATATATAATAAAACTTATTAATAATATGTACACTATATACGTATATATTTGTATATAATTTTGTGTATATATATATTAATTTGTCGTTATTATATATTATTTATTTATAGGTAAATTTAATCTTATATAATTATAATTGCATATAGGCCTGCGAGAATACCAGCGTTGTAGTTTTATAACTGCAACAATAGCTGACGCAGTTGTCTAATTTGTTCTCCACATACCGTAAATTTAAGTAAGAAAATGTATTTTATGTTTTGGAGAAGCAAATAAAATATTTTTGTTTGTTTTTGTTTGTTTTGTTTAAATGAGCTATCCAAGATAAAAAGCAGTTTCTAAGATAAGCGATAATATTTTAGTAGGTAGAGATCTTTATACATATCTACCGCAGATACGTCCTCCTATATGAGCTTAGTACCCTTACAGAGACATACACAGTCATAAGTCTGGATTTCTAGATATTTATGAATTAATCCGAGATCCTCGACTCAACAAAATATAGACGTAAATCTGAATTAGAGGCGCAAGGACGCAAGCTTAGGTAGTTTAGGCACCAAATTATTGCATTGAAATGTCAAAAACTGAGAGTCCGACCTGCTATAGGTCGTTGGGGTGATATGATTTATACCTGTAAAATATATATTATGTCATGATCATTAATACAAAATAACTTGGCATGACTGACATGACTGTATATTATATCATAGAGCCTAAACATATAGAACTAGACACATAACATTTGACAATGGATTAAAAATAACGTAGGCAGCCACTATAAAAATATTTTACATAATTCCATCCATAAACCCCCGGGTGTAAAATAGGGGTTGATTTGTTTAAAAATTGATTGATTTCAATGTGTAAGCATACATACATAAACTCACGCCTGTTTCCCGTAGGGGTAGCAGGTCGTCCCGTAGGGGTATTCAGAGTCTACGGGACGCCATTTGCAACAAGTTTTGCATGCATGCTCTTCTGTCATTATAAAAATACTGACAAACACTAGTATTGATTTAAAATTGTCAGTTTCAACATATGAACTCACCATCTGCGCTGTGACAGAAGTCAACAAGATTGTTTATCATCCTGCGGACGCTTGCAATGCAAGAGGTCAACTTGTGAAAAGGGTCGCCATATACCCCGAGGCTTGTAATACATTTATCAAAATTGGGAGAAAATGGCTTGATGGATTATGGTGTAAACTGCAGTATTTTGCCTGCGTACGACAAAATAATATTACGTAAACCTCATAACAATTTAAACATATATAAGTGGCTTTTTCAGTCTTGCAGTAACTGATATAGATTAGATTAGATTAGATAAATCTTTATTGTACACCACAAAAGAAAAACAACATACATTGAAGGAGCAAAAACAAGAAATGGACAATTGGCGGCCTTATCGCATACAGCAATTTCTTCCAGGCAACCATTAGGAATGAACTCATGACTGTAGAAGAAGCCAAAAGTATTTGATGGTGCAGTTTTGAATTTTTTGATAAATATATTTTTAGCTTATAATACATAAAATAAATACCTACTAAACAGGTATATAGGTATATATATATACATAATTATATATAAATATTATAAATTAATAAGATACATATAGTCTAATAAAAAGTTATGGACAATAATGCAATACTTGACAAATAGTGCTGTTTTCCCCCCCGTGGGATCTCCACCTTGTCGTGGTGGGGGGGCTCAGTAACCGTGGATTTGTCACCCGCGGTGAAGCTAAGAGGGATCCAGGAGGGGACGCTCCGCGTGGGCTTGGAGGGGCCTGCGCAGGATGCGTCCAACGGTGCGGGTGCGGGGGACAGTTCTGTCTGTCCCTCGCAGTCGGGTGCGGTCGCGGGAGGAGAGGCGTGTCGGTGTTGCGTTGCCGCGCGCCCTATCTCCCGCGACCAAATGGGGGCGCACCATTCGATGCGTCGCGGTGGGGCCGCAGAGGAAGAGGAGATGCGGTGTTGCGTTGCCGTCCTCCCTATCCTCTGCGGCCGCTGGGCGTTTTGGCGGCGGAGTCCAACACCTTAATCCGTCGCCAAGGGGGTTTTGTTCGGGGCCCGCCTGACCATCTGGCAGGCCAATACCCGTCGGAGGGTGGCGACGAGTGCTTTGGTGATGCCCTACCCTCCGACACACGGGTACATGGCGGAAGTCGAGGTGGTTTTTAGTGGAAACACCACATACTCCGGCTCTTATTTCCCCCAAGAGTCGGAGATCCGAAGGGATTTTCCACCTCGTAAAACAAAAAAAAAAAAAAAAAAAAAATAGTGCTGTTTTAACATGTTTTTAAAAATGTTCAGTGATTTTGCTCGTCTAATCTCAACTGGCAGAACATTCCACAAACGTATAGCCTGAACTGAAAAGGATTTATGAGGTCGTCAGAGGATCTGCAATCGCAGATCCTCTGACGACCTCAGGCACTTTGTATGTGTGTCATGAAGGAACTTGAACCGTTCTTTGAGATACAGAGGAGTGTTAGGATTTAACAATACATTATATAGTAATATTAGGATATAACACAAATATAAATGATATTGGGTATTGAACTTTCAAGGACCAGGTAAGACAATGCTGATTATGATCGGATCGCCTGTTGGTCAGCACCAAAATTTAATGAAATCAAAATTTTGATATTTAGCGAATAAATACCTACCAGGCTCTCATGCGTCGTAGTTGCGGGTAGATTACTAGATGATCTGTCGGTGGCTACGACCGATGTAAGCTGCTTAAAACGTTTATATTAGGCACCTAAAATAAACTAGTATCACACATTCGTGAAATCGATATTATAAAACTTCGTTGGAACCCACCGGTACCAATGTGTCTTCAGTTTTTGTGAATAAAACACAAAAAATCTATAAATAACTTTTATAGTCGAATTCAATCTCTTTTCCATATCGATCTATAGTCATAACTCTATTTCAGTTACAAAACAGACGAGATTTTTCGTCATAGGAGTTAAAATCAGTCAGAAATATTACAGACCGTGCGCGTTCCATGCAAAAAAGAACGAGGAATATCAGCTGAAATGCCTTTTTCGTTGGCACTTCGCGAATAGATAGGCGTGTTATGAATTCGCGCGCCACAGAAATATTCAATGTTTTGTCCATTCTTACTCAAAATCATATTTTGGAGGCATGGAGGATTAGTGTAAGATATTATTAAGGTCAAAAATAGGTTGGTAGGTTAGTAATGATTATTCTAATTTTAACTACTTTTCTAATAATGTCATTTTAAATAACCGTGACTATTGACGTCGATAATTATTGCAAATAGCTTGAGTTACAATTAAGGGTAGAGTGAGTAATTTTGTCCATATAAGAGTCTTTTATAAGATTAAGTACCTTCAGAATTTTCTGAAAATTTTTGATCTAAAACTATGTATCAACGGACGTAGCACTAATGTAAATGTAGAATCGTAAAGTTATAATTTTTTAATGTGATGTTCATAGGCGTCGCGTAATAACCTAAATGAACAAAATGATTTTGTCTTTTATCTGTTTGCCAGTGTTTGATATTTTTTTGAGTAAATGTAAAATAAATAATAAAGTAAGATATCTAAAGGTACACATAAATAAAATTGAAGTGTCTGTTTGTAATACTAAAATAGCCGCTTTTTACAAAATGCATATGGATGTAGGTATACGCGGTACATATACCAAATGACAATTCTTACAATTTTTGTCTGTCTGTCTGACTATCTGTCTGTCTGTCTGTTTGTTCTCGCTAAGCTCTGGAACGGCTGGACCGATTTTGACGGGACTTTCACTGGCGGATAGCTGATGTACCAAGGAGTAACTAAGGCTATAAATTAACCGGATAAGTGAAATGATTCCCTCAGGACGCGGGTGAAACTGCGGGAAACAGCTAGTTTATAATATTTTCCTCTGTACCAATGTCAAATTCTATAAATATCTCGCTTTGTTGCTAA
Organism: Euclidia mi; assembly: GCA_944739405.2. Taxonomy (NCBI): domain Eukaryota; kingdom Metazoa; phylum Arthropoda; class Insecta; order Lepidoptera; family Erebidae; genus Euclidia; species Euclidia mi. The sequence continues at coordinate 14,585,061 of OX123183.2, read as the reverse complement.
CCATGATAACATGAATAAAGTAATGAATTATGTATTCCCATTCCAAGCTGTTAATATCATTAGAATAATAATACCTTGGGAGAACACGCGACCTTACTGTAGTACTGGACTTGATTTCCTTAAACTTATGGGATTGTAATAAGAAAGGTGATAAATATCTTAATGTGTTATTTCGTAAAAGAAACAATATCATAATAATTATCTATAAATCAATCTATAAATGAAGGTAAAAAAACCGCGCCTGCAATCAAAGATATAAAAAAACAAATTTCTTTCGGCCAAATGTGGTTCTTGTAATGTACTTGGGTATCATTTTAATTTTATTTCTTAAGATAGGCCCTTGAAAATCTTTTTTGAGTATTTGAAATAGGGTTAAAAGATCGTACGATGAAAAATTTCTGCGCTTCAAGAAAAGGTAAAAAATTGCATCCAGGCACAGAAAAACAAGACATCCCCGATTTAATGCCGTTAGACCGTAGCATGAATGGTTATTTTATTTGAATAACGACAAACTATAAATTAACAGTCAATAAAATATTATCCCGGACACCAACATCATACCGTTGTATTATTTACATCGTTGTGTATATTGTAAACACGACGCGGTCTATCCTAAGCTACATCGGTACCTACATAAGTATATTTATAGCACGTTTTCTTAAACTTGGCGAGCGCTTGATCGCTGTAGATCGCACCCAAAACTTCCCGCAACTCGTCAATTTATGTCTATTGGCAACATCTACTTATTTATTTATCATATTTTAGCCGATATTTACAACACCATCCCTGTATTAATTTTCTTGTTAACTATGTCCAAGGGTTCTCTGAAGTAGGTTATATATTAGGGTGTACTGTTCCATTCAATTTTTAGAATGCTTGGTATCTTGAAGCAAGGTAAGTACATAACGGGGCGTAATTTTAAATAGGTAACCCATATTGGTGTTCGTTGCTCTATAAAAATAACTTTATAGGAATCTGTAGGTATATATAAACATTTTGCGTTACTGACTGACTGACAGACTACGCACAGCCAAAACCGCAAAAGGCGCTGGAAGCAGAAATTTGGTATGTATGTTTTTTGGTGACCGTAGGGGTGCACTAAGAAGGGAATGGCCATAATTCCCACGTCATCGTGCGGCAACGGTTAAATAAAAAAATGATGTGCGTGCATAGCTCCGGGCATCCTCTAGTATATAATACGCAACTGCTGTATAAGTTGTTGTATTGCCTCGTCGTTTAGTACTGCTCTGAATGTTGTCGGTTCAATTCTGTTACAAGAATTTGTGTGATTTGCAAAATGGTTGTCGCGAGTCTGCTTATAGTCTGTGTCTATCGATTATTTTTTTGTGAAATCGCCTGGAATTCAGATTTTATTTTATCTTCTCTATCCATTTTACTTTACTACAGTTATAAGTTTGTAGCTAAGCTGCACAGCACCCTATGCAGTTAAAAAGAAGATAATCTCGCGGCTCGACCGAGGAAGCACTACCCTCTCACATTCTCATTGTTGCTTTTCATTCAGTGAGTGAGAGTGCCGGAGGCCCAATACCCATTCCTTTTCCCAACATAAAGGTTGGCAACGCACTTGTGACTCCTCTAGTTTTGCTTGTGTCCATTGTCAATTGCTTACAATCAAGCAATCCGTCCACTCCTTGTAAAAAAGTTTAAGATAAATAATTTGAAAATAAACCCCCACTTTGGATTTTATCATGGTTAATTAGGATTACAAGTTTTAAACGCTGTCTCAGCATTGCTGACTTTTAGAACCCATGTCACTTATTTTTCAACAAGGGTGACTTCCTGTCCAAAAACTTTTAACACTTTTCCGTCATAATTTTAAAGTCGGTACTTTTTTTCAAGACAGTTAAATTGGAAAATATGTTTCAAGGCTTTCAAGAAATAATTTACTTGTCACGATGTATTTTAACATGTACCTTGTCGTATTTTAGACGTAGAAATGTGTGGTTGTTGTAGAATTCTTGTGAAAAATGTTGGAAGAAAATGGAGAACAAATGTTGAAAAGTCAAACATAATAATTTATTGTTGTCTTTTAGTACGCTGCACGGCTATTCAATTGTGAGCACTTAAATCTCTCGTCTCGACCATTGTCTTTATATTGCGCTAGCTGAGCTCACAGTTACACCCGCGATATTTTAGGGCTACTGTTCCACACCCTTTGCTAATAGCGTTATATTATATAGCCTATTGCTGTCCTCTATAAATGGGCTTGGATACACCCTTAGAAGATAATAAGCGCGGTCAACCAAACATCTTTAAACAAACTCTTGAGCTTTATAATATTAAATATAGATTTTTACTCAAGATCATTATTTTCTATTATTCGCTACATCTCTTTCACCAAATATTTTTCTACAATATCATCTTGGAAACCTAAGGAGTTCAACGTTCCGTTGCTTACTGAACCGAATTTATTCACGCCAGTACTCGCTGTGGCCGGGTCTATAACTGTATAATTAAATAATAGCTATCAAGGATTATTCGCAGTATTATTGACATTTCATAAATCGCGATAAGTCTTGATGCGAAAGACTGGTTTTGAAATATTGAGAGGTTTTAACCCATTTTATTTTATACTAGCTGACCCAGCGAACTCCGTATCGCCTTTTTAAGAGTTTTTAAATCAATTGCCTTTTTTTCAAGCCCCTTTTCCAAAGTTACCATTGACTTAGCGCTTAATCTCTTATCATTTCAGAGTCTATAAAAGATGAACAAACAAACATAGATTTTTATATAATATTGAATTCCCCATTCCTTACAATATCGGAGACGATACCCATATCGACTTAAAAAAAAGTTATTTTATTTATTTATTTAAACCTTTATATACAGAGCCTATACAGGCGGACTTAATGCCGTGGGCATTATCTCCCAGTCTACCTTTGAGTGGTACAGAGAGAAAAGAAGTAGGTGGTATATAAATGAGGAGAACAATATTTGAACTTACATAAATATATATAGATTATAATAAATATATAACATACATACATAGATATCAATAAAGATATATAAACATAATTTCAATGAATACATATTATTGCTACATACTAGTACATCTATATATAATATATTATACATACATATATATTTATATATATCTACATACATAGGTACTATAAGCCAAAACGAAATGTAAATGAATTATGATACACTTGCTGCTTCAGCCAATAAGAGTTCTTTCACTTTGAACTTGAAGGAGCACTTGGTCCTGGCCATCTTGATCTCAAGAGGAAGAGCATTCCAGAGAAGGATTGATTGAACAGAAAAAGAAGAGTGAAGAAAATTAGAGCTGTGAGTTGGAACCATGAGGAGAAGGTTATTAGAAGAGCGAAGGTTACGAGCATGATTAGATGATAAATACTGGAAGAGGGGAGTTAAATACTCAGGGGGAGTAGGAGACGTAAGAATGGTATAAAGAGTTGTGAGAGCACGCAAACTACGGCGTTGACGAATGGGGTGCCATTTCAATTGAGAACGATAAGTGGACACATGTCATGGTCATACTTGCGAAGATTGAAAATGAATCGAGTGCAGTTATTCAGAAGGCGGTCAAGTTTGTTTAGGAGATCTGCATTCAGGTCAAAGTAACATACATCACCATAGCTACCATAGCATTGTTTTAGTCTCGGGCGGAAATCCCGTCCGCCATCTTTGATTTCCTATCCGCCATCTTTGATCACGCAATATATGTTGTATTTGGATTCACCATCCCTTAAATCATCAGAGACGATACCCATATAATTTTTTTAATTTTTCCCATCCGCAATCTTTGATTTCCCATCCGCCATCTTGAATCACGAAATAGATATTGTATTTGGATTCCCCATCCCTTTAGACATCGGAGACGATACCCATATCGATTTAAAAAAAAAATACCCATCCGCCATCTTTGATCACGAAATAGATGGTGTTTTTGAATTCCCCATTCCTTAAAATATCGGAGACGATACCCATATTGATTTTTAAAATTTTTCCCATCCGCCATCTTTGATTTCCCATCCATCATCTTGAATCACGAAACAGATGTTGTATTTGGATTCCGCACCCCTTAAAATATCGAAGGCGATACCCATATTGATTTTTAAAATTTTCTCATCCGCCATCTTTGATTTCCTGTCCGCCATCTTGGATTACTAAATAAATTTCATATTATTAATCAGCGTCCCGAAAATCTCGAAAGCGATACCCATATAGATTGTTTCCTATTCGTTTAGCCTTTTTTTGCCTTTGACCCAATCCTCCCCCTTCTCGTTTGACCATTTCATTATTTTTGTCTGGCCCCTAAAAGTTGTGGCGTAATTTTATATAGCCTATAGCCTTTCGAAATAATTGGGCTATCATAGGCAATAACAATTTTTAAAATCGGACTGCTAGTTCCTGAGATTAGCCGACATTATCTTTTAGCTTTTTTAGCCTTTTGCCCGGCCCCAAAGGGTCGAAGCGTTATGTTATATATAGCCTATAAGCCTTCCGGAATAACTGGGCTATCGTATACAAAAAGAATTTTTAAGATCCGACCGGTTAGTTCCTGAGATTAGCGCGTTCAAACAAACAAACTGTTCCGCTTTATTATATTGGTATAGATAGATAGATAGATGTAAAAGCAAAATTTGGTTATTGTGGGTTATCCTTGAGAGATAGACATAATTATACCATCGCGGACTTTTTTGTTGATCTATTAAAGAGGTAGGTACCATCCCACCATACATTGTTTTGTTATAACTCAAAAGGTTTTGGCAGCGTTTTCGAGGAAAACTCCCGACCGCCTTAATTTTTGCCGGCGCGTTGAACTAATATCGTCGTAATATCGTCAGTTTGCACAAAACCTAAATTTATTATACACTAAAACCTTCCTCAGGGATCACTCTCGATGTTGTTGAAATATGTATAAAAAATTGTCCAGTACTTTTCGAGTTTTGAGCGAACAGACAGACAGACAGACGCGGCGGGGGACTTTGTTTTATAATATGTATAGATAGAAGATTACCGCTTCTAATCGTTCAGTTGTAGGCTTACAAAATAAAAGGATAGTACTTACTTATGTTGTTAAAATGTATTGATTTTGCCTACTTTTAGGATTCTTCCCTTTTGACAGTTAATACTGAGAAAATATTATTGTAGAGGTCTCTATTGAACAATGCTCAACGAGCAATTTTGAATCTTATAAAGTGTCCAGCAGATTACAAACTTACACATGAGCCTTAACGGCAGGATCTCCATGGCAGACGCAACCTATTTAACGTGCTTGCTGAGGTACGGGATAACTTCATGCAATTAAATACGTTTAAGATAGTTAAAGACCGAAATCCTCTGCCTAGTGTACCTTCTGACATGTCCCTTGGGCTGTCGTAGCTCACGTATTATTATATGACATTCTTGCGTTACTAACTGACTGACCGACAAGCTACAGCCAAAACGATTAGGCACAGAAATCTTGCAATTTACCATGTATATTCCTTGGAGATCCTTGGAGTGCACTACGAAGGGATATCTCTAAATTGCCACGAGATCGAGTGAAGATGGTTTAATCAGAAAAAAGTGTAGTGTAAAGATGTAGCTGCCGGCATCATCTAGTTGTATTATATATTTTTCTGATTTCATACCTAATTATAGAATAATATTAGTACAATAGCCGATATCACAAACAAGCAAACAACCTATAACAAATATAAACATAATTTTATATCAGCAAATATAGGGATAATAAATGTATTAAGCTTCATACATTACAGAAGAATGAACACAAAAATACCCAGCAACAATATTGCCTGTATAATCCATGTATACGGGCAATTCCTTAGTTAGGGTGCTTGTACACGGCGCATGTAGCTTGAGCATGTTGAGGCACTTGCGCGGGTTACATGCACCGTAAATATATCGTTTAAAACAATGTGCGGGTCCAGCGACTCGAGCATGTACCAAAGCGAGCCACCCGCGCAAGTAATTCGCGTGCTCTGTGGCGCGCGCGGGTCACTCGCGCATGTTATCTGTTAAAATTACATTTTTAACAAATGATTTTAAAATAATTTTCGTTCGTCGAGACATTTGACGCGATTCAAGTCATAAAGCTACCGCGCAAATAGCATGCACATGTAGCTCTTGACCACGAACAAATAACTTGTACATAGGTACCTACAGCTTGCGCAAGTAGCCCGCGTCTTTACTTGCTCCAGTTATTTGCACCATGTACAAGTACAAGCGAGTAACTTGATCAAGTAGCTTGCGCATATTACCCACGCGTGTAAGCCGCAACTTTACTTGCTCCAGCTACATGCACCGTGTAGAAGCACCCTTATTACGGACGACGTGCAATATTAATAGCTGGCGTATCATTGGACCTGACCTGATTTAGTAGCCTGCATCATTCATAGGCTTATCACGTCATTGCTACCACACTTGTGAATGGTTTTTTAGATAATGGCTAACAATTTTTTTGATTATATAAGCTCCTGGTCTCAGAAGTAATATTCCCGTGTATACGAGTAACTATATGGATATATTCAGCAATACCCGCACATTTTATTTTTATTTAGCTGTTTCCTCTCGATTCCGTAGGAATTTAGGTAAAACCCCGTTTAGTACACCCTTACGGTCCCGAAGGAAAATACATGCCGAATTTATATTTCTTTCACTCTCACTCTTAGTCACTCAGTATCGCAAGAATTTTATTTTTTGTTACGTGACACAGAATTAATCCCATTAACTAGCTATTTTATATAACATCTTGGTAGTCTTGGAGGAAAAGTAATAAAGCAAGTGTCAGTTCCGTACTGGGCATCGAAATGTCAACTGGCTGATTACCTCAGAGAACCGTTTTAATAGGTTATGTTAGGTTTTCTTGTGACCCAGCATCCATAATTCAAATTAGTCAACTTAGTTTATTAAACATCGTCCCCTGACTCCATATTTCGTAGCAGCGTAGCTTGGTAATGATCACGACACTTAGACAATGTAAGATGTGAATCGGTTCAAGGGGATATTATGTTAGGTCCCACATGAATTGAAAAATACGAAAGCACAAACGAAAATCAAATAAGAAAACATTATCTAAAACAGCTTAGTTTTAGTGTTTTGACTTCATGAAAGACTAGAGGACGCCAGCAGCTACGCCTGTTTTTAACACGGTTTAAATGTTTACACCAATTAAAGGTTCTATAATATATATATTTTTTTATTTATTTATTGTCTCACGCCTGTATCCCCGAAGGGGTAGACAGAGGTGTAAATATTACACCCATATTTCGCCATGAATTTATAGGTCCCACGTAATGGGAGGCGGGCCTATTACCGTTACCGGGCACATCACCAGACTGCGGGCTGAGTATTTGGAAAAACCCAGTAACACTTTTGCCCGACCCGGGAATCGAACCCGGTACCTCCGATCAGCAGTCGCATACGCCATCCACTGGACCACGGAGCCAGCCTAATATTATGTTATTTATTTAAAATAAAACATTCGCCCTGAAGTATCGGCGTGGGTTACACCATCCATGTTTACGGATTGACTGTGGCCTTTTAAATAAACATTAGTAGGTATGTTTAGGACACTTCAATGTTTAAAAATATTTTGAACTACAATTCATTTAACTAAAATATCAGACACTCTAAACACGCCATAATTGTAAACGATTACAACATAATTCGACAACGAACAACCACACAAATTATCTTGTACTGCGACCTACTTACAAAGCTTACTTACAAACACACCATTATTACTTAAACAGCTATAACTCATCACAGTCTGAAACTACGGACGGGTACAAAACTTTATTTATACTTAGGAATGTGTGCGCATTTGGCGGTTTCTTCAGAGAGGTTTATTAAAGTTAAAATATGCCGAATGTTTTTAATTAGATGTAAACAGGTATATTTTCCAAGTTTATTTTTTTTAGCATCACGTCACGGAGATAATAATCTCCATACGCTATCCACTGGACCACGGAGGCAATATATCAAAATATCACGCAACATTGCAGACTAGAAAAAAATCATATACAAAAAAAAGAAGCACAAGTTGCCAGATGCCAATACACATACTAACAGAGTTGCAGAAGACATTCACTGTGATAGATTTACGTTACTCCGAAACTAAGGGAATTTTTCAGTGGGAAGGTAGACATGGATGTTTTTAGTAGTTTATTCCCAATCCCAGTAATTATATTCCTCATTCCGTTTTCTATTCTTATAGTACGTACAAACGCCATGCTATCAAAAATTAAATGACATTGAAATCTAACTTTCTACTATACTTCAATTTCAAGAAACTGGAACTCTTTACTCTTGACGTGAACCAATAGCAGTCTAGACAATAAAACAGTAAGTGAGCTTCGTACCTTAAAACAACGTAGTCGGCATGTACTAGCGAGTTTCATTTCGCAAGGAGATGAGCACAGGACAAAGGAGGCACGGCTCCTAATCACGTCTGCTAACGTTTTACTCTCGCCTGCTTTTATGTAGATAGACTGCTTTAATTGAATATTATATTTGGTTTTATGACTGCTCTGCGTGAAGAATAGACGGCATGTTACATGGTTTTACACCTTCTATCTTCTGCGTCGAGAAGAAAAGACGGCGTGTTGCTGGGTTTTGCCGACTCTCTTTAGTGCTTGAAGTTTGGACTAATGCAGTAAAAAAGCCCATAGTACAATCTCTGTTTAGTTTGGTATTGTTGTTGTGTGTGTATTAATTGTGCTAACGTCTAAAGATATGTACATATTTGTTCCAGCAGCGCCCCGCGCTTTTACAATCAAATATTATAATTAAAAGCATATAGTTTACACTTCAGCCCAGAAATAGTAACAACTTGAACGATCCATAATTTATTTTTTGTTTTTATGTGCATTTATAAAAGCGTGCTTTTCTAGTGTTTTTTAAACTATTAATTTTATTATTATTTTTCACCACAGCAGCTCAAACATGCCGCTTTTGCTGCGAGACAACAGTGAACAAAACGGGATTTTGATTCGAGCGTGAGTAAAAGTAGCTTTTTAATTTTTCAATCTTCGGTGTCACGAATTGACATTGTTCAGCCATAAATTTGAAACATTCGAATTTTACTGTGCTCTGTCTCTTTCACATGCATATAAAAAGTGAGTGAAAAACAAACCCCTTCGAATTCGAAATTCGATTTTGGAATTCGACCTCAAAGAAAACACCTACGGCAACGCAAAAAAAAAAGATATTTGTGTTACTTTTTTTATATGTTATTGTTTACATGTTTAATTTATTAATGGATTTTAATAAAAATAAGTCTAATTAATAGTATAAAATTAGTATTTAATCAATAGATACATTTTTATTTAGAATTACAACAATGATACGTTTGAAAAATAAACATCAGGGACGCGGTATTAAAACGCGATTAAAAAAGTAGCGGGAATAAAAAATTCACTGATGCTGATACAGTAGGTATAGCGTAACGTGTTATATATAAAATAATCTAAAAATATGAGTGAAACTAGCGATGATGACTGTACTTTATCACCAGAAGAGTTAAATCAACAAGTGATTATGCAGAATACAATCTATTCCTGTTCATTTCTATGTCTCCTAAGTAATATGTGTTCTCACTGCTGTGGTGAAAAGTTATGTGTGCTACACGAGAGCAAAGTTTTTTGTATCTCGTGCTGTTGAGTCCCTCACCACGCTCAGGATTCTAACTTTGATTCACTCGCTACGCTCGTGAATCAATCATAGAATCCTTCGCTTGCTCGGGACTCAAAATCAGCACTCGAAACAAAAAACAACTTTGCTCTCTTGTTGCACAATAGTTATTTGTGCAACAAGAGAGCAAAGTTGTTTTTTGTTTCGAGTGCTGATTTTGAGTCCCGAGCAAGCGAAGGATTCTATGATTGATTCACGAGCGTAGCGAGTGAATCAAAGTTAGAATCCTGAGCGTGGTGAGGGACTCAACAGCACGAGATACAAAAAACTTTGCTCTCGTGTAGCACACATAACTTTTCACCACCGCAGTGAGAACACATATTACTTAGGAGACATAGAAATGAACAGGAATAGATTGAATTCTGCATAATCACTTGTTGATTTAACTCTTCTGGTGTTAAAGTACAGTCATCATCGCTAGTTTCACTCAACTTTTTAGATTATTTTATATATTAATATAATTTAACACGTTACGCTATACTGTATCAGCATCAGCGAAATTTTTATTCCCGCTACTTTTTTAAATCGCGTTTTAATACCGCATCCCTGATGTTTATTTTTCAAATGTATCATTATTGTAATTCTAAATAAAAATGTATTGGTTAAATACTAATTTTTTACTATTAATTAGACTTATTTTTATTAAAATCCAATAATAAATAAAACATGTAAACAATAACATATAAAAAAAGTTATTTCTTTGTTACAAATATCTTTTTTTTTTGCGTTGCCGTAGGTGTTTTCTTTGAGGTCGAATTCCAAAATAGAATTTCGAATTCGAAGAGGTTTGTTTTTTCACTCACTTTTTATATGCATGTGAAAGAGACAGAGCACAGTAAAATTCGAATGTTTCAAATTTGTGGCTGAACAATGACAATTCGTGGCACTGAAGATTGAAAAATTAAAAAGCTACTTTGCCTCACGCTCGAATCAAAATCGCGTTTTGTTCACTGTTGTCTCGCAGCAAAAGCGGCATGTTTGAGCTGCTGTGGTGAAAATAACTATTTCATAGACTCACGCCTGTATCCCGGGGTTTAGGGTCATATCTGTATAGCAGGGATAGGCTGAGGTGTAATACTACACCTACAGTACAGTACTGTAGTGATATGATGTAATAGCCACAAGCGGCCACCCATCCAAGTGATGACCTCTGTAAACGTTGCTTAAATTTGACGATCTATTACGAAAGGCAAGGTAAGTCACGCTATGCGCGTTTCATATAATAATGTTTACCAAATAAAAAAAACATTGCATAATAATTTTTCATTACACGTGTATTAACTACCGCAACTTAATGTTATTTTATTTTTATTCCAATGTTTACTAATAACTTGGGAAAGCAAATAAACAGTGCAGCGAATGAGTGAAGAAAGAATGACGAATCAGATATATAAGGCAAATGTGTGTGGGCAAGTCGGTCGCGGCAGACCTCGGCGGACATTCTTCGACCAAATTGGAGACATCCTAAGAAACGGAAAGGTCCGAAGTACCCGCAACCGACGAGCATGTATGAAAAGAGTAATGAGTGTAGAGGAAGCGCGTGAGGTTTGTAAGGATAGGAGCAAGTGGCGTTCTGTTGTCTCTGCCTACCCCGACGGGAAGAAGGCGTGAGTATATGTATGTATGTATGCAAATAAACAGTTTTATGGTTCTCGTGTGCAATTAAATGAAAGTTTCTTGCAAAGCTAAAAAAGAAAAAGAGTCGCTAGATAATTTTATTCCTCATTAAACGAACTCATAATATAAAAATAAATAATAATCGAAGTGAGTTGTATCCACTTAAGCATTACGAACATGTTTAATTAGCATTTATTGTTATTGTTTACACATGCAAACATGACATTGTATTTTTATAATTTTAGTTGTTGTAGGACGGTCTATGTCGAGAGCTTTGGAAGATGCCTTTGTTCAGCAGAGGACCTATTTCTGGCAGCATGATGATTTTTTGTACACATAATCTTAAAATTTGGTTTGATAAAACTGTGGTGTGTGGTATGTGTGGTGTGTCCTTGAATGACAGAGTAAAGAATTGTGTGATAAGAGTGTGTTGTGGTGTAAAAGAAGATGTAGTGACAAGCATCCGCAAATGAATGCTAAGGTGGTTTGGGCACATGGAGAGGATGGATGACGAAAGACTGACCAAGCAGATATATAAGGCAAGTGTGAATGGGTGATGAAGAATTTGATGGGAGTGAATGAAGCAAGAGAAGATATGTCAGGATCGTTGCAAATAGCGTCCCGTAGCCTCCGCCTACCCCTCCGGGAAACAGGCGTGAGTCTATGTATGTATGTATGATAAAACTTGATTTGATTGTTTTGATAAATTTAGTATCTTGCCAATATGGTAGAATACAATTATAATTATAATACTGGCTATAATAACTGGCGAAAAAGATAAGGTCACTGCCCACCACGCTGGCCTAGTGCGTGTTAGCTTTACATGTCATTCGAAAAGATTAAGACAAGTGGATTACTTCCCAAAATCCTTTAACTGTTTTCTTTAATGACAACATAATTAACAATCTCATCCCCACTTAACAACGAATAGTGTTGCACCCTCTGCATGGCAGTCTGTTGGTATCTCCACTAGGTAGACGCTATTACAGCTTGATATGAATTACACATATAAAGGAGTCATGTTCATATTTTGTTTCTAGTTCAAATTTTTTATTAAAAAGGAAAACTAAAGATCTTCATAAAAATAAAATTTCCTATCGCTTTTACGAAGCACAGCAGCATTATTAAATTTGGCGACGAGGAATCGTCGCCAAATTTAATAATGCAAAAATGCAATGGTATCATCTATACGTTTTATCTGCTATCTGTACCAGTTCTGATATCATTCGATAATACAATTATCTTCGCAGGTCAATAGTATCTGCTTTACGTGCTCCTCACACAAATCAGGTCTAATAATTTCATTGATTGAAATACTACACTAGGCGATTGCTTGTACAATATATTATTGCTTATTGGATATTGATAAAGATGCGATTGGATTAATTAGTAATTAAGTGTCAAGCAGATTATTAGGGTGAAAAAACATTGATTATTTTCATATAAATACTTTTCAACATTAGATATTTGTAAAAATTTATAAATATTATTTGAGCGAGGAGCCGTCGGTCCCGGTTATAATGAAGATATCAGACAGTCGTTATAGGGCGTTAGTACCTCTAAATAAAAAGTGTTAAATCATGGAGTATCGCTACCCCTTGGAGTTGTGGAGGTCAGACAGCCAGTCGCTCTGTGGAAAAGCTAATATTCAGCCAAATCCGGTTAGACTAGTAAGCGGACCTCATGTTCAAATTGGGATAACGCTAGGAGGATGATAATTTAAGTGAGGAGTCTCAAATATATTATTACTTGAAAATAAAGGTGAAATACCTTATAGACTTACGTGACCACGGCAATTGTACCCTATACCGAAATCACGGGACAAACAGAAGGTTTAAAACCTTTTCTTAGATTTCGAATTTGTTGTTTTTTTATAGATTCCCGCCTGTATCCCCGAAGGGGTAGGCAGAGGTGTGATATTACACCCACATTTCACCATTAATTTTGAGGTCCCACGTAATAGAGTGTGAGCCTATTGCCGTTACCGGGCACATCACTAGACTCCGTGCTGCTACTAAGAATTTGGAAAAACCCAGTAACACTTATTGTCCAATCCGGTAATCAAACCCGGGACCCCCGATAAGCAGTGGTTGTAGATAGAATATTTGCAATAAATGTGACAGTAAGGTACGTCTTTTTAAGCCTCGGTTCCGATTGGTAAGATGATCTGTTGTAGATAAAATCAAATATGTTCATCAGTACAATCAAGTACAATGAATTGGCTAAATCATTAAATATAGCTCGCTTCTATGAGTTACAGTCACGTGATAGACATTCTTTCTTTACTAATCTTCGAAATGTAAGAAGCACTACAGGGATATAAACTTATCTATCTACCGGACACATTTCAAGACGCCATGCTGATTCTAACGCCCTAACACATAAACTAAACCCAACTAACAATCAAGTTTTCACTCATAAGTGCAAAATGAAGCAGTTTCCAAGTTAGCATACATAAGTTATATAAATAGAATTAGATCCTCTTGAACGTCGTGAACTAACCAAATAAAACAGATTTATTTCACAAACGTTCCCGTTTGATACCTGAATGGAGGAAATTAATGTTTGAAGTAATATGTGTATTCGTATAGTAAGTGACATAGGTGGTAATGAATGTACGTAGATCATATTACGGGAGTAATTTGATTTCCTGTTCGTCTGATGGTTATTTGGTTAGTATCCCAAAGAGCTAAACTAAGGGTCTTGGATCTGATTATCATCGTTATTTTCCACAGGATATTTATTGTGCAAGGCACACTATGTGTCTGCATGTAATTTATCTAAAATAATATTCATTCATCACGGGGAGTTACTACACTTAAATTAGCCTAACACTGATCTAAACAATAGCAATTTATAACGAAATTAATCAAGAGAATGATACAAGAGCACTCCAATTTATGAAGGAGCTAGATTACCTGTATTTTCAGACTTAAATCATAACTTTACTACAAGCATAAGCTGCCCAGAATTAACTAAATAGGCATTTTAATACTTCGTTAAAGACTTTTGTTGAGGGAAAGCTCCAAAGTGCTAATTTAGTCTGCTGTTATAACTTTGAGCGCTTAATCAGACAAAAGCATAAAAGCTATTTAATCTTATAATTAATTTAGCCGACGGCCCAGGCTCCAAACCATTGTATATTTATTCAGGCAAAACTTAGTCCTAGCTCTTAATAGAAAAAGTGTCTAAAATTAAACATAATTTGTTGAACTATATATAGTGATGTCAAGCCTTTTAAGTAGCGTCTGTCGTAAGAAAGCTATTCGATGTTTCGTTTGTCTGTTTGATGTTCTTACGAACATGAGTAGCTTAGTGGAGTATCGACGTTTCGAGACTTTAGAAATTGCTTCACGATTTATGTTAAATCGTCTATCAGGGAATTAGTCACGTCCTGAACTCTTGAATAGTCTTTTTAATGCAGGTATATAATCGTTTATAGAGCATGTTTTGCCAAAATATTGGATACTCCAAATAGAGGTTTACAGGAAGTTAATTTTTTATCAATTTTAGCGACCACTAGTATCAAATTTCCTTTAATGATCTATGGTTTCGACTCTTCCTGTCTGTGTATTTTTACAAATGTAGTCTGTTGTTCTCTAGCTTAAGTACTTTCTTACTAGCCTAGTATGGCTTTAATACTCTCTTATAAATACCTAAAGTAACAGTACTCATAACTGAGTAGCCTGTACTTATGAACACCAACAAATGAATTAACCAACAAAAAGTAATAAATAATTTAAAGCGCTGAAAATTGTACGTAAGTTCACAACGTACTAAATGTATTTACCAGGACCAAACTTGAGCTAATGGGAATTGCAGCTGGATGGGATGATGGGATCGAATAATAAATAACTGAGAAGACTCTGAACAACGTGATATATAATAATAATATTAATATGTATTTTGGAATAATAAAAATATTAAGCAGCGATAGCTGAGTGGAGAGACCGACAGACTGCTACGCAGAGGGTCTCGAGTTCGAAGCCACGGCGCGCACCAATGACTTTTCGGAGTTAAGTGCGTATTAAATTGTTAATAACCGCTTGCTAATCGGTGAAGGAAAACATCGTGAGGAAACCTGCAAGTCTAAGAGTTCTCCATAATATTTTCGAAAGGAATGTTAAGTCTACCAACCCGCACTTGGGCAGAAGAGGCCCATGCCCAGCAGTGGGACAGTATAAATACAGTGCTGATGATGATGATATTCAAGTGTAACGAAATCAAACTTTACTTGGAATCAGCTCTTCAAATAATTACACTTAAACTTTAGACATTTGTTTGAAATAGATAGGTATATTGTCTATGATATTCGAGAATATCAGTTTAGTAACATTTGTTATCTATGGTTTTAACACTGGTCAGATTTGTAAGAACTGAGAAGTCATTCTTCTTGTTTGGTACTCGCCTTTTTATTTATGGTAATAGGTGGCAAACGAGCAGACGGATTACCTGATGGTAAGCAATTACCGCCACCCATGGACACAAGCAGCACCACAGGAATCACAAGTGCGTTGCCGCCCCTTGGGCTTGGGAAAAGGGATAGGATGAGGAGTGGGATCAGGGAGAAGGAATAGGGGATAGGGCCTCCGGTACTCTCACTCACCGAACGAAACGCAACAGTTTAGGTACCGTTACTTTACGTTGATTTTCTGTGAGAGGGTAGTACTTCCCCGGTCGAGCCGGCCCATTCATGCTGAAATCAGCAAGGCTCTACTACCTATAAAAAAAGCAAAATAAAAGCCTGTTGAAAAACAAATTGTAAACCAGCTTCGCGAAGTCAATTTTGTGAACCCTTCTAAAATTGCCACTATTTCATTTGTCTGGCACGGTTCTGTCAGCCCTCGATGATAACTTTGTGATATTATATTGGAAGTATTGAAATTTCGTAAAATTGTGAATTGTGTGACGTCGTGCCTCGTGCCTTGAAGACATGACGATTGGAGTGAAGCAGCTAAGTAGATTATATCATTCAAACTTTCGTGACCACTTTAGTTTTGTGTCTTATCTAGTTTGACTCCACTGGACTGACACCAGTGAAGATTAAGGTAACTGTACATATTGTATTTGATTCTTAGCGCTGAGTAACTCAGTCAATATATGTCAGACTTTTGTTTGCCCTGATCAAGTGGGTATAAATTAGTTTCCACTGCCTTCTGCAACAATTCCCAACTGTCTAGGGTAAGTCTAGAAAAACATTTATATTGTTTTGTTTTATTATCGACCAAAAATTATCGACCGTCTCCGCTTACATGCTGAAATCAGCAAGGATCTACTACCTATAAAGAATTATCAGATTCAAGACACAATACAATTTGTATTTCAAAATTCATTCCAACAATGGCCACCTTAATTTCATCAAAACATTATTTAAGTAAAATAAACTCTAGAAAATTAAACTCACTAGTCAAACAAAATAATATACTCAGAATGAACATTATCACGAATATGTATAATCAACCATTTCATAAATATAAAGTAAACAATGAAGATTCCTTGGAAGACAGAAAAGCCATTGTAATTAAAATGAACGAGATAGTTGAATTGTTTGTCCACTACAATAACATAGAGCGAAGCATTGATTTTAGTGCAATCTCTTTGCTTTAATGTACGTAGAATTAAAATATGATTTAATAAGAAGATCTTATTAATGGTTATTATTTAGTCGCTGTATGGCTATGTTACAGACTGGGGGATACTATGGAACTACTGCATTCTCAGATCAACCCAGAAGACTCCTCGCGCATAAAAGGAGGATAATTATTAATATCAAAATACGATTTACGGATTCTATAGCAATATATTGGTTTTAGAGATATTATTTAAACCGAATGATCTAGAAACTACCTTTTTTTATTATTAGCTGACGTTTTGATTTCTTTACCGAAGTCACGGCACACTTGTGAATTATGCAAAATCTCACCTGGAAGTCAACTGGTCAGGATTGAAGACAGGCAACCGACTACGATCTGGTGTCTGGCTCGACAGCTCTCAAACTTCTTTGTAGCTCGTATAGAATTTTCCTTGACACCAATTGAGTCTTGAAGTTTATACTTACTTATCGTGTCGATGTCAACACATTTTATAAAATTTTGGACCATTTTTTTTTTTGAAGTTTATATCGGACAGTAAATACGCCGTCAAACTATTATTTTTTTTATCATAACACACGCTAGTTGCAAAAGAGACTACAGCAGACAGACATACGACTATACATACTTATTCTTACAAACTCTTATTATTTACTTATTGCAAGGTTTTAAATTTTCCTTTCTACGTACCTTGTCATTTCGTAGTTAAAATTCTAGCCTGGCCCGTAGCTTCAAAATAACGCTGTTACGGCATTTGAAATGAATTGTTGCTTCATTTTCTATAAAGGCAATATAATAATAATAAGTAGTAATAGAAAGGCAGAAAGGATAATGAGAAAAGTGAACGACAGAATTTGTGACAAAGATCGGGCAAACACCATAGGAAAACTCGTAAATCTTAAAAATCCAAATACGTGATGGTACTGCATTTCATCTTTGTTGCCACATAAAATAAAATCGAATCATATTCATAACACAACATTATCGAACATTGCAACTCCTGTTGTGTATCCAACTACGAATATATTCAGCTCCCGTTTGAAATTACTAGCAAGGAATATACCAGTATTTCCATAATGGTGGCTACAAACATCTACGCGGCTCTCAATACAATTGGTCAGCGTCCATTTACAGATATCTCGCCATTTTTATAAGGAAAATTGTGAATGCGTATCAATAAATAGGTGCTTTTCATAAAAAGATTGCTCGTAAAAATTGCAATAACTTTATTTTTGTCGTAATGTATTTTGTATCCAGCGTTTGGAATGGCTACTGTTGTATTCGGTATTTTATATTAGTTGCATTATTTATCTCTATTTTAAACTACTTCAAAAAGTAAGCATTAAATTGGAATTTTTATATCTATGAACATTTTACTAGCTAGTCGATTCGGATGATTATTTTTTTATATGAATTCTGGTGCTTCTCGTGTCATATTCTTTGAGTTATCTCAAAAGTTGCTTAGTTTTCTCAATCTATTTAGAAAAAGAACATTTGGAGATTAAAAGTGTAATTTTAAATTA
Source organism: Euclidia mi (assembly GCA_944739405.2). Taxonomy (NCBI): domain Eukaryota; kingdom Metazoa; phylum Arthropoda; class Insecta; order Lepidoptera; family Erebidae; genus Euclidia; species Euclidia mi. The sequence continues at coordinate 14,566,646 of OX123183.2, read as the reverse complement.
AATAACTTACTTTTTAGTAATTACCCAAAATATATATTGATTAACTTTAAAAATACAATTTCTATATTTTATAATGACCTTGCTTTTCTTAATTTTTCCTCTAAAACCAGTCAGTATTTTTTTTTACGTTGGAAATCTCGTTATTGCTTAAAATTACCCTATCCTTTCAATTTATACTTCCAATATTTATAAATCTCTCCTGATACATTAATGTTATCTGGTGAATATTTTATAGTCGATGAGTCCTTTAAAATATATTTTACATTTTAAGACCTGCTCTTCAAATATAGGGTTCTTTATACGTTAAATAATGGTACTTTAAATCATTGAATAAAACCTAAAAGATCTTGGGTTCGCATTCAGGACGATAATATTTTTCTTGCTGCCAAATATTCTCAAATTTAAGCTCGGTTCTACAATAAGGTCTTTTGCGAATGTTTCTATTTTTGTCAACAGCATTCGACGTTGTATTTTAAGGAAAAAAAAGTGAAGATGGGCTCATTTCGAGATAAGCGGGATTACGATCAGCATAGAGATTGGTATAACCTTGTATTTTGAGTAAAATTGTGTATTTTATATAATTCTACCAGATGGCACCACTGAGATGAGGGTCTATGGAGTATAGCTATATATTTGTTTTTGTACTGCCATCTTTCGTTATGTGACTTTATGAGGAAATATCGATACAGGAGATTTGATTTTGATCTACGTTTTATGTTATTGGAGTCCTACCTTTTCGTAACATCGATTTTCTGTTGTATCTTTTTTCGTTAAATATATATATGTACTAAAAGATTTTGCCAGCATAAAATATATCAAATCAGACGTATTGTACATACAAATGTGTTGATAGTAGTATATTATTTCTACATCATTAGTAAGTACTAATATACGTAGGAAGAGACGTGTCAATAGTTCATCACAAAGCTAGGAATTAAAAAATGGACGTTTGGATAGAAAATATATTGGAATGCATTCTAATGGTACTTGATCGTAACTTTCAAAGGTAGGGTTGCTTCGGTGTGGTTCTTGCGTCGTACTCGAAACCCGTAAATTGTTCACGACACATTTTTCACGTGGCAAATCGCTGTATAAAACCTCGATCGGGTTCAATTCACTTCTGTCCTTTTATACTGGAGATATTTTTTTATTGTTCATTACTTATTGTTATCAATTTTGAAATCAATATTGGCAAGTATAACTACATATTACATTGCCCAGTCGCAAAGCATGACGCAAAGATATGGTGGCGACACTGCACCGAAACGCAAACGTAACAAAACCGAATCGTAAGCTTTCTATATGGCTCTATGAGCTATGGGCGGAGGCCCGTGCACTTCAACTCATTTAACACCATCGAACTGCACTGACTTCTACTCTCTGCACCTGCGTCCATTGCAGAGTTTGGCGAATGGCCTTAGGGGAGAGCGCAAGTCGTGTAGATCCCTAAGGCAAGGCTGGTGGACTATCCTTCCCGAGGTTGCCGCCCGCTTTTGGTCTGGTTCCCTATGAAACAGACGCAACAGAAACCTCCAGCCGCCCTCACCCACCCACACGTACATGCACACATACACATACATTCACCACACTGCTTCAATCACTCACACGGACGCGCACACATACACACACCACACCTACACACACACACACACATACACACACACACACACACACACACACACGCCCACGCACACACTCATACGAAGCAAACAATATGGAAGTGAAACAAAAGAAGCAACTACCCCAGGAGGGTACCAGCGTCCGCGACGCTGGAGAATCCCTCCCTGCACCCTCGGGTCCAGGCTGCCCCACGTATTCTGGGGGGGGCAATGTTTCACGAGAAAGTCTAGACCTGCACGACCTGGCAAGCGCCATGCCTCGTGCAGAACATATTACCAACACCTCCTGGACGGTGGTACCGCGTCGAGCAGACGAACGCCGCGAGGCGAACGTTGGCTCCGCGTCAACCGGAACCGGTAGAGGCAAACACCGCGGAAAGCGCTCCCGTCATCATCGACGCCAGCGCGAGTACGCAGCGCACGCGAGAGGTAGCGAACCGACAACGTCGGCGAACGCACCCCCCGCGGGAGGTAGCGAACCGACAATATCGGCGAACGCACCCCCCGCGGGAGGTAGCGAACCGACAACATCGGCGAACGCACCCCCCGCGAAACGACAAACAGCTGGTGCAACGCACCAACGCGAACACCCGGCCCCAGCCAGCGCGAAACCGCCCAGGATGATGCAATCGGCCGGACGCGGCGCGAGTGGTGGACGCAGCAGCTCAGGCATGCAAGCGGAAGCCACGCGGACGGCGAAGAGTGAGTCTTCGGGCTCGCTCCCGCCGGCTGCACGCGCCGCTCCGGCCGGTGCAGCACCGGGCAACCCCCGTCGCGACCCTCCGACGGCAGTCGGAGATGCGGAGCCGGCAGCCCCATGGGGCATCACCGGGCCACGCCGCAAACGCGGCCCTAGAAAACGCGGACCTCGGCACGCACCAACCAACCTGGCGCTCTCGGGACGGCCCACTTCGGCGACACCGTCGAAGAGGAACCGTCACGACGACACACCACCAAGCGCCACGTCGAAGCGTGCAAGAGTGGACGCAACACCCAAGAGGGCAACGATTAGCTACGCCGATGCGACTAACTCGCATCTGATGGTGGCCGTCGTTGCCACTCCACCTACAGACCTGACGGTGGAACAAGCACGGCAGCTCGAACGCTCCATAGAGGAGCGGATTCTAGAAGCAGCCTTCGCACCTCGGTCAAACAACGAGCCTGCACTCGCGCCATCCTTTAGAGGCAAACCCCTCGCAGCAGGAGGTGTCCTAAAGTTATGGTGCGAGGATGAAAAATCACTGGCGTGGCTCAAACAGACGGTAGCGGGACTACAATCACCGGTTGAAGGAACCAGGCTGACCGTCATCAGGCAGACGGATCTCGCGAAGCGCGTACGCGCATCGCTCTGGCTGCCGGGGTCGACCAGCCTGGACCTCCCGAAGATTCACCAACTCCTAGCTGCCCAAAACCCATGGTACGCTGTCCAAACTTGGCAACTATACAGCGCTACCATGCAAGAACACGGCCTGTACCTATCTCTGGGCATCCCGGAATCGGAAATGCCGAAAATCGAGGCGCGCGACCGCCGAGTCTCCTTCTTCACCGGCAGCGTGTACGTAGTGTTCCACGCTGCCGGGGCGGGAGGTGGCGGGGCGGCTGCCGCGCCCGGGGAGATGCCGCTCGCCAGTAGGCAGAGACAAGCGACAACACCGGCCGAACCTTCCACGTCGGGCACAGCCCGAGCACACACGACGCCCGCAGCGACTAACATCGCTGTGACGGACGTCGACGACGAGCACGACTCGTCTGACGGGGAGTCCGTGGACACCAATGTTCTCGGATCTTCGTCAGACTAGAGTCGTACAGACGAACCTCCAGCACAAGCAAATTGCAACGGCTACCCTACGCAGGCTGCTGGAGGTTAACCACCACACAATAGCCCTAATCCAGGAGCCGTGGATTAGAGGCGACACCATATGTGGACTCAACAACATCGGAGGTAAGATATTGCACTGGAGCTCGGCTCCTAAGCCGAGAACATGCATATACATTCCCCGAACGATACCAGCATTGCTGCTGACTAACTTTTGTTCTAGAGATCTCACAGCCGTGGGAATACGAACAGGGCCCAATGATCAGATGCTAGTACTAGCTTCGGTCTACATGCCCGGTGATGAGGAGATCCCATCGAAGGAGCTGGCCGAGCTAGTGCAGCACTGTGAGGACCACGGCTGGCCAATAATACTCTCGGCAGATGCTAACGCCCACCATCCACTGTGGGGAAGCCCCGAGGCAAATAGACGAGGTGAGATCCTAACTGAATACATCTACACAACAACACTAACTGTAATCAACAAAGGCTCAGAGCCCACATTTGTTAGCTCCAGATATCAAACCATAGTAGACATTACACTGGCATCGGATGGGGCCGCGGAACTTGTCACGAACTGGCATGTGTCCGCCGAACCATCCTTTGCCGACCACAGACGTATCTGCTATGACATACGAGTGCAAGAGAGGGTCACACAACCAAAACGCAACCCACGCAATACCAACATTGCGAGCTACAAGACCCTGCTCGAACAGGAAATAGCCATGTCAAATTTCAACGACATGACCGCAAGCACTACAAACATAGAACACAACACTAACTTACTAACAAAATGCATACAACGCAGCTACCAACAAGCCTGCCCCACCACACTACCGAAAACGAGTAGTAAAACCCAATGGTGGGGATCGGAACTGGAGAAGCTCAGGCGCAATCTGAGAAAACTCTTCAACCGGGCCAAAAACACAAGGAAAGACACAGATTGGGACAAATACAAAGAAGCCCAGTCGCACTACAAGAAACGCATACGATTCCGCAGGGGAGAGTCATGGCGAAATTTCTGCACCAACATTAACTCCACATGCGAGGCAGCCAGGGTAAAAAAGATCCTATCCCAGGACAGCAACAAGACCCTAGGCTCCATCAGAAAGCCTGATGGCACCTACGCAATTACAGACATGGAAATAAGCCAAGTGCTAATCGAAACACACTTCCCAGGTTGCACTGTGACCGACGACTGTGACTGGGAAGAATCAGAACACAGACCACCGACCCAAACAGACTGGACGATAGCCAACAACATGGTTACCGTGGACCGGCTGAAATGGGCAATTGATAGCTTCCAGCCGTACAAATCTGCAGGCCTGGACGAAATAACACCAGCACTTCTACAATGGGGCTGCACAACGATTGTGCCACAGCTACTCAGCATATATAGAGCATCTATAGCGCACAATTACATACCACGAAGGTGGAGGGAAGTAAAAGTCATATTTCTCCCAAAACCAGGCAAAACGGATTACACTCAAGCAAAATCGTTCAGACCTATCAGTTTAACCTCCTTCTTGCTGAAAACGCTGGAGAGGCTCGCTGACAGATACCTACGGGAAGGCGCACTGCTACGCAGACCACTACACCCGCAACAACATGCCTACAGAAGTGGCAGATCAACGGAATCAGCGCTTCACTGCGTAGTGGGGACCATAGAGACAGCGCTATCTGACAAACTTATGACCTTAGGCGCCTTCATTGACATAGAAGGCGCCTTCGACAAAACTAAATTCACCAGCATTAGCCGAGCCCTTGACAAGTTCGGAGTTGAACAAACCGTCAGTGGCTGGATTGATCAACTCCTGAAACGAAGGGCTATTCAATTCACGGTTAACACCACCACAAGGGGGATAGTAGCAAAAGGCTGCCCACAGGGAGGTGTCCTATCACCCCTGCTTTGGAACATAGTGGTAGACGATCTGTTGAGAAGCCTGAATGACAAATGCTTCTACACGGTCGGCTACGCAGATGATATAACCATCCTAATCAAAGGAAACTCGGAAGACATGATCCATTATCGGATGCAAGCAGCCATCAGGATCATGGAACAATGGTGCAACCACCATGAACTGACGGTCAACCCTAATAAAACGGAGCTAGTACTTTTCACTAACAAAAGGAACACCCGTATGACCAGAAAACCAAAACTTTTTGGCACGGAGCTTAACCTATCGAGTGAAGTCAAGTACCTGGGCGTAACACTCGACCACAAGCTCAACTGGAATAAACACATCACCACTAAAACCACAAAAGCATGTACAATCTTCTGGCAGTGCAGGAGAATAATAGGCAAGAAATGGGGTCTCAAACCATTCATCACCCTATGGATCTACACTGCCATAATACGCCCCATGCTCACATATGGTGCAGTAGTGTGGTGGCCACGCACTGAACTAAGCACAGTCAAGAGCAAGCTGCAGAGCATACAACGCCTCGCCTGTCTGGCCACAACAGGCTGCATGAAAACAACTCCAACGGCGGCATTGGAGGTGCTTCTCGACTTGCGACCATTGCACCTCATCATCCAGCAGGAAGCAGGTGCCGCCGCGATCCGGCTCGATAAGTTCGGGCTTTGGAGAAGAGACGACCGTATAACCCATGTACGCCTGAAAAGGACATTAACCAACGAGATCCCGATGCTAGATGCAACGTGCGACCTCATACCTAAAACCTTTGTCTTTGACAAAAAATACCGCATACAACTGCATGAAGAGCACAAGGATAGCTCTGGTATACACGAAGTTAGAGTATACACAGACGGCTCAAAAACAAAGTATGGGACAGGTGCCGGAGTATTCTCCCATGACTTGAACATCAATCTCTCAACATCGCTTGGTAAACTCAACACCATCTTCCAAGCTGAATGCGTTGGGATTATAAGGGCGGCGACGGCGATCGCGGCCAGAAACGTGAGCAACCTGTCAATACGCATCATCACAGACAGTGCCTCAGTACTACAAGCTCTCGATGGCAACTGCTTTAACAGCGGCTTAATTATGGAGTGCCACCAAGAGCTGCAGAAAACTGCAGCGAGGAATCGGGTCACGCTCCAGTGGATACGAGGACACAGTGACTCCACGGGCAATGACGCAGCAGACCAACTGGCAAGGAAAGGATCGGACACAACAACTCTGGGACCCGAACCAACTGTTCCGATACCTTTCAACCAACTAAAAACGTGGTTACGCGAGAGAACCCTACAACAACATGAAAAAGAGTGGGCAGAATTAAAAGAGTGTAGGCAATCTAAAGATGCCTTTCCCCAATTAGATAAACGACTCTCGCAAAAATTGTTGCACTCCAACAGGAAAACACTCAAGCATCTGACTGGCATAATAACCGGCCACTGTCCACTAAACAAGCATCTCTACAACATCGGCGTCACGGACAGCCCTCTATGTAGGGGCTGCATGGAGACCGAAGAAACACCCGCTCATGTGATCCTACATTGTACCAGCGTGAGCGACCAACGGACGAGGTTCCTGAACAACCCCAGAACCATGAGTGAAGCCATACGCAACACTGGTCAACTCATGGCCTTCTGGAAGGAGCTTGCATGGTATGAGTAGCAGGCGACAACCGTGTCCCTGCTAACGCACAATGGCCCAACTAAGTGGCTAAGTGCGGAAAACACCTGTCCAACTAACTAACTAACTAACTAACTATGGCTCTATGACTCTCGATGGTAGGTTTTAATCGACTTAACCAATTGACGTACTAGAAATAAATCCTGTGTCAACGGGGACTATACAAACAAAAAATCAATGGACACAGTTTAGTGCAATTTGAGAAGAGATTATACAAAGTGATGTTTCATTCGGAGATCGAACCTACTACTTAACAAAGCTAAGCGTTGAGTCGGCCGTTTAAACTGCTGCCATTATACTCTACTAAGGATCGATATTACGATTGTCAGTAAAATTCCCATATAACCTTATCGGGAAATTCCCACTAAACCGAGGAGCGGGTTCCATTTTATCATTCAGTAAAAGTTTATAAATTCTGCAATCTACCAACATATCTAATCGTTTCTAATAAAATATAGAGCCATTATACCTGAGCCACTTTATTTAGGAAAAGGGCTTTAGTAAGAACAAAGACTACTTAAGGCACCGTATACATCTACCAATAGAATTACGAGTTAAAGAATTGTATTGGACTGTGTACGTAGTGTAGGCCTCTCCTAACTGTCACAGGAGTAAGCAACAACCGAATACAAGCTGATGCTGATGATGCTGTATATGTAGAGCTTATTTTCTTATTGTGTTCTTACTAATTATAAATGCAACATTTGTAAGGAGGAATGTAGGGATGTATGTTACTTTCTTTGTTTTATTTCGCACACAAGTTTTTAACATATACCGTAACACCTACGAGTAAGTTATTAGATACTTCTTACAATTTAATGAATTAATTAAAGTTCTGTATTATTTTATAATGCTATTGTTGTGTATATTTGAATGTTATACAAAATAGTAACTGTTTCAAAAAGAAATCATAAAAATTCTCAATCAAGTCCCAGCATGTTACTTTTAAAACGAGAGCTTTGTTCGTGAAACATACTTTATATTTTACTGTTGACATGTCCATTTAAAAGAAATTTTTTTTTGGCTATTCATTTTTCATTTATTGAGTACTGCCGTGTTTTGAAGAGTAGGAAAACCGTCGGTACCAGTATGTCTTTGAAAAATCTCGTTGGGCCATATCAATTGCTTTCGATCGGTTTTATCTTAACCGCTTGACCGCGCACAAGTGACTATTCTCCCTTTTTCGAAATGCCGTAGACCGCGCACAAGTGACTATTTTCCCTTTTTGGTTACAGCGCTATACTCGGTCTGAATTTACTGTTTCTTTCTATTACGTAATGTTTTAAATAATTTTTCTCTGTTCTATTCAAATCATTGAACATTTCTTCATGCTAAAAATACGTGTCTTAAAATCGTTAACCCGGAACGAAAAAATAATGTCAAATGCCACTCTTTATTTCGCGCGCTCCGTGATTACGTGCTTATCGTATGCGTGTAATTAAATATTTTTATACTATGATACATGTTTTTTTTAATTAATTCGGTGTAGATAGAATCCCTCTACAGTTAAAACTCATAAAATATGTATGTCATCGATTTACTTTTTAAAATAATCCTGTTTAAAATACACAAAGTGTTTTTTTCAACGATTGTCAATGTTCGCTGCTAAGTAATTACGTGCTTATCGTATGCGTGTAATTAAATATTTTATACTATGATACATGTTTTTTTATTTAATTCGGTGTGGATAGAATCCCTCTACAGTTAAAACTCATAAAATATGTATGTCATCGATTTACTTTTTAAAATAATCCTGTTTAAAATACACAAAGTGTTTCTTTCAACGATAGTCAATGTTCGCTGCTAAGTATAATAAATTAGAAAGTAAATATCAACAAAGAATTCATACGACTTGAAAGAGTCATTTATAAGGTTGAAGAAAAACGTCACTTCAACTTACTCATGTTACCGACTTATCAACAATAAATGTTTATGTTAGCGCGCCCATCTGGCGAGCGGCGGCGCGACATTTTGTTTAGAACGTGAGCGGTCAAGTGAATTCGGCGAATTGGCGCTAGCGGTCAAGCGGTTAACAAAAAAGTAAGCGACGCGACCACATGAAAAATAAAAAAACAGTCCATTATTATATTGCAAAATGAAGATGCGTTTGTTTAAAATCAATAGTATCGTTTTCTTTGGCTCAGGCTCTATAGTTTTTACAGGCCGGATATAGGCGGGTAGGTGAGTATCCGCTATTCTCTCGCTCTTCTCTCTCTCTCTTGATACAAAGTATCAAGATACTTTGTATAGTTTCCTGATTCTTAAAAAAGCTGTCAGTGACGTAGAGAACTCCTTTTCAATTCCATGGAAATATGACATAATATTAAAAAGGTACGTGGTATATATCCTGTACTAAAGTGTAAAAGTAGGGATATAATATGCTAGGAATTTGTAACTTAAACTTTTATTCGTAAATTAAAATAACTAGCAAATATTGAAACTAGATTAGCACATAAATTCACCCTTGACACAGTATTATATTGGCAGATTATTTTACATTTTGTTGGTATTCAATAAGTTGGTATTTCATAAACTTATGTTTGATTCGCTTACAGCGAGACTGCGATAGCTTAGTGGCGTTACCAACGGACTGCCATGCAGAGGGTATCGAGTTCGAATCTACGGCGCGCACCACTGACTTTTCGGAGTAATGTGCGTATTTAATTGTTAATTATCGCTTGTCTCGTGCCTCGGAGAGCACGTTAAGCCGTCGGTCCCGGCTATCATGAAGATCTTTGACAGTCGTTATAGGGCGTCAGTACCTCTAAAATAAACTGACACTAGTCTAAGCCATGGAATATCGCTATCCCGTCGGGTTGCGAAGTTATCTGAAAAAGTGCGACAAGCAGTCGCTCCGTGGAAAAGCTAATATTCCGCCAAATCCGGTTAGACTAGAAAGCGGATCCCAGGTTGAGACTGGGATATCGCTAGGAGGATGATGATGTTTGATTCGCGTACACATTTATTTGATTTTGTAAGATAATGCTTTATTAGTTTTAAAATTAAAAGCAGGTTTTAAACAAAATATTAAATATTCTATAAGCTTACAAATTCATTTGCTTGTCAGTTCTTCCAAAAATGCTTAAAGCTTTTATTAATAGTGGGTTCTTGACAATAGTGCATTAAATAGGGATCATTCTTACGACGACATAATTGTGAGATAAAATAAAATAATGAAGTTCTGTAGTTGATATGCAAAACTACACAAACTTACTGAGATACTGCGTAGACGTTTTTAGCATATCGTATGCATTAAGGTGTGATATTTGGTGTAGTGCTAGCTGTAAGTCATATGGAAAAAGACAGAATAATGTTATATTGTGTATTATAATAGCTTAATTTTGGAAATTTTGCCTCTGTGGGATCACTAGTAACAATTATTACAATAAAAAATATGTAGTTAGGTTATGTACTAAAAGCAAAAAATAATTCGGTAAGTCCTAGCTACCAGATCGCACCAATCTTCTCATCAATCTGTGGTATTGATCAGACAAATATAAAATCGTTGGGCGTAGCTTATCCAGAATAAACATTTTGATAGATATTTCACACGCCCAACGATTTTATATTTATCTGATCAATACCCCAGATGGCCATTTGGCCGAAAAGGTGCATTCACGCTGTCACCAGTCCGGTTCCATGCAAAATTAGGGTGTTTGTGTAATGGAGATGTTTAATTTTACGTAGAATAAATATCGATATTGCCAATTTATGGTTAGTCTTCTTTTTGAGAAGGTGTGTGGCCAACTCTGGAGTCGGTGTTTATACAACGAACGAAGGCTTCGAACATAACTTAATGATTCCGTAAGGACGAAAGAATATATAAAGTAAGCTTTGATACAATAAAATTTGTATACTTACTCTTTGTAAATACTTTGCCAATTTGTTATTAACAACGACTTAAGACACGCTTTGTTCGCTATATAGATATGATCAGAAGTTGCACTAGGCAGGTGGGAATTGATGCAGAAGGCAGTGGAACTTTGTATTACATCCACCTGACCAGAGAAAGTAAGGAGTGACTGACATATATGAGCGGAGTTTCTCAGCGCTAACAATCAAATACAATATGCAATTACCTGGTTCTTCACTGGTGTCAGGCCTGGAGCTAGCTAGATAAACACACACAGAACTAATGTGGCCACAAAAGATTGAGTGAGATATCTTTACCAGACTCCAACGCGACGTCTCCGTAGGCACGTTGCACGAGGTGATATTTCACAATTTTCACAAAATGTCAAATAGTTCAATACAATATCACAAATTTATCACGGTGCCGGGCAAATCAAAAAGTGGCAATCTACAAGGGTTTTACAAAATTAACTTCAATATATATATATATAACTTATATATAACTTATATATAACTTCAATATATAGTTCACATGAGTAACAAAAAGGTGTGTTCACTCCAAGTTTTTTTCCGAAAACGAATGAATTGTCAATCTTACAATGTCACTAGTGTCAAAAAATAATTACCAAGATAACAAATGTTACAAACTGATATTTTCGTTCTTATCATAGAAATATATTATCTATTTCAAACATGATATATATTTTATACTACATACGCACAACACTGTATAACTTGTAAACCTGTATTCATAAAATAAAATTACTTGAATTTCAATTTGAACACCATCAAGCCCCAAACTAAGCAGAGTTTGTTCTAGACAGTGGGTTATATACATTAACACACACTTTATATTTTTTTGTAAATACATTCATACATGTTAAACATAGTTAATACTTATCAACATTCTAGAACAAATTAAGGCAAAAAGTAAATTTGGCCCAAATGTTGCCTACACTGTTTTAAGTCCTAGATGCCAAATTCATAGATATAGGATGCACGCGAAAAAAATCCTAAATCTATGGCCAAATTGCTGCTCTGAATTAACAAACAGATAAAAGTCAAAGTCGTCAAAGTCAAAGTATTAACAAGATATTGTAGTTGTTTATAGGCAAAATACGTTAAATTTGTTTTGTTACTTTAGAAGCATAATAAAAAATCTCCATACTCTAAACTCTCTCTAGCTTAAGTTTATTGAAACTATGGTGATGTGTTTTATAGAACTGATCTTAATGTTTATTAATTGCATATTCCTAGCATTTTAAATAAATCGTGTTATAAATTATTTATTTACATTTTATTCATAATTACAAATGACGAAGTAACTGCGAAGTGGACCTAGGTTCTTGTGGTAGTCGCGGGAAGTCGTTGAATGCAAGCGACTCAAGATAATTCATCATCCATTTGAATTTAATTAATAAAATACTAGTTTAAGTACAAGTTTTGCCCTAAGTCTGTATATAAACTATAAAACTACTAGTACTTACAGTGGATTGCTAATGTAACACAAGCATCACTCAATTATATACCACCTGCCAGCACATCACATAAAATCACTACCGGCTGTAAAAAATACACTAAGTATGTCACAGCTTGAGAACATCCAGTTGGCGCAGAAGAGTTTGGAGGAGTGCTTTGCACGACGAATGGCTGAGCTTGAAGGCCAAATTCAGTCTGCAGGGCCTGCAAAAGATACCGTGGCAAAAGTAGCGGAGGAGTTTAGGACATTCCGGGAGCTGATGTTCAGCATGCTTGGCCTACTTCGCAGGCAGATAGACGAATGTTCGAGCATGCTTGACGCTATGGAGACAAGACACAGGCGGAAGGATCTTATCTTCATGGGAGTAGCTGAAGCAGAGAAAGACAACTGCAGCGCTTTGATCCTAGATATCATTCGTTCTAGAATGTCTGTCAAGGATGTTGGGGAGAGCTCCATCTCAACTTGTCACCGGCTTGGGGCACCCAGCAAGGAGCGGCACAGGCCGGTGAGGTGAGTGGTGAGGTTTTCGAGTGTGAGCACCAGGACTGCAGTATGGAGGGCGAAGACAGCACTGAAGGGCACGAAGATCGCGGTTAAGGAGTTTCTAACCAAAACCCGACAGTCACTATTTGCCAGGGCTCGCCAGCACTTCGGTATGCGTTCATGCTGGACTCAGGACGGCACTATTGTTATAAAAGCTCCGGATGGGACACGCTCCAAGATCACCTCCACTCATGATCTGAAGGACTTGCTAGATAAACACCCGAAGACAGCAGGCGATACATCTTCCGCAGCAAAGAACGGCGCTGGCAGTGCAAAAACTGTGCATCGCAAGAATTGACCAACTGTGTTGACTATATCATACTTGTTTCGCGTTCTATTCAGGTCCCCTAATGTCGTGTTTACATATTCGTTTATGTTTTGTGTCAGTGACCCATTAATAATTCAGTTTTCTTGAGTCTTATTCGTATTACCCACAACATGCGCACGCACAACATATAATATTATTATTTGTTATTTTCTAGACAGATGACAGATGACTATGATTGTTATGTGACATAACTGACAGCTCGTTTTGTTTCTACACTGTCAGATTCATAAGTTTTGCGTTTTGTTTGTGCATTCAATTTACACAAAATGTTGTATGATTATTCTTTCCTTTTGGCTTCAAAACGGTTCGGTAATTTTAGTTTTAAATTTATGTAATTTTCCCTATTTGTTTATTGTGAGTTGGCTGGCGGGTGGTGCAGAGAGAAAAACGTATAAACGTGAGTATAAATTGGTAGTCTTATACGCATTTATTTATTATATTTTATTTATTATATTTAATTTATTTACTTATCTAAAGTATACTTATTAAGTTATCATATTTTATTTTATTATATTATTTTATTATATATTAGTTATATTTTATTATTTCATCAGATGATTCCTTTCATTCTGCTAATGAGTCTCTTCATGATGATAGCTTTTGCTCCTCAAGCTGTACATTAGGTGATTTCTTACAACACACTTTCGATCAACGAACAGATAATCTGATAAACGTGTGCCATATAAACGCGCAAAGTGTGCCAAGCCATTATGGTGATCTGCTTGAAGCCTTTTCGGATGCCAATGTTCACGCCGTCCTGGTTTCAGAGAGTTGGCTCAAGCCTCACCTTCCTTCTACCACTTATCCTCTTCCAGGCTTCATTTTGATCCGAAATGATCGAATTAACAGGAGAGGAGGTGGTGTTGCCATCTATCTCCGTTCCGATTTTCCTTACAAAATCCTCGCTGTCTCCTCTTCTGACATTTCTACGTCTGCCGAATATCTTTTCCTTGAGGTTTGGGTCAAACGAGTAAAGATTGTTATAGGCGTTGTGTATTGTCCCCCCTCAGTCGATTACTTCTCCAGTATCGAATCGATACTGGAATCTTTAGGGTCAGAATACGACCACCACATCATCATGGGCGATTTTAATACCAACCTCCTTGCTCAACAGTCCACTAGATCCTGCAAGCTCCTTCAAATTGTCGAGTCATGTAGTCTCCACATTCTACCATTGCAAGCTACTCATCACAATGTCGATGGGGAGGATACATGGCTCGATTTAATTTGCACCTCTTCCCCTGATCTTGTCTCGAAACATGGTCAAAGCCCTGCCCCAGGTTTCTCCCATCACGACCTCATCTTCCTCTCATACATCCTTAAGCCTTCCCGTCCTCCCCTTAAGGTTCTGCATGTGCGTTGCTTTGGGCGCATGGATGTTAATCAACTAGAAAGAGATGCAGCTACAATGAATTCGGATCACCTACCCGCTGCTGCAACTGTTGATGAAAAGGTCGAGATATTTAATAACGCTGTTCTTGAGCTGTACAATGTGCATGCACCCGTCAGAAGGGTAAAACTGAAGCGTCCACCTGCTCCATGGATGACGAAGGCGGTCAAAACGGCTATGAGGCGTAGAGATTGTGCCTTTAGGAAATTTAAGAAGCACAAAACTGAAGATTTTTGGTCTCTTTATAAAGTTGCAAGAAATCGGTGTAATCAGGTGATACGTAACGCTAAACGCCGCCATATTCTCAGTAATATTAACTCATCCTCCCCTGCCAATATCTGGAAGTTCCTCAGAACTATAGGTATTGGCAAACAGCATAGTTTTGATCTCCAGTGGACAATTGGTTTGGATGAAATCAATAAACATTTCTCCACGTCCAATTATTTGGATCATCCTACCAAGTGTCACACGGTGAATTACTTACGTAACCTCCCCCGTCTTAACATAGACCTTTTTAAATTTTCTTCAGTGACCCCGGGGGAAATCAAGAAGGCTATCCTGTCCATCAAATCCAACGCTACTGGCTGTGACAATATTAGTCGTAAAATGATCGTCCCTATCATTGATCAATTGTTACCAGCCATCACGCATATTTTTAACTTTTCCCTCGACACCGGTGCGTTTCCCTTACTATGGCGGAAAGCTTTAGTAACTCCTTTGCCTAAGATCCCTAACCCTTCCCTCCCCAGCCACTTCCGCCCCATATCAATCCTTCCTTTCCTCTCCAAGGTGCTTGAGGCTTGTGTCCACAGACAACTCTCAAAATTCATCAGTCAGAATAACCTACTGGACCGATTTCAATCTGGATTCAGACCTGGACACAGCACATTGACCGCCCTTTTGAAGGTGACTGGTGATGTTAGGGCGGGAATGGAAGACACTAAAGTTACGGTGCTAGCTTTGGTCGATTTCACGAACGCCTTTAACACGGTCAATCACGAAATCCTATTATCCATCCTTTCTAGTCTTCAGATCTCTCCAGAGGCGCTTGAATGGTTCTCCAAATATCTCATGGGACGTCAGCAGTCGGTTCGCTACGATGAGTCTTCGTCGTCATGGTGTAACCTCGAGTCTGGCGTTCCTCAAGGTGGCATTCTCTCTCCATTATTATTTTCTATTTTTATAAATCTCCTGACTCAGAATCTTCGGTGTTCGTATCACTTGTACGCTGACGACTTGCAACTATATGCACAGGCAGGAGTTGACAATGTCGCTTCAGCTATCGATGGGGTAAATCAAGCTCTGACTGTTGTACATGACTGGTCAAAACGATTTGGTGTGGCAGTGAACCCCGCTAAATGCCAGGCCATCATCATAGGTAGTCAACGCAACATGAGCAAAGTTGATCTTTCAACGCTTCCATCTGTCATGTACAACCATATAGCAATACCCTTCAGCCCAGTCGTTAAAAATCTTGGCTTATACATGGATAGCCACCTCAACTGGCGGGCTCAAGTTACATCTATTAGTCAGAGAGTGACAGGATGCTTGCGATCGTTGTACCGTTTGAAGAACTTCCTCCCTCCTAGCACTAAGGTAATGCTCATGCAAACTTTAATTTTCCCTATTATCGACTATGGTCATGTGTGCTATTTTGACCTGAATGCAGACCTTCTCAACAAACTAGACCGGCTTCTCAATAACTGCATTCGATTTGTTTACAACCTTCGAAAATATGACCATGTCTCTGAATACCGTTCCCAACTCAAATGGCTAACTATTCGTCAACGCCGTAGTTTGCATGCTCTCACTACTCTTTTCTCTTTTCTTAACTCTCCCTGTCTTCCCTCTTATCTAAGTCCTGTTCTACAATATTTAGGCTCCAATCACGACAAAAATTTACGGTCATCTAATAATCGTCTCCTTTTGTGTCCCTCCCATAGTTCTGGGTTTGTTAACTCTTCTTTCTTCGTCCAAGCTGTCTCATTATGGAATACGCTCCCTCTCGAAGCCAGGATGGCAAACAATCGGCTCACGTTCAAACTAAAGGCTCGAGAGTTTGTTCGGAGTAAAATGGCAGAATAATATCATAATGACTGTATTTACTGACTTATATTATTATGTATATATATTTATAATCTGCAAGTATTTATTCATATACATATATATGTATTTATATATATTGAATACGTGTATACCTATATAAATATATTTATATATTTTAAATATTTATCTATAATTTAAGTAGTAATTTTCATATATAGTAATTATTATCCAATTCCAAATAATAACTTTCTTATAGTCACGCACCTACTATCTTCTATCTCTGCATCACCCTAGGTTGACTGGTAGAGAATGCCTAAGGCATTAAGTCCGCCTATGTACCACATTTTTTGTGCTGTGCAAAAAGTTAAATAAATAAAATAAAAAAAAAAAAAAAAAATTAAATCATTTAAATAAAATGTCGGTTGCCAAACATGCATATAAAGTGATAAACTGTCTCGTTGCGTACATTTGTAATCACATAAAATACTATTGAAATCAAGACCATATTATAATAATTAAGTTTTAGGTACTATGGTAAGATCATGAGGCACTAAAATTATTAAACTAATTCAAAGAAAACCCAGACAAAATCTGTCATCCTATGACAAAATCCAAACATCAAATCCTATTCAATTACTCACATTATATACCATATTCGTCAAACAAAAACAATTCTAAATAAATATACAGTGTAACTAATTACATTCGAGGGCAGTATCACAAAGGGTCCAGAGAGTATTAAATAAAACACAGGGGCAGACAATGGGTGGGTGCGGCCACATTTGAAAATCGCTGCAGCAACAAATCTATTCGGAGAGCGCAGTTTTGCACGTAGCCGAGCCACTGAATGGTCACCCTTTATATTTTTACTTTGTATGTAAGTTGTAGGAGTTAGCAGGCTTGTGAGTCATTTGAAAGAAAGACATGACTGAATACGTATCTTTATCGTAGTTGAAAGTGTTACGAGGTATTTGTACGGCTTATGAAATCTGTAGGTCAGGAATTGTTTGATCCTTCACCACTTTTAAAAAAAACCTACTAAGACTGTTGTTGGTACGATTCTTCCGATAAAGTAAAATTTAATTGGCGTCATTCATGCTAGTTCCACACTAATGGATGCATACGTCATAGGCATGACTAATATAAATATTTATTTATCGAGTTGGCATTCTTTGCTTTTATATGGATTATGTACACAAGCAGCGTAAGCCTAGTGGAGAGACCGACGCCAACATCTTATCAATCTAGTAACCAAATCCATTGATGTATAGAATATAATGGACGGAAGCGGGTGTTAGTGAATCTTTAAGCGTGTGAATGGAAACCCATACATCCCAACTATATACATTATTTTATTTTCTACCAAACATCAAACCGTAAATTCTTCCACATCTTGTACCACTCAATCCAGTGTGAGCACCACTAGCGATGGAGGTAATTAATGTCTATAATAATTGTGTTGACCCTCATTACGGCGGCTGTTAGGCCAGCATTTTAAGAATGCTTTATGACCCGTCTGAAAGGACAATGCCAGAAACTCTATAGAGCTTTGACCCACCAATAAAAGTTGGTGTACAAGCATACCAAATGTAGCATTCTACTGGTGCTATATTAGTGTTATCTACAAACATTTTAAAATCCCTTTGGAACTTGTGGTTTCTTTTAAATCTTAAAAAATATTACTTTTAGGTTAGGTACCTGAAGTTTAGGTTAGTTGCAGTTATAATTGTAGAAATTATTAAATAAGTGCTGTATTTTATTAAAATGCTATCCTAAGATGTTTGGCTATGATAGGAAGGAATTACATAACATCAATCTTAGTAATACTTTTGACTTAGGTCATAACATCCTGACTGTTCATCGTTAATAAAATAAAACAAGTTATAAAAGTGATTGATTTATTCATCTTCAAACGTTATTAAAACATTATCAAGAAAACCTGTGGGCTGATCAATATTGTCGTGACCTAGATCTCTTTCAGCATTCAGATTCCCATTTCTACAGTGCTGGTCTAGCCGCAAAAAGCACTCTTGACAGATAACAGCTTCTGGTGGCAGCTGTAAGGTAAGAAACATATATGAGTATATGGTGGAGATAGACAAGTTCATAATTATATCCACACAATCCCCACAAGACAAACTTGAATATTTAGCCTATTATACTAGTTACTTAAGATACTTTTAGGTAGGTAAGTTTACTATTTTATACATATTTTGTTGCATTAATTACAAGCCAAGCAAAACTGCAGGTGGTACAATCATCATTATAAGGATTTTTCGCTACGGTCAAATATGATCAATAAATAACGTACTATCTACATACCTGTTGAAAAGATTTCCATCTAGCGAGAAGAGTTTGCAGTTCAGATTGTATTGAAGACACTACATGTCTTAGCATTCTGTCGACGCACAAGTGACAATTTATGCACCTCAACATCGTTACCCAAGTCACAAGCAATGATCAGAATCCGTCGCAAATAGCACAAAGTCGGCGAGTAGGCGAGATCAAGTCCGTATACAAAAGCAAAATCGTCGTGAAAATATAATATTCAATCACAGAGAGAGCTTAGGGAGCAACAAACACAAACAACAAAGCGAATGCAGCGAATGTCAATGATTGTCATCTTCAATCTTGACTGATCTTGACATAAGCATTGGCGCGCCAAGGACGTTTCGTTACACGTAATCACTAACGCTTATATTGCCAAATAATTATTAGAATAAACATTCATAAAAACATTATTTTCATTAACTGCGTATATTTAAACCGAATACATATTAAAATCTGTACATAACACATTTATACATGTCTTTTTTTTTAATCAAATTACTCGTTTTGTTCTCGTGTATGCGTACTAAGTAACGCAAGTGGTCGCGATAAAAACAGGAAATAGGCGTTGGGTTTTAAAATTCCTTTTATTACTTACTTTTTATCCGCAAGTGTAACAGATTAACAATTAAGTAACCAAGGGTCTTATTTTGATAGGATAATTTTCATTAATTTACATTTCTTGTAAATTAATGAAAGGGTGGGGCAGGATCTGGCATTGTCCTTTCTGAGTGCCCACCTGTCTTTGTGCGATATATTTATTGAGGAAGCATTTAGATATGCCGAGTTGTATGTATTGTGTCTTTATTTATTTCTGGTGCTTCAATATGCAACCTTATTGGATTTTTTTGAAGTTTATTTGTGTCTGTGAACTTTGCAGTACGGTACTAGTTTGGGTATAGTTCATTTATAGCCAGGTTTATATTCTGGCATTTGGGGTAAGCAAAGGTGTAATATTATACACCTACATTTCGCCATAAATTTTTAGGTCCCACGTAATAGGGGGCGAGCCTATTGCCGTTACCGGGCACATCATCAGATTCCGTGCTGCTACTTAGAATTTGGAAAAACCCAGTAACACTTTTGCCCGACCCGGGAATCAAACCCGAGACCTCCGATCATCAGTTGCATACATTATCCACTGGAACACGGAGGCAGTCAAACTTATAGAACTTATATGATGGTTAATTGGCAACCAGTAATGTTTGTATCGTTTGTTGTCGATACAGCAAGTCCCACTCATTCGTAAGAAGCGTAGGGATAAGAATATCCGAATGCTATTAAACGGTTTTTAAACGGTTTTATTATTAGCTTGACCTGTTTATTTGTTTGTTTGGGTCAAATTTTGTAATTGGGATTTTACCCCCTTCCTGATGACAGATTGATCTGATATTTGGTACACACTCTTAATCTTGATGGTAATACTACATAATATATTTCTTATGATTGTAAGTCCAAGATGGCCGCCGATACAAAATGGCGGATCACATATTACTTCACAACAACCTCAATATGGGTATCAAATGAAAGGGCTTGATTGGTAGAATAGAGTTTACTATGAAAAATTCAATATGGCCGCTGATACAAAATGGCGGATCACATATTTCTTCACAACAACCTCAGTATGGGTATCAAATGAAAGGGCTTGATTGGTAGAATAGAGTTCACTATGAAAAATCCAAGATACTAGGACTTACCGAATTGTTTTTTTAGTACATAACCTAACTACATATTAATTATTGTGTGTGCCATTGGTGACAGAAATAAATATTTATTTATTTATTTAATAAAACCGTTTAACATAAAAATTATTTTATTTTATTTTCAAGTTTTTAGTTTTATTGGTAGTCCATAGCTTACATTCAATGACTGCCCGCGATTGCCACATGAACCTAGGTCCACCTCGCAGTTACCTCGTCATTTGTAATTATGAATAAAATGTACAAAAGTAAATAAATAATTTATAACACGATTTCTTTAAAATGCTAGGAATATGCAATTAATAAACATTAAGATCAGTTTCATGAAACACATCGCCATAGTTTCAAGATTTAAATTTCGGTGTGTCTGCCAATAGGACGCATTGTGTTCTATCTCAACGATAGCAAATTATACTTCTGAAATATGGCTGTACTGTGACAGGGACTGAAATACTAGAAGTAGAATTTATTCCAACCGTCTTACAATCACTTGCGCAAAGCTTGACGGAGAAAAGTTAGGATCATCGGGTTTTCCTTCAGCTGGGTGTTTTTTAAAACAGATGTACCTGCAGAGTTGTTCAAATGAGTTGGAACCGTTTTGTTTTCTGTTTACGCTGTTAGCTCGTTTACTTGAATAGTCATTGCTTAGTAGGTACTGCATTTTTATTTTCTCTTTGATTTTTCTGTTTTCTTTTGAATTTTCTCTGAGCTGTTTATTTTATTTGTTTGGTACTATAAATATCATTATGATATTTATAATTGTAATTTGATGGGATTTTCCACTAGTTGTGAATTAATATTTTGTTATTTATAACAAGCATTTACATACTTTGGCTTTTGCAATTTATACACACCCACTAATTCTACTTAAACAATTCAAGCAAAAGCTTGTGCCGATGCATGGATGGATGAAAGCTTGTTATTTTTCACGAGAAAAAAAGTAGAACTTCGAAACATATTTAGATAAAACTTTTCAGTAATTGACACAACAGAATAGTACCCAAAATACTTTTCTTGCGATACCCGATACCACTGCGAACGACGCATTGAGCAAATGCTAATAATGTGTCATTTACAATACAATTAAATTAAACCAGCCATCGTAGCCAACAGTAAGTATCCAATACTGTGCATATTAGCAAGCATATTCATTGATCTGTTAATAATGCTATGCATTATTTAGGTTTTTACTTGCAAAATGAAACCGTACACGGCACTGCTTGGGGCACGACTGTTGTTACCTGCAATAGACCTATGTAAATCATTAAACGGACATGGGTTTCAATTTGATGTTGCAGCTAGTAATTTTAAAAATATTTAGGAATGAATTGATGTATACCAAAGTCAAAGTCAAAATCATTTATTCATCTAGGTCACAAGGTGACGCTTATGAACGTCAATTTTAAAATTAAATTACTTAATGCTCATTCCTCGTTCGCAAAGCAATAGGTAGAGCCACGAGAAAGAACGGGCAATAAAACTCGAGGCCACTCTTTTAAATCGCCAATATTATGGTACATATTTTTATTTTTGTAAGGAGCTGCAACTGTTACACATTGTACTAAATTACTTGTAAATAGTAATAGTTATAGACGTAATACTTAAGCAATTAATGCAGTTACTAAATTATGTGTTTTAGTTAGCCTTCCAATGCGAATACAGCGAATATTGTGTAACAGGAGCATCCACTTACGACTTATAATGTATACAACTCGTGACCATGTTCAGGTCTATGGTGGAAATGTATGTTACAGAAGTGACGATATATGAATACACAAAATCACAAAAACGTTAGATCACAGACCATGATAACGAGTTATCTACATCTTGCAGTACAGTAAATTGTAATAAAATTAGTGGAACAACAATGCAAATGTAAATGTAGTAAGTGGAATGACCTAATTATAATAAACGAATAATAATTTAAAAGAACTAGAAATGTTATATAATAATAAACTGAAAAATGCTAAGTATCTATATAATTCTAAATAAAAAAAAACCGTCTCGTAGAAAGTGGTTTCGTCGTTCGTACCCAACATTAGCCACCTCGATTTTTTTGGCTGAAATGATGGCTCGACGTTGTAGCGCAGCAATCAGCCTACCACTCAGGATGCCGAAGACCGTGCGATGAGGAAACGCGCTAGACGTTATAGTAGGAAAGCGGATCCCAGGCTCTGAGGCGCTAGGATGATGATGATGAACTATTCTGAAATATTTTTAGCTGTCTTGGTTGCCTAGTGGTCTGTAAAAAGTAAAAACGTGTGAAAAATGACATAGTTAATCATTATTAAACGTTGATATAAATAATTATGTTTCCTGAGAAAACCTTAGTTATAATTTACCGCTACAAAGCTATTCAAACAGGAAGCTATTCACAGTTCAGGAAAAAATAAGGATTTACCATTTTCAACGGTCTCGAGAGCTCTGTTGTTTCTGCGTACTGCTAAAGTAAAGTTCTTTTACTGTGATGACATACATATATACATACATATCGTCACGCCTTTTATCCCCGAAGCGGTAGGCAGAGGTATACACCAGAAGGCCAATTCTGGTAATTGTATTTGTTCAAATTCCAATATCAATCTAGTCTCGGTGTCATAAATGGTATTCTCGTAACTTAACTGACACTTGAATGAGATCGGGACTACATCGAAAGTTGAACCAAGCGTGAACTAGTGTGGACGGTATTCTGCTAATTATTTACGTACAACAAACGTCAAACTGTAGCTAAAACCAAATGATACTACTGATATACGAGTATGACCAAATGATAATGATACTACTAATACTGGTTTGACAGTTCACAGCTGACTATTATTGACAATTGAGCAAAATAAGTGTTTATGACTTTGTTATTGTTTTATATATAAAATAAGTATGAGTGGATTTGGGCTGCGATGGCTATACCTATTGAAAATAATCCACACGATCCAAGGAACCAATTCATTTACTTACCGAAATTTTATCACTTAGTTGTATATTAATTTTAATTTGGCATGGAAACGTAGTGGCATCCAATTACCATTCCTATTAATGTATTTTCCCATACAATGGCAACGTCCGTGTTTTTGTTTTTGAGTTATTTACATTACCTCTGAGATCAACAAGAGATTATAAATTGATTATATCGAAATGATACTGTAATGAGATTAAGTGAAGCAGAATACCAATTGTGAGTCAATTCAAAATTAAATCGCAGTTCAGTCAAAATTCAGTGTCAGTGTCTGTTAAATACGAGAATTGGCCTTTAGATATACAGTCCCACGTAATAAGGGGCGAGCCTATTGCCGTACCGGGCACATTTCCAGAATCCGCGCTGCTACTGAGAATTTCGTGACAGAAAAACCCAATAACACTGCCCGACCCAGGAATCGAACCCGGGACCTCCCGATCCCACGAGCACATTTATGCCGCGAGACCAACGAGGCAGTCGTATAGGGTTTGATGTCGAGTCTTCCGTCTCTACGTAAAGATGGTATTTGCATCGTGTTATCCCTTAGTCGCCTCTTACGACACCCACGGGAAGGTAGGGGGTGGTGACACTTGTATTCTATGCCGTCAACCACACATCAATACTGTAATGAAATAAACTAATACTAGAATAAACATTGTGGTTTTATTTAAATGTAGTTGCTTGTTTATTTATACATACATACATAAATATCGTCACGCCTTTTATCCCCGAAGGGGTAGGCAGAGGTGTATTTCTACACCCACTTTTCGCCAGATATACTTTAGTCCCACGTAATAAGGGGCGAGCCTATTGCCGTACCGGGCACATTTCCAGACTCCGTGCTGCTACTGAGAATTTCGTGACAGAAAAACCCAATAACACTGCCCGACCCAGGAATCGAACCCGGGACCTCCCGATCCCACGCGCACATTTATGCCGCGAGACCAACGAGGCAGTCATATAAGGTTTGATGTCGAGTTTTCCGTCTCTACGCAAAGATGGTATTTGCATCGTGTTATCCCAAAGTCGCCTCTCACGACACCCACGGGAAGATAGGGGGTGGTGACACTTGTATTCTATGCCGTCAACCACACGGCTTTTTGTTTTGTTTTTGTTTATTTATATACATAATTATAATCTGTTTCAACGCTCCAAATTATTTTAATAAGATATGGTCACCTGACCACTAATGTATGTTTCACTACTTTCAATATCTGCGCAATGAAACTGTTGCAATATGGTTGGTGGTGACAAGTTCACTCCTGAAACATAATGCATATCTGAGGCTTCATCGCCATGCAATCTTTTTACGAGTTGTAGAAAATAATTTTCTGTATGGAGAACGAAGCTCATTTGTAGAGGTAATGTAAGTGTATTGCTAACAACGTAATAAACTTATGCAAGACAAGGTAGCTAAATACGAGTAATTTAGAAGGCGTAACAGTAGTAGCTCTTCGAAAAGATAAAATATTTATGCTATGGAAAATTGTAAATATGGTGACTATTTACTACACATCAATTTGCACAACAGAACCTCAACGTCAACTCCTCAAAATATAGTAACATTATTACACAAATATCTTGTACACAAATATCTTGATCACGGCAAATACACGTAACAAGTCACACACAATAACGAACTATGCAAAGGCAATTCCCGGCGTTTTTATACAGAGAACTCTTTGAAATCATACTTGTGTCATATAGAGTGATATTCAAAAGCGTTGTATCAATACGGCCCTGCGAGATAGGGTGCGGTCAGACCGATTTTTATGGTGTAACCGTTACAAATTATTATAAACACGATATCCTTGCCTACTACATAGAGTAAATTCAGCAAAAAAACATAACGTCAGGCTAGATGGCGCTGCGGTCGATTGTAGTCATCTTATAGATCGAACAATAAAGAAAATTCGAGTTTTTATATATAAACGTGTTTATTACATCTTTTACCAGTATAAACCAAGTATATAAACAGTAAAGTGTGTCTAAACATGTTATCAAAGTGATGTGTAACCGATTAAATTAATTAAAACTATTCAAAACGTGAAAATAACTAAACCAATAAACTATTTACAATAACGCCCGTAGTCGTACAAAACAATAACAATCTTATAACTAACAGTGACATTTAAGTTTTTAACAGTGAATGAAGTGACTGAATGCTGTAAAAACATCATGACATCATAAAATAACATAAAAATAATAGTGATTCTCCACATTCGCGGGTGTATAAACATAGGTTGTTAATTGTTTACCTACATAATCAGCTGTTAATCAGCTGACGAACCGCTGGACTGTAATTTAGCATAGCGACATCTAACAAATTGTAGCGGAACTACTGCGATAAGTGCTTATCGATCGGAACGTTGTATTTTACGTGCTTATAAAATCGCAATGCATAACTGTGGCGCCTGTAGACGCTTTATGAATAAAACAGATGGCGCCACCTGTTCTAAATGCCCAATAACGTTTCATTTCCAATGTTTGGGGAAAGCCAAGGCAGCAGCGAAATTACCGAACTGGCTGTGTCCTGAATGCTGCAAAAATAAACCCCGTAATAATGGCTCTGAGACACCAGCCAAAGGTGTACCTGACGTGGACACGATGGATGACAACGAGCCTTCTGCTTTGTCTAGTCAACTGAGTACCTCCATGACGGACAATGCAGCTGATATTGGGCACAGTGACCTAGCGCGAGAGCTCCGTATGTTTCGCGAACAAATATGCAGCATGCAGGAATCCATCTCGATGCTCCGACAGGAATTTCAGGACTTGCGCGTCACTTTGGCTGGGAATTCTTCACGGCTCGACACTCTCGAAGAAAAAGTAGAAATACTGGAGAAGCAGCTTTCAACAAAAGTCCATCCTGTCTACGACAGTGAAAGCATTATTAACAAGCTCAAGTCAGAGCTCAATGAAAGGGACCAAGACCTGCTTGCTAATGACTTGGAGATAACCAATGTACCTGAGACTGCCGGTGAAAATCCAGGTCATTTGGTGAGCCTGATTGGCGCTAAGTTAGGGGTCACAGTCGATGAACGTGAAATTGTATCTGCGGAACGAATAGGCACAAGACAGCCACGCGGTGGCTCTTCCAGCTCGGCCTCTGGTCGCTCACGTCCGTTGGTAGTAAGGCTCGCGCGGCGCTCGGTCAGGGACAAGCTGCTGCAAAGCATGCGTGTTCGCCGTGGTGCTGACACTGCGGACTTCGGCTTGTCAACTGAGTCGCGACCGTTCTACATAAACGAGAGGCTTACGAAATTCAATCGCAGTCTACTGTATAAAGCACGAGAAGCTCGCGCCCGCTTGCAATGGAAATATGTTTGGACGAAGCGTGGTCGGATTTATGTCAAACAGTCGGAAGGTAAACCCGCTTTCATCATTGCAACAGAAAATGACATAACACGTGTTTTTGGCGAAAATACCGTTTGACTTTATATTCTTCAGTGTTACTGCATGCTTTATGACATCAATTAGAATTTCTCAATTATTACCAATTATTATTTTTCAATTATCTGTATTATTTACAATTCTTCAAATTATATTAATATGTACAATATATCAATCATTAATACTAAGTATAATCAATCAAATAATTTATACACAGTACTTTATACAAACTGTTCAACTGTCTCGTCCTGTATACTTATATGTTAAATCACTGTACATTTTATTTTTGTTGCTGGCTAGGTATGGATGTTTGGTTATGCCAGTCGTATATAAATGCGCTGTTTTTCGGCTGAGGCCTCGAAGCTGGTACTTGTCTAATGGCAGTAAACCAACACTGATAGTATTAATCATAATTATTACTAATGCCTAATAATAAATTTTTAACCGTCGGACTATTTAACGCTGGATCATTAGGCACAAAGCATGACGATTTTATAGCTACAATTTTACATCATCAAGTTGATATAATAGCTATCAATGAAACCTGGCTCAGACATGGTGAGGAGGGACGAGCCCCCAATTTACCGAATTACCGCCTTCGTCATGTTCCTCGTCCAACGCATATTCGTAACGGCCGTGGTGGAGGTGTGGGCTTTTATATAAAATGTGGTTTGAACGCGCGGACATGCGTGCACCCCGCCCATCCTACGACGGAGCAAATGTGGCTTAAGCTGAAAATGAATGGTAACACCATAATCATTGGTACAGCATATCGTCCTCCCTGGTTAGATACGCAAACATTTCTAAACTCTATAATGGATACAATAGCCTCATTTCCACGGTATGATCATCTTATGGTCCTTGGGGATTGGAATATTAACGTACTTAGCCCTTCTGATGCTAAGTATACACTATTGCATACATTTTTGACGTGCACAGGCCTTAGACAGGTGGTAACTGCTCCTACTCATTTCACTGAAGGCTCGTCTTCGCTTATCGACATAATTTGCACGGACGCCAAAGTACGGTCTGTGGATGTGGGGAGCATGGGTAGTATATACGGTCACGCGTTTGTCAAATGTGAATTGCTACTAAAAAAACCAAAAATGAAGCCCCGAATAATAACTTTTAGGCCTCTGGGTGACATAGATCACGATCAATTCAGCAAAGATATCGGTCTTATAAATTGGGATCGAATTAAACTACTACCAAACATTGACGACATTGTAGTGGATTACACAAATGCGTTAACTTGGTTATACGATCTTCACGCACCATTAAAAACAAGGATCATGAAGGAATTACCAGCTCCCTGGATCACCAGTAATGTGCAGCTTATGATGCGTTTACGCGACACCGCTCTTAAAAGGTACTGGCGCACAAAGCGTCAAGTATATAGAGATTATTATAAATTATTAAAAAGACAGGTAGATACTGCTCTCTATAATGAAAAAAAATGCTATTTTGAGCAACACATTAATAATAATATTAAAAATCCAACGCTTTTATGGAAAAATATTAAATCAAAAATACTACCTCAGCAATCACTTGAACTGCCAGCTTATCTGAATGATCCTGATGCTATAAATGCTCATTTTCTCAATGTGCCAGGTAACACTAACATAAGCATATCTAGTCTTACATACTTCGAATTGCATAGGTATGGACCAGCCACATTTAGCTTGAAGCCTGTTGAACCCACGGCAATAGCCAGAATAATAAAAGAGCTTCGGTCTAACGCTGCTGGTACGGACGGACTAACTTTGGATATGATCAACCTGCTCACTCCGCATACTCTTGACATCATAACATTGATGGTGAACAAGTCTATCTGTGATTGCAAGTTTCCCACTAGCTGGAAAACAGCGGTAGTAAGGCCAATTCCGAAAAATCCCAATGTAACTGATTTGAAACAACTAAGACCTATCAGCATTCTGCCATGCCTCTCAAAAATTTTAGAAAAGGTGGTAGCGGAACAGCTCCGTTGCTTTCTAGAATGTAATAGGATATTACCAGAAGCACAATCAGGTTTTAGAAAACATCGCAGTACAACCACGGCTGTTCTGGATGTTATGGACTATATACTGGGGGCGCAGGATCGCGGCGAGGGGACCATCCTGGTCTTGCTTGATTTCTCCAGGGCATTTGACTGTCTGAATATTCCCCTCCTCTTATCCAAAATGTCATTCTACGGCTTTGAACCTAACACCGTGAAATGGTTTGACTCCTACTTGAGTAACCGTTCACAGTTCGTGGAACTGAGAAATTCGGATGGAACAGCAACGCAGTCTTGTCTCTCGCATATTAATAGAGGAGTTCCCCAGGGATCAGTGATTGGTCCACTTTTGTTCATATTGTTTAGCGCTGACATTATAGGCAGCATCG
Organism: Euclidia mi; assembly: GCA_944739405.2. Classification (NCBI taxonomy): domain Eukaryota; kingdom Metazoa; phylum Arthropoda; class Insecta; order Lepidoptera; family Erebidae; genus Euclidia; species Euclidia mi. The sequence continues at coordinate 14,537,217 of OX123183.2, read as the reverse complement.
AGCACTGCCAATACCATCTGTACGCTGACGATGTACAAGTGTACTACTCTTTTCAGCCCAACGATACACAGACAGCGGTGAAAAAAATCAACCAGGATTTGACGGGTATTTTCGGCTGGGCCCGCCGCAATTCACTTGTGTTAAACCCGAACAAATCTAAATATATGATTTTGGGTTCAAAAAAACAGCGGGAGATCATTTCACGTAGTAATCCGCATATTTGTGTTGATGGCCAGGGTGTCGATCGTGTTCAACTAGCGAGAAATCTCGGCTTAATGATGGATGAGGAGCTACGCTTTGAGAAGCACATTTCAGACGTAGTCAGAAACTGCTTTTACCGACTCAAAGTGTTATACAGGCTTAGAGAGCATCTTGACATATCGCTTCGTGAACAGTTGGTGGACTCTTTGGTTTTATCTAGATTCAATTATCTGGATACAGCCTACGGACCAAGACTCCTAGCGAAATCAGCGAATCTCATACAACGAGTGCAGAATGCGTGCGCTCGATTTTGCTACAATATTCCGCCAAGACATCATGTCACATCTTACCTAAATCTACATAATATACTTAGGATGTCATACAGAAGGGAATTACACTTAGCTACTCTACTATTTGGTGTCATCAAAAATGAAACTCCAAGCTACCTATACAATAAAATTGTTTGGATAAGTGAAAATAGTAGATATCCGAAAAGAACTGTATCGTGTCCATTACGTGTACCACCGCACAGGACCACAGCATTTCGTGGTTCTTTTAGATACAATTCTACCAGGTGCTGGAACAATTTGCCACCGCCGATTCGTAATATAAAAAGTGCACAAAACTTTAAAGACAAACTTAAAGCCATGCTTTTACTTAAACAAAAAACCAGCACATAAATTATTGGATATTCTATATTATTTATTATTATTACTATTTTATTTATTTTATTTTACTATTATCCTAGTGAGCTTTATTCGATGACACCACTGCCCCCTTTTACAGGCCTATTTATTTATTTATACCTACTATTTTATGGACTATATTTTGACTTATGATTTAATTTAATGATATTTGTTGACATACCAAATTAATAATTACCTTTCCTATTGCATAATTATATTATTCTCATGACATATACCTAATTCATTCTTTACAGCTAACCGTTGATATTCATTTCGTTGACATATTCATTTTTATTCTTGTTGACATAACTAATTTTAAATAATCATATATTAATTCATATGACTAATTTTTAATAATCAAACTGCTAAGATTTGGAAGCCTACTAGCCCCAAGGGGCCTCAGTTGAAAAACAGCGCTGCAATTGCAATTGTATTTGCAGCATAATGCTGAACTGTGGCCTTTTTGCCACACAATATTATGCCGAGCCTATCCAATACATACATTATTTGCCTTCGAAATCCTCTGCATTCCTTTCCTCTTCTTACTTATTTTAAGTGTTCTTGACGCTGGCGTCATGTGGCGCGGCTCGCGCAGCTCTGAAATTATTTTATATACCTTTTAAAGTTGGCATACTTACATTTAGCTTATTATGTTGCAGTAGCTAAAACAGAGATTATTGTATTTCCTTGGTTCAAATATGAGGCGTCATATCAGTACATTTATGATTAATTAAGTATGTGTGATCATGATTTAAAGATAAAGACAATAAAATTTATTTTGTAAAACATGTGTGTACATTACAAGTTACATTGCAAGCATGATGGTCAGTTCTGAAATGTGAGTGCTAGGTACATGTTTTACCGTTGCGGTGTATATTTATTCATACTAAGACTAAGAATGCATTAATGTCACAAATCTGTAATGTGTATGTACAAATTTATGTATGAATGGGTGTATGGTATTGTTATGGACAAACATTTGCGCCTAGCCGCTATAGGTAATACAAGTTTTCACGTACCTCCTCGTTCTTCTCTGTCGGCGGCGCAATGCTATCGCAATTCATTGTTCACTTAATGCATGTAATCTGTGTTCACATTCTATCTTATGGTAACTTAAGGTAATGACATGTCGGAAACCTGTAAACAGTGAATAAAAAAAAAATTATATATATATAATCATAATCAGAAGATCATATTCAGATGATACACAACCTTTGTTTTAAATTACTTATAATAAAAATATCATAGTCATAAGATAAGAAGTGCTTACCTAATGTTCATGGCTCACGTATTGTACCTATTGACCCAACAGGGAATGAATTGTTGTATGCACACTTGTATATGCATGTTGATTACACGTAATCGTATCGTACTCCAGATGTACACAACTACTGTCGCCGTTCATAGATGTTATATTGTTATTATTTGTTATCGATCGCACGAGCGAGCGAGTACGGCGTGCGCGCGTGCTTGTTGCAGCTCTGCGCGAGCGTCACTGGCTCACTGGCTGTGGCTGACCCGCGCGTCGCGTCACAACACAAGTTATGGGCCGAAGCTACATGAGTAGATAATAATTAATAATATAGCCGTGCCTGCGGTGGCGCCAGCCAGCGAGAAATTTGCGCGTCTTACTTCTTTGTTTTTGTCTTTCTTTAGCTTTTTTATTTATTCCTGTAATTATTGTCATAATATTGTGTTGGTGCAAATAAATTTATTCTTATTCTTATTCTTATACGTATACTAATTACGTTAAAAAAGGTCAAAATTAGTCGTTCGTTAATGATGTCTCGTGACTGAAGTGATATATTGACTTAGATTACAAAGTGGTCAAATCCTACTTATCATCTCTAACAATAATTACATGAACCAGAACCATTGTTAGAGTAGATTTTATTGGTTTACATTTGATAGAACTTTAACTGTATAATGTACTCGTAGAGGCAGCGCGTGAGGTTTGCAAGGATTTAAGCAAATGTTGTTACCTATGTTGTCTCTGGCTACCCCGACGGTAAAAAGGGGCGGGTGTATGTATGTATGTGGACTACTACTACTACTAGAGCTCAACGTTTTGTAAGCATTATTACATTCCTTCACAGTTGCTTTCGAAAAGTGTATCTATATCTATATTTCTAATCTCAAGAGTTTTATTGTTAGGTAAAACGCGATAATCTCAGGAACTACTGATAGGATATGAGCTACGAAAGATATTTTTGTGCTAGATAACCCATTTGACGAGGAAGGCTATAGGCTATACCTAGTCACGCCATGAGTCACGTGTGTAAAGCAATAGCCTTAAATAACACGAGCTTAATAAGTTAATAAATAGTAACATAACATAACTTCACGCCTGTTATCCCCGAAGGGCTAGGCAGAGGCTTATTACACACCCACACTTCGCCAGTTATGTTTCGGTCCCAATGTAATAGGGGGCGAGCCTGTTTCCATTTACCAGGCACATCAATTAGCGAGCGATAATTAATTAAAATAAATAGTAATTATCTGTTATTCTAAGCTCTAGATCATATGACAACATCCGGACTTTAGTCTGCGAGCTACTATTATCTCGTTCAACTACAAACATAGTTTTACAAGTTGTACCGGCAAAATACTAAATCAAGCGGTATTTTATTCCTCGTAAGCTATTGCCAGCTTGGATATCGTAGAGGATTAAGCAGCGTGACTTTTGCTCTAACCTTAAATCTAACGTTATTTTATTTCTCGCTATAGCTATTGACAGTTTGGATGTCGTAGAGACGCAGGGGATTAAGCGGTATCACCACTCAACAATGTGCTGAGTGCTGTAGGTTTGATCCTCGTTAGTGACAAAACTTTGTGTGATCTGAACATTCTAGTTGGTTCCATGCTAACTTTAACGGTATGTTGACTGCAACACAGGCTTTATTCATAGTGCGTTACATGTCACCGCCGAAAGATTCTAAAAATGTTTATAAGCCTATTTTAATACAGTAATACTTATGTAACGGGTCGATATCAAGTTATTATCTGTATAATAAAATTCTTGTGCAACTGACAGACAACGCACAGCCGAACCTACGAGGCGCAAGTAATCTTAAATTTGTCATGTACATATGTTCCTTGGGGACTACAGAATATAGGACACCAGTCGACTCATGATCATGGCTTGTGTGTGGACTGCCTGCGTGGTCCAGTGGATAGCGTATGCGACTGCTGATCGGAGGTCCCGGGTTCGATTCACGGGTCGGGCAATAGTGGTACTGGGTTTTTCCGAATTCTCAGTAGCAACACGGAGTCTGGCAATGTGCCCGGTAACCGCAATAGTCTCGCCCCCTATTACATGGGACCTGAAAAAAAAATCATGGCGAAATGAGGGTGTAATATTACACCTCTCCCTGTCCCTTTGGGGATACAGGCGTGAGTCTATAAATAAAAATAATATATATCAAATAATCACGTGGTATAGACCCATTACATATATATTACTATTTGTACCTGTCGCAAAAGTATAAAAAATAATTGTGAATAGCCCGCACCGCGGTCTGACTGCATCCTTATTTACTTAATGTAAAAAATCTCGCAGAGAAAATGGAACAATGTTTGAGTTGGTCTCGTTTTAAAATCACATTCTGTATTTCCATGTACCTATTACTTGTGTATGTTATGTAATGACTCTGTTTACTTTTGTTATTTACTTTTATAGAGTTTATTGGTAAAATGCACTTCACCGGTGACAAAACTGATTGTATCATTTGATATCTGGTTTAATATCTATCTTTGTGTGTATCGAGGAAGATACTTGGGATTTCTAAGTCTACTTCTTCATTCCTAATTTATATTTATAAATGCTTAGTTTAATAATTATTCTTTAGAAATCTACACGAATAGTAAAAATTGTATTAAAATTAATTCTATGAAATCTGTATGTAGAAAATTCTTGCGTTACTGACTGACTGACAGACAACGCACAGCCGCAGGAAACTTTTGCGCGCCAGAAGCTGTAGCTTGGTATGTATGTTAATAATAATGTCCTCCCGACCGATTTCGGCCACGGCGGCTTCTATATATGAGACTTGCCAACTGCGCGGGACATATAATAGTGCACAAGTGTGCGCGCATACACAAGTGCACTCTCTATTCCCTCACTCTCATAGTCCGATGGGACGCCACATGCGACACGACCGGAGAGAGATTGGGTGCAAGACCAACGGCTTAAAGTGCTTTCTGAGGAACGGGGGTGTGACACCGCCAACTTCCTGACTCCGAACTTCTATTGAATAATTCCTATCAGAAAAACCCAATATCAGTTTTTGTTCGACCCGGGAATCGAACCTGAGACCTCATGATCCACAGTCGCTAACACTACCACAGGACCACAGAGGCAGTCAAGACATGTATGTTAATAAGGGACCGTAGCCCTAAAAAGGGATTTTATGAAATTCCCAGGGGATCAGACAGAAACAGTAAAATTAAAATAAAATGTGCGGATGTTGCTGGTATCCTCTCATTATAAATATAACCTTGCTATTGAAATAAGTGCGTAAGTTTGTCCTATGAGTGAATGTTTGTTACTCTTCACGCGAGAACTACTGAACGAATTTGATGAAACTGCGACCTAACTCCGCTCCAGGAAATCTCTACTTTTTCACTTTAATTCAAATGTTATCGCAAAAAAAAACACAACACATTCAACTCAAACAGTACACATACAAAAGTAACCAAACAAAACATTATGGACCCAAAAACATCAACACAAAAATAAAAATCAACATAATTGAAAATCACCAAACAATTGTATAATCAGTATGAAAACGGCTGTCATGATCGCATACCGATATGTTTTCGGTCGTTATCACATTACAATGGAATGTTTCATACAGTTCGCATTACGTTTTAAATCAGCCATTTTACCACAATAACCCATTTAAAATCGTTCGAGGAAACATCTGCTTTTGTTACTTTAATTATTTTATGGAAGCGTTGTGTTTGAGCGAAGAATACTAAATTAATCGCACGTTTAAATTAAATTGAAGTGTCTGTCCGTGATTTCAACTACTAACATAATTATACATAAAATTGAAGTATGTCTGTGATTTTAAATTTACCATGTTTTCCATAACGATTGTAGTTATTGTCATGATTTCAAGCCATAAAAATCGCTTTTTGTAATTTTTCTCTATCTATATTTCTGTTATTCTGGGGTCATCTTTGAAACGGCTTTTTTAAAGTTACTTTGAATGAATAATAGAGAGAAAATTACAGACTATAATTTGCCTCAAACATATTTAAGGATCAAGTCTTACTGCGAAAATAAAATATTGTACAAAGAATTTGCAATAACTGGCCGGTAGACGACGCTTTCAACATAAAATAATGCAGTTGTAACAGTGGGGAAAAGCTAGTTCAGAAATAAAATATTGTTGATGAACCGTCTGAAATGTGCTACGAAGCCGCTGAAAGTTTTCCAAGTATGAATTGCAAGCTGCATTTTGCATGTTCTAGCATAAAGAAAACAAGTTTGTACAGAGAAGGAGTTGGGTGCATGGATGCGGGTGCAAGGCTAAGTGAAAACTATTTCAATAAGTTTTAACAAGACCGAGGACTGTCTATGTGTGAGGGGTTTAAGTGAAATAGGGAGATGCTGACGTTGTTTGTCAACTTTGATGATTAACGTACTGGGATTGGAGGTGAGATATAGTTTCACAAAGCTATTTTATGTAGACTACTCGGCCCGGATCTTGCAATTCTGCAATTTAGCTGTGCAGCTTAAGAGGCCGTTCCAAATTTCACGGACTGCGTGTATAGGTATTTTACGCCAAGCGCGCGGGCAACGCGATCGAGTTGTCAATGTGTAGCCCAGCAAAATCTACCTTGCAGTGAACTCACGGAGACAAAACAAATTGATACTTTGACCAATAAAATTTATGATCGTCATACAGAATTATTTTGGCTAAGGTATTTTGATGTTTAAATGTACTAACCAGGTAGATTCCATTGTAGTTGTTAAAAAAATCCGACTTCAAACAGTCGTAGATCTCATTTACTTAGATTACAATAAATACTAATTCTAGTTATTCTGTTATAAAATCCAAAATACTGAACCGATTTCGAAAAACTTTCTATGGGACCAAGCTGGAAGTAATATCATTACATCCTATCCTATAAAATAAAAATAAATCCAAATTGGTCCATAAATGATGCATTAGTGAGGTAATAAACATAAAAATATATAAAAAGTAATACAACCGAATTGTGAACCGCCTCCGTTTTGAAGTCGGTTGAAAATATTAATCCCTTCTATAATATTATAAATTCGAAAGTGTGTTGTATGTATGTTCCGTTTTCACGCGAAAATGGCTGAACCGATTTTGTTGAAATTTATTATAGATATATATTGGACCATGGAGACGGACATAGGCTATCATAAGTTGCAAAAATTAAACTGGGAGGGATTGTAGGGAGGATAGAAGTTTGTACGGCAGAAATTTTCCTCTTGGAAGTAAAAACGCATGCGCGAATAATTGAATGCTGCGAATGTGCTATCTGTCAGTACTGTCACATCATACATATTGTCATATTGTGCACGGTGATTCCATTGTTCGCATATCTAAACTAATAATTATATACTACGCTAAAACGGCTGAAACGATTTTCTCTACCCACTAAAATTATAAATGCAAAAGTGTTTATTTTATAGATATAATAATTGGACATGTATTGAAACATGGCTTTGACATTTGTCATGGATACTGATCAAGTTACATTGTACTTTATAGAACTTCTGACTCTTTAGAATAATCAGGAGTGTTTTCACACAACTTGAGACTGAAAGTAGATATTACCCCGAATTTAACGCGCGCAAAGCCGCAGGCAAAAGCTAGTATAAAATATAAATGAGATTATACTTAAGCTGAAATAGTTGCCGAATCTTTTTCTGGGGTATTCATCTCCTTATTTATTGTACTATTACAAATCAACTGATAGCCACCATCGCCGCTATGTACTGTTTGCAAAAATAAATAAGTGAAAGTAACGTCTTAATGTTTTGTTTTCAATACCATGCTGTGACCATTTATAACACATAAATCATATATGTACCAACATTTCCATTTTTTCTGGCAGGAAGTATTTAATAATAAAATCTTATAGAACAAACCTCTTAGACGGTGATTGAGTCATTATTAAAAACAACATTTTAGATGGAACTTTATAAAAATGTAGCAAAGGAAATCAGCTGTTCCATACAAAATTGGACTTTGACATCGACAAAATGAATGGAACAGGTGCTTTTTGCCGCGATTTCGGCTGTCTGTGCTATGTATTCCTAAGAGGCTTACACTAAGTATACAAATAAGTAACATTGTATACAGTGTAAAAAGACCCTTAACGAAAACTGAAATCCCATGTTGTACCAATCACTACGAAATTTTTTTACTTCGGCACCATATCTGGGAAATTACTGGTTCAGGAGATATTGAGGCTCAACGTTAGTATGGATTTTTTCTAATTAGGTACAAAATCGATGCATTTACTCCACCAATATGTTCTTTAGACGCCCTATGACCCCATGGATAAGTAGGTATTTCGAGCATAGCACGCACGCGCTTTTAATTGCGGTTTAAATGTGAAAACTTAAAAATATTCGTTTCCCAGGTATCATTCTTGGCATAATGTACACATCCAGTAGACTTCGGCTTGGTGATTACACAATATTCTTAACTAATCTGTCATAAGGCGCTAAAACTATCAAGCTATTGGGTGAATAGTCGTTAGATCCAGATTCCGTATATATAAGACCGTTTCTATAAACTTTAAACTTACATGGGAATATTAATCCTGCTGCTATTAACTCACAAAGTCCGCCATAAGTAGCATTTTTCATCATTTTAGCAAAATATTCGTCAGGTGTTAAGTAGTTATTACCTTTCCTGTCCTGGGTCGTAACTTAAAATTTGATCCAGTCATTAACCACATATCTGACAATGTCTGAACGCACCATCGCTCTATTTTGTGTCCCGTACATTAAATAAGAGCGAGCACGAAACAAACATGCACCGTCACCAACTATAGGGACGACAGTACATTCTTTAACTTCTCCATTAACGTTCAGATTTTTTTAGCCATTTTAAGAAACTCTAACCGACAAAACCTACGTTTAAACCAAACGAAAACAAAATAAATGCCAGATACAAAGCTGAGTCTATAACCAAAACTACTAAACCGAAACAAAGCAAATGCAATCCAATGCAATCCAATATATGCCAAGATAAGAACAGCCAAAATCGTCAAATATAATCCGCTATAAATATTTAGGTATGGTATGTACTATACAGCAACCAAAAATATTTAACGATCAACAACATCCAACCAACTGCGTACAACTAACCTACCTAACGATGAACGTTAAATAATAACTGGAGAGGGTCATTAATCCGCAGAAACTCTTAACACCTCGATTCCTCAACGCTATCTATTGTCAACATTTACAACTAAAATTATTTTGTTCGTCTTAATTTATTCGTTCCATTAGGTACTGATAGTTCAATCAAATACATTTACATCCTCCATCATCCCTTAGTTTATCCCCACGGGGGTTGAATTTATCTAAATTATATTTAAGCGGACGTCTTCATCATAGTAGCTCCAATCTTTTCAGTTCAATCAGTCGAAAATCTATGAAAATTTATACAAACTTTCATCCCCTATTTTATCCCCTTAGGGGTGGAATTTATAAAAATCCTTTCTTAGTGGATGCCTACGTCATAACATCTACCTGCATGCCAAATTTCAGTCCGATCCCTCCAGTGGTTTGGGCTGAGCGTTGATAGATCACTATGTCAGTCAGTCACCTTTGAGTTTTATATATATTTAGATACAATTTCTGACATTAATAAGAATCACCTTGTGATCTAAGTGAATAATGTATTTTTTAATTTTGCGGTATTTATTTTATAAGAGCATCGGTTTCGTTACCATTATTTTATTATACATATTCAACAATAATAACTCACATTAAGAAGGGTTGGTCGCGCTATAAATACAGTGGTGGTTACAAGGCACGCACACAGACGCAGTGACAACGGCAAACGGCACACGTCCTACCTCGATGAGCGCTCAGCGCGGTCTAAAGTTCTGTAGACGCGTACAGGATTTATATAATGATTTCTAGTTTCGTTTAAAAATTAATTTAAAATATTTGTAAACACATTTAGAAGCTGATTTCTTTTTCCTAGCAAGGTATTATATCAAATGTTATTAGGGACTATTTGTTTTTTTATTTCTTAGTATATTTTATGTGATAAAAAATAATCCATTTAGACGTAAACTGACAATTTAATGACATTTTACGTAACATTTTTTGGTTTATTTCTGAATGAAACCTAATATTATGGCACAATCATACCAAGGGGAAAGATGTTGTTATGTCGTAGATGCATTTAAAAGTTAATTACTCACATTATTTTCTATGTCATGGACCATCGCGTAATGCTCATAAAATGATTTCTTCAAAACATGCTTTGCGGAAACTTGATTTTTCTGTTGTAGGTAATTAAACACTTCTTTTTACTACCATCATACCATAGTAAATGAAGTGATTTAATAGAATCATCGTTAATTTCTTTATTTGTTGATATATCTGAGTCACAATCACGTATCTACGTGCGTGTTAACCACCAAAATGGCTTAAAAAACAGGAACGGCCTCTTAAAAATAAAGAAGACCGGGCAACTATTTTGGTTTTTCGGTTTGAATGGTTTTTATTCGCATAATTATGTCATGATTGGTTTGTAATATTTTTCAATATGTTTCGTATATCTTACAATTAGAATATTATTTTAAAGTTTCATGTTCGTATGTTTGTAATTAACTAACTGTAACTTATGAAAAATATCAAAGCAATCACAATTTCATGCAATTTGTGCCAAAATCTTCGGCTACAGCGGGCCACAAAATAAATACATATATTTTTTCGAGGTAACTCTTGCAGTAGCCACAAATTTCTCGGGGAACATTACAATCTTTCTATCAACGCTTACACACAACCCACAAGACTATTCTGTGAGGATTACAAAATTCGGCACAGTAGGTCGGTCACTATACCATACGTGTATAATTTATATCTAGCTTGTTGTTTCTAATTCATAACGTGACCATACAATTTAATTAAGTCAACAATGCACCCGTACTTTAAAGTTCATCTCTGTCCATCTAATAATTTTTCATACACTGACCGGTGCCAGCAAGTCCTTGTCTATTTAAATTTCATGAGATCACGCGCTCCCAGTATGGCATCGGTGTTCTCGCAGTCAAAAGTCATACAATATTCATATTCAAGGTACTTTATAGGTGATGAATTATACGAGCAACCGAAAAGTTATAAAATTGAACGTTTCATGTTGTTTAATAAGTGATCAGTTTGCGCTTAGGTTGCCAAGTTTTGGGATACTTTAATCAACTTTGATCTTTCTGCAAGAGGGATTTAACGAACACCATTATACAATATTAATATTTTCACGCCTTTAAAACGATATTGGTATAAGTGGGTTATGAAATATGAAAGGATGGATGGCATAGCGGGTTATGCGGCTACTTTGTCTCTTAATACTGAATGTTGTGGGTGCGATCACTACAGAGGCAGCATTTTCTATGACTCTCAGATTCATGTTCTATATCTAAATAATAAAATAATAATAAAATCGTTTATTAATTTCTCTCTCACACAGTATAGTTACAATCAGGTCTTAAATTACGTGTTACATTATCAAGTAGGTGAACCTGTGTGAGAGACTGGTATCTGAACTAGGAGAACCTGTATGACAGATTACCAGTCTCTCCTAACTAGACATGTCGGAGCTTAAGTGTAACTACATTGATTAATTGGTAAGTTACATTTTTATGAGTGAGAAAAAACAATTTTAACAAGAAAACCATATTATGCGCATGTGTGTGTGTGTGTGTGTGTGTGTGTGTGTGTGTGTGTGTGTGTGTGTGTGTGTGTGTGTGTGTGTGTGTGTGTGTGTGTTGTGTATTTTATTGTTTATATTGAGTGTTATATATATATATATTATATATATCCATATGTGTGCTAACCCTACGACAATGAAGTATCATCTTGGGATCAGAGACAGCTGATGTGCTAGAAACTCTGTTAGCCGTGTATAAACTTACTTACATTTATATATTAAGTTGTAACAAGCTTTCCGTTTCCTCGTAGTTTAGGGATTTGAGCCATGCAGACGTGTTCTGTTTGCAAAGGTGCTTAGGAAGTGAAGAGATGTTCAGTTGCTTATTCACCTTATTATACAAGAATCTGCCCAGGAATCCAAAAAATCTGCCAGAAAATACCGTAGACCAATGGCTACCAGTTTGTGGGCCAGCCTTGTGTTGCAGCCGTTTTTTAGGGCGCGAAGGGTCGTAAGGGGCGAGAGAATGATACCTTAGTATAGTATTAAGGACAAACAACTGGCGCACCGTTAGGACATCCGATAGTAGGTACAAATCCCTAGTAGGGTATAGGAAAGGCAAAGAAAGGCTTACCTTGAGAACTGCCCTTTGTGCCCTTTCTACCTTTATCAGTTTGGTTTTGCATGCCCCACCCCATACTGAGGTACAATATGTCAAGATGGGTTGACAAAGAGACGTGTAAACCATTTTTATTACTTTTTTGTCAGCTATGTGACGCAATCTTTTAAAGATGGATATTAATTTCCGTGTTCTGGATGTGAGAAGATCTAGATGGTTATCAAAATTCAGAGCACTGTCTAGCATAACACCAAGATACTTGATATGAGACGTACATTCGAGGTGATCACAGGAGCAGGAGTCATAGGTTAGGCAGGTGTGCGCTGTGATTGAATAGTTTTCAAGTATGTCAGATGGAACTGTTTTTATAGCGAAAGGAATATATTTAGTTTTTGTAACGTTAAGTGTGAGGCCATTAGTTTTGAGCCATAAGCATTCTGTATTAAAACCCGATTGTGCAAGAGCATAGGACTCATCCCAAGTATCTCCATGAAAGACCAGAGCTGTGTCGTCTGCGAAAGTTACAATTTTCCCATTTTTTAAGTGAAGTTTGCACAGATCATTAATGAATACAAGGAAAAGTGTGGGGCCAAGTACGCTACCCTGCGGTACGCCAACGGTAATAGGTAGGTCGTCGCTAACCACACCATCGACTCTCACTCTTTGGTACCTGTCAGTCAGGTAACTGGTAAACAATCTATGTTGAGCATCCCGGATACCCAGCCTATGCAACTTCTCCAATAAGAGTGGGACAGAGACCGTGTCAAAAGCCTTAGCTAAATCTAAGAATATTGCAATAACTTTTTTCTTAGTGTCTAGTTTACAGACAATATGGTCAACCAAAGAGTGTACAGCATCATTTGTTGATTTCCCAGCTCTAAATCCAAACTGTGCATTTGACAATAAGTTTTTTGTCTCAAGGTAGTTAATTAGTCTTTTATTGAGTACTCTTTCTGCCAGTTTAGATACAGTAGGTAGAATAGAAATAGGCCTGAAATTATTGACACAGGCTCTGTCTCCACTCTTATGGATGGGAACTACTTCGGCAAGTTTGAGCTCTTTGGGAAAGACTCCTGTACAGAACATTAGATTAAATATGTACGAGAGAGGGTTTGTTAGAATATGGTGATAACGTTTCAAGAACACGCCTGAGATATTATCCCGTCCTGTCGTATTGACTTTTTTTAAGTTCAGTATAAGGCTGCGCACCTCTGCTTCAGAAGTTGAGGACAGGACAAACGAAAAAGGTTGCGAGTCAATGTCAGTGACACGTAGCAAGCTATGGCTAAGGGCTTTTTCAGCTAAGTTTTTACCTATCGAAGTGAAGAATTGGTTTATGTTATTAATCGAGGAAACTGGATTTGTGGGAGACAGTAAATCTGTAGCAGGATTACTACTTTTGTTATAATGGGTCACATTCTTAATGGTGTCCCATAACGACTTACTACTAGTGTTAGCTGCTGTTTTTAATAAATTAGATTCGTAATCTTTTTTAACCCTTTTTAATAATGAATTGCAAAAATTTCGGTATCTTTGGTAAGTTAATTTTATAATCTCATTATCCGGATATTTCTTAAGTTTTATATGTAGTTTGTCTCGGTTCCTCATACATTTTAGCAGACCTAGGGTTATCCAAGGCTTTTTAATGCGCTTGCGATTTGGAAGAGAGACAACTCTTGTATTAGATTCTATGACAGTATTTAGATTAGATAACAGTAAGGAGGTGGCAACTTCAGGATCATTTGTACCGTATATAGAACTGAAACACATTTCACTCATATCAATATCTAGTCTATCATAGTCTATTTTCTTTAAAGTAAAATATTTTTTCTGTTCTACCGATCGTTTCAATACAATAAACACACAATCGTGATCAGTTATTGAGGTTTCCGCGACATAGCAAGAGGCAGGTAAAACAGTTTTCAACATGATGTGGTCTAAGCACGTTTTGTTGTGTGTAGGTAGTAGATGTGCCGGTAGTATACTATGAGAGGCTAGTAGGTTCAGGTATGTAGAAGAGTTGGGGTCTTTATTATTAGGCATTATATCCACATTTATATCTCCAATAATGACAATATTAGAGGTTTTTAAGGTTGCTAGTAACGCATTAAGTGATTCGAAAAACGGTGTGAGATCCTTATAGCCTGGCGGACGATATATAGCGACTATTGATGTATAGCAGTCGGTTTTTAGCGTTATGCAGTTAGCATCTTGCAATGTTACTTGAACAACAGATAGTTTCATGTTATTCTTGTAGTAAACAACCACGCCTTCGTTTTGCGAAAGATTATTTTCAGTCTGTACATAATTGTAACCCTGGATCGAAGGTATATAGTGAGTGTGACGTAACCAGCACTCAGTACATATAATTAAATTCCAATCTGTATTAGATCGCTCTAGCAGTGTTAACAATCCTGAAAAGTTACGGTTAATACTGCGGATATTTTGATGAATAACTTTAAGGCTTAAGTCGGAGTTGTCTATTAGTTTTGAGCAATCATCTATTTCACAATTTACCGAATGAGCAACATTATAGTTGTCAAGGAGACCGTTTATTTGGTTAGTATTATCGAATTAAAGAGTTTAATATACATACGATGGTGAAAAATACAGGTGCAGTGATGTGCAGGTATGGATATAGCGAGAATATAAGTTTAAGCATTACATAAATCCAGATCCGATGAAAGGTAGTATCTTTTGCAGTATATGCAGTGTACGGGCAGTCAACTAGTTTAGTGGTATTTTTCGAACAGTATGTAGTGCAAGGGTAGGGTTGTGGGTATGATAAAGTATAGAAGTTTGTGTGAATGTATAAGGGTAATAGCGTGTGGGTTATGTGATATACATAGCAATATATATTGTATTTAGTAGTAATTTTTGTATTGAATGTTGTGTATGGGTTGGGGTGTAGTGAGTGGAATATTGTAAAATTATAAGTGTATAAGGGTAACAGTAGTGTTGTGAGTACAGTAATGAATAAGTTTAAGTGTGTAGGAGTAGTGTAATTGTATAAGAATAACATTGTGTGAGTTATATTTCGTACATACCAACAAATATAAAGTTTAGTATTCATGTTAAGGTCGTAACATATTTTGTTGATATTAGCTGCGTAATGTGTATAGAAATGTAAATATAGAAATGTGGAGTATGACTGGGTTACAATGATAGCAAGTAAGCGCATGGTAAGTATTTTAAGTAGTACAATATGAAAAGTATTAAAATAAGTATTACTTAATAACAAAACATGGCAAAACGTGTTATGAGTAATAATATTAAGAATAAAAACCAAAGATAGTCATTTCTGTGACAAACGTGCGAAGTCCTGCTCGGAGTCTATGCGTATGGCTGTCGAGTCCTGTAGTTTTTTAATATAAATTTTACCATATGAGGTCCAGGTGCTGTGGTAGTGATTTTCTTTCACGAACTGTCTGGCCATATAAGCAAGTCTTCTCCCAAGGCTTGTCAAAGACTCGTCGACATAAACAGGTTTAGGAGTGCCAGATAAATTGAGGTGAGAGGTGTTAAGCTTATTCTCCTTATTCGTTTTGTTAAAGTTTCTACATTTCTTAATGAAACCATCCTTACAGAATGTGGTGGAGAAGTTTACAACTATATGGTTGCTGGACTCACTTTTAGTTTTAAGGCGGTAAACGTCATGGATATCGGAGTCCGAGATTTGGTGATGTACAACCTCACCTACAGTCTTTGCCAGTGAGCCTAGTGTAGATTTATTTTCTGAAGGTAGTTTAGGAATATTCCTGATTTCGACAGAAGTAGAACGTGTATTTCGTTCCAATACCTCAACCTTACTTTCGAGCGATTCAATTTTAAGTTCATAAGCCTTATTTTTTTGTTCCAACAATGTCATTTTCTCTATCACCTCATCGTACTTAGCGGAAAGGAAAGCAATACTATGTTGTATCTCAGTGTTCTGGTCTTTGATAACCCTAACTGATTCGATGATCGTCTCTAACTTGGCGCTCTGTTTAGCCTCAAAAGACGTAAACATTGCTTGGATCTGATCAGTCAGTGAGGTGTGGGCCAATTCACCCTCATTTTGAAGAAGTCTACGCTTTGTCCTATGAGTGATATTAAGATCCGCAAAGTCGGATGCCGCAGAGTCTTGTGTACCAATATCCAGGTGCGGTGCCGATCCATACGTTAATACAGGCGTCTTTGATAGATTTGGGTGATTTATTGGCTTTGGAGGAGTATGCTTTAGTGACATTGTTTGTCAATCAAAACAAGTACCTAGCAGTTATAATCTCGGTGTGGTGTATAAAAAACAAGTTTTCAAGTGGGCTGCGTATGAGTTTGCGTCGTAACAGTAGGGCCAAGTAGGCGCGGCAAGCGAGGCGGCACGCAGCACTAGTGTAAAAAATATAGTTATCTTGCTTACGCGCGAAGCGATGCTCGAAGCCGGGGCGGAGCTAGTAGTCTTCGCGGTGAAGGGCGTGGCACGACGAACTTGTGAGGTATATAGCTGTCACTTTCCACTGATGAATGTCTCGCTCAGACTGTGCCAGGCGCCCAGTTACACCTCCTCGCGGTTGCTGCGCTCCGAATATTTTGATTCAATTTTCAAGAGAACTTTTTCTTTTATTTATGTAAATTATTTTGTTACGGATTATTGTAGACACGACCGTACTCCGCGGTATCCAGGGGGGAGAGAGAAATGTACATTGATTCAGCTGGTTGCATGTCTGTCAAATCCTACGCGATACAGGACTTATGTTTTGTGCGTGTTTTGGTCTTTCTTAAAGAAAATAGGAAGAAAGATTTGTACATTAGCTGGACTTATCTTAGTTGATAAGATTGATACTTTATGTTATTTCTTATAAAGATGAGTAACACGTGAGTCCTCTAAGCAATACAGAAGCAATTTCATAGCTGTGTAATTGACAAAATGTAACAACGAAGGCTTACCTAGTGGCTGACGGGGATATCTTAAAAGCGTTACAGGTACTTCACAGGCAAACTGACCTCTTAATTCTGTAGCCGAGGATCAATAGGAACTACAATATTTTTATATCTCTGTTCTTTTCAGTCTGATTTCATAACTAGCCTTCCCCTACCTCGTCCATTGAATCTTCGTATCGCATCGCTTGCCTTCAACAAAATGATAAATTGCTATTATGCTAGATGCTATTTCATCATTCAAGTATGGCTCGTAATATGATGATACGTCGTCTGAAGCCTTCCTTATGGGGTATCGTATATTATAGCTGTTGTATCGATTGGTAGTTTCAGAGATTAGCAAGTTCATATAAACAAACAAACTCTTCAGCTTTATTAGATAAGCACAGATTATACTGTTTACCTTGAACTCTACACAGATTATACTGTTTACCTTGAACTCTATACTTTAAAAGGATCACGAAGTCACAGTTCGTATGACATTGAATAATATTTTGAACTGGCTCTCTTACAACAAATTAAAAATAAACATCTCCAAAACCCAATACATACATTTCTCGAACTACAAACAAATACCGGTACAAATTAACATTACACTTGACGAAAAAAACTAAATAAAGTTTATAATATAAAATTTCTTGGACTTAATTTGGACGAACACTGTAACTGGAAAATACATATAGACTCAGTATGCAAAGGAATTAGTAGGTTTACATATGCTCTAAGAGAATTAAAGAGAACCACCAATGAAGCAGCAACTCTTACAGCCTACCATGGTCACGTGGATTCTCTTTTGAGGTATGGTCTGCTATTGTGGGGTAACTCAACCCACATTACTAGAGCGTTTACTATGCAGAAAAAGTGCGTTAGAGCGATTAGTGGAGCCGGGCCTTTTGAGTCATGCAGACCACTTTTCAAGAATCTTGGTATTTTGACTTTGGTATCGTTGTACATCCTAGAAATAGGAATGTTTGTGAGGACCCATTAACAAATGTTTACCAGAGTGCGGGAAGATTGTAGGTTCCAATCAAGGGACCCCACTAAATTGAAAATGATAGCATGTAGAAGCACATGTCATAAAAATAATTGTTTCATGATGTGCATAAAAGTGTATAATCATATTCCACGTGCTTTCAGAGAACTTCCCACAACCCAATTCAAACGTAAATTAAAGGCACGGTTAATTGAAAACTGTTTTTACACCATTAATGAATACCTAGATTATAAATAAATATAAATTAATTTAAGATTATATGTATACTTATTGTGGTCCATTTGTTATTATAAGAAAATATAATTTAGTATTATCTTCTTTCATTCAGTATCTTCTTTCTCTTAGCGTTATCCCAGTTTCAATCTGGGGTCCGCTTACTAGTCTAACCGGATTTGGCTGAATATTAGCTTTTCCACAGAGCGACTGCCTGTCTGACCTCCGCAACCCGAAGGGATAGCGATATTCCATGGTTTAGACTACTGTCAGTTTATTTAGAAGGTACTGACGCCCTGTAACGACTGTCAAAGATCTTCATGACAACCGGGACCGACGGCTTAACGTGCTCTCCGAGGCACGGGACAAGCGATCATTAACAATTCAATGCGCACATAACTCCGAAAAGTCATTGGTGCGCGCCGTGGATTCGAACCCGATACCCTCTGCATGGCAGTCTGTTGGTATATCCACTCGGCTATCGCTGTCATTGTAATTTAGTATTATTGTATAATTTAAATATTTAAATTTTCACATGCCTATTGCAGTCGAGATGTCCTGTACTTTATTATTATTAAGTAACAACTTGTAATACCATCTCATGTGAATAAATGACTGATTCTGATTCTTTAATATTCTGACGTTTAATATTTTAATTCTACGCTTCACCTTTTACGCTCTATCCACCAATCCTTTCAAATATAATATTTATACATACAAAATTTAATCATTCCAATGAACCATCTTAACTTCTCAGGTTTAATATCGACGTTAACCTACATTGTCATAGTAAAAATCGTATTACCTGATATTTGACCTAATACAGGGGAATGTTTTACAATCCTATAAAAAGCCCCATGGAAGGCCCGCTCCCCTTAATGGTGCAGATAAGGTGTTTACTTCAAAGTCGTCTGTTTGATAACCCTAAGGTTAAATGGTGGTGGATAGATTAAAAGGACTTTTGCAAGTTTAAAGCAGATTGTGAAACAAGTTTTGTAGAAATGTAACAAAATAAATTTAAAGCCAAAAATTTACAAAAAAAGTAAAGAATATAACTGCCTTTTTATTAATAGTATTCAAATTGGTTTTCATACATTTATTATAGTGATAATGTAAGGATTATGACAATATTACATGCATTCAAATCTGATTAGGCATGTCGCATTAAGGTACGATGGAAATTAAGAAAATTACAATTTTTGGACGGTTGTGTAAAAAAGCGTTGTTATATATAATATAGGCTGTGTGTTTAAGTTATTGTCAGAATGTATCTTTAAACCTGTGCCGGGATATATCTTTGAGTCTATGATATAGATAGATACGCTTCTAACCTTCTTCAAAAAGGATGAGTTCTCAATTCTACGCCTATTTTTTGTGTGACCTGCAACATAACGTCAAAATTTTATCTTCGACTGCATGCATTTTTGCTCCGTATCTGATAATATAAATGCCCATATATAGCTTATATGTATAATTATGGTAATAATGACGGTCTGTTTATCTCGAGTATCGTAACGAGTATTGAGTGTTTTGTCACGTGGGTCGAGTGGATGTAAATCAAAGTTATGATTAAAGTACCGTTTATTTCACAATGTAAAATAAATCAAGTTTTTATTACGCAATGATCTCATTTCATTTGAAGTCATAGTAACAAAATTGTGTACAACAAAACAATTGTATTTCTAAATTTACTAAAACTTTAATATTAGACATATAACATTTTATAATTATTCAAATTGTACTCTGCAATTTTGCTAAATGTTTTAGCTGTATCGAAAATATTTTTTTATAAGCAATGATATTAAAATGTAATATTAATTCGAAATTGTAAAATTTTAGCGTAGTGTTTGATAGAATATTAAGTTACATCATATTTACATTCAATAAGCAATCTGCAATCAAAATTACTCAGAGATTATCTTGTCTTTAGATATACTGTAAAGCTTTCAGTTATGAATATTAATATGACACTTTCGTTAAATACACAGCTTTTTAAAACAATGTTTCGAATACAAATATACAAGTAGTAATTTTCATTATAATTTCAGATTATACTACTAAAATTATAGTTATCTACACACTCATCACACAGGAGCTGTTTAAAAATTTGTCGAATTTACAATTTTAGATAATTTGCACTTCGTTTAGTCTTGACTCCATTAGATAAGCAGCGCAGATGCGCAATATTTCACCAAACTAAACATATTCAGTCCCAATACTCTAAGACCAAATTTTAATTTCATTATTTTCATTCACTTCATTATTTTTCATAAAGTTCGCTGTTCTTTTCTTCATTAACATGTTATGTATTATTCTACTCCGCATTTTTTTCGTTTGTTGAAATAGATGCTGTGTTGTTCCTAGAATTGCCAGGTCGAGTTTGATGATCCTTCAGCAGGCTTTTCACGCTAGACGTAAACCGATTCTTAGGTGATGGTATTTCTTCTATAGGTGTTAATATAGTGACTGAAGCTCTTTCACACAGAGGTTTGAGAAAATCATCACTTTATGTTTTCAATGTTAAATTCAAATCAAAATGTGGTTTATGCTTCTTTCCGTTGTCGTCTTTAAGTTGCGCAACTCTAGTTGGCGATATTGTGTCGCTTATTCGTTCCTTCTTTTCGGTTTTTGATGAGGAAGGTTGTGGTGATGTAGAATCCATTGTCTTTAATATAATTTTATCTAAATATTAAAATTGTTCTCGTAGTACGCAAGCACAATATTCCTCACTGAACATTGGTTTAATGGAGTCGACGCTCTGTTCTAGACAGCTCTTTAGTGCGTTTGTGTGCGAGCCATTTAATACCTTATTTAATTTTATCACTGTTATCTGCAGATAGTCATAATGGATACGATTATAGGACAGCTGATATGAGATGTGTCATAAGCTTACAGTAAATTGCGCGGCGACTAAACGTAATATTATTGATGGGAATAAATATGATTGGTGGGCTTCGTGTTAAACTGATAGATTTAAGGCAATATGTTGATACTAGCTTAGTCATTGCTTAGTTAACTAATAGACATAATAATATTATGTTGTCCGTTTATCCATAAAGAATATCGAATTAAATGTCAAAGAGGTTTTTGTAATTTACCTTTATATAATATATTACGGTGGCCTGAAGGCATTCAGACATGCAGTATTAAGCACTGAATAAAATATATTTATCGCAACATATTAATTTATTATATTGTAAAGGCGAAGGTATTTGGGAGAGAAATGATACCACTGACTGCTCTAATAATACTCTCTATATTTTAGGATTACACATGATTAAATAGACATGTTGATTACATACACATACACAAGTATAACATAGGTACATTACATCAATTACACACTACACCTCCCAAGGCGGTGTAAAAATAAAATAAAATTACAATTTTGTTTTATTTTATTATCCTTACCTAATGGTACGTAAAAATACTATACGCTTTAATTTAATACATAATTGATTCAGTAGTTTTAAAAATAGGTATACAAATTATAAATAAAAGATAAAAACTTTGTGTAATATCTAAAATATTACTGTTGGTGGTACAATTTAGTTCTATTTTTGTGAATAACATCTACTTTTCCATTCTTTAATATTTTGACATTCGGTGACTCGTCAGAAATAACTCTATATGGCCCAGAATAAACACAATCTAATTTATTACACATATTATTCTTAACTAAAACTAAGTCATCAGAATGATAAGTTGTTGGATTTACATTTTTATCATATCGCTCTTTTCGTTCTAATTTACTTTTGAGAAGGTTGTCTCTAGCATCTTTCAAAGACTTTTGTAGTCTAAATTTTAATTCAAATGGATAATAATCATAATTATAGAGTGGATCTACTCTATTTATATTCGTAAAATTACTAGGCAAACAGCACTTTTTACCAAAAACTAACTCGTAAGGAGTATATTTAGTAGATGAATGAACCGAAGTATTATAGCAAAATGACCAAAATGGGAGCCATGTACTCCATGTCTCAGGGTGATTGTCTGTTTGAATACGAAGATATGAGTTTAAATGTTTATGTGTGTTCTCCAAGGCACCTATGCTTTGGTGATGATAAGCAGTAGAGTTTAACTGTTTGACATTCAAAAGTTTACATACCTCCTTAAATGTTGATGAGAGAAACTCTGTCCCACGATCTGTCGCTATCACCTTCGGTACTCCATACCTTAATATAAAATTATTGACTAATGCTTTCGCGACTTCTTCTGTTGTCTTAGTAACTAAAGGATAAGCCTCAATATATTTAGTTAGTTCACACTGTAACGTGAGAATATAACTATAATTATAAGTATCTCTGTCTAGAGGTCCTACTAAGTCAATATAAATTTTCTCAAACGCAGTATGCGCTGTGGTAGTTATCTCCATTGGTTGCTTAATATTATGAGTAGAATATTTTTGTTTTTGACATTTGTCGCATCTTTTGACAAATTCCTTAATATCATTTTCTAATCCTGTCCAATAATAATATTTTTTAATGTTATTGAACATTCGTCTCACACCCGCATGGCCACTCGTGGGTAAGAGATGAAAATCGTTCAAAATTACTCGTTTATCATCTTTATTTTCTATTCGATGTACATCCTTTACTATATGTAATTGGGGACCGGTCCAATCCTTTGTATTATCTATCTCATTTAATAACTTTTCTATAAAAATATTATTCTTTTCTTAATCGCTCAAATACATCTTGTAGGTTTCTATTATGTATACTTAATTGTCTTCCAAAGACCACCAAATCATCTAAGTAGACCAGACATTTTTCGTATGTTAATCCAGTCATGGCCATAGTCATCATTCTAGAAAAAGATCCTGGACTCGTTTTCAACCCCATGGGCATTCGAGTCATCTGATACTGTCCTGAACAAAATGCAGTGTACTTTCTGCTATTTTTTTCAAGATTTATATTATAATAACCTTGATACATATCTAAATGTGAAAAATAAATTGAACCAGAAAGTGAATCGAGTACTTCGGAAATATTAGGTAATGGAAACTTGTCGTCTTCAATACAATTATTTAATTTACGATAATCAATAACTAATCGCCACTTTTTCTGACCGGTTGAATCCGTCTTTTTCGGAACTAGTAACACGGGGCTAGACCATTCACTTTGACAAGGTTCAATGACCCCTTCACTTAACATTTTATCAATTTGTTGTTTAATTTCTCCCTTTTGAGAATGTGGTAAACGATAGGGTTTAGTGAATACAGGAACAACATTTGGTTTCAAACTAATTGAATGTTTATAAATACTAGTTGTAGACAGTTTGTCTCCTGGCAAATAAAAAATATCCGAGTACTTAGCGCACAAATTCTCAATCGATATTTGTTCTTCCTTATTGAGATGTTTCAAGTTCAAAGCTGAAAATAATTGTTTTACTCGAATTGCATCATTTCCTGACTTATCAAAATTACAAATGTTATATTCACTTAACTTTTCTATATATGGATTGACGTTAGATAATGTACAAGACTTATCCGTGGTATTTAATATCTTAATTGGTATTAGACCGTTTACTGGCTTAGCAATACAACTAGCTAAAAATACACCCTCACTAATTTCCTTAGAATGTACCACACACTCGTCAGTAAACTCTGTCTGAAAGTAATGTATAGATTCACATCTTGGTGAAATTACAAACGAGTTATTATATCTTAGTAAAGGTAAAACTAATTTAAAATTATTCTGTGTCCATAATGTAAAAGTTTCATTACAAAAATCTAATATAGAACTATGTTTACTAAGAAAGTCTTGACCGATGATGCCATTTGCCCTACATGGCAGAGAATCAAATACATAAAACTTAATACATTTAAGGCAATGTTCACCCGAAGTCAACGTTAAATATACATATCCAATTGCATGGACTTTGCCACCAATTCCATTTATAATTACGTCCTTTTTATGGAGTGGAAAGTTTTGTTCTAGAACATACTTATATTTCAACGCCGAAATTGTAGCGCCGGTATCCACTAACCACGAAAATGGTATGCTATTTGCCGACAACTTAATGTAATAATTAGTATCAGTAGCTAAAATAATCTTATTATTCACGAAAAAACTGATTTATTGTCTCATTGTTTTCAGAATCTGTTAAAACTTGAACCGAACGATTATTTGAATAGTTTTGGCATATCCTTCGGTTACCGCGGTTTCTATGGTAGGACTTACTTGTACCACGCGATGATCCTCGACCACGCTGAGTGGCACCGCGGCTCTGCTGCTGCGCCTGCGCACCCCCTCGATAGTTGTGGTGACCGCGATAAGCACGAGAATCATTTTTACGACCTCTATAAAAATATGACCTATTATAATAATTATTACGAAGGCCACGATAATTCTGTTGTCTCCCTCTCGGAGAATACATACCTAGGATCTCACCGGAACCTGGAGACGTACCAGCCGTGGATGTCTCCTCATCCTTCGCACCTTGTATCGCGTCCTTCATCGACTCGTAGTTCCTAGCTGCAATAATAGTTGAAAGACGCCGGTTTCGCAAGCCATCGGCAAATTTTTTAATTACTAATTTTTCATTGAGAGGTTTAATTATTTTATATGTCTGCAAATCTCCTTTGGCTTGTGATACCGTAAGGTCCACAAAAAGTTCTGAAAGCTGATTACCATACTCCTCAACAGACAAATTATTTTGTTTTAATTGCTGTATCTTATTTTGGATTGCGATAGGTGACTTTTGAGGCAATAAAACCCTACGCATATCTGTAATTAAATCCTCAACTTTTGTATACTCAGATTTCAATTGTAATTTAGCATGCTGAGACAACCTGCTCTTTAATACGAATTGAATTAAATTTAGTTTACACTCATCCTTAATTAATAGCGAGCTATAATATTCTATATTATCAATTAATTGTTTATAGGAACATTCATTATCAATTGTAATCATAGGTAACAAACTCAGAGCTACTTTCAAATTAAAAGACTCCATCTTAATATCTTGGTTGTTACTGTTATCACTAGTATTACTACTATTACTAGTACTAGCCATTGAACACAACTCTAAAATTCGATTATACAATGACACAAAATCAATACAAAATTTATCAATTAATATTTGCTCGTTTTGATCCACTTTACCCTTTTTTATATCAGCTAAAATTAAGTCTGTTACATTAGTATATTTTTCAAAAACTATCTTTGCTTCAGACAACTTTTTCTCTAATATATTACCACGCCTACGGTCAGGGCCAATTTTTATCAAATATGTTTTAATAGCTTTGAGTTCCTCATATAAAGTTTCTAAGGTATGTGCCATAACTTACCATAATTAACACTAATATTATTAGATATACGTAAACATAACATATTTTTATTTATTATTCAGGGCTGAGAGTAAAATATTACGATTATGCACTTATAATTATATAGTTCAAAGTCCATTTCACGCGCTTTGTTGTTGTAATATTTAACGGTTTACACTTCGCGGTTACGTTTTATTTAAGATTAAGCCGAACGATTAAAAAATTTTTTTTTTTTTTGTTATTTACACATTTAACCAAATTTCACTCGTCACTTAGATATTCACTTTTAACACTTTTGACACTTTTAACATACTAGGGATCATAGATTGTAGCCGAGAGCCGATGTAGGTACGTAGTGAACCGCTATCTTTGTTTTCATACCATCTCAACCTTGGGTCGCCCATGTAATCCTTTTTCAGGAGAATGGCCAGTCCGCCTCGAACTCAATCTCCGAGATATTGAACGCCTGTATATTTCCTGGCTTATCCAGCGTACATGACAACGCCGGTACAACTGCAGAATATAGTATAAAACGCCGATTCCCAGCACCAGCACCACTATAGCTAGCAGTATAGTGATTGTAGAAACATGGAATTTTACCTCCTCTAGATGTAAGTTGTTGGAACCGCCAACTGTGTTTTGCACCACTAAGGTCTCCTCTTTAGTTTGCTTGGCACCCATTGTTTAGTTCGAAACTGTAGTATTTTTGCACCGAGAAACGAACACGACGTATCGTAATAGCGAGCGTAATTACTACTAATAATTTAAACATCTTTAAACTTGCTCACCAAAGTCCGATTGTTTGAAGCACGAGCCTTATATGGCATAGAGGTGTCGGTAACGCAAGTAACGAGATCTGATGCGCGCGCGAACGCCCGTAGGCAGGGTCGCCATGTAAAGGCGAAGGTATTTGGGAGAGAAATGATACCACTGACTGCTCTAATAATACTCTCTATATTTTAGGATTACACATGATTAAATAGACATGTTGATTACATACACATACACAAGTATAACATAGGTACATTACATCAATTACACACTACAATATATATAGCATAGCAGCTATAGCTGAGTGGAGACACCGACGGACTGCCACGCAGAGGGTTTCGGGTTCGAATCCACGGCGCGCACCAATGACTTTTCGAAGTTATGTGCGTATTAAATAGTTAATTACCGCTTGCTGAACGGTGAAGGAAAACATCATGAGGAAACCCGCATGTCTGAGAGTTCTCCTTAATGTTCTCGAAAGACATGTGAAGTCTGCCAACCCACACTTGGCCAGCGTGGTGGACTATGGCCTAACCCTTCTCATAATGAGAAGAGGCCCGTGCCCAGTAGTGGGACAGTATAAAGGGCTGATGATGATGATGATTATTGTTTTGTTAAAATAACTCGTAATGCCAGTCACATCGTGTATTGACTGGTTTAACCATCTTTGTTCCCGCTCGCTCTAGGAACAACTTTTGTATCGTGATTGACTTTACAAATATAGTCACAATAATTAAAAGATACAAAGAACACACATAGGAGAAACAGCAATAAGACTCCGCTCAAACAGATTACCGTGGCACGCTACATCGTGGCCTGTGACTGCCGTGCCTGCTGTCTCTTTCTCTTTTCTCTTTTTTTTATGACAACTCCTGCACTAGGAAGAAATTCCTGTGTCGCGGGAGACTATACAAATATTCAATCAACGGACACAAAGAACACCCAGACTCGAGACAACAATTTGTGGATCACACGAAGTGTTGACTCGCGTGGGAATCGAATCCACGACACGCGGCGCAGTACCAGGCGGCGAGGAGACCGCTAAAACCACTACGCCAACCGTGCAGTCATAGACACTGCATGCTGTAGCGGTCCATAGACACTAGTAAGTGGCGATTGGCCGCGACTGCTGCCATCTAGCGGACTCTGAACGGCTAGTGGCCACGATCAGTGGCGCGTCGCGGCAACTGAGTGGCGAGAGACCGCCACACGTCTGCGGCTACTCCGTGCAAAGCGTATTAAAAATATTTACACCTTGTTGCCAGCCATCGGTGGTTGGTGGTCGGTTTGCGCGCAACCATAGTGGATGATATATAATGATGACTCGCGTGAGGAGCGTAGCCACGACGTCATCGCTTGAATCATTTCGCGATCCACGCAGTCATTTAGCAACTACGTCTAGAAATTATGTAAAATTTCATGCGATATCATCGAAGATCCGAAATTTGAGGTTCCAAATAACGTCTGTAGCGTTGTTTGTAAATGTCATACTAGAGTTGCATTATACAGTCATGTATTTTTTAAATTAAATAGCGTTAGCGTATAACTAAATAAGCTACCAGAAAAGCACCGTTATACTACCAAAAGTGGCATGCGAGATACTTCGTTGTTACTAGCATTTAGAAACCTAGCTTATAATGCAAAAACAAAATTTAAATAAATCGTATAAAAGTCCAACATTTAATCTCTTACATTTGTAAACACTGAAATCCTTAAAATCCGTAGCACTTTACATACACGAGTGTCAACAGGAAGTAATGAAAAAATAGCGAGATGGAAACGACATAATTTTTTTACTGCGAGTACAAGTAATACCAAAAGAAGATGTTTTAAAAAATCTTAAGTGAATGTTTCGGTGTCCCGTATCAATGAAATAACATTCCTTGTCCGTGAATTGGGTTATCTTAATATATAAAATCCTTGCGTTACTGACTGACTGACAGACACGCTACAGCCGAAACTATTGGGCGCAGGAAGCTGTAATTTGGCATGTATGTTCTTTGGGGACCGTAGGGGTGCATTAAGAAGGGATTTCCCGAAATTCCCACGGGATCGGCCAAAACGGGTAAATTTAAAAATAATGCAGGCGTAGCTGTTGGCGTCCTCTAGTATGAAATAATTATTCTATGTAGTGACAATATCCTTAGAGCTTATCTGATCCCGAATTAGCAAGGCTTTTATTAATACTACCAGATAATTGATACGAACACTTTTCGGAGTTATGCACGTGTAAATTGTTGCTTGCCCCGTGCCTCGGAGAGCACATCGGTCCTGGCTGTAATGAAGATCTTTGACAGACCTTATAAGGAGTCAGTACATATGATTAAATTAACACTGGAATATCGCTATCCCTTTGGGTTGCGGAGGTCAGACGGCAGTCGCTCTGTGGAAAAGCTTATATTCTGTCATATCTGGTTAGACCAGTAAGCGGACCTCGGGTTCCAAGGCGTGTAAGTCTTGGATGCAACCGGAATAACGCTTTGACGATGATGAATTGATACGCATATTTATACATACCTTAATATTTTTTAATTTTTGATATAGGTACTAAGCACAGAACAATTTTATTCTTCATACAATATTATTTAGCGGGTCTTAGTCGCGATAATTTACTTATTTAAAGGCATAAATACCTCTGTTATTCTCCTACGTTTCTACCGGCTTGCAACGGTTGTGGTCACGAAGGGACTGCTTTACAACCGTTGCAAGCCGGTAGAAACGTAGGAGAATAACAGAGGTATTTATGTCTTTAAATAAGTAACTTATCGCGACTAAGACCCGCTAAATAATATTGTATGATGTATACAAATCGCGAAAGTTTAAAATCGAACTTTATTCTTAGCGGATTTCACACAAGGATTTCCTTTTGAAATAGGTCCGTCGATCGCGGGTTTCGCAGACAGTCACTAACCAGTAGACTAACAGGTTACTCAAAAGTTACCTGACATGATTTAAATAATATAAGACTCGCGCCTGTTTCCCGGAAGGGTACACGAGATAATATTATTATATCCCTATCCTGTATCAAACCGGTTATAATACTGATACTTTTAAATATTTTAAGAAATATTTCTTAGTCATATTAAGTATGTTTACAATATCTGGCAAAGTTGATCATATGACCAGAACTATACTACACATATTATATCACATTTGTCAGCTCCATCCTTTTTATAATTCATTGAGTGTAATCATAAAATCGTCTTTTTGTAGAAATAGTCTAACGACGGCTGTACCAACCCTTTATACACACAAAACATGTTCAATTACCTAAATCCGTCCCTGTTTTATGGGCTCTATTAATATTTACAAAAACGATACGAAATGTTCAGTATGTAGTCATATGTAGGAATTTAAACTTACGTGGTCATTTAAACTTATTTTAAATTGTCTTTCGGGATTTATACCACGTACCATTGTTTGGAGTAACCGATATTTCGGCACTGTTGCAAGCGCCATGTTCACGGATGTACTGCACTGTACAGTACATCAATATATAATAATAAATGATAAACTAGCCACCAGAACGTTACTCATGGACAAACATTGCAAGCATAAAAATAAATATACCATGACAAACCGATCTATTCCTTTCTGATACCAAAAACTAATACCAATGGTATTAGTTTGGACTTTAAATTATTTCTTTGCTCCAAACGAATACCAAATTTCAAATATTTAAATGAAGTACCTAATCTACTCCCAACAAATACCAAAACATAACTTTTAGTACAGTCACAGAAAACGTTGATTTTGCTTTTTAATAATTTAATATAATGATCGTAATTCAATCCTAAATCTTTATAAACACATTTTTACTTATGGAGAATCACATGCCATTGTTTTACCTGCAAAAAAGGTGAGCTCGTTCCAATTGTTTAAAAATCCAAACCAACCAATAACAGTCAAGCGTTGAGCAAACAAAGCGCCCTAAGCGTTTTGTTATTTTGCGTAATGAACGTTAAGATAGCGAAATAAGGTCTATTTTTCTACGAATCGTTGTCCTTGCACTAATAATTATTATTTATCTATATCAACTGGTTCTGAGGGATATTTTACATTATATTCTTCAGTAGTCAATATTTTACCGTGTGGTGGCACACGCGCAGTGAATTTAACCTCAGTGAACTTCGTATTTATTAAGTGAGTGTTTATTGTTTCATATTAAAAACAAAATAATTAATGAGGCAATTATGACTGTGTAAAGTCCAAATAAAAATCAACTTTTAAGAGATGTATTATTTTTCGTAGAAATGTCTGATGATCTGCCTTCCATATCTTTGGGAAATACCGGTGGATTGAATTTTATAAAAAGAAATGGTGGCTTGGTGCTGTTGAGAGCTGGTTATCAATACACAAAAAAGAGAGAAAATAAAAATGGATGGAGCCACTGGAGATGCGTCAAAATTAAAGAGTGCAGTGGATCTTTGCAATTAAAGGTTTGTTACCAACCATATACATGAACTATTTTCATTCAGTCAGTCAGTATTTTGATATATTATTTTTGTTCCCGTAGGATGGTATTATTTCCAATGAAAAAAAGCATAGCTGCAAGCCTGACGAAGTTAATAACTTAATGCTGACAAACCTCAATGACTTGCGAGAAACAGTCATAAATGCAGATTTTACCCCCATACCAAGAATTTACAACAAATTTAAATCACAGTTTTATGATAATAGTGAAATGAATTTGGTAGAAAAGATCCC
Source organism: Euclidia mi (assembly GCA_944739405.2). Classification (NCBI taxonomy): domain Eukaryota; kingdom Metazoa; phylum Arthropoda; class Insecta; order Lepidoptera; family Erebidae; genus Euclidia; species Euclidia mi. The sequence continues at coordinate 14,505,956 of OX123183.2, read as the reverse complement.
GTCGTTTAAAAACATTAAAAGCAAATTATTATGAAGCAAGAAACAGGGAAGCTGGTATTTCAAAAATAAAGTGCAAGACAGTTGACGAAGTGGAAATTCCCAAACAATTTCAAAGTTTCGTTTTTCATGATCATAAAGATCAATCATCTAATACACGAATAATAATTTAATCTAGTCCTAATCAACTGGCGCAAATTTCAAAACTTAAACTGTTTCAATGTGACGGGACGTTCGATTGCTGCCCTACTCCATTTGTACAGCTCTATACAATACATGGAGATCATGGAAGTGACAAAGATCACACTCGCATAATTCCTTTGGTTTATGTATTATTAAATAATAAAAACGAAGAAACATACAAAATTTTATTCGAAATTTTGAAACAAAAGATTCCTGAATGGTGTCCCACAAAATTTTTGACAGACTTTGAACAAGCTGCTATGAACGCCATTTCGACTGTCTTTCCGTCAGTTGTGATTAAAGGGTGTTATTTTCACTATTCAAAAAATGTGTGGAAAAAAGCCAAAGAACTTAATTTAACAAAAAATGCAATCACCCGAAGACATGTAAGACTTTCATCTTTACTGCCTTTACTTCCACGACAATTTATATCTGAAGGCTGGTGCTACATTATGGAAGACACCCCGGCTACTGACGCCATTGAAAGTTTTAATAACTACATGGTGTCACAATGACTGGAAGATGAGAATTTTGTAGACGTTTGGTGTGTCCATGGTGAACGTCATTGAACTACAAATTGCCACAGAATCTTGGCATTTAAAATTAAATACTACTGTGCCGAAAAACGCAAATTTATATCAGCTTCTGGTAGCACTAAAAGAAGACGCGGCCTTACAAATAGTGGTCGCTACACAAATAGAGAAAAGGGCACCACACGTAAAACGATGTGCAGGGGAATCTGTGATAAATAATCAGTGGATCAAATATGTCACTGATCAACTGGTTGACCAAAAAATGACTGTCGGTCACTGCCTGGAAAAATTAAAAATTAATTATTAGTAAAATATAAATGTCTATATTATTTTTACCAAAAATTAGATAATTGTGTCATTTTAAAACGTATTTTTTATATAAAAGGTTGATTTTTTATATCTTTATTATAGTTAAGACTAAATTAACGAAAGTAGTTTTTTATATTTAATGTTGATTTTTTGTAATAACATTATATTGTAATGTCATGCCAAAATTTTATATTTGTTTACAAAGTAAAAAAGTTATTTCTTTTTATATTAGTAGTTGATTGAAATTTCTTGTCTTTAATTGTAATTTTAATATTATTTTTTGTGATAGTTTTTAATTCCTGCATTTTAAAGTTGATAATAGATGAAACCTAGTGATTTGTTGGAAAAGGTTTATTTTTATTATTTTCCGTATTTGTGCAATTATTTCCTGCTACACTTAAACATGTTTCATAAGACTGATTTTGATTGAAATATACATTACTTAAAATCACATTTCACAGCATTTTTATTACTGACTCTACCTTCATACCATTTTACTAATTTTGGGATTCGTTTATGAGTGGTATTCGTTCGGAATAGAAATTTACTGGGATAATTAACTAATACCAGTGGTATTAGTTTTTGGTATTAAAAAGGAATAGGTTTGTTAGGTTGACATGTATGTAACTAACTATGAAATGAAATCTAAGCTAACTAATTTAACCATCTTCCAAGGGTCGTAGCGTAATGAAAATTGGCAGCTGTATGTATGTCTGATGACAATACAATAATATGTTACTGTCGAACTGATCTTATGATGGAGCCGGAAGATATGAACTGGAACTCGAAAAGTATGTAACGATGTAATGGAATCTAAGGTAAATAATTTAACCATCTTCCAAGGGTCGCAGCGTATTGAAAATTGGCAGCTGTATGTAGTTCTGATGACAATACAATAATATGTTACTGTGGAACTGATCTGATGATGGAGCCGGAAGATATGAACTGGAACTTCATGATGGAAAATCGAATGTATGTATTTAGAATGTAGAAATACATACATTTAAAAAAATGTATGTATTTTAAACTATGATGTATTATGTTTATGCTACAAAAGTTCTTCTTCACTCACTTCTTCAATACACCTACTTTAATCTCTGCACCACTCTAAGGTAGACTGGGAGAGAATGTCCAAGGCATTAAGTCCGCCTTTATACGCTTCAGTGTATATAAAGTTATTAAATAAAATAAAATAAAAAAAATTAAATCGTATCATAGCTGTTTTGGATTTCTTAGAAAAGTCTTGTAATGAACTTTGACCACGACTAGGTTTCAAGGTCTTATGATGAAGCCGGCAGATAGGCACTGGCTTTCCATGATGGAATATCGTATCATAGTCGTGTTTGCACTTGTGAGAAAGGCCACGTAATGGACTTTGAACACGATCAGGTTTCAAGATTATAACAAACCAATTATACAATTATATTGTAGACCACGCAGTGGTGTACTTAGGGACCGTACTTTTGCGGCTGGACAGGCGTATGTGGTCCTAAGTAGAGTAAAATCACTTAGTGGTCTCCAGACTGAAGAGCTAGATTGTTCTAAGCTGACAGATAAAACACCATGCAATACAGACGCACTGGCGGAGATGGAGAGGGTGCGGGCTCATTCGCCTTCTTAAAATAAATGTATAAATGTTAAAAATATTTCGTTATCAAAAACCAAAAAGTATAAAATAAATTAAAAGTTTAAAAAACACTAGAAAACCACGCTTTTATAAATGCACGTAAAAACAAAAAAAAATATGCAGCGTTCAATTTGTCTCTATTTCTGGCCTAAAGTGTAAACTACGTGCTTTTAATTATAATATTTGATTGTAAAAGCGTGGGGCGCTGGAACAGGAAAAACTTTATTGTTAACAAATACTAATACTAACTTCCTGGCGGAAGCTGCATGAGGTCGCACAAGAGCATAACGTTTATGTCGCCAAAGGGTTACCAAAGGGAACCAAAGATATCTCGTCCACGAACAAGAACTCTATATTTTGCCACTGTTGACGCATTACCCTTATGTACTTAATTTCAAATATTATAATTAAAAACACATAGTTTACACTTCAGCCCAGAAATAGAGACAACTTGAACGATCCATCATCATTATTTTTTTTGTTTCTACGTGCATTTATAAAAGCGTGTTTTTCTAGTGTCTTTTAAACTATTTATTTATTTTTATATGGTAAATAAAACTAGGAGTACTATAGTCTACGCCCTTGCATTCAGAGCATAGTACTAATTGTACATAATATGCGTAATATAATGACTTAATTAATCTGTAAATTTGACTTTCATAGACGTCACGATTTTAGTAAAGTTTTGAAGGAAAGACGAACAGTGAAGGACTATTATGGATTATGATTTTCTAACTAAACAAATATATTCAGTAAACCCAAACAAGTACTTTTAGTAATAAAAGACCTCCTTCTAAACTGCAAAAAGAGGTTCTTAAGACAAGATGGCACTAAGGTCATTGACCTCAATAAATGGATGCTCGACTCAGAGAGATATAAGTTACGATCAGAATGAAATAAAAACATAAAAACACGTAAATGCAGGTAATGTAATCCTTACGGCACGTTTCATTGTTGGCCGAGTTGCTTTTATTGCGGCTAGTTTGATTAATGGATAACCCAAAGTAAGTAAATTGGATAGTGCGCCTTTACGTAAGGTTTACTACTTTTTGACCGCTGCCGTATTACCCCAAAGTAGTAGTGTGCTTTGAAGATGGAGAAAACTTCTAGGATTATGTACGGTGTAGATTTTTCTAACAAACCGCTGCGGAAAATATTTGCTTTATGTATAAATGTATTTTAACACAGCGTTTTTCTTTTCGGAGTGTAAAACAAACGTACTATTGTTTTTGTTATATGACGTAAGATGTTAGTGTACTGTATTACTAATTTATTTATTAGCTTTTCACAGAAGACTGCTGTCTGACCTCTGAAACCCACAGATACAGCAATATTTTGCAACAGAAACGAGTGTCAGTAATAATCAAGGATACCGACTCCCCATAAAAATGCGAAAAATCTGCATGATCTCTGTGAGGTGGTCTGTGCTTATAAAGCATTGGACAAGCAAACAATTAAATACACAAGACTTTTACAAAATAAAATGCCTTCTAAATGCGATGATAACAATACAGAGCTTTGATAGAAAACAACATACAACAGTAATATACAGGTCAAATATGGCTCAAGAACGGCACAGAGAGTTATATAAATAACTACAATAGTATATAGGTGAGCTGCGTCGCAGATTCAATATTGCAGGGGTCTCTAGACGAGATCAAGCGTAAGCAGTGCATTGGCCATATTGTCAGGATGACATTCTCAATACATTGTGCGATATTAAACTGTTGTATTGAAGTAGAGACGTAGTAGTTACTAGGTATTCCCGGTGCTTTCTCCCGCGTTAACTTCGTTCTTATAAAATTAGCCTATATGTAGCACTACAAAGTGCTCTATCTTCCCATGAAAGTCCCATTAAAATTGCTTCAGCTGGACCCCAGATATACAGAAGGACAGACAGAACAACAGACAACATTTTTAAACAAGGTGGTTTATGACCTAATTGCTTGTGTATACCTAACTATAATTATGTAGTTGAAAAAAAAGCATAGTTATTTTGAAATCACAGACAGACACTTCATTATAGGTGTAAATGTATAGATATATTTTATCAATGTGAACATGGCCTTTAGGTATAACATTTAAACTGAACTAAAGGCTTGTCGAAACCGGAATTCATGGTTGGGATCTAATAGAGATATTGTACCTTCTTACAGAATATCAAGATAACGGTATAAACATATATCGTCGCTTTCAATGATATTCAGTGATGCGCTGAGATGAACTCTAAGCGAATAAAAGAAGGGTTGAGGGATTTGAGATGTGGTGCTGACGGAGACGTGTTCTAAATGGCGCGACGAATCAATTTCTTAATATTAAAACTGAAAGTCGACATGAGTTGCTTAGTTTCGGCTGCCTTTATGATACAGGGCAGTATTTAATTGTATACAGCATAACGAATTACAGATATCTTGGAACGGCAAATAAATGCGGTAAAGCCCTAAAAAATGGAACTACAAATACCGATGAACAATGCTTTATCAAGAACAGCATCAATACCAAATGTTGCAACGTTTGCTTATCCTTAAGAAAGTGCGACTAAATTGAATTAAAGAGAGATTTTTTTTCTAATAGTATGTTATCACTTCAGACATCTTTTTCCATCTCTCGTACTGATAAATAGCAACTTTAATAAATTATACCCATGGTTTACTTCTGTACTAACACATAAACCTTTTTCTGAATGGTAATCTGATCTCATTGTATAAAAATGAATCATATTTAAAGACGGATCAGTGCCCTCTAACAAAAATATGGTAACTGCATTCATATCATATTGCTTTTCTGTCGAGTCTCATAAAACTTTATTGCGTATCTGTATCTTGCAATCCGTAAACCATATCTTATTCATAAAATTTAATTTTTCATGGTAGTGGTTTAGAATGATATTTTTACTTAGATCTTTATTGACATGTGAGCTAAAATGCGTTTATAAATCCATTCGTAGGTTCTCATTATAGTCGTGAAATGTGCTAATGTCATGAGTACAACTTGAAGATTAAGCTAGTATTCATCGTGCATCGTCAAAAATTTGCTTTTTAAGAATCTTTTGCAAATACAACGTGACCAAACGTAATTGCTAAATTAATCTACAATAACATTTAGTGCCAAGTTCACAAATGAAGGGCGTAGAACCATGAGAATGATTTTTCAATTCTAAGCCCTTTTTCAATTTAATAAAATACATAACCACTAGTTTCAAACACCAGCACAATTTTGTATAATATATAAAAAAAAACATTTGCAACAGTTACAAATACAATTATTTCAAATCATTCCTTAAAAAAGTGCTATTAACATATACAATTTTACATTTGCTTACACCGTGATATTCATATTGCTTTAAAATCTTATATGAAACTAAACATACGTCATCTAGCCGTGGCATGTAAAATCATAACTCATTGTGAATACACGAGTGTCAAGCTAGTTTATGAATTAAAGTAAAATATTTCAAGCTCTTCATTTTTAGCAAGATAAAAGGCTTTTGAACAAGTTCTATACGGGGCACTGGGCTTTTGTCTGTTTATACCTCGTTTATTTTCGTAAAATTATTTGTGTAACGTTAAAGGTTTTAAAGTGCTAGATGTAAAATATGTTTTGTATAACCTATAAAACTATACTACATCTGACACCCACATAATTATGTTATACATACCAAAGAAACAAAGTTTCGGTTTGTCACCTTTTGTCATATTAATGGATCTAATACATTTAAATTATGTGTACAAAAAAGGATACAGTGTTTTATGTTATTTTTACATGCATATAAAATTGAAGCGCATTGAAAAAGAAAATACAAAAGCAATATAAAAATATAGACAAGTAACTATTTCTTTTACTTTTCTGTTTTTTATAGGACTAACATAACATATCATCAAATTAACTATATATTATAAAGAAAAATGCTATTTATGAATAGAAAGATAACGATTTTAAAACTTCAGGATATCTTTTCCTGGATATGACGTCGTGATCTTGCTGTGAGCTCAGCACCATGTTTGTGAAGTGCGTGTAACGTCTATTGTAGGGTTAAGGTACAAAAGCGAGCTTAAATCAACACTGAATTCTCTACCAGCAAACCTTTGAGACATGACGATATTGTTTAATAAGTATAATAATTTTAAAATTTGTGAAACTAAGGGTATGCTTAGTGTTTGGAACTGTCCTGCTAATAGGTTGAGGTCTACTATGGCATGTATTTTGTTCGTTTATGTCCCTTCCTGCGTTAATGGGATCGCTTACTAAGCTCAATTTGGCAAACTATTCCATATGCTGTAACGCACCGACCTACATATTTAGAAGCACTTTATAGGTCAGCGCCTGATTCAAAAACTATTGTTTGAATTTAATCTAATATTGACTTAGTTAGTTATTTAAGTATAGAAATTATTGTTTTAATTTATGTGTAAATAGCCACTTAGTTATAGTTAGTTTTAATGCAATTATAATGTACCTATATTTGTTTATGAAATAGTCAGATGAATAATAAAATACATATTGACTAGCTTTGAATTCATGGTAAAAATATGTTCATGCTATTTTCAGTTACAATTTCATCCACTCTTAATTGAATAAACGTCACATAGCAAGGCCTTTACAGCATTCATTTGCATAATGCACATAAAAACCCTGAAAACTAGGCATCGGTAATCTTTCATAGCACGATAGTAAATTTTTATCAATATAAATACCAAAAAATTGATATGAATAAGTACTAACTTTAGTATTTAATTGGCCAATTTCAACTAGTCTACGCTCAAGATGCCAGGGAGCACTATATTTATTCCATTCAAACCATAATCATAAGTAGCTGTCATTTAGATTCTACGATGCATTCTAGTAAAAATGCGATATAAATACGAATGTTCGTCGTTCAATGATAGACATTTTTTTTTCTTTTTAATAGTATTTACTTGACACGAGTATTGCTATTGGCCTTAGAAACTGTACTTTTGCTTGGCATGGAATAGGAACATGGAAGGGTTATCTGTAGCCACGGGGTATTAACAACACAACACTTGACACATTTAAGCAGGAAATCACAACTATTTACTTTATTAATTAAGAAATAACTGTTGCCAACTCAGATAAATAAGCTGTGCACTTGAAGAACGATGGCTAATTAAAAATAACAATAAATAAATCTTCATTTAAACCTTGAGTTATCTTCTAATAATAAATTATATGGATGAGATTTCTGATAACCTTTCTCATAGATAAAAGTAGCAGTGTGGCTAGACACATGCTACTTCCACTGGAACGGCTCCACTGCTAGCAGTGGAACCGTTTTGTATACAGACTTGATATTATTTATTGTTTAACCTCGTAGATGTAATTCAACTGGTACTGAACTACACCTTTTAAAATGACTTTCTACTACAGTGCACGTAAAGAAAAAGCACTCAATCAGAAGAACCAATTAACAAAACTAATAAACATTCTGAACTCAATTTCTTAGAATTAAGGTTTATTTTAATTTATAGAACTACATTAGTCGTTCTTAATACAGATAATTCCTCAAGCTTTGCTCGAGATATATCCCGCTGCTTCCAAGTGCACAATTGTATTACTACACAAATGATGACAAATTGCAGCTTGCAACTCCTGTAAACTGTCCTTTAGCTTACTAATACTAATTACACAACAAACGGGCACCCATTATAACCTAGCATAGGTACAAGTTATTACTAATCTACAAACACATTAGGCGAGATGCAGTAAAATACTGCTAATTATATGTGTGACTAAGTATCATGTTACGAGGACCGTATTGCTATATTACTACATATATTAATTACCTTAATCATTAAAATTATTGGATTTATAAGTAATTCAAATACGATGAGACAGGTGATATTTATTGATTACGGCATAATATTACTGTCTTGTATTATTGTAATTTCGTAAAACAAATTTTTAATATGTAATCACGTAAGGCTGGAATATATAGGTTGATTTGTGATTGCTCGTATTCTTGGGGGTGCATCCAGGGACTAAATTAGCCATTATCAGCTTTAAATCTTTAAACTATATAATATAAATTTCTTTAGGGCAAAAACCATGTCATAAACAGCTCCTAAAGAATGTATACCTTTGGCAGTATTGGCTTTATTTGATAGGTAATTTAATGGTTCACGTTTTGAATTTCATTGAAAATTCGAACTTTGCGAAGAATTTAAAAACGGAGGCAAAACTCAGACTTTTGTCAAAGCAATTTTACAGTTCAAAATGAAAATAATGTCACACAAATATTTGTTTGAAATACCGCTGATTTTAAAAAGTAGCGGGCTTAACCTAGGTGCACCGCTATTATTCTACATAATATCCTCCGTAAGCCGAATTTTAGATTCTGACGATCATATATCAATGCAAACTTATGCCAGGCGACCGACGGGGTAGTCCATTCATTTTCCATTATATAATACCAAACAGAGACATGGTGGCGCTGTAATCAATCAAGCTGCTTATTCCACGTCACCACCTATTGAAACTAAATACATTGAATTAAGCGGGAGTAGTTTAATTTCAATCGTAAACGCTAGAAGTTATAGTTGAAATTAAATTGACACGGGTTATTTGATGTCTCGGTACTAGTGTGAAAAGGATTTCTTTCGATAATGTATGATTATGTAATATGTTTGGAGATTGTTTATTATGAATGACGAATCAAATATACATATAAGGCAAATGTGTATAGGCATGATCGTGCCAGATTTAGTAGGACATTCGTCAACCAAATTCGCTGAAAAAAGGCACCCGCAACCGGCGAGCATGTATGAAAAGAGTAATTAATGTAGCGAAAACGCGTGAGGTTTGTGAAGATAGAAGCACGTGGCGTTCTGTTGTCTCTCCGTACCCCGACATGAAAAAGGCGTACCTAAATATACATTTTTTTTATAGACTCACGCCTGTATCCCCGAAGGGGTAAGCAGAGGTGTAGTATTACACTCACATTTCGCCATGAATTTTTAGGTCCCACGTAATAGGGGGCGAGCCTATTGACGTTACCGGGCACATCACCAGACTCCGAGCTGCTACTGAGAATTCGGAAAAACCCACTTTTGCCCGACCCGAGAATCGAACCCGGGACCTCCGATCAGCAGTCACATACGCTATCCACTGGACCACGGAGGCAGTCTAACAGAGTATTATTGAAATAAAATATTTTTTGTCTTTTTGATACAACTATAAAGGACAATATTTAAATATATATATATTTTTTTAATTGTTTTATAAAAAAGCTTACAGACTAATTACAGTAGTGAGTTTCTATATAGATGATACAGTTGCTATTAACAAGCTTCCACAAATAAATTGGGTACAAATAAGTCGTGGTCCTATTCCAAAGGACTGAAAAACATTACCTATTGATAAAACGCATATGTTTAGTTTACCTTTTATTAAATCATTTCTTATTTCCTCTCCCTCTTTCTTTACTTCACTAACGATTATCTTCCTCTTTTACTTCACTAACGATTATAGTTTCAAAGGATTCCGTTCCCTTATTCTAGTATAACATAAAATCTGGCCAATATCATGGCTACCGAGTAATTGGCAGTGAACGTTGAGCTTTCTCGGTTACCATTACCGATTAAGGTGAAGTTGCCGATGCCTTAAGTGTTTATTTCCAGTAGCAGCCAAATACTGTCTAGTTTACGATGTATACGCACCGCGAAAGTTTAAAATCGATTATTACTCTGTTTTGAAAATGCCAATCACTAAGAGATAAAAAAGTGTGATCACAGACAACTGTCTATGAGCTTTTTCTTTTCTTTTTTTCTTTTCTTTTTTTTTTTTGCTGTCGGGTTAGAAAATCCTCATGGAGTCCCTCCGCCCTGGGGGAAAGTCGAAGGGGACTGTCAGACTCTTACTGACTAAAAACCAACCCGTGTTCCTCATGTACCCGTGTGTCCGAGGGTAGGGTATCGCCGAAGCATTCATCGCTACCGACGGGTATTGGCCCGCCAGATGGTCAGGCGGGCCCCGAACAAAACCCGTTTGGCGGCGGATGAAGGTGTTGGGCTCCGCCGCCAAAACACCCAGCGGCCGCAGAAAATAGGGAGGACGGCAACGCAACACTGCATCTCCTCTTCCTCTGCGGCTCCAACGCGATGCAACAATGGTGCGCCCCCATTTGGTCGCGGGAGGTAGGGCGCGCGGCAACGCAACATCGACACGCCTCTCCTCCCGCTACTGCGCCTGACTGCGAGGGACAGAAGAACCCTCGCACCCGCACCACTGGACGCATCCAGCGCAGGCCCCCGTCAAGCCAACGCGGAGCGTTCACTCCCGGGATCTCGCTTAGCTTCACCGTGGGTCACCCAACCACGGTTACTGAGCCTCCCCACCACGACAAGGTGGAGATCACACGAGGGGGAGTCTATGAGCACAATTTTTAATTTAAGTGAGCACTAAGTAATCTTACCTCACGTGGGTAAAGTTCCAGGCAAAAAAAAGTATAAAATAAAACAAAATGGGCAAGTACGAGTCAGACTCGCGTACGAAGGGTTCCGTACCATCATCTGTTAAAGAAAATGACGTTCGTTGTATGTATACATAAATTCTTTTTAAGTTTCTACCTGCTTATTAAGATCGAGTAACAAATTGCTTAAAAATTACGTTTGTTGTATGGGAGTCCCCCTTTATTATTAACTTTTTTTTATTTTATTATTTATTTTGAAAGGTAATATACAACTACATATCCTGTGAAAATTTAAAGCGCCTACCTGTTACAGTTAGTAATTTTGAGCAAAAAATACGAAAAAACACGTTTTTTGTATGGGACCCCCCTTAATATTTTCATTTTTTTATTTTTAGTATTTGTTGTTATAGCGGCAGCCGAAATACATAATTTGTGAAAATTTCAGCTTTCTAGCTATCACGGTTTATGAGATACAGCCTGGTGACAGACATACAGACGGACAGACAGACAGCGGAGGCTTAGTAATAGGGTCCCGTTTTTTACCTTTTAGGTTCGGAACCCTAAAAAGGAGATAATAAATTTTAAATTCCTCAAAAATACTCTTACTCCTTTTGTTCAGGCAACAAAAGCGATATCAAAACTACCATCTTCCAACACAACACATTTATAGTACTACCATCTTCAAATCAAACTTGTTTTGCTATAAAAGCACAGTTGAAGTTCTACCATGTGATGCAAGATAAGCTTGAATGATGCACGCAATCTAAGTTTATACTGAATTTTATTTAGCATTTGCTTGCACGCTAAGTTTCATTTATACAACCAGTTCGTTGTTGTGGGGTAACCTTTATTTCGTGCTATGACGCGGTGTCCAACACATTGTGTGTCGGAAATCAGATTGGGATTTAAAATAAAAGTTTTCAAGACTTCTAGTTATAAGCCAGCTAGATAATCATAGACCTAGCATTATCCACCATTTGTGGCAAAATAAATATTTCATTTCATTTTTTTTATTTTATCCCGGTGGCATTCTAAGACTTTCTCCTTGGAGCCCAGTTCCGCTTACTAATCTAACCACATTTGATAGACTATTAGCTTTTCCACAGTGTTACTGCCGTCTGACCTCTGTGACCTTCATGTAAGTATAGCGATGATCAATGGCTTAGACTATCAGTCAGTATTTTCAAGTACCTTCCACTTAGCAGGCAGTGCCACTCACAGCAGGACTTGGAAGCCAGTCAATATAAGTAATAGGTGCATAAATCCATAATTGCTTAAAAGCAGGCTATCACTGCTAATAGCCCGGTTTCAATAGAACCTGGATTCCTTACTAAATACTCCACTAAATATAGCCATTATCCGCAGAAAAAAATCACCACGGATTTACTAAAACGCTATCGGCAAGATATTATTATTTCATTCCTTCATGAGATTGAAAATTAAATTTCTGTGTCATTACGTACCGACGTTCAATAGTTGTAGATAGGTTTATCGGAAATATCTTGAATTTTGTTGATTGAAAATAAAACTTATTTTGTATGATACAGAAACTAGTTTTGACTGTATGAATTTTGATCAAGTTATGCGCTGGTAACATATTGTGGCATTTTCATGATTGAAAATAAAACTTATTTTGAATAATATAGAAACCAGATTTCATTTAAATAAGAATCGATATAGTTACGTGATTTTCTATATTTAGCAGAGGGTATCGGGTTCAAACGAAATTGACTGTTCAATTCGCACTAAAGTTCAAAAAGTCAATGTTTGAACAGCGTAGCAGTCTGTAAGTCTTTTCACAATGCTACTTCTGCGCTTATAATTTAATTTTGATCTATGCATAATATACCTACCTATTGTAGTCAACTCATGTAAACTTACTACTGTTGTTAAAAATTACGCTTTTCGAAATTGAGTCTCCCACTAATTGAATAATTTAGTAGAATGCTATTTGTGACGTAAATAACTTGATTACTTGTACACTGAGCCAAACAGATATAATTGAAGCGATGGCTGTCGAGATAGATTTGTATACAAACACCCTATGCACCAACGCAGCGCTCATAGCGAGACTTGGATTGAAATACGTAAGAGATAGGCAAAGTTAAGCAACCTTTGCTCAGGTCTCCACTCGGATGGGTGACCAAATGGGGCATTTACATCACAGCGCTACCGTGCTTCAAGGGCACGTTAAGCTGTCGGTCCAGATTTTTGTCTCTGGACAAGGATCGTTAGGCCATGTCGGAGGCCTTCAGGCGGTCTGAAAACTCCGACAGTAAAGTTGGCCACACACTCACACAAAAAGAAAAAAATAGACAGTACCTATAATTTAGTATAGGTTTACGAGTTTGGATCTAGATGTCAATATTACAATTTTGTACTATAATCAGTATATACACATACTATTTCACCTCCGTGGTCCAACTCCAGTGGCGTGTGGTGTGAGTGGCGGTGACTCCAGCGTATACGTCTACTGATCGGAGCCCGGCTTCGATTCCCGGCTTAGGCAAAAGCGTTACTGAGGTTTCCGAATTTTCAGTAGCAGCACAGAGTCTGGCAATGTGCCCGGTAACGGCAATAAGGTCAGTATTATGTGGGGCCTAAATTTCATAACATGGCGAAATTTCGATGTAATTTTACTCCTCTGCTTTTCGGGATACAGGCATGAGTCTATAAAAAAAATATAACTATTTCTTAAAATGTTTAATCCACATTTTATTTGCAGCATAACTATGCTCAAGTTGGCAGCAATAGCCTTGTAGGGAGCACAATATAATTCAGTGAGGCTGTCGGATACAAATCCCATGACGGCGCACTGATAACTTCTTGAAGTTATCGTTTGTTAGACGGTAAAGGAAAACAGGTACCCGCATGTTTGAGAATTGTTTTAAAATACATTTTTAATGGGACTAGTCTCACTAACATTGCCAGTATGTTGTTAACATTAGAAGTGCAGGCGTTCCAAATTTGACCCATTTCGTTTTTTTTTCTGCTCTAACTAATGTCTTACTGTGCGTATAATCGTAACTTTTTATGACTTTTCATGAAATATGATGATTATTTATGCGAGACCTCAAGCAAGTAAATGCAAAAGAAATATTATTTTATTCCAATTTTACCTCTAAGCGCGACTGTGCCAATTTTGACCTAGTCATGGATATCAGAATTTGACTTTATATATCTTCTAAGATAATAAAAAAATGTCGTTGATTGGTCAGTGTAGGCACTTATTTGCTATAATATATACGCGGCGAAGCAATGCGTGGGTGTAGGAATGGAGGGGTGCCATTGCACCCTAAAAATAATTATGCAGGGTATGGCCATTCGGATATGGCCTAAAGAAAGGAAAACATATCACTTGTAAGTAACTTTTTCACGTCTATCCTTGCTGAAAATCTAACATTAAACGGAACAAGTATTGTTGTTACAATAAATAAAGCTCGTCAGCAATACCTCCTTACGAAAACCAAGCAAAATAAGGGTACAGTAGTTTGTATAGTACAGTGGTACTAAAAGGCAATATCACATTGACAGTATCAAGAAAAGCACACTAGAAATGTTCTCTTTAGAACTATGCACTCAAATAGAAACTAGTACATACAAGGAAAAACCTGATGAACTATCATTTTACAATAGTTCATTTTACAAAAGTATGGGACGAAATAACTCGTAGGTACTTTGTCAAAGCCTTCCGTCTAGCCCATCTAGGCGTTTGCCACTTCACATTTTTATAATATGACATATTGTATTGTGACCTAAATGGGTAAAGAATCAACAGTCGGGATTTTATCTTACAGTGAGGAGAAGAACTAGCTGAGCTATGGCTCAGCTAGTTCTTCTTGCTGCAAATTGCATGAAAAGGTCTAATACTCATATCAATATACCAAATGAAAATGAAAAACCTGGACGTCAAGAGAAACATATTCGTTGGCAGGTAAAGTCTCTTTGTGACGGTAACAAGTCTCGTGTCAAATGACAAGCTTGTAATATAACAGTTTGCAGGAAGTGCACGAATGAGTATTCCGATTGTGCATTTTGCGAGTTTGAACTCTAATCTCACTCATCACTTTAACTGTGATCATTTGTGATTATGATTTCTATTTTATTTAAGCCAAAATACATCAAACATATTTGGAATACGTAATAAAATAATTTGTATCTTAATTAAAAGTTTTATTTGTATACATAACTTTATATTGCTGTAACGAAAACAAAATGGACAAAATTCACCCACACAACCCTTCCGCGCTTCTAGGGGTGTAAGGATGTTCCGCGCTTCTAGTGTTAAGTCGCAAAACGTCCAGTTTGCAAAATAGCCAGCGGTCGCAAAATGTCTAATAGGTTGAATGGTTACACAACATAGTGGTGATACCCATTAAAGTAAATTCAAACTCTCTTGTGAAGTCTGCCCACCCGCAAGTGGTCTGTGTAGTGGACTATAAGCTTTACCTTTCTCGTAGAGAAAAGAGGCTCAGCAGTCGAAAACATTATATGAAGGGCTGATATTGACAGATATAAAAAGTCAGCTACTGGCGGGTAGCTGACTTAGGGTCAGCGCCGAAAGAACGGAACGCAGTGGAGAGGATTTTATAAACGCACTGTAAATTAAACTTTAAAATTATTAAAATAAAGTGCATAAAGCTTGAACCTGACAAAAAATGCTCGCGCGTCCTCGAAGAGACGCGGGAATCCGTTTATGCACTTTATTGTAATAATTTTAAAGTTTATTTTCAAGTGCGTTAATAAAATCCTCTCCGCTGCGCTCCGTTCTGCCTATATTACATTTCGCTATAGGCTATATAACATCTCGCTATGAGCCACGGGAGCGGTACAGTGACATTAAATAACGCGGGTGTAACCGCGCGCTCACCTAGTATTGGTCATATAGCAAATACATTTCCGGCTTGTCTGATTTAATGCAGCCATGACCAAACGACATCCACTCAATACTTGCCCATAAAATAGAAAAAGCAATCCTAACAAACACTTAGAAATTTGAAGAATTATTGCACCCAAAAAAACATATTTTAGAAATAAATTCCTACTTATTCCCAACCCAAGCGTAAAATGGCGTATTTTCCCCAATCTTAAGCCTACATCCAGTATCACTATTCACAAGTTTACTCCATTATTTTCCGACTGCATTACCTACAAGTACAACCTAAGTACATTCAGAGTTAAAGAAGCTCTGCCAATGCTATTCTACTTTCCTCCACATCATAAATCATATTTAATCTTACAATTCAACTCTTAGTATCTAGGAACAAGCTTAACCTTCATGTTTCAAGTCTCAAAAGTCTGAGCTAATGCCTTCTTTACGAAAATGCCTATTCCATCTCCCTACATTATGTATGGCGAGCTAAAAACGAAAGCCGTTGCGTATTCTTCTTCCAACACCTTCCGTTCATCAACCTTTCATTGATTTTGTCACCTGTTTTTCTACAAGCAACTCTGATCCTACTGCCCAAACTGCCCAAAATAATAAAGTCCACAATCTCTTGTATATTGGTGCGTGGTTAGGCCGTTCGTGCGATATCCGGCTAAAATAGGCTTTAAAAAATAAATCCTAAATAACTCAACGGTATCCAATGTTTTAGATTAAAACTGACCACTTAATATGTAAACACAAATTTCATTAAATTTCAGCCGTTTTATACAAAATAGTTATATGAAAATGTCGTGACAATAGCCACTCACCAATTTAAGTTGGTCTTGCTTACCGATGTGTAATCTAAAAGGTAATTACGCGGTGGAAAAATAAATTGAACACTGAATTTATTAATCCTTATAAATTCTGTATCTTCAAAAGAGGAATGATGATTAATTTTCCTGCTGATTAGAAGATCAAAGTTAAATATGCAAATGTAAATCATTATTTTCGAGCTAAAAAAGTGGGTATACCTACACTTAGTTAATTAAAATTTATGGGAGAACTGGCACTCGTTAAAAACAAAAACGCTGAAAAGGAACGGCTTTTCCAAATTTTAATACCTATATTTTCCCGCCGTTCTCATTTATTGTTATATTTTGTCTATGGCAAACTAGTGCTCGTCTATGATACACATTACTCCAATTATGTTTCCAACATGAATTTTTTTTGTAAACAGAGTACAAATGTTTTATATTTTTACCAATAATATTGTTCGTCTTTTTCGAAGGCATGTTATTATAGTCCTTTGATGTTGAAAAGAAACATGCTCCGCAATAATTCCTGTGTGTATACCTTCCGGCAATCTGAATGTTTCCGACAACGTTGTCGCCGACAGGGGGAAGTGGAAGAAAGGCAGAAAAAACCATACGTTTAAGTATAGCTACAGACAAGATTGGCGGGGGCTTATAGAGTTAGACGACGGAACTCTAAATTCGATTCGACAGCCAGTTAGACTTAAGAGTTTCTTAGTCACTTGTTATTCAGTTTCTAATGTATCTCGATTCATCGTTACTGGATTCCTAGAACTGATTGAATTAAAAGAAAATTTCGACATGTTTTGATGTTAAAAGGCAAATTGATAGCACAAATATTCAGAAAATTCTACTTTGATAAAAAAGCCAAAAGTGCTATAGGTAAAATATATTTAAGTAGTTCCGTCAAGAGGTTTAAGACAGGATCTATTCCTAGTGCGGCAGTTATCTTTTTAAATCAAACAAACAATTATTTATAGCTTTACTGGAAGATTCGTTCTATATGGAGATTTATATTTTTTATTCGAAAGTTTCTTACCATTGAGGAATCCAGCTGCTACAGACAAACAAAATAACTATGAACGAAACGAATGAGAGTCATTATAGAGTATGTAAATCAGAAAACGTGTATAAGTTAGCTACGGACAATAATAAAAATGCAAGTATTTTACTCAACTGATTACTAACACCTTTCCCTCATCCACTCCTTTTGCTATTTTTTTAATCATCCAAATCGGTGACAACGCACTTATGACTGCTCTGGTGATGCTTGCCAAAGAGTGAGTGAGTGAGTGAGCTGCAATCCGTCAGACGGCGGGCCGCCTGTAACATAAATAAATTAATAGTTTAAAAACACTAGAAAAACACTCTTTTATAAATGCACATAATAACAAAAAATAAATTGTGGATCGTTCAAGTTGTCTCTATTTCTGGGCTGAAGTGTAAACTATGTGCTTTTAATTATAATATTTGATCGTAAAAGCGTGGGGCGCTGGAACAGGAAAGATGTTCTTGTTTATCTTGTTTCAAGTGAATTGATGTTACGGGAAGCAGGTTATACAGATTGGCGCTCTTACTGGAGTTGCAGCACGAGTAGTAAGTGGCTCTCATTAAACAGTCGGTTCAAAGTACCAGTTTGTCGAACTCAAACAAGACATGCGCCATCAGCGAGGCAGACGACATTCACCGACATTTTTAACGCCTCTTCTTTCAGGAAATTAAATACATAAGGGTAATGTTCGTAACAGTTGCAAAATATAGAGTTCTTGTTCGTGGACAAGATATGTATCCTTGGTTCCCTTTTGTAACCCTTTGGCGGCATAAATGCTATGCTCTTGTGCGACCTCATGCAGCTTCCGCCAGGAAGGTAGTATTAGAGTTTGTTAATAATAAAGTCTTCCCTGTTCCAGCGCCCCACGCTTTTACGATCAAATATTATAATTAAAAGCACATAGTTTACACTTCAGCCCAGAAATAGAGACAACTTGAACGATCCACAATTTATTTTTTGTTTTTATGTGCATTTATAAAAGCGTGTTTTTCTAGTGTTTTTTAAACCATTAATTTATTTTATACTTTTTGGTCTTTGATAACGAAATATTTTTAACTTGGTGTTTTATCTGTCAACTTATAACAATCTAGTTCTTCAATCAGGAGACCACTAAGGGATTTTACTTTACTCAGGGCCACATACGCCTGTCCAGCCGCAAAAGTACAGGACCCTAACAACACCTCTGCGTGGTATACAATATATAATTGGTTTGTTATAACATTGAAACCTGATCGTGTTTAAAATCCATAACATGGCCTTTCTTACAAGTGCAAACACGACTATGATACGATATTCCATCATGGATTGCCAGTGTCTATCTTCCAGCTTCATCATCAGACCTTGAAACCTAATCGTGGTCAAAGTTCATTACAAGACTTTTCTAAGAAGCCTAAAACAGCTATGATGCGATTTTCCATCATGAAGTTCCAGTTCATTCATGTCTTCCAGCTCCATCATCAGATCAGTTTGACAGTACCATATTATTGTATTGTCATCAGAACTACATACAGCTGCCAATTTTCATTACGCTATGACCCTTGAAAGATGGTTAAATTAGTTAGCTTAGATTCCATTACATAGTTAGTTACATACATACATATATACATATAAGGTTTGTCGTACTGTATGGAGCTGAGTGTTCGGCTACAAAGAAGATGGATGAGAAACAATTGCATGTTGCTGAGATGAGAATGTTACGATGGATGTGTGGAATGATTACATGAGAGGTTTTATGAAAGTAGCGTCCATTGAAGAAAAGGTAAAAGGGAGTCGATTGGCCTGGTATGGACATGTTATGCGAAGAGATAAGATATACGTAGGTAAGAAAGTGATGAATATGCACGTAGAAGGACGAAAAGGGAGAGGGCGGCCAAGGAAAAGATGGATGGACTGTGTGAGGATGGATATGAAAGAGAAAGAGGTAAACGATCGGATAACTGGTGACAGAGAAGTATAGAAGCGAAGGACATACTGCGCCGACCCCAGCTGTGATTATAAAACGAATCAACTGGGTCTGTCAGCTTACGAGCTGTGATTATAAAACGAATCAAGTGGGTCTGTCAGCTTACGAGCTGTGATTATAAAACGAATCAAGTGGGTCTGTCAAGTTTAGAGAACAATAGGAGAGGGGTGATGAAACCGATAGGGCAGTGGGAGGGAGATGGAGTGACTGCCACAGAAGGCTTACGCCTGACACTGAACACAATAGCACATCGGGTCACCACACTTTTAGCTGTTCACTAATTGAGTAATGTTTTCGATACACTGTTTTTCTATCATGACGTTTGTAGAAAATATGGTTTGAAAAGCATCGTGGGGGTTCTAGAAAATAATGTTTTGTTCACGCCTTTATAATTGTTATACAGATGCAATGCTGGTCATTCATAAGCGCAAGAATTTGGCAGGATGATGATGATAAAAATACTTACCAAAAATGCCGGTCAAGATCAACATACAGACCGATGAAGACCACTGCTGAACATAGATATAGGCCTCTCCAATGGCACGCCACTGAGCCCGATTTTTGGTTCTTTGTCTCCAGCCGTAATTAATGCTGAGATCAATAGTCGCATCTATAGAATGACTGAAAATCAAACAATAGATTTGATGGAAAGAGGGTGTAGGTACGTATTGACCACATCCTTTGTAGTCCACTACACCGATTTTATTTATCGAACTTTATTTTAGAACTTTATTACTTTAGAACTTTTGTGTCTGGCTGCGGTGCAAGCAATTTGTTAAGAATAGCCATGGGATGTCGCGAACGTAGCTTTAGTTTTGATGTACGTTTTAAAACTATGAATTTAGTTTACGAATTGAACTTTTATTATGTACTAAATGATACCGGTAGCTACGCCCGTAGTTTATTTTTTGCGTTTTTGGCCAATCTTAATACTTTTACACTTAATAATCTTAAAATAAAATCTACACTTCTACTTTTTTGTGCTTCAAAGTTACATTAATGTTCCATGCCTATTTTAAGTCTCCTCTCGCACTAGGAATAAACCCTGTGACTTGACAAACCCAAGTACAAATGCGATTTCAATAGTTACTCAAGCAATTTATTCTTCTTTAAAAACGTATCACAAAGTCTAACATCGTAATAGGAGGTATATTGATTTCTAACACCTTATTCTAACTTAAATCTTATTGGATAAATCTGTCCTAACGATTCTACTAAAAGTTCATTTTAAGAATTACTTAAAGACTTTAGACGTGACGTGATTGATGAACTAGGTTTCCATCAATATTAAAACTTACCGCAAATATTTTATTTAAGGCTTAATTTTTATAAAATTAAGCTTTAAAAGTAATCTTAAAAGTAGAAATAAGGCTTATGGGATAAATGATTTTGGTTCTAATTAATTCTGGAATGTAAATCAAACATTATATTTTTGAAGTTTTATTTTACTAATAATACAACACATACCTAATTAAACATATATACCCCTCCGCGCCTAGATTGCTTTACAAAAAACTATGGCCTTTGATGGGACAAGGCTATAACTAAATGTCTCTAATAATCTAAAAAAATATGCAAGCTGCGCAGCGCCACTGATACTGCCCATCTCAGGTACCAAACCCTCACGACTATTAAGCATAAAGATAAAAATAATATAACTCCGCAATAACAAGGAAACAATTAAATGTAAAAAATAAAATCAAGTAAAAACATAACGGGTTCACCAGTTTTTCTCTACAACCTACCTAGCATGAATTAGATGCAATTTAAAAAAGCGCTGGCTTTCATATTTATAATTTTAACCTTAATATTTGCAGTACTGTATACACACAATTAAAATTTTGTCATTTTATAACAATAGCAAATATAATTAAAGGGATCAAACAAAGAGGAATTTAATAAAATAGGTCGGTCACCTAATTTTTTATTTGAGCACGAAAATGTTTCTCGTTTGTATTTCATGTTTAATCAAGATGGGATGTTGTTATTTGTCGTCGAGTGTATAGTGTATTATGTAAGTATTTGAACGTTCGTAGTCACTTATACTGTAATGAATAGTAGTTATTCCCTGAAATTTTCCCTAGTTATTCATGGCAAGGCTTTTTAATTATATATTAAATTTTCAATGAGTATAACAGTTAAGATTTCCTCAGATGACGAATGTATCCATATTACGGTAACAGAATCGCCCCTAAACCTAAACTCCTTCAACATATCAGCTGAACGACGTCCACGGCTGCACATAGGTCTCCTCCAAGGCTCTCCATATAGATCAATCTTGAACCACTCGCATCCAGCTGCTGCTCGCGATTCCAACAAAAATGACAAAAAAACCGGCCAAGTGCGTGTCGGGCCACGCGCAATGTAGGGTTCCGTAGTTGCCCATACTTAATGACTTGCTGCAAAGGGTATTAATGTACAACAAATCTGACTGTTTATTTTGCTGAAAATATAATTTTAATAACACTATTATACAAACCTAAGTTTTGTTTAGAAAAATACTAGGTATGTATATCCAGTTATGTATTATAAACATAAAATCTAAGCCGTGTGGTTGACGGCATAGAATACAAGTGTCACCACCCCCTATCTTCCCTTGGGTGTCGTAAGAGGCGACTAAGGGATAACACGATGCAAATACCATCTTTGCGTAGAGACGGAAAACTCGACATTAAACCCTATACTACTGCCTCGTTGCTCTCGCGGCATAAATATGCGCGTGGGATCGGGAGGTCCCGGGTTCGATCCCTGGGTCGGGCAGTGTTATTGGGTTTTTCTGTCACGAAATTCTCAGTAGCAGCACGGAGTCTGGAAATGTGCCCGGCAATAGGCTCGCACCTTATTACGTGACTAAAGTATATCTGGCGAAAAGTGGGTGTAGAAATACACCTCTGCCTACCTCTTCGGGGTTATAGGCGTGAGACTATGTATGTATGTACATAAAATGTGGTTTCCAAGATATACTACTACTATACATACGAAGTACCGTAGTACATTACATGCCCAATGTAAACTCACAGAAATAGGTATTTATAAGTTAACCGACGATTACTCGTAAACTAGTGATATCTACTTAGCCGTGATAGTTTTCCTTTTAAATTCGTTATATGTACTACATTTGTGATTTTTTTCACCTCTTCCAAATTAATAGTTTAGCCGGCAGAGGGTGGGGACACTTGAGTCTAAAAATTTTTTCACTTCAAAGCTTGATATTTGACAAACCAATCACTTGATCGAAAAATGATTTGAGCAAACTAATAATATTTTTTTTTAAACCTATCCAATGGTACCCCACATGAAGGGGTACTCAACCAAAAAAAAATTCAACCCCACTATATATGTAGGGGAGATACCCTTAAAAAAATATTTTCCTTAATTTTATTCTACAGTTTTGTTGCAATATCTTATGTCTATATTCATGTCAAATATCAGCTTTCTAGCACCAGGCGTCTTTGA
Source organism: Euclidia mi (assembly GCA_944739405.2). Classification (NCBI taxonomy): domain Eukaryota; kingdom Metazoa; phylum Arthropoda; class Insecta; order Lepidoptera; family Erebidae; genus Euclidia; species Euclidia mi. The sequence goes on along the minus strand of OX123183.2, from coordinate 14,482,730 downwards.
GCTAGGCTGCGGACGGACAGACGGACGGACATGACGAAACTATAAGGGTTCCTTGTGGACTACGGAACCCTAAAAAGGCTTCTTGTAATGAGTATAAAAAGTGTTGGTGGCAGTGTCAGCAAGTGATGAGTATAAAAAGTCAATGTAACTATGAGAATGCAGTATTGTATTACGTTTATTGAAATTCGAAGAAGACTGGAGACTGCTAGACAAGCTTTTAACTGTAAACTAATCTCATCAATATACCATTGTGATACAAAATTAAATCGCAATCCACACTGCACTCAGTATTTCCTTTTATGTGCAAAATATAAAATACACGGGACTAAAAGTTATTTAGTCTAGGATGACAAAGTATTATTTTACTTTAGTAAAGTCTTCACAGACAAAACAGAAATTAGACTGCCTCCGTGGTCCAAAGGATAGCGTATGCGACTGCTGATCGGAGGTCCCGGGTTCGATTCCCAGGTCGGGCAAAAGTGTTACTGGGTTTTTCCAAATACTCAGTAGCAGCCCGGATTCTGGTGAATTGCCCGGTAACAGCAATAGGCTCGCCCCCTATTACGTGGGACCTAAAAATTCATGGCGAAATGTGGGTGTAATATATACACCTCTGCCTACCCCTTTTGGCATACAGGCGTGAGACTATAAATAAAAATAAAAAACAGAAATTATACCATCAGTTATAAAATCTCTTGACTCTTGAACTGTGAAACTGGCATTCTCAAAATGACGATACAAAACCTACCTGAAAAAATAAAACGATAAGATATTGCTGGTCATTCCTAACATAATCCTTCGTAACATCCGCCCGAAGAAATGTTCTATTCATAACCGACAACTCCTAAGCCAAACTTTACAAGCTTACTTTAGTTTAAAAGCATTACAATAACCTAATTCCGAGTTGATACTTCCTCTAAGTCCCCCATTTCCGAATCACCCTGGAAAATAAAACAGTCAAAAACTTAGGCTAACTGTTACATATTTCATGAGAATATTTATACTATGTTAGTGTAAGAGATATCATGGGAAATTGTGAACTATGAAAGTGACGCGGAATGTGTGTCGTGTTGAAAAACTGGTCATAAGTCATAATGATGAGCTTTTAAGACTTAAATGCTTTGTTTTTATAAATTATTTATACAATATCTTAGCAAGCCTGATCTTGATAGTTATACTAGAGTAGGCGTTTGATAAGATTATATAATTTAGTTTTCTATAATTATAATTTCTTGAAATCAAACAGTAAGGTATCCAGATGTGGACTATGGCAGGCTGATGATGATGAAACACTAAATGTGTCATCATAGTCATATCATCATATCAGCTCAAAGACGTCCACTGCTGAACATAGGCCCTCAAGGTTCTCCACATGGACCGATCTGAGCCACCCGCATCCATCCTCTGCAGACATAGACAGACACAAAAGAACAAGATCGTCAGTCTGCCTTGCGGGAGTCCTACCTCTGCTACGATGTCCGGTGAGTGGTATCAAAAAAATGTGTCAATTCATGTGAAAAAGACTATCAGTTACGGATAAAACTCTAGTTTTGGATAAATAACACTCAGGCACATAATAAGTTGTGGGAATCGAACCACCACCTACGCCTTAAATTCAGGGTCAATAACATTTAATCGTTTGCTTTACTTTAACGTTAAGTGTCGCGCGGCAAGGTAGCAGCTTAAACCACTACGCCAACTGTGTAGTCAAAAAGATTTATATTTTTCGAATAGTCAGAACTATCTTTAATTCATTTTATTATAATGTTTATTACACCATAAATGACTGAATACAATATTTTCGTCAACTATACATTACAATTCAGGGACACGTTTTTTGATCCACATAAAAAATTGCGTAAATAACTTTATACAAATATTTTTGTACAAACAAACAAACATAATCAATTGGCATCTGTCAGATTGTTATAGAAACGCAGGAAATAAAGTTTTACGTCGATACGCTCTGCGGGACGAATGATTGAATGTATTTGTAGCACAAAGCAGACAGTAGGGCAATATTGTTAGAAGAATATCGTATTGGAACGTCTCATGTCACTGAATTATGATACCAATCATTCCTGTTTTATCTTTACTTTTGTATATTCATGGAATATAGGCATATAGGCCTTGCCACACGACACAATTTTACGTCCAATTTGACTAAATCACTTGATGAAATCGTGACGTGTAGTCGCCAGTCGTCCAACTCAAGTTCATCGGGTGGGCGGTACCACCAGATTTTAACCAATCGGGTGGACAGAATGAAAATCAGTGATTTGATCGTGTCGTGTAGACGGGCAAAGCCAATTCGATTGAAAATTTGATCAGTGGTAAAATTGTGCCGTGTGGCAAGGCCTTAAGAGCGTATACGCCTCGAGCGGCGGCTCGAGTTTAGGTTTTTGTAGTACAGCGGTCGCCCGCGCACCGCGCATGCGAGACCCGGCGCACTGTGACGGTATCGCGTGGAATAATAATCTTGATCCTTCTTGCCATACATGAACAGTATTCGTCTATGTAATACGTCGATTATGATATGATAGTATTAAAATTGATTATTTTCTATGCACATGAATTTAAAGGTATCAAATAAAGCTAGATATAATTTTTTTAGTAGGATGAAGTTTCTCAGGATAATAACGACTCTTTATAATAATTTGGCGCAGTTTTATTATATGAGAGAAATAATTTATAATTGTCATCTACATTATTGTCACATTTCAAATATACATCTATTGCGTTATTGATGCATGAAAACCCATGAATAACAGTAAATACAAAATCAACAGAGTTAGCTAAAAGAAAATACTTAATTAATTAAAAGTATGAAAATATATACAATATGTTAATTTGCATTTGCAATATATTTTAATTATACAATGTATATTCAGTGTGCGATGATATAAATCCCTCTTTTTATTAAATGTTACTTAGATAGTAAATAAGAAGACCAGTTCTTCGTATTTTATATGACATTGAAATTATATTTTTGAACGAAATGAGATTAAATTTTCAAATTGACTCCGAATTGGTATTCTTCTAATTTAAATGTAATTATCATCTAATTTGACTTCTATTGTTCGACGTTGACACATTGTTTAATTAACAACAGGCAGCGATAACTTACTGGAGCTACCAACGGACTGCTATGCAGAGGGAATCGGGTTCGAATCCACGAAATGCTAGAACGATGATGATGATGATGACATTGTTCAATTAAAGATCTAGTCACGATAACATTCCAATATCTGTTTATTTAGGAGAATACCATTTGTGACATGAGTATGACACCGACATTAGATCGAAACTGCATTTTGAACAAATATAATTAGAAGAATTGGTTCTCAAAATAAACTGTTAACTGGTGCAGAATAAGACTGCATGGTAGGTACGTGTGCTTGTGTGTGTTAGGTACCTGCAATGCGCGCACGTGGTTTTATTTGTTGTTCTAAAACCAACTTCACGTTATAGCCTTTTTAATAAAATACTTCGGTTGGATGGTATCAAATATACACAGATATAATATGTAGGACTTTGTTGTGTTTTATGCTTATACTAGCTGCCGCCCGCAGCTCCGCCCGCGTGGATGTCGGTTATCGCGACAAAAACTATTCTATGTCTTTCCTCGGATCTTTGATTGATCGAAGAATTTGTTATAATAATTGATCTCCTAACAGAAAACCTCATCATACTGGACAACTACTGCTTAACCGCCTAGGATGCATATGGTATAGTGCAGATGGGCTCTTATAGTTCCTCATCAGATGTTTCAGATCTTCGATTTTTATAAGACAACAGAAAATGCTTATCAGACTGAATAATTTTTGCTAAAACGTCAAGTCTGTACATATGATATAGTTATAGCACAGAATATATAATTAGTACCTACGGTACAGAAATTTCACTTCCAAGTTTAGGTATGATAAACGCAAGCGTCCGGTCACCGGACTAGTCTCAATAGGCTGGCACTCGCTCGACTTGTCGCACACGCAGCACACGCATCCCCGAAACAAAAGTAAACAAAAAACTCGCCGCTCAGCCCCCGCCGCTAGCCGACAGCCCTACCAGATTGAAGCGAGACGGCAGACAGTTCTTGTATTATGAACGGTATACGAAATGCAAAAGGTTGGAAAACAACCTTTTCCATAATAGTAGGTAAATATCTCGGGGATTTTGCGTATTTTGTATGGAAGTAAGACAGCCTATATGTTGCCTAGACCTAATAGCAATATGACAAAAAAGTTTATTTTAAATACGTCCAGTAACTTCGGAGATTAGCGTGTACAAACAGACAACCTATATAGATATACACAAAGACAGTTTTTTTTATTCCTGCTCCATAACTGTTTCTTAGTCTCCCAGAATTTATTTTTTGTAAATATATTCAATGTACCGAAATATTTTTTTTACTGTTTTATTAAATGTTTCAAGGCGCCATATTAGGTAAATTATGAAGCGGTCCGTTTCCGTCAGTCTCGCCCAGCCCCTGTTTGACCGCGATAGGTACTATACTAACCAGTAACCACTAGATTCCAGATGTATTGACGAACACGTTAGTTTAATACGTAATACATAAATAAAGTTACATCAACTTTACATATTTATTAAAAAAAACTAGCTTTCGTCCGCGGCTTCGGCAGCATGATATTTTAATAAAGAGTGGCCTATTTACTTCCCCGGGTTTCAGACTATCCATGTCAAATTTCATCACAAACGGTTCTGTAGATTAGCCGTGTAGCATACATATAAACAGACAATACTGAAAAATTACTTTTGTTTTCATAATCGTTGAACTTCAGGTAAAGATTAGTATGTAAGTATATTTTTGAAGTTATGAAGAGCTTATATACCTACTGAATATAACAGCAGCAAAAATAAAATCTGAAAGCATTAGGTACCACTAAGTACATATCAGACAATCAGACCGTCCCTCCGCCTCGCTGTGCTTACGCTGCGCTTAGGTCAGATATATCGTGATAACTTTTAACTATTCGTCCAAACTACTTACTGTAAAAGACAAAGTGAGTGTTAGTCTACATTATATACCTAAGGCAATAAATCTATCAATTTTGAAAACAATTTGATAACTACTCTGGAATGAGCATTCAAATTTTTTTTTTGATGTGATACTGTTTTATTTCAATAAAAAATGATGTAGTTAGATTATGTACTAAAAAGTAAAAGTAATTTGGTAAGTTCTACTCGTAGCTCCCAGATCGCACTAATCAATCTTGAGTATTGATCAGACAAATATAAAATCGTAGGGCAAGTGAAATTTCTATTATAATGTTTACTCTGGATACGCTACACTCAAAATTTTTTTTTTAGGTAATATTATTTTCTTCTGTGTAGTGACGGATTAAGAATACGGAATGTCACCACCCCATATCATCCCATGGGTGTAGTAAGAGCCGACAGAGGGAGTATATTATGCAGAGAACAGCACTGTAAGAGAAGGAAAACTTGATACAAACCCTATACTAACCCGTTTGGCCAGCGTGGTATAGTAGGCCAATTCCTCCTTTCAAAGGAGAGGCCTAGTCCAGCAGTGGACTGTTAAAGGCTGATGATGATGATGATGATGAATTTTATTTTCAAGTTTTTAGTTTTGTTGTTAGTTTATACTTCTCATTCTATTTTCATAGTGAGCCCTTTTCTACCAATCAAGCCCTGTCATTCGATACCCATATTGAGTATTTGTGGAAAATAGGTAATCCACCATTTTGTGGCGGGGGACATCTTGGACTTTTCAAAGTGAGCTCTATTCTACCAATCAAGCCCTTTCATTTGATACCCATATTGAGGTATTTGTGGAAATTTTGTAATCCGTCATTTTGTGGCAGCAGCCGTCTTGGATTTTTCATGGTGAGCCCTATTCTACCCATCAAGCCCTTTTATTCGATACACATATTGAAGTATTTGTGGAAAATATGTAATCCGTCATTTTGCGGCGATAGCCATCTTGGATTTTTCATAGTGAGCTCTATTCTACGAATCAAGCCCTTTCATTTAATACCCATATTGAGGTATTTGTGGAAACTAGGTAATCCGCCATTTTGCGGCGACAACCATCTTAGATTTTTCAAAGTGAGCTCTTTTCTACGAATCAAGCCCTTTTATTTGATACCCATATTGAGGTATTTGTGGCAGCCATCTTTTTTGCGGCAGCCATCTTAGATTTTTCATAGTGAGCCCTATTCTACCAATCAAGTTCTTTCATTTGATACCATATTGAGGTATTTGTGGAAAATAGGTAATCCGACATTTTGTGGCGGCGGCCATCTTGAATTTTTCATAGTGAGCTCTATTCTACCAATCAAGCCCTTTCATTTGATACCCATATTGAGGTATTTGTGGAAAATTTATAATCCGCCATTTTATGGCGGCAGCCATCTTGAATTTTTCACAGTGAACCCTATTCTACCAATCAAGCCCTTTCATTCGATACCCATATTGAGGTATTTGTGGAAAATATGTAATCCGCCATTTTGCGGTGACAGCCATCTTGGATTTTTCCCAGTGAGCTCTATTCTACGAATCAAGCCCTTTCATTTGATACCCATATTGAGGTTGTTGTGAAGTAATATAATATGATCCACCATTTTGTATCGGCGGCCATCTTGATATTACAATCATTTAAATATTATCTTTTATTCTTGATGACAATATGAGTGTACACCAAATATCAGATCAATCTGTCATCAGGAAGGGGTAAAATTCCAATCAATAGCTTTCAGAGCTGAGGGTTTTTGCCGACTTAGTTGATACTTTTCCTTATATTATGGCAATATTACACAAAATCTTTATAAATTGTAGCCTTTGTGTTATTCTGATGTATAAACTATTTTATTGTAAAGTTTCATCCAAATCCGTTCAGTAGTTTTTGCGTGAAAGAGTAACAAACATCCATCCATCTATACATACATCTTCACAAACTTTCACATTTATAATATTAGTAGGATACGTTGAGAAAAAAAAACGGATCAAGAGGCTTTAGCCACGCTATAAACGTTTTAGAATGCAATATTTACGTAAAATGGCGGACGCGGACGCGAGCGACAGGTCCGTCCTCTGAGAGCGCTCAGCGCTGAATGGCGGACATTGCATCGTGCTTCGAGATTTATAGGTCTTTTTAAAAAAATCATATTAATTACAAATGAAAAGTTTAGATTTTTTTTATATGACTTAAAATGAATCTTAAGGTTTCTAAATATGTATATATCTTTTTAATAATCACAGTAGTTTTTTAGATATAAATGCAAAATTGCGGGCTAAAATTAAGGAAAATGAACTGTTTTGATCTCCGATTTTCTTGAAAATTATGAATGAAAGTACAATTTCTTTTTTAAGCACTCGCTTGTATAACTTTGGCTTGTACAGTTTACATTTACAGAATTATAGAAGGATAAGTTTTCATAGCACTAGCGACCATTAATGTTGGCCTAAGGTACAGAAATGACGAAAATGAATTTTTTAAATTCATCCGTTTTAAAATATTTACCATAGTAATCCATATATTTTTCTTCAGCACTCTCTTGATAAAGAACTGAACTTTCATATTTTCTGTTTCTTTTACATTAATTGTTATTTATCCGTAACATAATAGAACAATAAAAACCCGCAAAATCGCCTCCGACGGAATAAACGCTCTTAAGAAGTTTATCATAGTGTGTATATGTAGGCAGGAAGGCTAACTTACCTTTTTTTTTGGTATCGGGTTGGAAAATCCTCATGGAGTCCCTCAGCCCCGGGAGAAGGACGAAGGGGACTGTCAGACTCTTACTGACTAAAAACCAACCCGTGTTCCTCATGTACCCGTGTGTCGGAGGGTAGGGATTCACATAAGCATTCGTCGCTACCCCTCGACGAGTATTGGCCCGCCAGAACAAAACTCCCTTGGCGGCGGATTAAGGTGTTGGACTCCGCCGCCAAAATAATCAGCGGCCGCAGAGGATAGGGAGGACGGCAACGCAACACCGCATCTCCTCTTCCTCTGCGGCCCCACCGCGACGCATCGAATGGTGCGCCCCCATTTGGTCGCGGGAGACAGGGCGCGCGGCAACGAAACACCGACACGCCTCTCCTCCAGCGACCGCTCCCGACTGCGAGGGACAGACAGAACTGTCCCCAATCCACGGTTACTGAGCCCCCCCACCACGACAAAGTGGAGATCCCACGGGGGGGGAAGGCTAACTTACCTTTTTTTTTTTTTTTTGGTGTCGGGTTGGAAAATCCTCATGGAGTCCCTCCGCCCCGGGGGAAGGACGAAGGGGACTGTCAGACTCTTACTGACTAAAAACCAACCCGATTTCCTTATGTACCCGTGTGTCGGAGGGTAGGGATTCGCATAAGCATTCATCGCTACCCCCCGACGGGTATTGGCCAGCCAGATGGTCAGGCGGGCCCCGAACAGAACCCCCTTGGCGGCGGATTAAGGTGTTGGACTCCGCCGCCAAAATAATCAGCGGCCGCAGAGGATAGGGAGGACGGCAACGCAACACCGCATCTCCTCTTCCTCTGCGGCCCCACCGCGACGCATCGAATGGTGCGCCCCCATTTGGTCGCGGGAGACAGGGCGCGCGGCAACGCAACACCGACACGCCTCTCCTCCAGCGACCGCTCCCGACTGCGAGGGACAGACAGAACTGTCCCCAATCCACGGTTACTGAGCCCCCCCACCACGACAAAGTGGAGATCCCACGGGGGGGGAAGGCTAACTTACCTTTTTTTTTTTTGGTGTCGGGTTGGAAAATCCTCATGGAGTCCCTCCACCCCGGGGGAAGGACGAAGGGGACTGTCAGACTCTTACTGACTAAAAACCAACCCGATTTCCTTATGTACCCGTGTGTCGGAGGGTAGGGATTCGCATAAGCATTCATCGCTACCCCCCGACGGGTATTGGCCAGCCAAATCGTCAGGCGGGCCCCGAACAGAACCCCCTTGGCGGCGGATTAAGGTGTTGGGCTCCGCCGCCAAAACACTCAGCGGCCGCAGAGGATAGGGAGGACGGCAACGCAACACCGCATCTCTTCTTCCTCTGCGGCCCCACCGCGACGCATCGAATGGTGCGCCCCCATTTGGTCGCGGGAGATAGGGCGCGCGGCAACGCAACACCGACACGCCTCTCCTCCCGCGACCGCACCCGACTGCGAGGGACAGACAGAACTGTCCCCCGCACCCGCACCGTTGGACGCATCCTGCGCAGGCCCCTCCAAGCCCACGCGGAGCGTCCCCTCCCGGATCCCTCTTAGCTTCACCGCGGATGCCCAATCCACGGTTACTGAGCCCCCCCACCACGACAAGGTGGAGATCCTACGGGGGGGAAGGCTAACTTACCTACTGTATAGCGTTTACAAAAATTATCCTCAACTTGGTTGTATTTTGTATTCTGTAGGTAATGTATTACATTCTATTTTTTTTTCTTCGTCGTGTTCTTCATTGCTTTCTCAAGATTGCCTAACTGCTTTTGAGCTACGGGGCCAAAGTAAAATAGTGTCCGTTGGTAGCAGATGGTAGAGTCTTGTTCTGATTCCAAGTTGGTCGAGAATTAAAGTGTCTGTTCTGTTTGCTGTCCTCAGTATGCGCACACGGAGAATGTTCGCGCGAGCTCCACGTTTCGAAGGCGTTGATCTTCTGAAAACTGAGAAACCAAACTTAATACTAGTCACTTTTTAGCAACATTTGAGACGTTTCTCTGCCAGACTTAAGTGAGCTTATTTTTAAGTGCCATTAGAAATAGGATGTTCCCATTTTGATTATATTGTTTATTGCCTTACAACACCATCATGAGTAAAGTGATTCGCAAAATATTTTATTTGAATGGATAGAATTATGGATACAAAGTGGTTAGAAATATAGGTTTAGTTTTTAAAACAAACTATCTGATGTATTTATTTATATTGATTATTTAAAAGTATTAAATTTTATAACAAATTGTGTGTCATGAAGTCAGTTAATGTATTTTTTTATTGTATAGCTATGAAAAGTCTTTTTTGCAATAAAAACAACATTCGAGTGAGTGACTTTGGATACTGAAATAACAAACAGAAAAAATACAGTACAGTTTACAAAAGTACTTTTTTTGTTTCACGCAGATGAAACTTGCTTGCTACCGAATAAAACTATGCAGGTCAAACTTAGTATTCTGCTCATACTCCACTAGTGCGCATTCGAAAAGTCGCTCTTATAATCAAACATCGAAAAAACAAAAAAAGGCAAAGCCAAACATATTTCGGCCTAACGATTCATTTGTTTAGTTTAGGCTTTGCCCAGTTGACATTGAATGTAAATTTATTTTTATTTTTTAGTAGCTTCAATTTGCCAATTCGGTTTATGAGAATTTGTTTACAGTACAATCAAATTAAGCGTTAACCGTAAGGCCAAAGTTCATTGACTTCTAATCCAATCATTTGACCTATCGTTTAGTATTGTCATCGTCGTTCGAGCTTCGGATGCTAAAGTTTGTTCGGCTGGAATTAAAAGATAGATTGTATTGCCAACCCAACTTTAGTATAATTTCAGGCTCTAAATAATCATTTATATTATTATTTATTCTTATTATATTAGTAGGCAACCAGCGCTAGATACTGATAAGGTGTCTAGCATTACCCTGAACTGGCTTCCTATTTTTATACAGACGATTAAACGGTGGCGTTTCTTCCGATCCCGTGAGAGTTTCCAGATAGCCCTTCTTAGTGCACCTTATCATCCCCAAGAAACATACATACCAAACAACTTCTTGACCTCAGTTGAGTGATAACGCACAGCCGAATCTACATTCGGCTGTGCGTTATCTGTCAGTCAGTCAGTCAGCATAGGCGTCGCAAGGGGGAGCAGGGGGGCAGCTGGCCTTCTGTAGATTCATAATACCCTACAATTTATAGTTTTCTCAATACTTTTCTCATTTTCCATATCAACTTAGGGGCAAGTTAGCTAGGGCACGGTAATAACACAGTATAAAGACATACAGTAGTTTGACGCCTTTGATCTCGTAGAAAAAGCCGACAACGTCTCGACAAGGGTAAGGAGGCTAGGGCTGCCACATGTAAAAAATACCTACTTATTCAAACACCGTCTATTTATTTTAGAAAATTATTACAATTGTGACGCTACATCAATATAATACTGTAAATCACTTATTTATTATATTACAATAATTAACGATAAATAATTATTATAAAACAGTTTGCATTTTTTCGTGCGGTGAGTGCGTGACAGTTTTGCATACAAAGTGTCAGTCAGCACCTATTTCATCCCGCAGCAGGTGTCGTGGGAGGCGGTTAAGGATATGAAGCATTTTTCAGATATCGTTATCGTACAAACCAAGTTAAAATAAAGCGATTGACATAGCGGTCGTTTAATGGATGGGTAACCATTGGATCAACTTGCAAAGCCTATGTTATCGATATGAAGTAAGTATTTTGCAGACCTATTTCGTGCAAACTACGTTATGGTAAAGCAATAGACATCACGTTCATTTTGTGGATGGGTGTCCGGGCTATGAGATTACGGAGAACATGTGTGGGGTTTATAAAAGGGGCCAAAAATATGGTTATATTTGAGCTAGGACGCGCCGTTACTACGATGCATAATAATATGTGATAGGTACTTACCTAATACGAAGGTACTAGGTATAAGTACCTAGTACCTTCGTATTAGGTAAGTACCTATCACATATATTATGCATCACATATTATTGCATGAAATTGAAATCATACTTGAATAGAATATTACCTTACAACGCATATTTTCTTACGTCTGCCATGTTGTTTACGTACAGTAATTACTACTTTATTCTGTGATTTGGCCAGACATGAGATATTGTAAAAAGTTAGTAGATTAGAGGGTATGTGCACATTATTTTAAGTGGTTATAGGTAGGGTAAACAGTATAATGATTGGCACCCTAAGCCGGTTTCTACTACTAAGTAACAAATTCTCAGGAAAATACAAATTCAATAATATTTTCTATGGTTTTGTCGGAATTGTGTTTACATGGGCATTAATAAAAATAAAACATTATATTTAATAAAGCCGTTTTATTAGCATAAAAATGTGATCAAACTTCTTTTTTAAACACAATATTTAGCCAGGGTGACAATCATTGGCACCCTGGTATAGTTATTGGCAGTACCAAAAAGGTACAATCACTGGCATTGTTGGCCTAAGGTCGTGATACCCAGACAGTCCGAAGACTTGATATCCGGCTCTTTATACATGTATTCTATGTAATCAAAATATATATTTATGAACATAAACATATGTAACCTTCTAATATTTCTAACATAAGTCTATACTTGAAAGAAGTTTAGTTCATTTACCACGTTTTATCTTTCTTTCGGCATATTTTTCATATAGCTCATCTTGTCTCTTTAATACATTGAAGCAAATGAGCCCTGTTTCAGTTTCTCACAAGCATTCTGTTCGTAATATTTTTGTCTAAGTTCTTTGTTTTAAGCGATATCTGTCCTGATTTCTGGGTACTTTGTAGAGAAAGGTTGACATCTCTGTACGACCGTACCATAGTAAGTTGGGCGTAAAATGCGAAGAAATATACAATCTAAAGTTGTTTGTATGCGAATTTGACGGGAAACAAACAAAATCTGAAAAACATATGATTCTAAAATGTGCCAATGACTATGCTGTTGAACAATTTTTAAGTATAGCCATTGGCACTATCGGGAAAGACGATCCATCTATTTAATAGCGCAAAACTAACGTTTATTACGATTTAATGAAGATAAAAGATACAAATAAATAGGTACTTTTGTGTAAAATTAATTAAAAATATATTTTTTCGCTTCGGAAAGTAACTACCTAACCTAAACATTTCATTAATTTTTTAGGCAATTTTCCTAACATTTTTTTAAAACAGTTGTTAAAGAAAAATGGTTCATAGTTAAGATTTAAATATTTGTTCTGTGTATAAGAAATAGGTTAATCTTGCTTATGAATGTATTTCTGAGACATAATAATATAAGATTTTCCTAATATTCAGGATAATTCAGCAGAGTGCCAATCATTGAGGGGGTGCCAACATTACTATAGTTTATCCTACATACATTTCAAAATAATATACATAATTACAATTAAATAAATTTTCCTTTTTGGTATAAGGAAAATGGAGAAATCGCAGGTTTTTTAAATCCTCATTTATTTAAATCTTTAAGCAGCATAAATAATTGCAATTTCTCACAGCACAAGTCGTATGCACCATTTTAATTTATATTAATAAGCAAATAAATAAGTAACGAACAAAAACAAGCACGTGCCAGCCCCCAAAAATATGTACCTAGTTACGAACTAAGGCGACATACGTAACTAGGTACCGCTCTTCCCACGTCTCACCTCTTGACCCCCGCACGATTGACCCGTCTCGACGCGTTCGTCGAACGACTGTATGGATTATTAGACTGTGGTAATAATATCGAACAGTATTGTAACTCCATACAAACGCACGAAACTCGAGTTATACCTACGCGCCTCGAGCAGAGTACCCATTAGACTGGGCGGACTGTGCCTACAGTACCCGCAGCCGCTATCGTGCCGCAGCTCGCATGCGGCGCGTCTGGTAGGTATATAACTCACGAAGACGGCCGAGTTACAATACTGTTAGATTATATTACCGTGGCTAGGGCATCGGCTGGTGTCCTTGCTCCCCTTCCCCCTAGGCAATCGGCTGGCGACGCTCTATTTAGTCACTATTGCAAGAGTTTTATATAATTATATTGATTGATGATATGCATGTATTAATATAAAGCTTATCTTAATTATTTTTATTTTATATAATACTATACTATGACTGAAAATAAAAAAACGAATTCCTTTATTTTTTCTTTCGTGTAGAATATGCATGAAGCGAGAAATTATTTTATATTCGAAATAATCGTTATATATAGGTTATTAAAAGTTAATTTTAAACGTGAAAAGCATCAGATATGTCTAAAATAGAAAACAAACGGTTTCCTCACTCATTTCTTATGTATTTCTGTAGAATACATGTAGCGAGAATATAGTTTATATCCTAAATGATCGTTAAATATAGTTTATTATAAGTATACTAGAGGACGCCAGCAGCTACGCCTGCATTTTTTTATTTACCCGTTTTAGCCGATCCCGTGGGCATTTCGGGAAATCCCTTCTTAGTGCACCCCTACGGTCCCCAAGGAACATACATGCCAAATTTCAGCTTCCTCCGCCCAATAGTTTCGTCTGTAGCGTGTCTGTCAGTCAGTCAGTAACGCAAGGATTTTATATATTAAAGATTTTAACGCAAAAAGCAGCAGACGGTGTGGCGCCGTGCGTCATAAAATAACGGCGCTCCGAACGCATGTCTTCAACAAAATTAAATTACCAACTATATAATGCCGAGCTTGCTTGGCTTACACAACTTCTAAGCATGATAGTTCTTCATTAAATATATAATTGTTTTAGATTATGAAGCTATTTTCTCAAACAAAAGGCTTTGAATAATGTTATTTTGTATTCGGGATTAAGGCGTCTGTTGACTTAAATTTATTGTTCACACAAGTTGACGAATAACTTTTTAAGCTATCAAGCATGAAAATCAAATTTTAATTAAATAACGAACGAGCGCTTTATGACTCGCATTTATTAAGCAAGGCAGATGTTTTCTTTTTAACTATTTTTAATTGGACATTGACAATATAATAACTGCCATTTTCAATATTCGATCCATACATGGATTTTAAGACATATTTTGTATGGAGCTTATGTCAAAAACGAATCTAAAATCAGAAATCTATTGATCGAATATTGAATTTCGTAGTAAGAGGGATATAGAATCGTAAGCAGCGATAGCCTAGTGGAGATACCAACGGACTGCCATGCATAGGGTATCGGGTTCGAATCCATGGCGCGAACCACTGACTTTTCGGAGTTACGTGCGTATTGAATTGTTAATTATCTCTTGTCTCGTGCCTCGGAGAGCACGTTAAGCCGTCGGTCCCTGCTGTCATGAAGATCTTTGATAGTCGTTATAGGGTGTCAGTACCTCTAAAATAAACTAGCACTAGTCCAAACCATGGAACATCGCTATCCCTTCGGGTTGCGGAGGTTAGACAGAAAGTCGCTCAGTGGAAAAGCTAATATTCCGCCAAATCCGGTTAGACTAGAAAAAGGCCCCCAGGTTGAGACTGGGATAACGCTAGGAAGTTGATTTGATTGATTTGATTAGATTCAAATACAGACTACATTTGGATAAACAGAATTCAGACAATCCGGTACTATCTATTTAAAATAGTATTCTTTTATAAAAAATATGAACGCTCCCGATTAAATAAAACGAATTAAATAAATTATGATCGTCAGGAGAAAACGTAGGAACGAAACTGAAATATATGTTTTTTAAACCACCAACTAATTATTTAAACTTTGTTGCATATTCATTGTGTCTACATTTAAGTAGTTTATAGAAATAAAAATAAAGTGAAAATCGCAGGCCACCAGAAGTAGTAGATCTCTAAGTCCTTGCAACGATTAGTTTTGGGAATATACAAGACCAGTTTGGGTTAAATGTTACGAATCCCATTACAGCCATTCTATACATTGTTCTCGTTCCGGGTTCACAACCCAAATTGGCTTATATTTCGACATTACAATATGTTGTTATTTCTTTATTGTTTGTATATGTTGGGTTAGCATGAAACTTCGGGATAACACTCTGGGTTATATTTGCAGATGGAACTATGCGGCATTAAATTGCTATTTTAGTGATTATGATTACGTTTTATGGATAGGGGTAGGGTTTATGGTTGGCTAATGGGTATGGTTATTAACTTTGGTCATTAATATTTGACCCGGTGGATAAGCAGAGTTAGTGTGTTCAATATATGCAGCGCCTGTTTCTACGAATCTCTGACAAAGTTACAAAATAAAACCCAAACTCTGTGAACAATGAAAATAAGATGACCTACATAATGGCACAGATAATATAATACTATACTAGTACAGATACACGATGACAAACAAAAATTTACTACAAAAATCTGCGACCTACCTAATTTTTGCTATGCTGAGGGCAAAGGGTTTCGCCAGCCAATTGCTTAGGGGGGGAGGGGGCAAAGTCGCCAGCCGATGGTCTAGGGGGGGAGGAGGGGCCAAGTTGATATGGAAATAAAAAAGTACTCATTCTAGGGTTTTTTGAGTCTCTAGGACTCAGCTGCCCCCCTCTGAATGGCATTTGATTTCGATTTGACAGGTAGAAACGTTGACGTTTTAGTTGTATTTACTACTAAAACGTCAACAACATGAATGGCGGACGTACTGTTTGACGTAATGCTCTCTGATTGATGTTCAATGTCACAAGAATAAATGCATTATTTTTAGTTTTAGAATTCTAAAAATAACTTGTCTGTCAGAACCATTAGAATTTAACAAAATACTCGACAATCCGAATTCTGCGGAAATATGTTATCGACTCGAAATCTTTATTTTTTAATGTTTTATTATTCAGGCAAGGTTTCGATCGAGTGTACCTTTACAAAATTATTATTAATATATTTGACACTGCGATGGTAGCGCAGTCAGTCGTTTCCAATGTGAAATATTCCAAAATCAACAACTGCTTATGCCGGTGGACTAAATTGTGAATCTAAACCATTCTCAAGCCCCCTTGAACACACACAAAATGTCATCAATATCGGTCCAGTCGTTTAGGAGGAGTTCAGTGACATACACACGCACACAAGAAATACATATATATATACTAGCTTTTGCCTGCGGCTTCGCTCGCATAAATTCGGGGTTCTCTTGTTATATCATCTATGTTCGGGGTAACACAAATCTCTTTTATTAGGCGGATACTTCGATAATAGTCGTTTTAACTGTTTAAGAAATATAAATACTTTATTTACACATACAAACTACTTAGTACTAAGAATTACCTAGTATGTACTTAGTACTCAAAATGTTATCCGGTAGGACTGCCGTTTCGCTAAAGTGGCCAATATGGCGACTGCGATTTGCCTGTCAGAACCATTACAATTTAACAAAATACTCGACAATCCGAATTTTGCGGATATAAATATGTTGTAGACTCGAAATCTTTATTTTTTAATGTTTTAATATTCAGGTAAGGTTTCGATCGAGTGTACCTTTACAAAATTATTATTAATATATTTGACACTGCGATGGTAGCGCAGTCAGTCGGTTCCAATGTGAAACATTCCAAAATCAACAACTACTTTCAAATTAAAAATTAACTAAAAAACATTTTCCAGAGGACTAAATTGTGAATTTAAACCATGCTCAAGTCCCCTTGAACAAACACACAAAAAATCATCAAGATCGGTCCAGTCGTTTAGGAGAAGTTCCGTGACATACACACGCACACAAGAAATATTTATATAAAGATAAAGATAAAAGGCAATATAGAAAACACTAGCTTCTGCTTTTGGCCTAGCTCGTAGAAGTGGTTATTCGGGACAAAGGGTAAGTCATGTGTAATTCTGATACGTAATTTATATTACTAGAAGGTTCCATTAAAATCTTTTTGGCAGTTTTTGCGCGAAAGAGCAAGAAACATCCATACATGAATCCTCATACATTTTCAGGTTTATAATTAGTAGTAAGATTCAAATGTAGAGTTTTCCAATTAATTGCAAATTAATTAATTGTCCTTTCCTTATCGGTCAAGTCCGCCATATTCCATCACATAGCATCGTTAGTCGAAAGGCAGTAATTAGACTTGGTCATCAAGTTGTTCGCCATCAAAAAGCTCCATAAAGTTTTAGTACGTTGCAGTGTTAGTAAACTCTATGTCAACTAACGCTTTTACGGGCTACATTGCGTATAAGTTCGACTTCAAACATGACCATTGAAATGATACACATCTTACAGCCTTTTTGCAATCCAGTGCTGACATAGGCCATTTTTTGATTGCCGTCACAATAGCATTATAAATCAATAGAGGATCTGGTCTGGCTGGCCAGACGCGCTCGTATCGGGCTTAATGGAGCTTAGGCCAATTTTCTGACTCTTCGCAAAGATAATAATTGCGTAGTGTATTTACCCTGGTTCCCTCTTAGCGCGACCTCACATTGGGCTTGCGCGATCCTCAAGCGTGCGCCCGGCGTGTGCCCGGTGTGCGCTCTTCATTGACTCTGTACTTTGATTATATACTTCTGTAGTACCATGTGAACGCCGAGCGCACGTCGAACGGACGCCGAGCGCACGCTGAGCGCACGCTCGAGGAACGCGCATACTCAGTCTGAGTGAGGCCTTACAACACTCACGGAGTGAAATAGGGTAGTGACACTTTGTAATCACAACACAGTATATACATCGCAATTTTTTAATTAGTACAAAAAATTTAACGGGGCACTAAGTATCTTTAACTGATCATAATTATGTAGTTGAAAAATAAAAACACTAAGTCCCAAAACTGTCTCAAAACTGTCCACAAAAATACGTGATAATTGGTAAATGCAATACTAATACTATGACCGACCCGTGTACTATCATACCATTGATAAATTACCTCCCCCCCCGCCCCTCTGCGCCTGCGCCACGCCCCGACGATGCGAAAAACAGTACTAAATTACTAGCGAAAGTCAGCGTATCTAATTTCGTTGCAAAACTTAATTGTTTGTCTACGTTTGCCCGACGCGATGGCCTATCATATCAGTTCATATCACGGGAGTATGTAGCTATGCTTCGTGCGTACTTTTTGAGTGGAAAAATCGCGAGTGCAGCTGTGTACCCATAAACATCGTATTGTGAGTGTACAAAAGTGACCGGGTCAGTGTCAAACAATTAAAACAGTGCATATTGGATGCTTTTGACAACGGTGGTGGACATTTCGAAGGACAATGGAAATACTTGTAAGTTTAGTAAATAATACGTACTTAAGTAAATAATAATTTGATGCAGGCGCCTCAAAATCGGTCTGTGTTCTCCACACACCTTGAGGAAGGCCTATGTCCAACAGTGGACGTCTCTAGGCTGACATGATGACGATAAAATGATTTGTAAATAGCAGATGATACTAACTTCAAAAATACGCCAAAATTACTCTTTTCTTTTAGTCCAGAACACCATCTTTTATTTTGATATTTGTTTGCTTTCTAATTCCATACCACCGTATTTAATTACTTGTTAAACGATAAATTTTACCGGTCCTACGCCCGAATGAAGTATGAAGGAGAGGGTAGAACTAACAAAATTAAAAAATAACTACCTACATTTATTATTTTCTTCATTTTATTTTCTATTGCTACCTACATCATAAGTGCGACAGAGAGAATGCAAATGAGCAGGATGGAATATTATCAATGAATTAGTGAATGGATTGTATAATATGACTATGATTTAAGTGAGATTTTCTACAATAAACAAATGATAATAACTTTGCTCTTTATTGATATTATGAAATTCTTACGTCACATATCTATAATATAAAAATGAATCGTAAAATGTGTTGGTAAGCGCATAACTCAACAACGCCTAGACCAATTTGGCCAATTTTTTTTTATAAATGTTCGTTGAAGTTCAAAGATGGTTCTTACGGCAAGAAAAATTCAAATAATTGCCAGAAAAACCCTAAAAACAGCCCTTTTATATTTCCCATACAAACGTTTTCTAACTAAAACGTAGAGTCAATTTGTAATTTAGTACCGCTGCATTAAGTTCAAATTCGCGTGCGCGATGATATACTTCTTTATTTGATGGCAGTTTTGACAGGTTTCCGGACATGAAGTCTCAGTGCTGCCGCCCAGCGGGCTTCATGTCAGAAGAAACCCATTGATAATCCCTACTTTAATATTATAAATTTGAAATTGTTAATGTATGTATGTTTCGTTTTCACGCTAAAACGGCTGAACAAATTTTGTTGAAATTTGATATAGAGATATACTGGACCATGGAGACGGATATAGGCTACCATAAGTTGTAAAAATTAAACTGGGAGGGATTTTAGGGAGGGTAGAAGTTTGTACGGCACAAATTTACCTCTTGGAAGTAAGAATGCTTGCGCTGATAATTGATTGCTGCGTATGTGCTATCGCATATCTGTCAGTGCTCTCACGTCATACCTACATAATGTCATATTGTGCACGTTGATTAAATTGTTCGCATACATATCTATACTAATATAATAAAGCGGAAGAGTTTGTTTGTTTGTTTGTTTGAACGCGCTAATCTCAGGAACTACCGGTCGGATCTGAAAAATTATTTTTGTATACGATAGCCCAGTGATTCCGGAAGGCTATATAACATAACGCTTCGACCCTTTGGGGCCGGGCAAAAGGCTAAAAAGGCTAAAAGATAATGTCGGCTAATCTCAGGAACTAGCAGTCGGATATAAAAAAATATTATTACCTATAATAGCCCAATTATTCCAAAAGGCTATATATAGGCTATATAAAATTACGCCACAACTTTTAGGGGCCAAACAAAAATAGTAAAATGGTCAAACGAGAATGAGGAGGGTTGGGTCAAAGGCAAAAAAAGGCTAAACGAACAGGATACAATCTATATGGGTATCGTTTTCGAGATTTTCGGGACGCTGATTAATAATATCAAATTTATTTAGTGATCCAAGATGGCGGACGGGAAATCAAAGATGGCGGCTGAGAAAATTTTAAAAATCAATATGGGTATCGCCTTCGATATTTAAAGGGGTGGGGAATCGAAATACAACATCTATTTCGTGATCAAAGATGGCGGATAGGAACTCAAAGATGGCGGACGGGATTTTTTTTAAAGTCAATATGGGTATCGTCACCGATATTTTAAGGAATGAGGAATTCAAAAACACCATCTATTTCGTGATCAAAGATGGTGGATGGGATTTGTTTTTTAAATTAATATGGGTATCGTCTCCGGTGTTTAAAGGGATGGGGAATCCAAATACAACATCTGTTTCGTGATTCAAGATGGCGGATGGGAAATCAAAGATGGCGGAGGGGAAAAGTTAAAAAAATCAATATGGTTATCGTCTTTGATGATTTAAGGGATGGTGAATCCATTATATGGGTATCGTCACCGATATTTTAAGGAATGAGGAATTCAAAAACACCATCTATTTCGTGATCAAAGATGGTGGATGGGATTTGTTTTTTAAATTAATATGGGTATCGTCTCCGGTGTTTAAAGGGATGGGGAATCCAAATACAACATCTGTTTCGTGATTCAAGATGGCGGATGGGAAATCAAAGATGGCGGAGGGGAAAAGTTAAAAAAATCAATATGGTTATCGTCTTTGATGATTTAAGGGATGGTGAATCCAAATACAACTTCTATTTCGTGATCAAAGATGGCGGATAGGAAATCAAAGATGGCGGACGGGATTTTTTTTAAAGTCGATATGGGTATCGTCTCCGATATTTCAAGGAATGGGGAATTCAATATTATATAAAAATCTATGTTAGTTTGTTCATCATTTATAGACTCTGAAATAATAAGAGATTACGCGCTAAGTCAATGTTAACTTTGGAAAAGGGACTTGGAAAAAAGGGAATTAAATAAAAACTCTTAAAAAGGCGATACAGAGTTCGCTGGGTCAGCTAGTATGATAATAATATCTTCGCTAATCTGTCCTTAAAGTTTTTGTACTAATTAAAAAATAGCGGTGTATTTACGAGAGTATAAATATCTTTCCTCTCAATTACAATGAGTGGTTTCCACCCTCAGTGTTGATTAGATCACTTCATTACTTCCCACGGGTGTCGTAACAAGTGACTTAGACATCTAGATATAAGAACCATCTTGTGGTAGCGAAAATAAAATCAACCTTGTGACAAATAGATCAAAGGTCATGATAATTACTTTGATTTACGACTAGTTTTCCCTAGTTTGTTATAATGAAAATTATAGTGTCTTATTGTAATACTTTTTGTAACCGAAAAATGTGGTCTTTATTAGTTTTTCGGACTCATCATCATTTTTAGCTGTGGGAATTATTAGACCCACTGGATTTCTTCTGATTATGAGAAGGTTATAGTCCTCCACGTTGGCAAAGAGGCAATATTGCCACTTGTCAAGTCTGACATGTCTTTCAAGAACATTATCATAAACATGCAAATTTCCTCACCATGTTTTCATTCGCCGTTTAGCAACTTACGTTATTTCGGAAAGTCAGTGGCTCCCGTTGTGTGCTTAAACCTGAGCAATTCTGCTAGTCTCTTAACTGGGCTACTGTTACCAAATGGTAACATTACATTATAATGAGTGTGTTGCCGTCTTTTTATTACATACAACTCTGTTACCTAAATCATGTTTCATTAAATATCGATTTTAACAGAATTGATTAATAGTTCAAGATTGATCTTTAAGATATTTTTGTTAATAAAAAATACTAAGTACAGTACACTTATCTTGAATAAACTTATCTTTAATTGGTATGTAGCACAATTACTTTTTGATATCAATATAAGTTTTCATTTTTGTTTAATGGTATTATTAGGGTAACTTAGTTATCGGCATACGGTATTATGCCCTGTAATTTTCAAAACAACGTTTGCAAACAGATATGAGCGCAATTTACTTGCAAGGTTAATATTAAGTTATACTCAGCTTGACGAATATTAATATTTTCCAATTATTAGATTGGGTATAAAATTTACTTCTGAACTAATTATTCAAACAAGAATATTTGTTTGTTTGTAATCGAAAACCTCTGCAACTAGTGTAGATAAGTAGAAGTATTTAGACTGTCGTGGTCGCAAATTAATCAAAAGCGTATCCTTAAGCATAGCGACTAGGTCGTCTTCATCATCATATCAGCCGAAAGACGTCCACCGCTGGACATAAACCTCCCCCAATACCCGCCATATAGACTGATCTTGGGCCACCCGCATACGTGATTTTTAATTATACTTTGACACCACTGAAAGAATTTTAAGCATTTCTGATAGAGTTAATAGGCTTTATTTTGTTTCTGTATTTTAAGGATATCACCAGAATTCAAAACGAGGACATAAATGCGGAGCTAATACATACATACATAGACTCACGCCTGTTTCACGGAGGGGTAGGCATCGGCAGAGACTACGGAACGCCATTTGCAACGATCCTGACATACCTCTCTTAAACTCGTATACATCAAAAACAAAACTAAGAAAATAAGCAAGAAAAGATCATAAGACATAATTGCCTAACCTTCAGAGGGGCTCCCAGCATGAGTTAGCATGATATTCATTACCGATCTACAGAATACTTTAATGTTGTTCCTAAAGTTGTTGAGTACTTATTTCGTTCGTCTGAAGAAAAATATAGGTCATCTTCATCTTGAAACTTTTATATTGTTCATATAGCGTGGCCTTCAGGTATTATAAAACAATTTATATCGAACCGGCTTTTAATAACCTCTGAAGAGATTGGTGAACATTAAGCTTGTGTATTGCAGTCGTGAACTTCCTTAGCGAACTATTTTCGGCGAATTGTTTGCTGTTCTTTAACCAGCTAGCTTTATTTATTTATTTTAATTTTAATTATAGTCTCACGCCTGTATCCTCGAAGGGGTAGTTAGATGTGTAAATATTACACCCACATTTCGCCATGAATTTTTAGGTCCCACGTATTAGAGGGCGAGACTATTGCCGTTACCGGGCACATCACCAGACTCCGGACTGGTACTGAGTATTCGGAAAAACCCAGTACCTAACACTTTTGCCCGACCCGGGAATCGAATTCGGGACCTCCGATCAGCAGTCGCATACGCTATCCACTGTACCACGGAGGCAACTGCCTCCGTGGTCCAGCTAACTTAATGGATAGCTTGCTAGCTTAAAATAGTTTAATATCAACTAGCATAAAATATATCTTTTAAGAGCCTGTGAGCCCTTCCCACTGCACGAGCCTCCTCACCTTTCTTTTATATTTCTCCCTATTTCGTTCTTGGAACTAATCCTTTTTTTTATTTTATGTCCGTCCAGCGGGTTCTGATCTATTTGTTTACAACAAGTAGCACAAAGTCGTAAGAGTCCGCTGCGCGCTGTTTTGCCGTGAAATGAGAACATAAAGACTAAAGTAGGTATTTATAATAATAGCAGTGATGTAATTATCTTAGGTAATCACAAACTTTTCATACTTAATATTAGAAGGGATACAAATGTAAATAATTTGTATATGCTATTATAAGTTTTGAGAACATAAATGGCAATACAAATATTATCAGTTTTCACGAAGCGATAATAATTATTATCAGTTTTCTTACATCTAACAATGTAACAAAAATTACAATAATTCATAAAGTAGGCACCAAGTGAAAATCAACCAAATATTTTAAATAATTAAATAATAACTTACAACAAGAAAACTTGCAAAAATATTTTAAAAATATTTAATACGAGCTGTAATGAAATTCGTGATCACTTCCAAAATACAAAAATACGGTTGATCACAAATGCCTTTGCAGACAGAATGTACTGTCAATAAACCTTACACTATATATATTATGTTATAGACGGAGGGATCCCATCACTCAAAGATCTGACATAGGTCACCGGTGTGGGGACCCATTACCCGTCAAAATTTAACAGAACTTCATTTGAAACTTTGAGACTTCGTTCATATACATTTTGATTTATTCGTATAATGATTGTGACGCATAAACATAGTGACGTTATAACTTTATCGATACTTTTATTTTACAGACTAGCTTCGGCCCACGTATTCGCCGATGTGGGTGACAGTTATTGCAAAAAAAAGGATAGCCTTTGCACTATTGTGATGTAGAAGCTATACTGCAATATTTCTTTAAAAAATAAGTATACCTGAATACAATTATATATCTCAAGAAAAGTGTTTTTAGCGATGATCACAAACTTTCGGCTATCGCACACAGGCTATCGCTGCCTTCACGTACAACCTTTACTGTAACTTTAAAAATATGTAATACATATTTTGATGGTGAGACTAATCCTCCTCTGTCTTTTACTTTTATAAAAATAATAAAATAAACCTGCAGTACTGCAGGTTTATGTTATTATTTTTCTTCTATGTGAACTCGGCGATCATTGTGCCGACAGTTGTGTCAGTAAATGGACTAATCGCCAAGAGCCTTTACCAACATCTAAAGATGCTCGCACCTAGGCAGCAGAAAAACTAATATTTTTAACAACAACACTTTTTGAGTTCGGTGCCAGTTAGAAGTACGCTCACAATTTTAATTTCTTTCTTACTCACCATGCGGGCTCCTGGTTTAATTCTTTTAAATTATTTTTATGTTTTACTTATTTTAGACGTAGGCTTCTATAAGTGCGTAATTAGTTTGACCTAAGATATATATAATATGATTTTGTAAAGATTTGAGTTTTTTTTCTAATGAAGCCAATGACACTGTCTGTGACTTTTTCTATTTTACCCTAAATAAATGTGATTCATTATGTGTGAAATATTTTATTTAAAATTGACCCTGCAGTTAAATTTTATTTCTAATCTGTTAGTTAACTCACTTATTACTGCAGCTTACTCTCAATTGGTGATTTAATATAATTATATTTATGTAACTGAGCACACTGGGCTGGGGTCTCCCTTCAATTTGAAAAGGCCTTACTTGGTTTGGAAGATTTTAGATGAACACTTGACGATCGTGATAATTTTCTAAATAATAAGCATACAACTTCAAAAAGTCTGAAATACGTAACGTGGTTTTGTATTCAAAAACCATTACGTGGTAATGATTTCGTCATTGACCCTATCATTGCATATAGGTAGTGATTATTAGTGATATTATGAATATCAATTGCTTTATTCACCTTAAAAAGATAATTTAAAAATATATTTTTTATCGGAACTTATTTACTAGTGTTTAAGCATAAGCTGGATTTATTCACATATTTTACTTTATCTGAGGATTTATCAACATTCAATTGATATTCATTCTGAGTAAACCAAATCTAAGGATTTATTGCAAAGATTATCGATATTTTATCGAAATTCATTTTGAGTGAGCTCATCACTAGTCTAGTTAAAATTTTCGACAATTTCGAAGATTCGAAATGACAATTGTATATTTATTTTATTTTTCTCTTACATGAGAAAAAAATCATAAGTCGGAGTGTGAAGTAAATATATTGGGTAAGGTTGCTATTTTAATGCGGTCTCCATTACTTCCTTAATTTATGCAATAAACAATATGACGGAATGGGCCAGCCACCACGCAGTGTGCTGTGTTTGGAACATCGAACTTGTGAATCAAATACCGCAAAAGTATGGATTATTAAATTATGTTATATCATACTTCAATGATACTGAATCTTGAACAGTTATTTTAAACAGGTAAGTTCCTTGTCTATTTTTCCTCCTCCCTGTAAATGGGACACCAAGCCAAGCTAGCAAATGTGCATACTCGCGGGAGCCCATAATATAAGAGTATACAAATTAAAATAAGATAAAATCCGTAAATTTTGTTGCTTCAGAATTATGGACTACTGGGAGATCTCAGGGCAGCTAGATCTAGCTATTTCTCTTTCTTTTTTTAAGTAAAAACGTTTGAGATATTTATATTAGGCATTGAATTTGGGTTACAAATCTACGAGTATATTAAGATCATAGTACAAGGCATTACCGATGATGACATATAATGTATGAACAAAGTTCTTGTCAAAGTTACATTCGCTTTACCGATTACAATTACCGTATTAGCGACCTAAAAAAGCTTCACATATAAACAAAATATAATTTCACACCCGCAAAACATTCATCCAATACGTATATATCCTTAAAGCAATTTACAAGAAAATCTCGGTAAAACTTGTAAACTAAGTCCTTATTAAGCCAGAGTTTAATATCTGCCTGGCAGGAAGCGGCGATGCGGTTAAAAGCAATTTGTATTGGATGATATTACGATGTTCCGTTGTCGGCTATACAAAATACGCATGTGCCCGGCACCGTGAAAAATGGTATGTCAAGAAATGAAATTCGTTTTAAAGCGACTCCATTTTAAACTGTAGCGTTCATGGATGCGTTATTTTTGAGAAGCAAAATTGTGTTTGAGGCAGTGACGGCACTAAGGAAAACACAACAAGTTTGCTTAATTCCATTTCAAATTATTTTTGTGGAAGGAGTATTATCAATTCACTATCCCAGTCGCAGCCCGGGCTCCGCTGACTTTTTTTTTTTGGTGTCGTGTTGGAAAATCCTCATGGAGTCCCTTCGCCCTGGGGGGAAAGGACGAAGGGGACTGTCAGACTCTTACTGACTAAAAACCAACCCGTGCTCCTCATGTACCCATGTGTTGGAGGGTAGGGTTTCACCTAAGCATTCCTCGCTACCCCCCGACGGGTATTGGCCCGCCAGATAGTCAGGCGGGCCCCGAACGAAACCCCCTTGGCGGCGGATGAAGGTGTTGGGCTCCGCCGCCAAAACACCCAGCGGCCGCAGAGGATAGGGAGGACGGCAACGCAACACCGCATCTCCTCTTCCTCTGCGGCCCCACCGCGACCCAACGATGGTGCGCCCCCATTTGGTCGCGGGAGATAGGGCGCGCGGCAACGCAACACCGACACGCCTCTCCTCCCGCGACCGCACCCGACTGCGAGGGACAGACAGAACTGTCCCCCGCACCCGCACCTATGGACGCATCCTACGCAGGTCTCACGCAAGCCCACGTGGAGCAAATCCACGGTTACTAAGCCCCCTCACCACGATAAGGTGGAGATCCCACTCTCCGCTGACTAGTCTAACCTAATTTGACTAACTATTAGCTCAAATGTGACCGTTTGACTGCCGCAACCCAAATGGATAGCGACATAACATGTTTCAAACTAGTGTCAGTTTAATCAGTGACTGTCTAAGATCATCATGATTTCGGAAACCAACGGTGTTGACGTGATCTCCAAGGCAGCGATATATAATTAACAGTTTAATACGCACAACGCAACTTCAAAAAGTCAGTGGTGCGCGCCGTGTATTGGAACCCTATACCCTCTGTATCTCCACTAGACATTTCATAAATCTTTGTTACACAGGCGTACACTAGAATATACTCGAACTAGTTTCTAATAGATGTAGATATATTTTTTAAATGTTCAAAATACAGCCATATCGGCAAAGAGGGATTTCTAGTAGACAGTCCTAAGATATACATACGTTTGAAGAAGTCAGAAAGATTTGACGGTGTAACGATCAAATATCCTTTAATTAAAATATACATACAAGAAGCTAAGTACAATAATATAATTCAATGACATAGTCAAATAGATTTTTCATTACCTTTTAATTTGCTTAGCAATTTGTCTCATCTAAATTGAACTGGCAGCGCATTCTACAAACGTACATCTTGAACGGCAAACGATTTATCATACAAGTTTGTGAAATATATTAGTCTGTATTCTGAGATTCTCCAACAAATTTTGTGCAAGACAAGTCCACCACTAGGAATAAATCCTGTGTCGCGGGGTACTTTACAAATACACAACCAACGGATAAAAAGCACATGGGTGCTTTTTATCCGTTGGTTGTATGATGTTGGTTGTATGTGTGTCTGTTTGTAGTATGGACTCGAAACTACAATTTATACATCACACAAAGTGTTGTCTCGTATGAGAATCAAACCCACAATACTCCACCCAGTGTCAAACGGCGACCGCTTAAACCTCTTCGCCAACCGTGCAGCCAAGCCAATTGTATCAATATAGAATTTAAACCTCAACACAAACAATACCTTACCGTTGTTTCTGGTCTGATAGCTGTTTGTGTCTGATGTTTAAATGTTTGTAAAGTCCCCCGCATCAAAAGAATACATTTCATTAAAAAAAATATATAAAAAAATATCAGTACAATCCATATGTAAGTATAATTATATACATAACTAGATGAGCCCGTGGTTACATCAACGTTATTTAGGGTAGAACTATTGCTCCGCAGCCGTGGCTTATAGCGTGATGTTATAAAAATAGCCAATAGCCTCAATAAATGAGCTATCCAACACAAAAAGAATTAACCAAATCGGTCCAGTAGTTCTTGAGGTTAGCGTGTTCAAGGAAACAAACATCAGCTTTATAATAATTTTAATAATAAAGTACCTACCTACAAGGAAAATGAGTAAACCCGTGTCGACATAGATACAAATCGCAACAAATTTTGGGCAGAACATGTACCGCACTCAATTAAGTACATACCTATATTACGTGATGGAATTCCCTGATAATTGTTATCCTGTATAACAATAACCGCCCAAATAAACGGTACGGTTTTTCGAAGAATTGTGTGCTCAGGGAAAACATTTTCATGGTTATCTGCCTTACTTACAACGGTGTCTGTATTATCCTTAGTAACCAACAGAATCTGTCTAAACAATATGATTTAAGTCTGCTATCTTGGAAAGTAAAAGTACGTTAAGTTTGCAAATCACGAAATACTAGAGCGCGCTGTACGCGACTTTTTCACATAACAAAGTTGGCAGAGAGACTGGCAACTGTCTCCAACAGCCGGTACGTGCTAGGTACAAAAAAACTTAAACTCTGACGGCAAAAGTTAATAAAAATGTGCCAAGAATGCAAAGCACAGGTTGGCATTGGCAAGGGCGATTCCAACTGAATAAAACATCCTGAAATCTGTTTATACAGCCGCGTCCTTTTAGATTACGACAATGGCAATAAATTGTATTCGATTTTTTTTCAGATAAGTAGCGCTTTACCGAATACTTGATGACTTTTGAATAAACCAGAAAGCAGGCATTTTGTCATGGGCGGTTTTCTTTTATTTTTTTATTTATTTATAGACTCACGCCTGTATCCCCGAAGGGGTAGGCAGAGGTATAATATTACACCCACATTTCGCCACGAATTTTTAGGTCCCACGTAATAGGGACTCGCCGGGCTCCGTGCTGCTACTGAGAATTTAGAAAAACCCAGTAACATAGATAGTAGAAAGATAGTAGATACTATAGATTATGTCTACAACTCTACACGGTTGGTGGTTAGCGTTACGCGAGTGCCTTTTATGCGACGAGATGGGTCACAATCCAATCTCGCATCATCAGCCCCTTACAGTCCACTGCTGGACTAGGCCTCTCCTTTGAAAGGAGGAATTGGCCTACTATAACACGCTGGCCAAACGGGTTGGTATAGGGTTTGTTTTAAGTTTTCCTTCTCTTACAGTGCTGTTCTCTGCATAGTATGGTCCCCCTGTCGGCTGTTACGACACCCATGGGATGATATGGGGTGGTGACACTGCGTATTCTTAATCCGTCACCACACGGACTCGGGAATCCAATCTCTTAACAACATAAAATTGTGTATTACACCAATTGTGACAAGTTTGAGTGCGAGTTTGTGTCCATTGATTTAATTTTCGTCAATTTCCTTGCGCCCCGTGAATGAAATATATTTACCTTCTTACTAGGTAGACTGTGTCTTGCTTTTAATTAGATTCTCGTAGCTTAGTGTATGTACTAGGCATCTATCTAATTATGAAATATGTTCAGAACCTTGGAAAACATGACAATTTCGGCGATTACAGCTGGTATTAAGCTTATGCAAGACACTGCAACTTTGGCTATAATTTCATTTTATGTGACACTAAAGTGTTTTGTTGATAAATCGACGCGTCGACTCGGTCGCTAACACAGGTTATATAAGGCAAAGTAGCGATACTTTGCCAACAATTTTGTCCTTCTAAATTCTTCACATTACTTTAGGTAACTAGGTATGTGTATAAAAGTAAATAATTTGATCTAAGCTAATTTAGCGTTAGAACGGCCCTGTAGTGAAGGCGGAGTTTACCAGTTAGGTCTCCGTAGAGACTTTCCACAATCTGGTTTGCGGAGACATTATAAGAGACTCTCCTATGCAGTGCAGGATAGGTCTTGAGAGCTTGGGTTCTAAGCCTCGAGTTGCTCAGTCCGACCCTAAGCTTGTATTACTTACCTAACTACTTGCGTTGAATTTCTTAAGCCTACCACTGGATAGCCTTCATCTTCCAGATCAATTTAAAATTGGCACGTTATTTGTGCGAGGCATCTCACAAATTAATTTACTGGGATCTTATCATACAGCGTGGAAACAGACCCTTAATGTCTTTATTCCAGCAGTGTTTAAGCTTCAGATGTCCAATGCCAATTATTATTTAACATTAACATAACAAAACTTCACGCCTTTTATCTCCGAAGGGGTAGTGCGCATTACACACCCACACTTCGCCAGTTATGTTTCGGTCCCAATGTAGTAGGGGCGAGCCTATTGCCATCTACCGGGCACATTGTTAAGCGAGCAATAGTTAACATTTTTATTGCGATCGCTATTTCCTGATTTAAGCCCAACACCTGGGGTAGGATTTCCTGATGCAATTCTTTATAATTTAATCTGAATGTTTAGGGTTCTCCCGATTCGGTTGCTCCAAGTTTGTATAAGAATGGAAGGTAGGTATAGATACATAAATTACATTGATTTTTTAAAATTAGTTGGTGGTATCTCCTTAACTACCTATCTAAACTTCAGATTAAATAAACTTTTTTACTTGAACAAAGTTTTAGACTAAACTCCCTGGCTTCAAAAATATACGCCAACAAAGTTAGAATTATTTGTCACTGCACAGGAATCCATAATAATAAACTAGTTAATAATTTGCATGATGCTGATTCGATAACTAAAACTAACTTAGGAATAACCATCATTATCTTGCTTTGCGAATAGCCATGCCTTATCGCGTTATATCAAGAAAAAGCGCACACACTGTGATCTTACTTTACAATAATAAAAAAGCTCGAGTGGTAGAGCCACTTCTTAACACAAAACATCGCCGGAAAGAAATTAACATCTAGAAATTATCTAAATAAAGCGAAATTTTAGGTGTTGCAAACCTATCTGACCTACAGAATTGGTATCGAGCTAATACTGAATACTTTACTACACTTTGGAACTTAACTGCATTTTAAAAGGAAACCGCCCATGACAAAATGCCTGCTTTCTGGTTTATTCAAAAGTCATCAAGTATTCGGTACAGGCAGCGCTACTTATCTGAAAAAAATACAAATATAATTTATTGCCATAGTCGTAATCTAAAAGGACGCGGCTGTATAAACAGATTTTAGGATGTTTTATTCAGTTGGAATCGCTCTTGCCAATGCCAACCTGTGCTTTGCATTCTTGGCACATTTTTATTCCCTTTTGCCGACAGAGTTTAAGTTTTTTTGTGGCCACTACGTACCGGCTGTTGGAGACAGTTGCCAGTCTCTCTGCCAACTTCGTTATGTGAAAAAGTCGCGTACAGCGCGCTCTTGTATTTCGTGATTTGCAAACTTAAGTTACTTTTATTTTCCAAGATAGCAGACTTAAATCATATTGTTTAGACAGATTCTGTTTGTTACTAAGGATAATACAAACACCGTTGTAAGTATTGCAGACAACCATGAAAATATTTTCCCTGAGCACACAATTCTTCGAAAAACCATACCGTTTATTTTGGCGGTAATTGTAAAACAACAATTATTAGGAAAAACCATCACGTTATATAGTCATGTACTTAATTGAGTGCGGTACATGTTCTGCCCAAAATTTGTTGCGATTTGTATCAACGTCGACACGGGTTTACACATTTTCCTTAAATGAGCCGGTTAAATTCAAAGAGAAACTGAAGTCAAAACTGCTGTAGAAATGAGAGCACTGAGAAGTATGTGTGGTGTGTCTTTGACCGACAGAGTAAAGAATTGTGTGATACGAGAGTAGTGTAGGGTAAAAGAAGATGTAGTGACGAGCATCGAGAAAGGCATGTTAAGATGGTTTGGGCAAAAGGAGAGGATGGATGACGAAAGACTGACAAAGAAGACATATAAGGCAAGTGTGAATGGGACAGGACGAAGGGGAAGACCTAGGCGGACGTTCTCTGACCAGATTGGAGACATCCTAAAAAAAGGACAGGTCTGAAATACCCTAAACAGAACAGCATGCATGAGAAACTTGATGGGAGTGAATGAAGCAAGAGAGGTATGTTAGGATCGTTGCAAATGGCGTTCCGTTCTCTCTGCCTACCCCTCCGGGTAACAGGCGTGAGTCTATGTATGTATGTAGAAACTAAAGTAGCACTAAAACGAACTGACAGCTATCAATTAACTCACGTCTCGTGTCGGTCATATCGACAACTTGTAAACATACCTATTTCAAAAGCAACGTATAATCGAAGTTTAAATACAACTGAACAGAGTGTAACACAAGGTTTTCCTTACGTCTCAATATGTTCGCCTTTCAATAGCCGATTTCAATGGCTCCGTTAAGCCGGTCATCGGTCGAGAGCTGGAACACTGGGGAACACGGTGCATGCGGCGGCTTACATCGACAAATTTTCAAATTTACTGCCGCCCCGTTATCCGCTCCCAAGTAATGTTCGCTTAATAATATCGACTCATGAATGTCCTGAATTTGTTCTATGTAATCTGTAGCACGTTATTAATGGGCAGTGTTGCGGAATTTTGGATGGTTCTAGCGAATAACTTTAAAAATGGAGCTAAGTAGGAATCCCTGGAAAGTTGGTGCTCGTAAATCATGTTGATACATCTCGGCGGTTCGGTGCCTCTCACAGACCGTCCTTAAAGCATTTTCATAAATATTGTTACTAGTAAACACACTTTACTTGGGTCTTATATTATTAAGTAGTTAGGTACAAAAAGTATTATTACGGTTTGAAGTGCAGTATACTAGTTAATTCATCGAGATTGAAGTTTGTATGTTGAGAACCGGATTTATTTAATTTAGGTACACAAAATAGAACATAGTATAAGTTGGTTAAAATAGTTTAGTAAGTAACAGTTAAGTTCTAAACTAAGTTTCTAACTCTCAGAATAACAAAAGATTTTAAAAAGCCACAAAGGTAGGCTTTGTTATTTCTATTTATTCGAATCTTTAATTCGTAGTGTGTTAAAATTGGTTTGGTTGGTTTTTAGTCAGTAAGTGTCTGACAGTCCTCTTCGTCCTTCCCCTCCAGGGCGGAGGGACTCAATGGGGATTTTCCAACCCGACACCAAAAAAAAAAATGCTATCACTGCTCTCTATAAAAAAATTGCCAAGGTTTTTTCTTGGATAGCGGGATCTTTTTATTTTTCCATTTATATTTGCATATTTATATTTTTTTAATTCCACCTTCTACAACACACTAGGCAGACAACTAAACATATATCCTGTGTCGTGGGGGACTTAATAAACATTCGATCAACGGACACAAAGTACATCCAGATTCGAGGCAGCGCGGGCGACAAAGTGACTGCTTAAACCACTACGCAATAAGTGCAGAAATAATTAAAATATATACTAAGGAAATATTATTTTAGCAAATTATAAATGATTTGTCCCACTCTTTCGCGTGGGTTCAAACCCACAGAACCTCTCCGATCTCCAAGATCACGGTGTATTTTGTAATAAATTTGACCTTTTAGAATACTTATATATAATTGCTTACGGGTTATAAAACTATTCTGAGAATTTTTAAAATCAAGTTTTGTTTTTCCCTCCGACAGTCTTGCGGTTTGAGTATTTTACCTTCGATAGTATGTGATACTATTTATCGCGATCGCGACGATATACAGTAGCTGTGATCATGGTGTGCGATGGCTTAGCTCTGTGTTAATATTAATATGTGCACTCTCGTGAAACCTTTCATATATTAGTCGCGTGGCCGCCGATCTGCCACAAATCCAGCTGGATATGAGCGACCCAGCGATCATGGCAACCGTCCTTATGATGAGCAAACTCAAAAAGACTGAGCTATTTCTTTGAAGCATGTCTAACTATTAAATCAAATGGTAACTTTTGTGAAGACACTGCATATAGTCAGTGACTGTATGTATACATCATCATCAGCCTTTAACAGTCCACTGCTGGACTAGGCCTCTCCTTTGAAAGGAGGAATTGGCCTACTATACCACGCTGGCCAAACGGGTTGGTATAGGGTTTGGATCAAGTTTTCCTTCTCTTACAGTGCTGATCTATGCATAATATGCTCCCTCTGTCGGCTCTTACGACACCCATGGGATGATATGGGGTGGTGACAATCCGTATTCTTAATCCGTCACCATACGTCCGTGTGGTGACTGATTAAGAATACCCCATTATGTATACATAATATGAAAAATCTTCCGTTACTTACTGATTGACAGACAACGCACAGACGAAACTGTTGGGAGCAAGAAGCTGAAATTTGGCATGAAAGTGCCTTGGTAAGTGTAGGGAAGCATTAAGAGAGGATCCTTTTTTAAATTCTCCCTCCAGGGGTGTATAAAGTCCTACGCTGGTGGAGCCTCAGGTGAAATCTTGTAGACGATAAAATCATCGGTACGTGTGTGGGAGTCATGACGTAGAGCGTTGATTACCACCAGTAATTCTGTCCATAGTGGGCGTGGCCAGTAGGTCAACACGAACTCCCGACATCATTGTTCTTGCCGCGCGATTGGACTTATACCACAATATTATTTAACCTTATTTGCGCGTATCGCGTGACAACAATATTTTGTTGATAATTTTCATGTTATAACAATGTTATTACATATCTGTTAATTTTTATATTATGTGTGTTCTAAAATTAAATAGTATTTTTATTTTATAATTTGGTTTCATTATTATTTAGCCTATAGCACATTTTACAAACGTTTAAAAACTAACTCTTGGATAAGAAATCTGAATACTTTAACTGACCAACATTATAGTTTTTTATACTTAGGCATTAGTGCCTTCTGTAAAGACTTAGGTCTATAAACTGAATATCTGATACACTTCAAACAATATTTCGGATACATTGTTTCTTAAACGCAACGTAGGTGAAACGATGTTTCAGTTTACATGGCAAAGATGGTTGGTGCGTAAATGCAACTGTTTTGTTTTACCCATGTCTTCAACCTGCACATGGATTCTGGTTTTTAAACACCTCTGCAATTGCTGCAACAGTTTTTGAAACATGCGGATTCTATTTGAATAAAGTAATATGTAAATATAATATTTCCTGCGTTACTGACTTACTGATAGACAACATTCTGCCAAAAACAAATGGACACAACAAGCTGAAATTGGGCATACATTTTCCTCATGAACTGTAGGAGTACACAAGCAAGAGATTGTCCAAAATCCTAATGTTACAGAATGAAATAATCGGTTAATTTAAAATAAATTAGTTTTGATATATAGAGTTATTGACCTCGCTAGTAAAATATTTACGAGTTCAAACCCCTACACTACCAAACTGCTAATAACTGCAAGTGCCTGTCTGATAGATATAATATAACGCAAATTCATCATGTTTCCAACTTTCCACTGTTTACACTCTGTATCTTTAGGACATCATAAAGCAAACTGCTATTAAGCTGGCGGAGCTAAGCGATTTACGAGCGAAGATGGTAAGCATCCATAAAGTTTTATAGACCCCTATAAATTGTGAACGTCATCCATTTTGCTCGTACATGGCCGTCGATTCAATGCAGCTTGTCCTTGCAGGACTTTGGGAATCAATTGTGGACGAAAGCGCTGGTATAATAGTTTCTACACTGATTAAATTTGTCGTTTTTGGCACTATTTGTCTGGATAAATTGGATTGGAGGTTTTTGTTTCTACTATTTGTCTTGCTTGGATTTTGTGTTCCAAAATGTTCTGCTTTAGTCATTATATTGGTTAAAGCCTATAAAAATAAGTGCAGCGCCTGTCTACGAGCAGTATTAAATGTTATTAAAAAACCAATACATAAAATTATTAAGATAACATAAATATCTTAAATCCGTATTTCAAAGAAGACCGAAACAAGATAAAATCTAGCTATTGATAAGAAAAGAAATAAATTAGAAGACATCGATGGCAATCGCATCAACAATAGTCCGTTGAATTATAATGTAATATGATAACATGCATTCAGAAGAGGTGTGCGTATTTAGTGATATTAAATGATTAGACTTATCGGTCAATTCCATGCCCATACATACATACATACATAGACTTACGCCTGTTTCCGAAGGGGTAGGCAGAGGCATATTAAACGCCCACTTTTCGCCAGTGTTTTGATCCCACGTAATAGGTGGCGAGCCTATTGCCGCTTATTGGGACATTTTGTTTGCCAGAGCCTCGTCCGTTGATCGGCAGGTGCACCACTTGCAGGTGAGGTTGGCTTGGGACCCTAAGTTCTTGGTGGGAACCCTATGCACCTTTTTTTTGTAACCGACTTCGAAAAAAGGAGGAGGTTCTCAATTTGTTGGAATCTTTTTTTTTATGTATGTTCCCCGATTTCTCTAAGACGCCTGGACCGATTTCGAAAATTCTTGTTTTGATTGAAAGAGTATATAGCTCCTAGTTGGTCCCATGATCCTCAGGTAAGGATCTGATCATGTAATCCTGAAAAAATCGAAGGAACTCTTCAAATTTTATAAGCACACTTAAAGCGAATTGACGATAACAACCCAATGCCGTCGAGTTTGGGCTCGTTTGAGTCGTCTTTACATAGACTTGATGCTGGATGATTTCCATGGTCTGATGATAGAGTTTGAAGGTAACCATGAGATCTTTGTGATACAATAACCTAATCTCATCGAGTTTAGGGTCGTTTGATTCGTCTTTACATGGACTTTGGTACTGGATGTTTTCCAGGGTCTGATGATGGAGCAGAAATGTGGCCATGGGATCTTTGTAATACAAAGACGCAATCCCATTGAGTTTGAGCTCGTTTGATTCGTCTTTACATGGCCTTTAGTGCTGAATGTTTACCAAACCCTGATAATGGAACAGGAAGATAGCCATGGGATCTTTGTAATACAATAACGCAAGCTCATCGTGTTTAGGCTCGTTTGTTTTGTCTTTCAAACACTTTTATTGAATGATTTCCGGGATCTGATGATGGAACTGAAACGAACGTGTTTAGGCTAGTTACCTGAAAACAAAAAAAATAGGTACTTCAAATTGCCAGAAGGTACAAGTCTACATTTCAGAAAAGAGGCACGTAAGGAAGGCCTCCCCATCATGTAGGTACCACCTACACTATCTTATGTACCTACTTACCTCCTTTTACTATTTTTTATTAGTATACCACTAAAAAGCAAAAAATAAAAATTATTTATAAATAAAAATAAACCGACTTCAAAAAACACTAAGGAACGAAAAAACAAAAAATAATTGGTTTTGGAGCAAAAATTTTTGGAGTCGGTGCCAAGCCTGCAAAAAGTTGCTAAATTACAAAGTACCTATTCTATCAACAACTAAAGTTATATAAAAATGTGTAGAGGTTTTATAGTCAGATCAGAAATACTTGGCTTGGCACTGACTCCAAAAATTTTTGCTCCAAAACCAATTATTTTTTGTTTTTTAGTTCCTTAGTGTTTTTTGAAGTCGGTTTATTTTTATTTATAAATAATTTTTATCTTGGGAGTGAAACGAGCAGACTTATCACCTGATGTTAAGTGATTGTTGCCGCTCATTGACACCTGCAACACCACAGATGTCACAACTGCGCTGCCAGTCTTTTGGGAAAATTAATAGAAGGAAGAGAGAAACGAGGGTGAAGGAAAAGGGAATCGGCCTCCATCCCCTACCTCTGGCACTCTGCACCGAATGAAAAGCAACAGTATGGATACCAGCTGTTCCTTTACGTCGGTGGTCTGTGAGAGGGTATTTCCTCGGTCCAGCCGGCCCATTCACACTGAAATCGACAAGACTCTTCCTGTATCTATGTATGCTATACGTAATATTCCTTGATTAAAAATTATATACATATAATACATAAATAGATAATATTTGGATTGTGACTTTATTATTTGTGCAGTCACAATGACTAGGGAACTTTAGCCTATATCAGCGATAGCCCAGTGAAGTGATCGATAATGATGTTTATTATATTAAATAATATATTTATTTGCGTCATAGGTATTGCCAGATATTTATCGAATGTCAATCTGAATATCTCGCTTTTCACGCACGGTGTTTTCTTGGTATTTTCCCAATAGATGCAAATCTTTCATGAATTTGCTAGGTGTCACTTGCGTCTGACATTTATAGTAAGTTTCGAGTGAATTCACGGTATGTCTGTTTAGTTTTTTTGGATTTGTATCAGTTTTGCTAAAATAGACCATTTAGTAATTTTACTTAGGTACCTACCTATGCCATACAGGATAAAAAATATGTTTTTCGGAGCATCACTAACTTTTCGATTTATGTGCAAATTACTTGCCTTGGAGAGCTAGTTAATATCTTTGACAGCAGTTATAAGAAGTTTAAGGGTACTGTAATATATTACATATCTCTTCGGGTTGCGGAGTTAGATGACAGTCGCTTGTGTAGAAAAGCTAAATATTCCGTGAAATGGTTAGGTTGATATTAGCAGACCATGGGTTCTAAGACGATATAAAATACAAACATAATGCCAAAGAATATGCAGGGTATATGACGACCATATTCCGTGACTTGTAATAATAATACTCCATCTATACAGCTCTATCTACTGTCTTGCCTTGCTCACCTCTAATAATAGCATGATATAATTTGTTTATTAGCCTAAAGCACTTAAATTTTACAACCGCAAATGATTCAACGACTAGGTACAGTTGCACTGGAGAAAAGCACGCTTTACTGTTTATCCAGATGTCATTGTAAGCGCCGTGCGTCTGCACTGAACGAACGCAGGAGCGACCGACTGGCGCCAATGTACCTAAGACTAGTGATGTGTAAGAGATGAGTAAGGGAGATGAGCAGTGTGAATAAGGCTGCCAATATTGTGTATGTAGCGGTAGCTACATACAACTGAGGACATCTAGCGAGCGACGACGAAGTTTCAACAACACAAGGCGACGAAAAAAAAGTGTTGAACCGCGCAAGCAGAGTTCGCACGCCGAGTCGTATATAATAGAACTTCTCAAATACGTCCGTTGGACTGACAGTCCACCAGGCACGATCACCCAGCCTGGTTAGAGGATCCTCCCTCTAGTTGGAGGAACACCCCTTTATCCTCCACATGTATATCTTAATTTTTAGTTCTGTATGTATATTATTTTATGTGTATTGTAAGTGCTAGGATGTAGCGGAAAAATAGCATAGAAAATATGAACTGTAATCTCACCTATGAATTAGGATACACTAATAAATGATTATGAAAAAACACATAAATAACATACAACATAACATACATACCCAATCCATACTTATGTATTCTACTATCATTCTAAAGGTGAACGATTGTCCCCCCCGTGGGATCTCCACCTTGTCGTGGTGGGGGGGCTCAGTAACCGTGGGTTAGAAGCCACCCACGGTGAAGCTTAGCGGGATCCCGGGAGGGGACGCTCCACGTGGGCTTGGTAGAGGCCTGCGTAGGATGCGTCCCATGGTGCGAGTGCGGGGGACAGTTCTGTCTGTCACTCGCAGTCGGGTGCGGTCGCGGGAGGAGAGGCGTGTGGGTGTTGCGTTGCCCCGCGCCCTATCTCCCGCGACCAAATGGGGGCGCACCATCGTTGCATCGCGGTGGGGCCGCAGAGGAAGAGGAGATGCGGTGTTGCGTTGCCGTCCTCCCTATCCTCTGCGGCCGCTGGGTGTTTTGGCGGCGGAGCCCAACACCTTCATCCGCCGCCAAGGGGGTTTCGTTCGGGGCCCGCCTGACCATCTGGCGGGCCAATACCCGTCGGGGGGTAGCGAGGAATGCTTTGGTGAAACCCTACCCTCCGACACTTGGGTACATGAGGAGCACGGGTTGGTTTTTAGTCAGTAAGAGTCTGACAGTCCCCTTCGTCCTTCCCCCCCGGGGCGGAGGGACTCCATGGGGATTTTCCAACCCGATACCAAAAAAAAAAAAAGGTGAACGATTGTGAGGATAGTCGTGTCGATAGATGTATGTTTGTGAATCGCTCACGCAAAAACCACTGAATGGATTTTGGTGAAGCTTTGCAGTATTATAACCTATACATACATCAGAATAGAACAAAGGCTACCTTTTGTCCCGATAGCCGTCAACTACGCTCGTGTAACCGGGTATAAACCAGTAGTGGGCGTAGCGGTGTGTTATTTTATGTATTAGTGCATATTTTACTAAAACTCCGCTCATCACGAACATCTCATGTCAACTCATCTTATCATAATGTTTGCGCAGCCTAAACTAAATCTTGTAGGGATTTTACAGCGATGAGCGATGACAGCTTTGTACCTAAACAGCGTATCGTATGCCTAAATGATAAACAATGGAAAACCCTAATGAGATTCATCGCGGGCGATTGAGTACAATGTTTACTTACATTTGCCCTAGTTATCTGAAGATTGATTTATTTTAGAATTTATTTTTACATTCTGGGTGGCCTCGTATGTCGTCGATTGGATGTAATTGGACAAGCGGCAGTTTATTATTCGGGTTTTCAAAAGTAGTACATTGGGAATATTTGTTATACATGTACGTTTATATGCACTGACTCCCGTTATCCCGTAAAATTATTCGGAGGTACAAAAAGAAGTTTATACGAATGAGGTACGTAGTACTATGTATATTAAAAGGCGGAATGTGAGGTTTTACAGTTTAGGAAACCGGGCTTTCGATTTTGGTAAAAGGGAGCAGTTTAAACATTTCATATCCTAAGGTCATTTTG
Organism: Euclidia mi; assembly: GCA_944739405.2. Taxonomy (NCBI): domain Eukaryota; kingdom Metazoa; phylum Arthropoda; class Insecta; order Lepidoptera; family Erebidae; genus Euclidia; species Euclidia mi. The sequence goes on along the minus strand of OX123183.2, from coordinate 14,441,252 downwards.
GAAGGGCAACGATGGGTTTAACAGCATATATCTTAAGGCCTCGAAGGGAAGTTTGTCAGTCAAACCTGTAATTTGATATCGCCTGCTAGATTAGGAGGATATTATGATTTACATTTTGTCGATGATTTCATTTCTATAACCGAGTCGGTCACCGATCTCGGGTTTTCACGATTGTTAGTTCCACTTACGCTACTCGCCTCTCACTTTCTATACAGACTTTATTGAAAGTTATTGTTTGGTTTATCTTCTTTGTTATCTTAATGGCCGGTGTATTAAGACAATTGTAACAAGTATGAGACATGCTAGCTTCGATCCGGCCTTCGATTGCGCTGTATATAAATCGGCTATTATTATAATAGAGACTTTATGTGGAATTTAGAAAGGAGCAGCGGAACTTTAGTGGAAAACCCAAAACGGTCTCGAGTACGAAGCCAAGAGGACTACTGACTCAAAGTATTGTGTGTGAGAAACGTTGGTATGGGCGATATTTGACTGGGAGTCAATTCTCTCTATCCCAATTTGTATATATAAAATTCTTGCGTTACTGACTGACTGCGCAGCCAAAACTACTGCACGCAAGAAGCTGTAATTCGGCATGAATGTTCTTTGAGGACCGAAGGGGTGCACTAACAAGGGATTTCCCGAAATTCCTACCGGGTCGGGAAGACAGTTAAATCAGTATAAAATGTGCAGTGGTAGCTATCCTCTAGTATGTATATTATATTGACGCAAGTCTTAACCATAAAAATAAATATCTTCTATTCCTATAGTTAGATTTCTTATTTTTCTTTTTATTTCTTTCATAATGTTTCTCAGTTACTGTAATCAATTTGATTTACTCTAAAAATATGCATAGACAAACCAACAAAAAAATAATTGTTGGTTATGTAAATATTGTTGCATCAGACCAGACAATAAAATTAAAAAGATATAAAAAACTACTCCGTAACGGATACGAATATATTATTTCCGGCTCCGTTTGTAGTTTTTTACTTTTTAATATTGCACTTAGATATAATAATATAGTTGAATCGTTTGCTTAATCACAGTCAATATACCTATTGAACCGGTGTGTCCCAGGTTGTTTACCGGTGCTGATCCGAAAATGATAATGTTTAAAACGCTTGATTTTTGTGTTATTTGTTTTAACAGTTCTATTAATTGTGTATAGCTAAAAATCTGGTACTAACGTTTACACTAGATTACATAAATGCATTTGTGTAACGAAGACTGCGATAGCCTAGCGGAATTACCAACACTCAGCCATGCAGAGGGTATTGGGTTCAAATCCATAGCGCGTACCACTGCCTTTCCGAAGTTACGAAAAGGAAGTTTTACGAAAAAAAAAGAAAAAAAAAAAGAAAAGTCGACGAGAGGGAAGTTCAATTAGATATCGGCTCTAACACTAGATAATGGGTGTGCGCCACTAGATTGCCACAATGGCGCCACTTCTAACACATTGCACAAATAGGTACACATGGGGCATGCGCCTGAGGATAACGAACAAGTTCATTTCCTTGACTACCTACCTAATATGGAAGTTTAGTTCGCTTTGGGAAAAGCCCAATGTGGTTTACCCTAACTGGCAGTCTTGTCGTAAGAGAAGGCACGCCAGGTTTTTATTTAGAAAAGACAAGCACTGGAAAATGATAGAAATAATTCCCGTAAGGCGGGAAGCTTTACAAAGGGTCAATCAACGGACATACATGGGACATCTTAACTCGTAGCAACAGTTTATGCACCAAAGTGTTGTCTCGTGTGGGATCGAACCTCCAACTTGGAATAGTTCCAAACAGCGAAGCCACAACTTTAGCACATGTATTTTTAGAAGCTTTCATGTACGGTTATCTCGTTCACTGCTATAGAGGGCATAGTTTGATAGTCGCTATTTAGTGGTGATTAATATTTGATATCCGACGAAAGGCATTTGTTGGTTTGTCTGTGCACAGTTTTAGCTTAAATCAAATTGATTATAGTAACTGAGAAACCTTATCTAACTACAGGAATAGAAGACATTCTATGGTTAAGACGTTTCTTTTTTTATTTACTTATAGACTCACGCCTGTAACCCCGAAGGGATAGGCAGAGGTGTAACATTACACCCACATTTCGCTATGAATTTTTAGGTCCCACGTAATGGGGCGCGAGCCTATTGCCGTTACCGGGCACATCACCAGACTCCGCGCTGCTACTGAGAATTAGGAAAACCCAGTAACAGTTTTGCCCGACCCGGGACTTGAACCCGGGACCTCCGATCAGCAGTCGCATACGCTATCCACTGGACCACGAAGGCAGTGGTTAAGACCTGTGTCAATATAATACTAAAGGATACCCGCAGCTACGACTGCATATTTTATATTGATTTAACTGTCTTCCCGATCCGGTGGGAATTTCGGGAAATCCCTTGTTAGTGCACCCCTTCGGTCCTCAAAGAACATTCATGCCGAATTACAGCTTCTTGCGCGCAGTAGTTTTGGCTGCGCGTTGTCAGTCAGTCAGTCAGTAACGTAAGAATTTTATATAAACAGATTGGGATACCTAGAGGGAATTGACTCCCAGTCAAATATCGTCCATACCAACGTTCCTCACACACAATACTTTGAATCAGTAGTCCTCTTGGCTTCGTACTCGAGACCGTTTTGGGTTTTCCACTAAAGTTCCGCTGCTCCTTTCTAAATTCCACATAAAGGCTCTATTATCACAATAGCCGATTTATATACAGCGCAATCGAAGGCCGGATCGAAGCTAGGATGTCTCATACTTGTTACAATAGTCTTAATATACCGGCCACTAAGATTACAAAGAATACAAACCAAACAATAACTTTCAATAAAGTCTGTTTAGAAAGTGAGAGGCTAGTAGCACAAATGTAACTAGCAATCGTGAAAACCCGAGATCGGTGACTGTCACGGTCGTAGTAAGGTAAACAACAAAATATATAATATAATATCCTCCTAATCTAATATCCGTTCCTCAGTCTAACCTGTGACCATGTAATATCAGGCGATATCATTGACAGGTTTGACTGCGGAACTTCCTTTCTACGGCTAAGATATTTGTTGTCCTTGTCCCTCAAAAAACGCGTTGCGATTTGGAATATTTAAACTGATTTTTCTTTCCGAAATCAAGAAAGCCAGGTGCCGTATAAAGTTATTTTTGCACCTTCGAACGTACTTACAGGAGTCAGTGTACACATAAATGCATAAGACATATTCCCTGGTAAAAGCCGAATAATGAACTGGCCGCTCAGAAAATTACATCCAATCGACGACATACGAGGCCACCCAGAGTGTAAAAATAAATTCTAAAGTAAATCAATCTTCAGAAATCTGGGGCAAATGTAATCAAACATTGTACTCAATCGCCCGCGTTAAATCTCATTTGGGATTTCCATTGTTTATCATTTAGGCATACGGTACGCTGTTTAGGCATACGAAGCTGTCATCGCTCATCGTTGTGAAATCCCTACAAGATTTAGTATAGGCTGCGCAAACATTATGATAAAATGGGGTGAGATGACATGAGATGTTTGTGCTGAGCGGTGTTTTAGTAAAATATCCACTAATAGACACACCGCTACGCCTACTACTGGTTTAGACCCGGTTCCACCAGCGTAGCTGAGGGTTATCGCGACAAAATGTGGCCTATATGCTATGCTGTTGTATGAGCTATAATACTGCAAAGTTTCACCAAAATCCATTCAGTAGTTTTTGCGTGAGAGAGTAATAAACATACATCTATCCACACGACGATCCTCACAAAATTTCACGTGTACAAAATAGAAAAATATTATAAGTATGGATTATGTATTTTAATTTTTCATAATCATAATCATTTTATGTGGATTACAGGTTAATTTACTGTTCATATTTTTATGCTGAGTCCACATAAGTTTGCACTTTTAGTTTTGATATGTACACCACGTACATATCAGAACTAAAAGTTAAGATAAACCCAACATTAGCAGCCTTATTCACACTGCTCACCTTCCACACAGCTCTTACTCATACCTAGCCTTACTTTGGTGCCGCTCGGTCGCTCCTGCGTTCATTCAGTGCAGACGCACGGCGCTTACCACAGGCGCTTACAATGACTTCTGTAAGCGTGCTTTTTTCCAGTGCATCTGTACTTTGTCGATGAATCACATGTGGTTGTAAAATTCAGATGCTTTAGTTAGGCTAATAAACAAAATAGATTATACTGCTATTAGAGGTGAGCAAGCCGAGACAGTAGGTAATGTAGGTATATTTATACATATAGATGGAGAATTACAGGTTACGAAATGTGGACGCTATAAAAATAATAATACTCTATAAACCCTTTGGCGTTATTTCCATATTTTTTATGGTACTGAATCAGATCATGTAAAAAAGGTAGATATAGCACGGCATTTGTTAGATACTTATAAAGCCAATGCATCACGAGTATATTTCATCATCTACGTCCTAGCGTAATTCCTATTTCATTCAAGACTTTCGTCTTGGGACCCATGGGCTGCTTTTCAATCTAATCACTAACTTCCTATAACTACAATCAAACATGCTCTCAGATGCAAATCCAGAAAATGAAACAGGCTGTGGACATTCCCTGAATTCCCCGACGCTTAGTATACACAGTAAACATATACACGTTAGATGCAAGTGATAGGCACCTAGCAAATTCATGAAAGATTTGCATCTATTGGGAAAATACCAAGAAAATACCAAGAAAATACCGTGCGTGAAAAGCGAGATATTCATATTGACATTCGATAAATATCTGGCAATATCTTTGACGCAAATAAAGATATTGTATTATACAACAAACACAATTATCGATCACATCACTGGGCTACCGCTGATGTAGATTACAGTATTGTTTGTTTATTTTCTCTAGTCATTGTGATTGCATGGGTAAATAATTAAGTCACAATCTGAATATTATCTATAAATCTCTTCGTTAATATTACGTATAGCATCCATAGATACAGGTAGAGTCTTGTCGATTTCAGCATGAATAGACCGGCTCGACCGGGGAAATACCCTCTCACAGATTACCGACGTAAAGTAACAGTGAGTGCCAGAGGTAGAGGCTGGACGCCGATTCCTTTTCCTGCTTCCTCGTTCCTCTCTTCCTGCTATTAATTTTCCCAAAAGACTCGCAGCGCAGTTGTGACACCTGTGGTGTTGCAGTTGTCCATTGGCGGCAGTAATCAATTAAATCAGGTGATAAGTTTGCTCGTTTGACTCCTAAAAAAAGTCATGGAATTGACCGATAAGTCTAATAATTCAATATCACTAAATACACATGCCTCTTTTGACTGCATGTTATCATATTGCATTAAATTTTGACTACCGTTGATGCGATTGCCATCAATCTCTTGTAATTTATTTCATTTCTTATCGACAGCTAGATTTTATCTTGTTTCGGTCTTTTTAGTAATACGGATTTAAGATATTTATTGTATTTAATAATTTTATATGTGTATTGTTTTCTTAATAAATATTTAATACTGCTTGTAGACAGGCGCTGCACTGTGTCATAGCTTTGCAGTAACCTTGCCTAAAACTAAAACAAATACTGTTAGAATTCTTAATCCACCTGCAAAGACAAATAGTTGGAAAAAAAACCTCGAATTCAAATTATTCAAACAAATAGCACCAAAAACGATAAATCCGTGTAAAAAACTAATTATACCAGCGTTCGCCTACAATTGATTCACAAAGTCCTGCAAAGACAGGCTGCATTGAATCAACGGCCATGTACGAGCAAAATGGATGACGTTCACAATAGGGGTCTATAATACTTTATGGATGCTTACCATCTTCGCTCGTAAATCGCTTAGCTCCGCCAAGCTTAATAGCAGTTTGCTTTATGATATCGCAAAGATACAGAGTGTAAACAGTGGAAAGTTGGAAACATGATGAATTTGCATTCTTTTAGACAGGCACTTGCAGTTATTAGCAGTTTGGTAGTGTAGGGGTTTGAACTCGTAAATATTTTACCAGCGAGTTCAATAAATGAAATTCCTAGCGTATGCGACTGCTGATCGGAGGTCCCGGGTTCGATTCATGGGTCGGGCAAAAGTGTTACTGGGTTTTTCCGAAAACTCAGTAGCAGCCCGGAGTCTGGTGATGTGCCCTGTTACGGCAATAGGCTCGCTCCCTACTACGTGGGACCTAAAAATTCATGGCGAAATGTGGGTGTAATATTTACACCTTTGCATACCCCTTCGGGGATACAGGCGTGAGACTATAAAATAATAAAATAAAATTCCTAACTACATTAAAGATGGATACGTAAATAAACCTAATAAAGGGCAATTGGCGCCGACGGTAAACCTACAAGTAAATATCACGTATAAATAATAGGTAGTATTTAATTAATATTAAATCTTTATTATTTTTTACATTTTTGTTTTGAAGTCGGTTTTCTTTAACTTAGTTAATTTTATATTAGTAAATAACAGAGATTTAAATTCGGCAAAAAAATATATGTTATTTTATATTTGTCGGACATTCGAAACACGATTACTGTTTAGAAACACGATAACTTAAATTTTATACGATCGAAAATAATCGTGAATATAGGTTTGTTTAAAGAATTTTTAACGTTTCATTTGAGTTGTATTAGGATAAGAATTTTCAAAAGTGTACCAAAAGAAAAGTCATGTAAAAGCGGATGTTTGTCGGTTATCACATTATGAATTTTAATATATACAAAAATATAATACGGCAAACATGTAATTTCCCGCTCTCTCCCGCTTCGTTCAGTCCCACGGAATTCCCACGCACGGAAATCCTCGCCTTAACCTATTTATCCCATGTGCCGAAGGAGTTTGAACCATAATATACGATGTCGTTTCTAGCCATAAGCCTATTTGTACATTTCTTATTGTGACGTTGTATCATAAACTTAGGGTTCTTCACTAACTCGACACTAGAAACACGAGTCTCTAGTTGGTGAAACTTCCTGTACAAAAAAAGTATTATTTTATGTATTTATAAACCGGCCTAAAACTATGGTACGCTAGTTATACATTGTGCTGATATTTTGATATTTTTGGTACTGTTGTAAGATGTAATCATGGAAGTTTTCAACAGTGCCCAAATGTCGAATAATGCAAACAAAGGTACGTGGTATAATGAAAATGGTAAGTAAGATAGTTGAGATTTTTATGTTACTCTACACCTACTGAACAACATGCCTCTAGGTGGCAAACCAATGATCTCTTCTACTTTCACTGATCTAAGTATTACTCACCGTGATCTACATATGTCACGTATTGACCTTACTATATCTAACAAACGTGATATGCGGCAAATTTAAAAAGTATGGGTTTTCCTATAAACCTTAACAATTTATTTCAATTCTGCACAGTTAGATAAAATGGCAACGACTGGATGTATGCCAAGGTAGTTTTTACGGGAATTCCATTGATTCTTGTAGTATTTGATTCTGATTAGGTACATTATTTAAGTAGATACGTAGGCGATGCTTCAAGGTAAATACATTACTATATTTTGTGGACATGGATGGTTTTTACAGTAATCTATAAATATTTTATTTAGTTGGTTTATTTCCACGTACATATGTACATGTCTGCATAATTCATAATGGTATATGTATGCCGGTTTTTGACACCGCACCGAGTGTTGTGGGTTCGATCCCCACGAGAGACAACACTTCGTATCCACCAATTGTTGTTTCGACTTTCAAGTTTGGGTTGTTTTGTATCAACAAGTCACCCTCACGGGAATAACGAGTATTTCCATATTTCAAGGGCGGGTTATTTTTAATTCTGCTCCAATTACGAATTATGGCTTAGAACTAGCCTTCAACCGCAGGTCCATCCTCGTAAATGATACATTTAAACTTTCCTCAGGGATCACACTATTTACTGGTTAAAACAAATTAGTTTTTGAGTTTATAGAGACTTAGAGTTCAGTACAAAAGTACTAAAATAGAACACAATCTGGGTGACTGTTTAACAAGAATTAACAGGTCACGACTTTCTCACAGTACTTTCCCGAATAGAACAATCCTCTTGCCCTCATTACTACAGTTTCCTCAAGCAATGTTTATAAGCAACCTTTTCTTTATATTACGAGAAACGCTAACCGCAGATCCATTCATAACTATTTTACAATATTTTTAATTAGTCCTTGGTTACTACAAATTGCTTTGTTTTAATTCTAATGAATAAGGAAAACTGAACTCTGGATTCTTTCATTGTCAGGCTGCAGGTCAAAACACATTTTTCAAAAATATAGGAAGAATCGATGTAAGAACTATTCTAGAAACTTTGGTGGGTAAATAGTAGGCGTATATCGTGCTTCAAAGCTGCAAAAATCAAGCTTTGAAGATTTCGCTTATTTTTCCAGGTTATCGCTTACCTATCGTTGAGTCTGCCGCAACCCATATATTCTAAGGCTTACAGCAGCTTCGGAATCTTCAATGGTTTGAACTGACACCGTATAACTACTGCCAAAGATCTTTATGACTGCTGAGTCCGACGGCTTGACGAGGCACTCATCTCCGAGGCACGGGGTGAGCATGTATACCTAAGTAAAAATTAAATACGCTGTTGCCATGTAATAAAGCTAATCTTCTGTCATATACTCACGACTGCAAGGCTAGAAAGGCAATCGGATACATATCTCTATGTTAATCCCCGGTTTGATGTTATAATAAATAATGAATACTTCAGGAAAATCCAACTTTCCAACTGCATTCTGTGAACAGAGCAAACTTTCGTAAGTAAATATTTCCGAATGAGGAACTCAGTGGTATCAGGGTGCCGTAGTAAACTACAAGGACCCTTATAGTTTTACCATATTGATCCATAAGAATTTTTACTAAGAGACTATAGGCAGATTACAAGTGACATATAATTTGGCATATGACACACTTTAGCAATAGTATTCAGGATTTAGGGTAGATTTATGTGAAAGTACTATACAAAGAATACCTATAAAACTGTATTGTATTGTAAAATTAACTTCGATGTGGCGGTGTACTTACTAAGAAATGACATTAAAAAAAAATGTTCGACGAGATGTAGCCTGCTCTATAGAAAAGCAGAAACAGGAGTCTGATTGTCGACACCCTCTACACAGAAATCATATGCCACCACACCGCCTCAAAAGTCGGAAAAGCTTTCAACGTCACACCGAGCCATTAAGCGACGAGCCTGCAACCGCAAGATGTAGGCTGTGGGCTGAAAAGCATCCCCCACCGTCACACTATAACTCACCACAGGGGTTTCTTCCACCTGGACACACTCTGCCCTGGCCTGTATGGAAGTCCCTTAATAGACTTCGCACCCAGGTTGGACGCTGCAGAACGAACTTGTGTAGGTGGGGTTTCAGGGATCCCGGTCTTGCTCAGTGTGACTGTGGTGAGCCGGAGCAGACCATGGCACATCTGTTGGTGTGTCCTTCTTGCCCATGCACTTGTACGCTATCTGAGCTTTGCGCGGCCAATCCTAATGCAATTAAAATGGCCGAATATTATGCGAATAATATATAGCTCGCATCTGGAACCATCGACACGAAGAAGAAGACTTACTAAGAATCAACAATCGACTTATCTCTAAAGCGGGATCTAAGCCGAAGGTCTTAGATAAGGATAGGATTGCGCCAGGAGGAGGAGTATAATGAGCTTGTGGTGGTCTACTAAGAAACCTTAATTTTCGGTGGGCCCTTGACTCATCTATCCCCAAAAGCAGTAAAACAAAACAGAAAAGGTATTTCTTTAGTGTATAAACACTATTGTCTGTTTCGACAATAGGGCAGCGATAGATGAGTGGATATACCAACAAACTGCTGTGCAGCGATAATATAATGATTCATTGCAATTAATGGAACAGATAATGGGTCAGAAAAGTAAGCGAACCCCGGGCTGCAACTGGGATAACGCCAATAGGACAATATGTTTTTTTTGTCGGTTGGGGATTACACTTCTAGCGGTATTTCCAGTCAAAAATTCTCAGAAGCGGCGCTTAGTCTTTTGTCCGGCGCCGCGGTCAAATTTTGGCGCTCCCAATGACTAATGATGATCCTGCATGCTTGAGGATGCTGGTTGATGTGATGATGACTGATAATCTGGGGATACACATATGGCAAAATTGTTACACGTCATGATTTGTAATGACTGTGCGGAAGAAACGGTGGCTGAAATGCTCGGCTTGCTAAATTTAGTGCAATGTATTGTCAGTGTGGTAGTATTTAAAGAAAATGTTGCCGCTCTCCTAAGAATTTCAATAATTTCAGCAATTAGGAACGGTGTACTGGCCGCTTAGCTGCTTTATAATGCTGCAAGTGTTGTGGGTTCGATCCTCAGACAGTACCATGTTATTTTGAGTTTGAGCGTTCTTTGTGTAAAAAGTACCTCGCGATTCAGGAGTTATGTGTAGCGCGAACATTATCTATTTTAAAAAAATGTTACATATAGCGTCAGTCTTGATTACCTACAAGAATAGTCATTAAGACCCATAAATATTTATTTCAAATCGGAATGTATTTGTTACATAATAAATTAGTCCATAGTATGAATATATTTCTCATACTAAATTATTTATAACACTCCACTACAGCAAAATAAGTAATTAAGACACCCATTACTATTTCTTACAATCGCTGGCGAGTGTTATGGTAGCTTATAGTAGTTAAAAGAAAAAATACGGCGTTGGCAAGCCAGTAGAGTTACGGCGAAACCGCTGATTCTGCCGTCTCAAACATTGGACGCAATCCAAAGTACAAAGCGCGCGTCACGGGAATTATGATGAAACAGCTTTCTGTCGGACTATCAAACTATACTGATAAATGGCACTGTCCACCGAACGAATGCTGCCCACATTTGTCAATGTTAAACATAGTTGTGGTTAGACTGATTTGTTTTATTTTTGTTATAGGTTTGTGGGTAGTTCTACCCACAAACCTATCGCCTATCGCAAATAACATACAACAGGCAGCTGTGAGGGTTGGTACTTTTTCATGTGAACATGTTTTTGTATATTACATATGGATGTGTAAATAAAACAATTTTTTTTTCTAGACTCACGCCTGTATCCCCGAAGGGGTAGGCAGAGGTGTAATTTTACACCCACATTTCGCCAGGAATTTTGAGGTCCCACGTAATAGGGGGCGAGCCTATTGCCGTACCGGGCACATTACCAGACTCCGTGCTGAGAATTTATTGATGGTAAATATGTTTTAAAATGTATTTTTTAATAATTTTTCACCTTTCGAATTGACGGAATACTCCTACTAGGTACAGCGCTGCCAGAAAACAATGAGGAAACTCGAGGCTTCCTCCGGATAGTCTTATATCAGGTAGTAAGATATTAAAATTATTATCGTTTCGCCTATAATTCGTCCACTGCTGAACATGCACATTTCCACACAGGACGATTTTTACTTTTTTAGCCCCGCATCCAACCACTTCCCGTAGTCCTAATAAGATCGTCGTCAGCCCAAATAATCATGGTCATCGGTTAAAATAATTATGAACTTAAAGTAAATTGTTCCTTCCTTTCTTTTCTGAAAGAATAATATAGAAAATTACTTAATCATGTCTTGGTAGATTTTTTTCAGCGTCTGACCCGGACCAGATCGCGTACCAACTGCAGAATTATGTAACATTATAATCTGAGCCGATAAAAGTGGTCTCGCATTTGTATGCACCGCCGTACTCTTGCATATAACATCCACTTTTGCAAATAATTGCATTCTCGTTTAATATGCATGGCTGTGAGCCCGCAACTCTTATAAGACGAAGTAATCGGTTTTTATATTATAACTTTTAACTAGAAACAGTGTGTTTTTCACAGACCTCTTGTTTCAAAGGATCTGTAACTAGATGCTGAAACCTTTACTAAGACAGTGATACCAGCTCAATTTTGCTTCTTTATTTCTTTCTCTTTAAAAATGGAGAAATAGGCAATAATATTATGCGCACCGTACAATACCATATCTCATTTCCCTACTCATCGTTCGTCCAAGATCTCACAGAAAAGAAAGAATGGATTTGAGACCTTTGCCATCATCGGATGAAACTTAATAGTAGGAATTATTTTATGTTGATTCTCTGTATGACGGCGGTGTCAGATGCTCCCAGATAATTCATGCTGTAATTTCCCAAATCCCTCTATGTAGCAGTATGTTAGTAAACACCATGAACATGACCTTCTAAATACATTATCCACTCAATGATACATAATTCAAATAACTACGTGATAAGCGAATAGGCATAAACAAAGATGTTATGGTTCGATCAAATCAATTTTCGCGGCGTAACTGTAAAATCTTTCTGCAAGTACACGCATACATTGGAATAAGTATATCTTTATCCTTATACTGGGGTGGGCCCAGTTATTTTTCAGTGGAGCGATAAAATGCTGTTTATTATAAAACAAAACCGATTGCAATTTGCATGTCATTGGGATAATATTTGATATAATAATATGGCATCTCCTGTCTTGAACACTAACCAAGATTTGATTGTGGACATTGGACATACAGTCATATTATAGCAACACTAGGCTTCGTCGGCGACTCCACGTGGGCTTCTATACTCCTATAGAGAAGGTATTTAAAAAGTCCTCCTCTACACTCCTCAAAGCACATACATGCGATTTTTGTGCTTTCCGGTCAGTCATTAGGTAACGCAAGAATTTTATACATACAGATGTAATAAAATATATAAGTATGTTTATCGTTTGTCTACTTACCATAGTACAGGTTCTGCCAACTTTTCAACTTGAAATCCAATGACCGTATGTTTTATGTCTGACCGTATGGGAAACCCTTCTTTAGCGTTGCTATCGTGGCTACTACATTGTTTACTTTAAATCGGTACGTGTGTTTTCTGGTCATGCTATACATATTAGAACTCCAAGAAATATCTTAGATAGTCGTTCTTAGCGAATGTATCAAAGATAGTTTTTCAAAGAACTGTGGAGGAACTAGAGTGACGCGTAGTTAGAGGATGCTCTGGCGGGGCTAGGTAAACGTATTTCGTAAACCACAGGCATATGGCTATTCATCATACAATATTATTTAGCGACTTAGACCCACCAAATGGCTACTGTCAAGTATTTCTTATATAATATAGTCATCGCAGAAGAGACTTTTGGTAGCATGATTCGGGACCTGCAAACTACTCTTCGTAGTTCCGTCAGTGTTCGTTAGATGTCGGCACTCTTTCAGACTTCGCAAATGTACGATGGACAATAGTAGTTAAACATATACCCCCAGCTACTGTATCTTCTATAATTTATGGCCAGCTTTATATGACTTTAAAATGATGCTACTTTATAGCGATTTAATAGCTGTTTATTTCAGTATTTTCTGTTTCAATTTACATTTTCTCTTGCGTGTCGGTTTTTGCTGTTTTACAGCAGCCTTGGTCATGGAGATACTCATTTGAATTTCAATGTGTAACACCTGTGTTTGAGTAAGATAAACGATTTGTTTATAAATGAATAATTGTCCCATTTACAAACATCCACTGTTTTCAATTTATTTATTTCTTGAAATAATGTTCATCATCATACACATAATTTAAGGCGCTGTTATACCTCAGAAGCCGTGAAACACCTAATTTTTCGTCGCGCAACTAGCCATAACGGTACATATTACAAACTAGCAAAAATTAGAGCTTAAAGTCAAAAGTCTGAACAAAAGACTTTTGAAAGAATTTTTCATGTACGTAAAATAGAATCACGGTAAAAAAATCACAAAATCGAGGCAGAAAATAATCTTTCGTCTCACTGTTTGCAATATTTTGATCGTAAGCTGTCATATTTTTTTTGATAATATTGTAGGAAATCTAATGAACTAAAGAATTACCCTATTTATTTTCATATTATACGTGTATATTTTGTAAAATTCAATAAAATCTGCCAAACGTCTATGATTTTGACGCTCGGTAGATCCCATCAATATCAAACGCTTCAGCAATTTAAACCTTATTAGCATAAGCGGTGTACTGAGTGTCGGTTGCTAGTTTACGCCCCGCCCAGACCTCATCATTCGGCTATGAGCCCTGTGAGAGATAGGTCATGTCGCTTGCGTCTCCGCTGCACGAAATTTTACGTAAACCTGTTTGTTATTATAATACGCCGATTTGAGTTCGTAATTTCATGTTTTATGTTATAGACTGAATACTTTGAATCAAATAGGCTTTTCATGTAACTATGGGCACATATAATTAGGACCTAAGTATATGCTCTTGTTGCGTTTAATGTGTTATTGTTTCTGTGCTTATAAATATATAATTAGAAAAATAAAATATGGACAATTAGAGAAATGAAGTTCTACGAAGGATTTGTACAAGAAAGCGTCGTAATTAAATAGAAATTCATCCATGGCCAAGTGATTATGAAATATGTAACATTTTTACGCAAATTATTTTCATAAGAGTCTTTTATGACTACCTATGTTACTTATATATTATCGATTATGCATAATATAATTATATAAATTATTCTCACAATACATAGCTGCCACAGTTTTCAATTTTTGAAAGAGTAATAACATAAAATCGAATCATTTTATGTACCTATATTTCAAATTCATTAGCTTGTCAGAGCGCCTGGAGCGCTAAGATGCCGCCACGGCGAACAATAATGATGACAGCGCTAATATGGCGCTCCGCAATCCGCACACAAGCGGTAACGAATGTTGTATTATTGTGTTTTGAACATAAACCTTTTTAGGTACATCGGGTAAAACTTTGATTATTCATAAACTATTAGGTATGTCTCAGTACATCTAATATCTTTTTAATTTCTAAAATCAATCATTTATAAGTAAGAAGGTGACTTCTCTGTTTGCTATAACACAAGATATAGTATTTTTTTAATAATAAAGTACGTAAGTAATTATCATTATTGTAATTACAGTGAAGTTAAAGATAACAGTTCTGCAACGTCTTACACACATTTGACTTCAGTCATTCCTAACACGATCTGTTCAAGAGCTAGCCAAGAAATGCCAAACAATTTTTTTACAAATTTGACTCAAATTCCGTAGTAGTTAGTCCTTTAACATTCGATGAGAATAAAGAAAACCTGCCGGGTTGTAGCAGACAGCTAACTTTTGATGAGCTGTAAACTCTGTATTTCGTTAATAAATTATAAATGAATATAAATAAATATCTTTTAATATTTATTTTCTTTGAAACAACACATATTTGAAGCGAAAGATTTTTTTAATATTTTTCATACAAACATGTATGGCGAGAGCTAACGAAAAAGCAGTAACTCAAATTCTAATTCTATAATTTTCTAAGCGACATAGCAGTATATCATGAATAAGTTATATCCACATATATTTTTGATGTTTCATCTATTTAGAAAAATAATAATGGGTTGGGTTTTGAAACGAGTCGCCTGAATTTGAGGGTATTGGTAGTGTAGGGGGCTTAAGGTAGTTCGTTTTAATCCCCTAAAAGTAATTTTGGCTGCCGGAGTTGCGTCTAAATATTTTTAAACAATTTCCAAAATTTCATAAATACTTCGGCGATTATGCAAAACGGAACATAGTTTTTATATTTTAGTACAGTTTTACAAATGTAATTTTTAGGTTTTATGTGAAAAACGTGAAACGAAACGCAAAACTGCCATCTTGGAATGATCATATTGACAGCTATTGTCAAATTTGTGCGTCATTGCTTACGAGTGCCTTGGGTTAGGTGCGACTGTAATAAGTAAATAAATAGGTTATGTTAGGTTCTCTTTTGACAATTAATCCGAAAATAGGAGCCCTTCGCAGGGCTCCGACAACCTTAGTTTATTAAACTAGTGTGATGAATGTGGAAGTTGGCAGTGCCATACACACCGATGTTTGAAGTTTTTTTTTTTCAGAGGAAACCAAGTATTTCCGGCAAGTGAAAATGGTGAGGGGGGTTTCAAGACCTCCCCTGCTCCCTCTCCAATCACTCACGACCCCTAAAACGACGACGTATTTCGAAACCTTTGCCATAATAATTATACCTATAATAACAATAAACATCCATAAATAAATAAAAGAAATCAACTTTTACTAAACGTCAATTATCTCGTAACTCGCTTTAGTTGAGATACGGCTTTTGCGCTTAGTAGAGCAGTATTGTGTTTTTTAGGGTACCGTAGCTAAAAATTGTAAAAACGGAACCCGCAATTTTAGAATTTTCAATTATAGATTCGCAATGTCTGTCTGTCTGTCCGCCCGTATGCCACAGCCAATTTATTGCAAAACAGATTTGAAAACTGGCAGGAATGGAATTAGATGTAGGTATTCTATGAACTGCTTCACTATTTTCACATAAAAACAAAACAAACATAATAATGGCCTCTCCATACACCTCCATACAACTGACTTAATTATTTTTATCATCTTACGGCACGTAGGTATTTACCTACTTTCGTCAACATTTAATACCTATAACGTCTAATGTAAACCAGTTTTGCTCATGGCGCACTGAGAACAAAAATTGCGCTATGCCTATATTGTACAAACAGATTGATGTATGTAATATAAATTTTAATATCAGTATCACAATTCAATATGCTACAACGTTTTGCTTGCGATTTTGAAATATTTGAATACGGATGTCGCCAGAATACGGCCGCACGCGACGAGAATGAAGGGGGGCGCCCCGCAGTAGACGGAGCTAAGCTCCCTTCACCTCCCCTGCTTCACCCCCTCATTTACCAAAACAGTCGCTTAGGACAGCGCCTTAAATTATGCACAATCACAAGCACATTTGTTTTGTTACATTAACCAGTAGGTATGTAGGTATTCGTCTACGCAGTGCTGGCAATTAAGGAAATCCCCACACTAAAGTTGCCATTAAAAAACAATGTTTGGAATGTACCTAATGTTAGACGTTTCTCGACAATACCGACTCGAAACTGCGAAGTGCAACATTGTTATTAAATTGCATACTATTATAAAATTTGTTTTTTGTATGTATTTGTTGTGCTCGCGCAAGTATTTTGTAAGCGAGACTTTAGTCTTGAAACCGAAGTAAGACTTCAAGTAATATAGCTTTCAGTTTGCGAAAAAATAAGTAATGTATTATATGCCGATAAAAGGTGTTGGCGGAAGCTGACCGCCTATCCGAAAAGACAAGAAATGGCAAAAATGTGGCAATGCAATGAATGAACCTAATACAAAATAGTTTGTGCATTTTACGTCATTTTAAACGTAAATTCCATTGCTTACTTTTATAATTGAACGAAATCTGTCTTTGGTATCGTAGTTTTTAAATTAATAATCTGATAGTATTAGGATTTATTCATGAGTGATTGAACTGCATCTGCGTCATGTTTCTTATTATAATTATCTCTACCCAACCATAACTTATATATTTTTTTTATGGTAATAGGCGGCAAACGAGCAGACGGATTGCCTGATGGTAAGCAATTACCGCCGCCCATGGACACAAGCAACACCACAGGAGTCACAAGTGCGTTGCCGCCCCTTGGGATTGGGAAAAGGGATAGGATGAGGAGTGGGATGAGGGAGAAGGAATAGGGGATAGGGCCTCCGGCACTCTCTCTCACCGAACGAAACGCAACAGTTTAGATACTGTTACTTTACGTCGATTTTCTGTGAGAGGGTAGTACTTCCCCGGTCGAGCCAGCCCATTCATGCTGAAATCAGCAAGGCTTTACTACCTAGAAGCCATGATTTTAGGCCTTCTGGAGCGGTCAGATCGCCGGATAGGGGTGGGGCTATTATGCCATACTAGCTGCTGCGGTATTTCCAGAATAGATGGTATCTAAATACCATAAATTCTGGCAATCAAAGGAAGACTGCCTGCATTTTAAGCAAAGGAAGACTGCCTGTATTCTAGCTTCGCCTTCGATTAGCGATATCACCACTTACTGTACATGCGATGTGACTTATTTCTGATTGCCATTGTATCATGGCCATTTGTCTGGTATGAAATAAGTATGTGAATTACATACCTAATGTGATCATGACTTCTGTATCGGTATCTGTTGTCCAATACATTAGGTATCATCTTCAGCATCCTGAAATCAATTGGAAGAACAAAAAATAAAACGTAAGCTGCTAGTGGCTGCTGAATGCTTTATATCCAGCAAGTTGATCCAATAATATTAAGTAAAGACTAAGACTGCCTCGTTGGTCTCGCGGCATAGATGTGCGCGTGGCATTGGAAGGTCTCGTGTTCGATACCCGGGTCGGGCAAAGTGTTTCTGGGTTTTTCCGTTAGGAAATTCTCAGTAGCAGCACGGAGTCTGGTAATGTGCCCGATACGGCAATTGCCCCCTATCACGACTAAAATAAAACTGACAAAAAGTGGGGGTAGCAATATACCTCTGCCTACCTCTTCGGGGATATAGGCGTAAGACTATGTATGTATGTATTCAAAATTTCCACAGACTGCGGGTCAAGCGATAATTAGCAATTTAATACGCAACAGTGAAAAGTCGGTAGTAGTATGAACCTCTACATGGCATTATGTTGAAAAAAAAAAACATGAACATGAATGTTAAAATCATGAACCCAAAAAGCAAACTTGCATTAAATAAACCACAAATAAAGTAACTGAATAACCACACACTACACATGCTGTTATTCACTCAAACCATCATAAAATATTAAAGAATCGTCGAAAAGAAAATTAAAACGAGCACGGAATATGAAAATATTGTTTGTGCCAAAATTTCTGGCTCAAACGGTCCAACCCGTGCTACCATAAAAGACAAACATAACAGCGCACTGTTTCTGTGCATCCCTTGAGATATTTTTCCGACAAAATGTTGCTTGAATATCATCAAGTGTCTGCGTTGATAAAATGTAGTCTTGATGAAAATTACTTTCTTATTAGCTATGTCTCTATATCATATTAGATAGGCAAAGAAGTAGAGAGCTTAGATAGGCAAATAAAAGTGGACGATACATTCAATGGGAGGGTATATTTCCTCTGCCGTTTCTATAAGGAGTTCGGTGAGACCTGATATCATCATCATCGTATATAAACTGCTGAGCACGGGCCACTTCTTACTATGAGAAGGTAAGGCCTTCACTATGCTGGCTGACTGCGGGTGGGCAGACTTCATACGTCTTTGGAGAACATTATGGAGAATTCTCAAAGATGCATTTATCCTCGCGATATTTAAATTCACCGTTTAGCAAGCGATAATTAAATACGTGCTGAAGAGCCTTGCTGATTTCAGCACGAATGGGCCGGGCAAGTACTGTTACTTTACTGTTGCATTTGGTTCACTGAGTGAGAGTGCCGGACGGCCCTATCCCCTTCTCCATTTCTTTTATTGCACTCCTCCACCTCCATCCATTCATCCCAAGGAGGGGCAACGGCCTTGTCACACCTTTGTTGTTTTTTCTGTCCATAACCACCATTCTGTCAACCATCAGGCGATCCGTCTGCTTGTTTTCCGCCTATTCGTTTTTTTTTTTATAGTAAATAGGCGGCAAACGAGCAGACGGATCGCCTGATGGTAAGCAATTACCGCCGCCCATGGACACAAGCAACACCACAGGAGTCACAAGTGCGTTGCCGCCCCTTGGGGTTGGGAAAAGGGATAGGATGAGGAGTGGGATGAGGGAGAAGGAATAGAAGATAAGGCCTCCGGCACTCTCACTCACCGAACGAAATGCAACAGTTTAGGTACTGTTACTTTACGTCGATTTTCTGTGAGAGGGTAGTACTTCCCCGGTCGAGCCGGCCCATTCATGCTGAAATCAGCAAGGCTCTACTACCTGTGAAATCTATCTAACTGTATATCTATAGTCTTTTCAGCTTTGTAGTTTATATTATTAGTTGTTATAGTGATGGGACTTATCATGTAAATTAATACTTTAGTTTTCAATTACCCTAGATCTTAGCACACGTTCTTTAAAAAACAATAATCTTGAATTTGATCAATATAATGCTTGCTTCTGCTACACAGTAATCTAGTGCACTACAGCCTTAGACTATATATATTATTTACGGCACATATGTGGACACTTACAGTTCTCGCTGCTCAAACAAGCAGTATTTGAAATAGGATTTATTCGTTCCCCGGGGTCGCACAAATAGTATCAAATATCTTGCACTAAAGCTCGTCTCGTGTTTACAATCGACACGTACCGTATCAGCCACGTATTCTCATCTCGCTTTATAACACGTATTGAACTGAGATTTAAAACAAATAAATGTTTATATGTATTTCAGAGGCTGTGTCTGCGGTCCATAGCGTGAAATTTTGTTGCTGAGACGAATTTTCTTTATTTATATTTTTGAAGTCCATCTAATTGTTAAATATAAGCTAGCTGAAGAAATGGTTGAAAGAAAGCAGAAAATGTATGTTTCAGCTGTTCTGCGGTGTTGGTTTTAGCGCCTTGTTTTATTATTTTAAAATGATCGACTTATTGATAATCTTGTATGTGTTAATTTTATTGTAACTCGCATTATACACTGTAAACCAGAATGTCAATGTATGTGTAAACTGCTTTATATGCAAATAAATATTATATATATGATCGCACAGATGGAGCAAACTTTACGCAGTCGTAAGTAATATTTTTGTTATTTTGTAAATGGGTAGTGCAACCCTGATAGAACCTGAAAATCGTGCTTGTACCAGTAAGGTAATGCTACCGCGCAAACGTATTTCGTTCAGTGATAGTTCAATTTATCTATTTTTTAGATTTCTGTCATATTAGGAAGCAAATCAATATATTTAAACTTTACTAATATAATATTCAAATAATGGTCAAAAAGAACACCGATACCTTAGACTATATATATTACTAGTCCAACCTCTCTGACCGATACCTTGAACAAACCGAAACAAAAGGGTATGTAGTTTAATATGTAGCAGTAGACCTGATGTACATTTTTCAAAAGCACTTAATCTATACCATATTAATAATCTTCAAGGGACAGTATTTTCTTGCCTTCTCGGGTGTATTTTTTGTTCTATTTACTAGTGATACATTCTACGCTGAAGCAAACTTTAAAACTGAGTGTATGATGGAATACCTGTCAATATACATTGAAACTGAAAGGAATATCAATCAAGCTTTTCAGCGTATGACGAAATATTGTAAACGTACAAAAAGCCGAATGCCGGATTATAATTGCCATCGAATCACTTCTGAGAAGCTCATCAATATCTTATTTTGTTTGCAACAAGTAATTTAATGAAATATGTTTCAAATTATACCGTACCTTTTATACAAAGAACGATAAAATTAACAAAAGTATATCAACTTCGGCAATTTGATGAAACGTTTGTTAGGCCATGTTCATGCGAAATTATTGGAATTATAATGACAAATTTTTGGGCAACAGAATTTTACTGTAATCAAATTCATACTTTTTATTAAAAGCAGTGAGTTTATTTTTAAACAAGATGGGTATATGGTTGTCGAATTTTAACTTAGTTTGTAAGTACACGCTTATAATAGGTACATCTAATCAGGAGTTACTTTTGTACTTATTTCGCACGTTTAATTTTGTGATTGAAAGATTTAAGCTATTATAACACGCTGATGAATAACTAACAAAAATGGAAACTGTAGAAATATTGGATGATAAAACATGATATTTCTATGCCAAAGTAAAGTTCCAGAAAAACCTTGCAATAGTCGTCTTAGTTGCAGCATGAGGAAAATCCTAGATAAAATATACTTATTATTATCAGGATTGGTTGATTGTATTTATTGATTATCTCTTTTTGGAGATTATTGTCAAGGGTGTAAAAACTATTTTGCTACTTTCTACTTTCTACTAACAACAGCTGTTGACTACTTCTCCAGTTTCGAAGCGATTCTGGAATCTTTAGAGTCGGATATTCCGACTCTAAAGATTCCAGAATCGCTTTAGAGTCGGAATATACACATCACATAATAATGGGTAACTTTAATACCGATCTCCTCACTCCCCAGTCTCGTCGTTCACGTAAGCTCCTCCAAATTATTGAATCAGCCAGTCTTCATAATTCACCACTTCAAGTTACTCACTAAAACAACAATGGGGAAGACACCTGGCTTGATTTAATTCTTACCTCCAACCCTTCCCTTATATCCTGTCATGGCCAATATCCTGTTCCCGGTTTTTCCCACCATGACCTCATATTCCTGTCGTATATCCTCAAACCACCCAAACCCAAGCCTAAAGTGTTGCACCTGCGTAACTTTGCTCGGATGGATGCAAATAAGTTGGTAGAAGATGCTTCTCATATTAATTGGGAGCCTTTGCTGGCGGCTGGCACTATAGATAACAAGGTTGATATCTTTATTAATGTACTGGTCAACTTGTATAATGTCCTTGCCCCAGTTAGAAGGGTTAAATTGAAACGCCCATCAGCCCCGTGGATGACCATAGGGGTAAGAATGGCAATGAGACGCAGGGACCGAGCATACCGCAAATATAAAAGAGATCGTTCGGACGACAATTGGGCCTCTTTCAAAGCTGCAAGGAATCGGTGTTACCAGATGGTACGTAACGCCAAACGCCGCCATATTCTTGAAAACATTGTCCCCTGCTCTCCAGCTGTATTTGCGTAAGCCCGACGCCCCCCGACGTATTGAATAAGCGACAATTTTACCGAAAATGACTTTTAAATGCCATCCTATTAAAAAAAATCGCTTTTTCGAATGCGCTAACTCCCATGGCTCTACGATGACTTTTTTGTCACTTATGCCCTAGTAAAAAACTGCGTTTTAGAAGTATCATTTCGGTATAACCAATCGAATTTTAGGCCTTTATTACCATACAGTCGCTTATAACCCTGGAAAGATGACATCCTTTTTGGTTTATTGTCGGTAATATACTTTTACTTCTTATTGGCGTAGCGATTTCAGGCGGTAACGCCTCTTTACCATTAGCATCTGTTTTGTAAGGTTGAATTTACGTCTTTTTACCTTTGTCATTAAAAATATTAAGCGTCGGTTATACCTTACTACTGTTTATAAGTTTACAATGCAGTTGTTGCTTATACGCAATTACTAAAATCTAATTTGCAACTGAAATGTCGTTTATTCCATCCTACCAGTTAGGTACTATTATAATACAACTCTGTCGCTTACGCTGTATTATATGTATGCAATTCCTTAAGTCTTACTTTAAAGGAGAACCACGTTGGTTGTTATTATTATTATTTTAAAGTCATGACATTTAATGCACGTTACCATTTGTCCAGATAATACTGTGTCAACTGTGTGTTGGATGTTCTCGTTTTCTTCTTGATAGATAAAGCTTGATCTGTGGAAGTGCCACGTTACCTTTTTTTAACCCACATACATTGTCGCTAATCTCAATATCCTTACGATGTTTTGCTAAGCAGTGTATCTTATGCTCCATTACCTTCCGGCATAATGAGGCGAATCGTCACTTATCCTCCTTTACCCATATTAGTTATTCTACAGACATGTGACTTATGCCATATTACCTTTTGGTATGAGGAGATGAAATGTAGCTAAGTCTTCTATTCTCTTTGTTTTTTTCTGCGTTTATGTAATTTATGCCGAATTACCGCATGTTGCAAATAAGGTCAATTGATCTAAGCGACATAAAATCAAATAAATCAATGTATAATCAAATAAATAAAAGTGCCAATAAATGCTCTATTTTTCCTTGATTCCAGCGGTGTTGCCATTTTCTCAATATGAAAATAAATAAAAAAGTTATGTCCATGTTTGTTCAATTTCAAACTTTAAATTGCTCTCCTGGACAATTTAGTTTTTGTTGCTTATACCCTATTACCTTTCAACCGTCGATATAATCAATAAAGTGATATTTTGCCGTCGAACGCAACACTTAAGGTTTAAAGAATTTATCCCTCCTGGAGCCAATAGTTTACTTATAACGAGAAGGTAACAATTACGACTTATCCCTACTAATATTATAAATTCGAAAGTGTGTCTGTATGTTCCTTTATCACGCTAAAACGGCTGAACCGATTTTGTTGAAATTTAATATAGAGATATATTGGACCATGGAGACGGACATAGGCTACCATAAGTTGCAAAAATTAAACTGGGAGGGATTGTAGGGAGGGTAGAAGTTTGTACGTCACAAATTTACCTCTTGGGAGGAAGAACGCATGCGCTAATAATTGAGTGCTGCGCATGTGCTAACACATATCTGTCAGTACTGTCACGTCATACATAATGTCATATTGTGCACGTTGATTAAATTGTTCGCACATGTAAACTAATAATTATACAATATAATAAGCTTAAACGGCTGAAACGCCGGCTGAATTCCCTACTAATATTAAAAATGCAAAAATGTTCATAGAGATAATATTGAACATGTATTAGAACATGGCTTTGACAATTTGACTGTATGCAAGGTGATGTTATTCCTCCTATTTATTACCTTTCGAGTGCTTTCGGTAGACGACGCTAGATAATGACATTGATACTGCCCGAGTTACTTTGTACCCAACCCTATAGAGTTTCTGAAGTCCTTAAAATAATCTTAAAATCATCGGCGGACATCTGTCGACCAAATTGGAGACATCCTAAGAAACGGAAACGTCCGAAGTACTTGAAACCGGCGACCATGTATGAAAAGAGTAATGAGTGTAGAGGAAGCGCGTGAGGTCTGTAAAGGTAGAATTCCGTGCATCGCGATCGATCGCAGCCGCGCGCGGCCTACGACTGTCGTCGATCGCTCGCGACAATAGTCAAAGTATGAAAATGTATGGCACCGCTGCCGAGACCCGCGACTGACGCGCGCGGCCTACGAATGTCGTGAGCCGCGTGCGGCAGTGTCTTGAAATTAGTAGATGTTGTTCGTCAGTTCGCTCTAGACGTGTGTCTAGCGAAGTCAAAATCATGGTCGAAATGCTGATTGACATCCTTGAAGAAGAAGAGGAGAATGACGAGCTGCTGTTGCTATATTATGAAACTAGAGTACCAATCGACCCTATCTTTAAAAGCTGAAATGAAAAAGGATACTAGCAAATATTGATTCAAAAGCAATTATATTGTACCTAATGAAAAAAAATGTTAGAAGTTTGGAACGATAATACAAAATTGAATTGTTTTTATATGTATAGTCGGCAAAACTTCCAATTTTTTTTTCTTTACTACTAATTTCAAGACACTGCCGCGCGCGGCTCACGACATTCGTAGGCCGCGCGCGTCAGTCGCGGGCCTCGGCAGCGGTGCCATACATTTTCATACTTTGACTATTGTCGCGAGCGATCGACGACAGTCGTAGGCCGCGCGCGGCTGCGATCGATCGCGATGCACGGAAGTCTACCTTAAGGATAGGAGCAAGTGGCGTTCTGTTGTCTCTGCCTACCCCGACGGGAAAAAGGCTTGAGTATATGTATGTATGTTTAAAATAATCAGGAGTGTCTTCACACAACTTGAGACTGAAAGTAGATTTGTGTTACCCAGAATTTAAAGCGCGCGAAGCGGCGGGCAAAAGCTAGTACATCATAACTCATAAGTGACGAATTTACATCTTGCAGCAAGCTTCAGTTTTTATCATCACAGTTTACTTGGATGTCTAATAAAGTTAAGATAATGCGTCTAGTCGAGTCGCTTTTGACCGATGTTAGTCGATTATGTATCGAGTCAGACATCCAAGTGGCACGAATCGATATACCGATGATGGATAACTCCCCTTTAATAGTAATGGACTCGCGTAACCCGTTGGTGTTGGTATCCAGAGATAAATCTTGACGTTCCATTTGGGTCTCCATATTTAAATGGAGTTATAATCGATTCATACTGAAGTAGTTTCTATTTCAGTTCTTGTTAAAGGGTACAATGAAGATTTAATTTATGCGTTACTAGCAGAAGATCAATATAGTTCGCTAGCAGCACGCAATTAGTGCAATTGCAAACCAAATAAGGTCCCACATAAGGTAAGATACAATGACTTCTTACAGAAAAAGGTAAGTCAAATTGTTGGATTTACAATATCACTGTGCAGTGTAGGTGTTTCATGAATTTTTTTATAAGACTATCATAATATTCAACAGCCACGAACAATCTTTCAAGTAATTTATAATACTAAAAGGATGACGTCATATCAATGAATTCGAAAACTATGGTTTTCTTCACAATAAGATGAGAGAAAACGGTACCTAAGTTCGTAACATTTCATTTAGGTATATTATTACTTTAACATTGTAATTGAATGTATTTTATTTATACAATCATATTCTTAATTAATGACTCGATGCAAATTTTTGAGTTTCACTTGCAAATGGTTCGTAAACTCGAATAAGTGTTTATACGCTACGCAAAATGCTGTTATGACTCGACTGCCTCGCAATTATATAGACCAATTTGAAAGCCTGGATATATTTCATCTTTCTAAGGTATCCTATCGCAAATTACTTGTGAAGATACTTACCAATAAATAATAAACAACCAATAATAATTTGCCAGATTTGTTTGAAATAGAATTAGTTTTTATTATAAGTCAAATCGATTAGATCGATTGAGTAACATTTTGTTTAGTCTATAGGTGGGTCCACACAGAGCGAGCAGCCTCGCGAGGCATTTGCCGCGCGAGGAAACAGTCCCCGAACGAGCGAGGCCATAGAATAAAGCTGCGTTCACATTTATCTGACGTGATCTCTCGTGACGGTCTCTGTCGTAATTACTTGCCGTTCACATTTGTCTGTCGCCGTCTGTCGCGATCTGACACAATTTTAAATCAGTTCTGTCTTGACTCTCGTGGAGTTCACACTTTCGCAATGTTTTTGATGAATTATCCGATTCAGATTAAGTAGATATCCAATTATATCCATAAATTATTTACATAGGATTATATTATTTCGTATTCAATTAGCTCATCTATAGGTACTGTATACGAATAATATTATAAAAAGGAAGTCAATTAGTTCGTCGTCCATTGCGCACAATTGCAAACGCGCGTCTGACGCTTTACGACAGACAGTGGCGCGTCCACATTAGTCTGACGAGTTGTGGCGCGCGAGTTAACTGTACGTAACCCAACAATGTTAGCTTCTTCAGCACATCTCTCCCCACCAAATTATCTAGATAATCCTATTGTCATCTTAGCATTAATTTATTATAAATACCTTTGTAGATCTAACATTAGCGATTACTATTTGATATTTTAAATATACTGTTATAATTAAATAAATGTTTTTTACAATTAATATGAGTTCAATCTCTTAATTCGCACTGTACCGTCCCCACACCCCTCCCCCCTCTCTGTCACAGACCGGGACATTGTCTGTCGCGACACGACAGACGACGTCACGACAGATTACATCAGACAAATGTGAACGCGGCCTAGAGCGCGGCAGCCTCGGCACCGTGGGAAAAAACAAAATTGTAGTTGTCATAAAGTTTGAATTCAGAACATGAAAATATACAGTCCGTTCACAGTTATTTTACCTTTGACAGATGTCGGTGTTTATTTTCTTTATGTTGGAATTGTACTCTGTGATGACAGGAAAGTAAAATAGGGTTACCCGTGCATAACATTTTACCCAATATTAGTGGAAATGCTTCAAAAATTCAAATGCTTGAAGCTAATGGCCGCAAAGTGGTTAGATTACCGCCATACCACTGCGAGCTAAACGCAATTGAACTTATGTGGAGTCTCATTAAAAGGCGAGTCACAAGCAAAAATTTAGGACAAGAGGCAACCAACATTGTGAATTTAGCTGAAGAAGCTTTTCAATCTATCACTGCAGAAGACTGACAAAAACAATGCAAACATAAGCGCCACATTGAAGACAAGCTTCGTGAAACAGATGGGTCTACGGATGCTGAAATGGACAGGTTCATAATAGAATTAAATTCTGAGTCTGATACAGAATATGACAGCAGTTACGAATCATCATAACATTGGCAGTCCACATGGATCATTCTTATAGACTCACGCCTGTTTCCATGCAGGGGTAGGCAGAGGTGTAATATGACACCCACATCATTCTTATTCAAAATAAATATGAAAATTAAATTTACAGTTTTTGTATTTGATAATTAGAACCTCACGTTGGCGTAATTATGATGCATTTACCTTTATATATTAAATAGACAACATTTTTATTATAACTACTTATCTTCATAGGAAATTAGTTATTTCGTAAGAAAATAAATGTACATGCATATAGCCATGCCAATATCAAGAGGTTTTGTTACAAACATTACTTCCAAATATTTAATACGATCGCTTAGGCAATAAAAAAATAAGTACATTTTAGCAATCATGTATATTTAAAATGGGAGTATTATATACCAAATATAGCAACACAACGCCCAGGTTGGCCAATCTAACAGCTAGAGGTAAAATAACTGTGAACGGACTATAGTTGAAAACTATTATGTATTGCGCATGTATCAAATTGTCGACTTGTGAATTAGAGTGAAATAGTACATTTGCCATCTATCGGTCTACGTATCAATGTGAGATTGTTGGTCTCTCCTCTCTCTTATTTTTTAATTTTGTTTATAAATATAGTACTTGGAAATGGTCATACTGCAATAGGGTTGTGGCATGTGTTTTTACTAGCCGGCTGCATGACTGACGCCAATTGCTGTACCTACTTTGGGAACCTACTAGACAATGGTAATAATGGGCCATAATATACATATTTACTTATACTTACTTTTTTTGTAAATATATACATAGAAACACCCAGACCAAGACAAACATTCAAGTTCATGCACACAAATGTTTGAAATGAGCGGGAATCGAACCTGCGACCTTCGTCGTTGTAGTCGCTTACACTCCCGCTTTGCCAACCGGTCGTCGATTATTGTTATACCTAAAGGATGGAATAGGTAGACATGGAAAAGGTATAAAATGAATTATAGGAAATGAATATCTGTAGGCAAGGATACTGTAACCGAAGCACAGACTGAAGGATTATTATTCGTACAATAAATAGCGTCAAAGATGAGAATGTTATGATGAATGTATCCTCCGTCATTCAGTGACCAGTGGATAGGGTATGCGACTGTTGAGCGGAGGTCTCGGGTTCGATTCCCGGGTCGGGCAAAAGTGTTACTGGGTTTTCCCGAATTCTCAGAAGCAGCATGGAGTCTGCTGATGTGCCCGTAAACGGCAATAGGCTCGTCCCCTATTACGTGGGACCTAAACATTTCATGGTGAAATGTGGATGTAATAATATTATAACTCTGCCTATCCTTACGCGGATACAGACGTGAGTCTATAAAAAAAATGTCCAACATACAAACACACTTGCGAATTTATATTATTAGTAAGGATTATTATGTTCGAGCGAGGCACAAAACAGCGTACAGACCGCGGCAAAACAAAAAACCAAACTCGATGGCTCGGCCGCTCGGTCGCTCGCCCGCGGCGGCACACGCGCTTGCCTCGGCCGCGGCACGTCCACACAGAGCGCGCAGCCTCGCGCGCCAATTCCTCGCGAGGCTGCGCGCTCTGTGTGGACGTGTCTAATTCGGTAGCTCGGGCGCACGCTAAGCTCGGCCGCGGCGGCACATGCGTTTTGTTCGACCGAGCCACGTCCACACAGACCGAGCAGCCTCGCGAAGCATTTTCCTCGCGAGGCTGCTCGGTCTGTGTGGACCCGCCTTATTGAAAATTTCTGACAATGGTCACACTGAACTGTCACTTCCGCTCTTCCGCTTGAAAAAAATATCTCGCCGGGTGTCGTCTCGTACGTAAAATATCGCCTTTTGAATTAACGCGAATTGAATTAAATTGAGTAAACCGTTTTGAACGCCGCCTGATCTAGTGCTGGCAACGGTAAATTGATTGTGAACTATTGATTGACATTTGTGAAAATTGTGAATCTGGTATCGACTTCCACGTGCCAACGTGTCCTGAAAACGTCGCGTTTGAAGCTTAATAGCTAAGTATAAGATACTTCATTCATTTATTTTGGCCAATATACTTGTATGAATGTGTCTAATTTAGCTCAAGCCTGACATCAGCAAGGATAGCGGGTAAGTGAAACATAATACTGATATTGATTGATTTCAATTCATCACTGTGCAACGCAGTGCATTGTGTCTGGATCATTGTCTATCGTGGTCAGGTAGATGTATTACATCTTCCACTGCGCACTTCTGATACACCTTCCTGCCTGGCTACGGTAATTCTAGACATAATTTTGGTAGCAGAGCGTGGTTAACTGCCTATATTGTAAACTTGTATCTTAGCCGTTGATTGTATCTGAACTCAGATTGGTGTTGTATGAGCTATATATCTCACCTTGTAGACAGTATTGTAGTGTTTGTCAGGTCAGTTATTGACTAAAATACATAATATTTGGTTGTATAAGTTGACCTAGATAATTTGAAACACATTGTCACACATAACCTCAATCAGTCATTGTTGATTTGTATTGTTGAAAAATCTAACTTAAATTTGTTGTTGCATATCAGTTATATGTATCAATTGATTTAGTTTATTGCATATATTCATAAACATTAGAACAACCAACTTGACCTTGCCACTTGGGCGGGTCACATTAATAAACTTTGTTTTGTTATAATATGAAGATAATATTGTTAGGTAACACATATTCTGTGCTTACTTCCTATTGTATATCTCAAATAACACAGCCAGTCTGTCTGTTGCAAGTAATTAGTTAATTTATTTGAATATACACCGCTATTTTTTAATTAGTACAAAATCTTTAAGGACAGATTAGCGAAGATATTATTATCATATATGTGACGTAAGAATTTCATAATATCAATAAAGAGCAAAGTTATTATCATTTGTTTATTGTAGAAAATCTCACTTAAATCATAGTCATATTTTACAATCCATTCACTAATTCATTGATAATATTCCATCCTGCTCATTCGCATTCTCTCTGTCGCACTTATGATGTAGGTAACCATAGAAAATAAAATGAAGAAAAATAATAAATGTAGGTAGTTATTTTTTAACTTTGTTAATTCTACCCTCTCCTTCATACTTCATTCGGGCTTAGGACCAGCAAAATTTATCGTTTAACAAGTAATCAAATACGGAGGTATGTAATTAGAAAGCAAACAAATATCAAAATAAAAGAACGTGTTCTGGACTAAAAGAAAAATGTAATTTTGGCGTATTTATGAAGTTAGAATCATCTGCTATTTACAAATATTATTTTATCATCATCATGTCAGCCTAGAGACGTCCACTGCTGGACATAGGTCTTCCTCAAGGTGTGTGGAGAACACAGACCGATTTTGAGCCGCCCGCATCAAATTATTATTTACTTAAGTACGTATTATTTACTAAACTTACAAGTATTTCCATTGTCCTTCGAAATGTCCATCACCATTGTCAAAAGCATCCAATATGCACTGTTTTAATTGTTTGACACTGACCGGATCACTTTTGTACACTCACAATAAGATGTCCATGGGTACACAGCTGCACTCGCGATTTTTCCACTCAAAAAGTACGCACGAAGCATAGCTACATACTCCCGTGATATGAACTGATTTGTCGCATCATTGGGGCGTGGCGCAGGCGCAGAGGGGCGGGGGGGGGAGAGGAATTTATCAATGGTTCATTTACTATGATACTCGTAGTACTCGGGTCGGTCATAGTATTAGAATTGCATTTACCAATTATCACGTATTTTTGTGGACAGTTTTGAGACAGTTTTGGGACTTAGTGTTTTTATTTTTTAACTACATAAATATGATCAGTTAAAGATACTTAGTGCTGTGTTAAATTTTTTGTACTAATTAAAAAATAGCGGTGTATAACTTTAATTAACTTATTCGAAGGTTCAACTTTGATAACTTTGACTTTGTTTTGTGTCAATATATATTGAAATTATTAATTTTGTTGGACAGTAGATACCTGTCACTTGCCTGCACTTGCAGTAAACAGGCTAATACTTTGTTGGTTTCAAAGAATTAAGAAAAATTAAGTTTTCATTGTAAATTTTATTTAACGCTTGTCCGGGCTCTTTTGAATTTTGATTATGTCAGCTATCAAGGACTTGCGTGCGGCTGCTGGTGCTATTGCATCAGATTTGCGCTGGTTTGCCTCAGCCAGTGCTTTAGTGAACCGGCCTGATCGCCAGCAGGCCTTACTTCAAAGGTACGAGCGGATTGACGATCGCCTGGCAAGTGTGGAACAGCAATTCCGCACTTTCAGCACTTGCTGTCTTGAAGTGTCAATCAATGATTTCACCGCTGACCAGCGAAATAAGGTCAGCGAAGACTATGCCCAGGTCTTAGACCTGTATGATGCTGTCTCCAATACTGCGAGACAACTAGTTGCCGATAGGGAAGGGCAACCCGGCCTGAAGCAGGAGCTTCCTAGGTCAGCACCGGGGCTGGTGAGTAGGCTCCCTACTTTGGACCTCCCCCATTTTGATGGCTGCCTAGGAAGCTACCTGGGCTTCGTTAATTTGTTCGACAGCCTAGTCAATGATAGGGCTGACCTTCGGCCTGCACAAAAGTTGGCCTATCTAATGTCGGTTCTGGATGGGGAGGCTAAGGGCCTCATCCAGCATCTGCCCGTGTCTGACGAGGCGTACCAGACGGCTAGGGACCTAATTACCCGTAGGTACCATAATAAGCGTGGCCTCGCCGATACGCACATCGAGCAGATTTTGGGTTTGCCGACGCTCACCCGGGTCTCTGGGTTGCGCACCCAACTTTTGAACCCGCTTTTGGTGGCCATCAACACACTTAAGTGCCTTGACCTGCCCGTGGACCAATGGTCCTATCTATTGGTGCACATTGTGCTGAAGAAGCTGCCTGCCGACCTGAGGTCGCGTTTTGAACAGCGCTTTGGTGGGGATAGCGCGACCCATCTGCCCCCCTTTGCTGACCTGGAGAAGTTCCTGGAGGATGAGTGCCGGGTCTTGGACAACTCCGGTGGTGACACGCCGGCTAAGACGCAGCCGCCCAAGGTAAAGGAGCAGGCTCGCGGTCACACTCGAGCCAATGTAGACCGGCGCCCTCCTCGCTTTGCGGTCACGCAGAGCCCAGCGGAGTGCTCCTACTGCAAGGTCACGGGGCACAGAACGGCCAGTTGTAGGGCATTCTTGGACCTACATGTCGCCTCTCGTAGGCGCATCGCGAATGCCCGCCGCCTTTGCTTCTCTTGTTTGGGGTCCCACTACCAGCGAGACTGCCCAAACTCTCGCCCCTGTCTTCACTGTGGAGGATAGCATTTGGATATTCTCTGCATGAATGCCAGAGAGGTAGGCCGCTTGTCCAACCAGCCGACGCCGCGCACGGGCGGGTGTTTTGAAGGTGGCAGCCGAGGCTCACCGGCGCGTAGCCGAGAGTCGCCTCGCTCAATTGATCGCCATCGTGCAATATTGGACACAGGTTCACAAGATTGCATTGTTTCCACTTTTTTGGTAGGGCAGGTTAAATTAAATATGGGTTCTTTTCCAAATTGTATACGGGGCATAGGGGACGTAGCTTCTAATGTTGAAGGGCAAGTTAAGGTTTTGTTTGGCCCTGTTGAATCTTCACACCCGAGGATTAAAACCTCGGCTATTGTGCTGAAGAATATTTTGGGCATGCACCCACAGAAGCAGCTACCTGCTGCTGTGGTGAATTTGACATCGGGATTGGAACTGGCAGACCCCAAATTTGACACACCGGGACAAATCGATTTGTTGATTGGCTCTGATGTCCTCGGTGGAATTTTGATTGGTGGGAAACGGTTCTTGGTGCCAAATGGTTTGACTGCCATCCCAACCATATTTGGATTTGCTTTGATGGGCCCTGTACCTAGGGACCCCCCTCCACCCGAACTTGATTATTTGTTGGCTGTAGGCTCTGCTCTCTCTGATGCAGTTCAGAGGTTTTGGGAGATAGAGGAGCCTCCTCAAGCTGCTCGTTTGAATCCAGAACATGAGGAGTGCGAGCTGTTCTTCCAGAACAACACTGGTCGACTCCGTTCTGGTCGGATCATTACGAGGCTACCCTTCCTGTCTGTTCGGCCTCCGCTTGGTGAGTCACGACCTTTAGCCGAAAAGAGATTGTTGGCTATGGAGCGTCGCATGGGTCGTGATCCGGAGCTCAGACAGAAGTACATTGAGTTCATGAGAGAATATGAACAATTGGAACACATGTCTGTGTCAAATTTGGATTGGCGTTCGGTGGAGCACTACTTTCTCCCGCATCATGCGGTATTGAAGCCATCGACTGGCAAGCTGCGCACAGTGTTTGATGGTTCTGCGCAGACTTCAACAGGCGTATCCTTGAACCAGTGCTTGCATTCTGGTCCCAAGTTGGTCAAGGACCTTTGTGACGTCATCACCAGCTTCCGACGACATCAGGTTGTCTTTGTGGCCGACATAAAAATGATGTTCAGGCAGACTATTATCCACCCTGATGACCGTCGCTTCCAGCTGATCCTTTGGAGAGAGTCTCCTCGCGATCCCATGGTCGTCTACGAACTCAATACGAATACGTACGGGTTAAGATCAAGCCCCTACTTGGCAATACGTTCTCTTTGGGAGCTCGCAGACCGAGAAGGCCTACGTTTCCCACGAGCCTCTGCCATCTTGAAGGACGATATTTACGTCGATGACATTTGCTCGGGCGCCTCCACAGCGGACGAGGCGATCCTCCTGCGGGACGAATTGATAGGTATTTTGGCCTCCGCTGGTTATGAGTTGCGCAAATGGATTTCCAACTCACCAGCGCTTTTGGAAGGCTTGTCAGAGGATCATCAGCAGGATCCACATTTGTTTGAGATTGTTGACATCCCCGCCATGATGGCTGTTCTCGGCGTTCAGTACAGTCCAGTCCAAGACATCTTTACATATAACGTAGACTTGAAATTGCCGTGTTCTTGGACTAAACGT
Source organism: Euclidia mi (assembly GCA_944739405.2). Taxonomy (NCBI): domain Eukaryota; kingdom Metazoa; phylum Arthropoda; class Insecta; order Lepidoptera; family Erebidae; genus Euclidia; species Euclidia mi. The sequence continues at coordinate 14,406,514 of OX123183.2, read as the reverse complement.
CTCGTGTTGTCTACTGTCGCCAGAACCTTTGATCCGAACGGTTGGATTTGTCCTATCATATTTTGGGCAAAATGCTTCTTGCAGAAGCTTTGGACAGCAAGATTGACTTGGGACGAACCTCTACGCGGTACTCTTGTTGAGGAATGGACCTCTTTTGTATCCTCACTTCCTGCCGTCAACGAGATCTCCTTGCCTCGTCCCATCCTTCCTCCCGGGAAGTACAAGGCCGCCCTTCACGGGTTTTGTGATGCCTCGGAGCGTGGGCATGCGGCCGTGGTGTACTTGCGCACAGTTAGTGCCTCAGGTCAGGTGAGGGTTTCCCTGATCATGGCGAAGAGCAAGGTTGCACCCCTTCGGACATCTTTGACCATTCCGAAATTGGAGCTCTCGGGAGCAGCCCTACTTGTACGCTTGTTGAATCACGTGTCCAGTACCTTGGGTAAAAGCATTTGCATTAATGGGACCTACGCCTGGACAGACAGCCCAATTGTTCTTTGTTGGTTGAAGGCTTCTGTTCACACCTTGGAGGTATTTGTCGCTAATCGCGTCTCCCAAATCCAAAAATCCGAAGTCAAACTTGTTTGGAGATACGTGCCAGGTGAGCTCAACCCCGCTGATTATGCATCGCGCGGATGCTTGACGCCTAGTTTGATAGGTCATTCGCTGTGGTGGGGTCCGGAATGGTTGAGTCGACTAGAAATTGATTGGCCTCGAACGCCAGTTTTGGATACTTCTAATTTGCCGGGTCTACGAACACTCGCTCTTGAGAAGGTAGATTGCGCCTTCGACCCCGAATTTTTGTTGAATCGTTACAGCTCCCTCGACAAGTTGTTAGGTGTTACATCTTGGATAAAGCGTTTTGTTTTTAATTTTAGGCACCCACAACAGAAACGATTGACACCGTTTCTCTCACCACAGGAACGACAGGAGTCTCTCACCTTTTGGGTTCGTTCTGTGCAATTGGCGCATTTTGAGAAGGAGATTGCTAAACTCAAGTCAGGGAAATTGAAATTATCGGGCGCTGTATCTAAATTGAACCCCTTTTTGGACGATACGGGTCTCTTGCGCGTTGGAGGGCGTCTCAAGAACGCCAACCTCCCTTACGGGGCACGTCACCCCCTTTTGTTACCCAAGGACGGTCATTTGGTACGCTTGTTGGTAACTGACCGTCACCTTAAAAATTCGCACGCTGGTTGTAATGCGCTCTTGGCCATTTTGCAACGCGAGTTTTGGATTTTGTCTGCCCGAAGAATTATTCGGAGTGTAGTCTTTCGCTGCATCCCTTGCTATAAGCTCAAGGCTTCTACCATGCAGCCCTTGATGGGAGACTTACCGGCAGATCGCGTAACTGAGAGCAGGACGTTTGACGGTGTTGGCATGGACTTCGCTGGTCCCTTTTTGGTGAAAACGTCGACACTTCGAAACAGCAAGACTGTTAAGGCCTACTTGTGTGTTTTTGTTTGTCTCTCCACAAAGGCCGTTCACCTAGAACTGGTCTCCTCGCTTACGACCGAGGCGTTTGTAGCCACATTTGACAGATTTGTATCCCGCAGAGGGCTGCCTTCCTTGATCCGTTCTGACTGCGCTGCGGCACTAACTTCAAGGGCACCTATAATTATTTGAATGATGTTGTTAATTTCCTTGAAACCAACAAAGCTGATATAGGTGATAGGCTTGCCCGACGTGGGATAAATTGGTTGTTTTCCCCACCAAATTGTCCACACTGGGGTGGTATATTTGAGGCCGCCGTAAAATCGGCCAAAACACACTTGCGCAGGACAATCGGTGAATCTGTCCTTACATTTGAGGAACTCGCAACTGTGTTTTGTAAGATTGAAGCCGTTTTGAACTCTCGGCCATTGTGCCCGATCTCCTCAGATCCGAATGATTTGGAGGCCCTTACGCCGGGCCATTTTTTGATTGGTCGCCCACTTGTCGCCTTGCCTGAGTACCCCTATATTGATACAAGACCTGGTCGTCTCTCGCGTTTTGAATTGGTACGCCAGATTACTCAGAGCTTTTGGAAACGCTGGAATTTGGAATATTTGCACATACTCCAGCAACGCGTTAAGTGGACCGACAAGACCGATCCACCCAAGATTGGTGACCTCGTTTTGATCAAGGAGGCTAACCTTCCGCCACTCAGATGGCGCAGGGGGCGCATCCTTCGTTTGGTAACTGGGGCTGATGGAGTTCCCCGATTTGCTGAGGTCTTGGTAGACGGTTCGATTCTGAGGAGAGCGGTTGCAACATTGTCACGTCTACCAACCGATTAGCGGACCGGTAGGCCGGTCCGGGGCGGGTGGATGTTTGAAATAGAATTAGTTTTTATTATAAGTCAAATCGATTAGATCGATTAAGTAACATTTTGTTTAGTCTATTGAAAATTTCTGACAATGGTCACACTGAACTGTCACTTCCGCTCTTCCGCTTGAAAAAATTATCTCGCCGGGTGTCGTCTCGTACGTAAAATATCGCCTTTTGAATTAACGCGAATTGAATTAAATTGAGTAAACCGTTTTGAACGCCGCCTGATCTAGTGCTGGCAACGGTAAATTGATTGTGAACTATTGATTGACATTTGTGAAAATTGTGAATCTGGTATCGACTTCCACGTGCCAACGTGTCCTGAAAACGTCGCGTTTGAAGCTTAAGGGGCGGAACATATCTGACCGAAGATGCGTCGAACGTATCTGCACACATTCGCTGAAAGCGTGGCTATTATGCACATATATAAGTTTGTTCGTGCAGGGCCGTACTCAGGGCAGCTCAATATTTTACTGTTATATTCTTTTACCTAATCATTTTTCGTGTTCTCTGATGTTATGTAGTCACTGAAGTCCTGTAGTTATTTATTTTGCAATTCGAGTTTGACTATTAAAAATATGTCGGACTTCGAAGATTTTTTATAGTAGGGTCGGTACCCACTGGTCCCCTGAAATTCGGACCCTGTGCCCACTGGTACCCTCAAATTTTGGTGGTGCCCACTCGTACCCTGCTCTATTTTTTATTTTAAGAAAAAAGATACTTAATTATTAAAAAACAAAACAAAATATAGATAGATAGATAGATAGATAATTACTTTATTGTGCAAATGTTTGTACAAATTTGGTGTAAATAACTTAAATGTAGATACATATCAAATGCACAAGGGCGGCCTTATCGCTGAGTGCGATCTCTTACAGGCAACCTTAGGATGGACAGACTGAAAATGACAAAAAGCTTTGATGTGTAGCGACCAAAAGTATCTGCTTACTAGAAATTGTTTTTATTATATACATACATAATATATATACATACATAAGCAGGCATACATACAATAGATATGATAGGTGCTAAACATATAAATAAATACATAATATACATAAATAATACATAATATACATTTATATATATATAGGTACAATTTACATATAATACATATAATAATATAAACACAATATACAGTGATACAATTTGTTTACAATGACAGATAGTGCTTCTTTAGTGCATTTTTAAATATTTTCAATGATTTAGCTTGCCTAATTTCAACCGGCAGCGCATTCCACAGACGCACAGCCTGAACAGCAAAGGATTTATCGTAGTAGTTTGTGGTATGTGCTGGCATCTGCAGTCTCAGATCCACCGACGACCTCAAGGTCTTTAAATGTGTGTCATGAAGGAACTTAAAACGTTCTTTGAGATACGTGGGGGTATTAGGATTGAACAACACATTGTACAGTAACATAAGGATATGAGTATTCCGGCGAAGTCGAATTGGGAGCCACTTGAGCCTGGATCGAAATTCAGATATATGATCATATTTGCGTAAGCCAAAAATGAATCTAATACAGAAGTTTTGGAGACGCTCAAGTTTATCAAGTTGGTCCTCATTAAGATCAAGATAGCTGACATCGGCATAATCGAGTATTGGGAGAAGCAAGGATTGTGCAAGCGCAATCTTGGTGGTGGTGGGAAGAAAGTTCCGCAGCCTACGTAACGATCCAGCTGAAGCAAACAGTTTACGGCTGGTCTCCTGTATTTGACTTCCCCATGAAAAAGTTTTATCCAGATAAATGCCAAGGTTTTTGACGTTATCTAAGATCGGTAAAATGTTACCGTCGAACTGAATCTGAGGCAGTTGTGACCCATTGATCTTGGATATCATCCTGGAACTGCCAATTAGAATGACCTGTGTTTTTGACGGATTTACCTTCAGACCATAATTTTTGCTCCACGTACAGATATGCGCCAAATCTGTGTTAATATTAGAAAACGCCATTGAAATTGACTCTACTGGTGCCTGTGAATATATCTGCAAATCATCTGCATAAAGGTGGTAGGACGAAAGTAACTGTTTGGAGATAGAATTAATAAAAATTGCGAAAAGTAACGGAGATAGCACGCCACCCTGCGGTACCCCGACAGTTGTATTACACCACGAAGAGTACGAATCATCAACACGTATACGCTGTCGGCGTCCAAACAGGTAACTATGAAACCAGTCAATTACCGTTGGAGATATGTTAATAGAGCGGAGTATGGCAAGTAGGATGTGAAAATCCACGGTATTAAATGCGTTGCTAAAATCAAGCAAGGACAACAGCGTGAGCTTTCCACCATCCATGCCCAGCCTTATCTCATCAGTGATATGAACCAATGCTGTGGTAGTACTATGACCAGGACGAAAACCGGATTGGAAAGGATTCAGGAGAGCATTCTTGGAAAGGAAAGTACAGAGTTGCGTATGCACAAGACGCTCAAGGACTTTGGAAAGGAATGGAAGTATAGATATAGGACGGAAGTCAGTAAGGGAACAGGGTTTGGATTTTTTAGGTATTGGAACTATTTGTGCATCTTTCCACGCTGATGGAAAGACGCCGCTGGTAACTGAGTAATTTAGGATATGACAAAGGACAGGGAGGATTTCATCTAGGATGGGTAGGATCATGTTTCGACTGATGCAGTCATTACCAACAGCATTGGATGAGATTGAAGTGATGCTCTTTTTAACATCACAACTGGCAAATTGCTCGAAAACAAAAGGTGAATATTTGGGAGTTGGGATACGTGAAAGATCTTGTAACGTGTTTGATTTTGTTGTTCCATCAAAGTTGGGTGAAGCAGTGAAATGTGCGTTAAGCGAATCTATATTTATATCATTGGAGATTGTGTCATTGCGAGACTTACCAACTCCCAGTGTTCTTAGAAATTTCCAGATTTTAACTGGGTCTCCGTTTTCAACAGAGCTGTGAATATGTTGGCGTTGTGCTTTCCTACACGCCTTATTGCAGAGATTTCTAGTACTTGTGTATTTTTCCAAATTCGCAGGGGTTGGACGACATTTATACTTTGCCTTGGCAGCCGCTTTCTTTGATATAAGAATTTTAATTTCGTCAGTCAGCCAAGGTGCAGGTAAATGCTTTAATTTAATGGCACGGATTGGTGCATGCTCGTCGTACAGGTGAGTTAACTTATCAGTGAAAATTTGGACTTTGTTATCTACACAGTCTGATGAGTACAAAGGAGACCAATCAATATTACGGGCATCTTCGCAGAGCTTCAAACGATCCATCCCACCGAAATTGCGTTGCATAATAATTTTATGTTTTACCTTTGGTGGGCGTATTGTGTATGAAAGATAGATTAGATCATGGTAAGAGAAAGAATCTGCAGAGCATTGACCATGTTTGGATACAAAAGTAGGGGAAGAAACGAAAATAAGGTCAAGGAGAGAAGGTACAGAGTTTGGAAAATGGTGTGTAGCATTGAGAGGAAGAATAGATAGATTGCTCGAATGTACAATACGCTCGAGGGTTGTGGCACGATTATCCTGTTTTATTATGCAGGTGTTAAAATCACCCATTACAATTGCGTGACTGTAAGAAGGTACTAAAGTTTCTAGGAGTTGTTCGAAAGAAGGGAAAAAATTTATACGTAACGAAGGAGAGTAATAGACACCTAGAAGAACTTTAGAATGATTCAGTTCCACTTCTAAGAAGAGATGCTCGCCGGCATTCGCGGGTGGTGGTTGCGATGAGGTGCTTACTATACGGAAGGGAATTTGAGCACGTAGGTATATAGCAACACCGCCACCAGCACCAACCGCGCGATCATTTCTAATTAGGTGGAACCCCGGAAGAGAATATGAAGTTGATGGCAGACATGGTTTGAGCCATGACTCTGAAACGAGAATAGCATGGATGTTCTTACAGTCAAAGGTTGTCAGCATATCAGGGAAATGGGCTGGAATACTTTGGGCATTTATATGGACTACATTAAAGTTCCCCGCGACGTCAGAGAACTGAGACTGAAGAATCTCTGCAAGTGAGGGCAAACTAGTGAAACTGTCATTGAGACTACTACTAGCAGTTAAGAAGCTGTCATCGTCATTACTTGTATCTAGCATAATATGTCTTATATAAAAATATATATAAGTGTATAAATAAAATAAAAATATTTATATAATATACTAATAATATGTTAAATAATAGTTATACTTAAATAAAGATATATATAAAGCTATGTAAAAGCAAAATGTCCACCCGCCAGTTGCGTGTTACAAAAACTACTACTATTGTAAAATAACACCACATAGCCTTACATAAACGAAAACGAGAAATATTATTATATGATTTAGACCAGGTGATTTCTTATAAATATTTGACATAGGCTGAAAGATAAAAAACCTGTGATTCAGATAGGGAGTTGAAACAGTAAGACAAGAGAAGTACTAGTGACAGTGACATTACTGACATAAGATATGCCAAGTGAAAAATATGTGCAGGTTAATAAAAAAAAGTATAAGAAATAATAGATTAGAAGAAGGTAGAAACTGTGAAATGTAAATGCACCCGGTCATGTAAACAAAAACAAGATAAAACCTATTTTTTGGATGCTGCAGTCCGCTTGGTCTTCGCAGCAGTAACCTTCACTGCAGGCTTCTCCGGATCTGCGCCCTTGATTTTGTTGAGGTCGTCCAAGCAAAACACCCGATGCCGTTGACCATCCGCCCCGAGGACGAATACAGAGCCTTCCCTGGTCCAGCACTTCGCCACGCCAAACCTCTCCCGCGCTGCCATGAACGCCATGTGTCGCGTTCGGGTCAAGAACTCGGACAGCGTTACACCGGAACCCTTCAACTTGGTTTTGGCGAACCAAATGCTGTCTCGCACTGAAGTGCTCTGAAACTTTACGAGGATGGGCCTGGGCTTATTTGATTGAAGACGGCCCATTCTATGGCATCGCTTGATTTCTGCTGTGGTGAATGTATCAAGCTTCAGCCGCTCCTTCACCATTCGGCCAACCACCTGAGCTGTGTCCTCATTCTTCTCCTCCTCGACACCGTGCAGAAGAATCATTTTTCGACGGCTGCGTGTCTCCATACCGTCCACTTGGCGGGCGACGGACGCCAATTGTTGAGCAAAAGACTTCATTGTTTGCATAATGAAGTCCTTGAAAATGCCAAACTCTTCTGCCAGGCCGCCCGTACCAGTTGAACTTTTCTTGAGAAGATCCGCCTCAAACTTAGCCATCCGTTCTTCAAAATACTGCTGCATATTGTAGATAGAGGATTCCATGATGAAGCTGCAGAACTAGTATATGTGTTTGTGTTATTATTGTGATTTTTGTGGAGATAACGCTTGACTGGCAGGTATTTAACCTCAGCTGTATTTATTATACATTAAATTGATTTATACTTTATTCTAACTATTTTATTTAAAATAATTATACCAGCTGTTCAAAAATAGGTCTTTACTCAACTACATACTTTGTAAAAAAATATATAGTTTATTTTCAAGTGCGTTAATAAAATCCTCTCCGCTGCGCTCCGTTTTATCTGCGCTGAGCCTAACTTCTGATGACGTCGAGGCGTACGCTATGCCTCTGTTCAAAAAGTGCCCCTATGGTAGCGCCACCCTGTATATGTGTATAAAAAAAATCATGGCGAAATGTGGATGTAATATTACACCTCTGCCTACCCCTCCGGGGATACAGCCCTACTATTTGCCCTCTCCATTTATATTCCTTACTCAAAGGTCAAAATTCACGTGGTGCGTGGTGCGCGCGACGTCGACGGATAATCCGTCAGTACGCTCGACGTACTAACGGATTATCGGTCAGGTGTGAATGGTTGAACGTTTTTCTATACATTTGTATGTATTGGCGTTACGCGACCGATAAAACGCGACGGATCTTCCGTCAGATATGTTCCGGCCCTAATAGCTAAGTATAAGATACTTCATTCATTTATTTTGGCCAATACACTTGTATGAATGTGTCTAATTTAGCTCAAGCCTGACATCAGCAAGGATAGCGGGTAAGTGAAACATAATATTGATATTGATTGATTTCAATTCATCACTGTGCAACGCAGTGCATTGTGTCTGGATCATTGTCTATCGTGGTGAGGTAGATGTATTACATCTTCCACTGCGCACTTCTGATACACCTTCCTGCCTGGCTACGGTAATTCTAGACAAGATTATTAGATGTTTCTTTATGTTTTAGTAATTTTTATATAGAGTAACTCTTTTCCGCCACTTTCTGGTTTGTATAATGCATGCTGTGAAACTCTGTAATAGGCTTTAGAATCTAATGTCACATTGAGACCATTAATTGAACTTTGTAAACAAGCTGTTGAGTTTGTTGAGGTCTTTACCTATGTAACATAGAAGTCTATACCAAACAGTGTGGGTAGCGTAGCATAGTGAGTCAACGCCTCCTACTAGCTCATAATGCTATAACATAGAAGTCTATACCAAACAGTGTGGGTAGCGTAGCGTAGTGAGTCAACGCCTCCTACTGGCTCCCAATGCTATAACATAGAAGTCTATACCAAACAGTGTGGGTAGCGTAGCATAGTGAGTCAACGCCTCCTACTAGCTCACAATGCTATAACATAGAAGTCTATACCAAACAGTGTGGGTAGCGTAGCATAGTGAGTCAACGCCTCCTACTAGCTCACAATGCTATAACATAGAAGTCTATACCAAACAGTGTGGGTAGCGTAGCGTAGTGAGTCAACGCCTCCTACTAGCTCACAATGGTATTGTGACGCAAATTAGATGATTGCTATGACCAGCACGGCCTACGGAAGGCCGTGTTATTTCCCTACTCTAATTTGCCTCGCGCTGGCCCACACGGCGTAGAGGAGCGTCCCCCGGGTGGCGGATGGGGGAACGGTCGGTAGTACAGCCTAGCTACACTTCCCGGCCAAGTCCGATGGACTCGTTGACCAAAGTAGGGTGTGGTCCTCCAGCATTTTGGGGGTTGTGCGGCGGGTTAACGCCCCTCCCACGTAAAAAAAACCTTGTTACGAAACCGACAAGAGAAAGAAGAAAACGATCTGATCCCAAACTCAACGAAAACTGGCAAGGAACAAGGGACACTCGAGTAGCTACATGGAATGTGCGGAGTCTCTACAGACCGGGAGCCATTTACAAGGTCATGAGAGAAATGCGCACTTATGGAATAGGTATAATGGCATTGCAAGAAGTCAGATGGCCTGGACAAGGGGAATGTAACATCGACAACAAAGCTACCCTTTTCTATAGCGGCTCAGACTCCGGTCACCATGTCTATGGAACTGGATTTCTGGTTAGGAACGAGCTCTTAGGCAATATTGTCCGTTACGAAGCTATATCAGAAAGGATCTGTGTTCTGCGCGTCAAGAGCCAATTCTCCCATATAACTATCATAAACGCGTACGCGCCGACTGAAATGGCAAGCGATGGGACAAAGGATCAATTCTATGATGATTTAGAATCGATCTATGACCGGATAAGCAGCTATGATGTCAAAATGCTCATTGGTGATTTCAACGCGAAGATCGGGAAAGAAGAGGCTTTTGTGCCCACAATTGGTCGATACAGTAAGCATAGTACGTCTAACGACAATGGGTTAAGGCTTATTACTTTTGCAGTGTCGAAATCTCTCGTAATCAAGTCCACCATGTATCCCCGCAAAGAAATCTATAAGGGAACATGGAAATCCCCTGACGGTAAAACTATAAACCAGATTGACCATGTCCTCATCGGCGATAGACACAAGAGCACTATCCAAGATGTCAGAGTATACAGGGGTGCAGATTGTGATAGTGATCATTACATGCTCAGAATTAAAATGAAAGTTAAAATAAGCACCAAGAGAAGAACAAAAATACACAGAGAAGAGATGCTTGATGTGGAAAAACTGAAAGACCCGACAACCCGAGATCGATTCCAAGTTGAAACCAGCAATAGTTTCAGGGACTTGAAAATAGACGAAATAGACGATATAGAAGGCTTTTGGAATACCATGAAAAATACCATCAAAACAGTGGGCCTAAAGACCATAGGCAAAAAGAAAAGTAAAAAGAAGAGAAAATGGTGGACAGAGGAATGCGAAGAAATTGTTGAAAGCACAAGGACATATCGCATTCTCGCGGAACAAGATCCCCGATGGAAGCAGCAATACAAAAACCTCAGACTGCAGTCAAGAAAGATCATACGCCGTGCCAAAAGAAAACAGATGGAAAACATCATTACAGATATGGAAACTCTGATTAGAGCTAATGAGTCACGTAAGTTCTACCAGGAAGTCCGCCAAATCAAAAAAGGATACCAACCCACTGCGCAATTCCTCCTTGACGACGAAGGCAATCTTTTTATCAGACTCATAAGACCTCAAGAATATGTGGCGCAAATACTTCCAGAGCTTACTAAATTGCTCTGAACCGGTGCAGCCAGCTATCCCTAACTTAGAGACAAACGATAACACGGTCTTGGCTCCATTGACGTTTGAAGAAGTCAGAAAAGCGATAATGAGGCTGAAGAATAACAAGGCTCCGGGCATAGATAATTTACAGGCCGAGGTATGGAAATATGGTGGAGGCACCATTCAAATAAGATTATATCAGCTACTGGACAAGATCTGGTCTTCAGAACAACAGCCACATGAATGGAGTGTGGGCGTCATCTGTCCTATCCATAAAAAGAGGTGTAGAAAGACCTGCTCAAATTACCGCGGCATCGCTCTTCTTCCAACAGCGTATAAGGTGTTATCCTACGTGCTACTAGACAGACTGGAACCGTATGCGGAAAAAATTGTAGGTGATTATCAGTGTGGGTTCCGTCGTAATCGCAGCACAGTGGACCAAATTTTCCTTCTGAAGCAGCTGATGGAAAAGAGATGGGAATACGCGCAGAACATTCATTCACTGTTCGTAGACTTTAGAAAAGCCTACGACAGTATTGATAGAGACTCACTGTACGCCATACTCAGCAACTTTGGCATACCACGAAAACTTGTCACCCTACTTAAGGTAGTTACAAAAACCAGTAGGATGCGTGTCAGGGTCGGAGGGGAACTCACTGAAGAGTTTGAAGTGATAACCGGACTAAAGCAAGGAGATGCGCTGTCACCTATGCTGTTCAACCTAGCACTAGAACATGTCATCCGAAAAGTCATGACACTGGACGTCGGATTGCATTTGAATGGCCAGCATAGGGTTATTGGATACGCTGACGACCTAGCACTATTGGGTGAAACAAAAAAGGAAGTGGAAGTCTTGGCTGAAACTCTGGCATTAGAAAGCTCGAGGGTTGGGCTGGAAATCAACCATGACAAGACGGAATATCTCCACATGAAACGCTATAAAAACACAAGGCGGAAGCGTGAAGACCTACGCGTTGGAGATGTTTCGTTCCGAGGTGTTGCCAATTTTAAGTATCTGGGGTGCACTATCACGGACACAAATACAAGGGAAGAGGAAGTCGACATCCGAATCCACAACGCTCTCCGATGTAGTGCAGCCCTGCATAAGGTGTTAGTGTCCAAGCTATTGAGCAGGAAAACCAAAATACGCATATACAAAACCGTCATAAGACCTATTTTAATGTATGGTAGCGAGGCGTGGACACTAACCCTTAAGGAAGAAGAAAAGCTTTTAGTGACGGAGAGGAAAATCATGCGTAAGATTCTTGGCCCAACCCAAAGAGAAGATGGCACTTGGAGAGTCCGAAAAAATAACGAAATCGAGACGCTAATCGCCGAACCAAACATCATCGGGGAAACAAAGGCCCAGAGACTCCGCTGGTTGGGCCACCTAGAAAGAATGGATGGCGGTCGTAGTATCAAGAAAGTATATCTTGGTACTCCGATCGGCCGCCGACCCGTTGGCAGGCCTAAATACCGGTGGAAGGACACAGTTGAGCGGGATTTGCAAGAGCTCCAGGTTACAGACTGGAAGGGGGCAGCACGAGATCGAAATAAATGGCGTTCTCTTGTATCGGAGGCCAAGACCCACTTCGGGTCGCTGCGCCAGAGGAGTAAGTAAGTAGTAAGTAATTTGAGCTATTTTTAAAATAGCTCTTATTCTACTTCATATTCAAGAGTCACAAGTTCCTGCACATTTCCTTGAAAGAGGACGCTATTAGAATATTTATTCCTAGAGCACTTATGATAATTTAAGACGCTTGAAAGCGCAAAGCGTTCGTAAGCTTATTAAGATTATAATTAATTTATTTCGGTCAGAAATTTCATAGTGTGGCGTGTCAAAAGATGCTGAAGTTAAAGTAACAATTTTGTAGGAGAAGCTCATTGTGTTCCGAAGATTGAACGGTGGATGGCCGTCTGCATTGTATTGACATTTAAATTCACTCGTAGGATCTTACTAAGCGGGTTAACTGAATACCAGTTTTCTTAAGACCTATGAATATGTTGCTCCGAGGGTGTGAGTAGAAGATTGTTGAAGCAACAGACTGTTAGCTATATCTATGTATGAAGACGTAGCAGGGACCAGAATGCGCTGGAATGCAATTGCTTAAAGGGAAGAAGGGTACTTGGTGAGTATTTTACAACACCTGGCAAAAGTTGACCTGAATGAATGTTTTATATTTAAGTGTATAATTACAGTCCCAAGTATTTTTCGTCCTTTAGAAATTTCCAGAATCCACAATAGAAGATAATTTTAAATGGCGATGGATTATATATCTTCGGCGTTTTGTTTGCAACAGTTTTGAGTTGCCACTGAAGCAGCAGCAGTACCTGAACAACTTACTTGCAATAAAAATGACATGGCGCTTCAAAGTTTTAGGCAATAAAACATTATCTGGTCTTATTGCTACTATAATATGGCAATATCTTTAACACTCTCTCGCGTGTTGTCGATTTTCGGGGAAATCCTTTTGAGAAGCTGATATGCGAGTATGCTAACTAATTATATTTATTTGAACGATTTACGTCATCAGGCTTATAAACATAACGTAGAAACTAAGTATCATGTATCTTTGTTAAAGTCAATATACTAATGCGTTTTTCACTAATCCTTATCTAAATAATAGTAAAAGATTAAAAAAATTAAGTGTTAAAGAGACGAAATGAACAAAGAACGAAGACGGGAAATTCAGGAACTAAAATACCTACAAAAAGTATCTTTGCAAAGAGACAGAAAACTCGACATCAGTCCCTATACCAACGCTGGTCAGCGTTGTGTAGTAGACCAAGGCCTCTTATTGACTGAATGTCTTTGTAATGTAAATTAAGAGAGGCATTATGTCTAGCAGAGGATGACGAAAGATTTTATGCTGATGATATGATGACCGCTTTTCTGAGAAGCGCTATGTAGGTACCTAATCCTATAATTTATCGGTACAAATAGAAACGAAAATAAATAGTGTCAAACGTTAATAGATGATATAAAAATATATTCTGCCTGCGTGGTCCAGTGGATAGCGAATGCGACTGCTGATCGGAGGTCACGGATTCGATTACCGGGTCGGGCAAAGTGTTACTGGGTTATTTCGAATACTCAGTAGCAGCGCGGAGTCTGGTGATGTGCCCGGTAACGGCAATAGGCTCGCCCCTATTACGTGGGACCTAAAAATTCATGGTGAAATGTGGGTGTAATATTTACACCTCTGCCTACCCCTTCGGGGATACAGGCGTGAGGCTATAAAAAAAAAGAATATGCAATCTAGGACCTGGTCTAGTATCTTTATTCCTGTTTTGTAACGAGGTGTTTCAAATTCGAAGATTAAATTAAAATTCAAGGCAGAATTTTGCTATACCTACTTTATCGTTATTATTAGCAAATATTAGTAGTTTTAAAAGTCTTGAACAAGTATTTCTGACCATGGAAAATAATAAGGAGAAGCGATAATAGGACCTGTGTTGTAGAGTGCTTTTTTGTACTTGAGTGTAGCAATATATGAACTGTGATATGAACAGACAAAGTTCATGACACTTTATTCATATTGGTACTATAAATAGCTATGGTATTTACACACTATCTTTTTGTTAGATTAGTAAACATATGTCAGTAAACATAATTATGTATATGTCCATGTGGTGACGGATTAAGAATACGGAATGTCACCACCCCATATCATCCCATGGGTGTCGTAAGAGCCGACAGAGGGAGTATATCATGCAGAGAACAGCACTGTAAGAGAAGGAAGACTTGATACAAACCCTATACCAAGTCGTTTGGCCAGCGTGGTATAGTAGGCCAATTCCTCCTTTCAAAGGAGAGGCCTAGTCCAGCAGTGGTCTGTTAAAGGCTGATGATGAGTAAAAATAAAGCTCGAAAAAGAATTATAAACTTATGCAAAGTGCTTCGCTGGTGTATTAAAATTCCTCTTCAAACTGACATTTATTTCTGTGTGTCAGGGCAATCAATGTTTTTACTAGCATTCAAACGAATAATTTCTAGACCTCTTCATAACATGTTTCGCAAATCAGCTAACAAAAATTTGGCACGAAGTTTTGACTCCCTTGAAAAAGCTTTCCCAATGGTTAAATGAATTTATCGATTGTGAGGCAGCCGCTTATACCACTATTATACCATCCATCCACCATATGATCCATACTGTCAATAGGTAAATCTAAATCCGTGCGTGCGTGGAAATCGCTTTTTTTACAGAATAGTTTATTCATCAATAACCTAGAGACTAGAAGACTGCTACGCATTAGGCCTGGCGTTCAAACTAATGGTGCTGAAATTCCAAAGCTTTACGCTTATTAAAATGGTAATTATTGCTCTTTACAGAACTTTGAACGAAAACATCGTGAAGAAACCTGTATGACTGACTAAGACTTTTCTACAATGTTTTTGAGAGACTGCTTTATCCTTCTCATAGCAAAGAAGGCCGTACCGAGTATAGAAGAATAGTTTTTATACATTTCTGATTTGATTATTGTATTTTTTTCTGGGCCTGTCTCATTCGCAGTGCCACTAAAAGTGGACGTTTTCTTCGAAAATAGTTCAACTGGCGAACTGGCAGCGTTATCTAGATAGAATATTAATTAGTTTGGCTTCTTGTTAAAAGGAACTAAATGTATAGAAAGTTTTTTTCCTTTGCTAACTAGTGTAATGAAAGGTTCCGCTTCTAATGGAAATGTTTATTTATAGCTGCTAATGATTGTTTGTTTAACGGCTATTGGCGGACTACCTAATTGACTGTCTGGAAGAATAGCTTTTTTACTAACTAACTATGTTTTTTATTGTATAACGAGACAAACAAGCAAGCGGGTCACCTGATGGTAAGTGACCACCGCCGCCCATAGCTACCTGCATAAAGAATGATCACAAGTGCGTTGCCGTACTGTTGCTAGGTCGACCCCCCCTGTGGAAAGACTCATAATAATTTCTGTTAAATCTAGTTATACCAATAAGTGGCGTCCAACTAGAATAATGCTCGGATGAAGAAGACCATATAGTTGAGGCTCCCCGTACTCCGCACCCGAGAAGCTCTTTTTGCTCTTAACATCCTTGTGCAAAAGTGCAGAGACATGCAAACTGACGTCTATTTATGTTTTATAGATTACGAAAAGGCGTTCGATCGAGTCAAACACCAACAACTTCTAACCACTTTATGTAAGCTTGATCTAGACGGTAAAGATGTCAGAGTCATACGGAATCTGTACGGAAACCAAGTAGCAACAATACGAATTGAGAATGAGGAGACCGAGGAGGTAGAGATCTGGCGCGGAGTTCGGCAGGGTTGTATTTTGTCTCCATTGCTTTTCAATATTTATTCAGAGACCGTTATGTTGAAAGCTCTAGAAGACCTTGACGCTGGTATAAAAGTAAACGGTACAGTCATCAACAACTTACGTTATGCAGATGACACTATCCTCGTCGCGTCTTCGGAAAGGGACTTGCAAGTCATCCTAGACAGAGTCAACGAATATAGTGAAAGAGCCGGGCTGTCAACAAACATAAACAAGACGAAGTTCATGATTGTATCAAGAAAACCAGATTTGAGCCCTAACATATTAGTGGCTGGGAAATCACTAGAGCAGGTACGACAGTACAAATACTTAGGGGCATGGGTGAACGAAGCATGGGAGTCCGATCAAGAAATTAAGACCCGAATTGAAATTGCTCGAGCCTCTTTTAACAAAATGAGAAAAGTTCTGTGCTGTCGTCAACTGAACATACAGCTCCGCGTCAGGATACTTCTATGTTATATCTGGCCAATTGTAATGTACGGTTGCGAAACATGGACCTTAAAAGATACCTCCATTAAACGTCTACAAGCATTTGAGATGTGGTACTACCGGCGCATGTTACGTATTAGTTGGACGCAGAGGATCAGGAACGAAACTGTGCTTCAGCGTGTCCACATGCCTCGTAAGCTGATGCCAACTATCAAAAAACGCAAGATAGAGTATCTCGGCTACGTGCTCAGACACGATAGATATGGGCTGCTACAATGAATAATGATGGGCAAGGTGGAGGGGAAGAGACGTGCTGGACGCAGGAGGAAGTTGTGGCTGCGGAACATTCGGGAGTGGTCCGGCATTGCCTCCGTAGAGCAGCTGTTCCGGTTGGCTATGGACAGGGAGGAGTACAAAAAGCTGACGGCCAACCTTTAGGAATGAAGAGGCACCAGAAGAAGAAGAAGATATAGTTGACGCTGGCATTTTCTACATTTTCACTATTTTGAAAATAAAAACCGCAAATCGGGAATCAGTCTAGTATTTTCTATTGCGACCTAAAAGCTAATTCTACGGTTTGTAATAATTAGAAGTATTTATTTGAACTCTAAATAAGATTTGGTTTTATATTCATAAGAATTTATGTTAATTTTGCTGACCGCAAGCTCGTACACCTGTATATTAAACAAATTATCAACCAAAATATTTTTCTGTTAATATATAGTGCCACCTATTAATTTAATCAGTATTTTTTTATATAATATAATTTAGACAGTTGATCTATGCCAGTTGTAAAAGTCGAAATTATCAGAGTGTTAAAACAAAACTAACATCTCTCTAACTTATCTTAATTTAAAGTTTTTGTATCTACCTATATTATTATAGACCCTAACAATGTCTTTGCTTCTTTATTCTGAAATCTAACTCACGCTAGAGAAAGTTTTTAAACATGCATTCCTACGTCTTGACATACCTACTTATTTGCTCCAGTTGACAAAAAATACACATGCTTACACAAAAATAGCTGGGTTTTCCGTATATCTTATCCCTATTCATCGTTATTGCCATTTCAACACGGAGCTCGACAGGAGTCCCCATTGTGTACATTCACGAACTATTTTGTGCGTACATAATTATGTCGAGGTTCTATTTATATTCGAGCGAGGTAAAGAACGCCTGATAATGTTTCTGTGATGATGGATTGTGTGTTGCTGTGTAGTTTTTGTAGGCGTCTGACTATATTTTCTTTATTTAAAATACTTGTGTTACTGACAAACTTCTGGACCAAAACTACTGGGCTCATGAAGTTGAAATTTTGTACCTATGTATATACATATGTTCGTAGTGAACTTTAAGGGTGCATTAAGAAGGGATTGCCTGAAATTCCCATGGGATCTGGCAGAAATGGTTAGACTCAAATAAAATGTGCAGGCGAAGCTGGGTGCATCCTCTATCATCATAGTCTTGCCCTGATCCCAATTTATTTGGGCTCCGCTTACTTATACGTCCTTCGCTTCCATACTCCCGGGTCGCCCGTCATCTGATTATTTACCCCCTTCTCTTTCATACCCATCCTCACACAGTCCAGCTATCTTTTCCTTAGCCTCCCTCTCCCTTTCCATCCCTCTAACTTCATATTCATCACTTCATCCTCTAGTTGTACAATATTATTCGCATAAAACTTCTTGTTGTACCTATATATCAAGGACACTAATGAATTTTAAAAGCATAATTTTTACAGTTGCTTTGTTTCTGATAAGCGCTCCATGTCTTCGTTTGCTGCTAGTTCGTAGCTTGTTTCTTGTTTTTGAAAATATGGATTGTCTAGAATTACCGTAGCCAGGCAGGAAGGTGTATCAGAAGTGCGCAGTGGAAGGTGTAATACATCTACCTGACCACGATAGACAATATATCCAGACATAATGCACTGCGTTGCACAATGAGTAAAGTATTGAGTAGGTACATGAAAATTTTACCTTATATATCCTGGTGATGTTCTTGAAGTGGACCTATAGATTAACTTATAATTTTGGCCAAAATAACAAGAGAATCAACAGATACCAGTTTACAATTCGGCGAAGTGCTTCTCCAGACCACGATGCACGTTAGCGGTTCACAAAACTTTTCACAAAAATGTTCAATATGTCATCAATTTACAACAAACTTTGCCGGAAGTCAAAAGCGGCAATTACGTATTAAGTTAATTACAAGTTGATTCAATTCACGTTAATTCAAAGGGCGATCAATTTAATTTAGGTACAAGGCACGCGAGCTCGCAAACGGCGAGCTAATTTTTCAAGGCGCCAACGGAAGTGACAGTTCAGTGTGACCATTGTCAGAAATTTTCAATAGACTAAATAAAATGTTACTCAATCGATCTAATCGATTTGACTTATAATAAAAACTAATTCTATTTCAAACATCCACCCGCCCCGGACCGGCCTACGGGTCCGCTAATCGGTTGGTAGACGTGACAATGTTGCAACCGCTCTCCTCAGAATCGAACCGTCCACCAAGACCTCAGCAAATCGGGGAACTCCATCAGCCTCAGTTACCAAACGAAGGATGCGCCCCCTGCGCCATCTGAGTGGCGGAAGGTTAGCCTCCTTTATCAAAACGAGGTCACCAATCTTGGGTGGATCGGTCTTGTCGGTCCACTTAACGCGTTGCTGGAGTATGTGCAAATATTCCAAATTCCAGCGTTTCCTAAAGCTCTGAGTAATCTGGCGTACCAATTCAAAACGCGAGAGACGACCAGGTCTCGTATCAATATAGGGGTACTCAGGCAAGGCGACAAGTGGGCGACCAATCAAAAAATGGCCCGGCGTAAGGGCCTCCAAATCATTCGGATCTGAGGAGATCGGGCACAATGGCCGAGAGTTCAAAACGGCCTCAATCTTACAAAACACAGTTGCGAGTTCCTCAAATGTAAGGACAGATTCACCGATTGTCCTGCGCAAGTGTGTTTTGGCCGATTTTACGGCGGCCTCAAATATACCACCCCCGTGTGGACAATTTGGTGGGGAAAACAACCAATTTATCCCACGTCGGGCAAGCCATATCCATATCACCTATATCAGCTTTGTTGGTTTCAAGGAAATTAACAACATCATTCAAATAATTATAGGTGCCCTTGAAGTTAGTGCCGCAGTCAGAACGGATCAAGGAAGGCATCCCTCTGCGGGATACAAATCTGTCAAATGTGGCTACAAACGCCTCGGTCGTAAGCGAGGAGACCAGCTCCAAGTGTACGGCCTTTGTGGAAAGACAAACAAAAACACACAAGTAGGCCTTAACAGTCTTGCTGTTTCGAAGTGTCGACGTTTTTACCAAAAAGGGACCTGCGAAGTCCGTGCCAACACCGTCAAACATCCTGCTCTCAGTTACGCGATCTGCCGGTAAGTCTCCCATCAAGGGCTGCATGGTAGAAGCCTTAAGCTTATAGCAAGGGATGCAGCGAAAGACTACACTCCGAATAATTCTTCGGGCAGACAAGATCCAAAATTCGCGTTGCAAAATGGCCAACAAAGCATTACAACCAGCATGCGAATTTTTAAGGTGACGGTCAGTTACCAACAAGCGTACCAAATGACCGTCCTTAGGTAACAAAAGGGGGTGACGTGCTCCGTAAGGGAGGTTGGCGTTCTTGAGACGCCCTCCAACGCGCAAGAGACCCGTATCGTCCAAAAAGGGGTTCAATTTAGATATTGCTCCCGACAATTTCGATCTCCCTGATTTAAGGATAGCAATCTCTTTCTCAAAATGCGCCAATTGCACAGAACGAACCCAAAAGGTGAGGGATTCCTGTCGTTCCTGTGGTGAGAGAAACGGCGTCAGTCGTTTCTGCTGTGGGTGCCTAAAATTAAAAACAAAACGCTTTATCCAAGCAGTAACACCTAACAACTTGTCGAGGGAGCTGTAACGATTCAACAGGAAATCGGGGTCGAAGGCGCATTCTATCTTCTCAAGAGCGAGTGTTCGTAGACCCGGCAAATTAGAAGTATTCAAAACTGGCGTTCGAGGCCAATCAATTTCTGGTCGACTCAACCATTCCGGACCCCACCACAGCGAATGACCTATCAAACTAGGCGTCAAGCATCAGCGCGAGGCACAATCAGCGGGGTTGAGCTCACCTGGCACGTGTCTCCAAACAAATTTGACTTCGGATTTCTGGATTTGGGAAACGCGATTAGCGACAAATACCTCCAAGGTGTGAACAGAAGCCTTCAACCAACAAAGAACAATTGGGCTGTCTGTCCAGGCGTAGGTCCCATTAATACAAATGCTTTTACCCAAAGTGTTAGACACGTGGATCAATAAGCGTACAAGTAGGGCTGCTCCCGAGAGCTCCAATTTTGGAATGGTCAGAGATGTCCGAAGGGGTGCCACCTTGCTCTTCGCCATGATCAGGGAAACCCTCACCTGACCTGATGCACTAACTGTGCGCAAGTACACCACGGCCGCGTGACCACGTTCCGAGGCATCACAAAACCCGTGAAGGGTGGCCTTGTACTTCCCGGGAGGAAGGATGGGACGAGGCAAGGAGATCTCGTTGACGGCAGGAAGTGAGGATACAAAAGAGGTCCATTCCTCAACAAGAGTACCGTGTAGAGGTTCGTCCCAGGTCAATCCTGCTGTCCAAAGCTTCTGCAAGAAGCATTTTGCCCACAATATGACAGGACAGATCCAACCGTTCGGATCAAAGGTTCTGGCGACAGTGGACAACACGAGACGTTTAGTCCAAGAACAAGGCAATTTCAAGTCTACGTTATACGTAAAGATGTCTTGGACTGGTCTGTACTGAACGCCGAGAACAGCCATCATGGCGGGGTTGTCAACAATCTCAAACAAATGTGGATCCTGCTGATGATCCTCTGGCAAGCCTTCCAAAAGCGCTGGTGAGTTGGAAATCCATTTGCGCAACTCATAACCAGCGGAGGCCAAAATCCCTATCAATTCGTCCCGCAGGAGGATCGCCTCGTCCGCTGTGGAGGCGCCTGAACAAATGTCATCGACGTAAATATCGTCTTTCAAGATAGCGGAGGCTCGTGGGAAACGTAGGCCTTCGCGGTCTGCGAGCTCCCAAAGAGAACGTATTGCCAAGTAGGGGCTTGACCTTAACCCGTACGTATTAGTATTGAGCTCGTAGACGACCATGGGATCACGAGGAGACTCTCTTCAAAGGATCAGCTGGAAGCGACGGTCATCAGGGTCATCGTCTGCCTAAACATCATTTTTATATCGGCCACAAAGACAACCTGACGTCGTCGGAAACTGGTGATGACGTCACAAAGGTCCTTGACCAACTTGGGACCAGAATGCAAGCACTGGTTCAAGGATACGCCTGTTGAAGTCTGCGCAGAACCATCAAACACTGTGCGCAGCTTGCCAGTCGATGGCTTCAATACCGCATGATGCGGGAGAAAGTAATGCTCCACCGAACGCCAATCCAAATTGGACACTGACATGTGTCCCAATTGTTCATATTCTCTCATGAACTCAATATACTTCTGTCTGAGCTCCGGATCACGACCCATGCGACGCTCCATAGCCAACAATCTCTTTTCGGCTAAAGGTCGTGACTCACCAAGCGGAGGCCGAACAGACAGGAAGGGTAGCCTCGTAATGATCCGACCAGAACGGAGTCGACCAGTGTTGTTCTGGAAGAACAGCTCGCACTCCTCATGTTCTGGATTCAAACGAGCAGCTAGAGGAGGCTCCTCTATCTCCCAAAACCTCTGAACTGCATCAGAGAGAGCGGAGCCTACAGCCAACAAATTGTCAAGTTCGGGTGGAGGGGGGTCCCTAGGTACAGGTCCCATCAAAGCAAATCCAAATATGGTCGGGATGGCAGTCAAACCATTTGGCACCAAGACCCGTTTCCCACCAATCAAAATTCCACCGAGGACATCAGAACCAATCAACAAGTCGATTTTTCCCGGTGTGTCAAATTTGGGGTCTGCCAGTTCCAATCCCGATGTCAAATTCACCACAGCAGCAGGCAGCTGCTTCTGTGGGTGCATACCCAAAATATTCTTCAACACAATAGCCGAGTTTTAATCCTCGGGTGTGAAGATTCAACAGGGCCAAACAAAACCTTAACTTGCCCTTCAACATTAGAGGCTACGTCCCCTATGCCCCGTATACAATTTGGAAAAGAGCCCATATTTAATTTAACCTGCCCTACCAAATAAGTGGAAACAATGCAACCTTGTGAACCTGTGTCCAATATAGCACGGACAACAACAGAGGTCCCCGTGGGTCCCCAGACCCTAACAGCAACCGTTGGTAGGATTACGGTCTCAATGGGGGAGGTTGGAGTTATAGGGCAGGGGTCAATGACCTATTGTTGCCTGGGCGGCGACCGTTGGCCAGGACCAGGCAAATCAAAATGAGGGTGCGGCTTGAAGTCCTCAAAGGCGCGATGACTCGATCCGCGCGCCATCTGTGGGGGGTCATAGTGACGCACCCGCCCAAAACGAGGTGGGCGCGAGTCAAGGCGGGGACGCTCCGCCAAAGGAGGGGAATACCTGGGGCAGCAGTCATGGTGCTGGTGACGCTGAACAGCACATTCAGGTGGGCGAGAGAGAGGAGGCGTGCGCACGCTACGGTTCTCCAAGCGGGGCGAGTGGCGATCAATTGAGCGAGGCGACTCTCGGCTACGCGCCGGTGAGCCTCGGCTGCCACCTTCAAAACACCCGCCCGTGCGCGGCGTCGGCTGGTTGGACAAGCGGCCTACCTCTCTGGCATTCATACAGAGAATGTCCAAATGCTGTCCTCCACAGTGAGGACAGGGGCGAGAGTTTGGGCAGTCTCGCTGGTAGTGGGACCCCAAGCAAGAGAAGCAAAGGCGGCGGGCATTCGCGATGCGCCTACGAGAGGCGACATGAAGGTCCAAGAATGCCCTACAACTGGCCGTTCTGTGCCCCGTGACCTTACAGTAAGAGCACTCCGCTGGGCTCTGCGTGACCGCAAAGCGAGGAGGGCGCCGGTCAACATTGGCTCGGGTGTGAACGCGAGCCTGCTCCTTAACCTTGGGCGGCTGCGACTTAGCCGGCGTGTCACCACCGGAGTTGTCCAAGACCCGGCACTCATCCTCCAGGAACTTCTCCAGGTCAGCAAAGGGGGGCAGATGGGTCGCGCTATCCCCACCAAAGCGCTGTTCAAAACGCGACCTCAGGTCGGCAGGCAGCTTTTTAAGGACAATGTGCACCAATAGATAGGACCATTGGTCCACGGGCAGGTCAAGGCACTTAAGTGCGTTGATGGCCACCAAAAGCGGGTTCAACCCAGAGACCCGGGTGAGCGTCGGCAAACCCAAAATCTGCTCGATGTGCGTGTCGGCGAGGCCACGCTTATTATGGTACCTACGGGTGATTAGGTCCCGAGCCGTCTGGTACGCCTCGTCAGACACAGGCAGATGCTGGATGAGGCCCTTAGCCTCCCCATCCAGAACCGACATTAAATATGCCAATTTTTGTGCTGGCCGAAGGTCAGCCCTGTCATTGACCAGGCTGTCGAACAAGTTAATGAAGCCCAGGTAGCTTCCTAGGCAGCCATCAAAATGGGGGAGGTCCAAAGTAGGGAGCCTACTCACCAGCCCCGGTGCTGACCTAGGAAGCTCCTGCTTCAGGCCGGGTTGCCCTTCCCTATCGGCAACTAGTTGTCTCGCAGTATTGGAGACAGCATCATACAGGTCTAAGACCTGGGCATAGTCTTCGCTGACCTTATTTCGCTGGTCAGCGGTGAAATCATTGATTGACACTTCAAGACAGCAAGTGCTGAAAGTGCGGAATTGCTGTTCCACACTTGCCAGGCGATCGTCAATCCGCTCGTACCTCTGAAGTAAGGCCTGCTGGCGATCAGGCCGGTTCACTTAAGCATTGGCCGAGGCAAACCAGCGCAAATCTGATGCAATAGCACCAGCAGCCGCACGCAAGTCCTTGATAGCTGACATAATCAAAATTCAAAAGAGCCCGGACAAGCGCTAAATAAAATTAACAATCAAAACTTAATTTTTCTTAATTCTTTGAAACCAACAAAGTATTAGCCTGTTTACTGCAAGTGCAGGGAAGTGACAGGTATCTACTGTCCAACAAAATTAATAGTTTCAATATATATTGACACAAAACAAAGTCAAAGTTATCAAAAGTTAAACCTTCGAATAAGTTAATTAAAGTTAAATATTCAAATAAATTAACTAATTACTTGCAACAGACAGACTGGCTGTATTATTTGAGATATACAATAGTAAGTAAGCACAGAATATGTGTTACCTAACAATATTATCTTTATATTATAACAAGGTTTAACAATGTAAGGTTCAAACTTAATATATCAATATATGCAATAAACTAAATTAATTGATACATATAACTGATATGTATCCAATCAAAGTGACTTATTAATGCAACAACAAATTTAAGTTAGATTTTTCAACAATACAAATCAACAATTACTGATTGAGGTTATGTGACAATGTGTTTCAAATTATCTAGGTCAACTTATACAATTAAATATTATGTATTTTAGACAAACACTACAATACTGTCTACAAGGTGATAAGATACAAGCTCATACCAATCTGAGTTTATACTCAGTAATGCAACAGCGGCTAAATTTCAACTACAGCTCTGCACCAAAATTATGTCTAGAATTACCGTAGCCAGGCAGGAAGGTGTATCAGAAGTGCGCAGTGGAAGGTGTAATACATCTACCTGACCACGATAGACAATATATCCAGACACAATGCACTGCGTTGCACAGTGAGTAAAGTATTGAGTAGGTACATGAAAATTTTACCTTATATATCCTGGTGATGTTCTTGAAGTGGACCTATAGATTAACTTATAATTTTGGCCAAAATAACAAGAGAATCAACAGATACCAGTTTACAATTCGGCGAAGTCCTTCTCCAGACCACGATGCACGTTAGCGGTTCACAAAACTTTTCACAAAAATGTTCAATATGTCATCAATTTACAACAAACTTTGCCGGAAGTCAAAAGCGGCAATTACGTATTAAGTTAATTACAAGTTGATTCAATTCACGTTAATTCAAAGGGCGATCAATTTAATTTAGGTACAAGGCACGCGAGCTTGCAAACGGCGAGCTAATTTTTCAAGGCGCCAACGGAAGTGACAGTTCAGTGTGACCATTGTCAGAAATTTTCAATAGACTAAACAAAATGTTACTCAATCGATCTAATCGATTTGACTTATAATAAAAACTAATTCTATTTCAAACATGGATAATGTTTTATTTTCTTCAATAGTTGCAGTTCAAGGTCCAACACCAGAATCAGATGACAGAAGCATTAACATGTTACTACGATGTTTGTAATGGTTGTTTGAGTAAACGGAAGGAGACAATATAGCAACATCTTGTTAGTCGTCTTGATTTAGGATGCATTTGTGACTACACTTGATGTGAGAACCAGTAAGTATATCTAGCAGTGGACATCCTTCACCAGAGATTCCTTTAATTTTTGGGTTTTACAGTGTTGTATAAACCGACCTGAAAAGGGTTGCTGGGACAGACTGAACGCGGGAGGCTGAGGACCGTGTACTGTGGCGCGTCCTGGGAGAGGCCTATCTGCGATAGGCTGATTGAGATTGAGATAAACCGGGGTAATCTGTCCACAAAATTTACCTCTTTCTTGTTTGCCAACTATCAAAGTAATGACAGTATTTTTGTTACACCCACAGCTTACCCTTTGACCTAAAGATACAAACCTTGTAACACATCTTAATACAATTCTCTTATAAAGTGACTTGAATCTTCGGTTTAACATATTGATCTGATATCAATTGTTTTGGTGACTCATTAAAGAATCAAATATTAATAAAATCTTAAGTAAACATTTTTACATTAATACTGACTCACACGGCATTTCTACTATTAATACTATTATAGAAGTGCTGCCAAAATAAACAAATATATATCAAGACATACGATCGCCAATGTCAATTACCACTTAGCCCCAAGTCCGGCCCTGGCTGAAAGCTCAATCGTCGGACGTTATGAAATACATACAACGTTAGATGCGATACTACTATTCTTATTTAAGGCATATTTACAGAGTAAACATAAACATTAATAATATTTGTTCAAAAATACAGTGCTGATAGTACTCTGATAAAAAATATGCACAACATTGACATTTTTTATTTCGTTTTTGAGTTTACTCAATACGAAGATATAAAAATATACATCTTTTCTCTTTAAAATATAATAGATAGGCAAAAGGATTTTTAGTTTCCAAAATTGAGTTGTGGATTATAATATCAAATCCGTATGTGACAGAAATTTCAACCACATTCGCTGAGAAAATGTGATTTACTTTTACCGCGTTTATATTTATCGCCTTAACCGTAAATTATGACAAAGACTGTTCATTATGAACAAATTAATTAACATATTAGATCATCAGTATGACCTGTTACTCATAATTATAAAGTAGAGATGGCGCTATGAATATCAGAAGGTATGGGTAAACAAACCACAAGGCTGACGAATTACCTATACCTTGAATTCTCATCATCCCATTCCTTTAATTACTTTAAGATATACATTCTCTTTTTCCTTATTGGTTGTATATGTAAATTGTATTAAATCATGTTGTAGACTCCCTAAAGGTTTAACTGTTTATTTCTCTTCTGCTCCTTTTATTCTTTGCTTATAGTTGGTAGCGACGTTTTTTGTGAATCTTAATAGGCGTTGTTCGAATTAATAAAGTGCAGGTTCTTTTCTTCCCGTATATCTGGACGAACACGATAAATTCATAACCTACGGAACGGATTTTTTTAATTTTTCTATGGTTTTCATTTTCAAGATCTATCCATGGATCCAAGTTCATGGAGTCAAGATTACCAATCACTACCAGCTAATTTCTGCTTCGCTATAATTTGTACCTACAGCGTTGCTGTAGCGATCAATTTGATTGGCGCTTGGCCTACTAATTGGTCTGCTTCAAGGTCTACAACGATCTTAATTGGAAACGGGTATACCAGCGCCAGTTTGTGTACACGTTGCTTATCATTGCGTGCAGTTCTAGTTTGTCCTCCAACGACTACTATCAGATCCCGAAAAGCAGTCCCATCGGGCCAATTGTCATAAAATTCATGATAGGGCCTCGTTAAGGACAGTCAGTGCAGTAGAATATATGTCATAGCTCCAGTCTAAACAGTAGAATATGGCTATCCATATAGGTTACGAACGTCAGACAGACAGATTAGACAAGAATGTAGACCGGGGGCTCCAAAGCGAAAGCCTAGACGCAACTAGGATAACGCCTTTTCAGGGTTCCATACCGAAAAGGTAAAAAACGGGACCCTATTACTAAGCCTCCACTGTCTGTCTGTCTGTCTGTCACTAGGCTGTATCTCATAAATCGTGATAGCTAGAAAGCTGAAATGTTCACAAAATTATGTATTATGGTTGCCGCTATAACGACAAATACTAAAAATAAAAAAAATAAATAAATGAAAATATTAAGGGATACAATAAACGTGTTTTTTTTCGTATTTTTTGCTCAAAATTACTAACGGTAACAGGTAGACGCATAAAATTTTCACAGAATATGTTGTTGTATATTACCTTGCAAAATAAATAATTAAATTTAAAAAAAGTAAATAATAAAGGGGGGCTCCCAAACAACAAACGTAATTTTTAAGCAATTTGTTACTCGACCTTAATAAACAGGTAAAAACTTAAAAAAAAAATAAGTATACATACAACAAACGTAATTTTCTTTTATAGATGATGGAACGGAACCCTTCATGCGCGAGTCCGACTCGCACTTGTCCAATTTTTATTTTTTCAACCTTTGAAGTATAATAATAAATAGTGTACATTTAAGTAAAAAATTAGATAGATAGATAGATAATTCTTTATTGTGCAAATGTTGGTACAAATTCGGTGTAAATTACAAGTGTACTACATACATATCAAATGCACAAGGGCGGCCTTATCGCAAAGTGCGATCTCTTCCAGGCAACCTTAGGATGGACAGACTGAAAAAACAAAAAGCTTTGATGTGTAGTGAATAAGTATCTGATTACTATAAATTGGTTTTAGGTATTTATTATACATACATACGCAGGCATATATACAATAGATATGATAGGTGCTAAACATATTATAAATAATTAAATACATAATATGATACATACACATATAAACATATATATAATATTATACATAAATATAATACATATACATAAATATAATGCATATACATAGGTACATATAATAATATGAACACAAAATACAGTGACAAAATTAGTTTACAATGACAAATAATGTTTCTTTAGTGCATTTTTTAAAATGTTCAATGATTTAGCTTGCCTAATTTCGACCGGCAGCGCATTCCACAAACGGACAGCTTGAACAGCGAAGGATTTATCGTAGAAGTTTGTGGAATGTGTTGGCATCTGCAGTCTCAGATCCACCGACGACCTCAAGGTCTTTAAATGTGTGTCATGAAGGAACTTAAAACGTTCTTTGAGATATGTGGGGGTATTAGGATTATACAACACGTTGTACAGTAACATAAGAATATGAGTATTCCGGCGAAGTCGAATTGGGAGCCACTGGAGCCTGGATCGAAATTCAGATACATGATCATATTTGCGTAAACCAAAAATGAATCTAATACAGAAGTTTTGGAGACGCTCAAGTTTATCAAGTTGGTCCTCATAAAGATCAAGATAGCTGACATCAGCATAATCGAGTATTGGGAGAAGCAAGGATTGTGCAAGCGCAATCTTGGTGTTGGTGGGAAGAAAGTTCCTCAGCCTACGTAATGACCCAGCTGAAACAAACAATTTACGGCTGGTTTCTTGTAATTGATTGCCCCATGAAAAAGTTTTGTCCAGATAAATACCAAGGTTTTTCACGCTATCTGAAATTGCTAAGATGTTACCATCGAACTCAATCTGCGGCAGCTGTGGCCAATTTATCTTGGAAATCATCCTAGAACTGCCAATTAGAATGACCTGTGTTTTTGTCGGATTCACCTTGAGGCCATAATTTTTACTCCACGCACAGATACGCGCCAAATCTAAGTTTATATTAGAAAACGCCGTTGGAATTGACTCGAGTGGTGCTTGTGAATATATCTGCAAATCATCTGCATAAAGGTGGTAAGATGAAAGTAACTGTTTGGAGATAGAATTTATGAAAATTGCGAAAAGTAACGGAGATAGCACGCCACCCTGCGGTACCCCGACAGTTGTATTACACCACGAGGAGTACGACTCATCGATACGTATTCGCTGTCGGCGTCCAAACAGATAACTATGAAACCAGTCAATTACCGTTGGAGATATGTTAATAGAGCGGAGTATGGCAAGCAGGATGTGGAAGTCCACGGTGTTAAATGCGTTGCTAAAATCAAGCAAGGACAACAGCGTGAGTTTTCCACCATCCATGCCCAGCCTTATCTCATCAGTAATATGAACCAATGCTGTGGTAGTACTATGACCAGGACGAAAACCGGATTGGAAAGGATTCAGGAGAGCATTCTTGGAGAGGAAAGTACAGAGTTGCGTATGTACAAGACGCTCAAGGACTTTAGAAAGGAATGGAAGTATGGATATAGGACGGAAGTCATTAATGGAACAGGGTTTGGATTTTTTAGGTATTGGAATTATTTGTGCATCTTTCCACGCTGATGGAAAGACGCCGCTGGTAACTGAGTAATTTAGGATATGACAAGGGACAGGGAGGATTTCATCTAGAATGGGCAGGATCATGTTTCGACTGATGCAGTCATTACCAACAGCATTGGATGAGATTGAAATGATGCTCTTTTTAACACCACAACAGGAAAATTGCTCGAAAACAAAAGGTGAATAACTGGGAGTTGGGATACGTAAAAGATCTTGTAACGTGTTGGATTTTGTTTTCCCATCAAAGTTGGGTGAAGCAGTAAAATGTGCGTTAAGCGAATCTATATTTATATCTTTGGAGATTGTGTCATTGCGAGACTTACCCACTCCCAGTGTTCTAAGAAATTTCCAGATTTTAACTGGATCTCCGTTTTCAACAGAGTTGTGAATGTGATGGCGCTGTGCTTTCCTACACACCTTGTTGCAGAGATTTCTGGCACTTGTGTATTTTTCTAAATTTCCAGGGGTTGGACGACATTTATACTTCGCCTTGGCAGCCGCTTTCTTTTTCATAAGAATTTTAATATCGTCAGTAAGCCAAGGTGCGGGTAGGTGCTTCAATTTAATGGCACGGATTGGTGCATGCTCGTCGTACAGGTGAGTTAACTTATCTGTGAAAATTTTAACTTTGTCATCTACACAGTCTGACGAAATTAAGTACTATGATTACTTTAGTACACCATAATGTATCATAATAACATCTTTTAGAATTATTTTTATCAAGGTTGTCTGGGAGAAATTGCCGAGGGCGATAAATAGGACCTCAATTTGTATTACCTGTTTTAATACTTATTATTTCTCGTCTTTGTATTTTATTTCTATGATGTAGTGCAGTAAAGACTAAAATAAATGAAAATAATCAAAAGCATTGGAGCTAAATAAAACAGTTCTACAGCTATTACTGAGAACGTCATGTTGGATTTTCGAATGTAAGATTCTCTTTAAAGTGTTGTTTTTAAATTCAAGGTACGTGTTTAGTTTATACGTCACGTAATGGCACGAGGTATCGCGGTTCAAGGTTCGACGTGTTATACTTTACTAGTTTGTTGTTCAAATAAATTGTGTTGTTGAAAAATGGATGGTTTAGATACGAGTTTTACTGCGGCTCATGTTGTTGGACGCGAGTTTCAGTGGCGGTATTAAGAGTTCGTTGTTTTATTTGCAACGGAAATGCACCTTTATTTTACGTGTATTAGAATAATGTTTTTGATACTCGTTTTTGAGAGGATAATCTTGGTTTTGTACGAATGTCAGATTGACTAGGGATTCAGGGATGGACGGAACCGAAAAACTGATTTTTCATCGGTTTTTACCAATAAATAGTTTAATTGCTATATGTTTGAGAATTCATCCAAGTTAGCCATTAGCAAGTTACTAGCTAACATTCATTCATTCTTTTTAAACATGTCTCTTTTGTCAAGCATTTCTGTTCTGACCACTTCCAGTTCATTTAATTTTGCCTGTTTTCACCGATATTCCCTAAATGCCAAAACCAGTTTGCCTTTTATTATGTACTAGCTTTTGCCCGCCGCTTCGCACGCGTTAAATTCGGGGTAACACAAATCTTCATAATCATAATCTTCACATAGTCTCAAGTTGTGTGAAGAAACTCCTGATTATTCTAAACACTTCAGAAACAATAAAGGGTACAAAGTAACTCGGTCAGTATTCATGACATTATCTATCATCATCTACCGAAAGGTACATAATAACATCACCTTGCTTACAGTCAAATGTCAAAGCCATGTTCGAATACATGTTCAATATATCTCTATAAACATTTTCGCATTTTTTAATATTAGAAGGGAAAATCGTTGCAGCCGTTTAAGCTTATTATATAATTATTAGTTAATATATGCGAACAATTTTATCAACGTGCACAATATGACAATATGTATGACGTGACAGTACTGACATATATGCGATAGCACATGCGCAGCACTCAATTATTAGTGCATGCGTTCTTACTTCTAAGAGGTAAATTTGTGCCGTACAAACTTCTACCCTCCCTACAATCCCTCCCAGTTTAATTTTTGCAACTTAAGGTAGCTTATGTCCGTCTCCATGGTCAAATTTTAGCGTATACGGAACATATATACATACATACACACACACTTTTGATTTTATAATATCAGTAGGGATTCGCGACTGTAAATTTTGCATAAGGCTTTTATTGTGATTGCTTTGCTAACGAACTTGTGGTGCAATCTCTGCGGGAAAATTCTATTTAGATCGCTTCGTGTTTATGTAGGCTGTTGCAGTTTGTTGAAATTATAGCGTACAGTCAACTCCAAAAGTCGCTACACACCTCAACATATTTGCTGAGACTTTTGTGAATTAAAACTCCTCGTTTATTACACTTAATTTATAAATTATGATTTAGGCAAGACTTTCTTGTGTAAAAATCCTAAAACATTATCCAAAAAATTATAACAATTTTTGACAATATAACCATATAAAATAACGTAAATCTATATAATTATATTTATGAAGCTGACTGTACTCACTACAGTTTTATGATACAGAGAATAGCTTTTATTTGGTATATTTTACCTAATTTAAGACTTACGATGGTAATATTATATTTTTAGCTAAACCGTTTTTGGCCAAACACGTGGTAACTTTGAGCAATCCTTTCTTAGTGTACCTCCTCGCTTCTCAAAGAAAATACATGCCAAATACTCACCGTAGTTGCAGCTGTGCATTGTCTGTCATTCAGTCAGCAACGGAAGAATTTTATATTTATTGATTTTTTACGAACACCATATGATTATTTGGTTTAACTCCAATGTGAATCGCCCACTATTTAAATGAAAAATACCGAAAAGACTATTTTATTATTTGCTCTAACGCCCAAGTCTGTAAATGGATGTAAATTAATGTGTGAATTTTTACAGAACCACGTATAGAGAGAAATACGAGACAAGTTTTGAATTGTTGTACTGTATGGAAAGCTATCGATTACGCGATATAAACTGGCCTTCAATCCGACACGCCTCCACTACAGATTAAAAGAATAGATTAAAATGTTTATAAATGTTAAAGGCTTTAAAAAACTAGTTATTGCATGTCAGAGTGCCGACTGAGGGTTCCGTAAGGCCAAAAACCAAATTATGTAGACGCATGCCTGTTTTCCCACGATTAATGTGACTTGTGTCCATTATGATTATGTCAGTGAAATTTAATTATGATCTTTATGATAGCCGGGACCGGCGGCTTAACGTGCTCTTCGAGGCACTGGGCAAGCCAATATTTACACTTAAATACGCATTTAGCACCGAAAAGTCATAGTAGGGTGCGTACTGTGATTCGAAACCGATACCCTTTGCATGGCAGTCTGTTGGTATCTCCACGAGGCTATCGCCGCCTTACAAACCATTAGCAAATACAAATCAAACTATGGGAATTTTATATAGGTTTCATCACTGAACCCTAAACTGCAGTGATTCTGACGCATTTTTCTAGAGAAGTTTTTACAGTACATTGGTAGCGTTTTATTTGTTAATCGATTCGTTTCAGTGCTTGCAAACGTGGTCATGTTCGCCGGTGTAAAAGATTTCTGGAACTTGGAAATCGTAACACAAGTTTAATTTGAGTAAATAAACCCTCTGTGGCCTGCCTGGTGGAGCCGTTGCATTCAGATTTTCAACTGTAGCCACGACAAAGAAAATACGTTTCTCTGTTTTTATGCGAGGAAACATTGGTTTCCTCGTTTCGAGGTGCAATGGCAGGACATCCCTTCTGGCCTTTCACTGGGGTAGGTAGGGTTAAAGGAAATGTTTGAGCATCTTTCCTTTAGTCGTTCAAAATCACAGGATCTCACTGAAACCCACCGCCGCATTATCTTTTCAATCATGCAAATAAACTAGATTGTAGTATGATATACGCGATCCTGTTAGGAATTGCTCCGCTAACGAGCATCTACCTAGATGCTCGTTAGAATTTTATATACCTATATAAAATTCTATTCTTTCGGAGAGTGAAAATTCTACACCTCTTTCTCTCTCGCATTCTCTTTATTCTAGTAAGGATACTTACCTTTGAAAACTACCGGGAGATAAAACAATTTAGGATTTCTAGCTGCCTGCGTTTCATACAGTAAAAGTACGTATTATCGACAAAAACCTATATTGGCATGTGAAGTTTGTTTTTTACCTCAGCACAATTGAAAACTGGTATTTTTTCTAAAAAACGTTCAATTCAAATTAAAAGTAAACAAAATACGTTTTTTCGTTGTCTTTAAATGCAAAATGATTATTTACAAGTTTACGAGAAGGCCGAAGCGAGTACTGAAGCAGTAAAGTTTAAAACCCTCCTAATGACTTCATAATGAAGCTGTAATATAGTCTTTATTGAATAAAAACGGACTAGGTTGAACGTGT
This sequence comes from Euclidia mi, assembly GCA_944739405.2. Classification (NCBI taxonomy): domain Eukaryota; kingdom Metazoa; phylum Arthropoda; class Insecta; order Lepidoptera; family Erebidae; genus Euclidia; species Euclidia mi. The sequence continues at coordinate 14,372,054 of OX123183.2, read as the reverse complement.
TGGTTTACTTCCTTGTAAAAAGATATTTGAGGATTCTCTCTATTTTGGTGCGGAGAGAATATTATCCCGGAGTATTTAGAATTTAATTTCTGGGAAAAATCTAATAGGGATTAAAGTTACGGGTACTTATCTACTTTAAAGGTCTCGTTACTCTACCAACATGTTTTTCGTTTCTGATGTCAGCATTATTTTCTAGAATTTTAGGAAGGTATTTTTGCCAGGCCAGATAATAAAAAATATACAAAAGCACCACTTCTTACATTTTACATACATACATACTATTAAGTTAAGTGCTACAGTTTAATTATAGTACAATAATGTGTTTTAGTAGCACGAAAGATACGACATAAACATACTTAAACGTGTTTAGCAGTATAAGGCCGCTACATCACCTTAAGCAGAAGCGAGAACAAAGCAGAAAGAGAGAGAGAGTAAATATGTCTATCTACCAGACAGATAAACTGTCGGCTGATATAAAGAATTCATAAGAGAATTGTAAAATAACACCAATGAGGCTTAACTTATCCAACGACTTCGAAAACACAAAAGAAAAGTGCCGCAAAGCAATTTCCACAGCAACTATCCTTCAGCTAAGCTGTGTAGTAATTGAACCCATTCTTTGCAAGTAACCAGCAACTTGGAGAGAATTTGAATGGCTAATGGACAGGAAGAAACTTTTGGATGAATGAGTAACGTAGTGGAGTAGTTAGATGTCTTTAAAGTTTAACATGATTAAAAAAGTTTGATTGGTTGGCTTGGGCACGGGTCGGACCGAGCGCGCCATTTAACAGAGTGGCCGCATTTATTGGCGGCTCACGTCTCGAGAAATGAAGCCAAGGTATGGCCTGATAGCGGATGAAACAAATTCAATTCAATTCAATTCAATTCAATTTATTTATCAAAAAACACAGATACATTAAAATATTATTTTTACATAAAATCAAACTTAAGGCTAAGCGGTTTATTAATAAATTAGAAAGAACACCACTCCTGTACTAGTTAGAAAACTGTATCACAGTAAGTGGGTTCTCCCTTTACAAATTCTTGCTATGTATTTTAAAAATACCACAAAATAATTATAATATTCGTAAACAAAAATAAAAAGGTAAAAAATTAAAATCAGTTTCTAATTAATAGGTACATACATATAACATTGTCGCATTTATTATTAAAATTGCGTGTTGTGCATTTTGTAGAAAACTTAAGTGTAACATATAAAACTACGGGTCAGCTGAATCGTGAACAGTGTCAGTGTGTTAGTTATAGTTGTATTTAGCATTTATTTATAATAATTACAAAATGTGCGTTTATCCAAACTCGATGAAATTACAACATAATGTTAGTAGGTCACTATTCTAATGAGTTTCTGTTAAGTTTATAACTAATATTGAAAGATATAATTATGATAACCAAATGACATGAAAGTTAGTTAAAGCGAGTTTAGTATGTAGCACTAAGTATCTCCATAATCAACGGTGTTGATATATCTCCTCTCTGCCATAATTTTCGCCGGACAGTCAATAGAACCTGTGTTGTGTTTGCTTGGCTTTTTGTAGTGCAAGCAGGTAGCGCACGTTGGTTCGTCTGCCTTTTTCGTGCATTCCTTTATTGAATGTCCACGATCACCACAATGTCCACAGGTGTATGTTGTCTCCCGGCAAGTCTTAGCTGCATGGCCATATTGCTGACACTTGAAACACCGAGTCACTAAGGTAAAGTCTCTAACAGGGCACGAAGACCAGTTTATAAAAACTCGATCTTTTTTTTATGAGGGCTTTCCTTAACACTGCAGACACTTCTATGATGAAGTTGCAGGTCTCACCGTCCTTCTTGCCTGACTTATGGCTTAGTTTGACGCTATTAAGGAAAGTTTCAAGGTCGGAATCTGGCATCACTTCGGCAACATTTTGGTGGTATAGGCAGGAAAAAACTTCCCTCAAAAAAAAAAAACAAAAATCAAAATCATTTATTCATCTAGGCCACAAAGTGACGCTTATGAACGTCAAAATTTAAGTTAATTACTTAATGATTCTACATTTACATTTACTGCCACGTTCGCAATGCAATAGGTAGAACCACGAGAAAGAACGGGCAATAAAACTCATGGCCACTCTTTTGAAACAAATAGAATGGTGGTACATTTTATTTTTGTAAGGAGCTGCAACTGTTTCACATTGTAGACATCTACTAGTAAAATTTTTAGTAGCTATTGATATCATACTCAAGCAGTAAATGATGTTCATATGGTAAGCCTCCCAAAGTAAATATGGCGAAACAGGAGCATCCACTTACGTCTTTTTAATGTAGGCAACTCGCGAACATGGTCAGAACTATGGTAGAAGTGAATGAAGAAGAAAGTAACGGTATTATGAAACCAAAGCAATCGACAACCTATTAGTTAGCCCATGACCACGAGTTACCCACATTTTACAAATCCGCAAAGTTATAATGAAAGTGTGGAACATGAATGCAAAATATAGTATGAAATGAGAATATCGTAATTAACTACACTATAAAATAAAACTACTAATTATTGACCTAGTCAAAAGCGAACAACTACTTCCAAGCGCTCCTGTCATCAAAATAATCCTTCAAACTGTAATATGCCTTATTTATAAGATTCTTTTTAACTTCTGCCTGAAACGAAGTTAATGGCAAGTCTAAAATATAAGTTGGTAATTTATTGTATATGCGAATACTGAGCCCAATAAAAGAGCTATGCGTTTTGTGCAAACGAAAATACGGAACACATAATTTATGTCTATTTCTAGTATTGATATTGTGTCTGTCACTATTCATTTTATAAGAATTTATGTTTAGTCTTACATGCATAACACTGACATAAATATATTGTGACGCTACAGTAAGAATACCAATAGTTTTAAATTTTTCTTTGAGTGAGACTCTTGTCTTTAACTGGTAAATGGCCCTAACTGCCCGTTTCTGCAATATAAAAATATTTTGGATATCAGCAGCTCTACCCCATAACAATATGCCATATGACATAACACTATGAAAATAACTAAAATAAACCAATCTAGCCGTATCGACATCGGTCAACCTACGAACCTTCTTAACGGCATAAGCAGCTGAGCTAAGTTTCCCTGAGAGATATGTAACATGCGCACCCCATTGTAACTTCGAATCAAGTGTTAATCCTAGAAATAATGTGGATTCAGTTGTTTCGAGTACATCGTCATTTAAAACTATGTTAGGACCAAGGTTTCTGACATTAGGCAGAGCAAACTTAACACATTTTGTTTTTTTGGCGTTCAGTACTAGATTGTTTACATTAAACCATTTAGTCACTTGAATGAGTGCACTGTTTATTTCGTTAAAGTGTTCCTTATTTCTATCTTCTTTAAATATCAAAGAAGTACCGTCAGCAAACAGTACAACGTCACAAATGTTTCTCAAGTAAAAAGGTAAATCGTTTATGTAAACAAGAAACAAGAGAGGCCCTAGGATGCTGCCCTGTGGCACTCCTAAATCAACAGGTAAGCCACTGGATTTTGAGCCATTTATTTCAACACATTGGATCCTGTCACTTAAGTACGACTTAATGACATCCAATGCTTTAGTCTGGACGCCGTAATGTCTAAGCTTGCACAAGAGCGTCTCATGACAGACACAATCGAATGCTTTCGAAAGGTCGCAGAACACACCAACAGCATTTTGGGAATTCTCCCAAGCACTGTAGATATGTTTGAGTAACGCTACTCCTGCATCTGTTGTCGAAAGACCCTTGGTAAAACCATATTGCTCACCATGAAGGAGGCTGTTTTGATTAAAATGTCTTAGTAGTTGCTTGAGTATGATCTTTTCAAAAATCTTACTAAAAGCAGGTAGTATCGATATTGGCCTATAATTACTAGGATCAGTCTTATTGCCGGATTTGAACAGAGGTATTATTCTACTATGTTTCATAAGATCTGGAAAACTGCCAGATTTAATACACTTATTGAATAAGTTGCTTAAATAAGGAGCCACTACATCAATTATACTTGTCAAAACCTTAACAGAAATGCCCCAGAGATCACCTGTATTTTTAGACTCTAAAGACTTAAAAGTATTTATAATATCGGTAGAACTAATACTATGAAATTTAAATATTACTTCACATTTTCCTACACTAGACTCTAATAGGTTTTCTGCGACTATAGCTGATGATTTTAATTCTCTAGTAGTAGTAAGTGGTATGCTAGCAAAAAAGTTATTAAATGTGTGTGCGACTTTTTCGTCATTATGAAGTAATTTATCATTATCAAGAAGACTAAAACGATTACTTCTTAATGTTGTCTTACCTGTTGTTTCATTAATAGCTCGCCAGGTTGCCTTAACTTTATTCGAAGATTGTTTAATTTTATTCCTAACGAATATAGCTTTAGCTGTATTGCACACTCTTTTAAATATTTTAGAATAATTCCTAACACACTCAGTGAAGTTTAAATCAGAATTGTATTTTTTCATACCATACAACTCATACATTTTTGCTCTGCTTTTGTAAATACCCGCAGTAGCCCACTCATTAAAAGCTCGAGATTCCTTAATTACTTTATCCTTAGTCTTAAAAGTATTCTGAAACGTGTTATTAACTATATTAAATAAATTGTTAAAATTCTTATTTGGCAAATCTATTTCTATTAAGTCAGGATTCATAGTATTCATTCCAATCAATACTTTATTCCGGAATTCACTAAACTTATGCCTAGGTAATGGCCTAACCAACACTCTCTGTACCATGCTATCATTGTAATATGGAAACCTAGCTAATTGACCACAGTGATCCGAAGTTAATTCAGAAGTAACTACTCTATCTGAAACAATACAATTACTAAATTTGTTATCAAGACAGGTGAAATATGTTTCTGTGATCCTAGTTGGTTCAAGAAATAAATTTTTCAAATTAAATGATCTAAAAAGGTTTAAAAATCTACAAGTCATTATTGAATTTTCAAGAATGTTAACATTAAAATCACCACAAACTATAATCCCTTTCTTATTGCTCCTAATTTTACTAATTGCATCTTCCATAACAGATTCAAACAAATTAAAGTCACTTAATGGAGGATGATATACACATATAATAATATGCTGCTCAAGCTCAATGCGTGACAGTTCCACCGTGCGTTCTATAGACAAGCTAGCTATGTCTTTCCGTTCTTTACATGTTTAACTGTTTGAAACAATAATCAATGATCCACCATGAATAGCTTGTTTCCTAGAGAAGGCACTGTGTACTGTGTATTGTGTGTTATTTATGAATTTAATCTGGTATTCTTTAAGCCAGTGTTCCGTAATGCACATAACTTTAATACTATGATTTTCTAAATATAAACCTAATTCTAAATCCTTGCCAGATAGACCTTGTATGTTTTGATGTGCTACAGTCAGTTCAATATGTCTACCCTTTGTCCTGTTCTTAAGTTTAAAGAACTTGTGTCAGTATTCTCAATAGAAGAATTATAAGGATAGGAACTATTTACAGAAACTAAATTCTTGGATACCCTACATGTACCTGTGTCATTTTGTATATTATATGCTAATGATTTAGCAACTTGTCTTTTATAAAATAATGGCAGATACATAGTATCTTTAGTCAATGTAAAATTATTAATAAAATTATTGATGTCAAAAAATAAAATAAAATCCTTATATTGCCATGTCAAATTGTATAACATCAAGTTATGTTCATGAATATGTCTATTCATCATAGCGTTTAAACTATAAGCATAAGGCAAAGTCATACTAATAAATTATGTTCTGTGAAGCGATAGCATAACTTCTGTAAAATTAATTATATCTTTTTTAGTCACCATTTGACTATCACCGTATGAGATAATTATTTTGGACTCCCTATCAAATATTGTTGTATTTAATTTATCAATTAGATGTGAAAAGATGACTCTGGATAGCAATAATTAATAATATTGTGTTGTTTCAATTCACAATTTATTAAACTACCTAAGCCTATACCTTTTTTTTTTTTTTTTTTTTTTGTTTTACGAGGTGGAAAATCCCTTCGGATCTCCGACTCTTGGGGGAAATAAGAGCCGGAGTATGTGGTGTTTCCACTAAAAACCACCTCGACTGCCGCCATGTACCCGTATGTCGGAGGGTGGGGCATCACCAAAGCACTCGTCGCCACCCTCCAACGGGTATTGGCCCGCCAGATGGTCAGGCGGGCCCCGAACAAAACCCCCTTGGCGACGGATTAAGGTGTTGGACTCCGCCGCCAAAACGCCCAGCGGCCGCAGAGGATAGGGAGGACGGCAACGCAACACCGCATCTCCTCTTCCTCTGCGGCCCCACCGCGACGCATCAAATGGTGCGCCCCCATTTGGTCGCGAGAGATAGGGCGCGCGGCAACGCAACACCGACACGCCTCTCCTCCCGCGACCGCACCCGACTGCGAGAGACAGACGGAACTGTCCCCCGCACCCGCACCGTTGGACGCATCCTGCGCAGGCCCCTCCAAGCCCACGCGGAGCGTCCCCTCCTGGATCCCTCTTAGCTTCACCGCGGGTGAGCAATCCACGGTTACTGAGCCCCCCAACCACGACAAGGTGGAGATCCCACGGAGGGACCTAAGCCTATACCTAACCTATCAGAGAACATATAAACTTTATTTGTGCCATTCCTACCTAAGGAAGACCTATCTGTTGTATTATTTGCTAAATAATAACTTTTGTCAATATCAAAAATATTCTGAGACTCACAAGTGGGTATGGTTGATTTTATGCCTTTCTTGCATACAAGTGGGCACACCTATTATCACCACCCTCGGTCGTCGCTTATGAGGCTCATCTATCTTAAGACCTGAGCTTGTGAGCTGCACTGATTTCTTGAGCTTCTCAATGTCATCTCTGGAATCAGTACTAATTATGACACTGCCATTTTTAATTTTGTGTAGGCCCCGTACGTGCAGTTTCATTTGCTCAGGGCTAATAATCTTTTGGACAAGGGATTTTGTGTCCTCACTCGACTTCAATTTATCACCAGGATAAATGGCTACTGAGTTCATTTTCTTTGGCTGTATGAATTTATTAGGTCCTTTTTTTACCATGTCCGCAAATGAAGTGGTCTCGGGAGGTTTTGATGTTTCTTCAATGATCCGGGTGAGGTCTTTTAGCCGCTGTGATAGGTCTTACTGCTCTTGAAGTGACTGTACAAATGTTTGGGCTTGGACGAGTCTAATCTTCAGTGCCTGGTACCGTACCGCCATATGCGATGTGGCAGTACCCACAGTACGGCACAAATTGTTGATGCGCAACTTCTGCTCCGAGTTCATTTTGCCCTCAGCTACGATAGCGCACACCCCATTGAGACTTTCTTCAATCATGGTCATCCACGAGTGTATCTCCGGTGTTTGCATCACTTCGCGAACATCTTCCCCTTGGCTCGGCGCATTAGGTCTCGTTGCGGGTGCAGGTGCAAGCTCTGCCGACGGTGTAGGAGGCGGGGAGTGCAGGGTCCTGCTACTCCGATTGAAAGGGCTGTGGTCCATTATGGGTGTTGATCTACTAAATTCTCTTAAACACGATCCATGTTTAAAATTAAAAAAAGGCACTAATTAGTTTGGTCCAAGCGAAACGAAATAATTGTTACATTTTTCATTATATATGGTTGGGTAGACTCTAGTACAATGTGTGAACGGGTGCATAAAGACTGTAAACTCCGAACAAAGTAATACTAGTGAATATCGTATATTGAATATAAATGCTCTGAAGCCATTTTGAAAATCGTTCACTAGGACTGCTCTGTCACTGCAATTATTATAACGAATGCCATTTTTATACTTACCTACTGTTTGCAGGTGTATGCAATATTTTTAGTACCCTGAATTTAGTAGAAAAGCCTGTATCATTGATGTTTTTTTTTTTCTTCGTTCATTGTACTTACATTCGATCTATGGCACTATATATATGGCAACTTAAATTGCAGCTTTTGATCTTGAATTGATTACTTTTATTATAAAACTGATAAGCTTTGGTACATGGATATTTAGAACTAATTTTATCCTGTGCTCCGCTGCAGCACATACTCTACGACATATTCATCGCCAACTCGCGGGCGGCATACAAATTCATCAGCCATGTTTGTTACTAACTTTGTTCTCCTGATAGCTATAAATTGGGGGATGGACCGAGCCGAGGCAACGCTGCTTTCGGTGCCCAATCGGTCTGATTGAACGGCCATTTGACGGGTGTTGGAGCAAAAGAGGTTATAAACCAAGGGTCATACGTGTCCTGAGCAACGCACAAAATGTACTTAATATTTTCTGATAGCTGTATAGCCGTTACGTGTGATTGATTCCAATGCGGTTTGTGTTTTTGGATTATATCGGTTTTTAAGAGACTATTTGTGTTGAATAAATGATTATACCTAAACTTACCTTATTCGCGTCTAGAATAAACATTTTGCAGTGTTTAAGAGCTACAATGATAAGAGTTTGCGTACCATAAGTTCCTCGCTCTGTATATGGACCTGGTAAACGGGAATGGCCTAAGAAATACTGCCTTGACTGCGTAAGAGATGATAAGCGTGCCAATCTACTTAACACAAAGGATGGCGGAGACGTTGTAGTAGTAACCTGGGCTCCAAGGCGAGGACTTGCATCGCGATCAGGACAACAATGTTGATGACACATTAAGAGCTCATAGTTCATAGCTATTAATGTGTCTTCTTAAGAGGCGGATTTTGACGGGAGATTCGGACCTGTCTTTGATGGGTGTCTGTACTGTAAGAAATTTGAAAATAATATTTATTCTTGAGTCAAGAATAAATATTATTTTCAAATTGAGTGGTTGCAACACATGACTAAACAGAAAAATGTTGCTCTAGTAGGTACCTAAAAATTCATGGCATTTACATCACACCGTTCAACAGGAGGACAGACCGTTCTACTATTAAAATTATTTTTTCATTATTCGAAATACTATCTAGAATATTCAAATTGTCTAACTAAGAACTATTTCCGGAGATTTGCATAGTGTCTGCTCAATTTATTTTATCCTAATTATTATATAACATGGCGTTCTTTCGCGCGTTCATAGCATTTGTTAACCTTAAACCTCTCTCAAGTAATTGATCTATCAACCGCTTCAAATTGCAAAATTATTTTTAGGCCTATTTCTTGTTCCTGGATTTCGCACGTTCAATACACATACATAACAAACATACTTTTTAGCTTTATGTTATATTATAATATGATGTTTTATTTTCATTTGTTGGCATAGGTAAAAGCGCTAGTCAGATTTCAAAAGTATGCATAAAAATTGGGCAAGTGCGAGTCGGACTCGCGCGCGAAGGGTTCCGTACCATCATCTATAAAAGAAAATCACGTTCATTGTATGTATACTTAAATACTTTTTAAGTTTCTACCTGTTTATTAAGATCGAGTAACAAATTGCTTAAAAATTACGTTTGTTGTATGAGCGCCCCCCTTTATTATTTACTTCTTTTTATTTAATTATTTATCTTGAAAAGTAATATACAACTACATATTCTGTGAAAATTTAAAGCGTCTACCTGTAACAGTTAGTAATTTTGAGCAAGAAATACGAAAAAAACACGTTTTTTGTATGGGAACCCCCCTTAGTATTTTTTATTTTTATTTTTAGTATTTGTTGTTATAGCGGCAACCGAAATACATAATTTGTGCAAATTTCAGCTTTTTAACTATCACGGTTTATGAGATACAGCCTGGTGACAGACAGACGGACAGACAAACAGACAGCGGAGGCTTAGTAATAGGGTCCCGTTTTTTACCTTTTAGGTACGGAACCCTAAAAATACCGTACTGCAAAATGAGCCGACCTAGTTCACAACCGATTGGAAAACATTTTAAAACATCCGAATAAAATGTATCCTGAATAGATTTTCATATACCGTATAAAATATTGGACGAATGAAACGTTGATATTTCATACTGCAGCGATGCTTAGTAACTTTTCAATATTCAATATCGATCTGAATATCGTATGATATAAAGCGCGATCCAAATCAGGATTTTTATTGAGACTGAAATCCTAGATGACGAAGGTCACGGTTGGATATCTTCGTGGGGATAGCCAGATGTGTATGTGGTTATAAAGCTTTTCGCCATAGAGCTCGGTATCCACTTACCAGTCTTGATCAGTAATGAGATTTGACAGAATATTAGTTTCTCCGCAAAGGTACTGTCTGTATGACCGTCGCAATTAAAGTGATAGCGATATTCGATGGCTTAGACCATTGTCAGTGTGTATATCAAAGGCTTATGACTCTCTGTAACGACTATCAAAGATCTTCATGACACCCGGGACCGACGACTCAACGTATTCGTCGAGACACGGGGCAAGCGTTTTAACATAAGCGATCTCTTTTAACGTCAGAAACGGAAATTATTTTGCTTTGATAACAAGAAATAAAGAACTTGGTCAATCAAACACATTTATTATCTTCAATAAGACTCCATTTGTAGTAGACAAAGAGATCAATTCGGAAGGCTCTTTGTACAACTTAATCCTTTTGACATATCGAAAAATATTAGAAAGTTCAATATGTGCTGATATAATGTCTCTTAGTGTGGGTCATTCGCTCCGTGCCAGAAAACATAAACTGGAATTTATTCTTTATCCTGTCTTTTGCAGGGTGTTTGTGCGCTTTATATACGGAGATGGGATGGGAGCGGGGCGTTTTGTGTGGCTTTATAATATTTAGCATTAAAATCAGCCTCTCTTGTGTTAATAGTGCGTTTTAAAATAAAGTAGATATGTATAGTATGAAGACAACTATGGTTGAATTGATATGACTGATTTCAAGACACTACCAGTCGATTTAGGAGAATTATGTGGAATATGGATTTAGATCCGTAGAAACGACCTTCTTCATCCAACATAATGAATGCAAGTATTTCATATGAAATTAACATGACAAAAATATATGGCGAATGGTTCAATTAAAAAAGTCAGCCAAATTTTTGTAGTAGTCGTTATAAGGTGTTGTATCAATGATTCCTTCATATGCTAAGTGGATGCGTTTCTTTTAAACACCAAATTTTAAGGTACCCAAAATTTATTTGTACACTACAATCGCACCCCACTACAGCTGGTATAAACCATTGAGAAATATCGGGGCAAATAGCTGGCATTTAGTAGTTAGTACATGTAGATCAAGTATTTCACATTTCTTTAAAAATAAAACCTCATATTATTTTACTTAAATATAAATCAGTGTAAAACCCGACAAAGTCAAAGTCAAAATCATTTATTCATCTAGGTCACAAGGTGAAGTTTATGAACGTCAGTTTTAAAATAATATTACTTAATGCTTCTACATTTTCATTTACTGCCTCGTTCGCAAAGCAATAGTTAGAACCACGAGAAAGAACGGGCATTAAATCTCGTGGCCACTCTTTTAAATCGCCAATATTATGGTACATATTTTTATTTTTGTAAGAAGCTACAACTGTTTCACATTATCATGTAATTAGTAACAGACATAATACCAAAGCAATTAATGCAGTTACAAAATTTACTATCAAAGTCAAAAACTACTATACCGAAAAACGACAAAACTATCAAAGTCAACTATGTAATAACAAAAATATAAGTAGCACTAAATCGTTCCCAGTTCATTAGTACGAAACTATTTCACAGCTTATTATTCACTAAAGTAATTTAATTATAATTTTTACACATTCCCGCGATTAAACCCAGTTCGCAGTCGTAAAAAATATAGACGATCTGCAGAACAGTATGAAAAACTTAATTTCAATTTTAGTTTTTAATGCCTGGATAATGGGATGAAGTTCTAATCCTCTTATTTTCGTCGATTCCTCTTGTCTGGAGGGGATTTGTCGTTTTAGGGATCCTCGGTAAAATCTGAACCCGTCTGGTGTGGTTTACTTCGTTTTTAAGTTATGTACATTGTCCAAGCTGTCTTAGGTTTGACATCTAATCGCACATGGGCAACACGCATGTGCACGTAGCGCCAATGGAATACAGCGCTTTTTTATCATATTATAGCCAATCAGCTACCGCTGACCGGGCATCTTACCAATGAGCAGCCAGTAGTACTCTAATGCTACTGGGTACTTATAGACATTTGTATAGATTATTTTCACAGAAGATCGGAAAATAGATAAGTTTGTACCTATTTATGAAAATAAAAGTTATTGATTGCCGTGGTTTTATTTCAGTAAAATAATAAAAACTATAATCATATTTAGTTAAGTACTTACTTTTATAAAAAAATTGAAAATGTATTCGTTGGCGTAAGTTCAGGACATGTGTCAGGAACAAACAATTATAATTTATAAAAGTTTAAATTTATCTTGGCATGAGACTAGCTCAGAAATTTCTTACTAAACATAATAAGGCAGCATTGTTTTGACAATCTGTTATAATGTCCATTCTGATCACATAGTTCTATATACACACACACATTTGGCAAATGGGACTATGCGCTACTATACTCGTAAGTGAACCAACAAAATGGTTAAATGGCAAAATGGAAAAATCATTTTATGATGAAGTGGCTCGAATAGCTTAGTCGATACAGCATTGACACGGTTCGTCGTAGTCGCGGGTTCAAGTCGTGCCCCAGGAATTTATTTTTATAGCTTTACATACATTGCAATTCAATCTACCCTAGCATAAGAAATGCTCAAAAACATATGTTAATACCTATTCCATTTCCATCAAACACAAATAATTTCGTAGGTTTTTGTGTCTCGGTCAGATAATCAAAATTCAGGATGTTTAGCCTTATTTTTAATGGCCTTATATTGATATAGTATATTTTTTACGTATTTTTCTATAACTGCAAATTTATGTGTACTATGATGAAGTGTAAGTGTACCTACTGTTTTTAAAGTACCTAGGTATGTGTCACATTTATTTTATTTGAAATATTCATTAATATAGTAATTACGATCAATTAACTAAAAAGAAAAACACAAATTAGTCTTATACAAAATCAAATTGGTCTTAGAACATTAATCAAACTAAAACACTTTTAAAACCAATGCCTTCATCAAGTCGGTTCTTAGTCATATATTTTTACCTACAATCTCTTGTAATCGATGTCTGCATAGTAGTTAGTCTATGGTGGTAAATGACGTCACATAAAAATAAATAAATACATTGTTATGTGGTAATCTTAATATATAAAATCCTTGCGTTACTGACTGACTGACAGACACGCTACAGTCGAAACTATTGGGCGCAGGAAGCTGAAATTTGGCATGTATGTTCCTTGGGGACCGTAGGCGTGCACTAAGAAGGGATTTCCCGAAATTTCCACGGGATCGGCCAAAACGGGTAAATAAAAAAAATGCAGGCGTAGCTGCTGGCGTCCTCTAGTATGATATAATTAACTCTTTTTATTGCTTATATAATAAATAATATTAACTAGCGCTACTACAGATTCCAGTTCTGATTCGAATTAACCGATATATCGTCGTTACACAATTAATAAACGAAGCGGACCCACGCCGCAGGCAAGTCAAAGTGACACTAGATTGCTTTGCCGGTATATTCATGCAAAGCATTTGAACAAAGTAAATGTTCTGAATGCTACATCTAGTACTTTAGTACATATATATCGATGGTTATGTAGAATCTACTGACAGTACGGAAATTGGTTTGGTGTTAGCTTCATTTTGTAGAATTCACCTTGAGGTAAGACTAAGCTGACTACATCACGTATGGACCTGTTCAATGAGCTTAGACAGAGCTCCAAAAAAAATTGTTGATCACACAAAGTGTGGTCCCGTGTAGTAATAAAACACAAAAAAATCGGGGCAGTGCTTGGACCATCATGCTATCCGCACGTTCGTTACGTAGGAAAAGTACCGTACCGATAAACGTTTGTTGTCATACTTATATAGTTGGTCACGACAACATTCCAATAAATAGCCTGTGTGTTTCCTTCAGTACCCAAGTAAAGTTATTTCTACTTGCATGTTACGGAATACGTTTGTGTGATACTCTCAACGTATGCACATGCTAAGCGATCCAGACTGGCCATAGTTACGTCACGCCGTCGATTTCAGATAAATATTATAGTTGCAAAGAACTATTTAAAAGTGCAATTGCCTCGCTTCCTTGTTTATTCGAAGGATAAAGAAAGAAAAGGTCTTCAGGGTTTGGCAGACGTCCTGATCTCACCTCTTAGAGTAGCAACGCTTCTGTGATGTTTAGTTGGCATCACTGGCGTCTAATTCCTCCGACTAGACTTTTCCTATCAACCGGCAGGATTACATTTTACATTGTCCTTTTTCATTTTTAGTGCCCAAGTTTAAGCATCAATGCTAATATCCTGTTAAATCTATTTAGACTAAAAAGTGGCCTTCGGGCTCCAGGAGGAAGGTATTTGCCTGCAGTTACTTTTTTCTTCTCTACTAATATAAAATGTTAAATCGTTAATTCTTTACGAAATAAAATTAATTGTTTCATCATAATTAAGTAACTTTATTGAAGTACTTAACTATTTAAAACACTTGAAACTCTATCTATTAATTATTTGATTGATGTTCGCATTGAAAGTTAAAGTAAAATAAATTCTTATCAAATCTAATTTACTTAGACAAAACGTAATCAAAGGTAACTGAAAGCTAAGTTTTTAATATTAATTCCATCATGAGTAATCTTATAAAACGTTTATAAAAAGATTTCTTTATTTAATTTAGTTTTCATTATAAGAATGAAAAGTTTATTTTATATTGAGAAAAGTGTTAATTTTATAAAGTAACACTTGGCACTGGCACTCATAATTAATTTATAAAGAATACTAAGCTGCAAACAAGTTTTTGAATGAAATATTGTTTGTATCTTTTGATTAGTAGATATACTTTGTTGGTTTGGACATGAATGGGTGTGCTTAATTTTTATGCTTTACAGTATGCACCGAAAAAAATATGGGCTCATGCAGCTATCGATTGGGTACAAGGCGGTCGGCGACGACAAGGCCGACTTAAACGAAGACGGCGAGATGATCTAGGACCTAGAGATTTGTCAGTGATCACAGAGATTTATGGAAATTCCAGGGGTGAGGCCTTTGGCCAGTAGTGAGACACCTTATGCTGACTAACAAAAAATTATCACTTGAATAATTTTAAAACTGTGTTTACCGAGCTTTGGTAACTACTTCTTGAAGATTGGGTGACTGATTGTCGGCTACGAATCAGCTAAAATTTATTTGATAAATAGTCAGTTACTGAGTAAATCCATGTGATTTATTAAACATTAAATGAGATTTATAAATACATACATACATAGTCTCACGCCTATAACCCCGAAGAGGTAGGCAGAGGTGTATTTCTACACCCACTTTTCGCCAGATATACTTTAGTCCCACGTAATAAGCGGCGAGCCTATTGCCGTACCGGGCACATTGCCAGACTTCGTGCTGCTACTGAGAATTTCGTGACAGAAAGACCACGGAGATTTATAAAGCATATTTGAAAAATATGATGGAGTATCCTGACCTGATAACCACCTATTTAAAAATACTTTTGTGTAACTGTACACCAGGATGTTTCAGCGGAGACTACATTAAATTTAGTGTAGTTAGGGACAATAAAGAAGCAATTTAACATATGGGGTGACAAAAGCTATATATCATTTAATCAATTGTATAACATGTGTATATGCTAGATATTTGAGAGTGGAACTAGCGCGTCTAAATGCACGGTGTAACCAGAATAAGTGCTTATTTGTACTGATAATTTATTTAGTGTTTCTCACAAGCTCGATGTAGCTCACATATCTATAATATGAAAATGAATCGCTAAATATGTTGCTTAGCACAAATCTCGAGAGCAGCTAAACTACACTTATTCTTTTTTTATAATATTCCTTGAAGTACGAGGATGGTTCTTACGGAGCGAAAAATTAAAAAAAAAAATAATTAAAGAATCTACTTTTAGGCAGTACGAAATTCGCCGGGTCAGCTAGTCTATATAAAACTCAAAGAGCACTTTGTCTGTACATTGAATATTTTTGCGAAATTTCAATTGAATTGTGACATGTTATAAATATCGAACACAAAACATTTTTTTTTGAATTATTGTCTGTCTGTCTGTGTGTTTGTTAAATCATCACGCAATAACCAGTGAACGGATGCGGTTTTCACCAATATGTTGCCCGAAGACCCGATTACAATCTTGGACAACAATCATCACGCTATCATCTATAGGAGCCTAGCAGTGTCATTCAATAAATTTAATAGACTTGAATTCAAGCAACACACTAAATTATTTGTATCGAGATAGTGACAAACGCATAGTTTGTGTCTTTGGTTAACATTTAGTCTTTAGTTTATCAGAATCCGTTTATTCTGTCAAAAGTTATCGCAATTTAAAATATATACATGTCCACATTGGTTATCAAGTGATTCGGACTCAATTTGGACAAAAGTTTATTTTTACTTTTTTCTAATATTTTATATTGTCAGCGCTGGATGTTAACACCGACTTTTAATTTTGCCAGCGGTGCCATCTAGGGGTATTACTTAAAATTATTATTTTAGCAGCACTTTTGCCGACTTGCTCACAACAATAACTAGCTGGATTTAAAAACACGACATTTTTATGTTGTGCCTATGTGTTGGGCTCTTTAAAGGATGGCGACACCGAGAGCGTAATGAAAATAGGGTCTTGGAAAGAATTAAGGTAGAAAATCTACAAGAGAAAGATGTGAAAGATGAGTATAAACGAAGATTGATAGCAAAATTTGAGAGGTTCGATTGCATAAATGATATGGAAGAATTATGGCAGGCCTTTAAAGAAGAGGTAGTATGTGTAGCGTCTGAAGTATGTGGTGTGATCAAGAGAGGGAAAATACGAAAGGTTAAGAATACATGGTGGGACAAGGATGTACAATCAGCAGTGTCAGAGAAGAAGAAAGCTTGGTCAGATTGGTTGGCTGCCAGAGCAAATGAAAGAATGGGAAAAGCAACGAGTGTAGACATACATGAAGCAAGAAAGGAGTTTGTTAGGTCAAAAAGAATAGTGAAAGAAATGGTTAAAAGGAAAAAAGAGGAAAAGAAAGATGAGTTTGATAGCAGATTATCTAACGATTTCCAGAGAAACATTAAGTTTTTCTGGAAATCCGTTCGTGCAGTTCGAGGAAGAACTCAATCCTCAGAACACACATCCATCAGAGACGAGAACGGAAAGATAGTAAATGATGAATCTTGCGTGCTGAAGAGATGGAAAGAGTATTTTGAAAGTTTATTTGAAAGGTCGGCGATAGAGACACCGATAGCTGAAATGAATGGTAACGATAGCAATGATGAAAGCGTTATTGGCGTGGATGAGGTCGTGAAGGCACTGGGAAGTATGAAAGTAGGTAAGGCTGCAGGATATGATAGGATTACAGTCGAAATGCTGAAGGCTGGACAGGGCGTCATAGTTGGTCAGTTGCAGCGGTTATATAACTTGTGCTGGACCACCGGCCGAGTACCTAATGACTGGGCCACAGCTGTAGTTGTGCCTCTTTATAAAGGAAAAGGCTCGCAACAAGATTGCAAAAACTATAGAGGCATTAGCCTTCTCAGCATTGTTGGCAAATTGTATGCAAAGGTACTTATTGAAAGAGTTATGGAAGTAACCAACAAGAAAATATGGGATGTACAAGCGGGATTCCGAAAGGGTATGGGATGCACGGATCAGGTTTTTTCCTTGCGAAGCATAGCCGAAAAGTTTTTGGCCAAAGGTCAAAAGGTCTATTGCGCATTCGTGGATTTGGAAAAGGCTTACGATAAAGTGGTGAGGAATGAAATGTGGTCGGTGCTGTCAATGAATGGGGTAGACAGCAGCCTCATTCGAGCTCTGAAATCCCTTTATGAGGATTCTAGAGCTTGTGTGAGGATAAACGGGGCATACACTGACTGGTTTACCATCGAGAAAGGTGTTAGACAGGGATGTGTAGCGTCGCCGTGGCTGTTTAACCTGCCCCAGGAATTTATTTTTATAGCTTTACATACATTGCAATTCAATCTACCCTAGCATAAGAAATGCTCAAAAACATATGTTAATACCTATTCCATTTCCATCAAACACAAATAATTTCGTAGGTTTTTGTGTCTCGGTCAGATAATCAAAATTCAGGATGTTTAGCCTTATTTTTAATGGCCTTATATTGATATAGTATATTTTTTACGTATTTTTCTATAACTGCAAATTTATGTGTACTATGATGAAGTGTAAGTGTACCTACTGTTTTTAAAGTACCTAGGTATGTGTCACATTTATTTTATTTGAAATATTCATTAATATAGTAATTACGATCAATTAACTAAAAAGAAAAACACAAATTAGTCTTATACAAAATCAAATTGGTCTTAGAACATTAATCAAACTAAAACACTTTTAAAACCAATGCCTTCATCAAGTCGGTTCTTAGTCATATATTTTTACCTACAATCTCTTGTAATCGATGTCTGCATAGTAGTTAGTCTATGGTGGTAAATGACGTCACATAAAAATAAATAAATACATTGTTATGTGGTAATCTTAATATATAAAATCCTTGCGTTACTGACTGACTGACAGACACGCTACAGTCGAAACTATTGGGCGCAGGAAGCTGAAATTTGGCATGTATGTTCCTTGGGGACCGTAGGCGTGCACTAAGAAGGGATTTCCCGAAATTTCCACGGGATCGGCCAAAACGGGTAAATAAAAAAAATGCAGGCGTAGCTGCTGGCGTCCTCTAGTATGATATAATTAACTCTTTTTATTGCTTATATAATAAATAATATTAACTAGCGCTACTACAGATTCCAGTTCTGATTCGAATTAACCGATATATCGTCGTTACACAATTAATAAACGAAGCGGACCCACGCCGCAGGCAAGTCAAAGTGACACTAGATTGCTTTGCCGGTATATTCATGCAAAGCATTTGAACAAAGTAAATGTTCTGAATGCTACATCTAGTACTTTAGTACATATATATCGATGGTTATGTAGAATCTACTGACAGTACGGAAATTGGTTTGGTGTTAGCTTCATTTTGTAGAATTCACCTTGAGGTAAGACTAAGCTGACTACATCACGTATGGACCTGTTCAATGAGCTTAGACAGACCTCCAAAAAAAATTGTTGATCACACAAAGTGTGGTCCCGTGTAGTAATAAAACACAAAAAAATCGGGGCAGTGCTTGGACCATCATGCTATCCGCACGTTCGTTACGTAGGAAAAGTACCGTACCGATAAACGTTTGTTGTCATACTTATATAGTTGGTCACGACAACATTCCAATAAATAGCCTGTGTGTTTCCTTCAGTACCCAAGTAAAGTTATTTCTACTTGCATGTTACGGAATACGTTTGTGTGATACTCTCAACGTATGCACATGCTAAGCGATCCAGACTGGCCATAGTTACGTCACGCCGTCGATTTCAGATAAATATTATAGTTGCAAAGAACTATTTAAAAGTGCAATTGCCTCGCTTCCTTGTTTATTCGAAGGATAAAGAAAGAAAAGGTCTTCAGGGTTTGGCAGACGTCCTGATCTCACCTCTTAGAGTAGCAACGCTTCTGTGATGTTTAGTTGGCATCACTGGCGTCTAATTCCTCCGACTAGACTTTTCCTATCAACCGGCAGGATTACATTTTACATTGTCCTTTTTCATTTTTAGTGCCCAAGTTTAAGCATCAATGCTAATATCCTGTTAAATCTATTTAGACTAAAAAGTGGCCTTCGGGCTCCAGGAGGAAGGTATTTGCCTGCAGTTACTTTTTTCTTCTCTACTAATATAAAATGTTAAATCGTTAATTCTTTACGAAATAAAATTAATTGTTTCATCATAATTAAGTAACTTTATTGAAGTACTTAACTATTTAAAACACTTGAAACTCTATCTATTAATTATTTGATTGATGTTCGCATTGAAAGTTAAAGTAAAATAAATTCTTATCAAATCTAATTTACTTAGACAAAACGTAATCAAAGGTAACTGAAAGCTAAGTTTTTAATATTAATTCCATCATGAGTAATCTTATAAAACGTTTATAAAAAGATTTCTTTATTTAATTTAGTTTTCATTATAAGAATGAAAAGTTTATTTTATATTGAGAAAAGTGTTAATTTTATAAAGTAACACTTGGCACTGGCACTCATAATTAATTTATAAAGAATACTAAGCTGCAAACAAGTTTTTGAATGAAATATTGTTTGTATCTTTTGATTAGTAGATATACTTTGTTGGTTTGGACATGAATGGGTGTGCTTAATTTTTATGCTTTACAGTATGCACCGAAAAAAATATGGGCTCATGCAGCTATCGATTGGGTACAAGGCGGTCGGCGACGACAAGGCCGACTTAAACGAAGACGGCGAGATGATCTAGGACCTAGAGATTTGTCAGTGATCACAGAGATTTATGGAAATTCCAGGGGTGAGGCCTTTGGCCAGTAGTGAGACACCTTATGCTGACTAACAAAAAATTATCACTTGAATAATTTTAAAACTGTGTTTACCGAGCTTTGGTAACTACTTCTTGAAGATTGGGTGACTGATTGTCGGCTACGAATCAGCTAAAATTTATTTGATAAATAGTCAGTTACTGAGTAAATCCATGTGATTTATTAAACATTAAATGAGATTTATAAATACATACATACATAGTCTCACGCCTATAACCCCGAAGAGGTAGGCAGAGGTGTATTTCTACACCCACTTTTCGCCAGATATACTTTAGTCCCACGTAATAAGCGGCGAGCCTATTGCCGTACCGGGCACATTGCCAGACTTCGTGCTGCTACTGAGAATTTCGTGACAGAAAGACCACGGAGATTTATAAAGCATATTTGAAAAATATGATGGAGTATCCTGACCTGATAACCACCTATTTAAAAATACTTTTGTGTAACTGTACACCAGGATGTTTCAGCGGAGACTACATTAAATTTAGTGTAGTTAGGGACAATAAAGAAGCAATTTAACATATGGGGTGACAAAAGCTATATATCATTTAATCAATTGTATAACATGTGTATATGCTAGATATTTGAGAGTGGAACTAGCGCGTCTAAATGCACGGTGTAACCAGAATAAGTGCTTATTTGTACTGATAATTTATTTAGTGTTTCTCACAAGCTCGATGTAGCTCACATATCTATAATATGAAAATGAATCGCTAAATATGTTGCTAAGCACAAATCTCGAGAGCAGCTAAACTACACTTATTCTTTTTTTATAATATTCCTTGAAGTACGAGGATGGTTCTTACGGAGCGAAAAATTAAAAAAAAAAATAATTAAAGAATCTACTTTTAGGCAGTACGAAATTCGCCGGGTCAGCTAGTCTATATAAAACTCAAAGAGCACTTTGTCTGTACATTGAATATTTTTGCGAAATTTCAATTGAATTGTGACATGTTATAAATATCGAACACAAAACATTTTTTTTTGAATTATTGTCTGTCTGTCTGTGTGTTTGTTAAATCATCACGCAATAACCAGTGAACGGATGCGGTTTTCACCAATATGTTGCCCGAAGACCCGATTACAATCTTGGACAACAATCATCACGCTATCATCTATAGGAGCCTAGCAGTGTCATTCAATAAATTTAATAGACTTGAATTCAAGCAACACACTAAATTATTTGTATCGAGATAGTGACAAACGCATAGTTTGTGTCTTTGGTTAACATTTAGTCTTTAGTTTATCAGAATCCGTTTATTCTGTCAAAAGTTATCGCAATTTAAAATATATACATGTCCACATTGGTTATCAAGTGATTCGGACTCAATTTGGACAAAAGTTTATTTTTACTTTTTTCTAATATTTTATATTGTCAGCGCTGGATGTTAACACCGACTTTTAATTTTGCCAGCGGTGCCATCTAGGGGTATTACTTAAAATTATTATTTTAGCAGCACTTTTGCCGACTTGCTCACAACAATAACTAGCTGGATTTAAAAACACGACATTTTTATGTTGTGCCTATGTGTTGGGCTCTTTAAAGGATGGCGACACCGAGAGCGTAATGAAAATAGGGTCTTGGAAAGAATTAAGGTAGAAAATCTACAAGAGAAAGATGTGAAAGATGAGTATAAACGAAGATTGATAGCAAAATTTGAGAGGTTCGATTGCATAAATGATATGGAAGAATTATGGCAGGCCTTTAAAGAAGAGGTAGTATGTGTAGCGTCTGAAGTATGTGGTGTGATCAAGAGAGGGAAAATACGAAAGGTTAAGAATACATGGTGGGACAAGGATGTACAATCAGCAGTGTCAGAGAAGAAGAAAGCTTGGTCAGATTGGTTGGCTGCCAGAGCAAATGAAAGAATGGGAAAAGCAACGAGTGTAGACATACATGAAGCAAGAAAGGAGTTTGTTAGGTCAAAAAGAATAGTGAAAGAAATGGTTAAAAGGAAAAAAGAGGAAAAGAAAGATGAGTTTGATAGCAGATTATCTAACGATTTCCAGAGAAACATTAAGTTTTTCTGGAAATCCGTTCGTGCAGTTCGAGGAAGAACTCAATCCTCAGAACACACATCCATCAGAGACGAGAACGGAAAGATAGTAAATGATGAATCTTGCGTGCTGAAGAGATGGAAAGAGTATTTTGAAAGTTTATTTGAAAGGTCGGCGATAGAGACACCGATAGCTGAAATGAATGGTAACGATAGCAATGATGAAAGCGTTATTGGCGTGGATGAGGTCGTGAAGGCACTGGGAAGTATGAAAGTAGGTAAGGCTGCAGGATATGATAGGATTACAGTCGAAATGCTGAAGGCTGGACAGGGCGTCATAGTTGGTCAGTTGCAGCGGTTATATAACTTGTGCTGGACCACCGGCCGAGTACCTAATGACTGGGCCACAGCTGTAGTTGTGCCTCTTTATAAAGGAAAAGGCTCGCAACAAGATTGCAAAAACTATAGAGGCATTAGCCTTCTCAGCATTGTTGGCAAATTGTATGCAAAGGTACTTATTGAAAGAGTTATGGAAGTAACCAACAAGAAAATATGGGATGTACAAGCGGGATTCCGAAAGGGTATGGGATGCACGGATCAGGTTTTTTCCTTGCGAAGCATAGCCGAAAAGTTTTTGGCCAAAGGTCAAAAGGTCTATTGCGCATTCGTGGATTTGGAAAAGGCTTACGATAAAGTGGTGAGGAATGAAATGTGGTCGGTGCTGTCAATGAATGGGGTAGACAGCAGCCTCATTCGAGCTCTGAAATCCCTTTATGAGGATTCTAGAGCTTGTGTGAGGATAAACGGGGCATACACTGACTGGTTTACCATCGAGAAAGGTGTTAGACAGGGATGTGTAGCGTCGCCGTGGCTGTTTAACCTCTTCATGGACAGTTGTTTGCAAGATTTAAAACATAGTGACTGCGGATTAAGGATGAATGGGTTACTCGTCAAATGCCTCCTTTATGCTGATGATCAGGTAATACTTGCATCTTCAGCGGAGGAGTTGCAGGAGCTGGTAGCAATCATGCATGGTGCGTTAGAGAGCGGAATGAAAGTGAATGTAAGTAAAACGAAAGTTATGGTTTTTGAAAAGGAGGAATGCGTTACGGCTTGTAATGTTTTGATCGATGGACAGCGAGTGAAACAAGTGAATGAGTTTGTTTACTTAGGTACGTTGTTTACAAGAGATGATAAGAATGAAGATATTGAAAGGAGAGTTAATGCAGGTAATAGTGTGAATGAAGCTCTGAAAGCGTTTATGAACAGTCAAAACGTGTCCAAAAAGGCACATTTGGCTGTACATAGAGGCGTGTTAGTGCCTACCCTTATGTATGGTAGTGAAAGTTGGGTATGGCAGAAGAGATTTGAAAGTAAAATAAATGCTGTAGAAATGAGAGCACTGAGAAGTATGTGTGGTGTGTCTTTGACCGACAGAGTAAAGAATTGTGTGATACGAGAGTGGTGTGGGGTAAAAGAAGATGTAGTGACAAGCATTGAGAAAGGCATGTTAAGATGGTTTGGGCACATGGAGAGGATGGATGACGATAGACTGACAAAGAAGATATATAAGGCAAGTGTGAATGGAACAGGACAAAGGGGAAGACCTAGGCGGACGTTCTCTGACCAGATTGGAGACATCCTGAAAAAAGGACAAGTCAGAAGTACCCTTAACAGAAGAGCATGCATGAGAAACTTGATGGGAGTGAGTGAAGCAAGTGAGGTATGTCAGGATCGTTGCAAATGGCGTTCCGTAGTCTCTGCCTACCCCTCCGGGAAACAGGCGTGAGTCTATGTATGGATGTATGTATGTATGTGTTGCATATTCTGAATTACATTATTACTGCAAATTTTAACCAACAATTCGATCAGTTGCTGTTCAGTAGTTTTTGCGTGTAAGAGATATATAACTACTAATAATAAACATCCATCCTCATCATTGGTACCTACGTATTATAAATTAAGTAATAATTATGTAATCCGGCCAGATAGTATTTATTAAAAGAAAGAGCTAAGAATTTAGGTGACAGGTACAGGTTACTACTTTTCTAATACAGTAAGAAAGAAACTTAAATATGAGAGTGAGTTTCATCAACCGAACATTATGTTATTTTACATTATCAAGGCCACTGAAAGGGATACTTGAAGGATACCGACTTCCACGCGGGCGAAGCCGCGGGCACAGCTAGTTATTAGATAAAGTTCAAATTTGGGAAGACATGAAACTATTTACGATTTGAATTTGGTTTTGTAATCAATATCTATCTGAGCGTAAGTTCAATACATTAAGCCTAACATTTTACACAGCAATACATCATAATCATCATGATCATCGTCCTGGCGTTATCGCAAGTAAGTGCACATTAATGCATCAACAAACAAGTGCCAAAGAGCAGTTTTATTGCAAACGTTATCTTTCAACTTTTATTTCATACTAGCGACCCACCCCGGCTTCGCACGGGTGCAATGTTATGCTTGTATTATACATATAAACCTTCCTCTTGAATCATTCTATCTATTAAAAAAACCGCATTGAAATCCGTTGTATAGTTTTAAAGATTTAAGCATACATAGGGATAGACAGACAGAAGACAGTCTTTGTTTTATACTATGTAGTGATGATGTGGAGATAATTTAATGACGCTAGCATTTTTTTATATTTGTACCTACTTAACGAAATAATTAAAGAAACAAGGATGTGTTCCCTTCATACGTGTAAAATGTGGATACCTCGTATATCCCGGTTTGTATTAGGGCCTGTTGTCGAACAGCAGCGGCGGGCGACAGGGGCAACCATTTCGATGTCCATGTCACGCTCAACTCAGCCGTGGCCGTTAACGCGTCACAGTAGAAGCGTCATGGTCATCGAAATCACTGTCGCTGCCGCCCGGCGATTTTATTTCTGGTCAGACCGTTAGGATATTCAGGATTGCAGACAGCGGCGTCGAAATATAAAAAAGGGTAAAAAACTCTTTTAGGGCATAAACATCAAAGCTTTGACAGACCTTTCAAATAACTTCACATTCCCTTTGTGCGATATTTAGATAAAAAAGTGTATAGAACAGGCGATCAAGGGCTGACCAATGCGATTATTGGAATATGTTAGAACGAAATGAAGTTGTTGGATAAATTGTTATATCGATCGTTTCCGTAAGTTTATAAGCTTTTACTGCTTGTATGAATCGACATGATAAAAGTGGACGTAGTTATCACGCATAGAACAGCGTTCATATACCAAGGGTTTGCAGTGGACTGAAAACTGCTATTCTAATAATATTCAGATACAACTTTTAAGGTCCTATGCAAAAAGAGGGATTTATAAGTCTGACGTGTCTGTGTTTCTATTTAAGGCATTAGCTTGTGTAGTCTATAGGTAATGTTTGTTGGTTATAATTATATTTCTAATAGTAAGAATCAGGACTTCACCCAGACCATCTGTAGGTAAACCTACAGATGGTCTGGGTGAAGTCCTGATTCTTGAGGCACTTATCTATAATTTCCTAACAATATTGGCAATGGTAAAGTCCATTGACTTCTCACAACTTACATCTCGAATACCGCAAGTAAAAACATAAAGATGTTCAACAAACCGCGATACCAGTCTGACGAACTTTGCCGAATAAAAACTCATAAAGGGATTCTCCTTGGAAATAAATGAGTCTCTCCGAGGTACTTTGGGCTGTTTGCCGCCAACACCATAATAATAATAAATTCTTGTGTCAACGTTTTCGGGTATGCAAGTGATCTGATTGAAGGTGACGAAGTTAAGGTGAGTGAATACGATATGGAGTCAGTCAAAGAAACGGACTGTTTGATATTGTCTGCTCTGAGATTGTTTTTTTATATTATGCAAGACTATTTACCAGGGCTATTTAAAGTACAAATTAAAGCAGGTTTTGCTGTTTCCCGCTTTCGTCCTCACCGTTGGTTTCTTTTAATAATTGTGTTGGTTACCCGATCCGATTTTGTCCTATAACGAGTTCTTAGCTGACCCTACTACTTGTGAAGTTCCAGCTCCAGGGCTCAGTCATCTTTAAAATTTCGTGTTTAATTTGTGTGAATGAGTGAGTCATATTTTGCTTTTATATGCAAACATATCGTCAGTCGTTTTATGGGTTCCACGGGTTTGTAGAATCTATTATGGTTTATACAAAACCTTACTAGCTATCATCTTACTACTAAGAACTGATAAAACTTTGTAAAAATAAGCTGGTATCCAATCAAGATTTTCTGAGAATAATAAACGCTTTCACCCGATAACACAAATATCTATTTAAGTAAAATTCTTTCGTTACTGATTGACTGACGTACAACGCAAAGACAAAATTACTAGGCGCAAAAAGAAAAAAAATGTGAATGAAGAATATGTGTTCCTTGGGGACAGTAAGGGTGCACTAAGAAGGATTTTCGCAAAATTAACTCTTAGTCAGAGAGATACGGTTTCTCCCCTGTAGGATCTCCATCTTGTCGTGGTGGGGGGGGGGGGGGCCTCAGTAGGCTATGCGGGATCCCGGGAGTGGACGCTCCGCGTAGGCTTGGCTTGCCTGCGCAGGATGCGTCCAAGGGTGCGGGTACGGGGGACAGTTCTGTCTGTCCCTCGCAGTCGTGTGTGATCGCGGGAGAAGAGGCGTGTCGGTGTTGCGTTTACGCGCGCCCTGTCTCACGCGACCAAATGGGGGCGACCTTAACGCAGATCTCCAAAGAATAGTGGAATGGGCTGAAACCAATTGTCTTGCTCTCAATCCCTCTAAAACTAAATACATGGTGTTTGGCACACCAAATAATGTAAGTCGTATTCGACTCCCTCCAATTACCGTCATGGGCGAGACAATCACAAAAGTAGAAGAGGCTCGTAACCTTGGGCTTATTATGGACTCAGGGCTTCGATACGAGAAGCATGTAACTGAAGCCGTACGTAATTGCTTCTATAGATTGAAAGTCCTGTATAAAATGCGTCCGTATTTATCTGAGGAATTACGCATCCCACTGATAGAAACAGTTGTCCTATCCAAATTAAATTATGTCAATACAGTGTACGGCCTGCGCCTTTTGTCTCGCACGGATCGCCTTATTCAGAGGTTACAGAATGCTTGCGCCCGTTTCTGCTTTAAAATACCATATAGAAGCCATGTTACACCTTTTTTGAATGCTCACTATATTTTAAAAATAAAAATCGAGGCGTAAGCTTCATCTAGCAGCGCTCATGTTCGGGGTGGTCAAGCTCAAGAGCCACAGTACCTGTATGAGAAACTTGTCTGGGTTAATAGTGGGCGGGACCGACTAAATAGACAATGTGCGCGACAACTTGCCGTAATGCCTCACAAGACCACGGCATTCAGAGGCAGCTTCCGCTATGCGGCATCCAAGGTCTGGAATAAGATCCCGCCGCCTATCAGGCGACTCAATTCTATCGATACGTTTAAGAAACGTTTACGCCAGTACCTTATGGATGCGCAGCGGGAGTTGGACATGGTAAATTCAAATACATCATTAATATAAGCGGAATTGATATTGTTCAGTATATAGTTAAGAGACTACTATGGACATGTGTGTGTGTGTGTATGTGTGTATGCTGTATGTGTATTTGATATATACTTGTGTGATGGTTTGTTATGCGTGCGTCACTTAAGGATCTGGTTGAAAATCAGCGTCAGCCTTCGGGCTGGCATATGCTGAACCATACAAAATAAATTAGCGGGTCTTAATCGCGTACAACTAACTTATTTAAGGTATAAATACCTATTTGGTTCCGACGTTTCGCTCGTCTTGCACCTAGCGTGGTCGCGGAGAGACTGATGAGAGCTCAGCGCCGTCTTGTGGAAGTGCGGGTTTCGGCATCTACCCTCACTTGGTCTTTTTTTAAATTCGCAATGTCGGTACTCCGACACACTACACTAATGACGTCTACACACTATTGAGATTTATCACTGCGGCGGTGTCTACACTTGCTGATGACTGGATTCCAAGTAGCCGATAATCTATATCCATCCTCCCGGTTGAAATTGTTATCTTTCTTGATTTCTACCGCTTCACGTACTATCCTGGAGTAATAGTGAAGATCGGTGGATAAGACTTGTGGTTGATGCAGTTCTATCCAGTGGTTTGGTCCAGACTCCAACAAATGCTCAGCTATCGCCGACTTATTAATCTGTCGGTTTTTTACAGCTGTGATATGTTCCTTTACTCTTTCAGCGATTGTACGCTTAGTCTGCCCGATATATGAACTACCACAGCTGCAATCGACTTTGTAGACGCCAGGTGTTTGGAGAGGAATGACATCCTTTGGGGTACGCAGATTGTGTGCAATCTTAGAGAGCGGACTGTATACAGTCTTGATGGAGTATTTCTTGAGTTTGTCCGTACCTGGCGTCTACAAAGTCGATTGCAGCTGTGGTAGTTCATATATCGGGTAGACTAAGCGTACAATCGCTGAAAGAGTAAAGGAACATATCACAGCTGTAAAAAACCGACAGATTAATAAGTCGGCGATAGCTGAGCATTTGTTGGAGTCTGGACCAGGGCCGTGAAAGTTCCATACATGGATAAATTTCATATAATCAGCGCCATCTACCGATGAGTGCAAGAACTAAAGAAAAAGCGATAACTGAACGGTCATTTCGCCAACTTTGATAAGATCTGGCGCAGTGGGAGCGTGCTCTGCTCATAAATTAGTTGTCCGTGGATCGGATCCACGCTTACCAAGAATTACATTTTGTGATTTTAATTTTTTTACTTTCAAATTGCATATTTTACATAATAGTTGTCATTTACTTATTTATTAACACCGAAATTCAACATTTATTTTATTTTGAAAAATGAATCCACTACTAACGCCATCTATACGATCGGAATAAAAATAAAATTGTTTGTACGCCATCTAGCGTAGAGGATGCCTATTGAACTTTTTCCTTAGAGGGAGTTGCGCATCTATACTAGTATATCTGTATAATCTATGGTCTGGACCAAACCACTGGATAGAACTGCATCAACCACAAGTCTCATCCACCGATCGTCACTATTACTCCAGGATAGTACGTGAAGCGGTAGAAATCAAGAAACATAACAATTTCAACCGGGAGGATGGATATAGATTATTGGCTACTTCGAATCCAGTTATCAGCAAGTGTAGACACCGCCGCAGTGATAAATCTCAACAGTGTGTAGACGTCATTAGTGTAGTGTGTCGGAGTACCGACATTGCGAACTTAAATAAAGACCAAGTGAGGGTAGGTGCCGAAACGTTTACTTCCACTTTTATATGTATTTTAGTGTTTTTGTGTATTTTTTTGTATATTTATTGGCGTTCATTGTGCAGAGTCTAAATAAATTTATTTTCTTCTTTCTTCTTTCTTTCTTCTCATTCGATGCGTTGCGGTGGGGCCGCAGAGAAAGAGGAGATGCGGTGTTGTCAGGTTGCCGTTCTCCCTATCCTCTGCGGCCGTTTTAGTGCCTGCGGACGGGGCGCTGGGGCTACTCCCCGTCCGCCAAAGAGCAAGGAGGCGGCGTAGTGTCCGCGCCGCCTCCCAAGTCATAACAAGACGGGGCCCGCCAACACCAGCGGCGGGCCGATCCCGGGCGGGGTCACGGAAAAGTATGCTATTCCCGAATCGCGTGACTCCGCCACTACACGGGACCCGTAGAGACACCGCGGTGGTTTTAGTGGGTATGCCCCGAACGCCTTTAGGGGAGAGCCTCCAAACACGTCCTTAGCCCATCCCAAGCCCGGTAGATCACATTCTGCCGAGTTGGCGTCGAGTTGAGATGGCTCATAGTAAACAAAAAAAAGGCAGATACGGTTGTATCTGCCTTTTTTTTAAATTAAAATACAATGTGCAAGCATTCATGTGAGCATCACCTAGTCTTATCTTATACTAAAAAACTAATATAAAGCTGAAGAGTTTGTTTGTTTGTTTGGTTGAACGCGCTAATCTCAGGAACTACTGGTCCGATTTTAAAAATTCTTTCAGTGTTAGATAGCCCATTTATTGAGAAAGGCTATAGGCTATATAACATCGCGCTATGAGTGACGGGAGCCGAGCAGTAGCCTTAAATAACGCGGGTGTAACCGCGGGCATCCTCTAGTACCTCAGAACAGAAAAAACATTAGAAATGGTATGCACCCAAATTACTATAGGAACCGCTGTCGCCAAACTCACACAAGTAAACCGATAATCATATATTGCACTACAAAGAAACAATTCGTTTGATTCGTAGTTTAATTTTATTCAAAACTAGCCTACTTCACAGATTTGGAAATAAACCCTGCAGACCTACAAATAAGATTTATTTTGCTTTAGCGGTAGAACGTATTTACGATCTATAGTCATACTCATATCATACTAGATTCGATTTACGAGTCAATTCCGCTACTCAACCATAGATGGCGGTTTTCTCAGTTGTAGCAATTATAATCTTAATTGCATTAGGCATAAGGTTGACATTTGCGTGATCGGTCGGTTTCTGCTTCTACTCGGTTAGGGCCGTACCACGTAGCACATTGGATTACTTTATCGATATCGATAGATGATGTGATATTTTGTTCAATATAATATGCAAAAAATAAGACTTGACGGGAGTATATTTTTTATTTGGCACACAAACAGTTGTACATTTTAAACAATCATAAAGACACAAAGACCGACAGACAATTAGTTATAAAATTAAATAAAAGTGCAAAAAACATAAAAAATACAGGGTGTAAAAAGACCCTTAACGAAAACTGAAACCCCATATTGTATCAATCATTACGAACATTTTTTGCTTCGGCATCGTACCTGGGAAATTACTGGTTCAGGAGATATTGAGGCTCAAAGTTACTATGGAAGTTTTGTAATTAGATACAAAATCGATGCATTTACCCCGCTAACCTGTTCTATAGATGTCCTATGCACCCAAAGCTTAGTAGGTAATTCGAAAATTGCACGCACGCATTTTTTATAGCGGCTTGAAAAAGTGAAAACTTAAAAAAAAAGCCGTTTCCCAGGTTTTATTTTTGGTTAGTATGACTTGGCATGATGTCCAAAACGCTTAGACTTCGGCTTGGTGATGGGTCTTGTGACACCCTGTATATTTGTGAAGGAATTGGCGTCTGGAAAGTCTTATTTTTAATTTTAATAAATGGTGTATGCGAACAGTTACAACTTTTCAACTATTGCCTTCATCAAATCGGTAACGTGATTGGCCGCAGGAAATTCGCCAATTTGATGGGAGGCAATATCGTTAATAAAAGAGCTCCTAAGAACTTTTGCATTATTTGTGTTATCGCCACTTCTTTATGAAAAACTATTATGTCAACGTTTTTTTTTAATGTTGCCGCTGTTTGGCATATTTTTACGACATCTGGCGAAGGATACAACAAACCACCTTGATCTTTTGCAATAATGAATTTGTGGAACGGTTGAAAATAATGTGTCACTAATGCATCAGCACAGACATCACAGTTATTTTTTTTATTAATATCCGGGCATTGTTACCAGCAATATGGCCTATTGCTTGATTACTAAAATCAAAAAAGTGCCCTCCTAGTTCTTCAATTTCTGAATCGCCCTCAATTACTTCGTATTGTGACAAATTTTTAACTATACTACTTCTATTTATCTTTTCAACAGCTGACGAACAGTTTAATATTGATATTTCTTGTAACGCAATACAGTTGCCTCTGTTAGTATCTTTTAATTGGACATGGATTAATATTTTTTTATAGGCAGATGTAAATTGTCTGGAAGTTGGGTTATTGTTAGCTAAAGGTAGAATTCCGTGCATCGCGATCGATCGCAGCCGCGCGCGGCCTACGACTGTCGTCGATCGCTCGCGACAATAGTCAAAGTATGAAAATCTATGGCACCACTGCCGAGGCCCGCGACTGACGCGTGCGGCCGACGAAGGTCGTGAGCCGCGCGCGGCAGTGTCTTGAAATTAGTAGTAATGAAAAAAACATTCGGGAGTTTTGCCGACTATACAGGGTTTAAAAAGACCCTTAACGAAAACTGAAATCCCATGTTGTACCAATCACTACGAACATTTTCTACTTCGGCACCATACCAGGGAAATTACTGGTTCAGAAGATATTGAAGCTCAAAGTTAGTATGGAATTTTTCTAATTCGGTACAAAATCGATGCATTTACCCCGCCAATATGTTCTTTAGATGCCCTGTAAGCCCATGGAGAAGTAGGTTTTTCGAGCATTGCACGCGCTTTTAATTGCGGTTTAAAAAATGAGAAAGCTTTAAAAAAATAAAACGTTTCCCAGGTATTATTTTTGGTTAGTATGACTTGGCATGATGTCCACAACGAGTAGACTTCGGCTTGGTGATGGGTCTTGTGACACTCTGTATAAAAACAATTCAATTTTGTATTATAGTTCCAAACTTCCAACATTTTTTTTCATTAGGTACAATATAATTGCTTTTGAATCAATATTTGCTAGTATCCTTTTTTATTTCTGCTTTTAAAGATAGGGTCGATTGGTACTCTAGTTTCATAATATAGCAACAGCAGCTCGTCATTCTCCTCTTCTTCTTCAAGGATGTCAATTAGCATTTCGACCATGATTTTGACTTCGCTAGACACACGTCTAGAGGGAACTGAAGAACAACATCTACTTATTTCAAGACACTGCCGCGCGCGGCTCACGACATTCGTCGGCCGCGCGCGTCAGTCGCGGGCCTCGGCAGCGGTGCCATACATTTTCATACTTTGACTATTGTCGCGAGCGATCGACGACAGTCGTAGGCCGCGCGCGGCTGCGATCGATCGCGATGCACGGAGTTCTACCTTAAGTGATCCTGACTAAATTGATAAATTACAATAATTACGTTACTATTCGAAACATTGATTATATTTTTGTAACAAAGTATCTATTAGATTCAATCTAATACGCCTCTTAAAATAAATTACGTGAATGAACAAAGCCGACATTATACTTGGATTGTAATGTAATACTAAATAATAAAAACATAATTATGTTACTACATACACACAACACCATCTAAGCAGAGCTTGTACTATGGGTACTAGACAATGTATAAACATACATATATTCTTTTTTTTTATTTGTACCTACATATAGTAAATTATACATAGAAACACCCACCCAAATAAACAATTAATTAAAATAAACATTTCGTAAATTATTTATTTCCGTGTTTCGATATCAATCGATAAATTTAATATTCGACTTGACCACATCACTAAATGAGTAGCGCTGAATTTTCGAGAATGTTCTATTGAATAGAATCAATCCAAAATAAACTTTATCTTCGTTGTATAAGGTTTATTTTTACTAACCGTTCAAATAAATATTTGTTAATTGAAACAAATTAAGACTTTTATTGAAAACAATGAAAATTGTACTTACTGATGGTACGAAACACCTCCATTTTTAAGGTTTTTTCTCCTGCTATCATTTTTGCTCTTCAAAACGGCACAAAACGGCATAGCTAGAGAAATGTGAATGTGTCACGAAACGAGCCACTCGACGCGATGTAAGAACGTGACTGGGGCCAGTTAAGCGTTACAACGCTTAATTGTGACACGCGTGCCACGCCTACTTACCATTTCCAGTGTATTTTCTCTTCCGTGTCTAGTACTAATATATTAAGCTGAAGAGTTTGCTTGCTTGTTTGTTTGGTTGAACGCGCTAATCGCGGGAACTACTGGTCAGATTTGAAAAATTATTTCAGTGTTAGATAGCCCATTTATCGAGGAAGGCTATAAGCTATACAGCATCACGCGATTATAATGGTTACAGAATTATATAATATGTCGATTAAAAAAATTGGCTCTGAGCTTTACTGCTTTTCTTAGATGAGGCATTCGTGATATAAATATATATTATATTAATACGGTTAGACGATTGATCGTTAATGCGATTATACTTTGTTAAATTATGTATAATTGTTCTCAAATTTTAAAATCGATTACAGCAGTTTTTCAAAGCCATAGATAAGCTGATATAGCTTTTTACATGAATCAGAAGTCTTGATTTACAATGTTCGCGGTTTTCCTCGCAGATAAGATTTTATTATTTAATGAGCATTATGTTGAATCGAAATTACATACCTTGACTAGAAAGGATTTGATTTGCAAGATAAATATGTTCATCCTGCAATCGCAATGAGAACAGACGAGCAACAGAATTCATGGCGACTCTTTTCAATCACCAAGCTTACAATTTACATAGGAAGACAAACGACCAAGCCGGTCACCTGATGGCAAGCGATCAACGCTGCCCATAGACATCTGCAATGCTCGAAGTAACACAAGTACGTTTCCGAACTTTACAAAAAGAATAAGCATGGTTCTAAAAACGTGTTTAACGATATAATTACTGACACATCTAACTACTGCTACTTCAATGAAACAGTCAGTCAATAAACGATCAGCGACTGTCGTACTTCCCAACAACTATTTTACAGTGGATCGGCGCCAATAACGCCTCATCCAATTACGTCCGAAGTTAGTTTACATTCAACATTCTGATCTGCAAACGGTAATAGATTTGGATATATGGGCCATTTTTAATCATGGTGGACAATTCATCTAGTAAATTGGAAACATTAATTTAAAGGTATTGCCATCTACGTAATTGATAGCATTCTGGCGTGCTATCAATTATTTGCCGCCTTGATATTATGTGCTTATAACTAGGAGAATTTGAACAATAGAACATACAAAAACATTCGTATTTCGCCAGAGGATAAGCAGATGCATAAAGTGCATCACAAACGAGAAAAGACAAAACAAATTATATATTTGCGAAGTATAAAGCCCTAGACCAACTCGCCTAGTCAGCGT
Source organism: Euclidia mi (assembly GCA_944739405.2). Lineage (NCBI taxonomy): Eukaryota > Metazoa > Arthropoda > Insecta > Lepidoptera > Erebidae > Euclidia > Euclidia mi. The sequence continues at coordinate 14,336,839 of OX123183.2, read as the reverse complement.
GTTATAGTAGGCCAAATTCTCCTAAAGAATCATTTTTGTATATTGTAACATTCAAGATGCAGGTTGTAGGGTAGACTTATTAAAAGTTTTAATGTATTTTTTTATGCTCTTAGAGTGTTGTGGGGTAAAAGAAGATGTAGTGACAAGCATCGAGAAAGGTATGCTAAGGCCCGGCGCCCATTATCGGCATCGACAAGGAAAAGGATCCTTCGGCATCCTACATGCAAGCGCACACTATCGGCAATTATGCTTTGGCATGCTGCAACGTTCTTAGGGATGACGAGGCGTCCTTAAGGATGCCGCCCCGCAGGGCAAACTATCCCCCAAGTTTTGCCTCGGCGCCGGCGGCGTACCGAAGGTTGCCGAAGGATGCCGAAGCATCCCGAAGCATTCTCAAGGCTGCCGATACACCAGCCTCAAGCATACCGAAGCGGTATTTTTATTATTACGACCACATATCACGGAAATTTCTACTTTATTGCCATTATATTATAGTATATTGCTATTTGCCACCTAAAATCCTTAGTCGTACCGATGCCGATAATGGGCGCCGGGCCTTAGGTGGTTTGGGCACGCGGAGAGGATGGATGACAAAATACTGACCAAGCAGATATATAAGGCAAGTGTGGATGGGACAGGACGAAGGGGAAGACCTAGGCGGACGTTCTCTGACCAGATTGGAGACATCCTAAAAACAGGGCAGGTTAGAAGTACCCTGAACAGAAGAGCATGCATGAGGAATCTGATGGGAGTGAATGAAGCAAGAGAGATATGTCAGGATCGTTGCAAATGGCGTTCTGTAGTCTCTGCCTACCCCTCTGGGAAACAGGCGTGAGTCTATGTATGTATGTATGTTTTAACCTTTTCCTCACCTAATTCCTATCTACTCCTCCTCCTCCTCGTGCGATCAAGTGAAGCTGGAGGAGCTTCACTTGATCGCATGTCAAAAGTGCAAATGGGCACCTCGCCCCTGTTCCACGCCGACTTCCGAACGTATTATTCTCCTACGGTCGATGCCTACCGAAACCATAAGGCTCAGTTCACACCGAAATGGCAGCGGCTGGAAGCGACGCGCAGCGGCCGGCATCGAAGAGAAGGCTCGCGGCTGCCCGCGACTGCTCGCGCCCGCGCGCGACTGCTCGCGCCCGCCCGCGACTGCTCGCGCCCGCCCGCGACTGCTCGCGGCCGCGCGCAGCTCACGTCACGGCTCAGGCTCACGCTATTCCCATGCGCAGTTTATATTCTACATATAACGAGGAAACACGTGTGTAATTAGCTGTGAAAATTAGTATTTCGGATTTAATAGTTATTGCACGTATAATTGAAGAAGAAGAAGAGGAAACGCGGATTCTTTGGTACACGGCCGCCCGCGCTTGCTCGCGGCCGCTCGTGCCTTCCCGCGCATGCTCGCGGCCGCTCGCGCCTTCCCGCGCATGCCCGCGCATGCTCGCGGCCGCCCGCGCCTTCCCGCGCATGCTCGCGGCCGCTCGCGCCCGCCAGAGCGGTCGCGCGCCGACGTGGCGCGGATTGTCAAGTGATTCTATGTATTATAGTCATGGTGATAAAGACTAAAATTATATGACACTGAAACTGCTCTCCGCTTCGCTTCCGGCCGCTGCCATTTCGGTGTGAACTGAGCCTAATGATCTTATTCCCACAATCTTTAAGCATCACAATCGTCAATATACACAAAACTACTTTCATTGGACATTTCACCTCCGTGGATATCTAGTTTCCGTAATTCGTCTGCTCCCGGCGATAGTTCGATTACTTCTAGCACTTATGGGAAACGTATTGAACGTATGGTAGATTCTTTACTTCAGACACGGCTGTGAATGTGTGATTTTTGTATACATTAATATATTCCAACCGCACAGAGTACATTTTACCGACTGACCAACAGTTTTTTTATAATGCCAAGAAGTATGCAATTTAGACGCATTTACTACATAAACAAATAGGCCCTAATTTTATTACAGAAGCATGATGCCTTATAAAGTTAAACCTTATATCATGTATTTCTGCTGATATGTTTCAAAACTCCTTTAATTTTTTAGGGTACAGAGTGAGTCCACATTTTGCATAGATATTCAAAAAAAGAATAGTAGGACGAGACGTGGAGAAGAACTTGGAAAACTCATGTCACTCTTTATTGACGATTTGTGTGTGAGTTTGTTTTTTTTTTTTTTACCAGAGTAAATAATATACCAGAGTATATATATGTCCTCTATGCAGCCATGATGTTACACAACCTTAACAAGTATAATTAATAAATATATATAAACCCACGTGAATTATTTTCTTTTATTGCAATTAGTTATCAGTATTTATTTCAAAACTGAACGTAGCAGGTATTTTTATTTCGGTGCTGTCATGCGATTCTCTTTTATATCGGAGCTTCGAACAAAAATAATTATCCGTAGAAGCCGGATTTTAAATAAGCGTGCATTACATTTAAGCGACTATATTATTTCAGCTTAAAAAGCGGTCTGGTGTGGGTCGGACACGCTCATGATCAGTTCAGTGCTATCAAGATGAAAAGGTTCTTTTGGCGTTTTTATTACTGTTGCGGATGCGAGGATGTATGGTAATGTTTAGTCGCTCTGATAACATTTTAGCTACGTACCTGTAAAGGTTCATCAATTACAGGCCGGTTACAGGCACATAGAAGGATAGATAGCTAAGTAAAATATAGACCGGTAAAAGAGGCCCTTTGGAATTCGTCAGGCAAGTAACCCTAAAATGAAACATTTACGGTATGTAAAGGTTACGGGTCAAGATGGTAAATAATTTTGTATATTAATATATTCAATATTGATCAGAAGGAGCAAAGCATATTTGACATTCAGCCTTTGAAAAGAAAGTCCATTTAGTTTAAATTTAGTGCTGAAAGTTGTCTAACTTTTTAGTGTCTTGTAAAGCTACTAACTTACATTACTAGTTTAGCTAGAGTACGAAAGATCTACAAGAATGCATTTTATTCTGCAACATAATGTATGACCTCCAAAGAAAAGTTCAAAGACAAACATTTTCCGAACGAAGTCATTATAAAGTCTAACCATGAATATGATGAACAAACTTAAAGAGATCATATATACACATTAGATACACGAGTCTTCTGAAAGTTTTGAGTTCATTTACTTTACTTCACTATAGTCACTTATACACTATAGTCATCAAGACCCGGCTGGGTATAATTTAATTTGGGTTAAGTGACAACCCTATGTATTCTGCAGGGTCACCGCAATGTGTGCGCGCGTACTATTTTTATGCGAGGCTTACAAGGCAATGCATTTTAATAAAACCTTCGGTGATGTTGACTGTAATAATTGTAGTGGGTGTGAATTAACGTTTTTAATAAAGATTATTACGACCCCATCTTGTTAGCGCGATTAAATTATGTTAAGGTAAACATTTGTATTTTTCATTTTACTAAAGAGGTCGACAAGCTTAGGTTCTGTCTGATTGTTGGCGTTTAATGAAGCTTACTGTTTTTTAATGCCTGGGAAGTTGGGTTAGAAGTTGGTGGAGAATTTTTATTTGGCCTCTGTGCAGGGACAGACGGCGGGCGTTTCAAACTTCTACCACTAAACCATGTGGTCTACTCTTCACCTATAGTCGAAAGTGCAGGGTCGGTCTAGAAATTTTCACTTTGTCCATAAGGTCCGACCTATACCTATTCTGAATGGAGCCCAGCGCAGGGGAAGAAAACCTAATCCTTCAGAAGGAGCCTGTGAACTGTCATGGCTAGTGGTGTATTAAAGCTCCATAACAGCCTGAATATCTCTCAAACTAACATAGTACAGGTGTGACTGCTAGCATCTATCCGTTCAGGTACTCAAAATGAAAGCAATGTATTTAGTGGAAGGTGATGTACCTTTAACTCTACAATGTAAGCTCTAGATGCTCTATAGAGAGTTTTAAAACGGAATAGCTTATAACTAAGTGCCACTGTAAATACAAAGTGCTCATAGAAAGAGCAGTGTTCTAAGCGTGTCCTAAACTACTGTTCATAGAAATCAGATCGGCCAAGTTGAGTTGTTACACTTTTGGAATGGCGGTCGCTCATTGCGGCATTATTGTTATGGTGTTACTATGCATCGGCGGCCACTTAAGCTGTTAGCGCATTTTTTCTGGTTCAAGTATCAAAATAGCTAAGGTATATCAGGTAGTAGAGTTGCTAAGACATTCATACGAAAAGAAGCAAGAAGTAATAACATTCAGAAATATATTTTACATGTCTGGGTGTTTTCTTAAAGAGAAAGAACGTCTAGTCTTAATCCGATTATGTTTGGTAACTTTGTCAAGTAAAATTTACAGTATCGTGCATATTATTTCTAGCAAACTAAAAGTGAAAAAGTACCGACTAAACCAAGTGCAGACAACAAAAAACAAACAACATAGCGCCATAGCATTAAGTAGACACAGCTACTCGTCAAGCTAGACATTGACATTTGTACCGTTCTTATGGCGTAGGTAATAAGGATTAAAATCGTATTGCAACTGTTAAGCTTGACTTGTCGCTGTGTATAAATATAGCATACATGTTTAAAATGCCATTAATAATCTATTCCACGCCCAATGAAAACAGAAGTAAGCAGGAAATTTCTATGTAGCACACCTCTTTTATTACTCGACTCATTGCAAATCAACACAACCCTCAGACGGAGAACTGTCTTCGGTACAGTCGCGAACAGTTATGACGACCCGTTACGAATGCGAATGTACCATTATATACAAATGTACCATTATAGCAATACAGCTAACCATTATAACGAGCGATTCGTGGCCTTTTGTTTGCAAAGAGCTTTTTTCTTGTAATATTATGTTAATGCCTCATTGAGGCCGTTCAGTTTCATGGTCATGGTTCGGAGATGCTCGCGACTCGTAGTATATTAGTTTTCAGTACTGGGGGCTATAAAATATTGATTGTAGGATTTTAATGAAAGATGCGCGGTAACGGATTTAGAGGTGATTCTATCTATGGGTGTTTTTGGAGATTCTCGCTTGAAAATATTGTCTTTGTTCTGCATGGTAGTCAGTTTTATTCAATGTTTTTGTAAAGTTTGGAAATCTGATTCAGCTTTGTGCCTCATGTGCTAAGTTTGTACATTAGTTTATGTTACTTCAAGATATTGTCTCAAATAATTAATTAGACATAGATATAAAAAGCATCTACAAATAATTTATTACCGAAATTATATCTTCTTCGAAATTCAACACAAACTTTGCTGTCAACAAGGTCTAATGAGAAAAATCCTGGAGCATTCTGTTAAACAACTTAATCAAAGTCATCTAAGGGTTAACAAGTTCGTACAGTTTGTCAACAGACCTCTTGGCCTTTCCTTATTCGGTATTCGGGACGAACTCTTAAGTAATAATAGGTTGACAAAGTGCCTGCGCCAAAGCCACTTGTCCAGTGGACAAGATCTGCCGTGCTGGCTACAAGTGAGATGGCTGATGAAAGAATGAGTAGGTTGACAATGGCGTCGCTTCTAAATTCAAAATGATGTTTTGCTTGCTATTTAAAATTGAATAGAAAAGAATTGCCCTGTTCGTGCTGTTACTAAAAATAGTATTTATCTTAAGCAAGAGGTAGATTGGTTTATAATATGTTCGTCTTCTAAAGTGAAGTGGCCGAAAGGAAGCGAAGCAGTGCATCTGATTATTGAGTAGCAATTTACTCAACATATTAGTTACAGAGGTTATTATTCATTATACAGTTTTTCGAATTATCGCCTTATTTTGTCTTAAGAAAGTTCACTGTGGTATCTAAGAAAATTATTAAGAGCTTATGTTGCACTAGAAATTCATAGTATCTCCTGTTCTGTTCAGTGGATAGTGTTCCTATCTTGGATAAAAAGGGGCGGGTTTCGGATTGTTGGCGCATTGATCGGACGTCGCTCCAGAGTGCCCTCCATTGTGGTACAAATCACGAGATGTTGAGTTCATCAGACAGGTTAAATTGATAATATGTCTGGTCTGACTTCAGCTAAAATGTGAAGACTGTTTGGCAATATTCAGAAGGGGTAAATGTTAAGCAGAGCTACCGAGTTTTACATTGACTTTGGCAACTAACAATTTATTGCAAGACAAGTTACACAGTCAGTACATGTGGAGAAACATTGTTAAAAGAATCGACTCAGTAGCTATTTATACTTTCTATACAATTAACGATTTACTTATATGATTGCATTTATGCTTAGTTTTATGTACACTCATAAACTTAAGGCAGCGATAGCTTATTGGAAAGTGTCGACGTCTGCTTTGCAGAGTTTTATAAGACATCTGGAATTTTCCAACCCGCACTTAGCTGGCATAGTAGACTGCGGCCGCAGTTGACTCGCCACTAACGAAGTAAGAGACAGTCGAACTAACTAATGACATGTTGCGAACTACCACAGGGTCCTTTTCCTGTAGTCATATTGCTATGACTGGCCAGAAAGGCATTTGATTTTGATATATGTAGAGTTTTTGTTCTCTCTTCTTAATGCTGAATTCCATATTCGATCTATCCATTTATTTGAAATTTAAGATTTGTTTTTGACATAAGTTCCAAACAAAATATGTCAAACACCAATCTCGAATCTCAAAATCCATGGATGGATCGAATATTGAAACCGGCCGTTAGTCTACTTTGATAGAAGTCCCAGAAATCTTGCATCAAAGGAGAACTGTAGAAAACGATAACAGATGTAGAGAATACTCCCTTTGTAAACCACACAAAGTGAAATGGGGACCGAAATCACAGTATTCGACTCATTATTATATGGCGTGACGGCCACTTAAGCTTCAGACAGAATATTTATGATTAGATCAAGACACACTACCACAGTACTATGTAGTTATCTTTTGTAAGACCAATGTTCTACATTTTTATTTTTTATTTATAGACTCACGTCTGTATCCCCGAAGAGGTAGGCAGAGGTGTAATATTACACCCACATTTCACCATGAATTTTAGGTCCCACGTAATAGGGGGCGAGCCTATTGCCGTACCGGGCACATTACTAGACTCCGTGCTGCTACTGAGAATTTCCTAACGGAAAAACCCAATAACACTTTGCCCGACCCGGGAATCGAACCTGAGACCTCCCAATCCCACGCGCACATTTATGCCGCGAGACCAACGAGGCAGTCATATGTTCTAAATACTTTGTTTTACCTACAGTCTGAATTTTTAACTCATCATCATCAGCTTACCATAGTCCACTGTTGGATATAGAGCTCTCCAATAGCACGCTACTGAGCCCGATTTTCGGCTTTTCGTGTCCAGCCGCTGCAAGTCACTTTGGGTATATCGTCACTCCACCTAGCCGGATGGCGTCTTACACTACGTTTGCCAAGGCGCGGTCTCCGCTCTAGAACATGACTACTCCAACGGTTATCGGTTTTGCGACCGGTTGGCGCAGCGGGAGTGTAAGCGACTGCTACGCCGAAGGTCGCGGGTTCGATTTCCGCTCAAGTCAAACATTTGTGTGCATGAACATGGGTGTTTGTCTTGGTCTGGGTGTTTATATGTATAATATGTATGTATTTACAAAAAAAAAAGTATATATGTATGTTTATCCATTATCTAGTACCCATAGTACAAGCTTCAGCTTAATTTGGGACTAGATGGTGTTGTGTGAATGTGGTAGAATATTATTATTATTTCACTCCATTTATTATCTTACTCATAGTTTCTTTTATATTAATAAAGTATATTTCATTTGAAATAAAAAAATAATCCTTTAGAAATATAAAAGGGACCACGGAGACCCACCAGTGTCGGGTACAGGGACCAAGCCACCGGTGGTTAGGGCCTCAGAGACAAGAACTTCCTCACGATGCGCGCCGTGTCGAGAAGAACTGCCTGAATCAAAGACTTGATCCAGCTTCAGATCTTGGCGATTAAACCATTCGGATTATTATTATTATTAAATGTGACCGGCCCACTGTCTCTTCAGCTTGCTAATGCTTTGAGCTATGTCAATTACCTTGGTTCTTTGTCATCATCACTTCATTACGAATTCGATCATTCAGATAAACACCGAGCATAGCCCTCTCTACAGTTAAATATAAATTAGATATTTTGTGTCTGTCAAAACGTTGTCCATCCGTCATCGTACAAAATGGATGGAGCTAAAGTTATCTAAGTCTGGCCATCAATATTGATCTACTGTCCACGAGCCTCCTTAGTTTGGGCATAAGAATAAGTTTTACTTTTCCCTTTGTAGACATTTTTATTCATAGGCCATCAGAGAAAATACTGGTCTAGAATAGCAGGCTTTGAGGCGTATTTATGGATTGTTGGCATTAGAGAAACTGATGATATTGCAAAATATTAACACATACATACATACATAGACTCACGCCCGTTTCCCCGAAGGGGTAGGCAGAGGCATATTAAACGCCCACGTTTCGCCAGTGTTTTGATCCCACGTAATAGGTGGCGAGCCTATTGCCGCTTATTGGGACATTTTGTTTGCCAGAGTCTCGTCCGTTGATCGGCAGGTGCACCACTTGCAGGTGAGGTTGGCTTGGGACCCTAAGTTCTTGGTGGGAACCCTATACACCCTCAAATATAAATAAAAAAAAAAAATATAAATCGCAAAATATTAAGTACATAGTATATGAAAATTCTGCACTAGTGTTATGTAGGTATACATATTTATAAGCTTAAGCTCTCTGTCTAACTGCCGCAACTCAAAGAGTTTTTTTTTTATAATAATAGGCGGCAAAGTAGCAGACGGATCGCCTGATGGTAAGTAATTACCGCCGTCCATGGACACAAGCAACACCACAGGAGTCACAAGTGCGTTGCCGCCTCTTGGGGTCGGGAAAAGGGATAGGATGAGGAGTGGGATGAGGAAGGAATCAACTATTCCTTCTCTTAGAGCCGCTGGCACTCTCACTCACCGAACGAAACGCAAGAGTTTAAGTACTGTTACTTTACGTTGATTTTCTGTGAAAGGGTCGTACTTCCCCGGACGAGCCGGCCCATTCATGCTGAAGTCAGCAAGGCTCTACTACCTGTGAATAGCGAAGACTAGCGTAAGTTTACTCAAAGGTTCTAATTCTATAACGACTGCTCGTCGAGACGCGGGTCAAGCAATAATTAGTCAATACACACATAACGATAAAAAAAAATAAGTTTAAAAACTATGACCCGACTACGTAAAAAGGGGTCTAAAAAGTACAAAACAAGAAAATAGCTCATTCTGAAAAGTATAAGTACAGAAATGCTCAAGCTAGAGCCGTGTCGAACCTATCGTTTACCTCATTTGGGTGCCAGTAACACTTAAACAAACATAGCAGGAAACTACATGTACACTAGTATACAATTATTTATACAGGGTGTCACAAGACCCATCACCAAGCCGAAGTCTACTCGTTTTGCACATCATGCCAAGTCATACTACGCGAAAATAAAACCTGGGAAACAAAAAAAAAATTTAAGCTTAAAAAAATTTACAACTTTTATTACCAGCAATGTATAGCGTGCGTTTGCAGACATCGTACCTACGCCGGCCGTATCTACCTACACCGTGCGCCGCGGTGGCGGCAGTTTATGATCACGTGGTCGCGCGGCCGAGGCGAATGACCTCGCAGCTGATTGCTGGTACGTATACACTACGCGTCGGGAACTTTAAAGCCGTTTATTTTAGGGAAATATTGAAAATTTTGTTTATGTTTATTCGGCAGAAAGTGTACATTTATCATTCTAAACACGATTTTGGAATAATTCGAAAAAAAATTCGTGACTTTGAGCCTCAATATCTCCTGAACCAGTAATTTCCCAGGTATGGTGCCGAAGTAAAAAATGATCGTAATAATTGGTACTATATGGGGTTTCAGTTTTCGTTAAGGGTCTTTTTACACCCTGTATATTTAATCTTTATCTTCCAATAATTTCACGATTGAGAGTATCTAGGCTCCAATACATACATATGTATATACACAGGTATTACATATATGTAAATAACTTAAAACCATACATCGAATAATTTCGTAACCACATAAAGACACGTATAATTATACAAGTGGTCATACCGACGTCGCGCAGAAGGCGACGCGTGTAATACCAGTATTACTGTAATTCTACGCTATACAACGATTTTAGGACGGCCGCACACGATCAGGTTTGCTACTGAAGATTCGTTTTAATGCTTGTGTCGCCTTCCAATGAATACCGTACATTTTCAAATATTTCTTAGTCGTGTCGCTTGTTAGAGAGCATCATCATCAAAAATTAATTATGGTTGAGATGACAAAAAATATTAAAAAAATAAAATTTGTCTTTTTTTTCAATTAAAAGGATGGTGTATAGCATTTACCCTGCCTTCGGTATTCATTGCAGAGTAGTAACTTTGGTTTGTAGTTTGTTATTATATTGATTGACGCTTTTGTGCAGTAAACTATTCGAGCATCAAAGTGGAAACAGTCAGTGAAAGACACATATCATGTATCTTTCACTGACAAAAGCAATCTTCCCCAGTCCGTATTGCATTTTCTTAAAACCTCTTTTTCAAAATACGTTTGCCTACATATTGTATAAAATAGCTTGTTTTAATAATATCGTAGTTTAAAATAAACGCTTAGTACTTTATGCCTTTCACTAGTTTAACTGACTGAAACCTGACTGTATGCCACTGCCCTTAACGATAACAATCTCTTAACTAAGCTCATGTATTTATTTATTCTGACCCATATAATAAGTGGGTTGAAAAATATCTCATCATATATTCTAGATATCTAGAATGCGTAAATAAACTAGGGACGTATATTTCGGCGCCATGGCACCATCATCAGGACACCCCCAGAGGATCCACAAATGAAACCACACAATTAACTGAAAACTGCATTATATTTTGGGAAGAAACCTCACGATACCAAAGTCCGATCAAAAGTGTCATGGCCGCCCGCCGTCGCATCAGCTTACTCGGTATCAAAACATTATACATTTAATTGCAAGATTTATATTATCGTATGTATGAACTTTCAATTAATCTTTATAATTAAGAAACAATATAGAATTCCAGTTACTTTAGCTAAAGCGTCGAAATACGTCTTGATAAATTTAATTAGTTATAATATTAATTACCAAAATGTGTTGGCGGGCGACTAACTATTTAAAGACAATATAAACCAATACAGCGTCAAGAAATATATGTAAATACAGAAATGTAACACAATTTATATAATATTAATTACAAGCAAATGCAATTAATATTTTACTGATTATTTAGTTAAAATTACATTAAAATAATATTAACTTCCGGGTTAGTTATCATTTAGCCATCTAGATGGCTCTGCTCTACGTTTATGCTTTAACAAACCATCTCAGTGCGCCCATACGGCCATACTGACAACAAGCGCGCTCTCTGCGCTTGCAAAATTACAAATTATAAAGTTTTTATGACTCTACATTCAGGTGGGTAATTGATAAATTACTGGTGTGCTTCTTTAAGGTGTGTAGTTATAATCTTAACCAGTCACATGCTAGAGCAAGCACCAAGTTACTATCACAATATAATCTTATCCAGTCACATCATGCTAGAGCAACAAGTTATTATCACAATAACAACCTCATACAATGACAATACAAAAATGAATTACAGGTTGTACAAAAGTATAGAATAAACGAAAAAGTAAACAGCTTAGACATCAACACACAGTTATTATCAGTGAACTGTTATCAGCAGACAGTTACTGGCAGTTACCAATGTGGTATCAGTAAACAATACAAAATCAGCAATAATTCTCTAGATTTAAACAGTAAACTTCCAAGTTAATATAGTGATCACAATAATTAAATAAAGTATTGCAGCTTTAACAAAGTACTTTATAAACAAAATGTAAACAATTTCATCATCAGCAGACAGTACAATATTATCAAACAGTTATCTCAGTTGCAATTATATGTTTACACACACATAATAACGAAAGTTAAAAATTATAGCTTGCATAAAATTAACAAACAGAGATGGTAACAACTGAACCACAAGGGACAGTTCAATTCTCAAACAGATTCTCACATTAATAAACATACTATTCAAACAAATAGTTTACAACATTAATAACAGGCAATCGCTCATCTTGAGTCTAGCCTTCCAAACTATAGGCATCATCCACCTCGGATCTAGCCTTACAAATATAAGGCATCACCCATGGCTAAACCAACTTGTGGCATCACCGACATAGGGATCTAGCCCACACACGGCATCACCCATCACGGGATCTAGCCAACACACGGCATCACCCATCACGGGTTCTAGCCAACACACGGCATCACCCATCACGGGATCTAGCCAACACACGGCATCACCCATCACGGGTTCTAGCCAACACACGGCATCACCCATCACGGTTTCTAGCCAACACACGGCATCACCCATCCCGGGTTCAGCCACCCAAACATCAGGCATCACCCATGGCTAAGCCAACTTGTGGCATCACCAACATAGGGATCTAGCCCACAAACGGCATCACCCATCCCGGGTCTAGCCATTCAAACAACAGGCATCACCCATTCTGGGATATAGCCCTCAACAAAATGACAATATCACAATTAAAAGAGCACAGAAAAATAACACAAATACAATAACACTGTCATAAAATCAGTTTCAAAAACAAAGTTACGGAGAACACAGTTCTATAAAACATTATTTTATATTAAAAAAAAAAACATTTATATAAAACACATTTATATAAAACACATTTATAGAAACCACAGTTATAGAAAACATGGTTATATAGAGCAGTTATATAAAACTCAGTAACTTATATAAAACATAGTCATATGAAACAGTTACAAAAAATACAGTTTAGTCATTATACGCCCATACGGTCGACTGCTCAGTCAGTTGTTGATGTTGATCAGCAACAAAGGTTAGCAAGCAATGCTGGGGTCCAGCTTAGTACAGACAGCGTTCATGCGGCATGTGTGCGCGTAGCCCACAGACGTAACCACAGACGTCATAGGGGTGGGCCACCGTCATCCATACATATTAATCAGTAAAGGACCGCTCGTCCATCCTCTCTTCACGCTAAGTCCAGGACCCAGGTCATCTGATGTCATCTTCAATCTGTAACACTCAAAATTTATATTTGTTAATGCTTTAACAAACCATCTCAGTGCGCCCATATATATTAACATACTGTTAGGATTATCGGATAAGTGTCACCGGAATTGGATTAACCTATAATTTTTTTGGATAATGATGATTCTTGAGAGTAATGGCGAAATATCGAAATGCCAGGAGATATTTTATATACTACAGATATAAGACAGTGTTGTAACTAGTAACGGATGTATTTATAGACTTTATAGACATGTAAAGTGTAATTTATGTGTAGATTGTTTTACGTTGTAAACTTTTCAGTTTTCATAGTTCTTTGGACAAGTCGTCCATCCCATTCCGTTCAAGTTATTGATTTTTTTATAGAGCAGTCTGTACCTTTGTAGCGTATATGAAGTTATTGGCATCTATCAGACGAAAAAGACGCGAATACTGGCGAAGTCTAACAGACACCGATGGAACCGCAATGACGAAATTTTGAGTCATCGGGTTAGAAGTTTGATACCGAATTACTCATCATTACCATCCTCGTGCTATTTTTTTATTAAATAGGTACAGTAACAGACAAAAGATTAAGCATTACACAACATTCAATTCAAGATTATACAGTTTCCAATCTGAAGTCCAATTAAAACCATACACATCATTTAAACTTTATTTAAAACTGTGAGCAAATGCAAGCAGTGGTAGTAAAATAAGGTAAAAAGGAATAAATTTTTATTTATGAATTAGATGAAATAGTTATTGAAGTGCAAAAATATAGTTATATTTCCAATTAGACTTAATTATTGCAGATGTTATACTTTAACAGGTAGTTTTTGAAGACATAGGTACTTCTAATAAATTTTCAGGTTTATATACAACGCAGCGTCGCGTCATGCAATTGATTGAAAAAACGTGCAACTTTGAAATAAACCTTTTTTTCTAAGTCAACCTTTTTTAACCTTTGATGTTCTCAACAAAACTATGACACAGCAATACTGAATAATAGCACACGTTTTGCATTCACCGCACAAATAGCAGACAGTCAACACACGAATTCGCTAAAGACTATTTTTACAGAATTATACACATTGTGTAGATAGATCGCTCAGTGCATATTACGAGTGCATTTCACAGTTCTCACAAGCGTATTCCTTTGAAGGCTATTCGTCTTTTCAGGAGTGAAGGTAGATCTGCGAGAGGCTAAGCCCTCCGAGTGAAGTCGTCGGGTAATTGGGTAGGCCTCTATATATTTCAGTGGGAGATAGCAAATCCACCGTTGGTAAGGCACCGACCGTACTACAGCCATATCTCTGCGGATTAACTTACTTGAGAGACACACCAGCATTGTACAGAGACGGAATTGGAATTGGTTTGCTAATCTTAAACATTACAAATTTGTCTTGACCCTGTTTGGTGTCCGTGTGGTGACGGATTAAGAATACGGAATGTCACCACCCTATATCATCCCATGGGTGTCGTAAGAGCCGACAGAGGGAGCATAATGTGCAGAGAACAACACTGTAAGAGAAGGAAACCTTGATACAAACCCTATACCAACCCGTTTGGCCAACGTGGTATAGTAGGCCATTTCCTCCTTTCAAAGGAGAGGCCTAGTCCTGCAGTGGACTGTTAAAGGCTGATGTTTTGTGTGTTTGCTTCGAAATTGAATTTGTTTTCTCTTAGTTCGATAGGTTTAGCTGAGGTGTTGTACTTTTCTGTTCTGTCTTATTCATCAGAAGTTAGGTCTTTTTTCATCCGAAAGATTGATCTAAATTTGCATGACGTGTATTATGTTAGAATTTGAATTAAAGAATTCATAATAAAACAATAACTTTATGAAAAATTTAAGAGTTTAATTAACCTATCAAAATACATAATAATTATATGAATGATAAGAGACTTTGTCAAAGAAGATCTTCAAAGAGATTTTTGGAGAGTTCAACTCACCACAGAGTCAATACTCGTACAAGGTTAAGAGGTTAAGATTTTTTGTAAGATTGAGCTTTTTTCACACCCGTCCAGTTTCATATTCCTTCTCTTCTCTGTATTAAACTAAATATTTTAATTTTCACACGCACATTCACACACAGCAGCGACAAATACCATAAACAACAAAGTAAAGTTTTAAAAACAATTAATGCTCAGTCGATTTCATATCGATATTAAAAGCATCGAAGAAAACATGTCATTCTTTAAAATTAATTCAAAGTTGTTAAATTAAAATTTCATCAATACCGATGCACGATGAAAGTTTACGTAAACACGAACGTTTTATGAAACACTTATATATGTCCAACGTCACGGCTGAAGCAAGTCAGCCGAAACGTTGGCAAAAACCGAGGTATTTATGCCTTAAATATAAGATTTATCGCAAGTAAGACCCGCTATATAACCTTGTATAATGTATACTAATCGCGAAAGTTTAAAATCGTTTATAATTTTAAAGTGCTGAAAAGTGCTGGAATTTGTTTTTATAGGCGATTATCCTTTGAGTGGCTGGGAGCAAACGAAGGGGGGCGCTTATAGGGTTGGAAGCAAAACTGGAAGCTTCCTTTTTCAAATTGTTAGTGGTAAGTTTGTTTTAGAGTTCCTTTAAGCAGAGTGATGTAAATTCTGGACGACTGTATGGAATGGCGAGCTGTTTTGTGTTTGATTTTATTCCAGCGTTTTCTCTGGTTGTTGAGCTAGGTAATTGCTTTCGGTTATAGCTTGTAATGCAAGTGATGTGGTGAATACAGTGTGGACAAGGTTTGCCTGCAATTATTTATAAATTTGAAACAAATAAATATTTATTAGAATCTAAAATAAAGCCGAATTCTTTAAGTTTCTTGATATATCGTCGAGGTATTTTTAATTTAATAAAAGTTTGGAATAGCTTGGCATCGTAATCTGGTTGCCATAGTACAAGCCACAGATATAGATCTACATAGATAACGCAATTATCACGATTTGTATTGAAACCAAGCGGGCCGACTTTTTAATACCTACTGTGACGTTGCCTGTATCACGAAGTCGAAGCGATGCGCGACAGTATCGCTTGTGCGATATTCATCGTCTCCTAATACACATCGTCAGATCAAACGTCCGAAGCAAACGCGGCAACGTAATGTGAATAAAGTTTACTTAACGGTAAAAAGGACGCGCGGGGACTGAAGTTAGTGGCGACCAAGCTCGACGCTTGGTCGGAGTACAGACACGCGAAGTGCATGCATTTGCGTTATCTATGTAGATCTATGTCTGTGGTACAAGCTCTGCTTAGTTTGCATTTGCAAGCTGACCGTGTGTGAGTTGTCCAATATCATCGTTATTATCGATAACAAGATTTTTTTACCAAATATACATTTCATACTTGCGTCTTCAGCGGAGGAGTTGCAGGAGATGGTAACAATCATGCATGGTGCGTTAGAGAGGAAAGGAATGAAAGTGAATGTAAGTAAAACGAAAGTTATGGTTTTTAAAAAGGAGGAATGCGTTACGGCTTGTAATGTTTTGATCGATGGACAGCGAGTGGAACAAGTGAATGAGTTTGTTTACTTTGGTTGTTTACAAGAGATGGTAAGAATGAAAAAGATATTGAAAGAAGAGTTAATGCAGGTAATAATGTGAATGGAGCTCTGAAGGCGTTTATGAAGGCACGTTTGGCTGTGCATAGAGGGGTGTTAGTGCCTACCCTTATGTATGGTAGTGAAAGTTGGGTATGGCAGAAGAGACTTGAAAGTAGAATAAATGCGGTAGAAATGAGAGCACTGAGAAGTATGTGTGGTATATCTTTGACCGACAGAGTAAAGAATAGTGTGATAAGAGAGTGGTGTGGGGTAAAAGAAGATGTAGTGACAAGCATCGAGAAAGGCATGTTAAGATGGTTTGGGCACATGGAGAGGATGGATGACGAAAGACTGGCAAAGAAGATATATAAGGCAAATGTGAATGGGACAGGACGAAGGGGAAGACCTAGGCGGACGTTCTCTGACCAGATTGGAGACATCCTAAAAAAAGGACAGGTCAGAAGTACCCTTAACAGAAGAGCATGCATGAGAAACTTGATGGGAGTGAATGAAGCGAGAGAGGTATGTTAGGATCGTTGCAAATGGCGTTCCGTAGTCTCAGCCTACCCCTCCGGGAAACAGGCGTGAGTCTATGTATGTATGTATGTATAGAAGACATTTTGAAACAATAACGATATACAGCAATAGAGAAAAGTTCAGTTGACGACAGATAAAATACACCTTCTAACTTTTCAATAAATTCATTGTTTCGATATCATGACGTTATCGTATGACTTAAAGAATTCAATTTTTCACTTGTATTAGAAGAAGCCACAAGTTTTAAAATAATTAAATCACTTGAGTAGAAAGATTGCGATTTAAAAATAGTGTTGCTTTATATTTTATACCTTTAATATAATAATGTTCTTTAGATGCCTTTGCAAGTGCATTGCTTATACGATTGAGTATTGCATTGGGATGACATTATGGAGAGCAAAACACGTTTCGAAGTTAGTATGTTTTGATTAGTAATGAACCAAATTAAAGTACTTCAGAAAAGTAGTCAATAAAATCTTATTAAACTTCTCATAACCATTGTATGTTGAATTATCTGATGCTAAGTAGTTACTGTGATATAATATAATTGTTATTTTTGGTAAATTGTGAAAAATATGAAAAAGGGAACGTACTTTGACAAACTAGGAAAGTATTAGACCTTACTTTGTTATTAATATGTACTCATATTATAATGACCTGTAACTTCCCATGGAGACGACATGATCACTGAGTGATCAAGCCTCTTAAAATTTAAGATAAAAAAACGAGTGATAAGGAATATGACAGAATAGATTAATACTTAGTAAGAATTTAAGTTGTTTTAAGACACTAACGATCAAAATAAAAACTGTGTAATAGTGGGAAGTACTACAAAGAGCTTTACTTGTAGGTCTTATAATGTTTCGCTTATAATCAAATTTGCAGCAGCAAATCGCCCGTAAATGTAGCATAACCTTACGTAGAGTTGAAATTCCAGCCAGAGTGAAACGTGTGTATTTTTGTGTAGAACCCGACTGCGTTGGGGGTGTTTGCCCATACCGCCGGGGTCAATGAACTCATACACGCTTATCTATAGTATAATTATTAGTCTTGCAATTGGACCTAAATGCGGAATGAGACTCGATAATGTGTGCAAATGAGATGGAGTGAGATATAACCTCTGTGTGACGAGACGATCTTGCTTTTTTCGGGCTCACACTATTCTCTTTTTTAATCCTTTTCAGCAGTGATGTTCCAGCAAAAGTCAATGTAAATACGGTCACCGTCGACTGTGATGTGATAGTATGTCTTATCTGGATTTTTTGAGGATTTATTTTTAATTTTTTATCATTCGTTTCTTTTTATACTCTGTAGCGATACAAAATAATATGTTTATTATATACAAAGAGATTGGTTATTCTTCTGTGATTATATACTTCCGTCATAACATTTATGTCATGTTAAGAAAACTAGAACTTAAATTAAATATTTGACACCGGACTTACATCCTATTTTTACATTATTTCAGATCGTCTAGCAAGAGAGGTCGTTATTTATTTCAATTCATAATTTTATTGCTTATAATTTATTTTATTTATTATATTTTAGGAGGGAGAAGATAGAGAATTGGGGAAGAACAGTGGGGAGGCCTTTGCCCCGCAGTGGGACGATACAGGCTCTTAAAAAATACTTTAAAGTCTACTGTGTTTTGATATAAAATATTTTTATAAGAAATACTTTAAATTTTATAACTACAAAATTACCATAACTGACGATACACTCTCCTCTTTAACGTTTAACATACTAAGTTCGGTAAGTAATATATCTACCAGTCTGTGATAGTATGTATAATAGTATAAACTTCGTTATTTCCAATAATGCTGCATAAATTCAAGAAATTTGATTGGATTATTCGCATATACGCATTTTATAGACTCATTTTTTTATTGACTCACGCCTGTATCCCCGAAAGGGTAGGCAGAGGTGTAATATTACACCCATTTTAATACTTATATATAAACGTGAAAGCTTGGAAAAAGCTGTATGGTTTTTCATTTTTTCACGCAAAGAATATTGAATGTATTCTGATGAAATGTTGCAGTATTATAGCTTACATACATACATACATATACATACATAACGTCACGCCTTTTATCCCCGAAGGGGTAGGCAGAGGTGTATTTCTACACCCACTTTTCGCCAGATATACTTTAGTCCCACGTAACAAGGGGCGAGCCTATTGCCGTACCGGGCACATTTCCAGACTCCGTGCTGCTACTGAGAGTTTCGTGACTGTAAAACCCAATAACACTGCCCGACCCAGGAATCGAACCCGGGACCTCCCGATCCCACGCGCACATTTATGCCGCGAGACCAACGAGGCAGTCGTATAGGGTTTGATATCGAGTTTTCCGTCTCTACACAAAGATGGTATTTGCATCGTGTTATCCCTTAGTCGCCTCTTACGACACCCACGGGAAGATAGGGGGTGGTGACACTTGTATTCTATGCCGTCAACCACACGGCAAACACTTTACCTTACACTTACATAAAATAACTCACGGCCGCCCGCCTGTTATCTCGCGATAGCCTTCATTTTCGCGAACGAATCCAGTGGTGGAATCATGTATTTTAGTGCATGAAGTTCACATATTTCAGCATTGTTCCCTAAATTCAAGTAATTTTATAAGAATTTCCACTAACGTGAGCTATAAGCGCCGTAGTCATAAGTGTTCCATCGCGCTACATATGAATACATACCTTTGAAAGTCCCGATACATCATCAATCACGTCTTAAACAAAAACTCGCTATCTCAGGTGGCCAAAAAGATGGTATCAGTACTCCGTCGCTATTACGCAGGACCATTCGTTACAAAAAGCTGCGGTTATTTTTTTTTAGGTGCCATTTATCGCGAGTTTCCATCCGAGGGACCAACAAAGCTGTAAGTAGCTTTGCAAAAACACCGGTGACCGGAGATAGGTGGTTTTTGTTGGGAGATCCATTGTTCTCAGAATTAGGCCGCAACCGATTGTTGGTATCAGAGCTTATTGGTGGAAATGTGATGGTGGAAGTATTTCCCATTTTCGGTGGGAAGGTCAATGGTTAATTACGTTTTGTTTTGTGAGGCGGGTGGACCAATAGCGTGAGTGTTAATAGAGCGTCGGGTACAGCGTTTCTATCCAAGTGTTTGTCATGCAGTTTTTTGTACGTCTTCTATGTGTTTGTACAAATAAATGACAGCGATTCATTTATTCGTACAATCCGAACTCTGCACGTGAAAAAAATAGGAAAGATTTTTATTTCAGTATAGCTATCAACGTGCCAGTCCATCTGACGATGAGTCGTATGCATAGATCTATGATTTCTTAACTCTTCAAATACAAAACAATAAAAATTTTACTAAGCAAGGAAAGTAGCTTACAAGATATGTGCTCACCTTCGGAAGGAATGAAGTAAAAAGCCAAAGGTAGCAAGAAAATTAAACATTTGAAGAATCAAAATGTTCACATCCATAATCATACCTAGGTATTATGTTGAAAGTGCACTATAAACGTAATTTCATAAAGATATGCTTTATTTTCCACTAATATATACGACGAAATATACTTTATATTCTCTTTTATATTTAAAATATACTAAAAAATTATACAGCGATAAAATAACAGAAATAAAATTAATATAATTATATTATATTCGAAAACGACCTTCGTAGAATTCATCGCTAAATATTATTTTATCAACCCAGCGATCGCCCGTCGCTAATGAACGCTTGGTTTTTACACAAATTATAAGTCTAGCTGGTCGTTCGTCGCTGCGATTTTTTGTCGCACCTAATTTAATTTTGTCGCACTCTGATTCAATTATAGCGAGCCGTCGATTGCAATTAGCTTTCAAATAGAGAGGATTTTTGAGTGTAATTCGCATTTAACTTTGAATTTGTCCGGAGATCATTTGATAACAAATATTTAAACAGCGAAGTCAAGCTTCAAATAAAATGCTTGATATAGAGCTCGATAACGTAAATTTTAATGTTTTTAGATACTATATCTAAAAGTTTTTAGATACTATGCTCGCAGTTATATTTCCTATTGCTGCGAGGATATTCACGAATAACTAACTCTTTGCAGATTGCACAATTTTGCCATATGGAAATGAAATTATCTTTGAGCAACAAACTGGTTAGATTGTTTACCAACAATACTTTCAATACAATATTTTTACAAAAGTCGATATCAATCTTAAACTGTCGTGGTAACCACTAAATTGAAATAGTCTGGTTTCTGGGATCTGGTTATTGGATGAAAAGTATTTAATATTAAATTTTGCATGTCAAAACATATATCGCGTATAATATGTTACCAAAAAAAAAAATCGGTCCACACTAGGAAAAGCAGAAGCAAAAAAGTAATTGGCTTTTCATTTTACATTGCATTTACGCGTTTAATAAATACATTTAGTACTAATCGAATGGTTAATTATCGCTTGTCCCGTGCCTCGGAGAGCACGTTAAGCCGTCGGTCCCGGTTGTTATGAAGATCTTTGACAGTCGTTACAGGGCGTCAGTACCTTCTAAACAAACTGACACTAGTCTAAACCATGGAATATCGCTATCCCTTCGGGTCGCGGAGGTCAGACAGGCAGTCGCTCTGTGGAAAAGCTTATATTCAGCCAAATCCGGTTAGACTAGAAAGCGGACCCCAGATTGAAACTGGGATAATCTTAAGAGAATGATGACTAACCGAATGTAGGTATGAACCCTAAAGGGTACGCTAACATAGGGTTGTCAATTTTTCCTGGCGTATTTGGTAGGGTTGCCAGGTATAAACACTTCGACTTTATATTTTATTTTATATTTATCAATTTATTTAATCGATAATGGGTGCATGGGGTTCCCGCCAAGAACTTAGGGTCCCAAGCCAACCTCACCTGCAAGTGGTGCACCTGCCGATCAACGGACGAGGCTCTAGCAAACAAAATATCCCGATAAGCGGCAATAGGCTCGCCACCTATTACGTGGGATCAAAACACTGGCGAAAAGTGGGCGATTAATATGCCTCTGCCTACCCCTTCGGGGAAACAGGCGTGAGTCTATGTATGTGTATTTTATTTAATCGACAAATCTTATAATAAAATGACCGCTACTTCACAGCAAACACGATGATATTGGGTTGCCTACGAAAAACTTGTCAGGAAAAGCGGTTGGCATTTTTTTAGCCTGGACCGGCTTTTTTCACCAACCCATTCGCGATATATTTTTTAACATGCAAAATTTGATATAAAATATTTTTTTATCCAATAAACAGATCGGTGAAGGTCGCTCTTCTACGGATCTTTGACTAAAATATGGAACTTACTAATGCAACTTTGTGACAGATCACCATCGCTTTGGTATAACATTTTGGTCATCGTAAATAGTCTACGCAATTAATTATGCCTTATTGCCTGAGGAAAAGAGTTCAAATCGACTTAACCCTTAACGCAGCTTTAACGAAACAAAAACATGCACGTACGAACCCAAAATTCCCGGCAGCAACACTGATTAATGTATTCACTAAGTATCTGTGTGCCCACATTAATATTCTGCTCAGTGCCCAGATGAATAAAACTTATTAATATGAAAGTTTATAAACCAGTAAACAACACTCGGAATATTATGGAGCATGTTACGAATTCTGAAATGGTGGAAGGACCAGCAATAGACGCTCGATGCAGAAACTATGTTATTTTCTTTCGTAAAATCCAGCGCTAGCGTTTAGTTTTGGGTTTGAAGTGGACATGGATAAAGAAAGTGAGTGATTTACAATAGGTCTGTTGATTCTATGAGTCTTTATGTTTGAATATAATTATAATAAATTGTTATTGACAAAATTATTACTAATAAACACCATAAATCACCAGTGAAAACCTAGTCGAAGACGAAAAATTATCATTTGGCAAATCGACATTTAAAAAAAGGCTGCGAGCTAGACGCGAATTATGCTTTATTATATTATTATGTAGATCAGTCTCTCGCATTGACATGTTCTTGATAATTAGACAAGTGACAAGGTCCTGGAAGTGTGCCAATCTTCAGCCCGTACCCAACAAAGATTCGATTAATTATCGACCAATTTCAGTCAATGTAAATTGAATAATATTCTTGAGGAATACACTTAAATAATATGTTTATACAAAATACGACCAGACTTCTCAGCCAGCATTACAAAAGCGAAAGGTTAAGAACACAGAAATGAAACACACTAACTAATACTAGGTAACAGTTACTTACCATTATCACAATATCCACATTATACTAGATGGTATAAGCATAATGGACAGAACTATTCAAACATACTTAAAATTCCCAAATAATCCCAAGTGGCTACAAAAAAACTACATTGGCACTCCATCCGCTAACGCCGAACGTTTGACAGAAGCGGTGCATTTATCACATTCGCTTCTGACTTGTGCAGGGTCGGTCAACTCCACAGAAAACTTACACTCAGAGAGAAGAATGACAACTTCATACAAAATTTGTGAGGAAATTTCTCCTTAGAGTCTAGCGCCATCTATTTGCAACCCACACAAAACTATTCTAAACGTTGTTTGTATTAGCGCGGGCAATTCAAAATTGGTGGTATTTATTCCTATATAGGT
Organism: Euclidia mi; assembly: GCA_944739405.2. Classification (NCBI taxonomy): domain Eukaryota; kingdom Metazoa; phylum Arthropoda; class Insecta; order Lepidoptera; family Erebidae; genus Euclidia; species Euclidia mi. Next base: position 14,313,131 of record OX123183.2, on the reverse strand, counting down.
ATAGGTTGTCCGTGTGGTGACGGATTAAGAATACGAAATGTCACCACCCCTTATCATCCCATGGGTGTCGTAAGAGCCGACAGAGGGAGCATATTATTCAAAGAGCAACACTGCAAGAGAAGGAAAACTTGATACAAACCCTATACCAACCCGTTTGGCCAGCGTGGGCCAATTCCTCCTTTCAAAGGAGAGGCCTAGTCCAGCAGTGGAATGTTAAAGGCTGATGATGATGATGATGATAGGTATATCTATTAGCTTGTTTACTATGGGTTTCAACTAGAAAGCACTGTATTTTTCGAAAAGTTCCTTGAAGTTAATGTGTGTGCAGATTTAGATTTGGTTTTCTATAAAAATTGATTACTAATAAAATCAGCTTTCCACATCTTCAAAGAAAACTATCAAAAAACACAGTTTATAGTTCAATAAAATTTGTAACTTCATTATAAGAGATTTATTTGTTAATAAAGCTATTATATATTGTTAAAAATAAATTGTTAATTATCGATTGTCCCGTGCCTCGGAGAGCACGTTAAGCCGTCGGTCCCGGTTGTCATGAAGATCTTTGACAGTCGTTACAGGGCGTCAGTACCTTCTAAATAAACTGACACTAGTCTAAACCATGGAATATCGCTATCCCTTCGGGTTGCGGAGGTCAGACAGGCAGTCGCTCCGTGGAAAAGCTAATATTCAGCCAAATCCGGTTAGACTAGAAAGCGGACCCCAGATTGAAACTGGGATAACGCTAAGAGGATGATGATTTGTTAATAAAGCAATTCATACAAATCTTAAAACAATGTAAGAGTCACTTTCTTAAAACTGGAGTTTATATCTCACAAATTAGCATTGGATTTCACAAAAAAACACTAAAACGGAGGAACAAGGTGCTCGATTCAACGAGTTGATCCCTAGAGTACTAATCTTATGTTTTACTGTTTAATACTTAATGATCGCTCGGAAAGCTACTTCATAAGTGATACAAGATTTTAGAGAGATTTTTCTATTAAAATTTGTATTAAATGTAGCAAAATTATAAAAAAAGACCTCGTTTCTTTAAATTACATGCTCCATTTTCCTTAAAATTGTAATTTCAATCTTAAAATCAACCTTAAATCTCACATTACCCTTGTTTGAACAGTCTCTTGAAAAATAATAATAAAAATAAAAAGACACATATAGCTTCTAATTTAGTATCTAAATTATGTATTGTTAAAGTGTTCTATCACATAAAAGTAAAAATACCATTCTAATTATAAAATATTTGGCTTGAGAGTAAATTAAAATCAGCCTTTATTTTTCTGTCACAATTACAGCAGTTTGGAGATAGAGATTGAGTTTGTACAGCAGCTTCTAACTCGGTGCTTGTGCTTGCTTGTATTTGAGATGTTCCAGTAGGTATATTAAAATTCCTCACAGCAATATTTTGGAGATCATCTTCAAGCTGGCACGAGGGCTGGTACAAACTTTTAATCTTAAGCCTATTTTTCCAGTGGTAATTCACTACATCAGCCATTATATCGCTAGCTCGAGTCGTTTCCCCACTAACGATGTCTCTGTCGTAACTAACCACCCAGCCCACCTATCAAAATCTCGTAAAACTGAGTTGACCAACCCTGGTCTGGACCCTGGATAGCGATATAATGGCTGATGTAGTGAATGACCAATGGAAAAATACACTTTAGATTAAAAAGTATTTATTTTATTACAAATACTATTTTAAATGCTTTGAAATAATTATGCACGATATTTTTGGTAATTAATTAATACAGCAAAGTATGTTAACCGCAGTATAAAAAAGATAATTTAAAATATAATTTTTATTATATCATTATCTAGTACCCATAGTACAAGCTCTGCTTCGTTTGGGACTAGATGGTGATGTGTGTATGTGGTAGAATATTATTATTATTATTTATAATTTTGTGTAATTTACTGGTTCACAAGAAAAATGTCTGCCACCGCTTGCGCACCGTTTATCTTGTAATTTCGGTTTATTTTCGATATTTCGATATATAAACTACTGTTTTGATTTCTCCTGCATTAAAAAGGTAGAATCGAGCACCTTGTTCCTCCGTTTTAGTGTTTTTTGTGAAATCTAGTGTTATTTTGTGAGATATAGACTCCAGTTTTGAGAAAGTGACTCTTACATTGTTCTGAGATTTGTATATATTGCTCTATTAGCAATTAAATCTTTTAGAATTAAGTTACATATTTTATTGAAATCTAAACTATGTTTTTTGATAGTTTTCTTTGAAGATGTGGAACGCTGATTTTATTAGTAATCAGTATCTATAGAAAACCAAATCTAAATAGGCATTCACATTAACTTCAAGGGACTCTTCGAAAAATACAGTGTTTCCTATTTTAAACCCATAGTAAACAAGCTAATAGATATACCTATATAGGTATATATATCACTTATTTTGAATTGCCCGCGCTAATACCAACATGTCGTTTACCATAGTTTTGTGTGGGCTGCAAATAGATGGCGCTAGACGACAAGGAGAAATTTCCTCACAAATTTTGTATGGAGTTGTCATCTGAGTATAAGTGTTCTGTGGACTTGTGTTTACATTAGAGGATTCCTGCAGTTTCTGCCTAGTTATATTTCAAATATTAGATGAGTTGATTGTAGGATTTTTATTGGAATAATCTAAAATTATTAAATTTTGATTATTTTTATAATACGAATCCAAAGTGAAAATTTAGATTAAGGCAACCATACCACCTAAGGGTTCCATTAGGAATTTAAACTTTTAAGGTCATTAACACTAGTTTTAATTAGTTTCAGGATATATATACTACGCAGGTACCACTTGCCACTTTGGGTTCAGTCACGATACCTACTAGTCTACTACTAGATTTTTTGCCTCGGACTCCGACATTCGCTTACAGAATATCTAGATATGACATAGTATTGGGTTTTAGACCATGTTAGTAGTCTAACCATATACCTGAAGCTTTGATAACGCTAGGAGGATGATGATGACCAAGTAAGTAGTAAGTGCTTAAGTAGTGCAATATGAAATTTATACTAGTCTGTATAACACATTCGCACATTGTCTTTACGGTTCGTATTTTCAATTTTGTAAGAGTCGAGATCAAAATGTTTTACCATTATTTTCAATTAAAAATATATATCTTACATCTTTGTGTTATTACTACCCTATTAATTTAAAAGCAACCTAATTTCAGCATAAAACAAGAATAAACAACTGTGTTTCTCATATCCCAAACAAAACAACCCGTTCAAATTAAAGCGCATTTTTTAAAACCATTTTAAAATAAAACCAGCACACTGAGAACATATCTCGGAGAGTAAAAGTCGGTGGGTGACGGGAACTAATGCCGTTAACATTCATCACGCGAAGCTGTACACCACTCTGTGTCAGCTCATGGACTATTTCAATGTTTTTTCTTTTGTATATGACCATATTTTTTATTTGTATACCGTATTATTGCGGAGTTTTAGGACCAGAATACAATTTTTATATTACCGTCATCGGTTGACACATATATGGCCTTCGATAATATGAGATAATGTTTGAGGTATATTATGTTATTATGCTTTAGTAATTTGAACGCTACACTAGCATCATCGGTATGAATCACGAAATTTTACAAAGTTGTGTCACACATAGGCTTAAGGATAACGCTACAACGTGCCGGTCGGGGCAAGCTTCGTCCGAGGCACGGCCGGAACACTGTCAAACATTCATTGTATTAGGCTATATGAAGCAATTCATGAAGATCTTTGACAATCGTTACGGGGAGTCAGTACCCTCCAATAAACTGATACTAGTCTAAACCATGGCATATCGCCTATCCCTTTGGGTTGCGGAGGTCAGGCGCAGTCACTCTATGGAAAAGTTTATATTCTGTCATATCTGGTAAGCGGACCCCGGAAGCAATTCACGTTAAGTTCAAAATATATACTATGATTGTTTGACTGTGTCTTGGCACGGTGTAGCGTGAATCAGCCTTTATGCCTACGCTCTAGTGTAAAGGGGCCCTTAACCTATACAGTCTCCCACTTGTGTATTTCTGGGTATCTTACATGTTGTCAATCGTGTTAGCTACTCTGTATCTATTAGCAGGTGAGACTTCATCCATCGGGAGTATTCCCTAACTGAATGGCCAGGTTCTGTTAGTTCTGAGAATTGCGGAGCAGTTTGTGTTGTGTCATTAGTAACCATCGAACCATCACGCCAAGTCGTAGGACACACTATATAGCTATGTATGATTGTACAGTACACCTAAAACTTTTATAGGACTTTTTTAAATATTATATATAATTTTTTAATAAATTTATATTAATCTTTTTGAATATGCCATCATGAAGAATTGAAAGTAGACTTACTCATTTCGCTTAATAGCTTTCATGGAACTAATGATTAATATTGTAATTGGGTGACAAGACTTATAAAAAAGCTTAGCGTATTAAATTGTTAAGGATTGATTTTTACTAAGGGAAAAATCGTGAGGAAACCTGCATGTCTAAGAGTTTACAAGCGCATACTGGTGCATATTTCTCGTAACTTGCCTCGCGTTTGTAACATTCCAAATACCCGTAGTAGGAGCGATACTCATAGACGCCAGACGCACAGTGTCTGTATTGGTCTGGGTGTTTCTATGTATAATATGTATGTATTTACAAAAAAAAAAGTATATATATATGTTTATCCAGTGTCTAGTACCCAAAGTACAAGCTCTGCTTAGTTTGGGACTAGATGGTGTTGTGTGAATGTGGTAGAATATTATTATATTATTATTATTATTATTATTGGGTAAAAATAAACTTAAGGAATACAATGTTGAACTGTGTCTGTGCTATTTGCCTATTATGGGAAAACGTCTATCATAATTGTGTTTTATTCTTTTGATGGCAATTTAATCTTAAGTTTTCTATACTAAGTATTTTTCTATTCTGTAGAAAAATTTTTATATTTATGCACATTGTGAATCAATTTTAGGCGTTCGTTTATGGTTATTAATTAAATAAACTATAAAATACATTTAAATGATATAACTTTTTATTTGGATAATAATTGCTGTGTTTATATTATACTTTACGCATTTTGCTTAATATTAAGGTTAGTCATACTTTTTCACGTTCGAACTACGTACACTCGGCTACAGTTTTGAATTTTTGTGACCTGTCCCTCATCTTAATACCAGGTAGTGGTGAACGTCCTTTACCTTTCAAATTGATAGATTGTCAGTCTGTTGATATCTTCTCGGCTATATAAAACAGATAGCCGAGAAGCTAATTAATATTATAAGCTATACGGATTTTTGCTTTATAACACATTTTTTGTATTTGTAGGTATATCTTAGTGTTATCCCAGTTGCATTCTAAACTTACGCGCAACTCCAAGTCCGCTTACTAGTTTTACCAGATATGGCAAAATATCAGCTATTTTATATCTGGTTAGATGTATATCATCAAAGAAATCGTTATTAAAATTTATAAACGCTCCTCACTAACAATCAACTTCAGCTGTCGAAGTCGCGTACAGTAGCTATCTCTATCAGACGCAAATCAGCAGTTTCTCCGCCGGTAATCGCCGGGTGCACTGCCGTTGGCGATGCCTGAATAAAACGATGGTCCCGCCTTTAATCAGGGGCTAAAGTCACCCGAGCGAACCGGAGGGCTAGCAAGCATGGTGAAGTTAAACACTCATTCTAATCATGTTTGTCTTCCGAACGACTGACTTGCCGAATTCGGATGATCGAATGGTTGTTTATTCATGATTTAAATTTAAAATATTTTGTTCGAGGTTCATCTATATAGATAACATTGTTTTATATTGCAATTGATGTTAAATGGAATGGGTAATGATATACGTCTGGTTCACGTAGTTTCTGGTTCAAAATTTAAGAGTAACGAAATTTCCTCTAGAATCTTAGGACATTCTTATAGCGTTGTTTAAGAAACTGCATTGTTAGAAGTAGCTGACGTCAGTTATGCCATCTTATCATCTTGGATGGCATATGTACGACATACGTTATCGTCATTTACCAACTCATATTTTTATCTTAAAGTAAGAATTTTTATTGTGTTATTTTTGTAAATATTGTGTGTATGCGAGATTACAATGACACTGGCGATATGGGAGTTATTGTCAGTCAACCCACATTGCATCTACAACATCGCTGACTGGTCTGGTGCGCTGTTCGGACTGTTCTGAGGACCGTTTTTTCAAAGGTAAGTAGGGCTTGAAAGTGTGGTACATGGTCAATGCACCTAATCTAGGTCAAATTATTGTACGATTATTATATTGAATAAAAGTTATTTAGTCATTCACATACGCTCGCTTAAATTGGTCGTTTCATTTATTATATGACTCACTATCTATTCAGCATACCTAATTGCACATTAGACACATATACACTTACATTGGTGACCCCGATTTGTTCTCAACATAAAAAGTTTCTTTGTGCATTCCCGTGTCGCGATAACTGCACTGCACAACCTAGTCAGCCTTCCACAAGCGGATCTCACTGATTTTGGTTTTCAAGAGGCACATAGTTATCACAGATATGGCAAACGGAAATTGTGTACCCGGAACATCTGGATGCGGAGCAGCAAACATCAGCAATACCAGCACAGCAATCGCAGCGTTCGGTATATCATCGAAGATACCAGAGTTTTGGACCGAAATGCCTCGAGTATGGTTTGCTCAATTTGAGGCAATTATGGCGCCTCAAAAACAAGGTGACGAGGCGAAATACGGTATGGTGTTGTCCAAGCTTGGCAAAGACGCCGTCCGACAGATAACTGACATCATAACGGCACCCCCCGAAACGAAGAAATACGAGGCTGTCAAGCAAAGATTGTGGTCGGTGTACGAAGAGTCGGAAGAGCGGCAATTTCAAAAACTGGTAAGTGAAATAGAATTAGGTGACCAAAAACCATCGTCCCTATTGAGGCGTATGAGGGAATTAGCACGTAATAGTCAAGTAAGTGATAAAACCCTTCATAACTTGTGGCTATCAAGACTCCCTGACCACATCCGCGCCGTGTTAATGGTGAGTCAAGATCAAAAACTGGATAACCTTGCCGCCATAGCAGACAAGATTCTAGAGGGAAGATCAGGTGAAGTGTCGGAGATGTCAAGCGGCCAACCACAACTAATGATAGAAATATTAAATCAGATGAGCAAATTAACAATGGAAATAGCAGCATTGAAGTCAAACTCATGTCATAACAATCATGGATATCATAATTTTAGACGAAACCGAAGTATGACGCGCTCAAGGTCCCGTTCCAGAGCTAGAATAACAGCAGACAGTCCCAAATGGCTATGTAAATATCATTTACGTTACCAAAATCGTGCGCGAAACTGTGAAAAACCGTGCAACTGGAATAAGCCGTCGGAAAACTAAGTGCAGCGTTGACAGAGGCGGACGTCAGCGCTATTACACCATCAAACCGCCTATGCGTTACCGACCGAAAAAGTGGGTATCGTTTTTTGGTTGATACAGGCGCTAATATCTCTGCCATATCGAGAAGAGAAAAAAAAAATAGACAACACTTATAAAATATACGCCGCAAACGGAACCCTAATACAAACATATGGGGACAAAACGCTGACTTTAGATTTGAATATGAGACGACCGTACCGTTGGACTTTCATCGTAGCTGACATTACACAACCAATACTAGGCGCCGATTTTTTAGAAAAACACCATATTTTGGTGGATATACGAAACTGTAGCCGATGCATTATCACGCGTCGAACAAATAGATTGCCCGACACCCGCGGATTGGAGTGAGATAGCAGATACACAATGCAATGATAATGAACTCATACAACTGTTGACTAAAAACAATTTGAACTGGAAAAAAATTCAGTTAGGAAACAAATACCTATTTTGCGAAAGTTCGAAAAATAATTTGAGACCATATGTGCCGAAGTTACTTCAAAAACAAGTATTCGACACTGTGCACAATATTACTCATCCTGGCGTACGATTATCTAAAAAAATTGATATCAGAACACTATTTCTGGCCACGAATGAACACCCACATCGGAACTTGGGCAAAAGTATGCGAATCATGCCAGAAAAGCAAAACATATAGACACAACTCATCGCCAATCGGAACTTTGCCCGTCAACACCGCGTTTAGATCATGTGCATATAGACATCGTCAGACCATTACCAGAATCCAACGGCAACAGATATTCAATGATAGACAGAGCCACCAGATGGCCGGAGGCCGTACCCGTTCCGGAGATAACAGCAAAAGTAGTAGCGGAAGTTTTTGTATATACCTGGATAGCAAGATTCGGATGTCCTCACACAATAACATCGGATCAAGGGCGACAGTTCGAGTCAGATTTATTTATCGCTTTAACTAAGTCACTCGGCATTAAGAAAACCAGGACAACGAGTTATCATCCACAGTCAAACGGTTTAGTTGAGCGTTGGCATAGATCAATGAAAACCGCGCTAATTGTGCGAGGTAACACAACGAATTGGTCAAATGAGTTACCTTTGGTACTTTTAGGGCTACGAGCAGTCTTGCGATTGAAAGAAAATATTAGCCCGGCACAAATGTTATACGGAACCAACATACGTTTACCTGGAACATTTATTAACCCTAAAACACAGTTTTCATCGCCAGAAACGTTTACACGTTCTCTACAGGAATCAATGGCAAAGATAAGCCCGTTCAATGACAACCACCACGCTACCTGCCACAAACCGTACATTCATCCTGACATGAAAATCTGCGAATATGTCAACATCAGAACGGACGCTGTAAAAAGACCACTCACACCGTCGTATGAAGGTCCCTACAAAGTCTTAGAGAAACGTGAAAAACATTTTAAAATTCAATTGCCCAAGAGAACATCAGTAGTAACAATAGACCGTTTAAAACCTGCATATATTTTTATTGAAAAAAAGGTGAATAAACCTTTAGAACACTTAAAGAGTGGCAATAGTCACAGCAAATGTGATGAGTCGATGGAAAATAGCGAAAACAATTTACGTAAAACAAAATCAGGTCGCGTCATACGTCCGGTCGTACGATTTGCTACTGAGCCAGGTCAGCGACAAAGAATGAACGAATAATTAATTTTATTGGAGCCACATACAAACAAAGCCCAACACGTTTCACACACTTATCAAGTATCTGTCGCAAAAATTACGATCTTTGGAAATATGGGAAACTGCGGTGGAAAGGAAGAGATTGTGGTGGCCCAAACAGCCGCTGGGTCAGGAGGCACCAGCGCAATAAACACCGATATCGCACTGGGCGGATTGTTCATACTCATTTTCGCCATACTGTTAGTTTACATCTACAAGAAATGCAGAGGAAGGTTCTACAAGAAGGTGTTGAGGAATGTCGAGGCCAGACAAGCCCAGGCACAAACTCCGATACCGGCGGTCTCTATGCATTGCTGCAACAACCCCAACGCGACACATGGACCTGGGAACGTATAAAAAGTGAGAGTGATAATATGGAAATACGAAAAGTGAAATTAGTGCAATATGTGAAATTCGGACAGTTATTATTATTTTATTTTCTTCTTATATTTTTTTACTTTCGTCTTATGTTATACATTTTTTTGTTTATTGTAGTGTTAATATCAAAATAAAATAAAAAAGGGGGGGAACTAATGTGGTACATGGTCAATGCACCTAATCTAGGTCAAATTATTGTACGATTATTATATTGAATAAAAGTTATTTAGTCATTCACATACGCTCGCTTAAATTGGTCGTTTCATTTATAATATGACTCACTATCTATTCAGCATACCTAATTGCACTTTAGACACATATACACTAACAAAAGTACATTTTGGCAAAGTATATAAATCCCAAAATATGCTTTCTGGCCCTTCAATATCTTTACCACCTATATCAGGAGACAACAACCAAATTCCTTTTTGGCAAACTCTATCTAAATGGAAACATTCGGTTCCTATAGTCAAAAGAGTTCTCCGTGGGGCAAGACCATCAGTGTCAAAAAAATTGGCTGAATGCATTGGTCTTGTCTTAAGGGAGAACTCAAAAGTGGCCTGGGAACAATTATTGACTTTCCCTTATAGGATTCTACATGATGATAAAAATCAGGCAGGCAAACATTAATTAACATCTCAAATTAAATATAATTGACAAATTTCGGCCAACACTTTAGACCCTAAATTCATTTCAAATAAATATAAATCTCTGTATCAATAGGTGGAATCCAAATTAAGGGAAAGCGACATACGGGGCGCGTCTAGACTCTTATTCAGCACTGATGTGGTGGCGCCTTGCACTCCAGATACGCTTGCGGGTCTGAAGAGCAAGCATCCAGCTCCCATTGATGATCTTTCCTTTCCTGAAGCTCCCAACAGTGAATCAGAACATCTGATAACCACGGCCAAGGACGTTTTAGCAGCGGGTTGCTCTTTCCGAAGTGGCTGGGCAGTTGGCCTCGATGCCTTGACACCACAGCATCTAAAAGATCTTGTGTGTGCAAGTGATGAGGTGGCTGGCGATACACTTCTGAAGGAGTTGACTGCGCTAGTAAATATGATGCTCTCCGGTAATGTGGACGAAGCTATCATTGATATCTTGTATGGAGCGAACCTGTGCGCCCTTAACAATAAAAATGGTGGCATTCGTCCCATTGCCGTGGGTTGCACTTATCGGCGTATAGCAACTAAGATATGCTGTAAATTTTACAGCAGGGAGCTATCTGATAAATTCCAACCTCTCCAACTAGGTTTAGGTTCCAAGGGAGGCTATGAGGCTGCTATACCTGCCCTTTCGACGCATCTTGGAAGTGGCAGGGTCATTCTGAAGGAAGATTTGAAGAACGCCTTCAATTCAGTGGATAGGGAAAATTAGAAACCCCTAAAATTTACAAATATCTTTGGCAATGTTACAGGACAATCTTTTGGAATCTGCAGTTGGATGCCAACAAGGTGACCCTCTTGGACCAGTCATGTTTAGCTCAGCTATACACCCCATTATTCGGCAAATAAATTCTAAATTTAATGTATGGTATTTAGACGACGACGGGACCCTAGGAGGAGATCTAGATATAGTATTACAAGATTTAGCTTTAATTAAAAATTAATTTGCATCTATTGGCTTGGAACTAAATTCTAGTAAGTGTGAGTTGTTTATAAATACAACAGACTCTACAAAAAACTTTCGATGGTATCTAAATTTAATCATTTGGCACCAAACATCAAAATTATTGAAAAGAGTTCATATCGCCTCCTAGGTTCGCCCGTATTTGTATAAACATTTGATTCTTTCTTAGAAGAAAAGATACAATTTTTTTGTGAAATTTCAGATCGCCTATTCAAAATTTATATTCATTCGGCTTATACTATTATTCGATATTGCCTTTTCATCCCAAAATTTACTAATGCCTTAAGATCATCGCAACTTTGGAAAAAAAATTCGGGCAAGTGCAAGTCTGACCCGCGCACCGAGGGTTCCGTTCGCATTTTACCTTATTTGAGGTTGGTGCTAATTACGCTATTCCTCTAAATCTGTATGAGCGCCCATACAACTTAGAGGACTATCTTAAATGGAGTCTACTATGTATGTATGGGGCACCCTTAAATCCACTTTTTTATTTGTTGTAATATTTCCTTTATTTGTGCTGTAAGACCCTGCTTTTGGCCAAAGGTCATTGGGCATATCTGACCCGCTTTGCGAACAGTGGCAGACATTAACCAAAATAGTTTTAAACAAAGGGGAATAATATGACCTTTCATGGCATACAATTGTTTGATTAAAAATCGTCGGAGAATAATGTACAGGTCCTTTGAAAAAGAAAACAAACGGTATGAAAGGTTTTTATTTCATCTTATAAAGGCATAAAAATAATATCAAAACCGTACAGCGTGCATGGATGAGCTAATGTTTAGAGAGATGTTATACGATGTCTCTTTCGCACATTGAACAGGCTTTTTTCGCACATTAAATAGTTGCGCCCATATTGCTAGCATTGTTTATTATCTGTCTTGGGCCATACACCAAGAAGCAACAGACGCACCCGCTGCCTTTTAAAATGATCTGATTGCTTTGGATCAAATGGAATAATTAGCACTTTATTTTTCTTACCTATAACAATTAATAAGGAGGATGCCCGCGATTTAGTCGGCCTCATTCAGTGATCCCGCGGGTATATCGGGATAAAAAGTAGCCTATAACCTTTCTCATAAATGTGAAAAAAAAATTTCAAATCGGATCAGTAGTTTCAGAGATAAAGAGTATGGATATACATATACATTTTTTGGTGTATATACATATACACGGTTTGGTACGTGACGACGGGAAGAGACCTGACGGAATGTCATTGTTGCCATGGAAAATGAGTAAGCCTTTGGTGTGGGACGCAACCTGCGTAGACACCATCCCATGTTCCAAGCTCGGGAGGCCATGCGTGCGCTGCTGCTGCATCTGCGGAAACCCTCAAACGGCGCAAATACAGTAATCTAGTAGCTATTTATGCCGTAGGTATTTGAGCCGTTCGTGGTGGAAACGCTAGGCTCATGGGGTCCGAGCGCATGTTCTTTATACCGAGAAATATTTTAACGGTTAGTCGACATCTCACGTGACCAGAAGGCTGGTTTATTCTTTGCTCAAAGAATCAGCATTGCCATTCAGCGTGGCAATGCTGCCAGCCTTCTGGGCACGTTACCCGATGATATTGATGCGGAGGCATTCTACGACGCCTGAACACACCTGTACATATATTTTTAGTTTTATGTACATATTCTCAGAAAGTATGATTATTTAAGATAGTAATGTATATAGTAATAATTAATCATCTGTAATGTAATTATGAAAATTTAACAAAACCAACTCATCATTTAAATAAATGTCCAATTGCCTGATATTTATTTTAGTGCACCAGACAAAGAAAGATGTTAAATTGTTTCTAGAATTGTCCTTGCAATTGACTTGTATTGTTGTTGACTTATTCAGCTAAGCTTCGCACTTCTATAAGAGATTTTTTGTCCTGTATGGGATTCAAACCCACGATCCCTCTACCACAGTTACGATAAATTAATTATTGGGCTGCCGATGCCGCCGTTTCAATGATATTAGTTAAAGTAATGAAGTATTTTTATAAAAAGATCTCCTTAGACAATAGGTCCATTTTGTGAAAGTACCTACGTAAGAAATTAATAAAAGTAGTATTTTTTTATATTTCATACAAAAGCAAACAAGTAAATTAAACGAAGATAATTTAAAGACAATTACATCTCAAAATAATTTATTTGTAAGTAAACACATACGCTGCAGGTACGTATATAATATACGTACCTGCACTAATTTGATCAATGTTCTTTGAGTAAATTGACATCGTCTACGGCCTAGCAAGTATTCAATTTAAAATAATGACTGAACAAATGAGGTTCTACAAATTGAAACGGACACAAATACAATAATAAAAGTCACTTATTTAAGTGGAATATATTTATAAACGGCAACTGGCGATTCACCGACTGTATTGGATTTAATGACCTTTATTTGTTTTACAGGTGGGCATGAAACTGTCAGATCATTTAGTATCATTCTTGGTTTGTGGCTTATGTATAAGAGTAAACTAGAGGTTACCAACATGCCCGTTTTCATTAACTTATTTAAGGTATAAATACCTATGTTTTTCGAAGTTTCGACCGACTTGCAACAGCCGTAGTCGCGGAGAAATTTAAAATGCATCATATAATATCACATTCAAAAATAAGTTTTCATACGGTTTTCTCCAGTACACGGAGTGTTTTATGGCACCCATGCAAAAAGTGAAGCTGTATTCGGCAGTTAGTTAAGTATAAGAAAAGAAAATACTGTATAGAATGAATAAATTATATAATTTTGGTTACATTGATTTATGTACATACCTATGACTCTATTACTACCAGGCATAGATGCATATATATTATCTTGAACGGTGGACACCAAACATAAACAAAAAAAATCGCAACAGAACATTTAACATTTCAATTCGAGTTAAACTTGGAGGCCGCTCATTTAACTATTAACAAACCTTAATTCCCAATTACTTAGCGTCCGTACATCTACTAATTAAAACATTCTTCATCTCAGTGGTGATTATAACTGCTGATCACGTCTCAGCAGGGGTCCTTAATTAACAATTTTTTTCGACAATTAATGCCGCCTCCCTTGAGAGGGTAAAGGTTTCGTGTTCGTCATTTTTATCTGCTCTCATCCATTGAATTTGTATTTTTGTACCTACACATTTATTTTTGTATCTTTTTGTAGCCATATTCTAGTGCGGACAAAACAAAATGAATGTTGTAGTTATGGGAACTTACATACAAAATATTACTAAAGACAGTTACAATTACGAGCATATTCTCAAATTTCACATTTCTACACAATTATGTATCAGAATTACCACTTAGCGGTATTACTACCATACCATATTACTAGCAATTAACCATCGGTGATATAAAGATATCTATTTATAAGAAAATAAGGTCAACATTATTAATTTCAATCGCAAGACAAACTTTCTTAACTACTGCAAGTCTCCATCGTCCTAGAAACCGAGTTCAATTTAATATCCAAGTTGCGCGCTATATATGTTACTCGTGATAACCTTAAGTGGGGTTATGACATCTGACTTGCGTCAAACTATCGCGAAGATCGAAGTTGGTTGGAGCTGATATCAGTACTCCTAGGATTTGGATTAAGCTCAACTCAGACCAAAGTGCCGCCGCTAGCAGCCAATGCTAGCAATTTTACTGTCAAACTAATTTTAACTTTATATTCTTGCTTTGGAGCTCGAGTGCTTTTTGTAATCTTAATAAGATTTTTAGAACGCGAGTATTGTCAGACTCTATTATTATTACTAACAGTGTAAGGGTATTAGGGTAGTGATCATCACATAAGAACTACTAGTTAAGCATTAAACCAAATCAAAAGTCATAATCAGTAGGTATCGTTTGTTAGTTCGATCTACCGAATTATGCAGTCTTTAAAATCCTCATGCAATTAATCACATCCATTTGATGAAATTTCGCATCGATTGCTCGAAATATGTATGTTGTCGAACCACTAGGTCTCAGCCAGGCTGATGGTTCCATGCAAGTCTCTAAAATATTTTAGATTGGAAAAACAGTGAACATTTATGTGTATCAATATCTACTCGAGAAACATGACAGTTTGTATGTACCATGGAGATTCGCTCGAGTGTATTTGAAACTCAATATTTCACATTGTTGCTTCTGTGTGAATTGAGCCTTACATCACCGTGTCTACACTGACTTTGACGAGAAGATACCATCAGATCATTTCACGTCTTATTTGGACCTTTATTTTTTTGACTCATTGTGGAAACCAAACAATTTAAGGGCTTACCCTCCCAGGGTGGGCCCCTAAAGGGGCTCAGCCTAGGAAGAGTGTGGTGACTCCACGTCAAAAGCTCCTATATCCGATCCCATTGAATGGCGGGGTCACGGGAACTACGTTAGCATTACTACCGCGACCCCGCCTGAGCTGGCCTGCCGAGGCGGGCCCCGTCCCTCACATGCATCCATCTGCATAAATCATACTTGCCCTCATACATCCTCTTTCATACTACGACCGGAAAAGAACGACGTAGTCTGCTAACGCTACGAGAGGCGCACGAGCAACACGTGCGCCCTCTCTCGGGCCTCGCGGAGGGTGGGGGTACAACAGGCCCGTCGTCCGCGGGCGTGTACTCACGGTTCCCGGAGATCGTTGAACACCATGGAGCGAATCAAAATCAAAGTCAAAATCATTTATTCATCTAGGTCACAAGGTGACGCTTATGAACGTCAATTTTAAAATTAAATTACTTAATGCTTCTACGAGTATATTTACATTTACTGCCTCGTTCGCAAAGCAATAGGTAGAACCACGAGAAAGAACAGGCAATAAAACTCGTGGCCACTCTTTTAAATCGCCAATATAATGGTACATATTTTTGTTTTTGTAAGGAGCTGCAACTGTTTCACATTGTACTTAATTACTTGTAAATAGTAATTAGTTACAGACATAATACTTAGGCAATTAATGCAGTTACTAAATTAAGTGCTTTATTAGTTAGCCTTCAAATGTGAATATTGTATAACAGGAGCATCCACTTACGTCTTATAATGTAGACAACTCGTGACCATGTTCAGAACTTTGGTGGAAATGTATGTTACAGAAGTGACGGTACATAAATACACAACATTAGTTACAACGTTAGTTTACAGCCCATGATCACGAGTTATCTTCATCTTACAGTACAGTATTTTTTTAATAAAATTAGTGGAACAACAATGCAAATGTCAATGTAGTAAGTGGAATGACCTAATAATAAACGAATAATAATTTAAAAGAACTAGAAATGTTATATAATGATATACTGAAAAATTTTACGTATCTATATAAATTCTAAATAAGTAGCAGATCATGAGTTGTCTGGTGTAAGTGACCATCTATCCTTATCACTGAAATAATCCTTAACAGTATAATAACCTTTCCTAATAAGGCAGTCTTTTATTTTTCAAATCAAAGTCCGAAGCGAGAGTTCGATCACTCCTATTGTCGCGACTAGGTTACGGCGCTGCGATGCCCAAGCAGGGCATTCCTCCAAGGCGTGCAGCGCCGTATCCTCTACTGGGTCACGGCGATCTCCGCAGTGGTGACATCCGGGCGTCTTATCCCGGCCAATGCGGTGCAGGAACCGGCCGAAATAACCATGGCCGGTTATCACCTGTGTCAACAGGAAGGTGAGGGCGCCGTGTCGTCACTCCAGCCACTCGTAGAGTACGGGCCTCACTGCCTCGATGCAGCGAAGCTCCGCGCTGTGGTGCGTGAGTCACTGTCGCCATTCCGCTACTAGGACCTGTCGGAGTTCCGCCTTCCGCGCCTCAATCTCGCGAGGCGCGGGTTCTCCACCTGATGACCGGGCTTCGCGGCGCCACTTATAAAGCGACGCCAGCAGCCCGGCCTGTAAGTCCCGGGGTGGACATCCTGCGAGGAGTGTCGCGGCTCCGAAGGAGACCGTGCGTTAGCCACAAATTATCCTGACGGCCATGGCGCGCTGCGGTGCTCGAAGCGCCCGAACGTTGCGGGCCGTCAAGTTCTCGGCCCAGATGGGACACCCGTATTGGGCCATCGACCGCACGACTCCTTCATAGAGCCTCCGGCAAGAGGCGTTCGGCACCCCTAGGTTTAGCAGCAGCCTCGACAAAGCGGCCGCCGCGCGCTGCAGTCTAGGTGCCACGACTGTTCTGGACCTAAATAATGGTCGTTTAATAATGAAATCACTTTCACTACAATAGGACTTCACTGTCAGCTTACCATCAGGCAGCGTGAACTCAATTTGACAGGTATTTCTTAATAAAAAAAAAAAAAAAAACACTGTTCTATGTTTAAGTGTATATTATAAAACTTAAGAAGATTTTTGTAAAGAAAAACTATGAATAATAATATTTTTATTATTTGAACCCGTGTTCATCTAATTATGAGAGGTTGTGATATACGAAATCCATATATATATTTTATGTGCTAACTACGCTATACAAAAAAACCAAGGGCACTCTCCCACTCTCTAAAATCAATAATATTTTTTTACTTTACATATAATTTCATTCAAAAAATTATTTTTGCCAAGGGCACTCTCTCACTCTCTAAAATCAATAATATTTTTTTACTTAACATATAATTTCATTCAAAAAATTATTTAGTGTCAATGTTCTGTCATTTATGTTACTTATTCTTTATATAATTATATACAGTCACAAGACCCATCACCAATCCGAAGTCTCCTCGTTTTGGACATCATGCCAAGTCATATTAGCCAAAAATAAAACCTGGGAAACGAAATTTTGTTTTAGGTAGACACATGTTTAAAGCCACAATTTAAAGTGCGCGTGTTAGAATAATATATATAGGATGTCATACTTATAGTTAAATTATGTAATCAATTCCATAAATATTAATATTAAAATAAGTATTTTACATTGTTGTAAACGGGTTGCCAGATTAACAATTAAATTATGTAACACATTCTACAGTTATTATTTCAAATATTGTTTTAATGTTCCAATTTAAACAATCTAATAAATACATATAAATAATTAGTTATAAGCATTTTGTATCACTTAATATATTTTAAAGACTACTCCAATTCTGTAACATTATGTTGAAATAATAAAATAAGAGAATCAATTGACATCCTGTGATCGCCGAACGGTGGGGGTATTTTACTATATAAACCAGTGCCGTACTACAACTGACACATTTCGTTGGGCGACCACAGGACTGTACACTCCGCACGGTCCAGCTGTAATACTGGAGATAAGTATATTTATTGTATACAGTAATAATACTTGTAATTGCACTTATTATTTTCTATGAATAAATCTATATAATGTATAACTCGACAAGATATGTTTCATTTCAGTCTATTTGATAATTGATTAATTAAAGTGTTTATACCCTACAAACTATCTATTATTTAGAACTACCTCGCCTTTACATAAACATCTTAAGTTTCGAAAAGTAATCCGTAGTATGAAACATTCAAGAATATATATATTTACATATACATATGTAGTGTTTCTGACATCAGAAGTGGGATACGTCCACCTCACATTACTAAACATACAATTTTAACTTTCAGAGTATTCTCGCTTAAATCCCATAATACTGGCTGAAGGACATCGCCGTTCTGCTAACGACGGAGCACGACGTGTCCTCGGCGCCGTGACAACGGTGCTGGAAATTGGCTAGCAGTTTCGAGTCTGTTGGGTGAGGCGATTTTACGAAATTAAGACTGATCGAAGAAAATAAGAGAAAATGGTTGACGTGAGTATGTAAGTACAACAAGCAAATATGTTATTATGTAAGGGGATTGTAACACTATTCCATAATTTTCTTTGATAGACATATTTACTGATGTGTATTACTGATTTGTACTGTAGACCGTATTTTCAATTGGCGGGTGTAGGATAGGGTATAAACTAAAACATGAACGAAATGCTAACCAATCCAGTGCCTTGATGTTGGTGTCGATGGGATTACACAAAAGGTTGCTATAACGGTTTAAAAATGCTTATTATAAAATAATTTGCATATTTATTATAATATTATATGTGAGTTTAGGATTCGAAGCATAGATGTATTTGAAATATAGGATTCTATTCTATCCGGTTCTATAAATCTCTTAAATGTGATAAAATATGTTTATCTATTATCTGTTACCCATACAAAAAGTTTCTGCTAAGTTTGGGACTACATAATGTTGTACGAATGTAGAAGGATATTATTATAATGAACCACAAATTTCAAGTAGGTATACAATACAGTGCAAAGAACCCAAAATGATATTAAATTCTTAGAAATATGACACAGATAAATTTTTGTTTAATCCCATTGGCCCGGCAGGCGATAGACCTAAGAGAGTGAGTTTTACGGAGACTGTCAGTCTTATTACAAAAAAAACCTGGATGAAAGCTTAAGTTGTAAACCGTTAGTCCGAGGTTAAATGTCAAACTATGGCGTAAATTGATTCCTATTACTAAAAGTGGTTTTCTTGCTATCGAAGTATAATAATTTCATTTCTACCAAATAAGTAATGTACGTAAAACGGAATGAAGTTTTTTGGAAACTTAGTAATTTGATAGTTAATTATTAATGACCAACAAAACTACTAGGCAAAGACTCGTTTGACACCGGGCCTAAAACTGACGTTAAACTAGGTATCGCGGCGATTTTTTTTATATCCATGGTCTAGGGCTAAACCTCTTTTTATAATAAGATAGTTGCTTAAACTATGGGATAGGCTTGGTTTTGTAGCTAAACTGAGTTTTATTTGTAATGGGACCGTGTATGGTTGCTCCACAGAGTTCTTAAAGTGTTTAGGCCGGTTCGCTACATTCGAACACCTTCCCTATAATTTATTTAACTGTTGATGAATAAATTTATGCAAAGCTTCTAGGGTTCTTGGAACCATTAGTAGAACTGGTGTTAATATAATAAATAAAAGACGTGTCTAATCAAGTTTTCTAGCAACTAATAGATGAAAAAATATTATGACTTTTGTATTGTTCAGTATATCTATAGTCGGTAAGTAATTATGTCAATCGACGAATGGTAGATCCTTATAGATGTAATTTTCTTATGTTCAAAATGTAAATTCATACGACGTTATCCAATATCTATCTAATTCATTATTTTGCGACATATAATTATTCCATATTTCAATACTCATCATTACTCAAGGCTATACATATCTAACCCAATGTTGTGAAATCGTATTCTATTATTTATTAAAGAACAGCTGAACTACCTAAGAAATTTTCTTTTGAAATTACAATTGGTTATGATGCTTTGGAGTAGCTCCTTTCGTTTCATATTGTTTTTGGTAATTCGTGGATGATGCAGTGGGTTGCAATATTAATATTATGATGTGCTTATAATATATTAATATAGTAAAGTAAGATATTATTTTAGTTCTTATATATTCACACTATACATATAATAGTTCTTTATCACCCTTTATAAAAGAAATGGATAAATAAGGACAGGCCGACCTTTTCATAAAGGGTTAATTTCCTAGCCATTAGACACACCATATTAAATACATTATAGATCTAATGATGATTTTTAAATATCTGCTGTAAATGTTTAGTTTCAATTGATATAATAGCTATTTTATACTAATTACTTGAAAAAGGTACATACATAAAAAATGCTTGCCTTGTTGAAATATTGAATACTTTAGTTTTCACTTGACACGGATATAATTATAAGGATGGCCGAACTGGCTATTTCATTTATTTGGTTCTTTACTGGTAGGAATTCTATTAACCCAAATATGATACTCGATCACATGACATATTACAAAATTTTTGTTCTAATCCCTTACTGCTGATGCATTAGAACATGAACATTTTAAAATGATTGTCGATGTTGACCGATCACGTTGCTAGAGCATTGATATTGATTGAACATGACTGGAATCGGATGAACTAGAACATGGTCTAAACATTAAAACCTCATCTGTCGTACGACATTCACTGGTCGCGGGTGATTTAGCTTCACCGTCTGGCGAAGTGTTTGGTCTGCGCAGTAAAGGTTGAATTATGAATTGAATGATGGATTATGAATTGAAAGATTGACGCCTCGTCTGTCGTACCACATTCGCTGGCCGCGGGTGATTAAGCTTCACCGTCTGCGAAGCGATTGATCTGCACAGTGGGGTATGAGACTATGATGATGACTATGACGATGACGATGACTAAGACTATGATGATGATTAGGACTATGATGATGACTAAGACTATGATGATGACTAAGACTATGGTGATGACTAAGACTATGGTGATGACTAAGACTATGGTGATGACTAAGACTATGGTGATGACTAAGACTATGGTGATGACTAAGACTATGGTGATGACTAAGACTATGGTGATGACTAAGACTATGGTGATGACTAAGACTATGATGATGACTAAGACTATGATGATGACTAAGACTATGATGTTGACTAAGACTATGATGTTGACTAAGACTATGATGATGACTAAGACTATGATGATGACTAAGACTATGATGATGACTAAGACTATGATGTTGACTAAGACTATGATGTTGACTAAGACTATGATGTTGACTAAGACTATGATGTTGACTAAGACTATGATGATGACTAAGACTATGATGATGACTAAGACTATGATGATGACTAAGACTATGATGATGACTAAGACTATGATGATGACTAAGACTATGATGATGACTAAGACTATGATGATGACTAAGACTATGATGATGACTAAGACTATGATGATGACTAAGACTATGATGATGACTAAGACTATGATGATGACTAAGACTATGATGATGACTAAGACTATGATGATGACTAAGACTATGATGATGACTAAGACTATGATGATGACTAAGACTATGATGATGACTAAGACTATGATGATGACTAAGACTATGATGATGACTAAGACTATGACCACGACCATAACTGAAACCATGAAGAAGAAGAGAAGAGAGAGAAGAGTCGCAGCTCTTGTTGACGATTGTGATTTGTTCGGTTATTAGTATAAAGAAAAATGTAACTATGTCGTTGGTAGCTTCAAGAGTATTAATGTTGTGCTTCGAGAACGAAACATTGTCAGTATGGCCGTGTTAGAATAATATATATAGGATGTCATACTTATAGTTAAATTATGTAATCAATTCCATAAATATTAATATTAAAATAAGTATTTTACATCGTTGTAAACGGGTTGCCAGATTAACAATTAAATTATGTAACACATTCTACAGTTATCATTTCAAATATTGTTTTAATGTTCCAATTTAAACAATCTAATAAATACATATAAATAATTAGTTATTAGCATTTTGTATCACTAAATATATTTTAAAGACTACTCCAATTCTGTAACATTATGTTGAAATAATAAAATAAGAGAATCAATTGACATCCTGTGATCGCCGAACGGTGGGGGTATTTTACTATATAAACCAGTGACGTACTACAACTGACACATTTCATTGGGCGACCACAGGACTGTACACTCCGCACGGTCCAGCTGTAATACTGGAGATAAGTATATTTATTGTATACAGTAATAATACTTGTAATTGCACTTATTATTTTCTATGAATAAATCTATATAATGTATAACTCGACAAGATATGTTTCATTTCAGTCTATTTGATAATTGATTAATTAAAGTGTTTATACCCTACAAACTATCTATTATTTAGAACTACCTCGCCTTTACATAAACATCTTAAGTTTCGAAAAGTAATCCGTAGTATGAAACATTCAAGAATATATATATTTACATATACATATGTAGTGTTTCTGACACGCGCGTGCAATGATCCAAGTACTTACCTACTTATCCATGGGTGCATAGGACATCTATAGAAATGGATGAAGATTTTGTACCTAATTAGAAAAAAATGTATGGTGACTTGGAGCCTCGACATCTCCTGAACCAGTGATTTCTTTTTTTTTTTAAAGACTACTCCCGCACTAGGACTAAATCCTGTGTCGCGGGGGACTTTACAAACATACAAGTAACGGACACAATGAACACTCAGACTCGAAACAACAATTATGAATCACACAAAGTGTTGCCTCGTGTGGGGATGGAACCCACAACACTCAGCACAAGCAGCGAGGCGGGCAGTCAAGTAATTTCCCAGGTATGGTGCCGAAGTAAATAATGTGCGTAATGATTGGTACAATATGGGATTTCAGGTTTCGTTAAGGGTCTTTTTACACCCCGTATATCTTTTCATTACTCTATGACGATTATTAAAACCAATTAAACGGCCTTACCAATTTTCGATAGCACTGTCATTCATCGTTACAGCCAAAGATTAATTGAATAATGCCTTCGTTCCCAGGTACGAGTCGATGTGCCTGTCTTAATAAACTTGACGTCGTTTTGAACGTTACTGGGCCGGTGCCGAGGGATTCGGTGAATTTTTTATAAGACGTTTGTTTCAGCATCTTCAGATATCGAACAGTCTGTATCTCGGCCTGTATACAGGCTGTTTTTTATTATTTAGAGACTCTTGAATATTCATTTGCATGTATATTCATTTATTTATTTATAAGATATAATTACTACTTATTGGTTGATTCGGTTTGTTGCCCCCTTGCACAGTGTGTTATTTGACCTCAGTTGCGGACATCTATTTTTTTTAATGTTTTGAAGAGATAATAGCCCAACATAATGCCGAGTAAAACTCCCACAACGTTATCTTACATAGTTTTAGAGAAATTTAAAAAAACGAGAAATGTCCATAAAAACCATAGAAACGTTTTATCTCCATAATAAACCAATTTTTCTATTGGATGTGTTTTGATTATGATTCAGATGTATTTTAGGCACCAATTTATTGTGAAAAAACAAAAAAATCTCGTCTGTTTCGAGCGATTTTTTTTTTCATAATTTGGTTTTTATTTTTTTTCTAAGGCATCTCGCTACGGTCGCATTTTTTTTTAATGCCACATTGTTACCTGGGCTGACTATTACTACCACAAAAAAAACTAGATGCTCCAAGCACAGGACTTCCGAGATATTCAATTTTTTAATTTTGTGTTAGGGTTGTCACTCAAGTCTATGGTTTTGCTTCAGTCTTAATCATTCTATATTTTTTAATCTTTATTTGTGATAATTATTATTGCAGAGATAATTTGCTGCTATCATTATTTTTAACCGACTTACAAAAAAGGAGGAGGTTATGTATTCGATATTTATATATTTTTTTATGTATGTTCATCGATATCTCGTTATTTTTTGTCCGACAGAATTGACTTACGAGGTGGTCCCATAAAAAATTGATTCAGTTTGAATACGTCATTTTTGAATTATGAGAATATTTCGTGTGATATTTGTGTATTTAGTTGTTACGTAGATAAAGTCACCAAAAATACTAATAACATAAGCTGGGAGTACCTCCACGTGGTGAAGGCGGGAACAGTATTTACTGGCTAAAACTCCCAAAAGTATGTCATAATATGACTTGTGTACTTTTTTATGCTCAAATGCCTTCGGGCTTACGTTGGTTTCGTTATAGATTTGCGAGAATTAGTTTGGCGGCACGGTAGCCTACCCGGTAACGCGGGGGAGCAGCCGCCATCTAACAGATTGCGTATATTAACTGGAATTGTTTGTATTCATGGAGCCTGACAAGCATTACGATTAACTTCAGCAGAACCTGACCTGCTCTGATAGGGGATATCCTTCTGGATCCCGACCAGAGAGTTTAATGATGCGAGGAGGGTATGAGTAGGCTAACCTTCATACTGGTCAGCGAGTGGCAGCTCGTATTAACGACCTAGGCATGAATATGGACCCAATCCAACACACAAAACGAGAAATATATGATATTTTAGTTACACAGGCACGCTTACATGGACCTACTCGTAAAAAGAGACCATTAGACCTTGACAGTGAAGAACGCGCAAGAATAGTTTTAGAGACGCTATTTCCAAACCAAATAGCTCTTCATTTGGATTGCAAAATAAAGCTTATGTAGAGGCAGTTACAAAATTTGTTAGTTAGTGCGAAACGCTATACAAGCAGAGCAAACGCAAGTTGGACCGGAAAACGACGATTACAGATCTATTTCACCGTGGACTGGAATCATCCGATTCCTATTTATCTCTTTTGTCCCACAGTAAACGTCGTAAACCGAAAAGTCCTTTGCCCGCGAAAGTTTTTGCTCTCTTGGAAGTAACAACAGAAAACGTGTGCGAGGAAGTGGAGTTGACCACCAACGAAATTCTTTTAGAAGACGACCCTTACGGTTACTCTGGAAATGGGAACCAAGGTTTACTAGCTGACGAAAGCCATATATTAACACATAAAAGAAAGATTTATCCAAGTTAGTTCAGTCGTTTGGAAATTATGCGCGTACAAACATTTCAGTAATTAATTTTTATTTATATACTTACCAGCTTTTGCGCGCGACTTCGTTCCCGTAAAAGGTAAAAACCAAAAAATTCCCTTTTTTTGTAACATTTTTAATTCCTGCGCCGCTCCCATTTGTCTTAGCGTGAGTTTATATACCCTATAGCCTTCCTCAATGAATGGGCTATCATCTATCACTGAAATATTTTTTCCAGTCGGACCAGTAGTTCCGGAGATTAGCGCGTTCAACCAAACAAATAACTCCAGCTTTATATATTAGTGGTAACGATTATTTTTACGATGTTTTCATTACTGCTGGATATTTCAATAACATACACAAATATCTCATCAAGTCTGAGGGTAGTTGGTACAACAAGGACAAAAAGTTTTTTGCTCCCATTTAATAATCATTTAAAAATAGTTTATTTTATTATTTCTACAAACTTATGTTTATAATCTTATGGTAACATAAAATACCAACCAGTTTTGTGTTATTTCCTACTCGCACTACTTATTTGCACCAAACATAACAACTTGGATAGGTAACATGGAGGCCATGAAAACTTCTTTCACCAATATAATGGCTGGCATTGAAGAGCGCATGTCAAACTTCGAAGCTGAACTACAAAAAAGCGCTAAGAACACAAGCACCGCACCTAGCTTGGCAAGTCTTGCAGCTGAGTTTGCAATATTCCGGTCATTCGCGATGGAGACTATGGCAGCTTTCCAGCAGCAGATGGAATTGATGGCGCGCGACGTGGACAGCATCGAGATGCGCAGCCGTCGCAAAATGCTGCTTGTTCATGGTGTTCCAGAGCAGAAGAGTGAAGATACGGCTCAATCAATCATCAACATTATGAAAGATCTTCAGCTAACTGACTTTGTGAAGGATGACATCAAGCGTTGCCACAGGATGGGGCGACCTTCAAGTACTCACAAGCCCAGACCTATACTGGTCAAGTTTCATCGGGTTGCTGTTCGAGACAAGGTCTGGTATTCGAAGACAAAACTGAAAGGTAGCGGCAAAACCTTGTCTGAATTCTTAACCAAGACTCGACACGACGTATTTATGGCTGCACGAGAACGATTTGGCGTCACTAAAAGTTGGACACGAGAGGGTCGTATATTCGTGATGGACTCCGACGGCAAACAGCACCGTATTTCGACACTTGGTGAACTGAACCGGATAAATTCAGCCACACAAAAGGCACCCACTGCTGATTAACCCGGCGTTTCGAAGTCAAAACGCGCTGCTGCCACGAAAAAGTGATCCGTATTCAAGTTTGTCCAGTGATTGCAGCAGCCGCACATTTGTTTACATATTGTACGTATTTCATAACTATCTTCAATGGTTCAAAACTATAGTAATACCTCCTTCGTTTCTTATATTTTGGTTACATATCACTAACATCTCACTTTCGTTTCCTGTTCCTATAAAATTGTATTCTTTGTTACCTTCTATTTACGAGCAAAAATTATTATTAGTCTTGTTATTAGTTATAATATGAGTGAACGGAATGAACATTGAACAAATTGAACATGACATGACACTATGACGTCTATGACAGGTATCGTTATGATTATTACGTTTCGTTATACGCATAACTTATTAACGTTCAGAAACGAGAACCATTTCTTTGACTTTGATACATTTTGTTTTTCTCAATATTTTAATAATAATTTACCGTTCATGTTTATAGTAATAGAGGCATTGATGTCATAGTGTAATAAAAAGCTCTTAATTTGTGAATAGTGTGCGGATGTTGTGATATATTATTGTTTGTGTACAATATGGTGTGCAATAAGGCTTTTTATTTTTATTTTATTTATATTTTTCTGTTAGCACGCAACTGGCAGGTGGACGAACTAATAGAATATCGTTAGCATAATATTATTTTGTTAAATTGTTATTTGACATAATATTATTTATTTTATTTTATTTATTTATTAATATAATCATTTTTTTCAGTCATGTTAGATCAAGATTACAGTAGTGATGATGATAGTTTCTTTTCTGTCAGTAGTCATAATAACAGCTTTGCAAGCATTCCCTCGCTTGCTGATACACTTCAGTCGTTATTCGCCGATGTACCCAGTAACTTGAATGTAGTCCATATAAATGCTCAGAGTATTCCAGCCCATTTCCAGGATATGCTGACCACGTTTGACTGTAAGAATATCCACGCTATTCTTGTTTCTGAATCTTGGTTAAAACCTTGCCTCTCAACTCTTTCTTACTCACTTCCCAACTTTAGGTTAATAAGAAATGATCGCACTGGGAGTGGTGGTGGCGGTGTTGCCATCTATCTCCGTTCACATATTCCTTATAAAGTAGTCAATATGTCATCACAACCACCACCACTTAACGCCGGCGAGCATCTATTTTTGGAATTAGATCTTGCTCATACGAAGGTTCTGCTCGGTGTCTACTATTCTCCAAACTGCCGTATCAATTATTTCTCTTCTTTCGAAAATATCTTAGAAACTCTTTCTCCTTCTTACAGTCACACCATAGTCATGGGCGATTTTAACACTTGTCTGTTAAAAAGGGATTCTCGCTCTTCTTCTTTAAGCAATATTGTCCAATCTTGTAACTTGTCTATTCTCCCTTTAAATGCTACGCATAACTTTCCTAATACAACTCCCTCCCTACTAGATCTTATGCTCGTTTCTTCACCTTCTCTCGTCGCTAAGCATGGTCAGCTTCCAGCTGATGCTTTCTCTTACCATGACTTAATTTTTCTGTCTTATAAACTTCGTCTTCCTAAGGCAAAGGCAAAAATTCTTTTTCAGCGTAATTTTGGTGGCATAAATGCAGAGAGACTTCGTAGTGATGCCAGCAACATTGACTGGAGTTCTGTTGAAAGCTCAGATTCCATAGACGAAAAAATTGAAATATTCACAGACAAGATTATTCATCTTTACGATGTACATGCTCCAGTCCGTGCTATCCGAGTTAAACATTTACCCTCGCCGTGGCTTACAAAAGAAATTAAAGATCTTTTGTCAAAGAAAGCCGTGGCTAAGACGAAATTTAAATGTCGCCCGACTCCTAGCAATTGGGATAACTACATTGCAATAAGAAATCACTGCAGCAAGGTGTGTAGGAAAGCACAACGCCAATACATTCACAATTCTGTCGAGAATGAAGACCCAGCTAAAGTCTGGAAATTTCTAAGAACAATGGGTGTTGGAAAGTCCACACATGAATCCAGTTCCAATAACATTAATATTGATTTATTAAATCAACATTTCTCTACTTCGTCCAATTTTGATGCGACTACTAAAGCTAAGACTTTACAAGATCTTTCATTGCTTCCAACCCCAGACTATCCACCTTTCGTTTTTAATCAATTATCCGCGTGTGATGTTAAAAGGAGCGTATTATCAATTTCTTCCAATGCAGTCGGTAATGACTATCTTAGTCGTAAAATGATCCTTCCCATCTTAGAGGAAATCATTCCCATCCTTTGTCATATCCTTAATCAATCCTTATCCTTGGGCGTATTTCCATCTGCGTGGAAAGATGCCCAAATTATTCCCATACCTAAAAAATCCAAACCTTTGACCTTTTCCGAGTTTCGTCCTATTTCTATACTCCCGTTCCTCTCTAAAGTGCTCGAGCGCCTAGTCCATATCCAACTTAGCACATTCCTTAATAAGAACTTACTCCTTAATCCTCTCCAATCCGGCTTCCGTCCTGGTCACAGCACCACAACGGCGCTTATCAAAATTACCGACGACATAAGGCTTGGTATGGAGAATGGAAATCTGACGGTCCTCTCTCTGCTTGATTTCAGTAATGCCTTCAATACCGTAGATTTCCATACTCTTCTTGGTATATTGCGCTCTATTAACATATCTCCACCAGTAATTGATTGGTTTCACAGTTACCTGTTTGGTCGTCGGCAGCGTATACGCATTGAAGATTCCTTTTCTTCGTGGTGTAATACAACAGTCGGCGTACCGCAGGGTGGCGTTCTATCTCCATTACTTTTTTCCATTTTTATAAATTCTATCTCTTATCAACTTCAGTCATCCTACCACCTTTATGCAGATGATCTGCAAATTTACACTCAAGCACCGGTTCATAGTTTATTTGATGCTTTTCGAATTATAAACATCGATTTAGAGCGGATATCTGCTTGGAGCCTAAGATTCGGTTTACAGATTAATCCAACAAAAACGCAGGTTATTGTCGTTGGCAGTCCTAGGATGATCGCACGCATTGACTGGAATCTTCTACCCCAGATTAACTTCGGTGGTATCCCTGTACCTATTAGTGATTGCGTTAAGGATCTGGGTATTTATATTGATAAAACGCTATCTTGGTGCCCACAAATAAGAGAGGTTAGTCGCAAATTATTTGCAGCGGCGGGGAACTTGCGAAGACTGCGAAACTTTTTGCCGAATGCCACTAAAATTGCGCTTGCTAATTCTCTTCTCTTACCAATCCTTGACTATGCTGATGTCAGTTATCTAGATCTCACTGAGGAGCAACTTGATAAGCTTGAGCGTCTTCAAAATTGCTGTATAAGATTCATATTTGGATTACGCAAATATGATCACGTTTCAAATTTCCGTAACATGCTCAAGTGGCTCCCAATTCGCCTTCGACGGAATACTCATATCCTTTCTTTGCTTTACAATATTCTCTTTAATCCTTCTACTCCCCCTTACTTAAAAGAACGCTTTAAGTTCCTCAATGACACACATTCGAGATCGCTGAGGTCATCGGTGAAATCAAGATTGGAAATGCCAATGCATTCCAGCACTTTTTATGACAAATCGTTTACAGTCCAAGCTGCTCGGCTATGGAATGCACTGCCGATATCCATCAGACAAGCAGAATCATTATCAGCCTTTAAAAGATTATTAAGAGACCACTATCTTTCCATTCAGCTCTCCTCCACATTGTCATAAACTGTAAATTTTCTATTACTTTTTCCTTTGTCAATTAGTACAGTTTTTACAATCTCCTAGCCATTTATTTTAGTTATATATTATAAGTATGTATATGTATAAATATAATTATATAAGTATAGCATTAACAAAGTATGGTATATTTATTAATATATGTATTATTATTTAATTAAAGTATTTTGTACCTATTTATTGTTTAAAATTCAATTAATTATGTACAATATCTTATCACACCAACACTACCCTTTTCGAAATCCGTCAGTTTCCAGTCCATCCAAAGGTTGCCTGGAAGAAATTACTTTTTAGTGATAAGGCCGCCCTTTGTGCATTACCTGCTAATCACAATTTTATATGTATTTCCGATTGGTGTACAATAAAGAATATTATTATTATTATTATTATTATATCACTGACACTATAAGTCTAGTATACCATAACTATAATAAACTATAACTCAGTAAGTATATGTCATCTCATGATACTTTTTTTGACAACCCTATTTCCATAGAAATTCTAAAAAACCTTAGAAACGTTATATCTCTGAAGTCCTGCATGATATGTACAAGATTTTTTGTGAGTAGGAAGTTACACGACTGGGGTGTATTATGTTGTTAAAAAAATGCGACCGTCATAAAGAACATTAGATATATTTTTTTTTCAGAAATTTATAAAATATTTTTTATCTCGGCTTCTAGAGTATATAAAGGCTTGTAATTCGTACAAATGATTATGTATATGTTCTTAAATTCATTTGTAATTTTAACTTAGACAAGTGTTAGTTATTTTGTGAAATATCTGCAAAAAACATTTTGAGTAAGTTCATTGACCTTACAATGAATTCACTATAATTTCAAAACTATAAAATATATTTACGCTGGTGTTTCATATAAAGTTGTATTACAATTATATATATCTAATTCAACAATAAAAGGAGCATGTCCGCTTTTGAAGGCATATAACACACTGTGCCTTGGCGTAGCCATGTAAGAAGACCGTTTAAACGCCTACAGCGTTTAAACGGTCTTCTTTAAGTTAAAAGCCAGTGCTTCATTCGTTTCATATTAGAGCTTAAAGATTTTAAGCTATCTGTATTTCAAACATCTTGTAAACAGTGTAAAATTTTATGAGAAGTAAGTCGAGAAGTAAGTACTTTGAGTACTACCATTGAAGTTCATCTATTTATTTTTATGTGACTGGCCAATGAGCAGACGATTCGTGAGCTGGTCTTGGACACCCGCCATACTAGAAAAGATGCAGCCTAGATGGGATAATAAATAGTAGTAGGAGTGGGATGAGACAGAATGAAAAAGGGTGAGGGGCCAGTGCCCCTCACCCTTTTTCATTCTGTCTCATCCCATTGGTCCAGCAACATTATTGGATGATTATATTCGTTTACGGAGATTCATTATAAATCCATGTTAAATTATTTTGCTTTATGCTACAGGATGCTTCACTTAGCAATGCAAAGTCTCAAATCCAAACATACCGTAACTGAGCTATCACAAATTCGCATCCACCATCAATATCAGGATCACATCAACAGCGCTATTGCCACGCGCTACGTACGTAGTAGCTAAGATGTGGCTACGGCGTAGCAGCGTAGCTTGTTTGCGAGCGAGATGAACTGACTTAAACGTTGTCTAAACTTGATATCTCGCTAACATAATGTGAAGGCTGGCTGGTATGAACGTGATTATGCCAGCTGGTATATACAGGATGTAAAAAGACCCTTAACGAAAACTGAAATCCCATGATGTACCAATCACTACGAACATTTTTTACTATATACCCATGAACGAACATTTTTTACCATGCACTATACTTGGGAAATTACTGGTTCAGGGGATATTGAGGCTCAAATTTAGTATGGATTTTTTCCAATTAGATACAAAATCGATGCATTTACCCCGCCAATATGTTCTTTAGATATCCTATGACCCCATGGATAAGTAGGTATTTCGAACATTGCACGCGCGCGCTTTTAATAGCGGTTTAAAAAATGTGAAAACTTAAAAAAAATCGTTTGCCAGGTATTATTTTTGGTTAGTATGACTTGGCATGATGTCCACAACGAGTAGACTTGGGCTTGGTGATAGGTCTTGTAACACCCTGTATGCAGTCGGCTCATAGAACATTTCGTTCGTGAATATTCTTGTTAAATCATTATTGCCATGGGTTGCAAAATACTATAACCCAAGGCGCCCATTTTAAAATCAGATAATTAAAAGACAGTCTAGTCAGTGTCTCTTGAAATGACAATGGTGCTGATACATTTGAGCATTCACCTGTAATGAGCATTGAAAAACAAGCGAATGTGTTTTAGCGAGTATTCTTACGAATGTTTTTGCTGATTAGAGCGTTCGCTAGAAAGATCGTGAACTTGTTCATAGCAATGTTCGGCTCTATTCCTTGTTTATTTCACCAAAACAAAGAACGGTGAATGCTCTCTATTCTGTTACAAGTTAATGCTCAGGTGTATCAAAGTGAATGCCCAGGTGTATCAGTACCATTTAGGCACCGCTTGTACATGGTACCATTTATATAGGTGACCGCTCGTTGTGGCGTTTACCTCAGAACAGTACCGTGGCTTGGAGAACACATACGCAGTTGATGCATGTATTTGTTTCAAGACAAGAATCGTTATGGCTATGTCGGAGCCCTTTGGGTGGTCTGAAAACTAATAATAAAAGCATACTATAATAATAATTTATGTATGTCTTTATAAAATAACTTGCAAGTAACTATCAAGCTTAAAACAGATTAATATTTTTTTAAATTTCTATACAAAGAGATATAGATGTTTGACTAAGTATATAACAAGTAAACCGATGTTAAATTTAAACTTTATCTTCACAATATTAGGGTTCAAAGCAATAATCACATGACCCAAACTACCCTCAGTATCAATTAACACACTATACAAAACTGTAAAATAAATGTATTATTGTAGTTGTACTAGTCGCATAACAAAGTAAAATAATAATATTAATTTGTTAACTACCAATGTAAATGAAGGGATGTGCTTAATTTTTGGAAGGCTATAAAATTTTATATAGAGCCTTTGATAATGTATTTATGAAGTGTAAATGTAACCTTGTAAAGTTTCGGGATATGTATATATTCCAATATTGAAGTATATTTTATAAGTCTACTGCCACATACATAAGTCCCTATACATTAGTCATTTTGATTGGTTTTACATTCCGTACTTGGTAATATTCTCAATATCTTGTAGGATTTATCGACAAAGATTACTAACCTGAATCACAAGTGATCAACAAAGAATAAGAATCAGAGAGTTTTAATTCATAACAGACTTAAAAAAGATTTTGAAGTGCATAGCGACTTTTGTTGTTGACTGTTCTTGCATTTAGCGAAACTTAATCTGCCATCAAGGTATCCATACTAATATTTTGAGAGTCCCAGCTATGGGACATCGACCGTTGCAAACCAGTTGAAACGTCGAAAATAAAACCAGAGGTTTAGTTAGTGAATTTTCGCGATTAAAGCCTATTAAAGAAACTTGTATGATTCATGCTAATATTATAAAAAGCTAGTTGCTAAAACAGCTGACAAT
This sequence comes from Euclidia mi, assembly GCA_944739405.2. NCBI lineage: Eukaryota > Metazoa > Arthropoda > Insecta > Lepidoptera > Erebidae > Euclidia > Euclidia mi. The sequence goes on along the minus strand of OX123183.2, from coordinate 14,279,216 downwards.
CAATAAACTTCTTGCTATGTACCTCAAAGATTGCTAACCTACTTATATCATACTTAGCATATAGTAGAGATAAACATCAGGCAATAGATTGATGGCAACCTTGAGAGTACTAATACGTAATTGATATACATATGCACGGCTGATTAAGGCGCTGTTATACCTCAGAAACCGTGAAACGCCTAATTTTTCGTCGCGCAACTAGCCATAACGGTACATATTACAAGCTAGCAAAAAATAGAGCTTAAAGTCAAAAGTCTGAACAAGACACTTTAAAAAAAATATTTCATGTATGTAAAATAGAATTACGGTAAAAAATCACAAAAACGAGGCAGAAAATAATCTTTCGTCTCACTGTTTGAAATATTTTGATTGTAAACTGTCATATTTTATTTTATAATATGGTAGGAAACCTAATGAACTAAAGAATTACCCAATTCATTTTTTTAGAATAGAATAGAATACTTTTATTTGTAAACATAGGTAGTAAGAGATGGTACATTTATATAAGGTTTCGCTATGTTTTGCCATGTGGCGTACAAATATTTTGTCTTATAACAAATCTAAAAACATGCCTTGTACTCTTTCTTACAATACAATTAGGTAACATCAATTAGGTATTAGGTTAAGTATCATGGTTTAATATTCAGAATTAATACTGATTAGGCTAATTTGACAATTCAATGATACCTACCTGTTAATGTCAACCCTTGTTAAAACATATTATGATAAAATTAAATTAAGATAATAATAAAATAAGGAAATGTCAATTAACTCTTCAGCATCATAATAAAATAAAGATATGTCAAAATATTAATGTCAGAACAAATATTGCCACCTGAGAAAGCATAGACTATCACAATGTTGCAATTTCAAAAATAAAATTGAGTCAAAAGACATGCCGATCTGAGTAATTATGTCAAATTTGATAATTACAATTTCAATAAACTAATATAATTTGTAAATAGGAATATAATTTATTCATAAATTAAATAGTAATAAAATTATATAAAATTATAACCCAATTTAAATAATAATGTCAATAATTGCATCTAATTAAAAAAAAATAGAAAAAAATACAGACAGAATAGTATTTCTAGTATAGTTAATCAGATATATCAGAAAGGTAATGATTTAAGATTTATCATTTAAGTAATCAGTAACCGTATAATAGCATTTCATAAGTAGGTATGCCTTTAAGAGTTTTTTTTTAAATTTGTTAATATTCTCAATGTCTAATATGTGTTTCGGTAGGTGGTTATAAATTTTGGGTGCCATGCCTGTAATGTTTTTATTGAAAATGTCCTTTTTGTGAGATTTCATACAGACTTTATTTTTATGGCGTTCACTTTTTAAGTGGGTGTATAGATGTAGGTTTTCTTTTACATAGTTACAGATCTCGTAAAGGTAAATACATGGGAGGGTAAGTAGCTGAAGTTTTTGAAAATATGGTTTGCAGCTTTCAGTGCTTGGTATACCACATATTGCCCTGATGCATTTCTTCTGCGCTTTGAATGCTGCCTCTCTATCCGGGCAGTTCCCCCAAAAGATAATTCCGTAACGTAGGGTTGACGAAACTTGTCCGTGATATGCCGTTATCAGTGTACTTTGGGTTGTTACTTTTCTAAGATTATAGAGAGCGTAAGAACATTGACAGAGTTTTTTGCATATATTTTCTATGTGTACTTTCCAATTCATATTTTTATTAATCCAGACGCCTAAAAATTTTGTGCTATGAGTTTCCTGGATGGGTTTGTTGTTATATCTAATATCTAGCTTTTTGTTGTTTGTTTTTTGCTCAAAAGAAATGAAGTTGGTTTTATCTAGATTTATTCTTAGATTGTTCACTATTAGCCAGGTTATTATATCCTTTAAATTGTCATTTATTTCTTTTTCAAGTGTCTCAATATGTTTGCATTTAAATAATATTGTGATGTCGTCAGCGAATAGGATCATGGGATTTTCAATAATTTTGGGCATGTCATTAATATATATATTAAATAATAATGGAGCAAGTACGCTGCCCTGTGGTACTCCATATACACAATTTTTCTGGCTGGAAGTATATATTTGTTCAGTTTTTGTGCGAGAGCAGATTCTATTGATGCAGGTATATTGTTTACGATTGGTAAGATATGATTGAACAAGTTTTAGTGCGTTGCCTCTAATTCCGTATCTTTCCAGTTTGTTTAAAAGTATTTCATGACCGACATGGTCGAAAGCCTTCGACATGTCCATGAATAACGCTACGACAGGAGTTCTGTTATCCATGTTACTTAGTACATGGTCAACAAGAGGGTAAATAGCGGAATTAATATTTTTATTTTTTCTAAATCCGTGTTGTTCCTTTATTAAAATGTTGTTATTTTCTAAAAAGGAATATATACTTTTATGAATAACTTTCTCGATTATTTTGGAGAATACCGGAATCAATGCAATGGGTCTGTAATTACAGGGCTCTTGTCTGTCACCTTTTTTATACAGTGGCTTGATAACAGAAGTTTTACCACTTGGGTAGTTACCTCATCGTATCCGGCACTATTGGTGTTTTTGAGTGTATTAATTATTTTAACAATGTCAAATGGAGTGGTAGGTGTCATAAAAAGTGAGTGAGCAACTGAAGGTATGGTGTATTTTTTTGTATTATAATTGCTCTTATTTGTCTGGATGTCGGTCAAGTTAATAAAATAGTTGTTGAAAGATTCTGCTATTTCAACCGGATTATATAAAATTTTGCTATTGTACCCTAAGCTGCATATACTTTCTTTAGGGTAATTATTTTTCAGTTTGTTGATAATAGCCCATGTTGCTTTGTTTCTATTTTCTGCGGTATTGATATAATGATTGTTTTGTATTTTTTGAGTCTGTTTTATGATGTGCTTAAGTCTACTAGTGTATGTTTTGAGACGATTTTTGTTCACTGAGTTCGGCAACCTTTGATATTCCCATAGCATGTCCCTTTTGCGCTTGGAACATTTTTTTAGTCCCGTGGATATCCACTTGGATCTTTTAAGTGTGGAAATTTTAATTCTAATCATCGGAAAACAAAGGTTGTAGAACAGCATAAACAAATCATAGAACTCGTTAAAGCTCCTATTTGGATCTGAACATATGTAGGTATCAGAAAAGTTTATATTTTTAAGACATTCGCTAAATTTTGTTATATTTTCTGTGCTGTAGTCGCGTTTGTGGATAAACCAGTGTAAGAGTGTGCAGGTTTTTTTGACACGACATTTTAATATTTGTGCCGTATGGTCTGACACTGCTAGATCCATGATCTCACACTTGCTGCCCCTTATATTATGTATAACATTGTCGATGCAAGTTCCGCTGCACAGGCGTGTTGGCGATCGAGTGCCTAGAATTAAATTGTAGCTGCGTAATAGATTTGTAAAAGTGATAGAATGTTTGGTATTTTTGCAGATATCTATATTAAAATCTCCACACAGGATAGTTTTACTGTTTCGTCTCAGGCAGATGTCGTGTAACATCATATCCAGGTTCTCAAAAAATTTAGAGACTTTATCTTTATCATTTGTCGGCGGTCTATAGATGCAGACAATTATGATGGGATGTGTCAAGAGTTTTATTGCACAACATTCGATTTGATGGGCTACGGCCCATTTTTATACGTCCACCGTCTCAAATTTATGTATGTTTTTGACTAGAATGCAAGAGCCTCCATTCCTATCACTTCTATTATAACATGTTGCTAATGAGTAGTTAGTAATGTTTAGGTGTTTTTGATCATCCATTTTCATGTTATGTTCGGTTATACACAGGATATCTATTGGCAAACCTTCTTCGCAGAGTTCATTAAGATGTATTCCTAATAGATCCGATTTACTAATAAGACCGTTTACATTTTGGTGCATTACAAATATATGATTATACACGAAAAAGATCCTTATTGTTGGGGTTGTTCGAGCTATTGTTAACGAGCTTATTATTAACACCTTCATTTACTGCAGAATCCAACAAATTCAGATCATATAGCATATTGTATAGTATTTGAGTATGTATATTTCTCAATCCATAATTATTTACTTTGCCAGTTCTGGAGGAGAACATATTAAGTGACAGATCTCGATTGCTGTCAAAGAAATATGCATACTCATTGTTTTGTATATCTAAATACAGGAGATTTATGAAATTTCTACCTTAAAATTGTAAATTGGAGCGCCTGTAACATATGTGGGCGCACAAATAATTATATTAGTAAATTTTATGTTCTTTAATAATGTCCTAATTGTCTTTACAGTGTTTATGTGATTTCTCTCCTCTTTAACATCGTTTTCTCCTACGAACAATAGACAGTAGTCGTTTTGAGTGAAGCCCTTTAGTTTAAGTTCGATGTCGGTTAGGATATCTTTTGCAGTACCATTGGTCTTGATGTAGTGGCAGTACTGAAAGAAGTTTGAGTAAACAGTATCAATTGTGGATGAGGACCCTTTGATTTTATCGCAGCTCAAAATGCACAGTTTACTTGTTGGTTTATTTTGCATTTTGGTTGTAAGGTCTTTTTTCTTGTTATGCATTGTATTTTTGATTAATAAAGGACATGTCGGTGTTTTCTCAGGTTTGTGTGCTGTGACGGTGATGGTAGTTTGTATCTCTTTGTCGTGCACAATGCGTTTGGGTAATAGCCTGTCAAATTGAGGTTCTTCTAGTGTTGTTTTGTCAATTTCAGATTGTGGGTAGTCTGAAGTTTTCCTTAGGTTGGGAGATTTGTTTTTATGGATTGGTGATAATAATGTAGTCTTTCTAGTTGGTGTTGAGCATATTTTCTTGTAAGTATTGTTTGTCTTTATCATGTTCTGTAAGTCAGATTTGAGCCGTAAGTTTTCTATATTTAAATTATCAATTTCCTGGTATGCACTTGCTAGTTGCATCTTAGGGTTTGAATCTGTTCATTAAGATGGTTAATGGTGGCGGAGTTATCGTGAATACTGTCCGGCACGCTCATCATTGTGTAATCAAATATGTCCTATTTATGGTGTTGGTAAGGTCAGATAACGAATTCGTTCTACGTAGTTTCCGTTAGGTGATGTTATCGTTAAATGAATCCATTTTATACTGAATTTGGTTATATTGAGTCAATTATAATTATTTGCTAGACCATCCAGCGGGTAACCATAAGTATGTTTCTCATAGTGTTTCAAACTATAATTGATTGCAATGTTTTTGGTGCTCATGTATTATATGCATTTAATATTATGTCAGTCTAGCGATCTCTGTAATTATTATATTATCTATGTCATTTCCATGTCTTATGCGAGAATGTCTTCCATATTTCAATTTTCATATTATTTGTGTATATTTTTTTAATTCAATAAAATCTGAAAAAACGTCTATGATTTTGACGCTCGGTAGATCCTACCAGTGTCAAACGCCTCGGCTATTTAAACCTTATTAGCATAAGTGGTGCACTGAGTGTTGGTTGCTAGTTTACGCTCTGCCCAGACCTCATCATTCGGCTATGAGCCCTGTAAGAGATAGGTCATGTCACACCATATATTAATGATAATAACATCCTTAAAATGGAATCTAGAAGAAAATTACATCTTGCCACATTACTTTTTGGGGTAGTGACTTGTAAAAAGCCTACCTACTTATATGAAAAGTTAGAGTGGAGACAAAACCACTTTTCATACTCTACCAGACCCTCAGCCAGAACTGTTTCCCAAACTAAACACCGTACAATGGCTTTCCGTGGCTCTTTTAGATACTTAGGTACGAAATGCTGGAACAATTTGCCTCCTTCGATAAGGGACCTGAAAACAAAAGCATCATTTAAAAAGAACCTCAAGAGCTATTTACTCTCTCAACAGAAATTATAGCTACAGGATACTGCTTACCTGTGAGGATATAGCCCTAGTAACATTAGTCTGGATTCCTGACAGCATATTAGTATCTCTGCTTCAAGGTCTGGTTGGGTACTTGCAGGAACTCCTGAAATATTAAACATTTTACGAAAATAATGTCATATTATCCTCTATGAGCCAATAAGTAAATTAAATTTAGAAACTTAGTTAACAGGCATACCTGCTATTTGTGTATTCCCTTGTTACTTGTAAAACATTTATGTTTTGAAGGTGTAGGTACTTAAGTAATCATAAATAGTTGTACATGTTCCATATGTAATGGTACGTAGATTCTAGGAAGATGACCATCACGTTTCAGTGGCCTTTTGACATAATACGTGGCGGCACTGAAAATCAGTACTGTGATTGGAACTATGGCGTCCATCGCAGTGTTTGCTGAGTGTCAGCCCGAATTGCGGCACGCGGTGAATAGTGCTCATGCGGTTATTATTGTTTAATTATTGTATTTACAAAAGTAATCATTTTATGTTTAAATTGCTCAATCTCTGGTGTAGTAACACGTGGCGAGTCACGTGGTGACACGTATCACTTAAATGTCAGAAGTGTCAGGACATTGTCAGCTAACTCAACTCCGTTTATGACAGTTGACAAGACATGCCAAGTGTCATTATGGCAAAAAGCTGCCAATTAGCGTCTTAGTCTTTTGAGTTATAGTAGATAGTGTATATTGACTTCGCCACAATTTTCTTTTTTTGTGTGGTTTTTATTTTTGTTATTTAGAATAAGTAAAATTAAGGAGTACTGTACAGCGTGCTTGCAATAAAGATATATTTTCTTTTTCTTCTTTCTTTCTTTCTATGTCGCTTGCGTCTCCGCTGCACAAAATTTTACGTTAACCTGTCTGTTATTGTAATACGCCGGTTTGAGTTCGTAATTTTATGTTATAGACTGAATACTTTGAATCAAATAGACTTTTCATGTGACTATGGATACATATAATTCAGACCTAATTTTATATTCTTGTTGTGTCTCATGTGTTATTGTTTCTGTGCTTATAATATATAATTAAAAGAATAAAATGGCCAATAAGAGAAATAAAGAACTACGAAGGATTTGTATGAGTAAACGTCGTAATAAAAACACATCCATGGCCAAGTGAGTATGAAATATGTAACATTTTTATACAAATTATTCATATTCATAAGACTCTTATATGACTGACTATGTTATAGATTATCCATGATATAATTATATAAATTATTCTCACACTACACAGCTGCCACAGTTTTCAATATTTGAAATTTTAATGTAAATATAGCTGCGGTCACAGGAATCACTTCATCGGGCATAGGATATTCGCAATTCCATGAAATAACTGCTTGCATGGATATACCAATTTTTTCTGCACTAACTTACGAGTATATCAAACTTCAGGACACTGTCTATAATGAAAAAACAGGAAGCAGCTGCCATTCAATTTCTGCCATTCATCTACGGAAAAAGCTGCAATACCTGAACGTGATACCGCCATTGCTGACGGATAGAGGGATAGCAATGACTGGTTCGAATTGCTTAAGAATATGTTGACAGCTTCAAATTTTAGTATAGTGGCAAAAAAAGAGCTAACAGCAGTAAAGCCAACTTAGTTAAAAATACATTGTACAAATCAAATATTTGCAATGTAACAGGAGTTGCATATGGAGCAACAAATTAACGACTGCCTTTGCAACAACTGGCGAAGCAAGAACATGTAACAATCGAGCCTTGCGGATTATTCGTGGACAATATTATCCGTTTATTGGTGATACGCCAAATGGATTAATAGGTCCAAACACAATTGTGGAAATTAAATGTCCTATAGTTGCCTATAAGAATGGCCTGGAAAATAGTATAAGAGCAAATAAAATACAAATATGGAAACATGTGAAAGAAAGTAAACTGACTAGTCTAAACAAAAATAGGGAAGTTTCCTGCAAGTGAAATAAATTATACAAGTATTTTTATCCAGTGAAATATGTCAAAATAACGGTAGTTTCATTCATCAACTAATGTTAAAGCTATATTTAAAATTTTTATCGACAATTTATTGGTAATAAGTATTCTATTTGACAGCAAAAAACTATGACGTCACTAGGTCTTATTTCATACAAACGCCGTAGCAAAGATCGTTTTTCGAAATAAAGTGCCCTCTTGAATCATTATGCTATCCATGCGATCAATCCAGTGGTCAAAACCAGAAAAAGCATTCCTCTAAATCTAAACAACACAAGCTAATACCGCGAGACCAACGAGGTAATCTCAACCTCATCACATCAAGTGAACATAACCACAAAAGCACAAATATGAATCAGAAAGCGCAATTCAAAAAGTTCAAAAAGCAAAGCTAAAATCGAATGCTAAATATTTTATAGTCGGAGTATTATATTCATCTTAAACTGTTCCAACCAACTTTCTCGTATTCAAATCCAGTTCTATATAGATAGATAGATAGATAGATAGATAGATAGATATACGCTTTATTGCACACCAACATAGCATTAAACAGTACATATATTGTAAAGATACTTAAAACTACGATAATGTACAATCAGCGGCCTTATCGCCTAGGGCGATCTCTTCCAGACTACCTTGAGGTCGACAGGAATATATAAGCAAAAATGTGGATGTGGTTGGTGGTGTAGTTGCTAAAAATAATACTAAAATCTTAGATACTATATACATACATACATATATAAATTGTAATTCGATAAATATACGTACTTACATAAATAAAATACAATAAAACTAAGTATAAAATATTTCATAAAATAAAATACAAATATAAAATATACTTACATACATTATAGAAATATAAGAGACAGTCAAGACAGACAATACAAATGGAGTAAATAAGGCTAATGTAACAGAAAATCATCAAATTATATCAGATAGTGATTTTTGATCAAAGTTTTGAAGATATTTAACGATTTTGCTTTTCGAATTTCCAGGGGTAAGGCATTCCACAGACGCACAGCTTGAGCAGTTTATTATAGTTTCATTGTTAACGCAAATTTAGTTTTAAATTTACTTAGTATGTGCTATATGAGTAATTGGTTTTAGTTGAAAATTTTACTTCCTTAACTTTTCAAAAAGTTTGTTGAGAAAATTAAATGTGGAAATATTTATTCAAGATTTTTACTTTTAATATTGACTGCAAGATTTCGAATAATATCGCGGTCAAGTGACGGTCTAGTTACTGTACTGCACTGAGTGTTTGTTTTAAGCCAGACTAATATAAGTTTCAAATTTGTTGTCCCTTAAAATATCTAAAACTGCTGGCAATATTCTTCTTCTACCTTTCTTTCTTCTAAACAATAATGTTAGAAATAGCGGACACACATCCAGACTTAAAGCAACAATTTGTGGTTCACACATGATTATCCCGTACAGGTTCAACCTTCGGCTGTGTAAGCCAATACGTCATAGATACTAGTTTTCCTTTAAATGAGCATGTAGCTTTATTATGAATCTCTTATCGTCAGCCTACCATAGTTTTCTGCTGTTTATAGGCTTCTACGTCTCTGAGCCTAATTATCAGGATCTCAAGTCAAGCTGAATGACTATTTTACAATAATTACATTACAGATACTTGTGACGGACTTCTACAAATGAACAACGAATATGTCACACCAATTATGTCTCATTCATCTCATAAGCCTACAATTACACAAATAGTACACAGTAAACTGCTAAGTATTAAATAATCTTCAATCATCCGGATTCCCTCTGATGGCGGCGCGATCGCTTGTTAACTAATTTACCTATGGCTAACAACACATGCAAGTGTGTTTGCTACCTATGTAACCAGCAGTGTATATTGTACGTGGAGATAAAATTGGTGCTCAGTTGCATTCCTTGATTGTGCATTGCTTTATCTAAACACTGATACCACAACCCGACTCAGTTATGTGTAGTTTTGGGATATAGATAATATACATACATATAAATGGTCTTAGAGTAAACTACATAATTATATATAAGGTGCTTTTGTACTTGGAATAACGAGAATTTAAAACAGGTTTATACACTATTTATTCTAGTTATGTATCTGATTTGATCGTTTAGACCGATGAAAGGCATGTAGTGCCTTTGAGGCCAACTACGGATCTCGATATTGTGTCTAGTGTTATTTTCTAATCAGAAAGCAAATATTACGGTGGTTTGATTGAAAGTAAGCAGTTCTTGCAGCCGATTGTAAGCTATATACCCTGGGCGAACAAAGGGGCTGATTCGTGTTTCGGTTATTTTACTTATGGATTCGCTTTGCATCCACAACATTTCTGGAATTACAACTTAGCTGACAGAATATCTGTAAGTCTGTACTACGTATGTCAGATAATTCCAATTCGAGAGTAATCCTAGTTTCCCAGGGAGATCTTACTCGGCTTAAGTTGATAGAACGCTCTGATTGACGTTCCAATATCATGATTTGAAGTTTTTGCAAATACATATTATGACTGAAATATGAAATATCTCTAAATAAAATATAATATGAAACCTATGTTAAAGGATAACTCAAAAACTACTCGTTAGATCTTGAACAAACTTAAATTGGATACAGGAGAAGTACCAGCAGTCAAATAAAAAAAAATATCATGAAAGTCAGTTCACCTGATAAAGGGTTCTGAGATAACACAATACATTTAGGAAAATACCGTCGAATTGAGAACCTCCTGTTTGAAGCCGGTAAAAAAATTGTTCCATAACTAATCAGTATCAAATTACTCTGACTTCTAAAATATTTTATCACGATATTCATGAGACTTGAATTAGCTTTACACGCACTATACAGTACGATGATCATAAAATATACATTAGTGATAGTTGTACTGTTGGTTGGTAAAAATCGATTCATTTTTAAGCACTCTGTACCTCAAAATGGCTAGGATCTCATACATTTTGAAACATCTCCATAATTCATAAGTAGAGATTTCGTCTTATACCACTTTATTTTGCTTGCTTTTCATTCAAAGTAAAGCGTAAAGGCGAGAACAACGTGTCTGTTGCTCGGGGATTGAACGCATTTGTGCAATAAGGTTCAATCTCTACTATCACACGGCGGCGGCGACTGTACGATTTGGAGAATGCTCTTATATTGTAGTCTTTCACACTTTTCGCGATGTTTTTCACAACTACCCATAGAATTAGTTTTATGTTTTAAGGGTTGATGGTTATATGTTTTATTATGCAACAAGATTTATAAATTTCTGAACAGGTTTGAATAAAAAATCTTTTACGTCTTCAAGAGTGACGATAGGTATAGCCTATTGTAACATTCATATTTTACTTTTAAGTGCCGTTTTTGGTAGAGCAGCCGAATGTTTCTTTATAATTAAATTAAACGCTCCCAGACCATCATCGTCCTAGTATTGGTTGGCGGTGGATGGATGGCGATGACAGTGGATGGCGTTCGCATGCAAGATATTACAGAATATCAGCTACACTCTTCACAGAGCGACTACATTCTGAACCCCGCAATCCAAAGGGATATTTCATGGCTAAACGCTCTTAGATATCATATTGGTATTGGATCCAGTTTTACGTTCAATAGCTATTTTAGTCATGATAGTTATCGCTACGAAAAGTAGCATATGTGCTTCAACCCTTAGATATTGGGTATCAAGGAAATGGAGGAAAGAGGTCATTATCTTTCCATGTAGTTGGTCCAATAAACTTACTCCTAGTGTAAGTGTAGTGAATTGAATGCTTAAGTAAAGATACTGAATTGGCTAATGACGTTTCCATACTGAGTTTACTGTTTGCAGTTCGTTCAATGCTAAGATAAAGTTTGTAGAGGTGTTACAGTTGCTAAATGATTTTGTTTACTTACTGCTTTAGTGAAATGTTTTCTGTGATTGTATTTTTTATATCTTGACTTATGTTTTTATTAAGATACAATAATAATTCATGATTATACTTTAATAAAGAAAAATTTATACGATATTTGTTGGCGTGTTTGAATAACATAGTAATTTATTAAAAATGCGAACTCTCTTTTTGCCGAAGTTTCCTTGTCCATTCGTTGGATTTAATCATGGAAATATTGATATATCATCATTATAAGCATACGAGTACCCAAATCGCAAAAGTTTAAAATCGAGTATTTTGGATTTACCAAATTACTCGTGTGCCTGTAATGGCTGTATATAAATCTGTAACTGTTAGGTTTTTGATATTTGCTGTGAAAAAAAATAAAATTTGGTTGCTATTGTCACAATTATTAATACAGAGTGTTTGGTAATTTGACCAATTCCTTGAAGGAGATTATATTTGAGGTCATTTGAAACAAATTTACCCCCATCAACTATGGGTCCAAAATTAATGGTTTCTAAGATATCGGATTTAAGATTTATTTTCAAATTTTCCACAGTGTCATCAAAATAAACGAAATTAAATAAAACTTTTCACTTTTTGGCTCTAAATTGTTACATTTTAGAAAGCTTGTTAACTAGCAATAGTTTTAAATACAAAAATGGGCAAAATATATCAAGATTTTAGAAATAAAATGATGAAAGTTAATGTTTTTGGATGATTTTCTAAAATTAAAATTAATTTATTAAAATAAAATGTGTACTACACTTGACGTACAAACTAATTAAAAACATCAATGGTGCATTACCTTTCGATATTGATACAATTGTAGTGCACTTTTATAACAATGAAAAAATACGAGCCGATTTCATAACAAAAGCAGAAGATTTCTTACATGAAAATTCGCACATCCTCGATTTTTCAAAATTGAGTTTTTTTATTTGTATGATTATGATCAAAACCGGCTCGCCAATAAAAAAAAAACAATATCATTCCATGATGGTGACGCCACTCCAATACCGGCTAAACGAGGTGTTTTCCTAACCGCCTCCAAGCAAACATTAACGTTATTGGCTATCAATCCAGTCGCGAAAATGAGTCGATATACCGAAGATAAAACGCTGCTGGCAGACCTTCTAGATGGGACGAAGTACACCAGCATCGTCTTCCACCAATCTTTAAATCGCGATATCTCATAAACCGTTAGTTTTGGACCCCTAGTTGACGGGGATAAAATTGTTGCAAATGACCTCAAATATAACCTCCTTCAAGATATCTATAAATACCTTGTTAATAATAAAAAAACATAATACTGTCTGAATACTCTATTTTAAGATGAGACTAATAACAATCAATTTTTACAGATTTGTAAATAAAATTAAAAACAATTTCTTTATTTCCTTTTTATTGCTGTTTAAAGTCCGAATATAGCGTCAAAACTACGACCAACTAAAACATGTCAACAAACTAAACATCGCAACGTATTCTCATCATAAATCAAAGTAGAACAATACGTAGAGGTCCCACCCTGAGGTCCAAGGGTGCGGCAGGCATGGGACTGAAAGCTAAATTAAATGGTTAAATTTTAATTCTAATTTACATGCATTATAAGTTATCTCAGTTGATGTTTTGTTTATGGCTATATGGTGACAGATTTTAGAGAGAACAAAAATAAGGTGGGTCATTTAATCACATAGGTCCTGTAACCTCCTTTCTCTATAAGAATACGTTAACGTCAAAAGAAATTTGATATCCAGGTTTGCCATTTTTCTATTTCTTCTGTTTAAAGAATCGAGATAGAACTATGAATAGAAATCTGCAGCCTGTAGGTAGGTACCACATAATAATATAGTGTCCAGATTTAGTTAAAATACCCCAAAAAATGCTAAGTAGAGGTAGTTTTGAAATAGCGCAACATGTTTCGGCACTTCCGAAGTGGTCCAATTTAATGGTGTAATAGACGTCCGAGATAAATAAATTCTATCACTGAATTCAGTATTCAAAGATATGTATATCATTTAGGTCATAGAGTAACGCTAATGAACGGCTTAACATAAAATTAATTATTAATTGTCGCTTGTTTAACGAAGAAAGATAACATTACGAGGAAATCTACATGCCTGAGAGTTCATCATAATGTTCTCGAAAGACATGTGAAGTTCGCCAACCTGCACTTGTCTAGCCTGGTAGACTATGGCCCTACCCATCTCACAGTGAGGAGAGTAAGGTTTATGCCTAGCAGTGGCGCAGTATATATACAGGGCTGGAGATGGAACAAATTTAGGTCCTGGACGTAAATTATGTTAAGTACCAGATTGATAGTAGAAAAACTTGAAAAAAATCTCTCTCTTATTAATCGCATCGCATTAGTTCTGGAAGTAAACCTCGCTTGGTATAATATTACAAATTCGGGTCGAATTACTTCCATTAAAGCACACTCCTTTCCACAACTGCAATCAACCTTGTAGACGCCTGGTGTTTCTAGAGGAATTACGTCCTTTGGGGTACGCAGATTGTGTGCTACCTTGGAGAGGGGACTATATACAGTCTTGTAAGTAAGCAGAGTGCCGGCTTACATGCCTTATATCAAGGGAGTGACGGACAAAGCTAGAACAGTACTACAGAAATACTCCATCAAGACTGTATATAGTCCCCTCTCCAAGGTAGCACACAATCTGCGTACTCCAAAGGACGTAATTCCTCTAGAAACACCAGGCGTCTACAAGGTTGATTGCAGTTGTGGTTGTTCCTATATCGGACAGACCAAACGAACGATCACTGAAAGGGTCAAAGAACATATCACAGCTGTCAAAAATCGACAAATTAATAAATCTGCCATAGCTGAGCATTTGCTGGAATCTGGACCAAACCACTGGATAGAATTACATCAACCACAAGTCTTATCCACCGATCGCCACTATTACTCCAGGATAGTACGTGAAGCGGTTGAAATCAAAAAACATAGAAATTTCAACCGGGAGGACGGATACAGACTATCGACCACTTGGAACCCAGTTATCAACAAATGCAAACAACGCCGCAGTAACACAACTCATCAGTGTGTAGACGTCATAAGTGTAGTGTGTCGAAGTACCGACAGTGCGGATAGAACTCAAAATATCAAAAATACAAAACAAGTGAGGGTAGCCGCCGAAACCCGCGCTTCACAAGGACGGCGCTGAGCTGACATCAGTCCAGAATAACAGAGGTATTTATGCCTTGAAATAAATAAATTATCGCGACTAAGACCCGCTAAATAATATTGTATGATACTTACAACTAGTCAGCGTGCGCATGCATTTTATTGTACTATTTTACTGCACATAATATTAGTCTTTACTGGATAGATGTAAAACTTTATTAGTTTCTTTTATGTGGCCAGCAAAGGAGTGTGCTTTAATGGAAGTAATTCGACCCGGATTTGTAATATTATACCAAGCGAGGTTTACTTCCAGAACTAATGCGATGCGATTAATAAGAGAGAGATTTTTTTTCAAGTTTTTCTACTATCAATCTGGTACTTAACATAATTTACGTCCAGGACCTAAATTTGTTCCATCTCCAGCCCTGTATATATACTGCGCCACTGCTAGGCATAAACCTTACTCTCCTCACTGTGAGATGGGTAGGGCCATAGTCTACCAGGCTAGACAAGTGCAGGTTGGCGAACTTCACATGTCTTTCGAGAACATTATGATGAACTCTCAGGCATGCAGATTTCCTCGTAATGTTATCTTTCTACGGCTTGCATCGTTTGAGCCAGAATATTTATAATATTTTGTGACAAAAACAATTTTTTCATATTCCGTGCTCGTTTTAATTTTGTTTTCGACGATGTTTTAATATTTTATGATGGTCTGAGTAAATAACTGCAAGTGCAGGTGGTGTGTTTATATAAATGTTTATTTAATGTAAGTTTGCTTTTCGGGTTCATGATTTTATAAAAGCAATGCTAGCTTCGTAGAGAAACAAACATGCTACTTTATAGGGGATATAGGTTTCACACAACTGACTATTTCAAGTTGCGTATTAAATTGTTAACACTACGCTCGAAGCCGTCTTTTGATTGCCAGAATAGATGGTATTTTGATACCTTCCATACTGGCAAAACTTGAACTTATGTGGCGTAATAGCCCTCATTTTGACAACCCAACCGCTCCAAAATAACAGCAAGCCCAAAACCTAATCAGTTGCCATCTCGATTTTCATTCGACAACCACGTGAAACATGATTACGTTATAATTAGCGTGTATTAGTGTAACACGTAGCGTGATACCGGGTATTAATGCGATCTAATTACCCCGCGATCAGTAATGAGAACTGTGATTACTGAGCAAGGTACGTGGAACTGGGATGGTCTGGTTTCAAAGCGGGGTGGGATATATTTGAGAAGTGAGATAATGATAATCATTCCGACACTCATAATAATAAAACTAATAATATACGATACACCTAAATACTGCCTCGTTATATTGTTCGTCGTACTAGAATAATAGTGCCGAGTGAAACTCCTCAGTAGGTATCTATAGATCTCTGCATGTTGGATCTAGGTCTCTGTGTGAGTCTCCTGAAGATCTGGCAATATTCTATAGTAAAATTATGAAGACGGCTGCCGTGGTCGGTAATGGCAGTATTGCGACAAATTATGCTAGTGGGATCTTAGACTACAACCGCGCATCGCTACACTTGGCCGTCGAGGTAACCGTAGTGGATGATGAGTAGATCCAGAACCTCTTTAGGGGTAAGTCGCTCAAACTTAATCCACAAAACCAGAACACGAAACTTAAAGCGACTGTGGGAACTTCTCATGAACAAAAAGAAACACTTTTTGGTCCTGGAAATAAAATAAACAAAGCACCTCAGAGCAACAATCCCGTCAATTTACGTTCGCTATTTCGTTAGTATTGCTGAAAAGAAATATTGCCTAAAATAATATTTGTGTACCCGATTCCACGCAGTTTTTTGTCCCTCTAGCGGCGGCAGTAATCTATTTAACATCATATTGAATAGTAGAATAGTAGTGGCCCGAGCTTTTTAGAATGGTGCCGGACTGCAGTGGAATTTCAATCATCGAGCTTTTGCCTGCGCTGTGGTGTTACAAATGCTAATTTATGACTCTACGTGGTATTTAGCTGTGGGTTTTACTGAATGTGTCAATAAAGGTGGATTTGTGATGATGGAGAGGTGGGTTCACATCAGTGTTACCACAAATTCTACTAGATTAAAAAGCAACAATGTATCATTTGGTTTAGTCGTATACGTTGCGAAATTAAGTGCGTGCATCGAGAATTTTCTATTACGTAAATTAAATAACATTATATTTGATAATAATTTGAGGGCACAATAGTTAATGCGGTCAACATATTCTTATACACTCACTTCCACGTAAGCCAGGATGAGTGTTTAAGTGCCAGTTTGGGTTTTATGAGAAGTCAACAGAATTTTCTCTCAGTTTCACCGTCTCTAAAGAGGCGTTTTCATCTAGATAAATTTTAAATTAGAAATATACTTGTCAAAATTTATCTGACAAATAATCTAACCGGCACTTATCAGGGAGTGATACAATTGGCTCTTAGTATTGATTTTGTATGGAACATTTCACAGTAAAACCAATAAATTTTCTAAAAATACAGACTGTGTGTTCCTAGTTTACTTGAAGTTGGATTTATCAACGAAAATGCTAATTAAAAATCTGACATTGTTAATTAGCTACCTGAGTAATTTAAAAACTCAAATGACTTAGAGAACCGGCGTAATCTCGTAATCCTCTAAAGGTTTTACTTCGGGAAGCGGATCATCGTCAAGTTTACTAATTTCCTTACCTTTGAACTGTTTTAAAGATATTTCAAAGGAAGGGTGTATTAAGTAGGTATTATTGTAGGGATGGCACGAGTGTTTCATTGGTAAAGTAAAATAAAGAAAAATATTTTAATTCAAATTTGTGATGTTGATGAAGGTATTGGTTTGATACCTATTGGTAGGATCGACTTTTCTATAGATGAATATTCAAATTTCACTGTAGACTTATTTGAGCCATAGTATATGATTGTAGTTTAACTTTAGTAATCTTAGTGAATTATTAAAGTGCAAGTAGTATAAATAATCCGCCATCGGGACGTGAAGAAGGGTCTTATGATATTTTTCAAGCCATATCAACAATAATATCTCCATCAAACGCTTCATCATCATCGGCCTGCTGTAGTCCACTGCTAGATATAGGCAGAGGCCTATATATAGTCGAAAATCGAGCTCAGTGGCGTGCCATTGGCTCTCCAATGGCACGCCACTGAGCTCGATTTTCGACTCTTCGTGTCCAGCCGCTGCCAACGCATACGTAACACACATCGTTTTCAGCAATAAGGGCCTTTTTTTTTTTTACGAGGTGGAAAATCCCTTCGGATCTCCGACTCTTGGGGGAAATAAGAGCCGGAGTATGTGGTGTTTCCACTAAAAACCACCTCGACTTCCGCCATGTAAGGCAACGCAACACCGCATCTCCTCTTCCTCTGCGGCCCCACCGTGACGCATTGAATGGTGCGCCCCCATTTGTTCGCGGGAGATAGGGCGTGCGGCAACGCAACACCGCCTATCCTCCCGCGACCGCACCCGACTGCGAGGGACAGACAGAACTGTCCCCCGCACCCGCACCGTTGGACGCATCCTGCGCAGGCCCCTCCAAGCCCACGCGGAGCGTCCCCTCCTGGATCCCTCTTAGCTTCACCGCGGGTGACCAATCCACGGATACTGAGCCCCCCCACCACGACAAGGTGGAGATCCCACGGGGGGGAGCAATAAGGGCCTTTGTTTATATCCTTCGTACCCTACTTATATATGAGACTCCTTCGAAAAAAAAAATATTTGTGTCCAAAAAATATATAATTGAAACGCCCTTTATAAAAAGACCAGCCCTAACCTAAAGCCACTTCTACGTTGTAAAAATTCATCCTGAACTTATACAACAGCAGCGTGTGGGACAGTTGTTAGTTTACATGAATACCTTCTACTTCGAGTGAGCGTTTGAAGTTCGTCCGTCCAAGTTAGTTTTCACCCACTACTATGGGAAAATATAGCGTATTTTTTTTTTATTCGCTTCCTACTATATTTATTTTTTAGCTGATAATATTTCAGACTAAGTATCCATATGGTGTGTGAGTAAAATTCTTAAAAAATCTATGCTGGTAATATGAACAGGAATCATAATTTTTGAGAACTTGTAGCATACTCCAGTGCCTCCATATAGGACTTTCTAATTTTGTAGCAATGACTTTCAGGTACCTCTTGGGGCTGTCTCGTACCCTGCACAACATAGACGCGGTTCTTTTACGTAATATAGATCAGCAAACATTGGTGATGCGCTACAGTATCGAGGCAGTCCCATCAGCATCCTGAAAGCATTGTTATATTGCACTCTAAGCGCACTAACAGCTTTCTGTGCGGGGATGGCCCACAAGCTACAGGTGTAAAATGATTGAGCATAAGCTCGTAATAGTCCTCGATTCCCGCTCAAGTCAAACATTTGTGTGCATGAACATGGATGTTTGTCTTGGTCTGGGTGTTTCTATGTATAATATGTATGTATTTACAAAAAAAAAAAAGTATATATGTATATTTATCCATTATCTAGTACCCATAGTACAAGCTCTGCTTAGTTTGGGACTATATGGTGTTGTGTGTATGTGATAGAATATAGTGTGTTTTTACCTCAATGGAGCATTTAGCGAACCTGCAAGCCATCATATTACACCGAATTGCCATTCCTCTGCGCTCGCGTTCAATGTCTGAATCGTCACTGTGGTTTTCATCCAGGATATATTGAATTGTCAACTATCGTTTGTCCCGTGTCTCGGAGAGCACGCTAAGCCATCGGTCCCAGTTGTCTATGATAGTCGTTATAGGGCTTCAGTACCTTGTAAATAAACTGACACCAGTCTAAACCATGGTAAATTGCTATCCCTTCGGGTTGCGGAGGTCTGACAGGCAGTCGCTCCGTGGAAAAGCAAATATTCAGCCAAATCCGGTTAGACTAGTAAGTGGACCCTTTATTTTTTTTCCTCATGTACCCGTGTGTTGGAGGGTCGGGTATCGCCGAAGCATTCGTCGCAACCTAGTAAGCGGACCCCAGGTTGAAACTGGGATAACGCTAAGAGGATGAACTTCACTATAAATACACGCGAATAAATTTAGATAATAAATATTTTTTTATCTTCACTTTATTATGTTAGATTTGTGGTTTGCACGCCTTGAATATTATTCATGCTTCTTGGCAAAATCACTGAAAAATGTCTGGCAAAAAACCAGAAGGTGTATTGCGTGTTCATAGACTTGGAAAAGGCTTATGATAGGGTGAATAGAAAGGACTTAGGGAAGGTGTTATCCATGTATGGGGTGGACAGCTGTATAATAAGGGCTCTGAAATCCCTGTATAGGGATTCTAGAGCAAGTGTCCGAATAAATGGTGCCTATACGGATTGGTTCGTCATCTCGAAAGGTGTCAGACAAGGGTGTCCAGCCTCACCCTGGTTGTTCAACTTATTCATGGATAGCTGCATGAATGATATGAGAGAAACTGAATGCGGGACCGATATGGTAGGATTGCGTGTTAAGTGCCTGTTGTACGCCGATGATCAAGTCATCCTTGCACCATCGGCGAATGAGTTGCAAGAAATGATTGACTGCATGAATGAGAGCTTTAAAGCTAAAGGTATGAAAATTAATGCAAGAAAGACGAAAGTGATGGTGTTTGAAAAAGATGAAAGTTTGACTGAGTGTAATATTACGATTGAAGATGAAAAAGTAGAGCAAGTAAAAGAATTTGTATATTTGGGTAGCGTGTTTACAAGAGACGGAAGATGTGAAGAAGATATTGAAAGGAGAGTGACTGCGGGCAATCGTGTAAATGGAGCACTGTATGCCTTTATGAACGGCCAGACTGTGCCGAAAGAGGCGTGATTGGCGGTTCATAATGGAGTGCTTGTTGTTGATGTAGTTGATGTATGGAAGTGAGAGTTGGGTATAGCAGAAAAGGCATGAAAGTAGAATTAACGCAGTTGAGATGCGATCACTGCGTAGTATGTGTGGGGTGAGACTGATCGATAGAATTCCGAACGTAACTATACGAGAGAGCAGTGGTCTGAAAGAAGATGTCGTGACTAGGATTGAGAAAGGAATGCTAAAGTAGTTTGGACGTGTCCGTATACGCAGCAGGACCCTACGTTTAATTCGATTGAAAGTCAACTTTTTACGTGCGTGGTATTTAGTACTTTTCGAATTGTATAAGTAAAAAAATAGTACCTTCATTGCTACAGCGAAATCTTGAATTATTACCCAGCAGGACCCTCCGCTGTTTGAAGGTTTTCAGACCAATAGTATATGTCACCGTTTAGCGATGTATTAGTACCTTTAAAATACCTTGGTTTCATTTTAATATAATTATTAGTTTATGAGGAAAGTGCCTGCAAAACTTTTATCATGCCAGCAGGACCCTTTTTTGTTTTGGCGCTTTCGGCCCCGACAGTCATATTTCTTGTTAGCATTTTAATAGTACTTTTCAAATAACCTTACGTTCAAATCAAATACTTTGTAGTTTAACAAGCAATTTGATTTAAAACTTTTTTCACGATGACCTTAAGATTATACCATTCCAATGATGCTATTATTTTTATGGCACTTAAATATTATTAAAATTGAGGGTAAATGCAAAATAAATAATAATCATATCATAACAGATTTTTATTTAATTGTGTTCATAAAAATTAAATATATAAGTTCATCTAAAAACACCGGTTTAAATTAATAAAAATCTCTTTGATTAATGCCACCATGCTAAAAGTTATGAAAGCTCATACCTACATTGGCCAAACTAAACGTTAAGTCGCTGAAAAAATATTTAAAAGTTTTAAAACAATTTTTCTGCTATAATACAAAAATTTTAATTACACGTAAGGTTATTTGAAAAGTACTATTAAAATGCTATTAAGAAATATGACTGTCGGGGCCGAAAGCGTTAAAACAAAAAAGGGTCCTGCTGGCATGATAAAAGTTTTGCAGGCGCTTTCCTCATAAGCTAATAATTATATTAAAATGAAACCAAGGTATTTTAAAGGTAATAATACATCGCTAAACGGTGACATATACTATTGGTCTGAAAACCTTCAAACAGCGGAGGGTCCTGCTGGGTAATAATTCAAGATTTCGCTGTAGCAATGAAGGTACTATTTTTTTACTTATACAATTCGAAAGGTACTAAATACCACGCACGCAAAAACTTAACTTTCAATCGAATTAAACGCAGGGTCCTGCTGCGTATACGGACACGGTTTGGACACGTGGAGCGAATGAGTGAAGAAAGAATGACGAATAAGATTTATAAGGTAAATGTGTGTGGGCAAGTCGGTCGCGGCAGACCTCGTCGGACATTCGTCGATCAAATTGGGGACGTCCTAAAAAACGGCCAGGTCCGAAGTACCCGAAACCGGCGAGCATGTATGAAAAGAGTAATGAGTGTAGAGGAAGCGCGTGATGTTTGTAAGGATAGAAGCAAGTGGCGTTCTGTTGTCTCTGCCTACCCCGACGGGAAAAAGGCGTGAGTATTTGTGTGTATGTATGTCTTGGCAAAATTCCAAATTTTTTTGCCGCTTTACACTGCGCCTAGTGTTGCGGGTTCGATCCCCACAAGAGGCAATACTTTGTGTGAATCATAAATAGTTGTCTCGAGTCTGGTCGTTCATTGTGTCCGTTAGTTGTATGTTTTTAAAGTCCCCTGCGACACAGGATTTAGTTCTAGTGCGGAATTTGTGCTAAGAAAAAAAATATTACCGAGATATAACTGTTACTATAATAGTCAATGTTACCGTAAACTTAGTTACGAGAACTGACACGATTGCCATATTAACACAGGCACACGTACGAAACTTGTAGGTTTGAGTTATAGTTTATATTTGTCGCACGGGTGATTGGTTTGTAGGTGGTGAGCCAGACTCAATCACTCGCCGATCAAAAAAAGGAAGTAAATCAGGTTTTACTTACAAATGAAAACACTTTTAGAATAGTACACTTCACGATATAATTGCCTATATATATAGGTAGATACAAGGCAGCTACTTTAAAACTAAGATTTACTAATTGAGAACATGAGTAAATTCAGGGCGTGGTCCGACAAGTATATTTGGTGTTCACTGGTGTTCCGAAGGCCAGGGTCTTGATAGGAAGACGACTTAACTGATGGCCGTGAGCTGGAGCAGAGGGCCGATTGAACAGCGTCGCACGCTTATATATGGCGTGCGGGGGCGCGCGGGCAGAGGCGCTCCCACTTTCGTTCGACGTCACAGTTCAGACGGAGGGGCACGACGTCACACACCCCCCTCTTTAGGGCAGAATTTTTCCTAGGGAAAATTCTCTGGGCTAGCAGCTAGTTGAGGATTACCTGTAATCAAGTAGTGGAAGTGGTGTCAGTATTTTAAGTAAACAACCAAACTTACATAATTACATTAGCTATAAATATAATATATTACCCACAATACGCACGCAACAACTGCCCTATGATAAACTAACACACCCGTCATCCATAAAGCCGCCACACACTATATAAGTGCTTAGGCCATAACATAACAACAGAATATGAGAGACAACCATTAAAGGCGTGAAGCGCTTAGGGTAATATACGAGATCAAAGGGACGTCATTAAGAATGAGTTACAGGTAAGAGAAGTTACGTCTAGCCCTACGAATTATTATTCTTGGGTTCGGCACCTTGACCACTAGATAAACAAAATACTAAGTCATAGTTAGGTATAACAAACAGAATTTATACAAAGGTTAAACGAAAATAAATTCAAGTTGCAGACTACAAACTGACTACTGAATTACAAAAGAACAACAAAATACATAATTATTTTGCTCAATTTAATTACAAAGACCACGATTGTCCAAGATGAATGAACACACTATTAAAGTAAACAATGATGAATCATAAGTTCGGTATCTATCTACCAGCGCGTCACTGAGTGAGCGCGTGTGCATCGCAATAACAAACTAGATATATTTTAATTAGATAAGTACTATTTGACTGTTCCGAGTTCGCAACGCCCGGTCAATCACACACAATATTACTTTATAAAAGTACCTATAATAACAATTCGATTATAAAATCGATATAAAATTATGAACAACAATAAAAAAAACTTCAGAACAAAGCACAGCGAAAAAAATAATACGCCAACAAAGTAGACATTAAAATGAATAGACTTCCAGAAATGACTACAAGCGAGAATCGAACTTGTATACTCGGCTGACAGTGACCTTTTAACCACTGATCCACAGGGTAAAAAAAAATATATATTTAGTTTATGGTAAGATTTTTAAAACAATGTTTAACACAAAATTTGGGTACATAACTGAGCAGCAATTTAAAAAAATAGTGTATTTTACGAGAAAAAAAATTTAGCTACCCACAACAAGAAATATTAATTTATAGTAGACACTACTACAAACGGTAACATAAATTAGAGAACATTCGTTTGGAAAAATAAACAATGTATAGGTTATAAGTAAGTATTCTTTTTTATTGTATGTAATTTTATGTATCTTTAAATATTTTATATGCCATTCGTCAAGTGGTTCAACATTCATATATGATTTAGTTCTGAAGAATTCTGCCGGATTAGGGCGAAGATTATAAAATAAACAATTGCGTTGATGAGCCGACAACAGAGCTGAGTGTACCTTCTCGAGAATAGAAGATAAATAGTTCAACGATTCGGCATAAACTTCACATGGCTCATGCACCATATTGGAATTGAATTCCATGTCAATATACTGAGAACCAAAATATCCTTCAATTGAGTTTATGAACAATGTGAGGCGTAGGTAAACAATGGCGTATAATTTATATTTAGATCATTTTATTTCAACATTAGATTTTAAAATTAGTGCCAAAAAATATAAACATTGTTTATTATAAGAAAGATTGTGGATGTAGTAATATGCACAAAAATAACACATTTTATTTTATCACTTTGTTATTAAAGTTTATGTAGGTACTTATGTATGTTCAACAAACATTTTAAAACAACAAATAGGCATTTATATTGTGAAGGTATTTATGAGCGTTAACTCATCGCACGAGTTTATAGTAGGTATTTTACAACGAATGCCCGACACCTGGCAATTAGTGATTACGTGCAACGCGTTAGAATAATACCTATAACACATAAAGAGTTGACCAACAGTGGGCAAAAGATACTGGGTTCTCCAGTAGTGACCCAAAAAGAAAAAATATATATTTACACATATTATATTATTATATACACTAAGGTCAGACAGAATGACTATCATACGCTAAAATTATTTTGTAAGTGTGGGTTAAAATCTTATATAAAACGACTTAACCCTTTTTTTTTTCTTTTAACACATTTTTGTTAATTAATACACACAATTTATTGTTATTACCTGATAGACAACAACATAAGTAGGGTTACTTAAGAACCCTTTTAAACACCAAAAACCTTTAGTCGGAACTTGAGAGTTTAAAATGAAATGCCAAGAACCGTTAGTAGAACTTGAACATTTTAAGAACCAGTCTTCACCACTTTAGTATTGTAGTGAAAACAGGTATAGAACAACAAAAATATCAGGTAAAAACACAAAGACAACAAAAATCATCCATAAATCGACGCAACCACAGCAGTCAATCAATGTTAAAACTCCAACGTTTTAAAGAGGCGTTGTCGGTATAAACAACAGACTCCATAACACTTTTAACCCGACAATGCCCGTTCTTCGCAGCAAGAACAGAGAAACATACCATTTATCTCTTGTTTAGCAAGAGCAAAAGTACCATTAGAAAATGGCAAAACAGAGCACATACATCATCAGAATCAGGTAGCAAACAGCACCCAATCTTCGAACGAGAAGGAGACCATTATATAAATGGCAAAACAGAGCACCATCGGAATCCGACAGCAAAAAGTATACATGCGCATTTAGCAGCATCCATACGCATTTAGTAGCATCCGTACAGATTTCACATAGCAAATAGGGCCAAACACACGGCTAGTAGACGCCGCGTGGACTACAAAGCACTCCGAATTATCTGGTCAAAACAGCAGAAAAAAACAGCCGAGCAAAGGCTAGCAGAGGCTAGAATAGAATAGCCTTTCCCAAAGCTACCAACTCAGCAAACCAACAGTAATAGAAAGAAAATAAAATTAACTTTAGAGGTTAACTTATTGATTAATTACTTTTACAAGTAAATTATTTAGTTATTTATTATTTATGTACCTTCATTAATGATATAAAGATGCGAGATTGAGCAAAGTTATTTGTATACAGTATTTATTAAAGAAAGAGTTTAGTAAAGACTTTAAAAACTTCTTTAAAGCTATTTCAACAGTTTAATTGACACAATCGCATGAGAAAAAAAAATAACAGAGAAACGAACCAATGAAGAATAATGGCAAAAAAATTATAATGAATTACACTGCAATTTTCATTAAAATTACACCCATACTAGTGAAAGAAAATGAAGTGCGTAATTGCGTATTGTAGGAAGAGAATATAATAAAATGTAAATGCGTCCAAGAGAAATCGAAATTGTAGGTAGATAAAACACGTGGCTTCGTTCAGACGGCGCGGCGCGGCGTCACTCGTACGCCAAGCGGCCGAGGATAAAATAGGTAATTACGTTTGATAATGCGCGATGCAATTTATCTAGCAGATAGTTCAATTAGACATATAATTAGTTAGAAAATACAGTTAAGCAGCTTGTGGCTGACAAGAAAAAATATAGGTTACTCCTGGACGTATTTAACACATAAAAATATATATAAATACACAAAAATATATAAAAATACAGAAAAAAATACCACTCACCTTCGGAACACCAATTTAGCTATAAAAAGAAATCCTATTGGGCGCCAATGTCGCACGGGTGATTGGTTTGTAGGTGGTGAGCCAGACTCAATCACTCGCCGATCAAAAAAAGGAAGAAAATCAGATTTTACTTACAAATGAAAACACTTTTAGAATAGTACACTTCACGATATAATTGCCTATATATATAGGTAGATACAAGGCAGCTACTTTAAAACTAAGATTTACTAATTGAGAACATGAGTAAATTCAGGGCGTGGTCCGACAAGTATATTTGGTATTCACTGGTGTTCCGAAGGCCAGGGTCTTGATAGGAAGACGACTTAACTGATGGCCGTGAGCTGGAGCAGAGGGCCGATTGAACAGCGTCGCACGCTTATATATGGCGTGCGGGGGCGCGCGGGCAGAGGCGCTCCCACTTTCGTTCGACGTCACAGTTCACACGGAGGGGCACGACGTCACAATTTCTTTCTGTAATAATCGTGTCTATGTGAAGGTAAGTTATTATCTAATGAAACAACAATCCATACTAAGATCTTGATGTGACCGGCATAATTTAGTAGATTCTTTTAACCGTAAGGACAGCTCTTTGTGTGATCCACAATTTTTCTATTGATTGTGGGTGTTCTTGAGTCCGTTGGTTGAATGTATCTTTTAGGCCCTTCTCTCACGAAGCGACTCTCCAACGATTTGTGTTTTGTACCCGTATCCTACGCGTCGCTTGTGAGTAGCCGCCATACATATTCAGCTAATTTCGCACACGACGAGACGCTATGACGACGCGTTTGATGTCAGTCGCACGCTACCGTCTTGCTGGTCGCACGCTACCCGAGTAGTATATGCGTCGCATTACAAAATGGCGGCGGAACAAACTTTTAATATTATTTTTATGCAGGAGGTAGAAAATTATCCATGTTTGTATAATTATAAGCTGCCAGAGTACGTAAGAAAAGATGTTACATAAAAGGCGTGGATTGAAATTTAGAAAAAAACAATATAACAGGTCATTTATAGGTATACACAGACCGGTCTGTGTGGAGAACCTTAGGGGAGGCCTATGTCCAGCAGTGGACGACGTTTGGCTGATATGATGATAGGTATACATTAAATTTATACACAATAATTTTATTGCCAAGGAAGCGAAGCAGTGGGGTTATTATTTAGATAGTTGGCAAGACAATTTCTCAGATAAAGATTCAAATAATAATATGATTCTATTGACATTCTATAAAAATTACGAATCGTCCCTCGACAAATGCCCTACAATTGATATTTTTTCCATAGAATTATAACACTAATATATAAGTCTATGTTTTTTTCGATATAAGGGTGCACCCAGAATCTTATTTTATATTTTCGTTTATTCTTGTAATATAAATACAGAAGAAAATGGTCTTTATCGCTAGAGTCACTAGACATCGTCGTACGAATATTGTTCTTCAAATGATAAAATATAGTCTCATTTGCATAGCACCGTGTGCGGTAAAGAGTAGCATACCAGTATTCGATCATGGTTTGCATCTCAGTCCCGTAGCATTTGAATAGCTGCGTGAGAGAAGGGCCTTACGCTACAGGTTTTATTTTTAATGAAGGCATTACCTTTTAATAACAAAGTAGACTTCGTTCTCAACTACCGCCGCGTTGCGTCCGCTATTTTACACCTTCAGAGTGGGAATTTCTAAAAATCTTCTCTTATTACTCCCACTCCTTAAGAAACATACATGGCAAATTTCTGCTTCTTGCGTCAAATAGTTTTAGCTGTACCTTGTCTGTCAATTGGACAGTAACGTAAGAATATTATAAATACAGAATATAATTTCGTGCATGTGCTCATCTTATATTGTTCAGTAGTTAAACATTCTATCGTAAGCCCTTGTCTACAATTTAGCGATGATGTAGCTATACACCTATAAGCATTGCCTAGCAACACTGTCTTTAAATAAGTAAGCGGTCTTATAACTGGTGCCAGCATAACGATATCGAATGAAAGGTTGCAGCTGATCAAAGCCTAAATATTAAGCTTCCGATAATTAAAGGGCTGTTTCATTTTGCTACCCTTAGTGGATCAGAAGACTTCCCTTGTGGTCAAAGTTTTCATCATATTGGTTTAATTAGATTTCCTTCTTTCGAAGCAGTGGGGTGTTTAAAATTGATTATTAAAAATCAAGAGTTAAACAAGGGTTTTGTTAGAACTCTGGCTAGGTATCGAGATTTCATAAGATTCTAATAGTGCATGTATGAATGAGCTAGCTGGACCTGGGTAGTACCATTCTTTTTATCACAAAATATTAATGGTAGATACAACTCTCTCTGTTGTAAATTTTTTATACTTGACTCCAACTTATACCCTTTTCTTTAGAGGAGAGATGCTAAAAGACTGAGAACTCCACATATTTCCTATCTCTTGTAATTGCTAATTAACATCATTGGTGTCTAACGGCTGTGGATAGCAGCTTACCAAACTAACATTTGTAACCATAATTATGAATGAGTGCTCATTAGTTATGATACTTCTACGAATCAAATTGAACTTATGAATAAACTACTTTTTCTCTTGTGGACTCTAGCTACTATGTGATTCAATTATGGCAAAACGAGGATTTATTTTGCGAGATTCGTAAGCGTATATTATTAAAACTCTTTTTGTGTCAGGTCATTTATGGTTTAAAGACTTTCGGGGTAAACGCTCTGAACTCTTTGAAGGTATTTTCTATTCGTGCGCGGGTGCGGATTTATTTTTTCTTATAAAAAGATTTGTGGGAAAATGTAACCCGGGGTGGGTCTAATCCTGTGTGAAAGGACTATCGATATTTGATGAGGTTTGCGTGTAACACAGAGTTGTAGATACTGTTTGAAACGAATGATCAGATAATTGTGAAGCTTGTATGTTATTATTTAAATTTTCACGATAGGATATAAGCAACACGTAGCAAAGGTTAGTGTTCCTAGCGTAGTCTCAAGGTGAACTGACTATCTTGTTGGGATCGCAGGAAGCGGTTGAATGCGGTAGGCTCAAAATCAGTCTTTGTAGAAAGCCTTGATGAGGCCTATGTAATGTCTACTAGGAGTACACCTCTCTAGGCTGGGATGAAGACACACAGTAGAAAATAATAAGCGTCACCTTGTGACCTAGATGAATAAATAATTTTGACTTTGTCTTTGAATAAAGAATCTCGCTAAAATTTGTTTTATTGTAGAGGAATACTAGTTTTAAGCTTTCACAATTGGTCAGTAAGTTAATGATTATTAGCGGTTCTGCCATCTCAAACAATAAAATAGTAAATAGTCTTAGTGGTTCATGTGCCCAAAATATTGATATTGGTAGCTGCATTTCGTACCAATTTGTGTAAGTAAACAAGACTGCCATGATATTCGATATAACATCAATCCAAATATCACTTCGCAACCAATATTTGGACCCAGAAGATCTGCACCGAATTTCAATAGCGATATATTCAACACGAGACGATATTCGATACTACTCATCGTATTTGACGAATGGTTGGCGCAGCGGGAGTGTAAGCGACCGCTACGTCGATGGTCGCGGGTTCGATTCCCGCTCAAGTCTAACATGTGTGCATGAACATGGATTGTTGTCTTGGTCTGGGTGTTTCTATGTATAATAGGTATGTATGTATTTACAAAAAAAAGTATATGTATGTATGTTTATCCATTATCTAGTACCCATAACTCAAGCTCTGCTTAGCTTGGGTCTAGATTGTGATGAGCATATATATATATTGCACCAAGCCTACTCTAATAAATATTCGGAATGATAATCGCGTAGGTACAATCGGTACTGGCCGAAGATCGAAATATATGGCGTACACTCCACCGACAAGAGCAAATCTCTTAAATCGAATAAAGAACATAATCGCGTATCGTATCCACAGAGTAAATATTTTATTTATTTTTGTATGTTCGCAGTGGACTTTTGGCGATGCTAAGATTCTAACTAGCGACTCTAGTGGCAAAATTGGAACTTGTCCGGTTAGGCAGTTTCAGATTAGCGTATTTTGCTGCGCGCATACGGCTTACGCGCTTTAAAAAACCGGACATCGCTGATCGCTCGAAACGGTAGTGACATCTTGTCAGTGTCAACATGAATTCTGACGGCTGGCACTTATACGAGCTTAGAAGCGCGTCAACGCTCGTACAAGTTGCACGTGTGCTAAAAGGCGCGCCTACACGCGCCTACATGCGCTTCCAAAAACGAGCTTATACGCGCGTATAAAACGCTAATCTGAAAACGCCCTTACGTCACTTTTGACAGCTCTCAATACAATTACTACTACTGTCAAAAGTATCGTACCCAGACAACTTTCAAAGCGCCTGGTTAGCGCCAACGCTTTTTGTAGCCTTGAATAAAATAATAGCCTTTGCGCAACTAGAGGTGGTCGGTAGCCACGACTAGTAGATAGTGGCTGCTATAACTTGTATGAAAGGTTTGTTCGCGCTCGTAATAATCCTATTCATATTGGGAAGGTACTTACTTTAGCTATAGCTGAACATCATCATCATCCATCCATCCAATCCATCATTTCAACAGAAGGTCTAGATAACCAGATATTTTTTATAGCTAGTGACTGACACTGAATGACGAGTGGCCGCCTACAATGGCGTCTGGGGGAAACTGAGTGCCAAGTGGCTGCAACATTTTTTCAGTTTTATGCCTGTCTCCCTTTCCTGCCTGACCCGTAAATAGGCAGATAGGGCATGCGAGCGACTATGCGAGTAACACTGTCCATTCTGTTAATTCCGTTGCTTGAAAATTCAGGTACGTCAGGCGGACTTTTGTACCTTACATTTCCAATCCATCCTAAGCGCAAAATTTTACAGCGAGCTCAATTCGAACTCAGAATCCCACTATCCTATATAATTCATTTTTTAATTTTTTATAGTCTCACGCCTGTATCCCCTAAGAGGTAGGCAGAAGTGTAATATTACACCCACATTTTGCCATAATTTTTTAGGTCCCACGTAATAGGGGGCGAGCCTATTGCCGTACCAGGCACATTACCAGACTCCGTGCTGCTACTGAGAATTTCCTAACGGAAAAACTCAATAACACTTTGCCCGACCCGGGAATCGAACCCGAGACCTCCCAATCCCACGCGCACATTTATACCGCGAGACCAACGAGGCAGTCCCGCGAGACCAACGAGGCATATAATTCATAGTATCATACACAATACTGGTCCACAATACAACTGGTCTACAGCAGACTAAACTGGTCTATTCACATCGTAACATCGGGGGAAAAGGCGGTTTATTAATCTTAGTTATCTTGTATGATGTATATAAATAACAAACTTAAAATCTTTTAAAGCACAGCACTTTAACATACCCATACATAACGAGCAATTACCCAAACAGTTGTTTCACAAAAATGCGGTTACGCCGACATTTAATAAAACGCCCGTATAACTTATACCGGTATATAAGTTTAAGTTATAGGTACCGGTATAACGGGCCGGGATAAAAAGGATTTCCTATACTTTCCACGAACGCACGTGATCCAAGTACGGATTGTACCGAAGAAGGTGCATTACTTGGAAATACACGGATTGAAATTATATAAGCTGGTGCTTTTCTTAAACATTTCTGAGTTGTTATGAAATTTATTTAAATTTGTAGGAGGTAAAAGATTTTTTCTCTCGTGATTACTCTCAACATGTAGGTCTTATGCATGGCTTAAGATTAACATGGATCAGAAGAAAATCATGTTTAACGTCCATGTGTCCATAACCTGTTTCTATTCAGTTTGGGAACTCCATACTCGAAGTAGTCGACAAGTATATACCTGTAAGGTAGGTCCAACTACGAGAAAGAGGTCAAACATCGAATCCATCTCGGTTGGGCAGCGTTCGAGAAACTTCGGTATATCTTCACGTCCGATATCCCGCAGTGTCTCAAGATGAAAGTCTTTGACCAGTGTGTGTTGCCCGTATTGTCGTAAGGAACGGAGACTTGGCCGCATACTATGGGCCTCATTAGGAAGCTCAAAGTTATTGTTAATTGTATTTTTAAATTTAATATAATATTGACATTTTTAATTGTATTTTTGATTATTTTATCATCATTTGACTGTATTAAATTATTTTTTGTGACCATAATATTGTATGCCTTGCAGGCGGAACATAGCTGAACACAAACATTTTTGTCAAACATCCTCTAGACCTATGATTCACAATAAAATGATTATTATTATTATTATTAAAAGTCACTCAGAGGGCGATAGAGAGAGCTATGTCCGGAGTTTCCCTGCGAGATCGAACCAGAAATGAAAGGCAAACCAAAGTCACCGATATAGCTCTCCAAATAGTCAGTCTCAAGTGGCAGTGGGCAGGACATGTTGCCAGAGGAACCGATGGCCGTTGGAGCAGAAAAATTCTGGAGTGGCAGCCACGCACCGGACGACGTAGCAGAGGTAAGCCTCTCGCAAGGTGGACTGACGAAATTGTTGGGATCGTGAGCAGCGGATGGAAGTGGATTGCTCAGAATCAGTCCATGTGGAGAGCCTTGGGGGCGGTCTATGTCCAGCTGTGGACGTCTTTCGGGTGATATGATGACTATGAGAAAGTAATGGAGAATCGCCTTGTGTTTTGCCCTGGACGCGTCTAATGGTTTACACAAGCTGTGGCTACGAAAGATGACTCATTCCGAGATCTACTGCCATGACGTCATCATTCCCTACCCCAAGCTGTAACGTAGGGGCAAATAAAGTCTAACAGTATTTATTATGTGAAAGATCGAAAAGCTGGCGTCGATACGTCACAAAATGTTAGATCAGCAACGTAGAAGCGTCACGTAGACTGAGCATCGCATATGGACTTGGGACGCACTATAGATTTTATTTATTTTATACATTTTAGCGTACGTAGTTACTATGGAAAAGACACAACTTTTTAATCGGTAAGAGTTGAGGAATTGTATATCATCAGCTTACCTTAGTAACTTGATGAAACACATTAAGCCTTCTATGTCGTATATATATGCTAAATATTTAAGCAATTATCCGCTTACTTCTAATCGTTAAGGACTTCTGTCTTCCATCATCATCAGCTCGGCAATATTACTCAATAATTACATAGAACACATAGGTACGTTTGCCTAGAATATTCTAGAGTTGTCCTTGTTTTTTTGAAGATTCATTTCTGATTTTGTGACAATGCGAACACCTTAAAAGTGCGCCCTTTCAAATAAAAAATATATTGAAAAATCAGTTCACGAATGCCAGAGAAATCGTTGATATTGTACTTTTTTGAAGTTTGTACAAAATTATTCTCCTCCTTGTGTCGTATTCTTCTGTATTGATGGTCATGATTTCCCTTCTGCATCACTTCCTTTCATATGGTCTTTCCACAAAAGTTTCTATTTCTGGAAAAGATACACGTTTCGGTAAAGTTATCTTTCTTATTTACAACTTCAAACATGAAATGTTGAAAAAAATAAATTTTGAGTCTTACTCATCGGTATATGTCACAATATTATTCTGTACATCCCCACCCCTCAAACCAGAAAGCACTCAAAGCCGTTCACTCATGTGAGTCCATGAACCGAGCGCGCCATTCACCGGCTAAGTAACCGCGTGATTTACACCGCGCAAGGACGCGTGTTCGACAAATGACTCGCTTTGATATTTTTAAGGAAGGTTATTACTGCTAAGCTGTCTTGGGTGTTGTGATAGGCTGGCTTCTGACTTGTGAAGGTTTCATAGGCTAGTTCTACTTGACCTATATTTAAGCGCTTGAGTTTGGATTAAATACGTGATTATCTTAGAATCTGCTTCAGTTTTTTAGTCAGATAGACAAAGATCTGGGTAATCAGTCTGATCTAATAACCCTCTTTGAGCCCTTAAGTAGATAGGGCAATACATATATGTTTCATCAAAAGTGCGTATCAAAAATCAGTACATTGAGGTTAGCAAAATTGAGTTTATTGATGAAAAATTATCACCCAGAAATTAAACAAGCGGACCAGTGTCTTTAAAGTTTATACTGCCCATGAAAAAACACATTTTATGTACGCAAACTTACACAGCACCCACCCTAATAATTACTGAATTCTAATAACAATAATTTTCTAGTTGGTCGTACCCTTAAGCGTCTATATTTTCTTTAACAACATGTAAAACATATAAAGAGGTATAAAACATTAAGTTGAATCAAAAATAAACTCTAGACAATGTGTTCACTATAGCCGGTAGTAATAGGACTTCAATATTATTTCAAATAACATCAAAACTTTTAAACTTTTTGGGTTAGACATACGTAATAGTTATTTTCGTAAGGGATTGAGTGTGTTGAGGGTGAAAAGGCCGGTAGCGTCACAAAGCCACCTCAACCCGTCTGCTGGTAGGTATCCGAAAACCACTTTTGTTTTGAACCTGCATTGTAATTAGTCTGTTGAGTTGTAAGGTTTCTATTTATATAAAGGGCTTCTTGTTCAAGGTAGTGCTTGTAACTTGTTTGACACAGAGACTCATGAGGCACAATTAATCACTTGTGATACTGCATTGTGATAATATTTACCATTGTTTTTCAGATATTTATTGTTCGCATAAGATTTAAAATCAGGGTGTAGGTATGTATGTATGTTGGGTTCTATTTTCCGTTACAGAATTTCACAGTTGTGTACTGCTGGACTTAGCCTCTCCTAATTAGCATCACAGTAGCACTATGAGTTAATAGGAGGATATGGCATACTATACCTGATTAGCTAGACGAGTTACTAAAGGATTTGATGTTCAGTTTTCTGTCTCTTCGCAAGGATACTATTTACTTTGTGTAATTTCCTTAGTCGCTTCTTACCCAACCACACCTCTTGCGTTCGATTTACAACTGTCCAAAGCTTTAAAACAACAATAATTTATCTAATGAAAAGATGTGTATCGTACAATCAAGAGGACCAACACTTACCTACTATCATTATTCTTTGGCATTGTTAAACAAAATGGATGTTTATAACTACGTAACTAAGGCAAGCCCTCAATACGAAATCCCGCCTCATCACTCAGTTTTAAAATCTTATAACAGTGTTTAACTTCTTGAAACTTCATCTTAAGTACCTCCGACATCCGTTTAAACTTAGATTATCTGATAAAAGCATCGTCTGATCGTCCTAATTCAACACGGAGTGCTAATTTACTTGTAACATCGTTGCTGAGTGCCATTATCATCATCTATGTATATGTATAAAATTAATGCGTCCTGACTGACAGTCAACATACAGCCGAAACTATTGGGCTCAGGCAGCTGAAATTTGGCATGTACTTCTGTTCCTTGGGGACCGTGCGTGTGCATTAAGAAAGGATTTAGCAAAAAAACCCACACGGTCGGGCACAAACAGTAAAACTGAAATAAAATATGCGGGCATTCTCTAGTCTTATAATATACTAGATGAGCCTGCGGTTACACCCGCGTTATTTAAAGCTACTGCTCCGCTCCCGTGGCCGCTCGATAAATGGGCTATCTAACACTGAAAGAATTTTAGAAATCGGTCCAGTATTTCCTAAGATTAGCGCGTTCAATCAAACAAACAAACTCTTCAGCTTTATATATAAGCATTAGTATAAGATATAAAGTTACTTACTGACATCATCACAGAGCCTAAAGTACTGACGTTAAAAAACATGAAATTTGATCAGTGAATTAATTATAATATAACGTAGGCCACTAAGCCTTATTATATTCTAGACGATGCCCACGCTTACACCCGCGTTATATAAGGCTACTGCTCTGCTCCGGTCGCTTATAGCGTGATGTTATATAGCCTATAGCCTTCCTTGATAAATGGGCTATCTAACACTGAAAAAATTTTTCAAATCGGACCAGTAGTTCCTGAGATTAGCGCGTTCAAACAAACTCTTCAGCTTTATATATTAGTATAAGATGGGACAAAATCTTATATTCCACCCAATTTTCACATCTTAGGCGACTGTTAGCCTTTTACATAGGAGTTATACTAATGGGTGGTAAAGACACAAATAACGCCTGCTCTAGTCACTCGAGGATTAAGTACTAAGTATGGAGTTGATTTAGCCTCCTGCGTACATCTGTACTACACAAAGTACGTAGGAGAAAAAAAAATCTGTGGTCTCTATTTTCATTACTAGTTCTAAAAATATGTTACTGATGACATCTAGTGACTACACTGGTTAATACAAAAAATAAGACAACACATTTGACATCTGTCATTCTTTTGAAAATGGCATCGGAAGGTGGGCGAGCGGACGTGCGTTTACGCAGAAGTAAGTTTTTCCATGTTAATCTTTTCTGTTTTCATGTGATTTCATAGTTTTTGTGTAAAACCAGTTATTTATAGTACAAACTAATTGCTCAGAGTAATACTTTAGCAAAAAAATCAAATATTCCTAACCTAACCTTGATATTGTTTTCTATGTCCTCTGCAAAGTACAAAAGTATGTAATTAATATTTTTCACATCTGTCTTCCCGAGTACTATATAAAGTACGTTAACAATCTCTTCATTTTTTTTTAGATTTAACCTAACCTCATCGCAGACATTTTGATTGATTCCGACTTCGACTTTTCTGGAGATGATTCAGACGAAGATCCCGAGTTTCAACCACCAGAAACCAACCAAACAGTCTATGATCACCGAAATAGTGGTTCCAGTAGTTCAAGCGAAGATGAAGATGATTTGGTTATTTCTGTGCCTTCCCAGCAATACCAGACAACTCGCATTGTCCTTCAAGTTCGTCATACCACGAGCAAGAGGACGTTAAACGGGAATATCTTGTGGCCAAAGTCGTGGTCGTAGCCGAGGTAGAGGTGGGAACTCACAATTATTATCCACTCGACATGTAGCTATTAGAAATCGACAAAATAACTCTGGCATTCAGGATACTTGGATACACGAGACATGGCATGCAACCGTGCCGAAATATCGGCTACTCCAAACAAAGGTACGTGGTATATCCCGAAAAACAATTTAAAATAAGTTTAAATGACCAAGAAAGTTTAAATTCCTATAAAATACAAGCTGAGTTTAGGCACCAAACTAACATGATGACAATGAAGAAGAATCTGATGATGACGGTGAAGTTGAATACGAAGAACTTGAGCCGAAACATAAAAAACGTAACATTTTAATTAAACCAGTGCCTTCCAAAGAAGAAAAGAAGAAGAAAGTAGAAACCATACCAAAAGCGCATTTGCCAGTATATAGTACAAAACAGTTTCGCTGCAGAAAGAATGGCTGTGATAAAAAAAAACTACGGTATTTTGCAAGAAATGTGAAATTTACCTATATTTTACGCCTAATCGGAACTGTTTTACTGATTTCCATGAAGACTGTTAATTCGTAGTTGACTGTTTAGTCCTACAAACTTAAATATACGTATAAATGATTGATCTCTAATGTTCCTCCTATTGAATTACTGTAAGATTACAAGAAGAGTTTAGTTTTTCATTAATTATGTTGTGAAGAAGAGTTTGATTTCTGTTAATTTTGTTAAAAAAAGTTGTTTCGAGTTTGGGTGTTCATTGTGACCGTTAGTTGTATGTTTGTAAAGTCCCCCGTGACACAAGATTTATGCCTAGTGCGAGAGAGGAGTTGTATAAAAATTGTAAACATTTAATAAAACTACGTAAAATTATAAGACTAATCTATTATTTATTGCTCCTGTCTGCTCACTATGCTACGTAAAATAGGCTACGTCCTTTAGAATGCACATAATAGTTTAGTTCCCTTGTACTTTGTATAGAACATAGTGAAAAACCAGTTTTTCCTGTACTTGACTTTTTCTTATATTTTTCCCGTAATAAGTGATACTTTAATAGTGCAATACAAAAGTTTCAGAAAGAAACAATAGAAAAAGGGTGTCTGGTACTCAGGAGGATAAGGCAAGATTATCAACTGATATGGTGTATTTACAATTTAAATACATACATAGACCCTCGCTTGTTCACCGAAGGGGAAGGCAGAGACTACGGAACGCCATTTGCAACGATCCTTTTTTTCGTGTCGGGTTGGCAAATCCTCATGGAGTCCCTCCGCCCTGGGGGAAGAGCGAAGAGGACTGTCAGACTCTTACTGACTAAAAACAAACCCTTGTTCCTCATGTACCCGTGTGTCGGAGGGTCGGGTATCACCGAAGCATTCCCCGCTACCCCCGACGGGTATTGTCCCGCCAGATAGTCAGGCGGGCCCCGAAAATAACCCCCTCGGAGGCGGATGAAGGTGTTGGGCTCCGCCGCCAAAACACCCAGCGGCCGCAGAGGATATATAGACGCAACGATGATTGATTGATTGATAATTCTTTATTGTGCACTACACTGTTGATACAAATCTGGTATAAATAAATTAAATGTAAATACATAGCAAATGCACAAGGGCGGCTTTATCGCAAAGTGCGATTTCTTACAGGCAACCTTAGGATGGACAGACTGTAAAAGAGAAAACGTTTTGATGTGTAGTGATTACATTTGTTTGGACACAATAATGGTTTTAATACAATACACATACATACATACAAACGATGGTGCGCCTCCATTTGGTCGCGGGAGATAGGGCGCGCTCCTCCCATGGCCGCGCTGACTGCGAGCGACAGAAGAACTGTCCCACACACCCGCGCCTTTGGACGCATCCTGCGCAGGCCTTCGTTAAGCCCACGCGGAGTGTCCACTCCTGGGATCTCGCTTAGCTTCACCGTGGGTGACCTAACCACGGTTACTGAGCCCCCCACCACGACAAGGTGGAGATCCCACGGGGGGGACTTGCAACGATCCTGACATATCTCTCTTGCTTCATTCACACTTATCAAATTTCTCATGCGTGCTCTTCTGTTTGTTTGTTTTTTTTTCCTTTATTTTTGTAATATTATACCATGTTTCACTTCACGTTCGTATTAAGAAATGTCGAACCGAAACTATCAATTTTATCATCCTATTAGAGATGCGACCCTACCATCCGATTTGGAAATAGGAGTCAACTTGTTACGCGCAAAATAAAACACAAAACGAACTCATATAAACGCAGCTATTTGCAAGGAATTATTCTTAAAATAGCTGTTATTATATAATATTATTCTTCATCCAAATATCTTGTGAAAATAAACTTTATTCCAGTTTCTATGCTAAAAGTTCAGCATAATAATTATCTTCTAAAGCGGAACAACTAAAACCGAACACCGTTAATTGTTCCACGTCGCTTCCTATCCCAAAATAATTTAAGCAATGCAGTACTACCTTAGTTTCAGAAACAACAAAAGCGCTAGTTTTCAATCAACATTTCGCATTTCAACATGCATGAAGTTAATTTCAATCTAAAGCTTCGTAGAAAACATTCTAACAATTCAACAAATTATGATGGTGCTGATACATTTGAGTATTCACCTGTAATGAGCATTTTTGCAAACAAGTAAGTTTTAGCAAGCATTTTTACGAACGTTTTGGTGAGCATTCTAGCGAATGGATAGTTAAGAACATCGGCTATTTCGGACCTAATAATGTCTAGAACTAAAACTCATTTTATTATTATGATTATTTTATAGTATAATGATTTCACTAACAATTATATTTTATAGAAGCCTAGGTAAAAAAAAAATGTTTTGGGTAGTAAAGATGTTTTCTAGAACTCATGAACGCATCTTTATTAAAATATTTTTTATTCGCAGCATTGTTATTTTATCTGTGCCTGAAAATACTTTCTTGTTTAGCTACGTTCCATTACACTTACACCACATCTATATCGACTGATTTGTCAAAACTTCGAGAAAACTTAATTTAAATCAATCAATAAATTGAATCAAGTTGTTAAAAGCTGATCATAAATGAATGCATCTTTTTATGTTAAAAGATATAAAAAGATAAATATAAATGTATTTGTGTCGTTGAAAACATTGGATAAGGATACAATGGAACGTTTTTGACGTAAACACGTCGCCGATGACATTGGACGTGAGAGAATCTGTCAAATTAATATGAACTAATTTCGGTGTATTACGTAATTCAAAGGATTCTATAAGAAAAACTGTCTTTACAGTATAATTTCTTCAGCATAGAGCTACTTGTTTTCGTACATTTTATCTTTAGTAATAAATAATTATCAGGTTTTTCAATGTATGAGAAGTGGTCATTGTTTTTTCTTTGACGTTTTAGCTCATAAGAGTCTTCGCTAGAAAGATCGTGAAAATGTTCGTAGTGATATTCGACTCTGTTTGTTGTTCAGTTCGACAGACAGTTCTGTCCTACAAGTGAATGCTCAGGTGTAGCAGTACTATTATACTGAGCTCTTCTGTATATAGTAGCTATTTATTACATTTCGCGAATGCCATATTAAAACGTGGTTTTGTTTCAAAAGTGCAAGCTCCGTAATTACGGTTAGTTTCTAGGATAACTTCCGTAGTGACAGTCATTATTTAGGACATCATTATATGAAGTTTCTATTTGAGGTTCTTGGTAGCTGTGTTGCGGGTGTAGTAAAAACATGCTGTGTGTCCTAGAATCAAAAGAATTTTTTTTTCTTTGTAATTAAAGCTGTGAGGCTTGCGTAAATGTATTATGGTGATACCGAGAAATCTGTAGGTATGTATAAAATTCTTGTTGACGTAGCTGCAAGCATCGTTTAGTAAACTACAAAGCTTGATGCATGTATTACTTCACGGATGGCACAGTGGATTAAGCGACCACTGCGCACCGAACATTGTGCTGTGTGTAATAGGTTCGATCCCCACTCGTCACAACACTTTGTGTGTTCCACAATTTGTTGTTTTGGGTCAGTGTGTTATTTTTGTAAGTTGGATTTATGTTGGTAAAGTCCCTCGCGATACAGGATGCATCCATTGTACGATGTTGTTTAAAACAACATCTTGCTTTGAACAATAAATGGCTCTGTACTTTCCGTTTGCTATGTTATAGAATTAGGTATATTGTCTCAATTCTGCTCAGTCTACCTTCTGCATGTGAATGCAATTGCAAGACACTATGAAAATATCGTGACATCCCGAATTTATTCCAAAGTCTGCTAAAGAGTTATTGACGTTCAAGGAAATTTCACTATTAGTTTGTGCTGGCATTGTGCCCACTAGATGTCGAGAAAGTACGTCAGCTCTCCCCTTACAGTTGTAATTACGATAAAATACATTAGAACATACATTTCCTGTGAAACATAACTGAAAAACGTATAGGCAGTTAGTCCAATTTATGATTTTATTATAATTCTTGTGGTTGGTTAGTATACACTTACTAATACTAGATATTATATAACTGGATGATATTTTAGTATGATGTTCATCATTGACAAATATTTTGTTTTGTTTAGTGGTTGCGTAAATTTATAAATAAACTAGATAATTTTTTTGAATATCTATTTATGCGTTTATTAATAAATATATATTTATAGTATGTATGTAAGTACGTAGGTATATAAGTTATATTTATATCATTTTATATCTTATATTAATGAGTAGGTTTATCTTTTGTTTTTCATTTTAATTTAAAAACTGCACCATATTACATGTTTCTCTGCATCACCCAAAGGTTGACTGGTAGATAATGCCTTAGGCATTAAGTCCACCTTTGTGCTATTATGTGCATAAAGTTTTAAAATAAAAATAAATAAATAATAGAATGCCCGCGTACACTCCTGCCCATTTTATGTTAATTTTACAGTTTTTCTGGCCCCTTTTGTAAAATACCTACTTATAGTGCACCCCTATGGTCTCCAAGAAACATACATGCTAAGTTTCAGCTTCTTGAGTCTTATATATTCGGCTATGGCTTGTTTGTCAGTCACTCAGTAATGCAAGAACTTTATACACGCAGACCGTTTATTATTTTTTTCAAGAAACACAAGTAAATCAAAACGCGAAACGAATGATCAAAACCTTTAGATCTATTTCAAACTTGCCAAATACGTGGTGAAAATACAATTGTGGCTTATAACAATAATTAGCGCTCCCAGCACATGAGGACATTGAAGTTGGTCCCAGTTAGCAAAGTTTAAACAAAAGGTATTGTGTATATACTCGCTGCGAACTTATTTTGTAATTAAAAACTAGATAATTAGCGGCATTTATATGAGGGTCGAATAATTAAAACTTACTCTTGTGCAATTTGAAATCATTGGAACATCGCAGTCTTAAATAATTACCATCATCTTAGTGTGAGTTCTGTACCAATTTGCGTATTGGCTGTATATTAATATCGTGACACATCTGTCTCCTAACGTGCGGAACTTTCACGACACATCAGCAAAAATTAACTCACGGTTTCATTATCATCAGCCTTTAACAGTCCACTGCTGGACTAGGCCTCTCCTTTGAAAGGAGGAATTGGCCTACTATACCACGCTGGCCAAACGGGTTGGTATAGGGTTTGTATCAAGTTTTCCTTCTCTTACAGTGATGTTCTCTGCATAATATGCTCCCTCTGTCGGCTCTTACGACACCCATGGGATGATATGGGGTGGTGACAATCCGTATTCTTAATCCGTCACCACACGCACACCGTCACTCACGGTTTGCGCGGCGCGAAACCTTCCGCCGAGCATCACATTGCGCGGAACGTTTCGCGGACGAATGGCAGCTGTAGCCGTCACATAATGCTAACAGTTCCGCGCGTTTGCCAAATGCTACAACCGATAGGTCAGACCCTGACGGTTCGGCGTGGAATGTTCAGCAGGTGTGTTGCTACGCTTAGCTTTTCCACGGAACGATTGAAAACTGGCCCCTGCAACCCAAACAGATATTTTGGGTCTGACTAGTGTTAAAACATTTGAGACTGGTCGGTAGTTTAAAGTCTTAGAATTGGTTGTCCTAGACATTGATGACAATTGGCACCAACAGCTATATATTGTGTTTTCGGGACAGACTACCCAAACAGTGTCGAAAGTGGTTGACCTCAAAGTGCCATTGATTCACGCAGTAGCCTTTTGTGCAAAATCAGAATAGCATATAATAGGTTCCTGGGTAGTTTGTACATGCATTAGTAACCAAGCCTTCTCTAAAAAGAAATAAAGAAAATGTTTAAATACATTAGGGAAGAAATAGCGTAGTCTAGCTTGCTAACGATAGTATAAAAACATTCGAGCAAGGCAAGACGGGCCA
Source organism: Euclidia mi (assembly GCA_944739405.2). Classification (NCBI taxonomy): domain Eukaryota; kingdom Metazoa; phylum Arthropoda; class Insecta; order Lepidoptera; family Erebidae; genus Euclidia; species Euclidia mi. Next base: position 14,235,604 of record OX123183.2, on the reverse strand, counting down.
TGAACGTTTATGGCTCTTACGTGCCTTTTCTAAACCATAGCACGAAAATTACAAGGAATAAAACATAATGGATATTAGAATTAATAAAGAATATTTCAACATGAAGTTACAAGAATAGCGCAGATTACGATTGGTGAATTTATAGCTAGACGGGTATTTTTTTAAGGAACGGCAACTGCCGCATTAGTTTTCAATCCTGTATTGCGAGGAACAACAACAAGATGTGCGCCTAAAATTATGTATTTGATCTAAAATTTGTGGATCTCACAGATTCTAGCCACGACACTCGGCACTGTGCTAAAGTCATCGTACGTTATGCAAGAACCGCAAAAGCTGCGTTAAAACCCAGCGGTTAACTTTTCATAATCAATAACAAGCCATTAAATCGTGTGTCCTCAATATTAAAAGTGACAGAGTCACTCGCTTACCACTACTGTAACATTCGACATACCACAGTGCAGCTGTGAAGTTGCGGTGCCATTAACTGTAACTGAACCGGTGGCTACCTAACCGATACGTCATTTTTGTAGTATTTTATCACTTTTCAGTACAGCTTCAAATAATGTAATACTCTGAACCACAACATTAAAATAAATAAATAAAGCCTCTAATTATTTCATCCTGGTGCCAGGACGAGAGAGGGAGAAAGCGAGATCATGGAATGGTAAAAATAAATCTAGTAAAAAATAAGAATAGTAAGATTAAAAAATGGTCTAGTACGTACAGCTTTCAACTGAGCAATTTAAAACGAACATAAAACGCAATAGTTTGTGATTACTCTTTAACGTAAAAACTATTAATCGGATTTTAAAGAAAACTGGAATTATTATAGCTTGAACATCAAAATAAAAAACTTATAGGCTACCTTTGATTGCGATACTTCATACTCAACTACAAAATCTAGTAATTTTATAAGTCACACTAAAACACAAGCGAACGCGTAACATTTTCCGATAGCCGCAGTAAAGAATATTAAGTATCTATACCGCTTAGTTATTCTCACGGATCCGCTACATAAAATATCTTGTACACAACACGTTGGTACATTACGTATGTTTGGCGCGGTAAGAAGTTTGATACATCGAACATTAGCACGAGGAGGGCTCTTAATACGTGTGGAACGATTCCCAGAGGTATGATTCAGTCTTTTGTACACAGATGTATGAGTATACTAGTTGTGGTTGAAGAGCTTCTTTATTATTGTTTTCACTTACTTGACAGAGATAGAAAAATGTTTATAATCGTAATGTCTATAATTATTTATTTATTTGAACTTTATGCTCATAAATAGTAATCGTACTATTTATGAGCATAAAGTTCAAAGGCGCACAAACTGAATCATCGGATTCAGTTTGTGCGCCTATAACAGTCTGGATATAGATATTGTATATATGTTTGAAGTCTTTGATTTACTGACTGACTGACAAAAGCTATTGGGCGCAAGAACGTGAAATTTGACTGTATATTTCGTGGGGAGCGAAGGGGTGCACTAAAAAGAGCTTCTAAATGGTTAAATTCAAAAATATTGCGGGCATATTCTTGTCTGGCTATATGATTGGGTAACGTGTTACCTTATAGTACTTTATAGGACACATCTGTTTACTCTATTTGCCCCGCTTGTAACCTTTTAGAGTTTTACAAATGAATTTGTAATAATATGTATATTGTAATCTCGTGTAATTCAATATAGGTTTTCCATTTATTACCCCTGACTTTTGCTCCCCTTTTGACCCCTGAATTGAATATCTTTCAAGTAATAACGCATCATTTCCAGTACACCGACATTTTAAAACCAGCATATACCGCCCACGGCCACAGAGCAATGATTACCTATTGATATAGGTAATCATTGCCACGACGTTCTCCCCTGACACACGCACATCTGTGCCTCTTCTATGTTTGTGTGTTCGAGGTGAAGCCAAATAAAATGTAATCTACTACGAGTATTTACTTTTGATATAGGTTGGGTCGACGATGTTTGTTCACGATTGTAAGGAAGTGGGTGCTTTTTGTTAGTTCTGCTGATTATTATGATTGTTTTTATCTGACTGTAGTAATAATAATATCGGCTTTGTTTATAAACATTCTAGCTACAGCTAGGTTAGCTGATTTTCTTAATAAAAGTTGGGCTATGACCTAACCTAGTCCAACTCTTAGTGCGAAAAGTACTTGAGCGGGTTTTATACGTGTTGATAGACATTTTCGAGAGCACTATGATTATATTGCTCAAGGATGCTCTAAATTATCTTCTGGTACTTTGTATAAATGTGGAAATATATTAGTACCTAAGAGGCAATATAATTATATTAACTCTTTTGTTCCATTTGTATTCGTACCATTCTTATTTTTTTTACTTAATTTTTTGCCCACATAATTGTGCTGAAAGCGTATAAATCCTCTTAAGTTAAACCTTTACCCAAGAGAAAATCTCTTTAGAATTCATATTCATATTTTTCCATAACTCCAATGCAACATGCTAGCTGCATTATCTTAATTTTTATTACCAACGTGCACTCAATCCTACCTACAACTATGGTTCCAATACTCGATATTATTTATTCGATGTCAAAGAGAAATGTCATTGTAATATTCGCCCTTGGGACTTAGGTATTCGCATTTGCTTTATTTTACTAGAAAATGTATACTCTGTACACCTTGGTTACTCTGTAATGCATTTCTCTGCTCTTGCTGTAGTACGATACTGCGTTGAGTAATAAAACAATTTATTTTAGTCATAATGTGAACGTAACTACGGGGAAGGGTAGGTGTTAATGAAGAAGTTGCAAATAGAAATTCTAGATAAAGGATCCTTGATCAGACGCTAAAAGTAGTTGAGGAATGATCCAATTTGACACTGTCATCGCATTCTTAAAGTGTACGATATTTATGAAGATAGACAAATACATTAACGATTTTAAACTTTCGCGATTTGTATACATTATACAATATTATTTAGCGGGTCTTAGTCGCGATAATGAAAACGAAATGCCTTGAAATAAATAAATTATCGCGACTAAGACCCGCTAAATAATATTGTATGATGACAAATACATATCAGATCCAGTCATTATAAGATACGTGAAATATGTACATAAATCGAAAGTATGCTGTCTGCCACCGTCAGATGGCGTATTGTTAAATGTCGGTAGTTCGGCGCTTCAAACAGTCGTGATGTTCAACCTAGCAGGTGAACCGGACATTTTGTGTACGAGTGTCCTAACAACATGTCGCAAAACTATGTATTCGTAATCAAGTAAAACGGAATGAAATGTGAAATAATTAGACCAGATTTCCATGCGAAGAGAATTAACTTGGTCTCCATAATAAACTTAGTGTATGATTCCAAGTGTCATTCCACAAGGCCCATCAATTTGACTAGATGCTGTCTTGAACTGTCAGAACGGTTTTATGTTGAGCTAAGCGTCGACTTAAATAATAGCTAATGTGAAAGTTTAAATGACCTAATTGTTACTTGCTGAGTCCTAGTGTTCCCTTTATCTATGAATTTTATCAGTTCCAATGTCTATCTTCTTAAACCAAAACCAAAAACATACATTAATGAATAAGATCCGTACATTGCCTTTGCCTTCCACTAACGGAAATGTTACGTCAAAGTAGGTGCGTTGGACGTGGTTGCACTACAAACGTACTTATGACAAAGTCACCTGATTATATAAAGCCCCCTGTCTCTTTCTCGGACGAAGCGGCCCTCGTTTTGCATGTTCATTTTGCCCTTTTAGATCGTTCATGCATATTTCATCCACTTTGTCAAAGCCCCAGGTGTCAGGCCGCAATTATTTGTAAGATGTCGATTGGTATAAACCATGGCTAAGTTTACCCTTTTCATAGTAAGAAGAGGTCCGTGCATAGCAGTGGGACAGTATACACATAATATACAGATGTTGATAATGATTGCCAAATTAATATTGTGCGTATATTTTGAGCTACGGTAAGGGCTTTCGATTCTATTTGTTACTTTGGTCAGTTGCAATAACCCTATAGAGCGGTGGCTTTTACTTGAAGTGTTGTGGCCAGTATTGGATTATATAAAGCGTCCGTTTATGCCAGCAAGACACATATCTCGATATCCTTTGTTATGCTTCTTGGATGTATTGTGGACCGATATCGGCATGAATTTCGTTACACACATTATTTTCGGATATAATATTTTTAACTAGGTCTCGGGTTCAAATCCACGGCGCGCACCAATGACTTTTCAGAGTTATGTGCGTATTAAATTGTTAATTATCGCTTGGTAAACGGTGAAGAAAAATATTGTGAGGAAACTTGCATGTCTGAGAGTTCTCCATAATGTTCTCGAAAGACATGTGAAGTCTGCCAACTCGCACTTGGCCAGCGTAGTGAACTGTGGCCTTACCCTTCTCATAGTGAGAAAAAGCCCGTGCCCAGCAGTGGCACGGGCCTGGGTGGTGTTATTTCACAAGTATTTATTCGCAGAGAATTCCTTTGTGAACACGTGTCATGTTTTAGACATAGTTAAAGGTTTTTTTGCAAGAAAAATCTCCATGGATGTTTCCATGAGCAATGATTCAAATATCAATGAGTCAGCAAGTAAAGAGGACAAAATTAACTCATTTATAGAAATGAAGCGTCATGAATTATATCGTCATCATTACTTTTAGATTTTTCTACGGCACTAATACCACGTACCTTTGTTTTGAGTAATCGATATTTCGGCACTGTTGCAAGCGCCATGTTCACGGATGTACAGTACATCAGAAAAATCTAGAAGCAATGTTGATAACCACGAAAGTTTAAATTCCTGAAACGTCATCATTATTCTTTCAGCTCTGCGCATTCTTCTGTTTTATATCACTTTCCCGGTGGGTATCAGTTGACTTAACTAATTGTTGGTGGAACACAAACCTATTTTATGAAACCGATGTCCGTTCCGCTTAGCCATTTCTAGCTCTTAACTGATTCACGTAGACTCGTGGCTTTAAACAGGTATGTGAAAGATCTTGAAATCCATTAGTTTGGAGTTCTTATAAAATGCTTGTTTTATTTACCCATAAATTATAAGACACTGAGAAATATTTTCTCCGTTGTTATTTACATTAAAGACTTCGTGCAAATTGTATTTTGAATGTTAATTACTATTGTATTATTGCTGTACATTTACTGTGAAAGATTGCAATTTCTCGTTTTCGCCGCTACCGCGTTTCCTGTGACCCCATCATAATACATAAGACGTCGAGGATAACACGGTGAATTGTTTTATTGGGTAGGCCCCTAATGCGTTCAAGTGAGACTTTCACACGCCTCTTTCGCCAGTTCCAAATCGATTTTTTCTGCCAGTTTCGGGATAGTAGGGCAATGAGAAGTGCCTGGACAAAGATCAATTTATGCAAATCGAAAATTAAGAATTCCTTCTTCATCTCTTGAGGTAGACAAAGGAGGTATACGTTGCTTTCATCTACGGCCTTTCGGCGCCATTTAAGGCTGCTGAAACCATCGCTATGTCTGTCGACGTGTTGTAGTATACAGTGCAATATAACCGTTAGCCCGGTGAGATTGCAATACAGCAATACCTTTACTTTAATAGCAATATTGCGATGTTCTACTATTATCAGCAATTACCGCATCAAAAACAGAGTAACGGTAATAATTCTCGTTTTTCTGTATTTCATTAGAATGAACAAGCAGACATAGCGGGATAGCACCGCGGCGCGGGCTGCATCGCGATTCATCAACTACCAAGTAACAAGTACCGTTAATTATAAACTCTTGTAACAAAGCAACAATTAATTTGTATAAAATACTAGTTGATCCCATGGCGGCACTCGCGATGTACCCATATTTAAATAGGAAGAAGGAAAGTCACTGACTGGCGTGTAGGCCTAGTGGTTGGTGACTGCAAAGCCAGGGGTCGTGGGTTCGACCCCATCCAGAAAAATATGTGAACGATCGTTGCGTGTGGGTGTAATTTATTATATGTATGTATTTAGTAATATAATTATAACTATGTGAATTAGTTACCTATATCCATAGTTGCCGTATTGCTATATATAGTATAGCTCTGCTTAGAATTGGATCAGTTGACCGTGTGATAGTTGTTCTAGGATATTATAATTATTCAAATAAAGTAGCTATATCTCTTTCCGTATTTGGATTCTTTATCATTTGAGTTGTCATATTGTTGCCACGGTACTTTGATTGTGAAGAATACATCATAGAAATTAATTTAGCGGGTCTTAATCGCGTTAATTTAACTTATTTAAGGTATAAATACCTATTTGTTACCGACGTTTCGCTCGTCTTGCACCGAGCGTGGTTGCGGAGAGACTAATAAGAGCTCAGCGACGTCTTGTGGAAGTGCGGGTTTCAGCACCTACCCTCACTTGGTCTTTATTTAAGTTCGCAACGTCGGTACTCCGACACACTACACTAATGACGTCTACACACTGTTGAGATTTATCACTGCGGCGGTGTTTACACTTGCTGATGACTGGATTCCAAGTGGCCGATAATCTATATCCATCCTCCCGGTTGAAATTGTTATATTTCTTGATTTCTACCGCTTCACGTACTATCCTGGAGTAATAGTGACGATCGGTGGGTAAGACTTGTGGTTGATGCAGTTCTATCCAGTGGTTTGGTCCAGACTCCAACAAATGCTCAGCTATCGCCGACTTGTTAATATGTCGGTTTTTTACAGCTGCGATGTGTTCCTTTACCCTTTCAGCGATTGTACGCTTAGTCTGCCCGATATATGAACTACCACAGCTGCAATCGACTTTGTAGACGCCAGGTGTTTGAAGAGGAATTACATTCATACGTGACAGTGAGAGATAATGGTACCCTTGGACACAATGTGTATAGGAAACCGACACACACCGACAGGTATCTCAACGCGAACTCGCACCACCATCCGTGGCAGTTGGATTCCGTTGTGTCCTCGTTAGTGAACAGAGCGTATGACTTATGTGACCCCGAACAATTAAATAGTGAGCTGTCACATGTTCGGGAGGTACTTAGGTGCAACGGATACAAGAAAAACTTACTCTGTCGGAAGAGGAACGAGCGTAAACCTGAAGTAAGCAGAGTGCCCGCTTACATGCCGTATCTAAAGGGAGTGACGGTCAAAGTTGGAACAGTACTCAAGAAATACTCCATCAAGACTGTATACAGTCCGCTCTCTAAGATAGCACACAATCTGCGTACACCAAAAGATGTAATTCCTCTCCAAACACCTGGCGTCTACAAAGTCGATTGCAGCTGTGGTAGTTCATATATCGGGCAGACTAAGCGTACAATCGCTGAAAGGGTAAAGGAACATATCGCAGCTGTAAAAAACCGACATATTAACAAGTCGGCGATAGCTGAGCATTTGTTGGAGTCTGGACCAAACCACTGGATAGAACTGCATCAACCACAAGTCTTATCCACCGATCGTCACTATTACTCCAGGATAGTACGTGAAGCGGTAGAAATCAAGAAATATAACAATTTCAACCGGGAGGATGGATATAGATTATCGGCCACTTGGAATCCAGTCATCAGCAAGTGTAAACACCGCCGCAGTGATAAATCTCAACAGTGTGTAGACGTCATTAGTGTAGTGTGTCGGAGTACCGACGTTGCGAACTTAAATAAAGACCAAGTGAGGGTAGGTGCTGAAACCCGCACTTCCACAAGACGTCGCTGAGCTCTCATCAGTCTCTCCGCGACCACGCTCGGTGCAAGACGAGCGAAACGTCGGTAACAAATAGGTATTTATACCTTAAATAAGTTAAGTTAACGCGATTAAGACCCGCTAAATTAATTTCTATGATGTGAAGAATAATCTTGATAACGAAGTCTCAATGACAACACCCAACGAATACATTGAGTATGTTTTTTATGTGGAAAAAACTGAGAAATCAGGTTAGACTCGTTAGGGCACCAACCCTTGGTTCTGTGGAAATCTAATATTCTATGAAATCTGGTTACACCAGTAAGAATACTGAGGTCTGCTTACTGGTGTAATCAGATTCGGCTGGTCGGCCAGGCTCCAAAGCTTGGATGAAACTGCGACAACTCTAAGACGATGAAGATGATATTTAGTATTTTTAGCAAAGGTGACAGAAACTAAGATAATTAACTGTTATATTTCTGGGCAACAGTTATCTATGCTAGCTACAATTACTCATCTCGCTTCCAAAGATCATGCTTTCAGACTTCCAATTACATTATGTCAAACTCTCAGACATAATATACATAAGCTTTTCACAATTTTTTGCACTAATTAGCTACGACTTTGATAAATATACATAGCACCATTTTTATGAGTGTTAGTATGTATAAAAACTTAAACGATTTAGATTCTGATCGCTAGAACACGTAGAGTAATTATATTTCCCGATGGAATCCTTAAAACGTAAAGGTGATTTCATTAAATATTTGAGTGATTACATGGATTGTGTTAACGTGGATAAGAAACTTGAAGGGTATAAAGCACTTATATCAAATTGAATACATTTTAGTAAAATTTGAACTTTATGCTTCGGAGTTTATGAAACGGTTTTCTTTTCTATTTTTAAAGACTACTCGCGCACTAGGAATAACTCCTATGTCGTGGGGGACTTTACAAACATACAAGCAACAACTTATGGATTACACAAAGTGTTGTCTGGGAATCGAACCCACAACACTCGGTGCAGTGTCAAACGGCGAGGCAGTCGCTTAAACCACTACGTCACCAGTGCAGTCGGTTCCGAGCGTACATCGCGCTTCTGTTTTTGCACTAACGCGCGTCATGAAAATGTATAGTTGAATCATATGTATAATAGCTTTTGGCACTAAAGTATTCCCTCTCAAGGTACAGTCATCTATACCCGATACGGTCCACAGGAGTGATACCGATGCCGCGAGCCCGCTCCGGTCAAAAATCACACATTTTTGTTCCTACACAGCAGCAGTCACATTCAGTCATTGAGCATTACGAGCACTGTAAGACGTCTGTGTATGTATGGTAAAGGTTCAGACAACATTACATAACTAGGGCCTTTCATATTTTAAAGAACAAATCATACCTACAACCTTTCACAGCGTAGAACTTCGTATATTTGAAAGAAGGTATTAGTAACATATTCAAATTGGATTCAAACTAACACAGTAGTAGGTACTATATTTACATTTATTGATACTAAAACTGTTATTGAAGTGCATAATTGTTTGTTATCCATGTTATTCATATCCAAGTCCCTCAGCCCGACCTCAGCGGTATGGCCCCGCAAATGGAATTGATTAACGAATCGATATTAAATATTTGTTTGATTCGCACACATATACACTTGTACCTTTGCTCTACGACTATCTCGCTATTTACTAATCAATATTCATTACAGGGAAATTGCTTTCGAGGGCACTTATCATATTAATAACCTCGGTTCTATATTGAATTCTGTTAATAAGTATCTCATATGCAGTTTTGTTTCTAACAGATCTGTTTAATAATATTTGACTTCAAGGTAGGTACTGTCTTTTGCAACTGATAAGTGCTGCCACAACAAGATTGACAAGGTCTTTAACGGGTTGAGCTATTCTAAGTTTAACGAATAGTCATTTCGTATCTTTACTTCTGTACTAGTATTAAAACGCGGGAGAGATTATTGTTTGGAACGTGCTAATCACAGGAGGACTAAACAATCTTAATTATAAATGTATTACTTGTGAGATATATTGTGTTTTCATGTGATGGCCGAGTCAATCTATTTATTTAAAACATTAAAGATGTTTAATTAACCGACTTGGTCACACATGGATCTCACAACCTATTGCGGTTGTGAGACTTGTTTTTTTTTAAAGTATTGTTTTTATGGAATCCAACTACCTCGTTCGCAAGTTTTGCAGATCTTTCAACAATTGGTCTATCTGCATATTTAACGGTAAAGAAAATATTAAATCTAAAAATAGAATATCGGCATTCTGATACGTAAGGTGTAAGATCAAGAAATTCCAAGGTTAGCTTATTTCGAAATCCAAAGTAGATAACGAAGGAAGTGTGGTATAAAGATTACGCACTTTGATGTGGAGAGATCTTGAGATTATATTAAAAACGACTTGCCAAACTCCGCACAATGTGGGCGCAAGTGTTTTAATTTCCCCGAACTTGGGAAACGTTTCATCGTGTGATATGACACCTGACGGTATAAAGATTATTTTATATGATCGCTTATGAATAGATTTTTTGGAAAATAGAAGAGATTGCCAGTGAATAGTAACTGACACATACTCATGAACTTAGAGTTTTATATTCTCTGACTTAATATTGTACTTAAGAAATTGTTGAATATACCTAAAGATTCTTATTACATTTTCTGCGAAGTTTTAGGTGTTCCCAATGTTTAATGTATGTATTATGGATTTGACTACTAGGGATATGTATTTGACATATTTTGTATGGATGCTTTGTCAAATATCTCTGATAGCTAAATCCATGGACAGATCAGATATTGAAACTGGCCGTAAGACGCGTGAACTATCGCTGAATGATTAGGAATTTTAGAAGGATCTTTTCGAAAAGGAAATTATGGTAATGTGTTTGTGCAGTGTTGAATTTGTGTAAAAGCAATATACTTATTGATTTTTCAATTTAGTCAGTCTAAGAACATTGGGAAATTAAAAAAGTTCATTATATTAGTAGATATGCTGCCTTATTAGAAAAATGAACTATAAGTGGCTTAGTAGAAATGTCGAATTACAATAAATACTGTTCAAAATAACTGTTTCATCTTAATCTAGCTTTAGTGTCTGAATTATAGTCCTTAATTATTTATAAGGCGTAGATTGACAAAAAAAAACAAATTTCACTTAAAATATTTTAGCTAAGTAAAATAATTAAACCTACATATATATATCAAACACGTTCCAAAAGATTGACGTTTGCACGTTTTTTTCACGTAATCGTTAACGTGAAGGATTGAAACACGTGGGAACGCAATCAACCCTCAGAGGGATTCTGTTTACCCGTTTTAATTGGGGTATTTTTCCATCCACGGTTGTGTATTTTGATGTATATTGTGGAATATATGTAGGCAAATTTTAATAACTGCTCGATCCTGTTTTGTAAGTAGACTGTTCACGAATGACGTTTACAGTTAGTATTATGATTGAAAAAAATATTTGGTATTGTGCTGAGTATATGATCCTAGCAGGTTGGAATTGTTGTTGATAAGCATAAGCTACGCTCTTCGTAAAATGTCACAATTAATTATTGCTATTTTATTTTAAGCCCGTATCGTCCCTGGGCGTAGGTGTCCCCACAGAAATAAATATTAATAGAATGGTGACACGGGCGTGGCGCGCGTGCCAAACTATTGCACTATAGCGCATGTGTTTTCGAACGCATTCGCATTACGCATCGCGTCTCCCTTTCGCGCGCTCAGGAGGTAAGAAAACATTAAATTCGTTACGAATATGCCATATTGTGCAGTTTCCAATTGTAAAAATAAAAGTGATGCAAAAATATGGAAAAGGGAGGCATTTCATATGACCAGTAAGTATTTAAATTGAGTAAAAGTTAAGATTATTGAGATTCAAACCAAGTGGGCTACTTTTACCATGTTTGTCTAATAAGAACATCATCGTTCATTTCTTCGTTATGTTAAATTTGCATTGCTTGAATAATACGATACTTGTTGACATATTTATGAAATAAACACGCAATGTACGGCGAGATACGCGATATTCACAAGATGCCAAAAACAATAACAAATCAGGGGCCACTGGTCAAATAAATAGCTGTGATTGGTCAGCGCGCGCTAGGGATTGACGTTCGGTTTATGGTTACGTTTTAAAATCGATAAATAAAAGGAATATTAATTCGAATTAATTATTATGTCTCTGGCTGTCTCTCTCTCTCTCTCTCTCTCTTATAAAAAGCAAGCATCATCTTCATGCTTTCTGATCACGAAAATTACATCTATTTGGGAAACCAAGATGGCGGACGAAACATTTTTAATAAAATTAATATGGGTATCATTTTCGGGGTTTTTATGGATTCTGGTCACGAAAATGACATCTATTTGGGAATCCAAGATGGCGGACGGGACATTTTTAATAAAATTAATATGGGTATCATTTTCGGGGTTTTTATGGATTCTGGTCACGAAAATGACATCTATTTGGGAATCCAAGATGGCGGACGGGACATTTTTAATAAAATTAATATGGGTATCATTTTCGGGGTTTTTTATGGATTCTGGTCACGAAAATGACATCTATTTGGGAATCCAAGATGGCGGACGGGACATTTTTAGTAAAATTAATATGGGTATCATTTTCGGGGTTTTTATGGATTCTGGTCACAAAAATGACATCTATTTGGGAATCCAAGATGGCGGACGGGACATCTTTGATCATGAAATAGATGGTGTTGTTGGATTCTCCACCCTTTTAAACATCGGAGACGATACCCATATTGATTTTTTAAAAAAAATCCCATCACCAACTTTGATCACGAAATAGATGGTGTTTTTGAATTTCCCATTCCTTAAAATATCGGAGACGATACACATATCGACTTTAAAAAAAATCCCGTCCGCCATCTTTATTTTCCCATCCGCCATCTTTGATTTCCCATCCACCATCTTTGATCACGAAATAGATGTTGTATTTCGATTCCCCACCCCTTAAAATATCGAAGGCGATACCCATATTGTTTTTAAAATTTTTCTCATCCGCCATCTTTGATATTCCATCCGCCATCTTGAATCACTAAATAAATTTCATATTATTTAATCAGCGTCCCGAAAATCTCGAAAACGATACCCATATAGATTGTATCCTATTCGTTAAGCCTTTTTTTGCCTTTGACCCAACCCTCCCCCTTCTCGTTTGACCAAATTTATTATTTTTGTCTGGCCCCTAAAAGTTGTGGCGTAATTTTATATAGCCTTTCGGAATAATTGGGCTATCATAGGCAATATCAATTTTTATAATCCGACTGCTAGTTCCTGAGATTAGCCGACATTATCTTTTAGCCTTTTTAGCCTTTTGCCCGGCCACTAATGGTCGAAGCGTTATGTTATATGCCTGTAGCCTTCCGGAATAACTAGGCTATCGTATACAAAAAGAATTTTTCAGATCCGACCGGTAGTTCCTGAGATTAGCGCGTCCAAACAAACAAACTCTTCCGCTTTATTATATTAGTATAGATATTCTATAATATAGTTAAAAGTTTTGTAAGATTTCAATACAGATTTTAACTAAATAAATACGTTTTATTTTTATAACAGTATACTTTAACCAAACTATTCATAATAAAACATTTGATATAAACAATAACATAATTTCATTTTCCATAGCTCTCACATCGATAATAATTCCTTAGTGTCCCCTCACTATCTATACGTCACTGTGGGCGGGGCTTGCTGAAATGTGGCACGCGCGAAATGTTCGCGATGACGTGACATTCACCATTCTATTTCTATTTATTTCTGTGGGCGTCCCACTCTCATTCCATCTATTACTGTTTTCATCCTTTAAGGACTAGTCCATATCAAAGGAAAATTTAATTGTAATAATTACTAGTTAGGTTTCTGACTAAATAGGCACGGACGGTATTTTATAGACACGTAAAGATCATTGAAATTAAACTACAGTTTACGGATTTTATCGCGTTATATTGGTTTCACTTGTTATTACATTTAAACCGAATGATCTAGAAACTACATTTTTATTACTAGCCGACGTTTCGAATTCTTTACAGGATTCATGTTCATGGCAGACTGAGGTGGTATTTGTCTTTATCTTGAATTTAAAAGTTATCTCAAAGTACCCGAACATTTTTCAACTATTGGTGTTACTATCTACGCAGAATGTGCTCACTGTGTCTTGATGTCTTCTGGTGACTTTGTCCTTCTTGGGTTTCATTAGCCTGATAACAGGGTCCCAAGCTGGAGGAACATTCCAACCATCTTCCCTATTGAAATTAGGATGTTTTTTAATTTCAATAGCTTCTCGTATCATTCTTGGAAGAAAGCGGTGTTCTTTTGCGAGTATCTGTGGTTTATCAAATCGCAGGTAATGGTTGGTTCCTTGTTCTACATGTTCACACACAGCAGACTTCGTCGAGCGTTTGTGTTTAATGTCAGCTATATGTTCCTTTAGTCGAATGCCTATGCTTCTCTTGGTTTGTCCAATGTACATTGGACAAACCAAGAGAAGCATAGGCACTACTCGATCGTGCTGATTGTAATCGAGGAACATATTCTCTTCGTTGTTTTTCCTATTTATTTTATTTATTATACACCCGTTTATGTAGGTAGTTGTTTTGTGGACTGGCAGCTTAGTATTGTTTGGTTATCTATAGGAATATTGTTCTGGGTGCTGTATAAATGCCTATTCCGCAATGCTTCAGGACAAAATTCTTCGATCAATGCATCCTACTAGCATAGACATGCGGTGTCGAAATCTGGACGCTCACAGTACTGAAGGGCTGGTCCATAAATTTCGTGGTCCGGTTTTCACTGCAAGCGGAGGGAACTGCTCACATGTGTTTCCAGCAACAGAGTCGATAGGAAATGCGTAAGAATGCTAATTTCTAAAAAGCGAAACGGTGATAAATTCAATCATATAAGCATATTCCACCTCTCATTTTCTGCTCAACTCGCTTAAGTCATTCTTAAATTTTATTTTTTTCGTGCTGTAGGAATCACATGACTCAACTATTTCATGGTGGAAACACAAACGTATTTCATGAAAACGAAGTCCGCTCGGCTTCAAATTTTTGGCTCATTATTTTGTATGTGCTCCGTACACTAAAAGACGTTTATTTCATCTTCTGTCTTACTTGTATGAAAAAGAGAACAAGCGACAGCGTATAATTTCAGCATTGCGGTACATTTGCATCTACAATGACACAACCGAAGCAAACTCGCACATAACATTTTATTTTCTGAATCCTTTAAAAATCTTTCTTATCCAGTTTATTTTTATACGTTCTAGCTATCATAACTGGTTTTGTTAATAGCTTTTATTCGCCGTGTGGAGCTGCCTGGTAGGAAGAATTACAATAATATTTAATTTTTATTAATATTGTATGCAACGACAACTAACATACGGCCATTTGATCCCAAAACCATAAATATTTGAGCTCTTTGCCAAAACTAAACTGAGCTTGCACTATAGAAACCAGATAACTGATAAACTTACTTATACATAATTTTATTCTCTAATACAAACATTATTATTATAGATAAATTGCACCTAGACACAAGACAAATAATCGTGCTCATTTCAAATATGTTTTGTAGCGTAGATTTACAATGCAACCATCATTCTTGGTTGTAAACCTGTTATATTTTACCGTCACAAAACATACATAACCATATTAACTAGATAGGTAACCTTTATTATCATCTTTCTAAACATGAAGGAGCTGTCATTTGCAATTGCTTTTTTCTAGAGGCGCCTAGACGTCGCAAACTGAGAATTTTATTACACTGTCAAAATCTAAGCTATAACAGAACGTCTTACAGTCGAAACCCTCTTCAACTTAAGGTGCTTTCTAAAGGGTCACTCAACTCAGAATAACATCTAAAAATTTGTTTCCAATCGTATGATCTCGGATTAGAAAGATTTATGAGAATATGTAAGCGACGAGATGCGAATGAAAAAGTTTAAATTGCATCAAAATAGTTTGGAATTCGGTTTTGATTTCACGCTTGGATACACACGTGGATAAGGTTATGCACAGGGGATGAAAGATTTAATTTATTCAACTACGTGTATGCAATTTTCATTGGGCGATAACGCTTGCAAATCTAATCGAATCGATTATACCAAGTAGGTACATATAACAAATAAAATTGCTTTCAATATTTTTAGAAAAGTGATAGTTTTTAGTCAAGCCATGACCGCGGCTGGTGTAACCTATGCTGAAATGTCACGGGAAAATAAGAAGTATTTTACCTTTATTAATAACACGATGTAGACCATTGGCGGTTCTAAGATTCAATCTAGCGACTCTAGCAGCGAAATTTAGAAGTCGTCCATGCACGACTCTTTCACAGATCACTACTAATTTTGACACTTTTGACAGCTCTCGATACAATTACCACCATAACCTCGAAACAAAGTTGTATTGTAAGCTGTCAAAAGTGTCGTACTTCGACAACGTCCAAATTTTCATAGCTAAAGGCGCGCGCATAATCTTTGCATCGCCAATAGTATAAAATATCTTTCACATATTATTATAATAGTTCTGAGTTTGTTACAAAAAGTGTGTTTGACATTATTTTCTATGACCCCATGTATAAAGGACAAAATAATACTAGTTCAAGCGATATAAATAAGGTGAAAAAATTAAATAATGATTTTATGACGATGACAAGATTTAGAATTGTATGTAAAGCCACGGTTGTGTACCGTTACCAAATCGTTCTAATTAAAAAAATATAAAAAACATTATTAAAATACCGCAATTGGTCAACCATACACTCGACGTCGCAGAAGACGTAGCACAGTCGACCGACGTCCTTGTTGGGATCGCAGCAAGCGATTCAGTGCGGGCTTAGTTTCAAAACCAGACTGTGTGAAAAGCCTTGGACAAGGCCTATACTCAGCAATTGACGGCTCTCGACTGAAACGATGATGATAATGATAACTAGTATCAGCTGCTGCCGCCACCTGTTGGAGCCTTTACTGTGATATATATCTTTATAATCTATAAAATAATAATAAATATAATCATAAATAGAAAAAGAAAAAATATGATTAATATTGGATTTTCTGTCTGTGATTTCATAATAACTGTTAATTCAGGTGCATATGCGAAATCGCAAATAAATCTTTAAATGAAAGTCTGTCTTTATGTTTGTCTACTATGGTTATTTCCGAATTTTGTAAACCGGTTTAAATGGAATTTCACTAGATATTGGAGGTTTTTGTTGTAGGGGGTTATATAAAGGCTGTAATTTGACCCGAATGACAAAATACCTAAACTAATGCAAGAGAAAAAGCTAGATACGAATATAATATTTTATGCTTAAATATATGTCATCATCCTCTTAGCGTTATCCCAGTTTCAATCTGGTGTCCGCTTACTAGTCGAACCGGATTTGGCTGAATATTAGCTTTTCCACAGAGCGACTGCCTGTTTGACCTCCGCAACCCGAAGGGCTAGCGATATTCCATGGTTTAGACTAGTGTCAGTTAATTTAGAAGGTACTGACGCCCTGTAACGACTGTCAAAGATCTTCATGACAACCGGGACCGACGGCTTAACGTGCTCTCCGAGGCACGGGACAAGCGATAATTAACAATTCAATACGCTCGTAACCTCGAAAAGTCATTGGTACGTGCCGTGGATTCGAACCCGATACCCTCTGCATGGCAGTCTGTTGGTATATCAACTCAGCTATCGCTGCCTCATATCCACTCGGCTATCGCTGCCTTTTGCATAAATATATGTATATCCAAGAAATTATAACCTCTTTGATTTAGCATGGTCGTAAAGCAAAATATTTTTAAATTAGTTGGCAGTTCGATCACAAATCATAACCTAATCTGCCTCTTCATTTTCAATCACGAAAATATCAGTATGATTCTGAAAACCCAGCCTTTAGTCTCGTGATTCTCAATTAAAAGCTTTTTGATGAGGACAACAAACCGAGCCACATCTTGTTCGAAAAGTTTTCCAATAGTTGAATTTTGAAAAGTACTAAGGCTTTCTTTTTAAGTGAAAAAACATCGGTATGTTATTCTCTGCTGACATGTTGATAAACAAGTTAATGATAGTTTGAAAGACATTTTAATTAAAAGTTATCTTTTTTTTTAGATATTTTTGTGGTGCTCTTTCGAAAAGCTAATATGCGGCCAAACCCAGTTAGACTAGTATGCGGACCCCGAGTTGCAACTTGGATAACGGTAGGCGGATGATGCTTGCTAAACAGCTGTTAAAGAATCCATCGCTAGTTCTCAAAGAACGTGTCATGTCTACCAACCCGCACTTGGCTAACGAGGTGAGCTATGGCCGTCCCCTTCTCATAATGGGAAGAGGCGCAAGCCCAAGCAAGCAAGTGTCTTAGTTTATATACAGCTAATGATGATGAAGAGCTTATAACCTAAATGGAGTGAAAGTATCACTTTCAAAATTAGGAATAGTTTTAGGTATCTTCATAAATTCTTACGTATAATCGTTATCTTAATACAAATTGCTGCCTTTCGTTAACATGGTCGGTAAATGTCCAGAGAAAGCTTATATTTAACATGTAACAATACCATCACTTTTAGGCACACAGTTTCAGTAAAGGTAGTAATACAATACATGCGCACACTGCATTTTTATTAACATTTTATAAGATCCAAGGCATGATACTCAGTAACGGTACATTTAAGGCTATCATAAATGGCAATTCACATTGTTATCTTCCAGCAAAAATTGCAAAATTAAAGAAAGAAGACACAAAAGAAAATATAAATGATGCTCATTTACTTATTAAATTATCAACTTGGCGAATATAGGGTACCATTAAATAAACCAACGGCGGTCATAATCCAGGAGAAAACACTGAGAAATCTCTAAATTACACCATTTATGTCTTTCTTAAAACCTTTTCAAAGGATATTGAGGATATTTGCATGTTAAAAAGTAGATTAAATTTCGTCCGGGCGACGTAAAGACCGCGGAATTTAGAAGCCTTGTAATGGCGCAACTGACTCTAAATAGCGGTTCTTTAGAAGAACAAAAAGACAATGTCGTAATAGTTAACGAGTTTTGAAACAATAGATCTTATATATTTAGTTTTACTTGTGATGAATGGGTTAATTTGCAGCAGGTTGATTTTATTTGTTATAGGTACCTACAAAATACGTTGCATAGGAAAATACCCTTATACATAATGCAATTTTTCTCAGTCGGTATCAGAGCGGGTGGTGAAAATATGTTCTAGAAATAGAAATATGAGTTCTTGCAATGAGAATTATAACGGCGTATGCCTTAAGTACTTTCAAATGGCTAATATATTTTTTTACTTCGCATTATATACTTTATGATATTTTGGCAGTTGCTGATCTAAATATATGTATATTGATCAATAGTTATCGCACATCTCACTATGAAAACTACCTTAGATTAGTAGCAATCATTTTCTTATTCCCTTCGTAAAAAATAAAATAAAGGACTTTATGAAAGTGAGTCACGTCAACAACAAAAACATACAAAAAAGGGTTTATTCATATATTCTTTTCGTGTATGTTCGAGAGCAGGTATGTAAAAAATCATAATATCAACAAACTGTAGAAAATGTAATTAATAAAGGAACCAAATTTAATTAACAGATATGATAAAATATTCGCTGAATTGATTAACAATGACTGTACAGATAAAGCAATTTATCTTTTTAAATATTCTGAGCTACATTCAGAGCTACGAAGCAAAAATGAATATTATTCACGGAATATTCGCAGGTATGCATTAAGGTAATTTATAATTCTTAAGGCAGCGATAGCCTAGTGGAGAGAGTAACAGACAGCTTTGCAGGGGCTTCAACCCACGGTGTTTAGCAGCTTTATTTAACCAATCTCATAATAAAGATACCAAGCAGTGGGGTAGTTTTTATACAGGACTGATGATGATGTAGGGTTCTTTAACAATCGAACACGATATCGCTAAAACTAGGTATATACACAGAAATCTTCATCTTAAGAAATAGGTACTAAACAAAAATTCCAAGTAAATAGAAAACCTGTCACTGCTACACGTGTCACCAACACTTTTATTTCAACACAAATACCAGCAAAAAACATTTCAGACCCAACGCCTTCGTGAAAAATTCGCACCCAATCTTGATCCGCCGTAACACGGGAACTTGTAACACAAACGGACAAATTTTCAGACATTTATTTTACCAGCCTAAGGCGATTTTTGCAAATTCTCTACCTCTTATAAAATGTTGCCTATTCCAGACAAATGCTCAAGGGGCGTCATTTGCAGGGGTTCGAAACCTTTCGTCCCACTTAAAACTTTTCTCAGAAATTGCTTCAGAAACTTTGACACTTAAAAATATCCTTCAGACGTCTCGACTCAACGTAAATATAAGTAAAATCTCTATTAGATATCATACTCTGTTATTGATAGCGAGCATTTGGAAACCATTGAAAGTCGCACCTCTATCGTAAAATCCATCAAAGAATTGATTGATCTTTTGTACTTAAAATCTACTACGCAATATTGAATACTAATAACTAGGAGAGGTCAATAACTATAGCCCTTTGAACAATTTAATATTCGATTCCAATAATAAATACACTTAGCCGCCTATCTTGATCTGCAATATCTATAGGTCAAGACAGTTAAATATCTAGCTGTTATTGTCAATCTATTATATAAAACTGAGGCTTTTATGGCCTAAATTGACAGTCCATTTCAGTAGATGATTGCATTTTCAAACTTTTAGTACCAAAAATGGAACATCGTATTAGAAACAGTATCCCATTTACAATATGTTTATCTTGTTTTTCAGTACCTTATATAATTATACATATTTGGTTGAATAACTACCATGAAGTACTTCCATCCATAGTATAATCATCAATGTAGGGAGACTAGGACGTTTATTGGCGTTTTGCTACATGTATGCTCATGTTGATGAGTGCACGAGTACTATGCTAATCATTACTCGTAATATTTGAGCTACTCGTGCCACATGCCTTCACAAGTTTGGGTGGTTCACCAACGTTTATGAACTGTTCGTTATGTCAGTTCCATCGATATGGCATACATATTATTATAAATATCTTCTTTTGTAAATCCTTGAATGACGACCTTGCGCGCTAAGTAGCAAAACATTTAGTTATCTATACATTTAGTATTTATATTTTCATTTAGTATAAATACAATTGAAGTATCTGACTGTGATTTCAAAATAAGTATCATTTTCCAGTGCATATAGTTAGTTACACCAACTCCAAGCCATTGTCATTGGCATGTCTGTCTTTCTGTTTGTCCGAGATTATCACGAAATAGCTAAAATGATTTTAATAGGGTGTTTACTGGAAGATAAATCCTTAGTAGAGATTTATATCGGCTATTATTTGACTCAGTAGGTGGCACTGTTGTCAAGATATCGAAAATAATGCGGGGCGGTGGATGAGAACGTAAACAATTTGCCACCGCAATCACAAAGAAGACATTTATTCCAAAATCGATACCGTGGTAGAGCCTTGCTGATTTCAGCATGAATGGGCCGGCTCGACCTTGGAAGTACTACCCTCTCACAGAAAATAGACGTAAAGTAACAGTACCTAAACTGTTGCGTTTCGTTCGGTAAGTGAGAGTGCCGGAGGCCCTATTCCTTCTCCTCATCCTATCCTTTTTCCCAACCCCAAGGGGCGGCAACGCACTTGTGTCTCCTGTGGTGTAGCTTGTGTCCATGGGCGGCGGTAATTGCTTACCATCAGGCGATCTGTCTGCTCGTTTGCCGCCTATTACTATAAAAAAATCCCGAGTACGTATCTCAGTAAATCCATCACATAAGTCTGGTTTAGACCTGGGCTTTGATCAATGAAATATTATAATGTGCACAGATTAGCAAAAGTGGATCGCGCTCGGGATAATTTTACCTTACAACCTTTTTAAGTATTTTTAAGTCCACGACATTATCCTTAATACGGATAAGATTTCGACACGAAAACATTACGTAGTAATATCTACGTTTAAGAGATCAAAATAATAGCATAAGAAGTGTTTCTGTTGGATTAGGTCACTTAGTAACGGACTAATATGAAAGTCAAATATATTTGAAAAATATTAAAAAAACATGATTGTCTCTTTAATATGCATCATTTATGCGTAGAAAAAACTGTTAAACCATTTATCTAAGTCACTATATTTTCGTAACAAAACAATGCCTTGCTATGGTAAACGAGTGATTATAAGATACTAGCTTTTGCCCGCCGCTTCGCGCGCGTTAAATTCGGGTTAATAGAAAACTAAGTACTTTCAGTCTCAAGTTGTGTGAAGGCACTCCTGATTATTCTAAAGACTACAGAAACTCTGTAGGGTACAAAGTAACTCGGTCAGTAGCAATGACATTATCTACCGAAAGGTATATACATAGTAACATCACCTTGCATACAATCAAATGTCAAAGCCTAAGCCTAGTTCTAATAGGTACATGTCCAATATATGTCTATAAACATTTTCGCATTTATAATATTAATAGGGAAATCGTTTAAGCGTAGTATATAATTTATTAGTTTATATATGTGAACAATTTAATCACCGTGCACAGTATAACATTATATATGATGTGACAGTACTGACAGATATGCGATAGCACATGCGCAGCACTCAATTATTAGCGCATGCGTTCTTACTTCCAAGAGGTAAATTTGTGCCGTACAAACTTCTACCCTCCCTACAATCCCTCCCAAGTTTAATTTTTGCAACTTATGCTAGCCTATGTCCGTCTCCATGGTCCAATATATGTCTATATTAAATTTCAACAAAAATAGTACAGGCGTTTTAGCGTGAAAACGGAACATACATACATATGTACATACATACATACATACACACTTTCGAATTTATAATATTAGTAGGAATTTATTGAGCTGTCTATCACGTACGTACTTACAAACACACATATTTTGTCACGGTGTTTCGACCGGCTTGTAGGCTGTTTAATTTGGGGGTTAATGGTTCTAGATTTTGAGAACAATATTTTCATAACATTAGGTAATTTCGATTGCGCTTATAGTGGCCGTACAGTTCTCGAATGAGGTACAATTGATCGAGCATGATATTTCGATAAATTTGACTGTGATGTCTGTATACTTGTTAATGTCTATTATTATCTATTTGCTTGTGAAATATATTACGTGCTTTAAAATGCTAGCTGGACGATCATAAGCATCATCGCTCCACAGCTATAACCGCCAGCAAATTTTGTCACCTGGGACTACTAAGCGCAAAAAGGTGACATTCGGTCAAAGTCAAAGTCAAAAATCATTTATTCATCTAGGTCACAACGTGACGCTTATGAACGTCAAATTTTTAAAGTAAATTAATAATGCTTCTACATTTACATTTACTTCCCATTCGCAAAGCAATAGGTAGAACCACGAGAAAGAACGGGCAATAAAACTCGTGGCCACTCTTTTTAATCGCCAGTGTTATGGTACATATTTTGTCTTTGTAAGGAGCTGCAACTGTTTCACATTGTTATTAATTACTTGTAAATAGTAAATAAGAACATATATAATACTTAAACAAATATGCAGTTACTACATTAAGTGCTGTAGTAGTCTTCTAATGTGAATCTTGTGTAACAGGAGCATCCACTTACGCTTTACAATGTAGGTAACTCGCGATCATGTTCAGAACTATGGTGGAAAAGTATGTTACAGAACGTGACGGTATATGAATACACGAAAATTACAAAAACGTTAGTATCCAGCCCATGATAACGAGTTACCTTCATCTAACACTGTAGCAAATTTTAATAAAATTTGTGGAACAGCAATGAAAATGTAAATGTAGTAAGTTGAATAACCTAATAATACATGAATATTACATTCATAGAACTAGAGATATTATATAAAAAAAAACTGAAAAGTAAGGTATCTATATAAATTAAAAAAAATCAAGAGTTAGTAGTCCGCGTAAAGTTGTCAAGGCCATCTGCGGCCAACAACTAGTCCACACACACAAAAAAAAAGTCACTAATACGTCGAGCCAATGACCGACAGCATCGATCTGATAAGCTAATCTAATTCGTTTTGGCCCAGTAATGGAAGATTATTGATGTTTGTTTGCTTTTACTCCGTTTTCTTATTTCGATGAAAGGAGCTGAAAAGGAGTTGTTTGATATCGTACATACTTTTAAAACGGCTGAAGGTTAGGCATGGATGTTAAATTACCAAAATATCTTCAGAGAAATTGCAAGATTTTGACTGCCTACCAAACATATTTCGATACTGTAACGGACCATTTAAGTCGCAGGTGTGCTGACCGAGCTTTACCTTACGTGATAGTAAGTTCTTAGACACCAACCAAGCGTCAATCGTACGTTGTTAATACTAAGAATAAAATTAAGACAAAGCGTATTCGACTTCACTCCTTCGTTTCTTGATTCCATATCCCTTTCTGCTATTGAAAAGATAAAGTGAATGCAAAGCTATTCTTGAGCCACGGCACTCTAACATCCGTGTCATATACCAAAGGTGCTCGTAGAAATACTGCTATTAATTTTGAGCCGATCTATTCATAAATTCACCAGCGAGGACACGAAAATTAATCAGTGAAATCTTATTTCAAGCCCCAAAGTGGTTATAACATCGCTCAAAACAGATAAAAATGTGCAAAAAATTAACTGCACACCACCATGCTCAATCCCTCGTACGCTAGCTAAACTGCAAACATCTTTTAAAGAGTGCGAATCAAGTTCACCCCTATTTGGAATTCGTTCGATATGTAGAATCAACAACGTGCTTCTACTCTTTTTCAAAGGTTTGAGAGCGGTTCGAGTGTGCACTGACTCAGGTTTGATGCTTTTTGAGTCAAATAAAGCATATTTAATAAATTGCTTTTTAAAGGCATACCTTTTAAATATAAATTTTCAATTTTCTTATAACTATGCAAAGATGTACTTGACGAACTCATAACGGCTTGGAAATTGAAAATTTTGATTACAGTATAACCAAAATTATGGTATGTGCTCAATGAAATATTAAGCATAAAACTTCGTTTGGACATTTTAATTATAGGAACAACTTTGATGCTAACACACAAATTATGATAGTCACCACAGTGTGGAGAAAATTCGCGCTTCAAAAAATGCTATTATGTAATTTAAAAAGTCAATATTACTACCAAAATAATTCAACCACTGCTTTAAAAGAAAAGCCTACACACGCACGACATTTTCACCAAATCGCTGACGTACACATTTTTTTTAAACGTGAATTAACAAAGCGGATCGCATTAGCGTCTTTTGACTTTTTATTGTTATTGCCGGAATCATAATTAACTCCGATATTTATTTCAGTTCAGCGAATAATCTTGGAACGTTATTTCGTCGTAATTAAAACGCCGCCCGGCCGTGATTGTGGCTATTTTCTCATGAGTTATATTTTGGCTGCGGTTTTATTGTAGATTAGCTTTTACTTGTGACTTTATTCGAGAGTAAATAGCGTGGTGATATTTTAAGAGCTGCTCTATAAGCTAAGCTATAAAGCTTCATTTCAAGCTTTGTAGCTTAAATATCAAGAGAGAAGTTGAAATGTTTTACGTAAAATAAGGCTCTTAATTTAAAGTATAATGGTGCAGATACGGCATACAGGTATCATTACTTAAAATTATCTTCATATACACTATAAAGCGCTTATCATATCGCTTATGATATCGCTTGACATATCGTTCTGTACAGTTGCTAGAAACCGTCTACCTGTGTCCAGATTTGTAACAACCGCAAATAGTGTGCAAGTCGCAAAAACTATGCCCTAAACTTTAACAATCAAAACATTTTACAAAAGCACGTTCCAAATTATCTCTTTATTTAAAAATCATTCTCGAACAAATTTATTCAAAGAAGGAACATAAATGAAATTTTGCAATGAAACCTGCACCGTAGACCATCTACAGACATATCTACGGAGTGGGCTCCAGGGACGGGGCTTCTTATCGCGTCGGGACATAAAAAACTTAGCCCGGAGATTTATGGGTCCAAACCGAATACCAACTCCAATTGGGTTTTCCGTAATTTATATAAGCACTTGTTCTATTGTTGTATAGCAGTTTTTATCAGACGTTTTTTTAGGCTCAAGAATGTTTGGCTACCGATGATGTTTTATCTTTGATGTTACTTTTGGCATAAGTAAGTGATTTTACTTAAATAGATTATTTGAACTGGATACAATATTTTTAAATATTATTGTGTAATTTTATTGTAGATCCTACCTTTAGAATTGTAGCTTACTTTTATAATTTATTTATTTTATTTTCGTTTTACATAAAAATGTGTTTAAGCATCTACACGTTTGATGGAATTAATATCTTAGAAATTCTGTTCTGGTATCGTAAAATGTTACCTACAAAGGTACTCAGGTTTGGTAAGTAAGGTACTAGTTTGCCTCAGCACGGTTTCGCATTGCGTCCGATCCGAACCCGTTAAAATGCGGGCCGTAGAACTATTTCTATGGCACGTTACATACTACATCTGTCATCCGATTTATATCGAATTCGGTGCGTTTTTTTAGAACGGTATTTAAGTATATGTGTTACGGGTTCGGATCTGTGAGTGCGAAACTTCTTAGAGTGGCAGTACAGAGAAGTGTCCACTCCTCTTAGCGCTGAATGTCTTGTAATCAGCTACAACACAGTTGTTGTAAGCCAAGTGATTTCATTTGGGCATTCTTAGTAGGCATTGATTTCTGAATTATTTTATATCGGTTGTTTTTAATTTGGCTGATTGAATTTACTTGTGCTGAACATAATTTCAATAAAATGTCTTATTTTAAATCTATGATAGATCTATAGAACCAAATTGAGACCGCTTATAAAATTTGTTAAACCTTTCTCGAAGTACAATAACTTATCTAAAATTATCATCTCAAGGTATCGCTGAACTACCAAGTAAATCTTATAGTATTTCTAATGCTAGCATCTGATACTGGCAGATACAAAGGACAATACCTCTCACCGTCTGACAACAAGCAGAGAGCAGGCTCTGACGTGCACCCTTTGTTTTCAATACCTCTATGCATACAAAGGCTTTGCAGTTAATGCGACAGCCTTGCGCGTTTATCTTGTACTTGTAGTTTTGGAGCGAAAATTTGCAAATACATACTGACATTCGAGAATGATGTTCTCGGCAAGAGGTGGATTTTTTATGTAACGTGCGGCAAACGAGTAGACGCCTGATGGTAAGCGATTACTGCCGACCATGGACACATGCAACACCAAAGGAGTCACAAACCGTTGCTAATCTTTATTTGGCTGGCATTGGTATTATAATCAAAATCGTTGTGTGAATTTCTCACACAACGATTTTGATTATAATACTACTAATAGGACTGCGTAATTGCTATACAAAATCGTAGAAAGAGTCAAGCGAATAATTGGGCATGTTTCCGCTTTTTGTTATATTATGATTCTCAGAATACTAAAAAGATAAGATAACACCAACTGCCACTCATCTTCATTATTAGCCCTGTATTTTTTCTGTCCCAACTACACTTTTAAGGGATTACCCAGTCCATGTGTACGGATCTAAATCACTGGTATAACGGTAGACATATCAATGAGACGCATAATAGCTTTCAACTGTGTTTGGTACTGTAGCATTCTAACTGTTCTCAGAACTTGTTAAACCACACTAGAAATAAAAAATAATGGATCCACCAACCACAACACTCAACGCAAATCTAAACGGGTGTCCGCTTATAGCTTATCAGTGGAGTAAAAATCATGGAATTTTTACATCCATTTTAATATTATGTAATTTGTGCTACCTACTGATTATCCATAAATTTGGTAGTATATTTGTGTATCGACAATCAATAAAAACCCAAAACACATACGCATGAAAACTTTAATCAATTTGAGTCTTAACATGTTGCTGCTACTAATTCCAACGAGACAGTTCTCTCTTATCAACTGTCATGAAAATCCGAGTCCACATCGGGCGTTGAAAATAGTGTTAAATATTCGTCATGTTGGCATTTGCCTCTCACAGTTCATGTTGTCAGCGTCCTGCGCTAACGTCCGTCAAATTGATACGATATTGGTATTGATCAGATAAATATAAAATCGTTGGGCGCGTGAAATTTCTATCAAAATGTTTACTCTGGATACGCTACGCCCAACGATTTTATATTTGTCTGATCAATACCCCAGATTGATGAGAAGATTGGTGCGATCTGGTAGCTAGGGCTTGCCGAATTATTTTTTAGCTTTTAGTGCATAACCTAACTACATATTTTTTTATTGTAATAAAACCTTTTAACATAAAAATGTTTTTTATTTTATTTTATTGTAAAACCGAGACAGTGAAACTGTCAATCTTTTAAACGCACAAACAACCATTACAATACACATTTGTACCAACGAGAAATTGAGATCAATATTCTGATATATGTCATTCTCCAGCAACATTTAATTTCAATAAAATCACAAATATCAAAATGTTTCAATCCAGTTTATATAGCAATCTATCAAATTGCGAAATACTTTTACAATCCGACGCTAGTCTGGTATATTGCTAGCAAATTCGGTGAATATATCGGGATATAAAATGTGCTGCAATACTGCCCGATATGATTTTGCTAGACGCTGGGTTGCGCTTTGCTACTGGCCATTTCGATTTTATGGAATTCCATGCTGTAGAAATTTCACTCACACAACATGCTGTAAAAAAAGAAATTTGGGTAGAAAATAAGCTGGCTGTGTATTTGAAGAGTTGAGCTAATGTTTTCGACCTCGTAAAATGAAACGGTCAGAGTGATTTCGTGGTCGTAATAAAATTAATATACATAGTACACATTGTTCTTAATATTTCTCTTTAGTAAGGATTCCAATTTGTTAAACATTGGTCTGATTAGAAATTCCAATGATAACATTTCATGGATGAGAAAACCAAAAATTTGCAACCTACAAAGGCGGTCAAAACTTTACCTCGAGTAAGTTTGAACAAAGACTGGATTGCATAAAATCGCAGGTAAAAGTTTGTATAACACATTCATTTGTATTTATTACTATGTATAAAAGCATTACAAGAATCCTCAAAACTATTATCTTATAGCTCCAAAAAACACGATATTTATTGTTCCACATTGTATACACACAATACAGACAAGCGCTTATATTTTGAATTGAAATGTAGATTTTATATTATGTATGCTTTTGTAAGAATCTAAACTTCGCCCGCGGCACCGTCCGTGTGAATTGTACACCTTAACCTTCTTCAGGCATCACGATCTATTGGAGAAGACCGTACAAAAAACTGTTTCAAAACCAAGACCACAAAAAGACTGAGCTTTGCTGGGTACGGTTTTTTGGTACTTAAATAGTATTTTTTTTAATTTATTTCATCTAAATTCATTAATCGCTCCCGAAACCCTTGCATCCTAAACTTCATCATAATCTTTAGAGATGTTTCTGAGGTCCAGATGAGGTATGCAAGAATTGCTCGTTTAAAGGTATTTGATGTGTAACATTCACGTAAACCGAGAAAAATCTTATGATCTTCTACTAAAGATGAGGTGATCTTTAGTCTTTAGTAGATTGCTAAGACACCAGACGTTTCTATAACAAGATCAGCATAGAGTTATTCCATACATATTCAGTGGTAGGTCGCATCGCATTATGAAGTCGATCGCGTTGGAGTTTCAAAGGAATTCTGATCAGATCGATGGCTCAGAACGTTACATATTTGATTGCAGTGCAGGTGCAGGTGTTTGATGAATTTATATAGAACGAATGCTTTTAAAAGTTATAATGATGTTGGGGAGGTTTACTTCTTTTAAAGGATTTGAAGCAGTAGAATATTGGAGCACTATTGTTAAGGCTTTATGTAAACTGGACTGCCACTTTTAGTTTTACATTTAGTTCATCTTATCACAGTGATTGTTTTATGTTATAGGCGGCAAACGAACAGACGTGTAGTAAGCAATCACCGCCACCCATGGACTAAAGCAACACCAGAGGAGTCACAAGTGCGTTGCCCTTGGGATGGAAATAAGAATGTCATACAATATTTCTTAGCGGATCTTACTCGCGATAATTGACTTATTTAAAGGCATACCTAAATACATCTGTTTTATTTAATGTCGCAAGCCAGTTGAAATTTGACCTCAAAGATGTAAGTAAAATTTTAACTAAACATACCTATGTGTTATGGACTCTATTTACATTAGATAAACGATTATTATAGCTTGTTACGTAATAAGAGAACTTTACCTACAACCTGTGATTTACAGAATATTCTATATTATAATATTCTTTACAGTTAAAATATAAAATTGAATAGCTTTTTACATACAACTTACATAAAATAGCATAAACGATGTTTCGCCATATAAAACCACAAAAACCATTTTAAGAAAATTTTATGCAATGCTCATACTGAAATAATATATCAATAAATTTTCCAAGCACCACACACGCAGCTCGTTTATAAAGTAATTGATAAATTAAATCGAGTCGGGTGCACGTGGATAATTAATTAAAATCGGCAGCAGTCGACAAACAAAGTTATTCAGAGTACGGTTCGCAAGTTGTACCGATTCTTACAGCCCGTTTATTACTTTGGTGCCCGATACGATAGGGTTAGCATGTGGACACACTGTAAGGATGATATTTTTATACTATTATTTTATTTTGCACTTCGAGCATTCGTTCCTCTGCATTTCCTTCTGCCCTTTGGTTTGGCGTAATCTAGATCTGTCCATACTTTCCATCAAGTAATTATTATTACAGCGATTCTCATTTATAAAAACGCATTGATGGTTATTTTAGTATTGCAGATGTCCGTAGTAGTAGGTAGTCCCTATCCTTTGGTTCATAATTTATTTATATCAATTTAGATCTTAATACCAAAGTAACCGTAAGTTGAATTTTGAGAGAGATTTTGTTTTGTCTATTGCGCGTAACAGACACACTCGTGACCAGGTCTCGAATAAACTTAGATTATCTTTAATTAAATGAATTACTGCCCTATCGCATGCTTAACAATGACCGAAGAATTTGACGTAACCTTACAACGAAACTAGTAACAATCTGATGGATTGGTTATCGTAGACTATTTAGACTTGCATCACAAAATTCAAATCAGAGAAGCGTTATCTTGTGTGTCGATCTTATCAAAACACAGGAGCTGATAAGCTGACAATGTAACTTACAGGAAACTCAATTACCCAAGATTAATCTTGTCTAAATATTGTTTCAAAAATGCAAAAGGAAATTTTAGGAAGGAAAGAATATGGATTCGTTGTCCATCTGTATCCTAAAAGTAAACGGAACTCATATAAATATTTTAGTATTTGAATTTATAAAACATAATAAGTACTTATATGCCATTAAATAAACGGAAGTCAGGACTAAGTCCTCAACTACGCCTGAAAGTGTCCTAAGAATAAAGCGCAAATACTTGAAACATGATATTAGAAAGTCAAGTGCTCAACGGCGAAGACATTCGTAAGTAAGTGCCACTTCATAACAAAATTGCTGAATACGTGGGAAATAATTATTTTAGGCAGCGATAGCCGAGAGGAGAGACTGACAAACTGCTACGCAGAGGGTCGCACGTTCAAATCCACGGCACGTACCAACGGCTTTTCGAAGTTAAGCGCGCATTAAATTGTTAATATCGCATGCTTATCGGAGAAGCAAAACAATCGTGAGGAAACCTGCATGTCTGAGAGTTCTCCATAATGTTTTCGAAAGACATGTTAAGTCTGCCAACCTGCACTTGGCCAGCGTGTTGGACTATGATCATGTAACCTTCTCATAGTGTGAAGAGGCCCGTGCCCAGCAGTCGGACAGTATATACGTATACAGAGTTGATGACGATGAATTATTTTCAACTAAAACTTCAAGTATGAACAAGGCCTTACCCTGTTCGGGGTACTCAAACATCGTAAACAGTGAAGACGCACAAGTTTCAATTGAATTGAAATTTTATTCGTTCTGTAACGATTCACAACATATTTTAATGTATTGGTGTGCATTTCAAACTGTTTGAAACAAAATAAAAACATCTTAACGAGGCGTTCGGGAATATTAATTCCGTGAAATACAATTTTGATAGAATCTTATTTGAAGTTAATGCTTTGAACTCTCGCGATTAATATTTGCCTAGAGGAAACTTTTATAATTTGCTAAATATTTTTTATTGCTGTTTAAATTTTGCCTTTGAGCTAAGTTTTACACAAGGATATTCTTTATATATTGATTGCGATTTTCATCCTTCATATGGTATAATAGCATGGTATATGTTTTATGTTGTTTATTTCTATACAAATATATACACATTTACAAATTTTGCAGTAAAATGTATGTTATAAACATCAAAATAACACGTAAGCTATCTGATATCGCGATAACCGAGCTCCACGTGGGCGAAGCCACCTAGTATAATGTGTATTCACCAGAATAGCCTAGTATATTATGTATTAACTATGCCTATGTACGTTTATATGGCATCATATACCTATATATAGCTAAATCCATTAACAAATCTGCAGCCACAATCTGAAGCCAACATAGAACAGATTGCGTGTAGTCAAATATGTCCCATCCAAGGGCGGCACCTGTGATTCGTGACCCCACAGATAAGTTAAGGTCATGCCCAGCGAGACATAGAGGTGTCAAGTTGTATGTCTGTTCGTGTACGAGTATAAGCATCCTCCAAACACGAATAAGTTTTTGTTTTGAGATGGATGAGAAAATGTTATACTAATATATTAAGATTTGGTAGACTTTTGCAATAAACGATTTATTTTTCAGTAAGTTTTGCGATTTTGTTACATGTTTTCGACATGTGTCTCTGATTAGTGTTTGAGTTGAACTGGAGGATGCTTATCAACCTCCAACCACGATTACGTTTTTATTCTTGACTTTATTTTGAGATGGATTTACGAATGTTATGCTGAGGACTTGTAGACTTTCTTTTGCAATAAACTATTTTCCTTAATAACTTTTACGATTTGTTTATATGTTTTCGACAGTCGTCTCTGATTGGTATTGACGTATATCGTAGTTCGAGGATGCTTGTCATCCTTTAACGACGGCTAAGTTTTTATTCTTTACTTCATTTTGAGATGTATTTGCGAAAGTTATACTGAAGATAGTCGTTATCAGTATGATAATGCGTCTATCTTTACATATTACAAAAGTAAGTCCCCTTTCCTCCTTGTCTGTTTATATTAACGCGATAAACTCAAAAACTACCTAACGGATTTTTGTATCGTTTTTACCAATAGTTAGTGTAATGATCCTAAGGAAATTTAGGTGTATAAAACATGTGACCGGCGCTACGAGCACAATCCGGTAGAATATAAAGTACGATGATTTAATGCCGTATATAATTATATCTTTGATAAGTGTGCTACTTCTTATACGATGCAAAACATATTATCACTGAAAGCATAAACACAACTCATACAAAACATTATTCATGCCATGTATCAACTCCGTCATCTCTAGTTAGAACTTGATCCTAAATAAAATAAAGTTATATCTAAAATCCGAAAGAATATTATTTGATAGAAAATAAAGTAATTAAACCCAAAAATTTCGACACTCCTCTAAGTTTCTGAGATGCAAAGATGCTGAATATTTTATACGTAAGTGTCCATGAATAATTTAGTTCAAAACCATTATTAAGTGAGGCTAGAATTATTTATTTTGTAACTTTGTTGCGTGGGTCAACAGAGGGAATTTAATAGGTCTAACTAGTTAATTACAAACTTGGAAAATAATTTAGTAAATTTTCGATTTCTCTGTAATTTGTAAATATATTGTTAGAATATTTCAGTTCAATCACTAGACGTATTATAAATTCTTATCTTAAATTATAAGTAACTTTGACATTATTTTTTAGTTAGAACAGTTTGTTCATTAATAAACACTTGTTTCGTGTGTGTCTGTGTATAAGAGGGCGGTTGGTACACATAATATAAGTTAAATCCAAGCATGGGTACCATTTTAAGTAGTGTCTATGTTTGTAACTTTTCATGTGTAACTTCTGGTATTTGTGTGCTTGTGAAACAAAGATGCAAGAAGTCATTATGTGACATATTCACTATTCTGAGATAAACGGTATTTTAGTTCGATGTAGTTAGTGGTTATATTGATTTGCCCATATTATCCGAAATATAAATACGGTGATGAAAAATTGAATGTTTCGATTAGCCTAATTTTTTTTTATTATATTAATAAAAACAAGTGAGGGTCGTTAATCCTACAAAGTTATTTTTTTTTATACACAAAATAAAAGTTAATGACTTCTGGCTACTGTAAGTCTGTTCAGTATATGAATTAATTATTTCTTAAATTGTAATAAAACAATCAAAATCAAATCACATGTTTATTTTATAAAATGTATAACTAGTATTTTATTGAACAAAACATAATTAGTCATATGAAAAACAAATTAATTCTTCCAAACAAACAATGTAACAATTTTTTATCACAAAAAACTTCCCATGTACCTAAGTCAGTCATCACCTGTTTATTCGAAATAAACAGGTTATTAACAGAGCAAACTCAGTTTAAGCATTCCACATTCGCACAGCCTGAACCGTAAAAGATTTGTCGAAGTAATTTGTGGAATGCTTTGGCATCTCCAGCGTTAGATCCTCAGACCTCAAGGACTTTACTTGTGTGTCATGGAGGATCTTAAACCGTTCCTTGACATAAGAGGGAGTATTAGGATTAAATAGTACATTATATAACAATGTAAGTATCTGAGTATTCTTGCGAAGAAGCACTGGCAGCCACTTGAGTTCGATGCGAAAATCTTGAAACGTGATCATATTAGCGCAATCCAAATATAAATCGTATGCAAAAGTTTTGGAGACGCTCAAATTTATCTAGCTGCATTGGAGCCAAGATAGCTGACGTCCGCGTAGTCAATTATAGGCAAAAGCAGAGCTTGAGCAAGCGCATTCTTAGTGGCAGTTGGAAGGAAGTTGCGTAGTTCGAGACGAGCTTGGGGCTGCAGACAACAATCAGTTGTGTTTTGTAAGGCTTTACTTTAAGTCAATATTTCGTGGTCCACGTCCACGTATCTGTGATACGCGCCAGGGCCGAGCTAATAATAGTATAGGCTTCCGCTTACTTAATTAACGGAACTTGCGTGTAAATTTGCAAATCTTCTGCGTAACGGTAGTAGGATGCAAGTAATTGGTTTGAGATAGAATTATTGCTGTTGGAGATACTTTATAAGAGCGTAATATGGCAAGCATAATGTGAAAATCGACGGTGTTAAAAGCATTATTAAAATCAAGCATAGTCAAAACCGTCAGATTGCCACTATCCATACCCAGCCTAATGTAATTTGTTACTCGAACCAATGTAGTGACGAGGCGGAAATCATATTGATAGGGATTTAGGAGCGCATTTTTATGTAGGAAGGAGCTAAGTTGAGAGTGAACCAGATGGTCAAGGGCTTTTGATAGGAAAGGTAGTATGGATATGGGTCGATAATCGTAGACGAACAGATATAGGAATTTGGATTTCTTTGGTAAAGGATTTATTAGTGCATCTTTCCAACTTGATGGAAAGATACCGGGTTATGGAATGGTTAAGGATGTGACAGAGGACTGGAAGAATTTCATCTAGGATGGGAAGGATGGACTTAAGGATGGATCATTTTGCGGCTGACAGAATCGTTGCCGACTACATTGGACGTCACTGCCAGAATACTCTTCTTAACGTCACAAGCGGAAAATTACGTGAAGTTAAAGGAACAAAAATTTGGGGTTGGCAAAGATGGAAGATATTCTAAAGTATTTATTTTTATAATTCCATCAAATTTGGATGAAGTACTGAAATGTGTATTGAGATATTCGAGGTAAATATTATTTGGAATGGTTTGTTGCCATTTCTTACCAACTCCCAAGTTTTAAGAAATTGTCAGGCCTTTGCTGGATTACCATCTTCAAATGATCTCTGAATATGTTGGCGTTGCGCTTTCCTACACACCTTGTTACAGAGATTCCTGATAGCCACATATTTTTTCTGATTGAAAACGCTAGGTTTATGCTTCAATTTTGCTTTGGTGGCAGATTTCATTGCCATAATGTTCTTAATATCCGCTGTTAGCCATGGTGCTGGCAAGTGTTTTATTTTAACGGCGTGAATAGGCGCACGCACGTCATATAACTTAATCAGCTTTGTCACTAGTATTTGAACTAAACACTCAATACACTCTGAAGTATACAAGGGCTCTCAGTCTATATTGACAGCATCCTCACGAAGTCTGTCAAGATCCATGCCACTAAAATTGCGCAGCAAGATAACCTTAGGCTTTGTTTTGGGTGGGCGTATTTTATAAGAGACAAAGACTAGGTTGTGATAATAGAACGCATTCTGCCGTAAATTGACCATGCATGTAAACGGAACAAGGAGAATACACCAAAATAAGATCAAGAAGGAAAGAAGTGCAGTTTGAAAAGTGATGAGTTGTGTTAAGTTTTAATATGGATAAATTACAAGATTCCGTAGCTTGTCGAAAATAGTACGCGTAACTTGCAAGAAGTTACTATATGCTATTAACCGATGTTAATAAAATTAAATTATACGACCAACAAAATAGAAACGTAACTAAAAACATCTATCTATCTATCGTCACGCCTGTCTACCGTTGGGGTAGGCAGAGACTATGGGACGCCACATGCTACGGTTCAAACATACCTCTTTCGCTTCCTCGATATTCATTAACCAGATCATGCATGCGCGTCGGTTATGGGTACTTTAAATTTGGCCCTTTTTCAGTACGTCACCTATTTGGTCAGCGTACTTCCGCCTTGGGCGTCCCATACCGACATCTCAATTCACTCTCACACGATACACTTCTTTCATATTTCTTCTTTCATCCATCCGTTCCAAATGTCCAAACTAACGCAACATTCCTTTTCGATCTTTGTCACTACATCTTCATTTAGATCACACTTTACCCTTATCACATTGTTACGCGTGTTATCTATCAGACTTACACCGCA
Source organism: Euclidia mi (assembly GCA_944739405.2). Lineage (NCBI taxonomy): Eukaryota > Metazoa > Arthropoda > Insecta > Lepidoptera > Erebidae > Euclidia > Euclidia mi. The sequence continues at coordinate 14,198,929 of OX123183.2, read as the reverse complement.
CATACTTCTCAAAGTTCTCATTTCTACAGCATTGATTCTATTTTTATGTTTCTTCTTCCATACCCATGATTCGCTACCAAACATCAATGTTGGTGCCAAAACTCCCTGCAGTATAGCAAGGCGAGCCTGCCTTGGGATATTACCATTGCTGATGATGGGTTGTAAGGCGCTATTCACATTATTGCCTGCTTTTACTCTCCTCTCAAAATCTCCCTCACATTTGCCATCTCTCGTAAACAAAGACCCCAAAATACACAAACTCATTCACTTGTTCCGCTTTTTCATCTCCTATCATGATGTTACATTCAGTAACACAATCTTCCCTCGACCATGACTTTGGTTTTGTTAACATAACTAAAAACAATAAATGACTTTAGGGAAATCTTAAATATTATGATTTATATGACGTCTCGGGTTCGATTCCCGGGTCGGGCAAAGTGCTCAATGGCGGGTTTAAAAACGGGCAATGTAATCTCAGTAGCAGCACGGAGTCTGGTAATGTGCCCGGTACGGCATTAGGCTCGCCCCCTATTACATGGGACCTAAAAAAATTCATGGCAAAATGTGAGTGTAATATTACACCTGTGCCTACCCCTTCGGGGATACAGGCGTGAGACTATAAATAAAATAAAATAAAAACATGATTTATATAAAATTCATTAAGATTACTTATTCCGTGTGGTGACGGATTAAGAATACGGAATGTCACCACCCCATATCATCCCATGGGTGTCGTAAGAGCCGACAGAGGGAGCATATTATGCAGAGAACAGCACTGTAAGAGAAGGAAAACTTGATACAAACCCTATACCAACCCGTTTGGCCAGCGTGGTATTGTAGGCCAATTCCTCCTTTTAAAGGAGAGGCGTAGTCCAGCAGTGGACTGTTGAAGGCTGATGATGACTTATTGTGCACTTGTGATCAATTATTCATAACGGAAAATAATTAAATACAAATAATGAACTTAATCGAACCTAATTCTAAACTATTTATGCTATACTTGTTTCGATAAAGTTAATTAGATAGAAAAAATGAGTTCTGTATAATATGAATGTTGTTATTCTAATAATTATCTATTTAATAAAAATAACTTGTGCACCTTAGTGATTTTTTGTAAAAGCCTGAATTACAAATTTGTAGTTATGGACTTAATGACAAGGCCGTAACGCCTAAAATTGACTAGATAGAAATATTTTTTTTTCCTTTTCGCCATGTGTTTTTGCCTTTTGTAGAATGTGTAAAAGAAGTCCACTATAGATAAAAACGTATTTAGTGATTTTTTGCAGATAATGAGTTTTTGCAATAAGCCGACGATTTTTTTAACTAAAATACACATTCTTGTGTATTCCCTATTGTGTAAAACTGTGTTGAAATAATAAAGTTTAATGTGTATTTGATGTATAAATTTGTTTGTTTTGCTATGTTTTGTTTCGATAAATATTTGTACATCATAGCGGTAAGAGATAAGAAACTTTGTTTGTATTCAACACCTATGTAATTATTATCTACCTGTGTCTAGGAAGTAAATAATTCTTAATTCTTAATGTTAACTTGCTTAGCCGCTTGACCACTCACCATTTTTATGTGCTTACTCAGCATCGACAAATTTCAAGTGCGCGCCGCCAGTTAAAGACGGGCGCGCTCAATTAATTAGTTTTTGTGCGATTGTTAATAACTTGAGAGGAGTGGTGTTTATTTTTCTGCAACCTAAGGAATGACTCATTCTAATGGTACAAAACAAATTACGTTTGAATGAAATGTTTACTTTAGGCGAGCGGCTGTAACGTAAACAATGTCGTCTTTACCGACTTACTCGACACTTTTGTTTATCATAATAAAAGTATAAGCTGAATGTGATTTGCTGTTGTATTTTCATGTACCTGGTGATATTATCTATGTAATAAAATAAAGTTATCGCAATACTTGCAGAAAATTATTTAGATGTAAGCATTTGAAAAAAATATATATTTCGCTGACTTTGCATTCCGCGCGCGGGGCGTAATTATGGATTAAAAACATCATTGTAAACAAATTATGTAATTATATATCATATTTTTATGTTTTTATTGTAAATTATTTGATTAATTATGAAGTTACAGCAAAAAATAAATAAATAATGTGTATTACTTTAAATATAGACAAAAAATTGTCGTAAAAACTTCATTTTATGTAAAAAAGTTTAAATACATATGTATGTAAATTAAATGTAAATTATGTGTACTATGCAAAACCTGGCGATGAAAAAGAGTGACCGTGAGTTTTATTGCCCGTTCTTTCTCATGGTTCTACCTATTGCTTTGCGAACGTGGCAGTAAATGTAAATGTAGAGTCTTTAAGTAATTATTTAATAAATTTATTATTTTGACGTTCACAAGCGTCACATTGTGACCCAAATGAATAAAGGATTTTTGAATTTGAATTGAATTATGTATATAAGGTTATATTTATGCGTTGTATTAATTTTTTATTATGAGTATATAAATAAACCTTTAATAAAATATATAATACTCATATTATTTATGAGATATTAGCTATCGAAAATTTTGGCGGGAACTTCAGTTTTTTTGGCGGGAAAAAGTAAACAACTGTGCAGGTTCCAATAAAAATAATTCTTATCAGAATTGGTTTTTATTCTTGGAAATCTAGTTGAAAAGAAAGTTATCAAGGTTTGAATCTGATATATAACATAAAACGGTATTTTAAAAAAGAAAATATGAAAATTGGCGCCAATTAAAAGAAAAATCTTTTTTTTATTTTTTTATGTTTAATATTAAAATGTTTCTTTTCGTTATATTTATTTCCTCTAAAATAAATGAAAAAACCTTTCTAACTGTGTATAATACTTATATACCTCCATAATAAAAAACGACGAGAAAAAGGAATATGTCAGAAATATAAAATCGCGCTCAAAAATGGCGGGAAAGAATTTCTAATTTTCACTTTATACTTGCCCTTGCGTGGGCTTTAACCATATTATATGGTTTTGATTTATATCATTGGAAAGCTCATATAATTACGCGTCTATTGATATGCAACATACCGCAATCAGTTAAGTTATCCGAGGTCCACAAACAGATTAGTGCGCAGCGGAAAAGCGTGGGAAAAATGACAAATGACGCGGTCATCTGTTTTTGCAAAAAGGGAAAATAGTCACTTGTGCGCGGTCAAGCGGTTAGGTGGGGATTTATAGACGATGCTAATCCGGAGTGCAAGTGTGGTGTTGTTTTTGAATTCCATAAACAATCCTGCCCTAATACCTGCACGTTACAACAACTTATAGACGCTAGTGAAAATGCCATACCTACTCGTAGCAAAGTTCTGGGCCGACACAATTTAGATTGCCATCGACACGCTCAGAAGAAGAAGAATGTTTTGAGTGCTTAGTTTCATAGCTTAAGTTTCTTGGATTAATTTAGTTCTAGGATCAATCTACGTATAAAATACATTTTTCTATGACAAAATAGTTATATGTGTGGTTGTATAAAGTTTGAGCTTGTGCCCGATAAAAGTAAATAAGCTTACGCCATTAATGTAATGGTGTAAAGGGGACTTGGCCCCTTATTATTTTCTAAAGAGTAACATCTAGACAAAGTATAAATAAGTGCAACCAGATTTTTTTTGTCTGTTATTATCGTCGAGATTTAGAAGCCTTTTTCTGAGGTAACATAAAAAATCCTATCATAACATATATGCTACGACTTGCGTTCACCGTGTTTGTTCACAATATACTGGTGCCAGTACGAAGCGTTCGAGCGCAAGTGATGTGACAGTAATAGTACAAATGCACTCGTGAATTAGCCGTCACGCGAATGTCCAAGCGTTTAGCACTAGCCATCACAGTAAGTAAGTACGCGGCCCGGACTTTTATGTGCAGATAAACTCTCAACTGGATATTTTCCTTTAGCTATATTTAATTTGTACATAAATAAGTCCAAAGAAAAGCAAGATAGCTAAAGGAAAGATAGCTCTCGGTTCATAGTATAAAAGGCTAATATATACACGAATTTTCCAGTAGAGATTATCAATTTAAATATCCGACATTTTAAATATATGACATTTTATTGTTTAAATTTTTATTATTTTTACTTATTGTTTGCAACATGTATTTTACTGTGTTTTAGCATGTAAAGTTGTGAGTACGATGTGGGCATTATTAAACATATAAACAAATAGTTGTGGTAACCCGTCTGATGGCTTAGGCTGACATGCTTATGCATACACCTTCTGATGGCGTGGAGGCATAGTGATACAGATCGTGCTGGCTCCCTCAATTAAGGTTGAGCCGTACGATTGCTGTTGAATGCGGGCCATCAGTGGGCCGAGTCAGTCAAAAGCGTCAAATAATTTCCTGCATTGTATACCCACCTACCACATAGTAAACCCTTTTTTGTCTGGACTTTAAAAGATGAAGAAAAGACTAAAGAAATTGAAGTGACAAAAAAAAACAATGACTCTGAGTTTGTTTCGGCCTTTCTTCTCAAGAAGTCATTTAGCTAGGAAAAGCCGGCTTCATCTAGAATAGGGTATTGACATGTATAAGTGTTGTAAACAACCAAAATGCAGAAATAAATATGTCTTTATGTCTTTAATTACTTAGTAAGTGATAATCACGCTTAAAGACAGAAAGAAGATGGGGTTTCGCAAGTGGAAGTCATCAATCAGCCACAGTTTTAGACTCCGATTTCAAAAACTTCAACTAAAAATATAAAATAATAGTTCTATAATCTCTCACTAAATAATTATGTGACTCTTGTCCTCAGGCAAAGATTACAATATGTTTAGTGAAAAACTAACTCAAATTGTTCATAAGCTAAGTATAACAAATGTCGTATCTAACACTACACAGCTTAAAGGGATAGTGATGTGACAGTAATTGCAGACACACACGTGAACTAGTCGTCATTGTAACGTACAAACGTTTAGCACTCGCCGTCATAATACGGTGACGCTATTGTGTGCAGCTCTTTAATGAATTTATTTACTTTCGGTGTATATTCAAAGACGAATGCATGGCTAAAATATGAGTAGAGTTATTTTGACGCTCATGTACATTTTATTATTGGTAAAATATTCCTGTCTCGGTCACATTCTCTGGGATAAACGATATGGTGTGCTGCAATATAATTATGTTGACGGACAATGGGATGTATATTCTCAATTGCTACAGACCATGTGGTCGTTTAGCTATATTATCTTAGTTGTCCACAAACTTGATTCACAGGAAGAAAATTTTCTTAATTTCATGCAATGTTTGTGCCATCTATCACATTCCTTACAAACGCTGGGTTCAGCGCAATATACAACAATACTGTTAAATATGAAATAATGATAATAATAAAATATTTTTACATATTTAGAATTGTGCCAAATTCGCCATCAACCCATGAATATTGCGTTGTTTTCATCGTATTTGTGTTTGTTTTAAGGTATATTTGATTCCTGCAAATGCGTCTATAATTAGCTGGGTCTGAGGTAATCCATAATACAGCGGAATAATGCATCATCAATTATTCAAAACGGGAATACCAAAGCTTGACATGACATTTCGAGCGAAAACAGGCAATAATAAAATTGGATATCCACATCAAGTCACTGACCTCAAAACCAATAGCTAACAAACTGAAGGTAAAAATACCCCTAACTGCCGCTGTGGGTATTGAAAAATGTGTAAAAAGCCTTTGTGGCCTGTGGTCCGTTGAGCGGCGTAAATTAGCCTCCGATATCCATTTCATTGGGCGCAGCCATGGAGGTGGGTGATAAATCGCAGGGTCGCGCACTGTCCTGCCGGCCGCCATTTGCAAATTGTCGCAAAGCGGCAGTGATAGTTATAACTTTATGTTTTGATTCTTTGCTTCGTTGGTCTATTGGAAGTCATGTGACCAATGTTTTGGTGAAGGGATCGATATTGTGTTATCTGTATTTATTTGTTTATTTTCTCTGTGACCATAAAATTTTGATGTAGTATAAACCGATTAATTTCTTGCTGTGAAATATATGTTTTGACTAGTGTTGAAAACCGAATGATCGTAGTTGTAGAAAGTAGAACGTATGATTGTTTAATCATACGTTCATATTGCTTTAAACAACTTCCAACTGAATGTCTTCTAAGGCTTGCTTATATTATAGTATCCATGGTATCAAATCAATTGTAATGTTTACTGAGAAAAGCTATGGAGGCAATATCAGTAACAACCGTAAATGTACAATCTGATACAATCTGCTTCTGATTATTGCCTTTATAACCTTGTCAAAGCCTCACATTTGTAGGTCGCTAACTTGCATAACAAAATGCATTCTTGCATTACCCTCGTGTAGAAAAGCATACAGTGCGAAGAAATAAAACTATTTAAATCCCACTAAAATAAAGACTGCAGAGACAAATAACGAGAAAGCAGACTGTTACAAGCCAAATAGAAGAGATGAAACGCGTGCCTCTTCTTCAAACATTGTTTTGCAGTTCAATATTTGTATTATTATCAAACGTAAAATACACATAGGTACATCAATAAATCTATGACATGCATAATGGTTGCTCCTTTAGCTTAACCCTTCTATTTGGATTTTTCCCGATCACTCGCTGCGGTAAAGGACAATGGCAGATCTCCATACATCAAAATGTCTGAAATTAAATTGAAGCGCTCAGTAATAAAAAATATATCAAAAAATTCGGCGTAAGTAATAGAGTCTATAAATTATTCTATTTTCACTCGGGAAAGCCGGAAAAAGAAGATATCGGTGTTTAATGTTTAGTTAAGAATGAACAATGTGGGTACGTTTGAATTATCAAAGGCATTATGTCAGATTGACATCTAAACGCAGAACTATTCTGTAGCATCTACCTGTCACAGCCAAAGACAAAAGCAGAGCTGCACATTTTAAATCGATTTTATGTGAAATCGATATAACGTTAAAACGATGCTGTGACGTTTTTATTTGATTTAAAAGTTGTTTTGCTACAAAAGAATTAGCTTATTGATATAATGTTGATTAACAATTAATTAACTGCATTTTAATTATTATATTTTAAACCAAACCAACCCTATAAAGGTCGATCATATCGATTACTTATTTAATAATCGATACGCATCAATATCAAACGTCTATTCCTGTCACACCATTGTCTATGGCAACAATCAAATAATAAAGTAAGCACCTAGTTCGTAATCAATTGGAATGCTTTTTATCATCATAAAATAATCCGGCTTTATCGTGACAAAGTGAAAATATAAAAAATATTAGAAAAAAACAATTTGTTTTGTTCATATGAAGTTTAAGCTCGCCACAACAAACCCAGACCTAATTCTGCCATTGTTCTTTTGACGTCAGATAAAATGCAAATCGTTTTACCATTGTGACGTTGGCGCACAAAATTATACATAACTAACTGAAAACCTTCCTATGCCTGTGCATCCGTAAATTTCACAGGAATAGGAAAGCCTTTTGCCTGCAATTATGAGTATGAGTAGGCTTTGTTTTCAGTTTAAGGCATTCTATTACTTACTAAAGAATGCGGCACATTTTTTTAATCTGACCGTTTCTTACCGATTCAGTAAGAATTTTGGGAAATCTCCTACGGTTATCTAGGAACATAGATGCCGAATTTCTGCTTCTTGTGCCCGATAGTTTTGCCTAAGCTTTGTCTAACAGTCAGTATCGGAAGAGTTTTATGTATACAGAAGATTAAGACAATCGTCACTAACACAAGTACAAAATATTTTTCTTTTATTTTCGTTATAGACTTTACAATGCCCATATATAGCTCCTACGTTGTTGGCCTTACAAACAAAAGTGCAACACCAGTGATAGAGGGAAAATTCACTAGACCCCTGCTGACAACACGGCGCTTAACGACGAATTACTTTCTCCCCACAGGATACCTTCCTGTGGGGAGAAGGCAGTATAAGCTTGTTTAAGAATAATCTCTTGTAGGGTAAAGATACAATATCTTTACCCTACAAGAGACTAACAAGACTAAGCCTCTTATGTTCGTAGTCAGTTCCCGTTGTTTCTTACTCCTGTACCCCGCGTGAGATTAAGTGCCAACAAGCAATAAATTTGTAGCTATAAGTAGGTAGTATTTGGAAGGTTCCTGAAATTAATTGAAGTTCTATTAGTAGTTTGTGGTCTTTGTGTTTTTATATGAAACACGTGAATATTAATGCATGAGAGCGTAATATTATGATTGAGTTCCTAATTAGGGTAACGCAATTTTTTGCAGTCAACAATTTATTGCTTTATCAGTAATCAATAAACACTGGTTAAGCTAGATCACGTTCCAAGAACCAGCTGAAACAGCATCACTTGGATTAGTTGGAAGATGAAGAAGCTACGGCCTTTTAATTCATTGTGTACCAAAAACAGGTCTTGGCACTACTGGTCTGCATGCAAAAAATGTGTATTGCGGAATAATTACAAAGGTAACTTTCTCAATTAGAAATATTGATGGAAAAGCAGACTGCTCGTTCTCTTCTTTTACTACAGTTGCGTAAACGCGGGTTCCTTTAAAATAAACAGAAAATAGCAAAATTAGATTGCACGTCTCGGATAGTACTATCTAATAAATCGAATGTCATTCGAAGTGGCGCACTGACACTGAATGACGTTCGTATACACTGCGCTGCCACTTGCGGGGTAAGCAAATCAATAAAGTAGTTCAAATGCGGGCTGAGAAGCTGTCTATAATGTAAGCTTGTGCATTTTTATTCTGCAGCTTGCAAATATCCTAGTCATGATAATGTTTCGGGATATATTTCTAAATATGAAGAGATGCTTGAGTTGTTTTGAAAAGATGTTTGCATTTGTAAGTGTGTTTCCCATAGACCGACGTTATTATTAGTTGACATAGAAAACGATTCCTAACTTCTAGTTATAAGTATAAACGTTTAAATAGTTCAAAGCCAATGGCAGGGATAGTCTAGTCGACAGACTTACAGACTGCTTTGCAGTAGGTTTCGGGTTGAAACCCCGGCGCGTACCAAGAACGTACGAATTTTTTGAACTTATCTGCGTAATAATTGATGAAGGAAAACATTGTGAGGAAGCCTGCATACTTGAGCGTTCTCCATAATCATCTCGAGATACTTTTGAAGTCTGCCAATCCGTATACCACCTTGGCGGTATATAACCAACACACTTATCACAGTAGGAAGAGGCCACAGCTGTGTGTGCCGCAATGTGTCAGTTTATACACAGGGCTCATGAGGATGAATAAAATGAACCGCTATTTTTAAATTTTGTTTAACATAAAATGTCTGACAAAATAGCACTACAAATGAATAAATTGGCGTTAAATTTTGTAACCAATTAACACTTTTTACGCTCGAATACAATGTTACACCAAACTAATTTTATTTTGGCAACACTACTTACCCAAAACCACTTCAATCACAACACCTAGTCTAACTTGAGCTATAATCGTCGCTTAGTTAGAGCAACAATTACCCCTCAAGTCAGGCCAGGTCTATTCTCCATAGCTTAATAGTCTTGGGAACGATAGAACTCTATTACGACGTAGAGCCTTAATAATGGCCTTGTAATAGGCGAGCCTCGTGGGTTATCGATTTCTAAGCTGCAAGGAATTTTCTACCGACTTTATTGTACGTTTATAATATATTGGATTTTAGTGTTTGGCTTCGGATTATGTAGGTAGGACTTTTATATTCTAATATGATGATGCTCGGAAGATGACAGTAAGCTTGCCCTCCATTATATTGGGACCGAAACATAATTGGTTAAGTGTGGATCTGCAATATACCTCTGCCTAACCCTTCGGGGATAAAGGCGTGAAGTTGTGTTTGTTATGTATTTAGTAGAAAGGCCGTTACTTGTCCTTAAGGACGGCAAAAAGAAGTGTGGTTTTTTTTTTCACGAAAAGAATTGTCTACAAAATTCGTGTTCGAAATTCTATGCAATTGTATAAATTATATACCTATTACCACAGCAACGCTCTCTTTGCAATTTGTGCAAGCAGCCTTAGAATAACCCAATATCAATTACACATTACAAACATCAAAATTGTCGATGGTCAGTTCCAAAACCTGACCATCGTCAATTCTACTTTACAAACTTTGACCAAAAACCACAAATTAATTTGACCAAAACACACAAACTATCAAAATTAAATTAACAGATGAAAATGAAGTTTGTTTTTACTTTCTCAATAAACGACGTCTGGTTGCTTTGTAACTTCATGTATTCAAAGTTACAGCAAGCTACACACACGTTGCATACCACACAAACCTTTTGAAAGAGCTGCATACATTTTCGATTCAAAAACAGCATAAATTGTTTTTTCTCAACATCGCTATTCACTCAAACACTAATGAAAAGTTTTCATCGCTTTCAAAGAGAAAGCAGAACGCAGAAAAAGCAAACCTTTCTATCTTGTATCTACCTACGTTTTTATTTAACTTTAGACTTTGTCTAAATCCAGTTGATACCAGTTGTGTAAGCACGTCAGCTTTTAGTTACATTAAAAGACAAGGAAACCTTCACTTCAATATTACTTGGAGCTCCGTACAACTGTTTTATTGGAGGAGTCGCCTTGCTTGCTATTTGGTTTGCTAAAAGTTGTATTTAAAATTGAGAATAGCGCCATCTGTTGTTGGAAGGAGCTTTGTGCGCATTATGTAAACTGTACCTAAATATTTAAATTGCAAATGCTGTAGCTAAAATATCGCGACAACAAAAGGTAGCAAAATTATTCTGATATATATGCCAGAATTTCAACAAAATCAATTCAGTTATTTTTAGGTGCAACAGTAACATATATTTATTTATCCTCACAAACATTTGCATTTATATTAATAGTAGGATGTCACTGCGTTGAAAGAGCTTCTCCCTTAAAGGTAACTCAACGTTCGTAAAACAGCAAGTTAACTTCAGCAATAGAAAATAAATAGCCTATTTCATGTTATAACATGAAATAGGCTATTTATTTTATATTGCTATTACCCAATAAAAGAAAGAGGTAGTGGATCGGAGTCCTAGGAATTTGTTCAATGAATTGGAAAAGTACTTGGAATTTAAAGAAAGTTGCGGTCAAACAACTTTGTGTGTACTGAGGTGAGCACTAGATACTTCTAGGAACCGTAGGTATTGTGTATGTTGTCTGGCCGTTGGCTTTATCGTTTGTACTAGTTGCAAACCGATTTCATTTTAAACGTTTAGAAATATACAATTCAAATCTTAAGTGTTTCAATTGGATCTGTAATTTGATGTAGTTGACTATAATTGAATTGATTACTTTGTAAATTTTATCTTAACTGTGAAACATCGAGTCAAAAATATCATGATACAGCCTTTTGTAGACCACTGCTGGACACCGCTTCCTAAAAAAGGACAGGTCAGCAGTACCCTAAACAGAAGAGCATGCATGAGAAACTTGATGGAAGTGAATGAAGCAAGAGAGGTATGTCAGGATCGTTGCAAATGGCGTTCCGTAGTTTCTGCCTACCCCTCCGGGAAACAGGCGTAAGTCTATGTATGTGTGTATGCTGGTCATAGGTGTCTCCTAATTTGCGTAACGATTGCATTGTAGGTAATTGTGAGGATTTGATCTACTATACCACGGTAGCCAGACGGCTTGTTATTGGGTTTTATGTTAAGTTTTTCGCCTTTAATTCTCTTTCCAAAGCTCCAAAGCTACCATTAGCTTTGTGTTTTCTGTCCTTAGAAACTTCTCACGGCACCCACGGAAAATAATAAGTAGTGTCACTTTGATTACCTAAGCTAAAGCTGATATGCCGTCATACCTGGTAAGACTGATAAGCGCACTTCGGGCTCCAAAGGCGTTAGTCTTAGATACAACAAGGATAAGGCTGTTTACATGAAGAAGGCAAAAATATATAATTATGATTTAATAAGTTATAAGTAAAAAAGCATAATTATATTTACTTTTATGAGGATATGTTTTAGGAGGCAGCTGCAAATTAATAATATTGCAGGACTCTTTGGGCAGCGGTAATCACTTACCATCATGTGCCATCTTTGCTCGTTTGTCTTCTGTCTGTATTTCTCTCTTTCTGTCTCTATGAAATAAAAAAATAATAAAACTGTTTTTTAAATTAAATGATCTCTTGGAATTTGTGTGTATAATTACGGCTGTATATGCCTAAACGGAAAGCAAAATATACATACACATACATACATATCGTCACGCCTCTTATCCCCGAAGGGGTAGGCAGAGGTGTATTTCTACACCCACTTTTCGCCAGATATACTTTAGTCCCACGTAATAAGGGGCGAGCCTATTGCCGTACCGGGCACATTTCCAGACTCCGTGCTGCTACTGAGAATTTCGTGACAGAAAAATCCAATAACACTGCCCGACCCAGGAATCGAATCCGGGACCTCCCGATGCCACGCGCACATTTATGCCGCAAGACCAACGAAGCAGTCGTATAGGGTTTGATGTCGAGTTTTCCGTCTCTACGCAGAGATGGTATTTTCATCGTGTTATCCCTTACTCGCCTCTTACGACACCCACGGGAAGTTAGGGGGTGGTGACACTTGTATTCTATGCCGTCAACCACACCGCTATATTTTATGCCGTCAACCACACGGCTAAAGCAAAATATTTAGTTCAAAATGTGTTCAGTGCAGCTAGTAATAGGCTGTTATGGTTTGTGGCAAGGGAAAACCAGTCATTTTCATACTCTCGGTCTTTTCTATGTAGAAAACGAAGCTATAATGAGGAAGGTTGTTTGCAAGAGGAAGTTGAGAAGAGTTTCATCTACGTCATCTTCCTTTATCAACTTTCTCCTGATAATACCTCTTTAGTATCACAGGCGCCCTAAGTCTTAATGTAACCTTTTACTCACAATAAGGTTTTCCGTACTTCCTTTACTACACTAATTTATAAGAAAAAAAGTAATAATTTTGGTGTCTTTCACCGTCCAGTGTTTTTATTTAATTTTTCAGGCATTATTTTTTATTATAACGCTTCTTTTTTGCCAGTCATATAAACACGTAGATTCTATAACATGACCAAATAAACCAGTTAAATACTACAATCTAACCAAACATTACATGTTGCGATTTTTCGATTTAAATATCAATATGTTGCCAAATAAAAATCATTCAATATACGAAAAAAATAAACGGCGAGGTTACATTCAAATAAACATTACGATCAAAGTTATCATTCAGTCAATTTATGATCAAAGTAGATTTTATATTTATATAGACTTTAGGAGTTTGAGTTTGTTACTCCTTAATATATGTATTTTGCTCTTCACTGACTTTTTATTCTAGCGCTTTGAACCTGAGCGGTAAGCCGGCGATCGTTTTGATTGAGAGAATCAAAACGATCGCCGGCTATCTATAAATCTTTACGTGATGACTATGATGGGTTGCTCTGTCTGGGTGTAATTTACCTAAAATAATTAATTTTATTTATTTTCTATTTATTTATTTTATAGTGGCACGTTGGTTTCGCGGCATAAATGTGCTCGTGGGATTGGGAGGTCTCGGGTTCGATTCCCGGGTCGGGCAAAGTGTTATTGGGTTTTTCCGATAGGAAATTCTCAGTAACAGCATGGAGTCTGGTAATGTGCCCGGCACGGCAATAGGCTAGCCCCCATTACGTGGGACTAAAATAAAACTCCAGACACACTCACATCACCAGACTCCGGGATGCTACTGAGTATTCGGAAAAACCCAGTAACACTTTATACCCGACCCGGGTATCGAACCCGGGATCTCCGATCAGCAGTCGCATAGGCTATCTACTGGACAACGGATGCAGTCTAAAATAATTATGTTTGTATTTAAGAATATTTTATAGAAATATCGATAAAATTATAAAATACATTCGTTTGAAGACATTGTTAGTAAAAGGTAAAATATATCTGTCTATTACTATGTGTACATGTAGTTTAATAGTATTTACTATTGATTAGAATTAATATAATTCTGCTCTTGGGTTTCACAAATATAAGTACAAAACATAACATTATAACTTCACGCCTTTGATCCCCGAAGGGGTAGGCATAGGTGTATTACACTCCCACATTTCGCGAGCTATGTTTAGGTCCCAATGTAATAGAGGGCGAGCCCATTGCCATCTACCGGGCACATTATTAAGCGAGCGATAATTAACATTTTTAATACCCACATAACTTCGAAAAGTTAGAGGTGTGTGCCTGGAGTACCTGAGGATCGAACCCAAGACCATCTTCTCGGCAGTCCGTTACGTACCTACACCACCGGACTATTATATTATAGCATAGTACAAAACTTATATAATAATAATGTATAATTGTATATGTTAAAGGAACCCAATGAGGGTTTTACTTATGAAGAAAAGAGATATACCTTATATTTGCAGCAATGTGACTAATGTTAAAATAAATACCGCGATTCAGAAATGCTACATAAGTATTCCAGTAAACAAATAGTGTAAGTTTTAAAGTAGAGACTCAGACTAACTATTGAACCATGTAAAATATAACTATTTAAATCAATACAAACTGCTACAAAATTTAAACCAAAACTTTAAGCAACTTCTCGTAAACTAATTACCAGCTGACCAAAGTTGTTTGTGAAAAACGTTGGTCGTTTGAGTGGTCGCAATCAACCGTCGCCGTGGTCGGTCCGTTGCGCCCTCTGTGCACTTGACACGACGTCGAGTAAACGCGCTATGGAAGCGGCAGGGTTAAATTTACGGTCACTTTGATTGGTTGCTAATGTGGGCTTCGATTTAAGGTTATTTGGCTATTCCTTGGTTTTACTTCATGGGTATACGGTTTTATCTATTTCGCGTTGCTAACACGTGCCAGTTAACCTCACTATTATCACCAGCCTGCCATAGTCCACTACTAGATAGCTACTTGGTAGTGCTCATAGCGAGACTTGGCTTGCTGTTCGTAACAGATCGATAAGGTTAAGCAACACTTGCACAGGTCGCCAATTGGATGGGTGACCAGGACCACGTGTGGTATTTACAGCTGAGCGCTACCGTGCTTCGGAGGGCACGTAAAGCTATCAGTCCTGGTTCTTGTCTCAGGATAAGAGTCGTTAGGCCATGTCGGAGGCCTTCGGGCGGTTTAGATATAGACCACCACAGAGCCGGCGCCATCTTTTTCGGCTCTTTGCGTTCAGCTACTGGCAACCACTTTGCGTGTATGGTGTACTTCACTTAGCTGTGCGGCGCGTTACTTTACGTTTTCGTAAGCGTGGTCTCAAAAAGATTAGCATCATATCATGATGTACAATTTACAAATCGGATATTATAATTTAAGCTGTTGAATCATCTGCCAATTTTCCCATTTTACACCACGAATGCTACTTTTCTCAACGCCTCATCTGGTTCAAACATTTTTATTGATCGAATCAACAAACTGCAACTCTAAGCACCTTTTTCAAGCAGCAGTTAGTACGAACTATCGACTTTTTTACATCCCAGAAACAAAACTTCACAAAATCGTCTACAAGACAAAGGTTTTCACATCCTAATACTAGTACCCTGGAGAATAAAAAATGCATCGTTCAAAGCCGCAACATGAGCGTCAAAGTCACTTCAATATTTTCTATAGCAATTCTAGTAACGAGCGTCGAACGTCACTGAGCCATGCAATCTGGTCTCGGCTCAATATTTTTATTTCACATTTTTCATACAACTTAGGGCGGTTTCAGATTAGCATACGCACTTACACGCGCGCTAAACCGGACTACCGTAAATGGGCATATTTCGGCGTGTTCGCTCAAAACCGTAGTGACATCTTCTCAGTGCCTACATGGATTCTGACGGGCTTATACGAGCTTAAAAGCGCGTCAACGCTTGCACAAGATGCGTGTGTGCCAAAAGACGCGCCTACATGCGCTTCCAAAACAGAGATACGAAACGCTAATCTGAAACCGCCCTAGTCAGAGAGGCGAGGCGACTTGCCCTGCATGTGACGGCAAATTATTTTGCGATTTGTATGTATCGTCTAAGGTGGACTTGTGCTGTTATATTTCATGAAATAAATAATTGTGGCAGTTATATATTGCTTGTCGTTTTCACTGTCGTCTTGGTATGTTTGGAAAACGCCCGATTGTTTTTAGGGTTCCGTACCTCACAAGGTAAAAAAAGGAACCCTTATAAGATCACTTTCTTGTCCGTCTGTCTGTCTGTCTGTCTGTCTGTCTGTCTGTCTGTCCGTGTGTCACCACCGATTTTCTCAGGAACGGGTGGACCTAGCAAATAGAAATTTATACCAGATACTGAGGTCTGTGGTTCCTATTAGGTGTATAAAAATTAGGGTCCTGGGTCAACCCGATAAAAAGATATGGTCAAAATTAGATTTTTGCGAAAACTTGTAAGTACCAAAATTAACCTTAATTTTCAACTTTTTTTAATTTTCGGAATTTTTCCTTTATTTGTGCTGTAAGACCTTGGTTTTGACCAAAATTGACAATTCTAGGTCAACCGTAAGTACCCTATAGGTTTTGGGTCGAAAACCTATATGGTAGTTCCCGTTGAACTAGAATCACGAAATTTGGCCAAAAGCAGGGTCTTACAGCACAAATAAAGGAAAAATTACAAAAAATTCAAAAAGTTGAAAATTAAGGTTAATTTTGGTACTTACAAGTTTTCGCAAAAACCTAATTTTGACCATATCTCCTATGTACTGTAACAATAGTACCACCTACAACTCACAGATGGCGCCACAGGAAAAATTAGAAGTCGGTGTTAAGATTCTCCGGCGGATAACAAAACCCCGACTGATTTAAAGATCAAGGTGTCTTCGGATAGGGAATCGAGTATCGCACGCTTTATGCCTCAACCACTTGCTTGAGCATTTAAGTGTCTTCCTCGACCTCTTACTTCTACGACTTATGTGCATCTACCTAGTTAGGTCTCATAGGTTCTGCGAAGAAGGTAGCCTGTAAATTGCTTTAGATGTATGTTTGGCATCGTTAATAAATTTACAACAAGACAAGAGTCCAGCTTTTATATTGCCGTTGGCGCGCTATCCCGCTCTACAGTGGCGCAGTGGAAAATTTAAGGGTGTCCCCATACATACATAGTAGACTCCATTTAAGATAGTAGGTACTCTTTGTAAGGGCGCACGTACAGAGAGAATTAAAGCGCCCCTTATGGAGAGAAGCGATCGATAGAGACCGCTAGGGGGCGCATTTAGAAAATGTATGGAAATTGTTCCTGTCATCTAGGCTATCGTCCACCGTGACGATCGAGTGCAAACTGGTACTAGACCCTCAGATTTGGAGGACTAGCGTAATTAGCATTAACCTCAAATAAGGTAAAATGCGTACGGAACCCTCGGTGCGCGAGTCAGACTCGCACTTGCCCGATTTTTTAGAAGTCGTTTGTCAAATGATAAACCGTAAACGCACGTATAAAGTAACTTAAGGCTTATTTGTTAAACCTTAGGCAGGGGATTCATGCCAGCGTGGCATTAGCAGGCATGGCAGTCATGATCCTTAAACACAAGACACCTTTATCGTTCCAAACCACAGACAACTAACTACGGAATTCAGTATTAGAAATATAGATAAATCTGTAGATTTTAGATTAGTTTTTGACAGTTTTTGACATAAGCTCCATACAAAATATGTCAAACTCGAATCGAAAATCTACAGATCTATCTATAGTTCGAATATTGAAAATGGCCGTTAGTAATATGTGTCCAAAATAATGATAACTTTCAAAATAGTGAAACATCAGAGAGGTTGGACTAGGTTTAGACTAGAGAGAACATGCCCTATAAATTTCCTTATACCGAACGTGCAACATGTAATGTCAGTTGGTCTTAGTTGGTTAATCATAACGTCAAATTACGCGTCTCATTTAAAGAGGCATAGACTCTTTACATACTCATATCTTTGACTACATTCTCTAAATAGCCGTGCTGTGATCTGTCATCACTGTCATCAGTGTAAAATTTGTTGGACTTTTGTGTTTACATTTTTAATAACTTTTTTGCATTTAAATAGTAAGTAAGCTTATAATAATTAAATAGTGTACTCATTAATTAATACACATCGTGTATGTGATATCGGGATGTGGATTCCGCTATTCTCGGAACGGAAATAACAGGAGAAACTTTATCTTCTAGCAGTGAGTCGGAATTTTCCAACAAATTTATTTACTTTTCTCGTATTAATGCTATAATGAGTGTTAAGTTTACACAATATCACTGTATTGCAAATCAAGGGAACAGCTTGCATACGTATGTGTTATGAATTTAACTCACAAATTGTTATTTTGTACATTTATTGATTTAATAGCCTTAGTGATGGGATTTGACAGTGAAAGGAGATATCGATGTTTTTAAATGAGGGATAAATACGGAAACTAACTATCGGACATGAATGTAAGACTGTAGCTGGAAGCGACAGCGGGTAGCCGCGGTTGCTATGTTTGCAATAAACAAAAACGTCCAGTGGTCTAATTTTCTATGGCGCGTTTGATAGTAAGCGCAGTTTAATGTACATAATTTACTTAGATACCTACCTTAAAAGTAGCGTCTATTAACCTAAAGCCAAGTGTTCCAGTGTACGCGCGTGTGTGTAGGCTTACATTTTTGCATCTATAAAATAGTAGATGGGTTAGAGATGTGAGTAGCATTTTTTATTATTAAGAAGGTGTTTTTTATTACAGGTTGCCTATTAAAGACGTCACAAGAAAACTTTGGATAAATGCCGTTGGACGGCCTAGTTTGATTTAGCAGAAGTACCATCGTATTTGTTCCCGTCATTTTGAGAAAGACTGTTTTTTAAAGACAGAAAGCACCTGGCGTCGTTTAAAACCGAAAGCTGTGCCTACATTACATTTATGCCCGGACATTGCACACTCGGTAGAATTATTTATCCAAAGCTAAACAAAAAGTGTGTATTTTTAGTTTGAACATATTAATAAAATATAATAATTACAACGATTTTATTTAATCTACCTACTTCTATATTATTTATCATATTAGTGCTATCCTGACTGATCAAAGACGTCTTGCCTTGTAGTCCGCTACATTATATTCTACCATAAAATATAATATTCTTTCACATTCACACAACATTATCTGGTCCCAAACTAAGCATATCTTGTACTACGGGTACTAGACAATTGATAAACATGCTTATATACTTTTCTGTAAATATATTACATATCATACATAGTACCATCCAGACCAAGACAAACATCCATATTCATGCACACAAATGTTTGACTTGAGCGGGAATCAAACCCGAAAGCTTCGGCGTGGCAGTCGGATTACCTACAACTCTAAAAAAATGGAGCAGTGTCCAACGTTAGCGATAGCAAGCAACGTGATATGATGCGACGCAAACAAATTGCCAAAGCCTGCCGTGCCGCATTAGCCAATCTGGTATAATTCGTACAGTACATAATCTAAGTGACAGTTTCTTAGCATCGCATCGCAACGCATCGCTCATTAGTTTATGAATACTTTTTGTCAATAGATTTTATGGCTAAAACGAACAATTAAACACGTGATTTTTTTAGTACTGTCTGTCTGTCAAGTCTTTGCAAAGCACTGTCCGGCGTCAACAGCAAAAACTACAATTTCAATATTTTAGTTGTTTACTTCTACGGCTTAAATATATCGACAGTTAGACATTTGACCAAAAACATTTATCGATAAATCATCACTGTTACGAACAACACTCGGTTTCCTAACTCTATGTTTTGTCTACTGTTTGCCTACCACGATGCTGCTATAAGAGCGTGCTGCTAAACCTATCGACAGCTCTTTCTATCATACTAGATGTGCCATTAGAAAGAAGATATCAATCATAGCAACCGCTGTTGTTATTTAGTGTTACTTCTATGCCTTAGGTTATATTTCTTTGTGAAACATAAATGGACAGTTAAAATCTTTATACCCTGTACAAGTTAGCTTGATCTTTTTGACAGACGGGCTAGTGATGGGAAACAGATAATATCTAGTAGTCCAAAAAATAACGTTTTAAAATACATGTAACTGTGACGAGATGGTACGGGTGTATTATGTGTGAAATTCTTTATTGCACTAGACATATAATAAAACATTGATTGTCTTGTTGATTTGTCACTATTCATAATAAGTGCCTATTTAATATTACAGGGTTATTTTCGGACCGCCCGCCAAATTTAAATTGGTGGTTCAGACCATGAAAGATTACAGAATTCATGTTCACGGCAGACTCGCATTCTGTAAAGAATTCGAAACGTCGGCTAGTAATAAATTAAAAATATAGTTTCTAGATCATTAGTTTCAAATGTAATAACTTAGTGAAACCAATACATCGCGATAAAATCCGTAAACTGTAGTTTAATTTCAATGTGTAACATTCGCGTAAACCCAAGAAGATACTATGTGAAATAAGTGATTGTTAAAAAATTGTATAAATGAAATAGATGTTATAGAAGTTATCAAGAAAAATATTTTTTTACTGACCTTTGATTTCTGCCCATTTGACAATGATAGGATGACCACGTTGCTTTGCTGCTTCGTCCAGTAAATATACTAGCTTCCTCGGTTTGTTTGTGGCCACCAGGCCAAGCAGTTCGCACTTGAGCATTGTCATGTCGGAATTTACGCCCTTGTTTATAAGCCACTATTACGAGTATATCACCTTTTTTGTTTGCCGTCGTCAAAGCCTTGTCAAATCCTTGCCTGAATGATACAATGCATTATCCATTATTATTATATGAGGATCATCTAGGTTGTCCATCATTTTATAAAACCATTCCGGAAATTTTCGAAGTTCATCTCTTCGTAATACTCATTCGTCTTTTTGGATTTTAATACCAGTAAACAGTTTGGCACAAAACCTTACACAGTACCTGCTTGGCAAATTATCAGTCTCTCCCCCTTTCCTTCTGGTACTTTTGAGACGATTGGGCAGTATCATCGTTCCATGTTTTTTTTTAACAGTGTGATAGGCATTCAACCAAGTTTCATCTAAAAACACAACTTTTTCCCAATCGGTAATATTCTTGGCTTTTCTTAAGAAATCAACTCGTTTGCGGGCAATGTCATTCCTTTCCATAAGAATCTTGCGGTTGTTGGATTTTTGGTAATTAAATCCAATTCTACGCTGTAGTTTTGAATGGAGGTTCGACCGCCGTCATGTAAATCAGCTTCTTTTAGTGTCACCAGCAACTTGTCAATTCTTTTCTTGAATAATAACCATAAATGTGGTTCCGTATGGCCGCACATTGAAAATCGTCAATATTGACGTTAGGTTGGTTACACCTATTTTTTTATTAGGAGACGACAATGTTTTCTCCTCATCACCTTCTTTACCGTATTTTCCCTAGTCGCTATTCACTGGCCCATGGAGACAGTCTTTGGAGTTATCATTTACATTTCCCGAATAACAAATAGAAGGCTCTTATTCCTAAAAGAAATACCAACTTTTTATAAATGTCTAGAGCCTTACGTCATAGACTGTACATCAGGTGAGCCATTGCGTCGTCTGTCACCGATAGCTGTACAAAAATTCAAGCTGCGTTATCGCGACCGTTCGCTTGTGAACGAGACAGTCACATAATTTATTCTGAATAATAAATAGGTTCTGCGTGATAGCAGCTTCATTTATACTATTACTTCTGCCTTTTTTATTTTACAGGGAAACTTGAATTTTTTTTGCAAGTGCTTGTTATTTATTAAACCATCCCTATATCATTGGAATGTTTTCTGGGTATGAGATATCAAATAAAGCAAATTAGGTTATAGTATTTGAACTAATATGCCTGTCACGTGTCTAATATGCCATGTTATAGAAATTTGAATTAACAGCACCAGAGGATTGTAAAATATCTTATAAAAATCTACCGTACTTGTGAAAAACTGACCTGACAAAAGGACAAGCAGATAGACAAGCAGACAACAATAAGTGGTCTTATAAAGAACAGTTCCGTTTTAGTTGTCAACAAAATTTCAAGTAATAGCAACTATTAAATTAAATTACAATTAGCTTTCGGTTTCACCGTGTAGGTAAAGTAAAGTAGGTAATCGCGGTAAAAAGTATAATATGTAGGACTCTTCAGCTTCCTAAGTATTATATTAACAATATTTCTCTACATCACTCTGCTTGCAACAAAGCGCCAAAGAACGACAAACACTCTTTCGCATTTATAATATTAGTTTGGAATATTTAGCCCCTAAATCAACATCATCAAAATAACATTTTACCAATTAAATACTGTGTAAATTAGTTAGCAAAATACCACTTAGGCGATAAATAGCAAGCGTGTTATTTGCCAGCTAAATAGTTCGTTTGTCATCAAACAAGTTAGCGAAATAGTGGCACTAAAACTATGTGTGGACATTTAGTATTAGTTGATTAGTATTTATTTGGTTATGTATTGTAATTAGTTGCTATTTATAAACGACTTGTGGTTGCATGTGGCTTTACTCGCTAGTTATGATAAAAATCAAATTGTTTTTATGTTTGTTAGGGACCAGCTTCTCTGATGTCTGATAAGATAACGCATTCAAATTTCGATTTTGAATTTATCTTGAAGATAAGATCTATCCGATGGTGAAACTGGGTCGATCATTAAATAGTTCCTATAAACTTAAATACTAAAAGTCAGAGGGGTGCGTCTTGGATTTGACTTAAGACCGTCTGCGTAGCAGTCTGTTAGTCTATCAACTTTGTTACCGTAGTAAGTTGTAGGTGATTTTGATAATTTTTAATTTATAAATGATGGTATTTTGTACAACAAATGATTGCGTCTAAATGTATAATGTTTAGAACTTGAATCAAATTAATAATATTTTTTACTACCCATTTAAATCAGTAGTCTAGTACCTAGATATATTCTTTAAAATTTAAAATCTAAATATTAAAAATATAAATACAGTGCAAAATGACTAAATATGCATGTAAAAATAAAAGCTCCAAGTTTACCCAATAACCGTTGCGATGAAACGTTAGATTTCCCCGACGATTTACTTCCAAGAGAGACTAGTTTGTCGTGTGTATAAAGACGTACACACGCCCCGGTCTCAAGGCGCACGTAACACACAGCCAAGTTCCTCACAAAAAGAGGAGTTATTGTAAAGCGGCGCGGAAGACGAAATGATCTCATTTTCTATTCCATTCGTTTCGCACAGATCACACAAATCACTGTGGCGGCCGCGACGCAGTTTTGTGATGCGAGTGATGAGCGGGCGAGAGTAGCACAATAGTTTTGGAAAAAGCAAGTATGATAAGTCTGCTATGTTGATTTATAGCTATTCAGTTGGTTTAGTAGTTTTGTTCATCAATAGTCAACAAAATTAATATAAGTTTGGCTTCTCAATCTTATTAATATAATATTTTTATCAAGCACCAAAATTCGATTGTCATATTATTCAAATATCAACGTGCTAAACTACATTGAATGGTAGATACAATTTGTAATTTACAGATCCAGTAAGAACAAATGCTTTGAAGTACACGTGAAGATAGAACTAAAGTTAAACAATTAGGCACGCGTTTAAACACTCAATTTAATAATCCATCCATCTTCAGCAATAGTGTTCAAATAAAATACTCGCTGTATAAAAATCCCACTCTTCACACAAAATAGCTGCCTCTTTTTGCACAATGACTCGCTGGCGCTTACACTCTAAGCACCAAGCTATTAACATAGCACACTTTATTCAGCCGTGAAGGAACATACAATCGACTTGATTTAAATAATGAGTTACGATGTCCCGCTGTAGTGCTATCGCCCTAATTGCCCAAGTACTTGGCGCGTTTTGCGCGCGGTTAACATTCAGATTGACTGATTTTTGTTTTATTATGATCGATTATGGCAGGACGACTTTTTTGGATGTGAAAAGGTTTTATTTGATAAATACAGAACATAATAATCTCACTACTGTTATAAATGTGGAAGTTTCTGAGGATGGATGTGTTTAGTTACTCTTACTCTTTAACGAAAAACCATTGGTCGGATCGGTACCTATATTAGAATGGCAAATGGATAGCCCTTAGTCCATATAATCGATACGGGCGTAGTGAAAGTAAGAAGCCAGTTTTATAATATTTTTTAAGTAACTTTTACTAATAGTGTACGAAAATAAAATTGGTTTGACAGCTATAGGTCATGACCTATAGCTGTAAAACCAATTTTGCTACTTTTAAAACATGTTTTTTGCCATTACACATATTTTATGATGGTTGCTTATATTTCGACTATTATCATACTATTATCAATTAATTTAGGTCCAAATTAACCTCCGTTGGTTGGTAAAACCGATGAACCAATTTCTCTTCTTCATTTTTAATATCCTATTTTAAAAATAGCAAAATTGGTTTGACAGCTATAGGTCATGACCAATTTTGCTACTTTTAAAACATGTTTTAAAAGTAGCAAAATTTGCCATTACACATATTTTATGATGGTTGCTTATATTTCGACTATTATCATACTATTATCAATGTATGACAGTCGTCCTTTTCTTAATTTAGGTCCAAATTAACCTCCGTTGGTTGGTAAAACCGATGAACCAATTTCTCTTCTTCATTTTTAATATCCTATTTTATCCCTACTCTTGTCTTGTTCTTACTCCCCAAAGGCAACAGGAACAAGGAAAGCTTTTGTATAAAACTCAAAAACAATTAAGTACCTACATTCTTAGTTCAAACGTCCAATATTATTATAAAATGTAACGTAGCCAAAAATATTGCACAATAAAACGTTATTGATACAAAGAAATGTATTCATGAAAGTTCCAGTAAAAATGTTAGGAACGGGCGCAAAAAATACCATATGCGGTGAAATACAAATAAAAAAAATAATGTATTATGAAATTGTCTCAGGGTTCTTATTTTTAGCAACGACAAAAACAGGAGGCTTTTCCAAACACTGGTAATACAGGTGGCCATTATTATAAATCACACGATTACACTGTTGTCTGCTTTTCTATGGTAGGGTAAGGTTGCTTGAAGAAACTACTATCTAGGTTACAGAATCTACTTGTAGACAGTAAAAAAAAGATACTTAAAAGTTAAAAATTTCGCCATTATATTGTTTTTTTTTTGTAATAGCTTGGGCAGTAAGGATCCTAACAATATTCCATAGAACCAGAAACTTCAGGTATGTATAAGTTCCCCCCCGTGGGATCTCCACCTTGTCGTGGTGGAGGGGCTCAGTAACCGTGGGCTCAGGTACACCCACGGTGAAGCTAAGCGGGATCCCGGGAGGGGACGCTCCACGTGGGCATAGTAAAAACAGAATAGTAGGTTAGCTAAGGCCGCTCGGCGAGTTAATTGCCTACTCTTGCGTTGACGCACGGGTTGTCACTTGTTTACACCTCGGCGCCGGCTTTGTCGGCGCTCGCGCTTTTTCGCCGCTTTTTTAAGTGATCGCGCTGAATACTTCACAATTTAAGCATGAATTTATTTTTTTAAATACCTACTGACTACCTAAGCGTTATATAACTATCAAAATGCCTTTTTTAATGAGAAAAAGTAACAAGTTAAATTTACTGACGTTTAACACATTGTATATTATTAATAACGTTTATTACAAAACTTAATGTATATAAACAATTCAAGCGGGCGAGCAGTGTAATACCTACATGAATGCGCTCGATCAGACGCGTACTGAATCCGCGCCGAGCTTGCCGCGCTCGTGAGATTGTGTGCGTGAAAAGTGCGTGCGTACACGGCGCCGGCGACTCACGCGTACATTCAAACCAGCGCGGCGGCGCGGCGGCCGATTTGTATGATGCTATCCTACTATTCTGTTTTTACTATGACGTGGGCTTGGGTGAGGCCCGTGTAGGATGCATCCAAAGTGCGGGTGCGGGGGATAGTTCTGTCTGTCCTTCGCAGTCGGGCGCGGTCGCGGGAGGAGAGGAGTGTCGGTGTTGCGAAGCCGCGCGCCTTATTTCCCGCGACCAAATGGGGGCGCACCATTTGTTGCGTCGCGGTGGGGCCGCAGAGGAAGAGGAGATGCGGTGTTGTGTTGCCGTCCTACCTATCCTCTGCGGCCGTTGTGTGTTTTGGCGGTGGAGCCCAACACCTTCATTAGCCGCCAAGGGGGTTTTGTTCGGGGCCCACCTGACCATCTGTGGGGCCAATACTCGTCGGGGAGTAGCGAGGAATGCTTCGGTAATACCCGACCCTCCGACACACGGGTACATGAGGAACACGGGTTGGTTCTTAGTCAGTAAGAATCTGACAGTCCCCTTCGCCCCCAAGCCTACATTAATACAAAACAAAAATAAAATGACAGAAAATAAATATCATCATCCTCCTAGCTTTAAACCAGTTTCAACTCGGGCTTTTTTCGACTAAATTGATTGATTTGACTGAATGAAAGCTTTGCCGCAGAGCAACTGCCGTCTAACCTCCGGAACCTAAAGGGATTGCAACATTCTATAGTTTAAACTAGTGCCACTTTAAATTTGTTATTTTTACACGATTGTTTATTCCCAGTCATAGGACAGTCACAGATCTTGATGACCGACGGCTTAACTTGCTCTCCAAGGCACGAGACATGCGATAATTAACAATTTAATATGCACATATACAAAGATAGTGTGAAGTTATATATCTATACACAATACGCAAAGATAGTGGTGCGCATTGAGCATTAGAACCTAATGCCCTCTACAAAGGAGGCAGATGTTGGTAACGCCACTAGGCCAGCTCTGCCTATAATAACAACGTTTAATAATAACGTTTTATATTAACATCAAAATAAATTATTCACTACGATTGGTTGAACTGTTTATAGTTTCCGTTTTAAACTGTGTTTGTCTATAAATTAAATTACTTTATTGTATTGCTCACTTCAGTAAACCTGTTATATTAAATAACATATTGTAACCCATATATATTCGGATAATATTTGGGCTTCTGTACTTTATGTGTAAATTTATTAAACGGTGACAAGACAATTTATTTACTACTAATGAGATATTTGTTAAGTAATACATTAACTCGTCTCACAAGCCCATTTAAGACGTCTTCCAGGAAAACTCTGCTCTTTGTCTGTGGTCAAAATTTATTTGTATATTTTTTATATTTCTCTTTAGACCTATTATTATTTATATTATTTCTACTTAGATCATCCATATTTTTTTGGCTCCCCTCTCCCTTTTCGTCTGTCTACCTTAATTTTGTTTACCTACATATTAGCGTCTGTTTGCATAACATGTCCGTACGAAGTCAAAACGACTTCCTGCCGTTTATATTTATTAGCGGATGAGTGTCGCATACGCAAAGAGCATAGTAAGATTTTCACCTGTAAATTACCTATATCGATATCGAAAATTAAACTGCTCGCGAAGGGAAGTGTTTCTAGGAAGGTCGGCTTTTGTTATTTTAGGTGCGGTCGGTAAGAATTCTAGGATTTTATTTAACGGTAGCCAGAGACAAATATTATTTTCCGCTGACTGAAGATCTACCGGATTACCATGCACAAAGATATTTTTTTATTCTTTTGAAGCTTAGGTATACACTTTTGTCACAAGAAAATTCATGATGCACACATTCACAGATGTTAATCGCGTTGGCGACCTATGTGTGAACTTTGAAAATAAATCTCAATTTATAAAACGTTGGCAGACAGCAGCAGCTTAGTGGATATACTAACAGACTGCCATGCAGAGGGTATTAAGGTCAAACACGCGGCGCGTGCTTACGCGCACTGACTAAGCAATTTATCAGCAAATAAACTTTATTATAAGCCCCTAAAACGCTCTTACCCTGAATTGTCGTTCTGAATAGATCGATAAAGTTAAGCTCTCTTTACAGAGTTTTCCCATTCGGATGGGTAAACGTTTATGTGGAATTTATATCATAGCGATACATTGTTTTAAAAGGGCTCGTAGAGTCTAGGTCTTAGTTATTGTCTTAGGACAGGAATCGTTAGGCCACCTGAAGCCTATAAACTCCAACACCAGAGCTAGCTACACACTCATTCAACCTAAGCAGAAAGAAGAAAGGAGGCCCAACATATTTTAAGTTACAACTCTTTGATTAACAGTATGTTAAACTTTGTCCCCGACCTATTCCGAAAGGAATGTCAAGCATTTGTACTAATTTGCAGTCGTTTTCTTAAAGGGTGCTAATGTGGTCCCTAACAAAGGCTTTATTCTGAGAAAGAGACAATTATAAGGGTAGAACTTGTGATGTTAATTAAGGTTAATTTTCTTAGTGTCCGCTCTGTTTTCTACGACAATGTTTGAGTACCACGTGACTTCACGACACTTAAAGATAACTGGGACTCAGCTTTCTAAAATCGATTTCCATGAAACTAAGCGCTCTAGTGTTAAGTTAATACTTTCGTCCTTAAATCCCAGTAACATTTAGATATTTAAGTTTAAACGTTTAGCGTTTAGAGAAGCGATATCTGAAAGTGTTCTGCTTTTAAAACTACTTGGTTTGTTTCATAGTATATATCAGTGTTTATGCTGATGATGAAATTGGATTTGTTTCCTAGAATTGTTCCATAAACGTAAAATTCAATAGGAATGTAATATTATGTTTAATGCAGGTACAATAAACGAGATTGTCATAATAATATACGTGCATAAAAGTAAAAACTCACCACTAATTAATCAACGTGGTAGGTTTAGCTCCACGGGTGGTGCTAAACCTATGAGGAGGTGAAATGCTGCAAACAACGTTTTAAAATTGTAATTAAAATCATTGATATAATTATCTATCACGTCATTTAATCAATGGCGTCAAAATATTATTAATTTCAATAACCTTCTATTATGAAACCATTTATGAAGAACTAAGGTAGCGACAGGCAAGTGGGTAGACTTACAGACGTCGAGAGTCTCAAATTAAAACTCTCATCATCGCGCGCAAAGCTGATTCTTCAAAGATAAATGCGTATTAAATAGTTAGACAAAAAAAAATAGTTAGCGCTCAAAGCGAGACTTGGCTTGCCGTTCGTAACAGATCAGAAAGTTAAGCAATGTTTGCACAGGTCACCACTTGGATGGGTGACCGTGTGTGGCATTTACATCTGAACGCTACCGTGCTTCGGAGGGCACGTAAAGCTGTCGGTGCCGGTTCTTGTTTAAGGATAGGTATTGTAAGGCCATGGCGGAGGCCTTCGGGCGGTCTGAGAACTCCGACACCAGAGCTGACCACATACTTACACGACAAACAAACAAAGTTAATTATCGGGTGTTTAACGGTGAATGCAGAAGTCATGAAGAAACCCGCGTGTCTAAGATGCGTCCATAATGTTATGGACAGACAGGTAATCTGTCTGTCAACCTGTATTTTACCTAAGGAACTCTAAAAAGATGTGTACGTTACGCACGTATCACCATTTAGCCATTAAATCAGTAAGTCCCCAAAATACATTAGCGTAAAGTTACACAGCGAAAGCTGCAATAAACTTGTAACTATTGTTTCTATAGAAAACTACGAATAAAATTAACAGACCGGCGACTATCTGTCTTCATGTAACGACTTTTAGTTGACTAGTGAAAATGATTAGTTATATTTAAAATACTGACTGAATTTCTTGCTGCTAACTCGAACACATTCCACATAAAGTCGGCAAGCATATCAGCAAACGAATCAAATTTTTATTTAGCTAAATGTATTTTAAATACAACAGATTAAAGCTGATTCCTGAGCAACAAAAATGGCCAATCTACAATCATGTAACAACGTACCTGCGAAGATTCACGGCTCGAATTTTCGCCCAGCTTTGTGCACGAGATATATGACGTCCATTTTGTTCCTCCTGTTTCTCCCATTTATCGAGCATAAAATACACTTTAAACTTTTATAATTGTTACAGTTTTGGGATGTTGTGACAAAGAGCTAGATTTAATTTGAACTTTGCAACTCGGTGTGAGACAAGGGACACTTTAATTGGTGTTGATGTGACGACAGGTTGTGCGTTGTTGTGGACCACAAGCTTATTTATGTATGTCGGCACGTTGTAAGTGAGCAGATAAATTCTAAGCGCGTCGTGCTGTCGTGTAGGTACGTCAATGGCGTTTTATTTTGTGCGAGATATGGAACAAAAGTATATTTATAATCTTTGTCGTGTATCCTATGAAGTGTGTTTAAATAGAAGAGCTATATATGCTGCGCGGCCTGTTTAGTGTACTTTTGAGGCTGACCTGATATTGTAGCGTGTCAGGGATGTTCAGAGTTATAGGTAGATGACTTACAGTTTCTTTGCTATTCCGAGTGTAAGGCAGTGCCAAAAAACTATTGGTTCTCTAACTCTAATCTGTTCTCTTTCAACACATACACAAAACATAATCTAAGCAGAGCTTGTACTATGGATACAAAATAATGGTACGTATAGACATAAAACTTCAATAAACCAGCCTCTAGAATAATTAATAAATAAATGTTTTATATTTACTTGCATGGTAAAGGATGCTTTGTATATATGTAATATGAGAAAATAACTTTCCTTTCTTAATATTAAAACAGCGTATATAAATCAGATACTCATGTAAAAGTGAATTTACCAAGAAAACTAATTTAAATTTTGCTACGCTATATATTTAAAACCTTGCTTAATTATCATTTTGGACACTTTTACGCCAGATAATAGTCTCGTTTACTCGGAATCAACTATGGATTATACTGTGCTGTGAAAACGTGTTATTCCTTTATAATATACATTTCTCTTCATTAATAGCGTTCTTTGTCGCTACATATTCTATTAATAAATGTAATGCAGGTTTCCATTTTGGAATAAAGGAGTTAGTAAAATCAAAATAGTATGGTATCTACACAGTGTACTCGTATTTTGATTAATTATTATAATAAAGTAATCGTGAATAATTTACCAGGCCTCTGTGAGAGGGCCTGGATCAAAGTTTTACGTCTGTTCTTCTCATATTTGGGTCTCTACTGGCTAAAGATACTAGAGACATATTTGATACAATTTTATTCATATGATGATCATCGTTTATTTTCGTTTTTCTAGATGCATCCAAGCTTTCGCCATATAGTCCGCTTTTTTGTCTAACCACATTTTTCAAAGACATAAGGCTTTACGGAATGCCGCAACCCGAAAGAAACAGCGATATTCTTTGGTTAAGTCCTATGAGTAACCTCCATGTCCGTAAGCGTAATGGCTGTCCAGATCTTTATGAAAACCGATTTGTTTTTGGAACTAGTACATTACTGTATCCCCTAAGTAGATAAGATCATCAGCAGTAACCATATAAAACACTAAGTGTGGAAATATAAAATTTAATCCGAAGTATATGTGCATAGTTGTCTAAATCTGGCATATTAGCGCATAAGACTCGTCTTACTAATATAATTATATTATTACGTCAACTTAGACATAAAAGTCACCGAAAAAGTTAACTTTAATTCAATTATTTTCATTCAATTAGTCTAAATGTCATACCTAGTTTTCATGTGTAAATAACTTTGTTAATACATAATTTTTCTCGACGAAAATTCTATTCGACGAAATACGTAATGGACTGCCGAGACGATGGTCTCGGGTTAGATCCCGGGCACACACCTCTGACTTTTCGAAATTATGTGTGTGTTAAATTAAAAATTTTGATTATCGCTTGCTTAACAATGTGCCCGGTAGATGGCAATAGGCTCGCCCCCTATTACATTGGTACCGAAACATAACTGACGAAGTGTGGGTGTGTATTACACCTCTGCCTACCCCTTCGGGGATAAAAGGCGTGAAGTTATGTTATTTTATGTTATCTCATAGGTCCGCATTAACCTTGAATTTGCTGTAAAGTGGCAGCCTGAGCGGAGTGTGAATCGACTGCTGAGCAAATCAACGAAACCATACTATAAAGAGAAAACGAAACCATACAATAATCAATTTGCTCCAGTTTCAGAATCTTAAAGGAGTAAACAAGGTGAGAATGAAACAAAGATGATGATAGAAGACAAACCTTCGAGTTTGTAAAACTTAAATTTCGTTATATTCGAAGAAAATACACTTTTTTAGATCTAACGAATAAAATTAAAAATATGTAATTCAATTTCATGTAATAATCATTGGCAAATACATTTGTTTGCCAGGTCCCCTAGGTATATAAATGACGATGTTTTGTAGTTCCGGGTGCAAAAGGCACTTCACCCCTAGGGCGTCGTCGAGACTAGGGCTCGTGCGATATATCCTCATTGTACTTATTGTTTTCAAGGTAGTAGAGCCTTGCTGATTTCAGCAAGAATGGGCCGGCTCGTCCGGGGAAGTACTACCCTCTCACAGAAAATCGACGTAAAGTAACAGTACCTAAACTGTTGCGTTTCGTTCGGTGAGTGAGAGTGCTGGAGGCCCTATCCCCTATTCCTTCTCCCTGGTCCCACTCCTCATCCTATCCCTTTTCCCAACCCCAAGGGGCAGCAACGCACTTGTGACTCCTGTGGTGTTGCTTGTGTCCATGGGCGGCGGTAATTGCTTACCATCAGGCAATACGTCTGCTCGTTTGCCGCCTATTACCATAAAAAAACTTAATAGTATTTACTAGTAGAAAAGTACTACTACACGGCCAATTATGCTGTTATAGATAATTTGTTCTAAGGAAGAGTTTCTAAGTATACGGTAATACTTTTTAAAGTTAGGGCTTTAGAAGGAAAGTCTGTCTGCCCTTCAACTTACTTCAACGGAAATTGGACTGAAGTTTTGACGTTGACCTAAGTAATTTATAGATTAAAAAAAAAGTTTTGTAATAAGCTTTTGATGACTGCTGAATATTTACATTAAATAGTAATTAACAAGTAATTAAGAACCAACATTTGAGTAAAAACTGAACAAGTACTTACTCAGCTGCCATACCAAAATCTGTTAGTCCTTCTAGACCTTTCTCTTATAAAAGTTACCGTCCGTCCGTGTGTCCGATTTGTCACATATCTCTTCACCTCGAACTATGTCCACTTTTCATAAACCACCATCAAATTACTCACAAATGTCAGATTGAAATGTGATTGACTGAAAACTAAACTGTGGTGTTTGTTTTCTTTGTTGTCCTTTGCAGGTGGCTCCAGATGAAGGTGACAATGACATAGTAACTGTTGAAACTTAGCCAACAATAAGACGCTAGCAATTAGGCAGATCTCCAACATTACCATAATTTGTGGTACTAATTAATATTACATCAGTTGAGAGAGAATCCTCCCGTTATTTCAACTGATGTGCGGTGGTCGACACTTCGGGAAGAAAAAGTTATACATACATCACATTTACATCGTAAAAAATAACAGCCTTCCGGGCCCATAATAGTACGATGTCCAGTATGCCAATAAAACGAGGTCCGTAACTGAGAACATCACGAATCCAATAATCAATTCTTATTTTACACTCCGTAGGGCGCAAGTATTAAGAAGCCGATAGTAAAAATTCAATACATTTCCTAGCGTCACGCGAATCGTCAGGCTTTAGGCCTCCCTCACATTGGGTGTGCGCGTTCCTAGAGCGTGCGCTCGCCGTGCGCCCAGCGGTCGATCGGGGTGTGTCCGACGTTCACTTTGTACTACGGAATGAACGCCGTGCGTACACCGGTAGCCCGCTCGAGGAACGAACCTCAAGGGCTCTAGTCTACAGAAAAGTTCCGATACGGTTAGGCTACACACTGACCTAACCTAACGTGAGAACGCCTGTAGCACGTTTAAAACAATCAAACTACCGAATAAAACATGATTGTGTGCGGTAACGGCTTGTGTAACTACGCGCTAATCTCAGGATTTACTGGTTCTATTTAGGCTATATAACATCACGCTACGAGCCACAGATGCGAAACAGTAGCTTTGAATAACGCGGTTGTAACAGTGGACTTAGCTAGTCATATGATAAAATAATGCACTCAGTAATATGCGCATCGTCTCACCCGCTCTCGTGCGTACTTTAAGCCATTCATAAAGGGTTTTAGGGTAGGGAAATAAAGTGCTGTACCGCAAGCCACAGTCCCCCGGGTCAGCGGATATTGAAATAAGGTAGCCTATTTGTGGCGCATTCCACTCGTTTCTATTATTTATGCGCTGTGTCCGCCGTGCTGTTAAGGATAACGCACGAAGAACATTTGTTACTGCCGAGATTGTTTTAACGTGTCGATTTCTGTTTTGTCCTTCTGTGCTTGAAAGGTTCTTGTGTTTGTGGACTATAGTTACAATAAGGTTTTGCTATTTGTATTTTAAACCATTGTCGTAAAGTTATCCCTGAACATGCATTCAGGACTTATATCTTGGAACCCTCAACCGGCGACCGGTGAAATTCCACGCCCTTGACTAGAGACAGTTTATTCGAGGATGCTGAGTCTCTATGACAACTAACAATGAAGGTCTACATGTCAGATGATATCGATAGCTTAACGCTTCCTCCAATGTAGGAGGCGCGCGAAAATTTACCATTATGATTTTGTTATTAACTCATCAACGAACCTAAAATATCGTTTTATTTGATTTGCTGGGCGTCACTACTGGCTGCAAAACTATTTACCACCAACATATTCTGAGCTCTACCGGTAGTCATATAAAACTAAACATATTGTAACTTTATACAAGGTTATATAGCGGGTCTTACTCGTGATAAATCTTATATTTAAGGCATAAATACCTCGGTTTTTTGCCAACGTTTCGGCTGACTTGCCTAAGCCGTGGTCGCGGCGGGACTGGTGAGCTCAGCGCCGTCCTTGTGTTGTGCGGGTTTTGGCACCTACCCTCACTGGATTTTTATTTTTGTTTCTAACCGCACTGTCGGTACCTCGACACACTACACTAATGACGTCTACACACTGTTGAGCTGTATCATTGCGGCGGTGTTTACATTTATTGATGACTGGATTCCAAGTTGTTGATAATCTAAATCCATCCTCCCGGTTGAAATTCTTGTGTTTTTTGATTTCAACCGCTTCACGCACTATCCTGGAGTAATAGTGTTGTTCGGTGGACAAGACCTGTGGTTGATGTAGTTCTATCCAGTGGTTTGGTCCAGACTCCAATAAATGTTCAGCTATAGCGGACTTATTTACTTGTCGATTTTTCACAGCTGCGATATGTTCCTTGATATATGATATTGTAACTTACAGTAAAAAGCTACCTAATAAAATTAAATAAGTTTAAAGTGAGTGCCCGTTTTCTCACGGTCTATATTAATGTTCTGCAGTCGGGCACGAAGTTCAGAACGACCCCGTTACACGTTAAAGTTACTATATATTTTTCACTAGTGGAACAGGGGTTTTATTCTAGAGCATTAATATTGTATAGCTTATTGCACGGTTGGTGGTTAAGGTGGGTTGGTATGTAAATAATCTTTGGTGAGATAAAAGTATAGAGATTCAATAAACTTGTGGTATTTCTAGAAAAGCAAGCTCTGTAATAAATTGCTGGCGAAACCTTTTTCTACGACTAAATTATATTCTTTGTTTCTTATAAGGGAGAGTGACCGTAAACAACAGTCAATGAAATATAGATAATGTGTGTTTCCTATTGAAAAGGTACTATATTTTAAGATAAGAACATCATTGTCATGCTATGAAAGAAGTTGTAATAGTGTTTTACTAGGTGCCGCTCGAATGCGTGTCCACTTTAACAACAAATGATGGTCTATGTGGTATCCTTAAAAATATAATAATTTAAATGTAGTGGTCACTAATTAACATACTTTAATTATTTAATTTTCATCGTCCTCTTTTAACGGGGAATCGTGGATGTGGGAATAACGGAAATAAATTGTTCTTATTATTTGCAAAAGATTCAAACATAATCATATAACTGTTATAATAACTGTTTGTTTAATCACATACGTGACATATGTAGACAACTTACTTTATTACGAGCAAGGTAACCTTATATTAAAGAATCAAAATAGTATTATATTCAATTTTTCATATATTTTTAACCCTAACTTATTTCTACAGTTAAGATAAGTAGGTACTAGGCAGCCTAGATCCATATATAAGATAATAATCTATTTTCATGCTTAAATTCATAAAATATGTGTAAAGTGTTTGTGTAAAACACACATACGTATTGAAATCAAACTTTTTTAAAGACATTATACATTTAAACCGAATGATATCGAAAGTACATTATTTATTACTTAAACGTACTTTAGCATATATACTATTGCTAGAGTAATACAACAAATCTATGATTATGATCGCAAAGTACAAGTACTAATTAATAATTTCGATATTAATAAAACCTATTTAATGTAGCAAAGTCCAAGTATTGACCTAGTTCACGAAGAATGTTCTGGAAACAATGTCGAGTCGTTTATTTAATTTAATTAGTTGCATGCGATTAATTACCGCTGCATATTAACTGCTGTGAAGTAGGTAACTATCCTGAGCTAGAATTTCGTTGTATAGTGAAATTATTTTTTAACTACCACAGGGTTGAATATTATACCGTGAAATATCGTTAATTGGTTTAGGATTTCACTGCCGTAACATAATAATGTAAGCAAGCAATTGTCACTCTACTGTAGCCTTTAAGTATCAAATTATATATGTATAGTTTCATATTCTTGATTTACTGTCTGACGGACAGACCACCCTCAGACAAAAAGCTTGTATAGGAACATACAAGCTTTTACTGGGGCTGTAAGTGTGCGCAAAGAACTGATTTCCCGTAATTCTCACGGCATAGGTAAGAAATGGTCAATTCAAAAACTGTAATGCTCACAGCTAATGGGCATAGCTGTTCTCTAATTCTTCTTTATTTACATTATAAATCTGCAGTAAATGAATTTTAACTTTCGTGATCAGAAACATTAGTTTAATATGGCAATATAATAACTTGAAATAAAGATCTGAGGCACTCAGATCTTTATTTAGGCAATTCTCTGGCACTGTTCTGCTCTGCAACAGCAAGCGTCATGATCTCGGATATAATATAATGATCTATTATCTGGGGCCCAATTCTGCTATTTTAGATGACATCGACATCATATTTTGAATGGAATGAGATTATATTTTGAATTGACTCAAAATCGGTATTCTGCTACACAATGTCATCCTATTCTAATTTCAATATATTCAATTTAATGTCAAATATCCTGACATGAGTAGGTATTGCCATTAATGAAATAATTAACTTTATTGCTGGTTTTATATAATATGCCAATAATGCAAGTACGCTCTCACATTTTATTTCAATTTAACAGTTCCTTACGATCTGGTAGATGTTTCGGGAAATCTCTTCTTAGTCAGGGACCGTAAGGGTGCAGCATACGGTCCTCGAGGAACGTACATGCCAATTTTTAGCATCTTGTGCCCAGTAGATTCGGCTGTGTATTGCTGTTAGTCAGGGATTTGTGAATGAATTTTATATATACAGATGATACTACCTAGCAGTGCAATATGGCAGTCTATAATACTAACCAGTACCATTTCAGTAAATGAATTTATTTGTTGGATTATGAGAGATGTTTTGATACATAATCAATAATGTTACGTACGATTTGAAATCGAACATTTAAAATATGGGTGTTTTGAATATGTATATTTACAGTTTGACGTTTGTCTTTGTACAAAAATATATTTAGCAGAATACCGTTTATGTATTGTTCAACTCTTAATATATTTGCAATATCATTTCAATGTCTCTTAATTTAGGAGAATACCATTATGACGTAAATATGACACTGACATCATATCGAAACTGCATTTTGAACAAATATAATTAGCAGAATTGGGCCCCTGATACTCGAAACAAAGATAAGAACATACGTGTCCTTAAGACGATTCAAAACTAATATAATTATTTGCAAGGCCCATTATTTTATTTTCCTCGAATTACCCAACAAGAGTAGTCACAGAATTTAAAATATATCATCCAAGCAAGCATGATCTAATAAATGAAACGAACATCAGCAAATCCAAAATTGATAACTTCGCAAACAATCACATTATTTCGTATTCTTTAATCATCTGTATATTACTTGGAAAACTTCCAATGAATTTGAAACAAAGGTATAATCAAAACTGTATTCTCTTCTCAGTTGTAAGATTGCAGTTCGCTATGAAAGTTGAAATTATTTCAGCGCAATAAGCAAAGAGGAAGAAATATGCAACTTTAGGAGCTATAAAGTTAGATTAATGACGTTTTGTGATGGGCCGTTCCTTTGTACCCATTGTATGTAATAAGATTTTAATATTGAAACACAATTGATAGTTAGTGACGATGGCATCGCAAGAACAAATTAGTTATAGCTTGCCTCGTTTCTTGTAGAGCACGTTACGCCGTATCCTGACTGCCTTGAAGATTTATGGGAAATCAGTAACATTTAATATAATGACATTCTAAGCTATGGAATATCTATCGTTTCTCTTTGGATTGCTTTGGTCAGACGACAGTCGCTCTGTGGAAAAGCTAATAATTTGTTAAATCTGGTAAGATACGAACGTCGACGGAAAATCCGATGCAAAAGTCTTAGATCCAACTAGGTTTTACGCTGGAACGATTGTGATGATGTTCCAAAACACATACATACATATTACTTTTTACATACATGTTACTTTTTGTTATAGTACATATATATAAATTTCACCCCGATGTAGAACTAACAGTCGTGCTCTTAGGAAAAAGATTCTCTGTCTTTCGTGGAAATCGAACTTACGACAGTCAGCTTACTATACAGGGCCATTAATACAAATGTAGAAAGATGGTGTTTCCTGACCACGAAATCTTTGTCATTTTCCTTCTTTCTTTCCTTATTGCGCTTCTAATTCTACCTATTTATTTTCTTATATGTATGTTATAAATCGGGGCTACTCCTTTCCATCCGGTGGGTGACTAACTAGTCTATCTCTTCATCCTCATATCGTTATCCCAGTTTCAACCTGGGGTCCGCTTACTAGTCTAATCGGATTTAGCTCAATATTAGCTTTTCCACGAAGCGACTGCCTGTCTGCCCTTCGCTATCCGAAGGGACAGCGATATTCCATGGCTTAGACTAGTGTCAGTGTATTTAGAGGTATTGACGCCCTATAACGACTGTCAAAGATTTTCATGACAGCCGAGACCGACGGCTTAACGTGCTCTCCGAGGCACGGGACAAGCGATAATTAACTATTTATAACGCGCGTAATTCCGAAAAGTCATTGGTGCGCGCCGTGGATTCGAACCCGATACCCTCTGCATGACAGTCTTTTGGTATATCCACTAGGCTATATTGGCCTCTCTCTAACTACTAACTACTCGTAGTCTATCTATTACAAACAATAAAAAGTTAATGTAATATTCTTTCTCATTGGTTTTTTCACGGCGCGGCGTAGACGTTTAATGGAACAATGTGCATTGTGCAGTAATGTTATAACGGTACACGCGCGTATCATTGTCTTGGGATTTTCTTTGCAGGCGCTCGCTGTGCCAATAATGGAACAATTATTATTGTTTTCTTTTCTCCTATACTGTTGTTTAGTGGACCAAGTATTTTTGGTTTTTATTTCACAAACCTTTTAAAGAATACACGTGTACAGTTACAGTACATAAAAACCAATATTTTCTTAACACATTAATTTTTTTTTCATTCCAAAATTAAACCAATCCATGTGGAGTATCAGTAAGTTGTAATTTTTTTTAAATCTTCCATATATTTTTTGCGTGTGAGTTTGTGAATATCTCTGGTTTAAGAGTTTTTGGAGCGCCCGACCAATTTACGTAACTACCCTTCACAGCACTGTAGCGCTCTGATGTAAATCTTACAAACGGTCACCTATCCAAGTAGTAACCTGTGCAAAGTTTGCTTAACTTCACGTAGTTTTGACTAATCAAGTAACATGACGAGCGCTACAACGGCCAGCTGATGAAACAAGAGCCTTCTTGCAACATGACTTTACATAATTACGTATCCCGGTATTATATTAGCCACACACAAAACTATTTAAATATTATCTATAAAGCTGACGAGTATGTTTGTTTGTTTGCTTGAACGCGCTAATCTCAGGAACTAGGTATATTCCGATTTAAATAGTATTTTTTTGTAAAGTTGATTGAATCAGGCGTTACTTTGCTGAACTCCATTGTAACCTAATGGAAGGAAAGAGGAACCCACCACGCACCCTCGGATTGACCATCCCAACTATTGCAATAGAAAAAGGTTGACAATACCGAACTCCTTTAAAAGGATAAGGGATATAGGAATGGTATGGATTCCAGGAAGATACCTGACTTGCAGTATCGCGCTGTATGCTCCGACTATTCTTCGACACGTGTTTCGCCTCTGCACGAGGCATCCGCAGGAGCAATGGGCAACGACTGAGCCTGGCTCCAGGCTGGGAGAAAGGTTATAGCTGTATAACATTACGCTATGGCCCACAGGCGCCAAACAGTAGCCCTAAATAACGCGGGCAAAGCTAGTAATATATAAACGCACATACATCTTGATATTAACGGCTAGTTTCAGCTCTTTTATATTATATACCTTTAAGGATATTTAAGCCAATGTCGTTCACAAGTCACGTACGCCTTAATAAGTGGCACCGAGAATTTATTTCTGTTAGAAAATTTAACTGATCTTTTTCTTGATTAAAAAACTATTGATAGTTAATCTTATACTTTCCTATTTTTTATATTTTTATAGGCCCACGTCTGTATCTGCGTCGGGATAGGCATAAGTTCAATATTACACCCACATTTTGCCATATTATGAATTTCGGGTCAAATGTAATAAAGGACAAGTTTATTGCCATTACCGGGCACATTGCCAGACTCCGTGCTGCTACTGAGAATTCAGAAAAGCTCACTAACACTTTTGCCCTTATCCTTATTATCAGACGCATACGCTGTCCACTGGACCGCGGAGGCAGATTCAAAACTATTGACGATAAAATGTTATACATGTAAGTAAGTATTGTTGTATTTCAACACAAAGAAAGTTATTCATGTCAACATTAATAATTTAGTCCATTAAAGCTTGATAGAAGCAAAAAGTTTCTTGGCATTACAACGAAAAAGTTTTAATAATAAATATGAGAAAATAAAATTTCTTTAAAGCTCTTTTACTTGCTGTAAGTGACCCATGCTACAATAAATATGATGTAGGGTGACCGTTGTGTACAAAATATCTTCGTTCGTCTATTTTTTACTTTAACAACATAAATAACATCATGTCAGCCTAGAGACGTCCACTGCTGCTAGACATAGGCCTTACCCAAGGTTCGCCGCACGAGACGATCTCAGATAAATTTACTTATATATTTTACTCTCTCTAATATATTTTAGACTGTCTCCGTGATCCAGTGGATAGCGTACGCGACTGCTGGTTGGAGGTCCTGGGTTCGATTCTCGGGCCGGGCAAGAGTGTTACTGGGTTTTTCCGAATTCTCAGTAGCAGCACGGAGTCTGGTGATGTGCCCGGTAACGGCAATAGGCTCGCCCCCTATTACGTGGGACATAAAAATTCATGGCGAAATGTGGGTGTAATATGTATTTACACCTCTGCCTACCTCTTCGGGGATACAGGCATGAGTCAATAAATAAATAAATATTTTATACATTAACATATTTATTGTAGTCAAAATATATGTACCGAACAAAATTATCATGCTCATCGCACAGAAAATTTGTCCCGAGTGGAAATAGAAGACCTTCTGCATAGCAATCAGACTCACTAATCTCTACACCAACAGACCTGTCTTAATTTTAGAAGTAAAAAAAGGTCATCCACTACAAAAATAATTATTCAAATCGAACCAGCATTTTCTGAGATTAGCGCGTTCAACCAAACATACATACAAAAAAAAATTCAGCATTGTAATATTTGTATAAATGTGACAACTGAGGTCAAGCATTTGTATTTCTCACTACAAATCTAGTATCAAAACTACACTGTTAGATATTCTCAATCAAGGAGCTACACAAAACAATAAAGTCAGCCGTGCATATTGCATCGTTACGCAGCGATAGTCACAACGCTAGGTAACGAATACTGGCAATAAACTGGGATCACAGACATTGTTTGCTCAGAGTCTGATTACGTAAGCTGATGCAGGTGTAATTTATTTATTTACTAGCTTTCGCCCGCGGCTTCGCCTGCATGAAATTTTAATAAAGAGTAGCCTTTGTACTTCCCCAGGTTTCAGACTATCCATATCAAATTTCATTACAAACGGATCTGCACATTAGCCGTGTAGCATACATATATTATAAACAGATAATAAGTACTTAAAATTACTTTTGCTTTTATAGTCGTCAAACTTCAGGTAAAGATTAGTATGTAGTGTATATTATTAAAGTTATCGAAGAGCTTATATACCTACTGAATAGAATTGCAGCAAAAATAAAAACTGAAAGCATTACCAGAAAGTACAAAATCAGACCGCCCCTACTCTCCACTGCACTTCAGTGCACCAACTCATACTCTCGCGCTTTTAATAACGCTGCGCTTAGGTCAATTATATCGTAAGCTCTATGCTGCCAATCAAGCCCTTTCATTTGATACCCATACAGGGGTATTTGTGGAAAATATGTCATCCGCCATTTTATGGCGACAGCCATCTTAGATTTTTCATAGTGAGCCCTATTCTACCAAGCAAGCCCTTTCATTCGATACCCATATTGAGTTATTTGTGGAAAAATGTAATACGCCATTTTGCGGCGACAGCTATCTTCGATTTTTCATAGCGAGCTCTATTCTACGAATCAAGCCCTTTCATTAAATACCCATATTGAGGTATTTGTGGAAATATGTAATCCGCCAGTTTGTGGCGGCAGCCATCTTGGATTTTTTATAATGAGCCCTATTCTACCAATCAAGTCCTTTTATTCGATACTCATATTGAGTTATTAGTGGAAAATATGTAATCCGCCATTTTGCGGCGACAGCCATCTTGAATTTTTCATAATGAGCTCTATTCTACGAATCAAGCCCTTTCATTTGATACCCAAATAGAGGTATTATTGGAAAATAAATAATCCGCCATTTTGTGGCAGCGGCCATCTTGGATTTTTCATAGTGAGCTCCATTCTACCTATCAAACCCTTTCATTTGATAGCCATATTGAGTTATTTGTGGAAAAATGTAATCCGCCATTTTGCGGCGACAGCCATCTTGGATTTTTCATAGTAAGGTCTATTCTACGAATCAAGCTCTTTCATTTGATACCCATACCTTTTTGTGGCGGCGGCCATCTTGGATTTTTCATAGTGAACTCCATTCTACCAATCAAACCCTTTCATTAGATACCCATATTGAGGTATTTGTGGAAATATGTAATCCGCCAGTTTGTGGCGGCAGCCATCTTGGATTTTTCATAGTGAGCCCTATTCTACCAATCCAGCCCTTTCATTCGATACCCATATTGAGTTATTTGTGGAAAATATGTAATACGCCATTTTGCGGCGACAGCCATCTTGGATTTTTCATAGTGAGCTCTATTCTACGAATCAAGCCCTTTCATTTGATACCCATATTGAGGTATTTGTGGAAAATAAATAAGACGCCATTTTGTGGCAGCGGCCATCTTAGATTTTTCATAGTGAGCTCCATTCTACCAATCAAACCCTTTCATTTGATACCCATATTTAGGTTGTTGTGAAGTATTAAATATTATTATGTGATTCGCCATTTTGTATCGGTGGCCATCTTGGATTTACAATCATTTAAATATTATCTT
Source organism: Euclidia mi (assembly GCA_944739405.2). NCBI lineage: Eukaryota > Metazoa > Arthropoda > Insecta > Lepidoptera > Erebidae > Euclidia > Euclidia mi. The sequence continues at coordinate 14,155,433 of OX123183.2, read as the reverse complement.
TTAATCTCGATGACAATATGAATGTATACCAAATATCAGATCAATCATCAGGAAGGGGTTAAAATTCCAATGACTAAATTTGACCCAAGCAAACGAGAGGATTTTCGCCGACTTAGTTGATACTTTTCCTTATAGAATGGCAACATTATACATTTTTTTAATAAATTGTAGCGTATGTGTTATTCTGATGTATAAACTATATTACTGTAAAGTTTCATCCAAATCCGTTTAGTAGTTTTTGCGTGAAAGAGTAACAAACATCCATCCATCCATCCATCCATCCATCCATCCATCTATACATACATCTTCACAAACTTTCACATTTATAATATTAGTAGGATTTTATACATGGAAAACTTACAGCTAAAATATATTATAGTATATTTATTAGTTTATTTGTATAGTATAGTGTGTATTCGTATTTTGTTTCATTAGTATCTTACTACGCCAAAACTGCCCTATGTCTGGCTCCTTATTTCTCTTTTCCATGAGGGTTGCCTGTAAGAGATTGCTTTTTAGCGATAAGGCCGCCGTTTGTGCAACATGTATTAATCTGCTATAATTTCTGTCTTAAATTCATTTGGTGTACAATAAAGATTATTATTATTATTATTATTATTGTGTTTATCATCATTTATGTAATGCCGCATCAATGACTCTTAAAGTTTAGCTAATAACTGTTACTAGTCTAGTTGACAATTATTTTGTCTCTAGTTGATTTTGAGAAAAAAATAAGGACAACCTAGTGGACGGACAAATAGACCGCTACGAAGAAGGTATGTATGTGAAATCCACGGCAACTGACAGACTTTTTGAAATTGAGTATTTCGAACTCATGACACTAACTTGTCTTTTCGAAATTCTGTGCGAATTAAATTGATATGTATCGCTTGCTAAACGGTGAAAGACAACGTCGTGAGGGAACCTGCATGTCTGAAAGTTCACCATGATGTTGTGAAAAGACATGCGAAGTCAACCAACCAAGCTCACCTGCACTTGGTCATCGTGGTGGTATGGTCTTACAGTTCCCATAATGAGAAGAGGCCCGTGCTCAGCTTGGAGACAGATTATAAATAAGACTGATGATGATGAACTTTTTTTGGATCACAATGCAGGTAGAGCATTTGCATCACATAAAATCAACAAATTCTTAGTTATTTTTTTTGTTTCGTTTTTTTCAGATCAATATGAAGAAGTTTTCAGTTTGGATGGAATCCTATTAAGTACTTAGATATGTATGACTGAGTGTTATGCGGTACACCTTCATTATATTCTCAGAGTAAAAGCCTAGAATGATCCATTTTGTACTAGAGTTGTGCCTAATACTGAATTAGGGCTTGACCGTTACAAAGTGAGATCGTTAGGGTTGACGCCGCCGCACCGTCGAAAGAATGAGTACCGACAGTTTATTAAAAGCGACAATTGTAGGCAAACGTGTGCCCTTATTGTTAGTTAGGGACAACCTTCATTCATTTTATTCGATATTTATTACTTTTTCCGAAGCTTTACGATCAATAGAACGCGGTGACTTCAATGGTCACTGTTGATGAGTCCGGCTACCAAGGCAATAAAATGGAGTGGCGGTGCAAAAAAATTCAATGATAAAACTTCCAGCACTGACATTCAGGTTACGAAATGTAAGAGTAAAAACTATGCAAGAAAGAGGTAAATGCAATTTCGAGCCGATCCGTTGGCTATAAACCAAAGACACGGTGGCATTGTTCTGTAATCATTATGTTTTAATAATATTTACTTTTAAAGTAAAATTTGTCTTCAGGTTTTTATTGTTTGTTTATTTAACGACTTTGTTCTCACAAACTATTTGACCAAAAGTATATACCCCATATTTTTCAACTATTTTCCCCACAGCCCTAGTAACGTGCATCCAAAAAGCATTCGCACAAACTACATAACGTACTCACCGCCAGCGATGCTCAAACTTTGCACTAAATGTTAACTCAAATTCAATTTCAGAGTGCTCGTTAAAAATTCACTCAGATTGTTCATTTCTAAACGTTCAACTTCATAGTAAATATTTAGTTTAACGCCACTAATATTATCATCTTGTTGTATAAAATGTAATAAAGAGGATTAAAATATTCTATAAACAGAGAAGTAGGTATGTAATCTTGATTATCACGCCTATACCGCGTAATATTATATGCCTTCTATTTGCGTCAGCGTTTCGGCATGCGTGGTCACAGGAAAACTAAAGTTAAACGAAAGTTTTAAAAGTTTAAAAGTATTCAAGTTTAGTATGTACTATGTCGTCGATTCATCTTAATATATAAAATCCTTGCGTTACTGACTGACTGACAGACACGCTACAGTCGAAACTGTTGGGCGCAGGAAGCTGAAATTTGGCATGTGTGTTCCTTGGGGACCGTAGGGGTGCACTAAGAAGGGATTTCCCGAAATTCCCACGGGATCGGCCAAAATGGGTAAATTAAAAAAATTGCAGGCGTAGCTGCTGGCGTCCTCTAGTGTTATATAAAATTTCTTGTATTTAAACTAGCTGTACTATTAGAAGCGTAACAGCTTTTTCATAATGCCTTTTAAACCGATTTTTTTTCATACTTCTATAGTACTTCATCTGAACACTAACAACTACTCCCACCCTCATTCCGGCTACTGTATTACTTTGATTATGATTTGACACCCGTGATGTACCGTTTAAAATTTTCCGTTGAGTTTAGAAAGTCTCATAGAATGTCATTACAACTCTTTGTCTCACTATTCGAGATCTCCATTAGTGTAATGTATGTAGATGCCAAAATGTCTATAAAATACACAGAACACCTAATTTACAATTTCACTTAATGTCCAAACACTATAATTTACATTACAAAAGTCGCTTAGCTAATAAACACCACGGCACCGAGACTGCATTTCATTATTTACTTCACGTCGAAACAGTTTCGACTTCACCTCAATTTTATGACATTCCCTTTGACTATGTTGGAAACCATTTTGGTCGAACTATGTTGTTGTACTAACAAATGCCTTGACGTCGGACTTCTTCCTGGGGACATAAGGATTAAATTAATGATCTAAAGCAGAATACAATTCTAAACAGTTGTGCCAGTTTTTCATTATTCTTAATTCTGCTGATAAAATGACGCATTCATAGGAAAATGTCCATACTAATATATATTATGAATAACAAAGTGTTTAAGTTTATATCGAACTATCGGGCAGTGCTGGAGAACTACAGTAAAATAAAGTTAAAGTAATAAACACCTTTGTATTTCGAATACTGTTCTACTAGTCACTCCATAAACAAAATGCCTTGAAAGCTATCTCACCTTGCATCCCAAGCGAACGACAGGTGAGGTATCCTGCATTGTAGATCACTATAGTCGCATCGACGACTTTCCGTTTTGGTGTCGCTGACGGCCGTTGCTTCCTACCTGGCTATGGGGATCGACACTACAAAAAGAAAAAAAAATGCCAATCGAATCGAGAACTGTCACCTTTTTGAAGTCGGTAAAAATTCGTTGTAGTTTTCAAGATGGTGGAGCAATTACAGAAATACAACATAAGACTGCCTCCGTAATCCAGTGCATAGTGTATGCATCTGCTGATCGGTCCCGGGTTCGATACCCGGGTCGGGCAAAACTGTTACTGAGTTTTTCCGAATTCTCAGTAGCCGCATGGAGTCTGGCAATGTGCCCGCGGTAAATGCAAAAGGCTCGCCCCCTGTTACGTGGGACCTAAAATTCATAAGGCGAAATGTGGGTGTAATATTACATATTATTATCTGCCTACCCCTTAGAGGATACAGGAGCGACGATATAAAAAAACAACAGCAAAAGTTTTGGAGGGAGTCATTTGACTCAAATTGACATTACACTATCCTCTGTCGACAAATGGATCGCATAATTTTCTATTTTTGAAGCTGATATTTTCTTAGATTTTCTTCTGGGATTTTCTTCGATACTTAAAGACATCTAGGTAGGCAACTGATGGCGCTACCATAGTTTTCTAAGAAATAAATCTCAAACACACAGGTATTAAGTACCGTAATACATCTGCGCCAATGCTGCCGGGCACAGACAGATGTGTGTTCGTGTACATGTATTGGTATGCAGTTTATCTGTTCTCCATTACATAGTATTTATTGGAGCATTGTTAATACTTGAAGTTTAATACGTCTACACGGCTGTATGGCGGGTGGGGAGCTCGAGCGGAAATATTGGCACCGTTTCGTGAGTGCACTGGAGTCTACGTGGGAAGAAAATAATATTGAGTGGATTTGATCTCATCTATTTATAGTGAGGTACTTGGGAGATTGTTCGTGTGGTGAGATGGATGAAGAATACTAAACGTCACTAACCTATTTAATTCCATGGCTGTCGTAACAGGAGACTAAAAAAATTTGGGAAAGCAATAGATAGTATCTTTACGAAGAGACGGAGATCTCGTCACTAAACCGTACTCCGCCGAAATCAAGTTCATATAGTTATTAGCTATTATAGCACTGTCTTTGTCTCATTTTAAAGTATAAAAATATAGTCGTCGAATTGCGAGCCTCCTCCTAAATAATTAGGAATCGTTTAAAAAGAACTGTGTAGTGTCAGTTAGTACCGATTATTTTATATTAATGTGTTAAGTAGATGTAGTATGATAAAGAATTAGAAATACGACTGGATATACAATATTACAAACAGTTTTGTTAGATCGTACAAAAAACGAACATAAAGTAGAAAGCCACTTGCTAGATAGATTCTCAGAATAAATCTTCTCTTAAAGTTTCAGTGACAGATCTAAGCAACACCTTTAGCAAATTGAAATGGATCTACTTTAGTCGATTGAAATTAAGCTGTCTTCTAAGAATTATACGCCAACTTATTTTTATTCTTACAGACTTGTTTGATTTGTGTTTACTTGAAGTTTTGCTTTGCTGTCGTTGTCTCAAAATTAGCTAAGTTATATTCTCGTAGCGATGTCATCACCATCAGCCTGATGTCAGGCATAGTCCACTGCTGGATATAGGCCTCTCTAATGGCACACCACTGAGCCCGATTTTCGGCTCGAAACTATATACTTTTTTATAAACTGTGCCACTACTGGGCATAGGCCTCTTTTAACTATGAGATGCATTAGGTGATAGTCTCATAGTCTATAAGCAGATCAGCGAAAGCAGAATCTTCAGAATTTGTATATTAATATAGCAGGCGTCCAACTCACAAATTTCCTAAGTATTATCTGGTATGATTTTTTTATTTTTATTTATTTATAGACTCACGCTTGTATCCTCGAAGAGGTAGGCAGAGGTGTGATATTACCCCCCACATTTCGCCACGAATTTTTAGGTCCCAAGTAATAAGGGGCGAGCCTACTGCCGTTACCGGAAAAATCACCAGACTCCGTGCTGCTACTGTGAAGTCGGAAAAGCCCAGTAACAGTTTTGCTCGGCCCGGGAATCGAACGCGGGACCTCCGATCAGCAGTTGCATACGCTATCCACTGGGCCACGGAGTGTGATAATCTGGAGTAAGTCAATACTATGACTCTATCTTAGATACTTTTACTTAGTTAAGCTATACTAATGTTGTAATCGGAAGAGTTTGCTTGTTTGGTAGAACGCGCTAACCTCGGGAACTACTACAGGAGCTACGGGTATGGAACAGTAACCATAAATAAAGCGGATGTAACCGCGGACTCAGTTAGTTACTTTATAAAACTTGTACACAATACTTTTATAACAAAATATACTATCTAGTACCTACAGTACAGAGTTAGAAAGCGACCAGCAACAAAGTAGATCGCGCCACAAGACCTCAAAGAAAAGTCACACTCGACATTTCTCGTTAACAAACTTTTGTAATAGGTCTTAAGAATCTTACATCCGTTGCTTACTATCTCACTGAACTTAGCATTATCTAACCAGGGCACTATGAAACTGGGACTTGAACTTATTTCTCGTGCTCTCCAAGCACAGGTGCCAAAGTAGAAACTTTTACACTTAAACTTACCACCTTAAGAAGCGACACCGTTTTACTGACAAAAAGTGCACGCTTGATTCGAATAAGGTTCCGTACTGTTATAAAATTATTGTATCGTATCCTGCGAGCAGTTTCCAGACTGAAGTGCGATTTCAAAAGCGTTTGATTTTTTTGTATTGAATTTTTGGGAAAATTTAAATAGCAAAAGGAGGTCTGAGGACCTCCTTTTGATATTTATTTAAGGTCTGAAAAGATGCCTAGTATAAGTCAAGAAGTTTCCTTGTTAGTAGCTCTGATGTAGTAGTTAGTAGCTCTGCAGTCAAAATATTTTTATAAGAGTCCACTTTGCTTTAATAAATATTCTAAAAACTTTTAAGAAGTTAAATTTTGTACCTACTTATTATTTGCAGTCTGTACCTACTTATTATTTACAGCTGCAAATAAATCATAGATGGCAGCGCTTTCATACCTTAGATTATGTCGGTTCAATGTTTAAATTATAAAGATCTAATAAAATCGTCTGTAAAATTCTTCGTAAATACACTGTTGTAAATTACACCACACATTTACACGTTTCAAATATATGTAGGTTTGTATTTGCGTATTACGGAACCCTTAAATGGAGAAAATGAGATCATTTCTGATAAAAAGTATTATTTGCAGCACTTTTAACGTTTTTGTTTGATGGCCTGAGATCAAAAATTTTGCCTTTATTTTTTGAGGATATAGCATTCAAAATTGATAGCCTAATCTCACTTTATGGTTCAGTGATTTAAGCCTACAGTGTCGTTTTGAATATCCACAGTTTTTATTGTCGAGGAAATTTTGAAAGACCTGCCGATGATAAAAAGTACCTAGTTTTTTGAAATTTACTTGAATATTTTGGTGAGTATGAGCGTACTTGGCGTGCAATATATCAAAGAATAGAATAATATAAGAGTCCATAGCATTATGATAAGATTATTTTAAATTATATTTTATATTTCATAGGTAGTTTCAGATACACACTTTACGAAATGCGATGATACTGACTTATAATTTTTTAGTATTTACCTAGTTAGCCTATACTGACCCATAAATGTGCTCTCCTGATATTCGTCAATTTGTGGATGTGAGTGCTTTAATAATAGACTTGCTGTTTACGTTGTGAGCAAGTTTTAAAATTGAAATACATGCCAGTGAAAATTGATAATTTGCTTTAGTGTGTGTCTTTGTTGTACAGATATTTTGAGTGAGATTTTCATTCGAAACAAGTGACTACAGTATAAGTAAATTGTAGGCTGTTCAAAATAATACATTTGATATAAAAATTAAATAAGAAGAAATGAAATAAAATAAACATTACCTATAAATAAACAATAATTATGACAACGTGCCATAAAGATTATCATAATAGCTGTCAACTTAGAGTTAGCGTAAGGCTAATTGTACACACGTTTTCATAATGTGGATCTGTCAAAAGCGTTTGACACTGTGCTGTATACCAAGTTGTGGGACAAACTGGATAGTGCGGGTGTACCGGCTGAAGTTACCTCTCTGTTAAAGAGTTGGTATCTGTGCCAAAAAAACCAAGTGAGATGGGCAGGGACTCTTTCTGACGAATATGGCATGGAGTGTGGCGTGAGGCAGGGGGGTTTAACTTCTCCTCTGCTGTTCAATCTGTACGTAAATGATCTGATCGGTGAGCTCAGCAGTACACATACAGGTTGCCACATTGATGGAGTGTGTGTGTGAATAACATAAGTTACGCAGATGATATGGTACTGCTGGGACCGTCGACGGGTTCAGTTCAAAGGCTGGCGGCTATCTGTGAGGCTTATGCGGTGGAGCACGGACTCAAATATAATACTAACAAGAGCAAACTTGTCGTGTTTAAAAGTACTGGAAACACTCCAGTCCGTGTTCCACCGATTAAGCTTAGCGGGGAAATCCTGAAGGTGGTGACTAGGTTCAAGTACTTGGGGCACATTGTGACAGATGACTTGAAAGATGACGCCGATTTGGAGCGCGAGCGGAGAGCGTTGGCGGTCAGAGGGAAGATGCTGGCCCGTAGGTTTGCAAGATGCTCTTGTAACGTAAAAGTTACATTGTTTAAGGCGTTCTGCCAATCGTTCTACACTTGCGGCCTATGGGTAAGACATACCCGTCGGGCCGCCAACGTACTTCGTGTGCAGTACAACAACATCTTCAGAATGTTGTTGCGGCTACCGAGAGACTGCAGCGCGTCCCTCATGTTTGCAGAGACGCACACGGACGGCTTTCATGCAATTATACGCAAGAAAGTTGCATCCATTTCAAAACGCGTGAGAGGTAGTAGCAACAGCATTCTGAAGATGATTGCAAATAGAGCAGATTGTCCCATTCAGCACAGGTGGATGCAAATTATGATGGGCATGTAGTTAAATTATTATAATATTGTGAATTTGATTTTATTCTTTTGACATTTATTGAGATTTATTTTGTGACATATTAGGTATTTGTTTATATTTCTTTTGACATTTATATTGACATTGGTTTTGTGACATATTAGGTATTCGATTATATTTCTTGACATTTTTATTGACATTGTTTTTGACATATTATTGATTTTATTTCTCATTACATTTTTATTGACATTCTGTGACATATTTTGATGCTATTTCTTTTGACATTTTTATTGACATTGGCCAACTGTTTATTTTTCACATGACATTGAATAATTGTTGTTTTATGCTAAGCTATGAAATTTTTTTGTAATGGAATTTGTAATAATTTTATGGATCAATATCTGAAATAATTGCTTATTATTATTATTATAATAATAGTAACAAGGATTTAAAATTAACTTGAAGCAATATTCGATTCGGAAAAAGAAACTTGATGCTGAATTTCCAATTAGGTACCAATGCATAAAATATTCAGAGCAAATAGCGGCTTAAGCGAAAGAGTACCGAAACCGGTTTCTGTCTTCAATAATACACTTAACTTCACTTTCCGGCTGAAGTGGAAACTGGATAGCGGCACACACCAATACCATATACGTACCGTGAGTGTAATATACGTACTTGTCAAAGGCAAAACACAGTAATAATGTTCAATAATAATGATTTGTTCGTCACCTATTGGTAATTAAAATTCTGTCCTCGTCTATCTAGGGCATTGGTATAAAATAAAAACACAACGCGTAGCGTGAACTTAGTAAATATGTAAATGATACATATTCAAAAGGAAAAGCCATCCCGGGATTTTATTGTAATAACTAGATGGACTGGATTGAGGTTGTGTTATTGTAGAAAAGATTTCGTTATTCTCTGACAACTTGGAATCCTCTTCCCAATAAAAGACTTTCAGTCTTGTGTTTGAGTATTTAATCGCTTCATGCGCGACTATTACTTAGTATTGGCGATCTGTTGAGAGAGTTGTGGCTGATGAATCTCAATCCAGTGATTACTTACTGCTATTATTAATAAGGAAGTTTATATTTCCATTAAAACTGAAAGGATGATTATTCTTAGTCTTCGTGTATTTTCCTTTGTCACCTTTTACGACACCCGCGGAACAAAATGGGATAGTGGCACTTTATTTTAAAATCTACTGTTTTAAATACCTTTGTTGCTCTCGCTTATAAATGCTGTACCTAAGCCTCATCTGACCATAAGAAGGGTTTTTTTTATGCTTGACAAGTGCGAGTTAACAGACTACGCATGTGTTATGGACCATTTTGGAAATTTTCCAGCAACGCAGGTTTCCTTGCTCACAATGTTTTTCTTCACTAATAATACACACATAGCTTTAACAAGTCATTGAAATGCATCATTCATTGTGGGTTTGAGCTCGATATACTGCGTCGCCACTATTATTTAACCCTAATGAAAATAAAATCATATGCTTTATATCTCGTTTATGCAGCGATGAAAGTGCTTTAGTCTTGCCCAGCTTCAAGACTAAAGGACCTACAGAACAATCGTATAGAAGTTAGGGTATAAGTTAGCACATAGTTTTGTGACTAGCGGCCGCGGAATGAACAAGTTTCTACGCAGCCCTTATAACTCAGTAATGTTTGCTATTTTCACAAAATCTATGTCCTTGTACGGCATTTTGAATGTTCATTTTAACGTAATACATACATACATAGTCTCACGCCTATAACCCCGAAGAGGTAGGCAGAGGTGTATTTCTATACCCACTTTTCGCCAGATATACTTTAGTCCCGCGTAATAAGCGGCGAGCCTATTGCCGTACCGGGCACATTGCCAGACTCCGTGCTGCTACTGAGAATTTCGTGACAGAAAAACCCAATAACACTGCCCGACCCAGGAATCGAACCCGGGACCTCCCGATCCCACGCGCACATTTATGTCGCGAGACCAACGAGGCAGTCGTTAGGGTTTGATGTCGAGTTTTCCGTCTCTACGCAAAGATGGTATTTGCATCGTGTTATCCCTTAGTCGCCTCTTACGACACCCACGGGAAAATAGGGGTGGTGACACTTGTATTCTATGCCGTCAACCACACGGCTATACGTAACGTAATAAACTGTTTAATATGTCTCCCCTAGTGTACTACTCGACAGCAGAATTAATTCAGAGCTTTCTAAATACATTTGTGCAGTTACGGTACGGAATTCAACTTCACCATTGTTTCATTGAGAATGGACTCAGTGTTTTGAGTGCTCCAGAATTTTATTCGGAATTTCGTGATTGTAGTGTAGAATTAAATTAATTTGTTCCATTTCAACATGAATATCTTCAGTATCGACAGCTGCACAATAAGCCGTATAATTGAACAACAATAAAAATATTTTAAGTTAATCATGGTTAGTTCGTTAGTATTCAGAATACTGTAAAGGTCTTCGAGTTATTGTCGGCATACAAATATGGACATAGTATTTTCTTGGGCTTACGCTAATGGAGCCGAAACGTCTTCCGTGACCACGGCTCCTGTAAAGTAGCCGAAATGTCGGATTTTAATACATAATGTAGTTTCTAGATCATCATCATCATCATCCTAGCGCCATCCCGGTTGCGATCCAAGGCCATCGCCTAGGAGCCCGGATGCCGCAATGTAGTTTCTAAATCATTCGGATGTCAGTAAAACCAATATATCGCGATAGAATCCGTAAACAGTACCTAGTTTTGATCTACATATTTTATGCGGTCCATTTCTATGTAGTGGTATGTATGTACTTATGTGGAAGCACAACCACAAAGGTTTTTTGTGCCATTATAGTGATAAACTGGCATACGGCGCGCCTGATGGAAAGTGGTTACTATTATTTATGAACACTTGCAATACCACGATATTACTTGTGAGTACTGGCTCTGGTAAAAGGTAACTTTTTTCGCCAGACTAATAAACGTACTTTTGGTCCTTTGTCTTATTTTTTATTGTATTCAGAAAACATCAGATGCATACATACATACATACATACATACATAGTATCACGCCTATAACCCCGAAGAGGTAGGCAGAGGTGTATTTCTACACCCACTTTTCGCCAGATATACTTTAGTCCCACGTAATAAGGGGCGAGCCTATTGCCGTACCGGGCACATTTCCAGACTCCGTGCTGCTACTGAGAATTTCGTGACAGAAAAACCCAATAACACTGCCTGACCCAGGAATCGAACCCGGGACCTCCCCGATCCCACGCGCACATTTATGCTGCGAGACCAACGAGGCAGTCGTATAGGGTTTGATGTCGAGTTTTCCGTTTCTACGCAAAGATGGTATTTGCATCGTGTTTATCTCTTAGTCGCCTCTTACGACACCCACGGGTAGATAAGGGGTGGCGACACTTGCATTCTATGCCGTCAACCACACGGCTATAATACGCTACGCTACATCAGATGCGAACGGCATATAATACGCTAACGGAGTCTAAACAAACTTGTCATGTGTTTGCAAAATAAATTGATTGATTTATGTTTATGTAGGCAAGAAGAACGTTCGGAATACATCAGGGTGTATGATATTAATAGGACTCAGGTAGGGAAAGCATTCACCAAACCACACCCGTTTAAAAATTTTGCTGTTGCACTAGAAATACTTATTATACCCTGTGTAACTGGAAACATTACAAACATTCATGCAAAAGACACAAAGAAGATCCAGACTCAATATAATAATTTGTTGTGTGGATCTATACTCACATGAGACGCTACTTTTCGTGCATCGAACTCGCGTTACTTGGTACAGTGTTTAACGTCGAGGCAGTCTCTCAAACTACTACGCTATGCTTGCAGTGAACTTTAAACGAAATACTTCCTACCATAAAACGCCTTTTCAAAAGCAATATAAAAGTAACATTAATCGAACATAGCACAACGTCATCTACATACAAGGGGCTGTGTTGAGTTCGCTCAAACATCATAAACGTATTGAACAAACGATCAGATTCCGTAACAAAAACCAATTATCTCACGTGTAATGGCTAGCGACTAACGTAAAGAGTATATATGGAATATGTGATCATGGAATATCTTCAGTTAATAAGCTGGCTAAGGTTTTTGACTTAATCCATGGTTCAGTGTGACAGGCGTTTTGGGTTAGATAATTGTATTTATTGGGCAAAACAGTTGTATAAATAGTTGTTCTTATGGTTTAATCATAACTTCTAAGGACCGTGCCGGTATGTAGACGTAACTAATAATTTCGCCTTTAATTTAAATCTCACTTTGTACATGAGTAGATTCAATTTTCATACCAGACTGAGTAATCATTTCAATTATATCACTTCACCGCAGTAACATGCCTATTTTCTCAGTGTTACCAATATGTAGATATTAATTATGATGAAGTTCTCGCTAACTCATTAGTTCATTACCCACTAAATTGTAATAATATATATTATTGGTATGTGTTTAATATTGTTGTCATATCTACCTATCGTTTGGATGTAGACACCATTATAACTATGTTCAATAGATCATCTCATACGAATGGGACTGTCGTTAGTAAAATATTGTCTACTGGATATATTGAATTGTCTAACGATGTTTAAAAAATATTTCAGTACACACAGAGTCTTATATTTACCTCCATAAAACAACTGAGATATTTTTTAATTAGTGATAATTTTAAGACCAGTAATAGTGATTCATGAAAGTTTAAAGAGTGAAAGCTTTTCTCATTGCATGATTATAGTGTCTTCTTTCTCCTAGCGTTATCCCAGTTGCAATCCGGGGTCCGCTTACTAGACTAACCGGATTTGACTGAATATTAGCTTTTCCACGGAGCGACTGCCTGTCTGACATCCGCAACCCGAAGGGATAGCTATATTCCATGGTTTAGACTAGTGTCAGTTTATTCAGAGATAGCTACTGACTCCCTGTAACGACTGTCAAAGATCTTCATGACAACCGGGACCGACGGCTTAACGTGCTCTCCGAGGCACAGGACACGCGGTAATTAATAATTCAATATGCACATAACGCCGAAAAGTCAGTGGTGCGCGCCGTGGATTCGAACCCGATAACCTCTGCATGGCAGTCTGTTGGTATCTCCACTAGGCTATCGCTGCATGATTATAGTGTATTAAAATAATAATGGAGATAAGCCAACGAAAAAGTGTCAAAAAAAAAACATTGAAATTTCGCTAATCCTTAACGGGAGTCAAACGGAACGCCATATTACGTTACATTGACTTAATTTAATGAACTACGTCTAAAATTAACTGTTTAAGCGAGCGTGGTCCAATGGCGATACAAAAGGTCCAGAGAATTTGGGTACAAGTAGGCTACTCAACTGATCAGGTCGCGTCGTATGCGACTCGAAGTAACCCGTCCAGAAGTTTGACGGCTGTTTATATATGATCTCCTTGCAGCTAGTCGCTTTAGGATGCATACGTGTTTGTGATAGACAGCAGGCAGGCCGCGCTGGCCATGGTCACGAACTGTTTGCTTGCGATGGTATTTTATAGTCCTTTTCACAGCACGCCAATACTATGCCAGGATTATAAATAAAGCTTTTGCAATATGAAAGAGGAAAGAGGGTTTTCATTTCTCAGATGTTAGACTTTGCCCATGTGAATAAAATTATACATCTAATCCTTCATCAGGAATCACACTATCTATGCGTGAAACCGTACAAAAGTATTTTTCGTAGACAGATAGCAGGTGACAGTAGTAGTGTATTATTGGGCATTCTACCCCACCTGCCGTTCCTCCGGCTCATTCCGTTCGCCTCCGTCACTCTCGGTGGAGTAGAATTCCCAATAATACAGCAATAATCTCACCGTTAGCATACTTGAAAATAATTTTACAAATGCCTTCTAAACCAGATTTAGCCGAAGTTCATTCATTCTATCCCCCCTAACAACCACTTCTCATCTTTGAAATATAAATAATTGCACAGAAAACTGAGTATGTGTGTAACCTATGTGGTTATGTGCTATCTCTAACTTTGTGGTTGTTAGGGGAACAACCACTTCTCATCTTTAAAATATAAATAATTGTGTCTTTATTTCATATTCAAAGTGTACCGAATCAACTACACTGAGCAACATGTGTACATAGAAATAAAATCCCAGATATGATATGTACAGTAGTTATAAAACTCGACTATATTCATTGAGACATTATTGGTCTACGGTTAGAGTTTTATCTCAGAGTCTATAACGTTCAGTGATGATTATATCACTCTAGCTGGACGAAAATATCGAAATACTCCAGGACTAAAGCAATTGTTGGTAAAAAAGGATGTAGACTTAAGCTTAGTTACAGAGTCTGATCTGCAGCATTATAAGTTAATGTTTACTGTGACAAATGCACATCGGCGAGACTTTGATGCAAGTAAGCCAATAAAAAGTAACAGATTACAGATAGTTTTTTATTAAAAAAAACCTGTCAAATTGACTTCACGCTGCCTGATGGTAAGCTGACAGTGAAGTCCTATTGGAAATGCCACCATCCCCAATTGCTGGTTAAGCAATGTGACATGACGGCCCTCACTTTGATGGCCTTGAGAGATGCTTTTTCACGCCCCGCTTAAAGGACCCAGAATCAAGGGAGGAAGGAAACACGTGAGCTGGCAGTGAGTTCCATCTTTATGGTACGGCAAAGATAACATGTACCGAACCTTTTCGTACGAGACGGTATCTGATCTACCGTATAAGTGTGGCACCTTAACCCGGCACATGTTGTTTGGGATAGGAAAGGAGAGGGTGGGATGAGTTGAAAGAGTTCTTCTGAACACTCACCGTGATACAATCGGTAAAAGACAGCCATTGAGGCTACGTCCTTGCATAATTGCAGAGATTCAAGGGTCTTAGTAGCCCCAAGGTCACCTATGATACGGACAGCACGCCGCTGCAACCTATCAAGGGCATCTAGCAGGTACTGAGCGGAGCCATTCCAGAGATGAGAGCAGTATTCCACGCAGGGGCGAACCTGAGTCTTGTATAATAGACACAGCTGCTCCGGCATGAAAAACCTCCTCACTCTGTTCAGGACTCCGAGTTTTCGAGATGCCGATTTAATGACACCCTCAATGTAGTTTCTCTGGTTGAGATTGCGGCGTATGTCCATACCAAGTATATTTAGACTGTCTTGTATCGGTAGTGGAGTGTCCAGAAGAGAAGGTTGCGGAAGGATTGGAGATAACTTTGCTGAAAATGCGCACACCTGTGTCTTCTTGGCGTTGAACTTGACCATGTTTTCAGCACCCCAATTCGAGATGCTGTTCAAAACCTGGTCAAACTCAGCAACAAGTTTTCGCCTATTTTCCTCAATGTTGGCTAAGCAGCCGCAGGATGGCCGAGATACCGCCCATGCACGGTACTGTCATCTGCATAGCAATGTATGCTCCCAAAAGGGAGCATATCATTGATATGCAGAAGAAAAAGTGTGGGCGATAAGACGGATCCCTGGGGCACACCAGCATTTACCTGCATAAACTTTGAATTTAGACCTTCGCAAATAACTCGAACACGTCGTTCATGCAGGAAGCTAGCAACCCAGTTGCACAAACGAGGTGGCAAGCTGTAAGCCGGAAGCTTGGAAAGAAGCGCACGATGCCAGACTCTATCGAAGGCTTTGGAGATGTCGAGGCTGATAGCCAACGACTCCCCGTGCCTGTCCATAGCCTCACCCCAAAGGTGAGTGACATACGCTAGAAGGTCGCCCGTTGATCGTTTCGGTCTGAAGCCATATTGTCGATCATTCATAAGAGAGCGATCTTCTAGGTAGCGAACGAGTTGGGTGTTGATAATCCGTTCGAATACCTTGCAGAGAATAGGGGTGATGGCTATGGGTCGATAGTTAGCTGGATCAGAACGATCCCTCTTATTGGGAATCGGTTGTACGTTCGCCTCCTTCCAAGCCTGCGGCACGACGCCAGAGGAGTAAGACAGGCGATACAGGCGTGTAAGCGTTGGAGACAACTCGGCTGCACATTTCTAAGAACAACCGCTGGGATACCGTCGGGACCACTGGCTTTCCGGACATCGAGAGACCGCAGTATCGCTCGAACATCGCATTGTCTGATGCGAACATCAGGCATGGAGTGGCCGCAGTGGTTTATAGATGGCGGCTGCGAACCACGGTCATCGATTCGAGAGTTGGTCGCAAAGAGATTGACAAGCAAGTCAGCTTTCTCTTGCGGCCCATGAGCCAGTGATCCATCAGAGCATCGCAACGGTGGCAGCGAAGACTGGCAGAAATTGGATTGCACGGCTTTGGCCAGCCGCCAATAGGCTTCCCGTAGGGTGCGACAGAAGTTCTTGGCCAAACCGTGCAACGCGCTGTGCATCCGCTCTGATGTATGCCCTCTTGCAGACCTTAGTGGCTCTGTTATAGGCCGCTTTGATGAGATGGACACTCGGATCGCGACGAGACCGAGCCCTGATCCAAGCACGGTACGCCGACTGTTTTTGTTTAACAGCATCGGCGCACTCGCGATCGAACCCCCCCAGGGTTTAATAACCGTGGCTTGGACACTTGCGATGAAGCTAAGAGAGATCCCGGGAGTGGACGCTCCGCGTGGGCTTGGAGGGGCCTGCGCAGGATGCGTCCAAAGGTGTGGGTGCGGGGGACAGTTCTGTCTGTCCCTCGCAGTCGGGCGCGGTCGCGGGAGGAGAGGCGTGTCGGTGTTGCGTTGCCGCGCGCCCTATCTCCCGCGACCAGTAACATTTAATGAAAATAGGGTCTTAATTCATCGCAGTCTGTTTAAAATAATTTTAAGTGAATAATGCCCGTTTTCACCAACAGCCCCTAATCAGAAACTTAATTAAGAATGCCTTACGATATGGGATACCTAAAATCATCTCCTTTCTCAAATTTCGTTTCACGATCGTAAGTGTTTGGATTAGAATTAGTTTTTATTATAAGTCAAATCGATTAGATCGATTGAGTAACATCTTGTTTAGTCTATTGAAAATTTCTGACAATGGTCACACTGAACTGTCATTTTAGTTCCCGCCTTGAAAAATTAACACACCGTTTGCACTCTCGCGTGCCTTGTACCTAATTAATAAATTGATCGCCCTTTGAATTAACTTGCAAATACTATAAACTGCCGCCTTTGGTTTGCCCGGCAAAAGTTGAGTCGAACATTGACATTTGCAAAACTGAATTGTGAATCCTGTGAACGTGCATCGTGCCCTCGTACCAACGGAGAGGACATCAAGTTGGAAGGAACAGCTAAGTGGATAATTCATTCAATCTATTGTGGCCACCTTAGTTTTGTTTGTTTTTCCCTAACTTAGTTCCAGGCCTGACATCAGTGAAGATACAGGTAATTGTACATTGTTTAATTCTTAGCGCCAAGAAACTTGGTCCATGTGTTTAGATCCTTTGCCTTGGGCTAAGACTGGATGAATTAATCGCTTCCACTGATCTCTGTATAAAACTTACCCATTCATAGCCCGAATTCTAGACAGTAAGTGTTAGTTAGGGGTCCCTTATTTAGGTGGCGGATAGTGCGAGGCTAGCATCTGAACATATGTCAACAAAATACTTTTGTTTACTTTTATATTAAAATGCAGCTTAAATAAATGTAAAACATATTGTTTTGATGAAAATATAAAAAGACACATTGATTTAAACCTAGTCGATGCTAAAAAGTTATTTATTTAAAAATAATATTTCATATTAGGCTGTATGGCAAAAATCCTTTGCTCTAAACAGAGGATAGTTTTTTATCATTAGACGTCATTTCACGGAACTAAATCGTGGCGGTTCATCTTCATTTCGTGATGCGTGGTATTTTTCCGTTAGCGCTCAAATAGGGTGCTGTCTAGTAAAATTAATAAAGTTGATCAACAACGACAGAAAAAGAAAATCTGGATCTTTTCACTGTAAGACACATAGTAGATTAATGCAATTACTTCTACCACATAAAGATACACTGCTGAACATAAAGACAGATGGGACAACAAAATAAGCTACATATTTGGCGTGGAATGCATTAACAAATTCGTACGCGAACCCAAAAACGAGTTGGTTAAAATTGTCACTTAACGTTAAGGGGTCGAATATTTAGCCCCTAAATATAAGGTGTTACCTAATGCCTTAGGTGTGTCTTAACAGTTGGTGAAAATAAATCTTTCGTTAGGTGTCCCTTAAACTACGTTAGGGGTTACTTAAATTTTAGGGGCCGTTGGTGAAAACGGGCATAAGTATACTATCTATATTGTATTATTAAAATATTTTGCAAATGCATATCTACATCCCTGTATATACGAAGAAAATATCTAATATCTCTTAATATCATAACACTGGTCTAAACCATACAATTCGGTTATTCTTTTGGATTGCAGAGATATCACATGTCGGTGCATATTTATAAAGGTAATATTTTATTTTTGGTTAGACTAGCAAGTGGTTCTTAGATCCCAAGCGAAAGTTCTTTATGTAGTCGAGATGACGTTAAGATGATGATAATCGCAGATTTTATGACAGTATTTGTCCCAAAATAAGAAAATCAATCATGTGTTAGTATATTTCATGAATACCTATTTACTAAAATAGAAAAATATTTTTTATAAAAGATACGGGTTTTAAACAGTTACACTCTTCATTACCGTTTTAATGGAAAAAGCAAATAGGTCGTTCTTGTTTTGGAAAAATAACCATTAAATATTAGGCTTAATAATTGTAATAGTCAACCTCATATTTTCTGATTACTGGCCATCTGGATCATCTGTAACATTTGATAAAAAATATACGAAACATTAACCATGAAATTAATAAATAGGATTATGATAGCCTCGATTTGCGTCCGTAATATCCGCATCACACTTTTTAGGGTTCCGTAGCCGAATATAAAAAATACGGAACATTTATCAATTCGCCATGTCTATCTGTCTGTCCGTCCGTACGTCACAGTCTTACGAGACTTTTGATACTTCACATATGAAACTAATAGTTAGATGTATTCTGTGAAACGCTGCACGATTATTATAATTATAGATAATTCTCGCATTAGGTATAAACCCGTGTCACACGCGACTTGGAAAATATTTAAACAACTGACCTATCTTTAGAAACAGTGTTGTCATAATATGTATGGGAATCGAACCTACGACAAGCGCAGCAGTGCCAATAGCCGAAGCAACCGCAGGAACTACTACACTACACAACTCAAGAATCAACTAAAACGCTGTTCTATTCATCTCAACGTCCACAGTTCTGTAGTAAGACTTATGTGATAGGACCATAAAAAGTTGAGCTCATTACCATGACAGTGGGGTCAAAGACGGCACATAACCGTTAAACGTGGTCTGGTCACTGCTGCTCAATTCAGTTAATGAATGCGACCGGATCGCGTTGTTAGTGAGGGGGGCTCTAAAACAGCGGGGGTGATATAGCTATCGGTCAGCGATAGCCTAGTGGAGAGACCGACGAACTGCTTTGCAGAGGGTCTCGGATTCAAATCCTTAGTACTTAATATTGATATAATAATTATGCGTATCAAATAGTTTGCCTATTTTAA
This sequence comes from Euclidia mi, assembly GCA_944739405.2. Classification (NCBI taxonomy): domain Eukaryota; kingdom Metazoa; phylum Arthropoda; class Insecta; order Lepidoptera; family Erebidae; genus Euclidia; species Euclidia mi. Next base: position 14,135,575 of record OX123183.2, on the reverse strand, counting down.
AGCTTGCACGCCGAAGCATCTTGCTCCTCAGAAAATACCTAAGTTCTTGTCATGGTAAAAGGCGTTTTTAAACCCCTCGCATGCAGAGATATGCAGATTTCTTATACTGCAAATGTTAAAATAATATAAATCTATTGTGAAAGATTAGCTTTTGCTCGAGACTTCGCCCGCATCAGTTATTGGCATAAAAGGTAGCCCATGTGATGTATAACTTATCAAATGTTCATCAAAATTCGGTCAGAAATTTATGCTTGAAAGAGTACATCCATTTTCTTAAACTTTCTCATTTCGTAGCAATACTGGAAAACCAAATAAACTAGAACTCTAACCAAATATGATTCCAATACAATCTGTTTTCCTGGCCCTACGTTTACGGTCATTACACACGGCATTTGCGAGTGGAGACAAGACAGTCCGGTGACTAATAAGCTTAAAACGTCACGCGTCGGGTCCCTTAGCATCGCTATCCTTTACTTGAATAATGGAAAATTTGAAGCCCCACTGAGCTTTTGCGGACCTTTAAAATTGAAAGGTTGTTTTAAATAGCCCAAACGTCCCACAAAATCGTTTTAATTAGGAGTTTTATGATGCAGACTTATTCGTAAGTGGCTGTGGTTTATTTTACTTTTTTGCTTTTGGTTTATTTATTACCTTTTAAAAGGTTTAGTATCCTGTGTCGCTGAGGACTTGTCAAATATAACTACAGACTCAGGAAACATGCTCGGAATAAATATCTGCAGATGAAAACAGTGGGAATCAAACCCACAACGCTCAGCGTTATAAGTAGTAAACGTCAAGATAACCGTAAACCACTACGCCATCCGTAACTATGATTTTCCCTGAGGTATACGCTGTTTACAAATATTTTCATGATCGACAAAAAATACCTCTTTATATTACTCAGCATGTCACTAAGAGGTGGCTAAAACCATTATACATTTTAAAATATTTCGTAAAGCTAACCAAAATGCTTTTCCAATTTAGAATGTGATGATAAAATAACAATGCCTTATTTATCTTCAGCACAAAATCTCTTCTAAGCCATTATCACTTTTATTAATTAAAAACACTACGCTATCTGGGGGCACGGCAGTGCCCCCACCAAGTCGAGCAAAAAAGCGGCACGGCAGTACTATCCTTTTCTCGAAGCAATTCAGGCCATTTTCGACCCCCTATAACTTCGTTGTGGATAAAACTAGAACCCTGATTGTTTAGTAAACATGCAGGCATTGTATAAACATGGTGTATTTCAAATTTCATTCAATTTGAACCAGTAGTTTAAGAATTATAACGAGTCAAAATTCTTAATTTTGTCACTCACTGACCGATCATCAAAAGTCTAAGGCACTTCTAGCAAACATAGAAGCTTCAAATTTAGGAAACAATTAGTGTTTAGTGTACGAACCAAGGAAAAACTTAAATATATTTCAATTTCGGTTCAGTTTTCGAGATACATCAACTGCATAAATAACTTTGTAATCCTATATGAATATAAAGGATTACAAAATTACATTTGCACTTAGAGCTTTAATTTAGAAAATTCGTTGTTGGTGTACAAGAAGTAAAAGGTACCGGAAAAGACAAAAGTAAGACTATCTACAAAAAGAAATGAGATCCTATAAAAACAATACTTGTCAAAAATACCAAGTCTGGCGACCGTAAAAAGTTGTGAGATCCATGTAAGTAATACCAAGTCGGTTAATTAAAAATCTTTAATGTTTTAAATAAATATATTGACTTGGCAATCGCATTAAACAATCTAACTTATATATGTATTACTAATGAGATATATTGTGTTTCCATGCGATGGCCGAGTCAATCTATTTACTTAAAACTTTTATTTTTAATTAACCGACTTGGTATTACTTATATGGATCTCACAACTTTTTACGGTCGCGAGACTTGGTATTTTTGACAAGTATTGTTTTTATGGGATAACTATTTACTGGAACCGTCAACCTTTGCTGCAATTTCAATTTCACTGTGTTTGCATCAAAGCCTGGTTTAATAACAAAATGGTAGCAAACGTTATTAAAAGTTGTGATTATTTTCAGACGAGAGTCGGTTGTGTTCTACGTGTGGAAAATGGAATGCAAACGGGTCTGATGACTCGTTTGCAAATTGTTTTATGCTTTGAGAACAATTACACGACTCACGTTTCGTACTTTGGTTGAATGTTGCGTGTTCGTTGTGAATAGAATGTAGTCTTACTCGAGATCGTCGGCTTTATAATAGATCTAGATAAAACAGCGTAAAAAGAATGCATTAATGTTTATGCTCTGCCTTTTTGGAAACCATTAGTACTGCATCAATGGTTTCCGAAAAGCCACGCTGCACTGTATTATTGAAAGATTTGCTGTTTCCCGCGGTTTCACCCGCGTTCTCAGGGAACTACTTCGCGTACCCGAAAAACTCAAATATCTTACGGACTCCTATTTTTTCGAAAATAAAATATAGCCTATGTTACTCGCAGATAATGTAGCTTTCTAATGATGAAAGAATTTTTAAAATCAGTCCAGTAGTTTTTGAGTTTATCCATTACAATCAAACAAACAAACAAAAATAAAAAAAAATCCTCTTTATAATATTAGTGTAGACAATCTATATTTTGTTTTTTTCTGTATTCAATAATCATAAGTATAAACTACCTTTTTCATACAATTCTGAAATCAGTAAATTTACCCTCCACATCACGGTAATCGTATACCTCTTTTACTTGTATTCTCATTATAACAGGTTGCGAAACATAAGTATGTTGAACCTCTCCACGACTCATTAAGAATTCACACTTTATTAATCTTCAGCAGCGAATGACAATTTATAAACGTAAGTTGAATGCACTATAATATGATACTCTAAAAGCAAGAAACATTTCTAAAAAATGTTAAGTTGCAATTCTAACAATTTTATTATAGATTCCAGCTGCGTCAAGTAATTTACTAAGTTTGTATAAACATAAAACTAAAAACGTAAAAAATAAAAGTTTATTTCAATTCATCGTGTTTTATGTTGCTAAGTTCAAGTAAGGCGCAAAGGATAAAGTACAGATAAAGTTACTAAGCAAAATGGGGCGCGAAAATAATATTGAAGTTGGTAGTTAAAAGATTTTGACTTGGTTATTTCCCTTGGGTACTTACTGTGTATTTTGTTATTTAATATTTATTTACAGTCCAATTAATACACACATGAGATGCCTCCCATAGAAGAAGCGATAGCCAAGTGGAGATACAAACATACAATCCGGGGCGCGAACCACTAAAGCCTGCAATACATGTTGGTCGAGCTTAGGCCAACGCGAGCGTAGGCAAATGAATACAAGTCAAGTGTTACTGCCTACACGTTTGGCAAGTATATCGAAAACCAAATGGCCAATACAGACGAATTTTGAAGAGATGCCCACACGTTGGGCTCCGTCAGTTTGTATTGTGAATTGAAACAAGATGGATGACGACGACGTAGCAGTTATTGCAGCTGCTGCTTTTTATTTAATGAGCGCTTATACTTTTTATGTCAGTGTATACCGCACTAAAGTTGAGAAAAAGAAAATATGACAAATAAGGTGGTGGATGTTGAGTATTTACAAAAATAGAACAAGGGCGTAATGGCGCGCTGACAAACATGTGGACACTATTGGCCGAGTGCGGGTGAGCGCCTTGGATTTGTGCAGAAAAACCGACAGCGCTTCGAAGTGCGGCAAGTGCTCGCGAGCGATCGCAAGTTGTGACAAGCTACGCCAAAGGAGTTCTTTACACGTTGGCGCTTAACTTTACTCGGCTAACTAGGCGAGCGACACCGAGCGATGGCAAGACAATGCAAATATACTGTCTATACGTTGGTATTGGCGTTCACTCGGCGACGCTCGTCCAACATGTATTGCAGGCTTAACGTTTCAAAGTTATGTGCGTATTCAATTGTTAATTATCACTTGACCCGTGCCTCGGGGAGCATTTTAAGCCGTCGGTCCCGACTGTCATAAAGATCTATGACAGTCGTTTTAAGTTGTCAGTACCTCTAAAAATATCCCTTTGGGTTGCGGAGGTTAAACGCAGTCGCCCTGTAGAAAAGCTCATGTTCAGTCAAATCTGGTTAGACTAGTAAGCAGATCACGGGATTCAACTGGGACAACGCTAAGAGGATGATAACCTCTCATACTCTGTATTGCAAAGGACGAAATCAAAATACGATCACAAAAATATCTAAACTTAATTTGTGGATTCCAGCAGTAAAGTAGTGTTCCTAAATAACGTGGCTGTACCCACGGTCTCAACTAGTTACCTTAAAAAAGCCAAGCATGTTTACAAATTTACTTAAGAAACCAAATAGTACAATCCACTCATTTGTAACAAAATACCCAGCTGTGTCCACACTCGACCCACGGACCATTCAGGTCAAAGTCACCTTAGTAATACTATTAGCTGGACAATTTATTAATATTTTCTGTATCTCTGGCGAGAAGGCTTTAAATGGCACCTTTTGTTTGACTTTAATTTAGCCAACCTAATCTTAATTGTTAATCCAAGGTTTCGCTCCCACAGAATTAACAAGAATTGAGAAAAATATAAAAAAACTCAACTATCTCTTTTGTAATTAATATTGAATCGACAGCGGGGTTTTGTTTTCGTAAAATTTGTTAGGTTTACGCTTATGTGAGATTCGGAGAGTTAATTAATTCACTTAATAGGGTTAAATACATCGATAAAATAAAATAATATTAATATAGTTACTACAATATTTTTTATTTGTTCCTTTGTTATTTTTATGTCATTCTATGTCATTCATTTTGACGGCATAGAATACAAGTGTCACCACCCCCTATCTTCCCGTGGGTGTCGTAAGAGGCGACTAAGGGATAACACGATGCAAATACCATCTTTGCGTAGAGACGGAAAACTCGACATCAAACCCTATACGACTGCCTCGTTGGTCTCGCAGCATAAATGTGCGCGTGGGATCGGGAGGTCCCAGGTTCGATTCCTGGGTCGGGCAGTGTTATTGGGTTTTTTCTGTCACGAAATTCTCAGTAGCAGCACGGAGTCTGGTAATGTGCCCGGTACGGCAATAGGCTCGCCCCTTATTACGTGGGACTAAAGTATATCTGGCGAAAAGTGGGTGTAGAAATACACCTCTGCCTACCCCTTCGGGGATAAAAGGCGTGACGATATGTATGTATGTATGTCTATGATTGGGAATGTTTTTATTAATGGGATCGTGGTATAAATTTATTAGCTCTACTGAGTTTAGGACACTAGATATGAAATATTTTTATTTGGGTTCAGGGCAAATAGAAGCTCTGTCACTTTTTTCTGTAGAATTTTAAATAGTTACTCGAATGAATATTTCAACATAACTATTAGTTTATTTGCTATTACTAAATAGTTATTACTGGATAACGCTACCAAATGCCATATTTTGCCAGCGCTGTTCATTAATATTCGTTAAACACTCAGTAATATATATATATATATATATATATATAGCGTTCATTAATAACAATATATACTGAAATTTTCAACGCAGCAAATTGTTTGCTGCACTTATCATATTTTGAGCTCGTTTAATATCAAATTAAAATTATCTGAATTGTCGAGGTTGACCAAAAATCGAACCAATATTTATGACTCAGATGAATAAGGCTGTGGTTTCACACAAATAGAGAAGTGATCATACGAGTAAGGCTGTGAATCCATCAAAGAGGAGTGAGAGCAAATCGGTGTGAAAGGCATCATCTGCAAAAATATTTTTTTTAATTTTCCTTCGCTGGTCTAGTTCATCAGATATTATTAACATAATATGCTAATAAGGCTGTGGATACATCAAAGATGAGTGAAGCGGTGTACAAAATATCATCTTCTAAAAACGTTTTTCTTTGGCCCGCCTAGTTCAATTGGTGTTATTAACACTATGCGTCCTTCGTATTACCGCTTAGCTACTGCGCACATCTTATATGTATGTATACACTGCTTAAGGTGATGCATTTGTCTTTGTTTTATTGGCCTCTGTCGGATAAACACAATATGGAGCTGGCTCAACTTCTCTCAACTACTTATCCTCTACCGGGATACGTTCTCATTCGCAACGACCGTCTAGAGAAAAGAGGCGGTGGCGTCGCAATTTACTTGCGAAGTGATTTCTCTTATAATATTCTTGCCTCTTCCCCTTGTAGTACGTCTGCTGAATTTATTTTTCTTGAGGTTTGTGTCAGGAGGACTAAAATAGTCCTTGGAGTAGTATATTGTCCCCCTGCAGTTGATTATTTCACCGACTTAGAACTGGTATTAGAATCTTTAGGGTCTGAGTACGAACATCACGTCATCATTCGAGATTTTAATACCAACCTCCCTTCTATCCAGTCTCCTCGAGCCCAAAAACTCCTTCATATCCTCAAGTCAGCCAATCTTAGTGTGTTACCACTGCAAGCCACTCATCACAACAATAATGGCGATGACACCTGGCTTGACTTGATGTTAACCTCTAGTCCGTCCTTAGTATCTTTCCATGGTCAGTATCCTGCTCCCGGTTTTTCCCACCATGACCTCATTTTTCTTGTATACGCCCTCAACCCCCCTAAACCTCAACCTAAAGTATTGCTCAAGCATTGCTTTGCTAGGATGAATGTGGAGATGCTCTCCTCGGATGCCTCCTCGATTGACTGGGATCCTATGATGGCGGCAGTCACTATAGATCAGAAGCTTGAATTTTTTAATGCGGCTGTTAAGCAGCTTTACGACGACCTATTAGGAAGGTTAGGTTAAAATGTTTACCAGCGCCATGGATGACTAGGTTGGTTCTAATTGCGACGAGGAGACGTGATCGTGCATTCAGAGCATACAAAAGGAACCGTTCCGATGATAGCTGGGCCCAATAAAAGGCTGCAAGAAATCGCTGCGACCAGATGATACGCATTGCCAAACGCCGACACATCATAAGCAACATTGACTGTGGATCTCCAGGTGATATCTGGCGATTTCTAGAGACTTTGGGGATTGGCAGATCGAGACAATGCAGTCTACCGGGGACCATTGGATTAGACGATATCAACACCCATTTCATTACCTCGAATACTTTGGATCGGCTAACCATGCGTCAAACGATTGACTTAATTGCGGGGCTGCCTCCACCTAATATAGATCTTTTTAATTTTTCTCCTGTCACCTCAGATGAAATTAAAAAGTCGATCCTTTCCACCAAGTCAAGAGCAGTGGGCTACGATAATATCAGTCGTCGCATGATCACCACTGTTCTTGACCAACTCCTTCCTGCTATCTCTCATATAATTAACTTTTCCCTCTCATCTGGTCAATATCCTGCCGTCTGGCGAAAAGCCTACGTTCGGCCTCTTCCTAAAATCTCCAATCCCACCATGCCTAATCATTATCGGCCTATTTCCATTCTCCTATTCCTATCCAAAATCCTAGAGGCTTGCGTACACAAGCAGTTATCCAGATTCATCCTATCCAATAATATCCTTAGTCCATTCCAATCCGGATTCCGGCCTGGTCACAGTACTGTTTCCACTCTTCTGAAGGTGACTGGCGATATTAGGGCGGGTGTGGAGAAAGCCGAAGTAACTGTGTTAGTTTTGGTGGACTTCTCAAACGCCTTTAATACCGTCAGCCACGACGTACTATTGGCCATCCTCTCCCACCTTAATATTTCATCTGAGGCTCGGGATTGGTTCTCATCATATCTTCGTGGTCGCCAGCAATCAGTTCGCATTGATGAGAGATCGTCAAATTGGTGCGATCTGGACGCTGGGGTTCCACAAGGCGGAATTCTCTCTCCTCTTCTATTCTCACTATTCATTAATCTCATTACTCATGAACTTCAGTGTGCGTATCATCTGTATGCTGACGATTTGCAGCTTTACGCTCAGGTAAGGGTGGACAACTTGTCAGATGCAATTGCTAAAATTAACAGAGACTTGCATGCGATACGGATGTGGTCTGACAGATTTGGCCTCTGTGTTAATCAAACTCAAACTCAAACTCAAACTCAAAATCCTTTATTCATTTAGATCACAAAGTGACACTTATGAACGTCAAATTTAAACATTATTACTGTATGCTTCTACATTTACATTTACTGCCACGTTCGCAATGCAATAGGTAGAACCATGAGAAAGAACGGGCAATAAAACTCACGGTCACTCTTTTTTATCGCCAGGTTTTTAATAATACATAACAATTAAACTTTTGTAAGGTGCTGCAACTGTTATACCTTCTATGTTACTTGTATATATTTACTTTACATGATACTCAAGCATAATCAAGTTAAATTTTGATGTTCATTTAGTTAGCCTCCTGAACATAGACATGGTGAAGCAGGAGCATCCACTTACATTATGCACCTAACAATGCAGGCAATCCGCGCAAATGTTCAGAACCATGATGGAAATGATGAAGTTAAATATAAATAAAAAATTATACCAGCCCATAAGACCGCCATCGACCAGTCATCGCAAGTAGCACCCGTTCACGAGTATGACGCATGTGCCAGCCATCATCCCTCTCGCCATATTAGAGGGACAGGGATGACCCGACACACGACGCCACCACAAGAAATGACATTTTAGTGAGCATGACGACAACGGTATACGACGGATACGATAATCCAACGAAATGCCAGGCCATCGTGGTGGGAAGCCCGCGTATGATCACTAGAGTTGATTTCACAAGTTTGTCGCCTGTAATTTTTGATAGGTGCGTTATACCAATTTCGACATCTGTTAAAAATCTTGGTTTGCACATGGATAGCATCCTTGACTGGCGGACTCAGATTTCAGTTGTCAGCCAGAAAGTATTTGGGACTCTGCGCTCACTGTATCGACTCAAGAATTTTCTTCCATCAAAAACCAAAGCAATGCTTGTGCAAACTTTAATCTTCCCTATAATTGACTATGGTGACGTATGTTATCTCAACCTGAATGCAGATCTACTCAACAAACTTGACCGTCTTCTCAATTATTGCATTCGGTTCGTTTTTAATCTGGGCAAGTTTGAACATATTTCTAAATTTCGCAAGGAATTGAAATGGTTGCCGATTCGGCAGCGACGAAATTTGCGTACCTTGTCGACTTTATACTCCTTTCTCCACTCTCCTAATAGTCCGTCATATCTGGTACCTTACTTTCAATATCTCTGTTCCAATCATGACAAGAACTTGCGATCTACTAATAACCTTCTTCTTCTCTGTCCATCTCACACTTCTAGTCTAGTACATTCTTCTTTTAATATCCAATCCATCCTCCTGTGGAATGCACTCCCTCTCGAAATTAGGATGTCAACAAATCGTGCCACGTTCAAATTTAGAGTCCGCCAGCTGTTTTATAGTGAATTGTTGGAAGCTTCTCAGTAGTACTTTATCTACCGTTAGTAGTCTATCTATTTAAATATTTATTTTTATCTGTATGCATTTATATATTTATATATATTTATATGTATTTATATGTATTTCAGGAGGGTACCGGATGTACCGGAGAATCCCTCTCTGAGCATTGTCGCTCAGACTGCCCCATCGTATCTGGGGGGGGGCAAAATTCCCAACGGCGACGCGCTTTGCCACACGTCACGTTTTGTCTCCCCTTCCAACAGAGGCAAAAAGAGGGCTAGGGAATGCCTATTTGCAACGGTGAATGTTTGTGGAGGAGTGGATAGTAAGATCGATGAATTGTGTGATATGATGGATGTAAGGAAAATTTATATACTAGGAGTGAGTGAAACGAAGAAGAAAGGTTGCTCAACAACTACTCATGGCCAGTATCATGCATACTGGTCTGGAGTTGTTGAGCCTGAAAGAGCTAGCCGAGGAGTTGGAATGATTCTGTCGGATAGGATGAATGAGTGTCTGAAAGAATATGAAAATGTCAACTCCAGGCTTCTTTGGATGCGATTAAAACTTGGCTTAATGAAAGTCTTTGTTGTGTGTGTTTATGCTCCGGACATGTCCAAGCTATTGAATGTCAGAGAAGAATTCTGGGATAAGGTTAGAGATGTGCTTGCTAGGTGTGAGAATAATGAAAGGATAATTATGTTAGGTGACTTTAATGGATGGGTGGGTGTGTCTCGTGATGGATGTGAAAGGGTTCTAGGGCGATTTGGTGACGAGAGAGTGAATGAAAATGGTGAGAGTTTGCTGGAGGTTTGTATGGAGAGAAAGCTTGTGGTGACAAACACTTTGTTTAGTCACAAGTTGATTCATATGTATACATGGCAAAGGCAGACAGAAAGGAGTATGATAGATTTTGTTGTGGTAGATGAACGTTTAAAAGGAAAAGTGAAAGATACTAGAGTGTATCGAGGCTTAAATGTGGGTACTGACCATTTTTTGGTAGTTAGCCGCATAGCGGGACTAACCACTAAATGGCGCCATCGCCCTCGCATACACTCAGCTGCCATTGATAGAGTGAAAGTTGAACGATTTGAAGTAGAGGATGTACGTAGTCAGTATCAAGAGGCGTTGGAAGAAAGGTTTAAAGAATTGTTTGAGGAAGATGATTGCGAGATAGAAGCATTTTGGAAAGAGTTTAAGAATGGAGTAATAGAGACAGCTATACAAGTATGTGGCGTAAGCAAGAGGAAGCATGTTAAAAAGATTTGTAATGAATGGTGGGATCAGGAAGTAAGTGGTGTGGTCGCGGAAAAGCGCAAAGCATGGATGGACTTGCTGGCCATAAGAGCCAACAAAAGGGTACAAGGTAGTGTGACTGACAATGAAAGGATAGTGAAAGAAAAGTATGTCAGGTTGAAACATAAAGTAAAAGAGACAGTGAGAAGAAAGAAAGAAGAATGTAAGGATAAATTTGATAGAAAGTTTTCTCAGCATTTTCGGGCCAATATCAAATTATTCTGGCACTTGGTTAGAACAGCCCGAGGCAAAGCAGGTGACTCAAAAGTTGGTGTGATAAGGGATGTAAATGGAAATATTATAAGAGAGCATGGGGAAGTTTTGGATCAGTGGAAGGTGTATTTTGAGAATTTATTTAAACGAGGAGAAAGTGACACTAGGAATATAGTAGCAAATGAGGAAGATAATTGTGCAAGTAATATAAGTATGGAAGAGATACGGTATGCAATGAATAGTTTGAAAGCGGGTAAAGCTGCGGGATGTGACAGAATATCTGCTGAAATGCTCAAGGTAGGCGAAGGCGTCACCGCAAGCCTGCTGTACCTACTATTCAATAAATGTTGGCGATCCGGTCGTGTACCAGGTGACTGGAACAAGGCCGTAATTGTGCCACTGTACAAGGGAAAAGGGTCACAGCAGGAATGCAAAAATTATCGCGGTATAAGCCTCCTGAGTGTTGTTGGCAAATTGTATGCAAAGATACTGATTGAAAAGTTGATCTCTGAAACGAATAGTAAAATTTGGGATGTGCAATCGGGATTCAGAAAGGGAATGGGATGTACGGATCAAGTCTTTTCCTTAAGGTGCATTTCAGAGAAAACCTTAAGTAAACACCAGAAGGTTTTCTGCGCCTTTATTGACCTGGAAAAGGCTTACGATCGAGTGGCGAGGGATGAACTTTGGTCAACACTTTCTGTGTATGGAGTGAGCAGCAGTCTGATACGGGCACTTGAATCCTTATATAGGGATTCAAGTGCCTGTGTCAGAATAAACGGGGCCTACACGGACTGGTTTAACATTGATCGTAGTGTTAGACAGGGATGTGTAGCGTCGCCTTGGCTGTTCAATCTATTCATGGACAGTTGTTTGACCGATCTGAAAGGGTCTGAATGTGGATTAAGAATGGGTGAATCTGTGTTTAAGACCCTGCTATACGCTGACGATCAGGTTCTTTTTGCGTCGTCAGCGTCTGATTTACAGCAGATGGTCACCGTAATGAATGATGCGTATAAGAAGAAGGGCATGAAAGTGAATGTAAGCAAGACTAAGGTCATGGTCATAGAGAGGGAAGACAGTATAACCGAATATAACATAATGATAGGAGATGAAAAAGTGGAACAAGTGAATGAGTTTGTGTATTTAGGGTCTTTGTTTACGAGAGATGGGAAATGTGAGGGAGATGTTGAAAGGAGAGTGAAAGCAGGAAATAGTGTGAATGGCGCCTTACGTTCCATCATCAGTAGCGAAATTATCCCAAGCAAGGCTCGTCTTGCTGTACTGCAGGGAGTTTTGGCGCCAACACTGATGTATGGTAGCGAATCATGGGTATGGCAGACGAAGAATGAAAGTAGAATCAATGTTGTGGAGATGAGAGCTTTAAGGAGTATGTGCGGAATAAGTTTGAAAGATAAAGTGCGTAACAGTGTGATACGGGAAAAGTGTGGTCTAAAAGAAGATGTAGTGACAAAGATTGAAAAAGGAATGTTACGTTGGTTTGGACATCTGGAGCGGATGGATGAAAGAAGAAATACGAAAGGAGTGTATCGTGCGAGAATAAATGGAAATGTCGGTAGGGGACGCCCTAGGCGGACGTACGCCGACCAAATAGGTGATCTACTAATAAAGGGCAAAATAAAAAGTACCTATAACCGACGCGCGTGCATGACGAGGTTAATGAATGTCGATGAAGTGAAAGAGGTATGTTTCAACCGAAGCATGTGGCGTTCCATAGTCTCTGCCTACCCCAATGGGAGACAGAGCGTGACGTTATAGATAGATAGATAGATAGATAGATGTATTTATGTATATATACATATGTATGTATTTATATATGTATACATTTATGTATATATTTATGCGTATGTATGGATCTTGTATGTATTTATAGTATGTATTATACCGTGTATTCTATTTTATTTTACTCTCTTTGCGTAAGTACACACCTGCCATGACCATCTCTGCATCACCCAAAGGTTGACTGGGAGAAAATGCCTATAGGCATTAAGTCCGCCTTGTGCAATGTATTTTGCAGGAAGTTTTAAATAAAATAAAAATAAATAAAATATGCATCCGGGCAATCGGGACGTGTTAAAACACTGAACATGCAATAAATGGATATTTTCATAATGAGGATCACAATTTGAACCCAGTACTGGACGTCGAAATAAAAACGTGAAACAATTATGTTCGAAAATTTGTAGTTGCGATAAATTGGCGATAGTAAGATTGCTTCTGTGATAAAGGCTAGTATGTATTGTTTTTTATTATAATACAAAAACTATTTGGTACGGCGCGATATGAAACTGCACTATCAATATTTTTGTTAATATTACAAAAATATTCATAGTGAAGTCGATAACTTAACTAGACAAGGTAACATTGTGTCAACTATATCGTTATTCGCTAGGTGCGAATATGTATGGAATGGCATACACCTTCGATATGTCACGTGGTCAACAAACAACGAGTAGTTTAATGAAAATTTACTTTAATAGTTCAGCATTTTTGCCAATGGTTAGCTAGAATAATCACGAATATACACAGACAAATCAAAGTGCATGATATTTAAAAGTCAATTGAATCACAAACGTTCCATGTAATAAGCCTTATTTAAAGAGAGCTTTAAATAAATGACAGCCAATAGTCGTTCCTACTTTATTTTCTTGTGCATTCAATTATTGATTGCACAAATAAATGTATTCGTTTGAAATTAAATGGGATGATTATTTATTTAGTTTCTCAAAATTTCTCAGCTAGTGTATTATATCGGCTTGACTTCTGATATAGAATCACTAGTCTATTTGCCTTAAAATAAAATAGAATGAAAATTAAATTGAATAGAAAAGTAATGCATTTATTGAATTAATATTAAATTATTTCACTTGTTAAAAACTTGTGTTATACATACATAATTAAAAATGTGAAAGTGTATTTGTTTGTTTGTACTTCTTTCAAGTCACAATAAACAGAGCGATATTGTGTGTTGAGTGTAGCGGTAGTCAGGAGGCTGGGTAATGACATAGCCTACTACCGGCAACAACTAACTCCCATGTGGCTCGAGCTGTAGACGATGTCTAGAAATTCATACTAAATATGTATATTATCTCCATAACATACGTTAAAGAGGTAGTATACATAAATATATAAAAAACATATTAAAATTAAAAACATATTGTTTATATTACTTATCTGAATTATCTACAATTCGATGTACGATATACGATGTACAACATCCCCTAGTCCTAAACTAAACAGAGCTTATACTACGGGTACTAGACAATGGATTTACATACATACATATATATATGATGAAAAAGCTCACACTTTAATGAAACGGGTATTACGCATTTTTGTTGTAGCCGCCAGCGTAAACTCCGTAACTGTAGAACAAAAACCCGGTAAAGACAGTTTCCATTATCCCAGCGTTCTTCAGCAGTTACAAACCTTTTTTAAGGATGGCAGTTGTAAATTATCTGTCGAGTTCCTAACGAGGGGTTTAACCCGAAGTATATGTGTTGTCATGCTCAGTTTATTGCATTTTACTCATTATCATCTTTCCAGTGCGAGCTTTTACGATTTTTAGGGCGGAACAAGAGCACAACCGGCACTTTTGAGGAGTAAGAAAGAGGTTTGAGGGAAAGGCATGGAATTTAAATTGTTCCCGTTTTATGTTAATTAATCTGATTCTAGGCGGTACTCGATAACCGATTAATTAACTTTGAAGTTAATTGTTACACATTGTTACAACAATTTCTTGTCAATTTATAAGGTCTGTGTAGATTAGGCGAAATTGAGATGAAAATGTCGGTCAAATTACTGTTTTATATAAGCAAAATTGGACTCAAAACATAGACTTACAATTAGATATTTGTAAGTCAAATTTTCTATTAGCTTCTCAAAAGATTGTTTTTTTTTATGTGTACAAATTTGCACACGAATTTTAGCTCTGTAGTTTGTAATGTTAGCCCTAAGTTGTGATAGCTTTTACACCGTCCGTCATAATAATACATAATATACTTAATCAGACCTAGACTTAAAGCATTATTAGTGAAAAACTTGCTATAGTAGTACTGAGTATTGAGGTTTAGGCATAAGAAATCTACATAAACAAAGCTATACTAAATATAACTTGCTTACTCAAAACTTCGCATATATTTTTCTCATTATTTTACAAACATAAACCTTATCACAAACAACCAAACTACCCTTACGACGAATTATGTGAGAAGCAATTCCGAAATAAACTTAAACAGACCACTAAATTTGAGTCCAAAGCTGGGCTAAATTCAAGCCTTAGCTCTCGATGCGGTGCAATGCAAATCAGTCTTGACCAGCACTGAAGTAGCCGCTTGAATGTATGAGACAATCGTGTATGCACAGCTGAGGGTAAAACACGTGGGTTAGTTTGTGCTTAGATTTGAGAGCGTACTTGTGGTACTAAGAAGATGGATGAAAAATGATTTCATGTAGCAGAGATGAAAATGTTGCGATGGATGTGTGGAGTTACGAGAATGGATACGATAAGGAATGAATACTTTATAGATAGTCTGAAAGTGGCGCTATAGACAAGAATTGAAAGGAAGTCGTTTGGCTTGATATAGACATATTATGCAAAGAGTTTATATGTATGTAACTAAGCAAGTCATAAATGTTATGGTAGAGAAATGGAAAGGCAGAGAGAGGCCAATGCAAACGTGGATGGACTGTATCAGGATGGATATGAAAGAGAAAGGGGTAAATGATCAGATGAAGGGCGACAGAGAAACATGGAAGCGAACGACGTACTGCGCCGACCCCAAATATATTGGGACCCGGGCAAGAAGATAATGACTTGTGGTATATTATCCTCACCGCAGACTTATGATTTCAAGTAAGACAACTATAAAATAACTATATTCCATAATCTACACTCAGGAGTCCTCAACTACGTCAGTTCTGTTTTCATGATTTTTCTGCCATACCCAACATTCACTTCGATACATCAACGTGGGCACCAGCACTGCGATGTGAGACAACTATCAAACAACTATATTCCATGCTCTGGAGTTGACTCCTGAGTATAGATTATATAATTATGTTACAGGACCTTACACAAGTTGTTACTTAGTATAGGCTCTGTCTCCTTACCATAATTTCTGTACAACCTGATTCTAATACGTGTATGTTAGGGAGAAATAAATATAATTTATATTATTATGTTTCCCTTTATTATGTTATACTAGTATTATAAAACTGAATAGATTGCTTTGTGTGGTGGACCGCGGTAATATCAGGAACTATGGGTCTATTAGAATACTTATTTTTGTGTAGGATAGCCCAATTATTAAATAAGGCTATACATATAGCATCACGCTATGAGCCACGATGCGGAGCAGAAGTGTTAAATAACGCGGGTGCAATCGTGGGCGCAGCTAGTATTGCATAATTTTAATCGACTTCAAAAAGAAAGTTCTTTAAATTTATTTTAACTTTACGTTATTTCATTTCATGTGCTACATACAGCCTTTGACAGTTCACTGCTGGAGTTAAGCCTTACCCAATTTGCTTTGGAGTAGGAGCATTTGGCCTTTTGTTTTTGTTAACCTTCGGCATACAACGTAGGGCATTTTTAACCCTGCTCGAGAAAAATAAGTCGAGTTATGAGTAATGACCAGTTGGCGTAGCGGGAGTGTAAGCGACTGCTATGCTGAAGGTAGCGGGTTCGATTCCCGCTCAAGTCAAACATTTGGGTGCGTGAACATAGATGTTTGTCTTGGTCTGGCTGTTTCTATGTATGATATGTATGTATTTACAAAAAAAAGTATATATGTATGTTTATCCATTATCTAGTACCCTCAGTACAAGCTCTGCTTAGTAGCAGTAGTAGACTAGATGGTGTTGTGTGCATGTGGTAGAATATTATATATTATTATTATTAATAACCAGTAGCTGGGCGTTAAATGTTGCCGCATCGACTCATGGCTTCGGATCAGCGCTGCGCGAATTGTGCTCGTTTGTGCACTTCCGTAAAGCGATTCCTGGGTGTTTTTAACCCCACTTTGCATGGGACGGTGCTGAAAAGGTTTATATGGATTCTTATGTTTTGTTTGTTATTTTCAATATGATTTTGATTATATTTACGTAGTTTATTTTCTTATACAGACATAGTTTAATTAAGATGGTAAATAGGATACGAGATGATATTGCGGCGGTTTTACTTAAAGAACAACTATCATATAATAATCGACAAAGACAAGATGGATTATCTTGTCCTGTCTATCACGTTTCTTGAGATATCAGAAGACTTTTTTAATGAAGACCCAACCAGCAAAAACTAGGCTTACAACTATCTCAAGACTACTGTTTTTTGCTCTTACATCACTCCTATATCATTATATAGGAGTGATGGCCCAAAACCAGGCTTATATCATTATATAAGCCTGGTTTTGGGCACCAATTATAAGCGAATTTAGTTTAATATCGTTCTAATATCAATCTAATTGAATGCTGTTTGCACTTACTGAAATCTAGCCAAATTTAATTTAAGCCGACTTAGGCTAATATTGCTTTTACGTAAGTATCTTGTCAACCTGCATAGGCTTATATTGCTCTAAGATTAGAATTTTACGTCAGATCCAACTTAAAAGTTCGTGTGAGTGTTAGTTTACAATTAAATTAGTTTGAAATTAAATGTAAACAAATTAAAGTTGCGTAAAGTTAATGTTTATACTAAATTGCCGTTATTATAAAGTGCGTGTATTTAAGTTTTACGGTAAGTAATCGTATTGGAATTTATTATTTACTGTTAATTAGACCTCGTTTTACGCTTTAAAAAATCATGCGCCTTGTTAAATATGGTATTTCATGCTCTCGTTTAATTATTTTATTTGTTAATTTGTATTGATAGTGTCGCCATTAGTATAGCTGCATTTTACAAGCGCACTATTAGACTAATGTAAGATCGTTTACTCTAATTTTAGCATTCGGTATAAGTACAAAAATTCTGGAATTGATTTGATTTGAATGGAATTGAAAATTCCATATTGGAATAAATTAGGGTTCCTCGCAATTTTACATAAAACCTTAAATCAACAGAGAGAAAAAAAAGAACTTAATCTTAAGGCTATAGGGACACGAAGTCGGCGCGCGCGGCCATTATTACTATTAAATTTAATTTTTTTAAATTAAACATGGCCAGAAAAATTACTCTTAAAACTATTAAAATTAGTTATTCCCAAAATCGATCTAAAATCAAACGCTCTTATATGGGTCTTGTCTTTTGTATTGTAAGTATGTTGATCCAAAATTACTCTAATATCATACTTATCCAGTGCTATTGATCTTAGATTAGTTTCAAATAAGATCAGAAATGCACGTACTCACAGTGCTCTTATGCTATGTTGATATTAGTCTGACATCTTACAATAGCATTTAGCAAGTCTAATATAAAATCAAACGAGCTCAGAAAACACACATATAAGATCCAGATTTTCTCAAGTGCAACTCGTCTTAGTAAATGCTCTTAAATACATATATGAGACTTGGTTATAAGATTGAGCGTTCTTGAGGACATACCGGATTGTCTAAAAGTAATATAGGATCGATGGTATGTTCTAAAACAAATAGAAGAGCGCTTTAAGCCTCCTAACTCTTAGAAAGTGCGAGTTCTGAGACTGTTTTGCTGGTTGGAGAGGTTACAGATCCGCTACGAAAGCTACCAAGGAAATTGCAAACATGTTATTTTTGTCCAAGAAATAAAGAAAGGAAGGAATTGAACCGTTGTTTCAACTGTAATTGTAAGGAACACGCAAATCTGATGAGCAAAAATTATACTGATTTAGATAACGAATGAATTCACTAGACTATACAATCTTCATTATTTCTTTATTTTTTTATAATGTTCAATATGTCTTGTTTTATATTACATACATACATACATAGTCTCACACCTGTTTCCCGGGGGGGTAGGCAGAGACTACGGAACGCCATTTGCAACGATCCTGACATATCTCTCTTGCTTCATTCACTCCCATCAGATTCCTCATGCATGCTCTTCTGTTCAGGGTAGTTCTAACCTGTCCTGTTTTTAGGATGTCTCCAATCTGGTTAGAGAACGTCCGCCTAGGTCTTCCCCTTCGTCCTGTCCCTTTCACACTTGCCTTATATATCTGTTTGGTCAGTCTTTCTTCATCCATCCTCTCCACGTGCCCAAACCATCTTAGCATACCTTTCTTGATGCTTGTCACTACATCTTCTTTTACCCCAGAGAGAGAAGAGAAGAGAGTGGTCTCTTATCACACAATTCTTTACTCTGTCAGTCAAAGAAACACCACACATACTTCTCAGTGCTCTCATTTCTGCAGCATTTATTCTCCTTTCATGACTCTTCTGCCATACCCAACTATCACTACCATACATAAGAGTAGGTACTAACACCCCTCTATGCACAGCCAAACGTGCCTTTTTGGACACGTTTTGGCTATTCATAAACGCCTTCAGAGCTCCATTCTCTCTATTACCTGCATTAACTCTTATTTCAATGTCTTCTACATTCTTACCATCTCTTGTAAACAGCGTACCTAAGTATACAAACTCATTCACTTGCTCCACTCGCTGTCCATCGATCATTACATTACAAGCCGTAACGCATTCCACCTTTTCAAAAACCGTTATTTTCGTTTCAGTTACATTGACTTTCATTCCTTTCCTCTCTAACGCACCATGTAGATTGTTACCATCTCCTGCAACTCCTCCTCCGTTTAACATTATTGGCTCAGATTGCAAGTTCCTATAAATATAAAAGGCAATGCAATTTTTTTAGGTTTCAGAAAAATTCGTTGCATTTTAAGAGTACTTTTGCATTTTGTATTTGTTTTTTTATGACTAAAGTTTATTTTCTAAATTATGTTGAGTTCTGATCAACACTTTGTGTGACCAACTAATTTTTGTTTCACGACTGAGTATACTTTGTGTCCGTTGATTGTATGTTCGGCAAGTTCTCCGCGATACAGGATTTATTCCAAATGCGGAAGATTTCTTATAAAAAGAGAAGTGAAATATGATGAAGACCTTTCCGTACTATTCACAAATTCAAGCAATTCTCCCTTTCTTTTGCCCATGAATTCTGAATTCCTATAAACATAACGAATTTGAGTTCCTAATTCAATATCACCCCCGAATAACCAGATAGCAGTTCGTCAATCCATTAACCTCCCACATGACCAGATTTGTCAACGTTCGTCACAAACAATGACTAGTAATGTGCGGGGGCGGAGAGAATTTGAATGAGTCAATTATTTGCTGAATGGCGTCTGTCAAGTGTCATTAGCGCGTTTGTTTGTATGATCGACGCGTGTGTCTGATCACTGATTGATGAATGTATTCTATGTTACTGTTTGGTGAAAATGTAGAGCTAAGGTTTATTATATTGGAGTTAATGAACTTATTGTTTTCGTTGCAGTGACGGATTTAGAATTTAAAGTGTCACTATGGGATAGTGATACTTTATATTCTAAATCCGTCACTGCAAGGGAAATCAAAATTTCATTGACTTGTGTTCATTCTTTTGTGGCAGCAAGGTGGCAGACTATCGGACAGTTCAATTGATGGTGACCGTCATACATTATTATATACTGCACATTCGCATGTTACTACTTGGCGGCAGAATAATGGATACTGCGGTGGAAACTATCCATTTCATTCCTCGGCTGTTGTTAGAGGCGACTAAGCAAAAAACATGAAACATATAATATCTTTGGGATGAGACGGACACTGTGCCATCGAACCCTGTATCAACCCGTTTGTCTAGCCTGCTATAGTAGGCCAAATCTTTCAATGAACTTACAATGCTATTGTGACGCAAATTAGCGGGAGCCCACGTCTAGCACTGCACTGCGAAAGGCTGTGTCATTATAATCTATTTCGTGTAGAGTTTTGATATCAATGGGAAAGCATTATTGGTAGTACTTAATCCATACTTTATTAGTATTATCATTTGGTGTCAGATTTCCGGACATCAAACATTCTAAGATATCGAAGCAGTTCAAATAGGCAGGCTGTGGTTCCGTAGCACAAAGCGTTTACTTGAGCGCAAGCAAGTTACTGTGACAAGATACGGTGACACTATTCCATTCACGAGAAACCGATCGGGTCGGAAGTATGCTGCGTCTCTTCTTACATTGTTTCCGATTAAAATAAGTCTAAAATGGAGTACATGAAATGAAAATAATACCAGTAATAAAATTGTTGCTTGTTAAATTACTAATTAAAAGCCAAGGTAATATACAAATTCTGTGGGAATAAAAGCGTTATACTTGAGAATGTGATCATAATTATACCCAACGTATAAAGCCTTTATTACAAACTTCAATACATAAATAAAAATTAGCATTACATCTAGATTAGGTACAGCCAATTAGGGTTGTAGACGCAATATTCCAAACAACATAATACCTAAAAGGTTCTACACAGTTCTCAGAATATTAATATGTTTGCTAATGTGCCCGGAGTGGCTAGCAACACTGAGAATAATCCTGGATTATGTGGCAATTCAATTTCATCAATCGTAATACGTTTAATACTTGTGTCTGTGTGTTATGCGTTCGGACACCGCGGTGAAAATGTTTTGTCTGCCTTTACTTGTATGAGTGACTGTATATTTGTGTGTGTAAGTCTGGCAGTTATGAGTATGGGTAAGCGATTTTCTGTACGTCAGCGATTGTTCGAATGTGTTAGTGAGCTTAGATGAGGATACAGTCGTGTGTACTTATGTATATGTGTGTGTGAGTGGACGTCTTTGAAGTTATTGAGTGAGTGAATCATTAGGGGAAAGAGATGGAGTAACGGGGTGTGTAACGAAGATAAATTAATGAATGGTCGGATTATATTTATGGTTTCATACGCTATTCAACACTGGCTTATATAGATTTCCATTTAATACCTTCGTGGACAGATTTATAGTTAAAGCGTTAAGTAAACTGAATTATAAATAGCTTGCATTTGGTTTTAACAGATTTTATTTAATTTAATCAAACATAATTCGGCTTGTTAACATATTTTACAAAATAATTTAATAATATCTGAAATTGAGAGACCTGTATTGAGTATTTAAAATGTATTTTCACAATTGCGAAAACATTTTACAAGGCCGTAACATTCTGAATTTGTTTTTTGATTTAACTAGTCAGTTTACAACACATGGCTTAAAAAAGGATAGCCTAATACACAGCAACATAACCACCCACCAGTAGGACTTAGGCTGACCACACTTTAAGGTGCTATGGTGACCCAATATGAGGGAGCCCTTTATGTATAATTATGTAGGAAACATGATATAGTATTGTATTAAATACCTATCTAGAATCAAAACTAGATGGTGAAGTATTATGACTACACGAGTAACCCTTTGTTTGAAACAATAAAGTCACTGTTATGTTTACCTCAACCAATCCATTTAATAACCATCTCAATAGCTCTGTTTTTGAGTTTATCGAGTTCATCATACAGACAGACAGAGAGAACAGTGTACTTCATTCAGTAATATCTATAGATTCTATTATATTATGTTTTATTTCTTTTGCGCTTGAAGACGAGATCTTTGGCTAGTTCTTACAAAAAGCATAGGATCCTTCCACTACCGTGCATCTATATTCACAACATGTGCATATTTGTAAAAAAACATCCCAATCTATTTGTAAAATTTGGTGACGAAAACTCTAGGACTAGGCACAAAGATAGGCTACGACTACCGCAAATAAGATTAGAATTGCATAAAAAGAATGCTTATTGTATGGCCATTAAAATATTCAATCATCTGCCCAGTGGCTTGAAAGAATTACCTGTGACATTATTTAAGCGTAGGCTATTTGACATATTATTGGAAAAAATGTATTATGACATCCGTGAATATCTTAATGATAATTTGACATTTTAGTGAATAGACATCTATAATTTGCATACTAACGACATTAATATAATTTATAATATAATTTTTTATTTATTATCACAATGACATTTTGATGTTTGTAATAAATCCAGGGCAATTCAATACTGTAATTCTGCATGTGTAATACATTGATAATAATTATAATATCTTATATAATTCAGTTAATCTCATCTAATAATTTACTACTGTATAAAATTTGCACATCAAAGTACCTATGATAGAATATGCTGTACTCTATACTAACGACCAACTGTATCTACTTCTACCATGCTCTTGCAAATAAAAACACTTACTTACTTACTTACTTACAAATTAATAAGACTATTATAATTCAACTCGTTTCACCGCACTACTTATCCCGTTACTCAGTAAAATATAGTTTCTAGTTTTACCACGCATTTACGAAATATTCCTTGGAATAAGAGATTATCGCAGCTGAAAGCTTATTATGTGGGCATTATCATAGCTTTGCCCAAATAATTTCTCTGTGTTACGTAAGTTAAGATTCAAGAAGACATTATTTAATGGCT
The DNA here is from genome assembly GCA_944739405.2 of Euclidia mi. Taxonomy (NCBI): domain Eukaryota; kingdom Metazoa; phylum Arthropoda; class Insecta; order Lepidoptera; family Erebidae; genus Euclidia; species Euclidia mi. Next base: position 14,112,280 of record OX123183.2, on the reverse strand, counting down.
GTTTTCCCATTGAAAATGTGTTGTGCATTTTCTCTCTATGTTCTGTGTGTTGCGAGGCTCCGAAAGCTGAGCTACGAAACTATGTGACTGTGTGACTGTTTCATCTATATGAAACTGTGCTATGAATATGAGCCGCCATTAGGATGCTGTGTGAGGAAGATGCGTAGATCAAGGTACTAATTTCAGTGACAAACACGCAACTACAGTAGGCCTTTTGCTCTGCATATAACTATATTACTAGCAATCATCCACTATCGCCCGAGCAATATACTAGTTTCAGCCCGGGGCTTACTAGTCTGACGTCTCGGATTGACGGATAGACTGAATATAAGCGTTTACACAGTACACAGATCGACTGCTTTCTGATCTCAAAAATTCAAAGAAATAATTCCATGGTTTAGACTTGAGTCAATGAAATCAAGGGTAGGGAGTCATACCTATAACGACCGTTAAAGATCTTCGTGACACATAAGTTCGAAAAGTAAGTGGTGCGCGCTATTGGTTCATATCTGATCATTTCCGCATCGATCCATATAAAAAATATAGTTTAGTCGAATATAGAAATAATAATATAAAAAAAATATATTCAAATAAAGTTTCTATCAGTGCTACGCTTTTTTATCAGTGGTACCAATGAATATGAATGGTGGATATCAAACAGATATATAACAACAAAATACATCACATCTCTTGTACAAAAGCAGCCTGTGTACATTATTGAATATTAGATATTATACCATTAATATTTTATGCGGCGAAAGCAACCTTATTGAAGTATTTATCTTCGCATGGGATAGTAAATGTGTTAGTTAATTTCTTATCATGAAATATTTGAGTGTTGGGATTATGTAAGATTATTGTTGCGAGTAAAGTAATTCCTACAATTACTTTGTAGTATATTATGTTCTCTATTTCAGAATTGAAATTATGCTTTGGATGTGTGTAGAATAGGCTTACATTGAAATGAATATTTAGGATGTCTTTATGGTAATTTCATGAAGTGTATTCTTTCTTTTTCATCTGTGTGTGACCACCCAGAGGCCCCGACATGGTGTAATAATTCCCTTCTTGCAATAAGCACCGAGATAGGCAACTTTACGTGCACAACATAGTAACGGTGCAAACACGGTAGTGGTCTGATGTAAGTGCCACACGCAATCACCCATCCAAGTTGCGACCTGTGCCAGCGTTGTTTAACTTTCCGACCGTAATAACGAACGGCAAGCCAAGTGTCACTAAGTTTTATGCGAATTGTGTATGATGGTATTTCTATATAATTGATGTTGTGTTTCAAGATAACGTACGAACCATTAAATCGGCTTATCTTCTTTATATCGATTACATAACCACTAAAACTACATTCAATGTCACTTTAAACTCGATCACAATAACTTACTGTATCAGTTGATGCATAAGTAGTTGGATCTATGATAAAACGAGAAAACGTAGACATTCGCCCAAAAAACAAGTCTAGAGTATGTAGATTAAAATGCTTCAAACTTTCATGATTTTTAGGGTTCCGTACCTCAAGGTAAAAAAAGGAACCCTTATAAGATCACTTTCTTGTCCGTCTGTCTGTCTGTCTGTCTGTTTGTCTGTCTGTCTGTCCGTGTGTCACCACCGATTTTCTCAGGAACGGGTGGATCTAGCAAATTGAAATTTATACCAGATACTGAGGTCTATGGTTGCTATTAGGTGTATGAAAATCAGGGTCCTGGGTCAACCCAATGAAAAGATATGGTCAAAGTTAGATTTTTGCAAAAACTTGTAAGTACCAAAATTAACCTTAATTTTCAACTTTTTTCAATTTTCGGAATTTTTCCTTTACTTGTGCTGTAAGACCTTGGTTTTGACCAAAATTGACAATTCTAGGTCAACCGTAAGTACCCTATAGGTTTTGGGTCGAAAACCTATATTGTATTGCCCGTTGAACTAGAATCACGAAATTTGACCAAAAGCAGGGTCTTACAGCACAAATAAAGGAAAAATTACAAAAAATAAAAAAGTGGAAAATTTAAGGGTGTCCCCATACATACATAGTAGACTCCATTTAAGATAGTCCTCTAAGTAGTATGGGCGCTCATACAGATTTAGAGGACTAGCGTAATTCAACCTCAAATAAGGTAAAATGCGTACGGAACCCTCGGTGCGCTAGTCAGACTCGCACTTGCCCGAATTTTATTTCACATATGATATATTTATGCGATGTGTAAATAGTCTTATAATTTTAACAAAAATGTCGACACAAAGTACACTCAGGCTTTATACAACAATTTTGTAGATCACACAAATTAGTGTTGTTTTATGCGGAAATTGAAACCCACAACACTCGACGCAGTAGCAACTGCTTAAACATCTACGCTAAACATTTCGCCTTTTATCCCCGAAGACGTAGGCAGAGGTGAATTACACACTCACGCCATTTATATTTCGGTCCCAATGTTATAGGGAGCGAGCCTATTGCCATCTACCGGGAACATCATTAAGCGAGCGATATTTAATTTATTATGAACTCATAATTTCGAAAAGTCCGCGGTGGGAGCCCGGGGTGCCTAGGGATCGAACCCGAGACCATCGCCTCGGCAGTCCGTTACGTACACCACTGAGCTATCGCCGCAGCTACGCTACCTGAGCAGGAATAAACCTTTCCATTTATTTAACTGAAAAGAAAAGAGACATACATCATCAACAGTGAATCGTAGCTGATAGAACCAAGTCATAAATTTACAGCAGGCAAATCAGCAGATTGTACGTACAAATCGTGTTACTATTAATTATTATGTCCACATTGAAATGGATAATAGACCCGGCTAATGTTCATTAATGTTGCAAAACCTTTGTCCATAACGAAACCTGGTGAGCTAAATGTAATGTATGCAGTTTTAACTGATGTGTCGTTGATATGGTATGAGTGCTGTTGTATTTGTGAGTTGTAGAGATGATTTTAACATAATCTGACTGATTTGAATTGAGGCAGTGATAGCCTAGTGGAGGTATCAACAGACTGCTTTGCAGAGGGTATCGGGCTCAAATCTAAGGCCACCACAGATTTTCCGGAGTTTTGTGTGCGTATTGAATTATTAATTATCGCTTGCCCGTGCCTCGGAGAGTACGTTAAGTCGTCCCGGCTACCATGAAGATCTTTGACAGTCATAGGGCGTCAGTACCTCTGAATGAACTGACACTAGCCTAAACCATGGAATATCATTATCCCTTTGGGTTGCGGAGGTCAGACAAATAGTCACTCCGTGCTAAGATAACGCTAGGACGATGATTGACTGATTTGAATCTTGTTTTGAAGAGCCGTTGTGGTCATGAGACCCCCGCATTGATTTTTTTTATGTAATGAGCGGCAAACAAGCATGGACACAAGCAACACTAGAGAAGTCATAAGTTCGGTGCCGCCCTATGGATTGTGAAAAAGAATTCGAGGAGGAGTAACAGAAGGTATAGGGAATGGGGCCTCCAGCACTTAAGGTAGTATTTAGTTAATATTTTAAATTATAGTAGGACTAGTCGCTTAGTTACAATTTCTGCGAAATAATGCTATTCGGGTATAGTCCATCATTCCTGTCATATGCATTTGACCACTTATCCTCTTGCAAATGATTTGTGAAATACGCATTGACTCGATTTATGTGTTTTCGTATCAGAATTGTAGGAAATGTGTTAAGGCAAACTAACAGCCAAACATACCTACAGCTAATTTATAAACATCGGCTCAGGGTAATATTATTTGTAAGTTTATGGTAAGCTTTATAGTAGGGGAGCCTACGATGCTAAATTGGGATTTACTCGAGCGTCATGGAGACCTATTGGGTTGCAAAGCTTAGATGATAAAAAGATAAAAATGTTAATAATGTATATTTTTCATCGGTGGCGAGAGCGGCTATAGAAATTCAAAATTTTTTAATAGAGCTATTGCCTTAATCCCTCCAGATAATCGTCAGATTATGAGAAGGCACGTCTAGGACGTTAGGATAAAGCATATACATGTATCTTAATTTGACGCGCTTGAGTATTTCAAAACGGCGAATTCACTCATTCACATTTGCAACTTTCTAATAATGGCCACGAGTTTGCGTGACACCTAAATTGTCAGATTATTCGTGAGCCTATTTTTAGGTTTACTTAACATCCCCTTAGAAAATCTGACACGTACGATTAATTTTCTTTTTTTTACATTTTGAAATCTTACCTCCACTATGCAAACGATCAGATTAACATTCCTACTTTATTAAAATTACGTAGGACATGGATGCTATCAATATCTGACGCGCTCGAGTAAATCCCGAACTCCCTGCTTGGGCTCCCCTACTATTAGAAATATATTATGTGCACATTATGATCAGGTCGAAAAAACAGTGGCCACTTATCGCGTTCTATCATATAAAAATAATTAACCCTCTGCCACTGAGATGCCATTTATGTAAATATTCTGCTGAGGAGTAGTCCAAGAGACGTGTAAATAAAATACAATTAACGTGTCGCAAGTATTATAAATTCAATAATGAAACAATATGTATTTATGTATAGACATGTACTTTAACTATTAAATATTAAAAATTGAAAAAAACACAAATTTAAGAATAAAGAACTATATTTGAATCACATTGTGAGGTCAAGGTATTTTCGGACAGAACTGTTATTAAAATTTGATAAAATCATTAAAATCAATAAACTCAAAAAATATACTTATTAATACTTTCTAGCAAAATGGCCACACGACTGGTCACATTCCGTGTTCATAACATTGCATAAGAAGGGATCGACAAAGAAGTGTAGCAACTATAGGCTGATTGCGTTAATATCTCACGCCAGCAAAGTTCTACTGCATATTATTAATAACAGACTGCTCACTTTTCTGTCAGGTGAAATATCTCCCGAGCAGGCAGGATTCGTCAAAGGTCGCGGAAAAAGAGAGCAAATCCTAACACTCCGACAAGTAATAGAGAAAGCAAGAGAATTTAACACCCCACTCTATATATGTTTCGTTGACTTTCGCAAGGCCTTCGGCACAGTGAAGTGGCAGAAACTTTGGGACGTGCTTATACTTATGGGAGTCCCCAATCATTTGATACGTCTCATACGAGCGCTTTACGTGGATGGAACGGCGACTATTCGGATCGACGGTGTGCACTCTAAAGTCTTCAAAACACAGGCCGGAGTAAGACAGGGAAGTATTCTCTTGCCCCTTTTATTTAACATCTACGCAGAGTACATCATGCGCATTGTACTGAACCAGTGGGATAAAGGAGTCTCTATTGGGGGCCGGAAAATATCCAACCTTAGATACGCTGATGACACAACACTTCTTGCCCAGTCAAAAGATGACATGGAGGAACTGCTGACACGCCTAGAGACCACAAGCCTCTCCTTCGGACTCGCGATAAACAGGGACAAGACCAAAATGATGATAGTGGACCGAGCTGAACTGAACAAACCAGAAATACTCTCGATTGGCAACTGTCAAGTCGTCCAGAGCTACGTCTACCTTAGTTCCACTATCACAAACACTGGAGGATGTGAAAACGAGATAAGAAGGAGATGTGCCATAACAAGAACTGCTGTGGGCAAGCTTGAAAAGATTTGGAAAAATCGCAACATCACCAACGCTACCACTACTAGACGCACCTGTCTAATGAGAAGTCTCGTATTCCCAATCTTCCTCTATGGCGCAGAAACGTGGACAATGAGGCTGAATGATCGCCGAAAAATTGATGCGCTAGAGATGTGGTGTTGGAGACGACTTCTACGGATACCTTGGACCGCGCGGCGTACTAACGTGTCCATACTTAAACAGTTAAAAATTCAGAACAGATTATCGTCGACTGTGCAAATGCGAATCCTCAAGTATTTTGGACACGTATCACGAAATGAGAACTCCATGGAGCGACTGGTTATTCAAGGCTTATTGGAAGGCAAACGCTCTCGCGGGCGATCACCTACGCGCTGGACTGATCTAATTAAATCTGTCACTCAGAGTTCCGTTGCAGAGTGCTCACGCAATGCAAAGAACCGTAACAGATGGAGAAACATCGTAAAGGCTTCAGAAGCCAAGGAGAAAGCTGATGACGACCCAAAACCCGCATGACAACTCACTCATGACATTCATCACGGAGCCACGACCACTCTGTCAAGAGTGTACGACTGAAGAGAGAGAATACTTTCTTCTGGCTTCAAACTAAACAGAAAAAAATAAAACTAAAAAATCCTTAGAGCATTTTTCTTTTGATTCAGTCTCAAAAATTAGTCTTGCAATCAGTGCAAATTTGAGCGGCGCATTATAAACAATTTGGTTTTATGTAGACAAAACATGTAAATCTTGTTTGGGGCTCCAATTTACTTCAACATATGTGGCATAACTTTCTTGCCGATGATGTGACAGGGTTACTTGGTGGTGGAGAAGGTGGTAAGTCTTGTCCCAAAATACGGCAAACTGTCAAACACAAGCAGCCTATCATTGTAGACTCGTTCTTTTAGAACTGGCCGCACTAATTCTCTTGCAAGGTACATAAGAAAATCAGCTCGTTTCAATTTGACTGATACTCTCCATAAAGCATATAAGCATTTATACCAGCTATATCCAATAAACGATTAAAATAGTCTATGGAAACGTCATAGACGACATCCCTGAACTGTGTGTCATTGTTATCGTCTAGCCACCCCAGTATATTATGGTCGTCAACAGCCTTTCTTTTTCATAAAAAGACAATGTGGTTGTTGTCCATCTAAATCAATGAAACATACCTAATGTACATCATTTAAAGATAATAATTATATCATTATTTTACTGACGAGTAGTCTGCAAGACACTAAGAAAATAATTATTTTACTGACGTCACGTCCGTAAGACAGTAGGAGAATATAATTATTTTACTGACAATACGTCTATAAGACACATCACATATTACTGACCTTACGTATTACGGACACTTCGCTGCTGTAACTCGGCACATGCGAATGCTGCGACTGCCGTCAGCGCACCGCCGGGCGGGGGATGCCGGTGCATGAAGCTTTTGAGCAACGCGGGAAGATCCTCGTGAATTTGGCGACACAGCGATCGAAAGCTTTTTTTGAGGTGTCTGGCAGACGTAACCTCAGCCGCAGAGGGTTAAAAGACGTAATATTTAGAATTACGAATGTTACGTCCAACAGCCAATCTCTTAAAATATTAGATATGAGTATATTATCTGTGTTAACATAAAACAATACAAATAGTACATTACCAGTCACTTTATATTAACAGTAGACTCAACGAAACTGATGATGGTAGTTTATTCAAACCGAACTCGAGTTACCATTCGTTCTCCTAGCGCCTGCAGACTACGAAAGCTGATCACTGTAAGCAAACGAATGCATAATATATATACTTTTATACCTACCACAATACATGAAAAACGAAACAAAAACATAGATCAGATTTTCAACCTATAAGTATAACAACTTTGCCTTTAAATAACGTCAAACATAACTACATATAGGGTAACAAAACATTTAAATGGAAGTCGGCAAATAAAACAAACAATTTTAGTCACGGAAATCACGAGGGTTCAGCAAAACGATATCAGCATCCAATCGCAAACGCCGTATTTTTCGATAAATAAATATCACATAGGGTGACTGGCACAGTTGGTGTCCGGTAAAAAGTATTTTGCAATTTTTTGTGACATTTTTGTTAAATGTAGCAAGCACGTTTTTTACGGTGTTGCGTAGTGCGGTAGTATATAGTCGTTCTGTTGCAAATTTTTATGATGAGATATTTTACTGACGATGGATATTTCATATAAGAATTCGATTGATATTGTACTGACTATACAACAGATTATGGCATACTCTTCAAAGTCCCTAATAAAATGATAAAAAAGTCAGCAAAACGATGCATTACTTGGTACTCGTTTACTTCAGATACTCGCATTTTATCCAGATCTCAAAACCCTACGAACTTAAGCATTATTCCTACATAAATAAATAATTGATTAAATACATAAGTTGTGGAAAATGACTCACTTTAGAGTTCTAACTCCGCTAACGACTGTCATAAATTTAAATGAGAAGCAAGTCCATCAGCTCCAAGTGCTGGAGCTGATGGACTTGCTTCTCATTTAAATGCCCAAGCACGGAGCAAGCGATAATTTACAATATTATAGACATAGGTTTGTTTCATGATAATTTCATTCGTTAATATTCCAAATTCATTTGAATGCTCCTTGTTAAATTGTACACGAGTTTTAAATAGAATTTACCCTTTAGCCCGGCGAGAATGTGGTGGAAAAAAGGTACACGAAGTATGTGGCAGGGTAAATTTTACCCTTATGTATTAATGCATACAGTGATGTAATTATAGCCATATTATTTAAAAATGAAATTTTTATTATATTCTATACAATATTAAATAAAATATCATTGTATATTCTATAGCATATTTATTAATTTTACAGCAAACAGGAAAGAAGGAATTAACAATCAACAAAAATTAAGAACCTCAGAAACCATAACAAATCTTAAAATTTCTTCTTATTTTTTTAATAATTGCACGTTACTCGTTTACCATATAAGATTTTCTTATAAACATATTAAATCAACTATATTTAAATCAGTCGTAACAGTCTTTTTTTCAGTCTTGAACATTAGCTCAATAATTGCAAAAGAAAATCGCATGATCCTTACATATGGCTTTTCCACAACGCTTACAACCTTGTTAAGTCTTCCTGTCTTTCTTATAAGGACAGTCAGGACATCTGACAGCTCGTCCAGAAATATCTTTTGATGCTGACGTTCAGGGTTCACCAAGTTCAGAGGATATATCAGCATATTCATTTTATCTTTTCGCTGGCGTATATATTCGTAGACAAGCGACAAGCCCAAATTGCGAATAAAATTAGTCCATAGTTATATAAACATTCCAACATTGAGATTAGCTCATTGCTTCTTTCGCACTACCTTGCACCCCGTTAGCGTTCATTTATAATATTTTGAGCACTTGTACGTACATCAGGTGGTATTTGAACCATTTTTGACCATCTTTAGAAACTTAAAAATAACCTTATCCAGGCAATGGGCGACTTCTCATTTATGACACAGAATTTCATCATCAGGCTCACCCCTATTTTCATTTACACAACCGGTAGCCGGCAGCCTGCTCCGTTCCAGAACTAATTTCGTGGTTACTACAGTGATCAGCGTCAACTTCAGAATTAATTTCGTCAAAAGAATCATTCAACACTTTCTCTTACATAAATCTGGTTCGTTCTGTTACGATGCGACTTGAGAAAGCGTTTTTAAAAAACAGTTTTTAGATTTGAAGATGATTTATTTTGTCCTTGACAATTTAATACAATAATTACAATGGTGAGAATGATTTGGGACTACCGCGCACCGTGGAGGATAGGAACGGACTGATGAGGATTATGGTAGCGTCTATTACGATAACTAACAGGCATGCTGAGTAAGGGATTTAACTGTTAGGGATAGCAGGTCAGTGGTTAGAGTGGCCTGTAACAGCCCCCCGTTTAAGACTAAACTTACACCCTAAGGTGAAGTTTATGTTGAGATGCGGAGCCGAGGGAGTTCTTCAGGAGTGGTAAGTTCAATTTCGGTAGGAGAATTAGGATTGGTGATATTGAGTGATTGAGAGGGAAGAGTGCAACGGTTTACATAGTAGCATTTATACAATTTATAGCATAAAATAGAAATACAAGCTAAAACAAAATAGGATATGAATGGGACATAGTAATGTCCATAAGTTTGGACGCTTGGTTGTTCAATGATCTTCTCAAATTTTTGTTTTAATAAATCAAAATTTTCTTTATAATTAATTAAAGGTTGGAAACTTGTGTGTTTAATGTTTACTTCAGAATACTTAAGGTCTAGCAATTTTGGTATACTTATATTATTTAGTTTAATCGTATTGTAATCTAAATCTATATGTGTTAAATTTATTTTAATATTTTGTTTCGATGGTAACTGTGTGTTTTTACAGTAGCCAATACAGCCATCTGGAATATTAATTATACCTGTGCCATTTATATTTGTTTCGTAAACATGATCATATGAACAATCAAGTGTGAATTTTGTAATTTTTGACATAACAAATATATAATTACTAACGTACAGTTCTTGCCAGATTTCGATGTTACCTTTCACATATTTCGTTTCACATTCTTTGAGATACATAAACAGAGTTTTAGATACTATTTCGCTCTCACAAATAGGCTGAGCTACACTGGATAGAATATTTATCTTATCACAAATATAGTATTGGTTCATAGATTGACATTCTTTAGGGTTATTTACAAGACAATATTGATTCTTATCTCTAGAGAACCCTATGTGTGACGTAGTGGGAATAATAGTTATATAAGTATCATTATACTGTTGTATAGGTAAGGGTAATGTATTATACAAGTTAAATTCTAAAGGGTTAACTAATGGGATCTTAATAACAAAAATGATCTTATTCTCGGAATAGTATGAACTTATTCTAGACATTTGCATAAGTACATGGATGTTACTTATACTTAGGACAATAGGCAATTCCTTAGAGCTAGGTAATAAACAAAAGTTAGCAACTAAATCGTTATACAGTTCTTCAGGAGAACATTAACCCATTACATATATCTTCTAACTTAAAAGATGAGGTAAGTATACTATTCTCTAACATGGTTATAATCTCCATTATTTTAACCTTAATAGTTAAATTTTCAGATATATTAGTCAAATTCACAAGATTATCAGATAAGAAGTTGATAGCGCTATTCAAGGACTTTTCATTTTCAACGAGTTGATTAATTGTTTCATTAAATGCAGTAAGCGTTGAAGTTGTTAATAATATATTTTCTTTCATATAAGTAGCTAATTGTTTTTGATTATTGTTAAGTTCTTGAATTGCGTTATTATATTGAATAGCGTCGTCCTCGTCCATTGTGCCAAAGAGATGTTTCATAACGGTACCGACGCCGCCAAACCATGAGGATCGTTTTACTCTCTGAGTGAGCAGGTGAGAAATGGCATAAAAGTTTCTAGTCATATCAGTATATCTGACTCGGAGTGGTTGAATAATTTGATTACATACTGAAGTATCGAATACATTACTTTGAATACATATATTGTCAATCGAATGTAAAATATCATTTATATTATTGAGGTGAGGGCTAATAAAAGATACATCTATGGGTACCACTACACTTAAATGTCCATTAATTATTTTCACGGAACCAATCGGGTCGAAATAGATCTCTGGACCATTCTCTACTGGACGTATTATATCCGGAAAGCTCTTAGCAATGGTACTGTAAAAGATTACAACTATTATATTATACAATACTTAAGTTTCTATAATTAAGACTAAACTGATCTAGGACCTATATGAGCTAATTTTAGCTCGTCAAAGTGGTGTTTTACATGTTTCTTATTTATTAATAGGGATGCATTATTGTTGCCATGCAATTTAACTATCTTGAACGGGCCTTTCCAAACGGGAGATAATGCTTTGCCCATTCTCAAGTGGTTTTTTAAATAAACATAGTCACCTATTCTGTAGTTGACGGGACGTGTCTGACTATCATAGTAGTTCTTAGATCTTTCCTTTGATCTCTGGATGTTCTCAATAGCCTTTTGCTGCGAATACTGTAATCGCTGTTAAAGTATTCTCACATACTCAGGGTAAGTTGCGTCAACATTATTCTCATAAATTGAATTAGGTATATATGGCTTTTTTCCAAAAACAAGCTCGTGGGGTGTAAAGTTTGTTGTGCAATGAATATTGGTATTGTAGGCTAACATAGCGGTATATACATATTTTGACCAGGATTCTGGGCTTTGATTAATGTATGACTTAAGATACTCCTTCAAAGTGGAGTGGCTTCTCTCTAAGGCACCTTGTGTCTGAGGATGGTAAGGAGTCGACCAAATTTGTTTTATTCTGAGGAAAGAGCATGTTTGTTTAAAGAGTTCGGCAGTAAAATTGGTTCCTTGGTCTGATACTATATATTTAGGGATACCGAATACGGATATGAAATGTATAAAACATTCGCTGATTTCTTCTGCTGTCGTGCTCCTAATGGGATACGCTGCTGAGTATTTCGTAAGGATGTATTTTAGCTTAGCACTACCAGACTCTGGTAATGGACCTACTATGTCAAGAAATACCTTTTCGAAAGCTGTGTTTGCGGTACTAGTGATCTGCATGAGAGCTCTATTCGTTTGACGAAGCGCTTTATTAGTTTGGCATAGTTGACACGATTTTACATAGTCCTGTATGTCTGATCTGAGATGATATGGATGCTATTCTACTATACATTCTAGTCGATCCTACATGACCAGCAACAGGTAAGTCGTGATTGTTTCTAAGAATTTGTTTGATTTCGCTTAGTGACGGCTATTGAATGTTATTATGGTAAATATGTATTTCTATGCCAGTGTTATTAAATAAATACAGAATAATATTATAGATTCTGGTGAAATAGTGCTTATAAAATGGATTTTTGAAATCAGTAATTGCTATAGATTTGACTTCGTCGCTATGGCAAACTTTTAGTTCATTTCTAAGGTTTTTAAGGCTTTCAAATATATCTGAATAAGAAGTTGTGTCGAAATGATTAATTTTTGTAAATAGGAAGTAATATTTTTTATTATGATCTTGGTGAATTAAGGACGAATAAAGGTTTCTATCGCGTGCAAGAAAGGTATCCTTGTCGGCAAGATTGGATATTATGTTTTCTACATAAGGGATGGACTCATCCATATCGATTGAGGTAGGTACAATGATATTCTGGCATGTAGTTTTGAGTAAGCTTTCGTTATGTTCTATGATCGCTACATTAGATTGAACATTTTTGCTACTAATGACTTTAAGAAATTCAGTGTATGTTTCAGATCTAGCGTTTGGGCTGTTTATTGGATCGGCGAGAGAAGGAGGTTGCGGCTGAGGCTGATTCACTAAAGGTAAGTCATCATTTGAATTATTATTACTATTTGGACGTTCTGAGATTTCTAGGTCGTCGAGATTTATGTCTCTAAGGTCATCGGGTAATTCCACTAAGTCTTGAGGAGTAGGGGATAACGCTGGAATAGCATTTGGATCTAGGAGGTCGTCAAGGTCACGCACATCATCATCCGAATCAGGAAATATAGGATTGTTATCATCAGCCCATGAAGGGCCTGGAACTGGTTGTGGAGCAATTGGATTTATAAGCTTAGTGTCTTCATAAGGGTATCTAGAGAGAGCGTCAGCAGCATTGAATTTGCCCTTTCAGTACACTATCTCATACTCGTACTCTTCGAGTTTCAACCGCCATCTTTGTAGTTTGCTACCAGGGTCTTTATGATTGAAGAGCCATTTTAGGGGTCGATGGTCAGTGACAATTTGGAAGGTCCTGCCGTACAGATACGGACGGAATGTTTTGCATCCAAACAATATAGCAAGCAATTCCTTTTCAGTGGTGTTATAGTTACACTCACTTTTATTTAAAGTACGGGATGCATAGGCGATAGGTCATCTGGCATCTTTACCCAATTCTCCCTGGGATATTATCGCGCCTATGGCGTAATTGGAGGCATCAGTAGTTAATATGAATGGCTTAGAGAAATCGGGGTAAATCAATAATGGTGCTGACGTCAGTCTGTGTTTTAGGGTATCGAATGCAAGTTGATGTTCGTGTTCCCATTTAAATGTAATATCTTTCTTGAGGAGAGTAGTCAAAGGTTTGGCTATTTTAGAAAAATCATGGATGAATCTACGATAATACGAAACGAAGCCCAAAAATGATTTTATATCTTTCGGGGATTTTGGAGTAGGGAATTGGTGGACTGCCTTTATTTTATCTGGGATTGGTTTGACTCCTTCGTCTGTGATGATATGTCCTAGGTAGGAGACTTCTTTGCGCAAGAATTCGCATTTGTCTGGTTGCAACTTCAAATTAAAACTACGGAGACGTTTAAAAACGTTAGAAAGGTTTTCGATGTTAGAGTCAAGGTCAAATCCATGGATCACAATGTCATCTAAATAAACAAAGCATTGCATGCCTTGTAAGCCGGAGAGAGCCGAATTCATTAAACGTTGAAACATAGAAGGGGCATTTTTTAAACCACATGGCATACGAGTGAATTCATAATGGCCTTGAGGTACGGAGAATGCTGTTTTAGCGGCGTCTTTCGGTTTCATTTTAATTTGGTGAAAACCGGAAGCAAGATCTAAAGTACTACGTGTAAGCCAAAGTATTTGCTTCTGCCAAGTTGATCTAGGATTTCGGATATGTTCGGGATGGGATATGAGTCGCTGATAGTTACATCGTTTAGCTTTCGGTAATCTATCACTACTCGCCACTTTCTTTCACCAGAAGCGTCTAGTTTTTTAGGCACCACCCAGATGGGTGATGACCAAGGCGATACGGATGGTTTAATAATACCTTGGTTAAGCATTTTTTCAATTTGAGAGTTAACCTCTTTTTTATGACATTCTAGGAAACGGTATGATTTAACGTGGATTGTGACTGAAGTAGAAGTTTTAATTTCATGTTGGATGGCATTCGTGTAAGCCAATTGGGAGGTGGAAAATGTCTGAGAATTCGCTACAATGATTTAGGAGTGCAGAACTCTCTTCGGTATTTAAATGAGATACGCGAATTTGATCAAGCACCTTTTTCGTGCGGGAATAGGAATCATCGCGGCCACACTGCATATTGTCAGTCTGAAAATTGCAGATTCGTTGAACTTCTTTGGGGTCATAAGGTGTTATTTCTAATTTTAGGTCAGGGTTGAAAGATAAGGGATGTTATGAAACATTTACTATGGAAATATTAATACGAGAATTGTTTTTTACTTTCACTACACAATTAGCTATAAGCAGGTTTTTTATAGGATTCTGGTCTAATAAAAAGCCTTCATCGACTTCCGGATTCGAGACACTGCATTCTATTACAGTTTCGCATCTAGCAGGTATTACACAAACAGGTTCGTTGAAATGAAGTTTGAATGCTGAGTTATTCAGTAATAAGCATTGTTTGGGGTAGTCAATATTACCGTTCATGGAATCAAAAATATCGCTGCCGATTATACCGTCATAGGGTAGATCAACGCCTTCAACGACGTGAAAATTATGTTTTATTGAACCGAATTCTATAGGGATGTGACCTAGTGTAGACTTAGTACCCGAGGAGTCAATGCCTTTAAATTTAATAATGGATTTAGTAATTTCAGGCATCTTTTCAATACAGGACTTTGATATAAGGCTGAATGATGCACCTGTGTCAACTAGTAAAGATAACGGCTTCGAGGATACAGAGGTAAGTATTTTTATATAAGGTAAGAACTTACGGGAAATATTTGTTGTGTAGTTGTAGATTTTAGGATCTCGAATTGATTCCGAATTAATTTTATTTTTTTCAGGAAGGGGGCTCGAACGCGTAACTGATTGTTGACCCGAAAAGTTATTCTTCATGGTTAACGAAGATTTATTTCTATTCAAAGGATATAGTAAGGATTTAGCATTAAAATTGTCATGGCGTGTCCTTGTTGTGGATGCCGTTGACCTTGGATTTGGTAAGTATTTATTAGAGAAATTATTTATTTTATCAACATTTCTAGGATATAGCAAGGATTTAGTACTAGAATAGTCATGGCATAGCCTTGTTACGGTTGCCATTGACCTTGGATTTGGTAAGTATTTATTATTTAAGGAATTAGAATTATTATTTTGGATATAGCAAGCAATGTCGGATTTTGGGATGCGGTGGCCCGACTGACACCAACGCGGGCCTCGATTTAGTTTAAAGAATCAGGATTAGTGTCAACAACGTCTTCTCCTTGATCCACGAAATTGGTTCGATTTTGAGTTTGATTGCTCTGTAAATTACCGAACCTTTTATTATTGTATTCCCGTTTACGGCAGTTTTCAATGACGTGACCAGGAAACTTGCAGTATCGGCAATAAAGTGGGTAAGCTCGCGGCTTGTTTTGGAAAGCGTTATTAGGTCTAAACTCCTGTGACTTACTTTCAGGTTTTGGAAATGACCTTGGTCGTGAAGGTCCTGAGTCGGCGTTAGGGTGTGATTTCCTGTTGACAAATTGCAGAATTTTTTCCTCTGAAACGGCTGCGTTAATCGCCTCATTCAGTGTTTTCGGGGATCGAACCCGAACATTGTTTGATATACTTGGGTGTAGACCAAGGACAAAGGTGTGAAGGGCTACTTCCTCCATTGCACTCGTTTTGCCAGGAAGCTCTGATTTCTTGGAATTGCTTAGATTAATTTCAGTTAACAACTGGGATAAACATGTCTCTAAACGCAGGGAATATGGTGTAACCGTTTCTGTGTTCATTTGCCGACAGTCTTGAAGGTCGGTTAGTAAATGTGAATAGCATTTTCGCTCGCCAAATTGAGTATATAAAAAGTCTTTAAGTTGATCCCAATTATTAAAATCTTTAATGGAACATGCAGTTCCCGCTCGTCCTTGGATTTGGCTTAAAATATACCTGAACAATATGGGTTTTTGGTTCGTAGAAGCAAGGTTTTATGCATTTGAACAGTTCGTTACAAAAGGTGTGAGTTTGTCCCTGGAACCGTCATAAGGTTTTATGAACTTAATTAAAACATTTAAATCAACAGAGTCAGATTGCACTGCAATAGGCTTCTTGAGTTCTTCCTGTGACATTGTAGTTTAATAATCAAAACAGGCTAAATAAAATCAAGGTTATAAGTATTGGCAGTATTCGTTACAATAGAATGGTAAGTAACAAAGAATAGTCAGACACGAATTCTACGAACTTAAGCGAGCCTTATCGCTTTGTTATGACTGCGAGTGGACGGCGCTATTCTTATCTCGAATAAATCGTCTAAATTACATCCGACGAATGAGTCGAAATTATAGTATCGGATATTAAGTTAGTTAGTCTAGATTATTATAAAACGTATGTTTTGGATCACTGTAACACTGGAAATTGCACTGCACTGAATATGGTTTGCACTGGTAAGTATAAATGGTGAACAGTTACTCACATAGAAGTCAGGAACACACCCAGCAGGAACATATTATACAGTATCTTCTAGCAGTACTTCTCTCGTCTAGCAGGACGAGATATACCTATAGGATAGCACTCTGGATACGAAGTTGGTTTGTATGTAAGAAGAACGCGAGTCACGTTCCGCGGTATAGTACTATTGTTTCCTTACTCGACTTTAACTCTCACAATCAACTCGAATACACTTTACGAGTATGTCGCGGTTTTGATTTGGAAATGGTAAGTATGGATTTAGAATTATTATCACTTTTCTCACTGCACTGGAATGTAGCTTGTTTAACGGTACGGTTTTATGCACTCGGAGGATACCTGGGATTTTGTTATCCCTTTACGCTGCCACCAATGTTAAGATGCGACTTGAGAAAGCGTTTTTAAAAAACAGTTTTTAGATTTGAAGATGATTTATTTTGTCCTTGACAATTTAATACAATAATTACAATGGTGAGAATGATTTGGGACTACCGCGCACCGTGGAGGATAGGAACGGACGGATGAGGATTATGGTAGCGTCTATTACGATAACTAACAGACATGCTGAGTAAGGGATTTAACTGTTAGGGATAGCAGGTTCAGTGGTTAGAGTGGCCTGTAACAGTTCGTTGTTCATTTTAAAGGAAAACTGTAAAAAGGCATATGTTATTAGCACTTAAAATCCAAATAAATTAATAAAACCAAATTTCAAAACACATATACCAGCTATGTGGCAGGGTAAAACTTACCCGAGGCAGGTTGGCACACGTATAACTCCTACGCAAGCGCAAGCAACACTGAGATCAAGCTACTACCTCCCCCGGCACTCCCTTACCTCCAGCTACTGAGCGTCACGTTGTTGCTAAGCGCGAAATAAAAAATATATGTGAGTTTAAGTAAAGGCCAGGGTGTAAAATACCCTGCCACATTCTCGCCGGGTTAGTAGAAATATAAGAAACAGTAAAATATCTCATTTACAAATATTATTTAAGTGCTTCTTTCATCAAAACAATAAAAAGTTTAATAAAGTAAAAAACTAAGGCCCACTTGCACAACGATTCTTAAATTGAATTAAGATGTATTTAACGTGAAAAAAAATATTAAACACAACTAGCGTCTTGCACAACGAAAAAGGACCATGCCCCTCTGTGCCCCAGAAATGCCCAGAGAAAGTAAATTACAAGATCGTCCTAATAAATTAAAACTAGAATTACGTTGTTTATTTTGAAACCTAACAAGCACTGGATAAAAAACACGAAAAAAAAGACTTGTTTACTTTGCAGTACCTATGATAAATAATGTTTCATACATTCATTCATGCACTTAAAGTGCAGTTTATTGCGGTATGGAACCACGTCCTTTAGCCGATTTATTAATTCCTTGTGATAGTGTTGTGGTTTTACGGAGTACTCTTTCCATATTATTAATTATTATTTACTCGAGTACCTACTTAAGTTTTGTATCTAACCAAATTGTTTTCACAATTATATAGAGATGGAGATACTATGGAGATAGACTATATAATTCCAAATAACTAAATGTTTACAGACATTTAAGTATATAAAAGAACACTTATCTGGCCTAGCTTAAGTAATGATTATGAAGTTCCTAGTGGAAAACTAATAGCAATGCTGTTTGTAAACGATAAAATGTATAAGCAGTAGGCATTAGGCAGTTATTATGTGTTGTTTAACGTCCAATAACTTGTCAACCAGTGCTTTATATGACATTAATTCTAGATATCGTAAACATACTGTAAATAAGTTATAGTATGACATAGAGCTGTAATTTGGCCATTGCAGGGCATTGCTGACTTTCGCCGCCATACTAATATGGGCATGGTCTTTTGTCGAGTAATATGATTTAAGAACTGTCAAAATTAATTACCTAAAATCGGCTGTTTAGTGGCTAATTTCATTTAAGAACTGTCACACTGATATTGGCATCTTGTCATTAGCGACGAGAATTATCTATAATTATATAACTGGACCGGACGACGCAGCAGGGGGAGGCCTATGTCCAGCAGTGGACGTCTCTAGGCTGACATGATGATGATGATGATATAACTGATAACAATGTACCTACTTGTGTTATTGTTAACCCTAGAATCCTACACTATTTGGCGCACATGTTATTCCTACACTAGGGTGCTGGAACACCCCATACTAAAATGACTGTAATCCTTAAAATAAAAAAATAAAACAATTCATGAAAATACGTTTTATTAAACATAATCGGTAACTTGAGATCACAAATCAGCCTTATTACAAAAAGTTAAATGTAGTTTGAGCAACAGCGCTTGTAGGATTTAGTCCTTTTTTGAGGATCACTGCAATGGACTAAGTTGGCATCCGGTAACAGTCCTGCAAATGTTCATGTATCAGTTCCAAACCTAACTTCAAAACTGTCTGCTGAAACTTTATATTTGGCTTATTATTTGATCTTGAACACTTGTAAAGAACTCAGGAATTACAACTGGTCCCAACTTCTATTTCTTCCTCGCCAGATTTGTGGTCTAGAATAGAGCTTATTTCTTCGTAATTCAAACCTCTGACAGCCATCCGAAACAAAATAAATAAACTTCATTTAATTTTACCTTTATAATATCTAAAAATATCTGTATTTAATTCATATAAGACTATTGTTTGAATAAATAATCAAATTTAATAACTTATTACATATAAATGCATCAATCGTAATAAATAAATAATCTTACGATTTTACTACACTAGGGTACTGGCGTACCCCACAGCACTTATACAGGCGACCACACAATGCGGCCCTCGTCACGGTATTGACGTAACGCGAGCGGTTGACACCAAACTAAAATACTCCGACGCGCGAATTCGTGGATATTAAAGAAATTGAGATCCCATAAAAACAATACTTGTCAAAAATACCAAGTCTCGCGACCGTAAAAAGTTGTGAGATCCATGTAATACCAAGTCGGTTAATTAAAAATCTTGAAAGTTTTAAATAAAAACATTGACTCGGCCATCGCATGAAAACACTATATATCTCATAAGTAATACATATATTATATAAATTAGATTATTTTATGCGATTACCAAGTCAATATTTTTATTGCCACTACCGTGCCCCCAGATATTTAGAAAACAAATCGGTGTGGGGTGCACCTGCACCCCATGTAGGGTTCTAGGGTTAATGCTCAAAAGTTTCTAGTTATTATTTGTCAATTGTCATTTCGTTGCTAGGTGACGACAATGCGTTTTGTTTTATGCTCAAAGCACAGGCTCAAAGTATATATAGTCTAAAGTTTTATGCGAAAGCATACGCATAACATCGTTAAAATCGTAACAAAAAGGCTTCATGCCATGAAACAAAATGTAGAAACTACTTTACCGACCTCATAAATAGTTTAACTAAATCTAAGCGTTGTTGTCTTTGTGCAAGAGGACGCTAAATACTTTTAACTTAAATTATTTTATGCTATTAATTCTGTTCAACAAATTTAAATTAAGGAGTGACTTAAATCAAACGTTACGCAAGTGGGCCTAAATGAATTAATTTTGTTTTTACTCTTCAACTTTTTCAAAGACCAATTAGCATAAAAATATTGCATCGCGTTTAGTCTTAATATATATATATTTCTTGTGTGCGTGTGTATACACGCACACAAGAAATATATATATTATTAAGACTGTGTGACATACGTCACTGAACTCCTCCTGAACGAATGGACTGATCTTGATGAATTTTTTTGTGTGTGTTCAAGGGGACTTGAGAATGGTTTAGATTCACAATTTAGTCCACTGGAAAATGTATTTTTAATTAATTTTTAATTTGTAAGTAGTTGTGGATTTTGGAATGTTTCACATTGGAACCGACGGACTGCGCTGCTATCGCAGTGTCAAATCTTATGTTAATAATTTCGTCAAGGAGTACATCGAAACCTTACCTGAATAATAAAACATAAAAAAATAAAGATTTCGAGTCGACAACATATATCCGCAAAATTCGGATTGTCGAGTATTTTGTTAAATTCTAATGGTTCCGACAGACAAATCACAGTCGCCACCGGATAAAATTTTGAGTCCTACTAAGTCTTAGTACTAAGTAGTTTGTATTGTATGTGTAAATACTTTTTGCAGTTATCTATACTAATATAATAAAGCGGAAGAGTTTGTTTATTTGTTTGAACGCGCTAATCTCAGGAACTACCGGTTGGATCTGAAAAAATCTTTTTGTATACGATAGCCCAGTTATTCCGGAATAGGCTATATTAACATAACGCTTCGACCCTTTGGGGCCGGTCAAAAGGCTAAACAGGCTAAAAGATAATGTCGGCTAATCTCAGGAACTAGCAGTCGGATTTTAAAAATTGTTATTGTCTAAGGCTATATTAAATTACGCCACAACTTTTAGGGGCCAGACAATAGTAGATTGTATGACAAGGTAGCAAAATTGTATTTTTACGGCGAGGGCGCTAGTTTGAATCACGAGCGAAGCGAAGGATTCTAACGTAGAATCCTGAGCCCAGCAAGTGATTCATAGTACATTGCCCGAGGGAAAAATAATTTGCTCTCGAGTCATATACTCTACTTTTCATCCCATTTCTATGAGAAAATAAATAATTTTCTATTCGTGGGTAATGAGTTTTGTACGACATTATTAGCTTCTGTAGTTATTGTTTCAGAAGTTAAAGTATGCGCTTTCATAACTCGACGCAGAACTCATTATTTTTGCAAACTTCAATAAAGTATATACCTACTGATTACGAGTACAGAGACGTAATTCGCGCGCTTTTTTTTTTGTTAGCGCGGGTCCCCACGCCAGTGCAGCCTATTGGCTGTACCGTAATACGTTCCAGCCAGTTATTCATACAATTTGCGTTCAATTTCTATTGTACGATATACGTTTAAATTCAAATCACTTTTCCGCCTGCTAAGAAGCTCTTAACAGAAAAGAGCTATTTTGCTCCCGCTAAAAGAGGAACAAAGCGACACTTTTCGAATAGAAGGGATGAAAAAATAATAAAATGGTCAAACGAGAAGGGGGAGGGTTGGGTCAAAGGCAAAAAAGGCTAAACGAATAGGATACAATCTATATTGATATCGTTTTCGAGATTTTTGGGACGCTGATTTATAATATGAAATTTATTTAGTGATCCAAGATGGCGGTCGGGAAATCAATGATGGCGGATGAGAAAATTTTAAAAATCAATATGCGTATCGCCTTCGATATTTTAATGTTGTCTGGGTGGGGAATCGAAATACAACATCTATTTCGTGATCAAAGATGGCGGATGAGAAATCAAAGATGGCGGATGGGAAAATTTAAAAAAATCGATATTGGTATCGTCTGCGATGTTAAAAGGGATGGGGAATCCAAATACAACATCTGTTTCGTGATTGAAGATGTTGGATGGGAAATCAAAGATGGCGGATGGGAAAAATTTAAAAAATCAATATCGGTATCGTCTCTGATGATTTAAGGGATGGAGAATCCAAATACAACATCTATTTCGTGATCAAAGATGGCGGATAGGAAATCAAAGATGGCGGACGGGATTTTTTTTAAGTCGATATGGGTATCGTCTCCGATATTTTAAGGAATGGGAAATTCAAAAAACACCATCTATTTTGTGATCAAAGATGGCGGATGGGATTTTTTTTTAAATCAATATAGATATCGTCTCCGATGTTTAAAGGGATGGGGAATCCAAATACAACATCTATTTCGTGATTCAAGATGGCAGATGGGAAATCAAAGATGGCGGATGGGAAAAAGTTTAAAAATCAATATGGGTATCGTCTCTGATGACTTAAGGGATGGTGAATCCAAATCACCATCTATTTCGTGATCAAAGATGGCGGATAGGAAATCAAAGATGGCGGACGGGATTTTTTTAAAGTTGATATGGGTATCGTATCATATCCGATATTTTAAGGAATAAGGAATTCAATATTATATAAAAAAATTTGTTTGTTTGTTCATCATTTATATACTCTGAAATGATAAGAGATTAAGCGCTAAGTAAATGGTAACTTTGGAAAAAGGCCTTCGAAAAAAGGGAATTAAATAAAAAATCTTAAAAAGGCGATACGGAGTTTGCTGGGTCAGCTAATTTTATATGACAGAAAATATTTTTCTATTTGATGTCACATCAACTGTACAAATTTTAAGTTGGAAAGCTTTATTCAATGTAAAAAGCTTTGCATATCTATCAATAAACATCAGTTGGACATTTGAGGCAAAAACATTATGGTCATTAGATGACAGGAGATAAATGATAGGCACTGCAAAAGTGATAAATTGATAAAATAAAATATACATTTTTATAAACTACGCATTTGTTTGTGTGTATTTTATTTAAATTAAACAAGACAAGTAAAAGCGGTTGTCAAAAGAGCCTTGAATAAAAAACATTTTTCTCATTCTGTTGATATGAACGTTCACCCCATCAGATCTCAAAGCCCCTCAAAAGTGCATCGGCGCTTTCTTCAGCAATTGTAGGCAGGTGAGTGTACCTACCGTACGTCCTAAAACATTTTTATCTCTTTTCAATTTCCTCCAAGAAACCTACAAAGATTAGACCTTGTATCATACCTCGGGAAAGTTCGATTAAAATCGCTAGCTTGGAAAACGGACAAACTTTCCCTTGTAAATATGTTTTGCTGTAGGTAAAGGAGAAGTTTCTAGACCAAACTTAATACGAACGTAGTGATATTAAAATTCCTAAAGACTTTTTCGTTTAAAAGTGGTGATTTTGTTTTCTTGTTTTGCAAGTGAAGGAGATTCGCTGGCTGGAAATGCGTTGCAATAAGACTTGAGGTTTACTTTTCGTTTCTTGGAGTGAAATGTATTTTACGATTTGCTTTTCAAATAGATTTCAAGCTCTTGGAAGATTTAAAATCAGTCTACATTTTACGAAAACTTAAAACTATAATGAATTATCCTAGCGTAATCAGAAATGTCTGTCTGTTTTTAGTTGCAAAAGAAGAAGGGTACCAAATTAAACGAGGATCACTGTGTGTAATTAAAACGAGCATTCATCCATCATTCTCCTGTTGACATTGCTAGAGTGCGAACGTGTATTGTGTTAATCCTTTCACTTAATTCCTATTGGTGAATTACGACAAATTCAATTCCTTGTCCCACTCGAGTGTTTTTATATATAAACCACACCTTAGAGGCGTGTCGAGAAAGAGATAAATAGGGGTTACGCTATTACAACTAAAAACCTGCCACAAAGTGTGAAGTGATTGGTGAGGATTTGAACCACCAACTGCTGCGCGGGAGCCCGGTGTGCTACGCACGGTGCCACGCAGTCACTGGCCGCCCGCGGCGAAATACCCCACTACTAACAACACAGCGCGGCAGCGTGGCGAGCGGAGCGTTGGATGGCGTTTGCGTAAGCTACGTCATACACACAGGTACACAACAACAATCCTGAGCTACCGCGCATGGTCTGTACCGATCAACCGATCTAAAATTCATTATTTATAAAAAGACATTACTGACTGCAACTTTGTCTATTTCTGATTGGTATTAATATGTCGCTAAAAGTCCAACGATCGCCTCCACTAAATAGAAACTTGAATTCACCCATTGATCAGACACAGTCTGTACCTAACATTAACCAGGCGACAAGCGAGCCAGAATTTGTCAATACGAATTTACGCAACAAGCGCCCACTGCTCAATGACTCGCCGGGAAGTCGAACTCAGCTTGAAGACTTTAAACAACAATTTAAATCAGAAGTAAAAGAAATGCTCGCGACGTGGAAAATAGATCAAGACTCGTCGGTTACAAAATTGATCACGGAACAAACCAGTTTAATTACTAAATTAATATCGGACATGGCCGAATTAAAATTGCAAAACGTACAAATTCAAAAATCAAATATGGAAATTGAAAAGTCCATAGCATGTGTCTCGCAGCAGTATGAAGATTTAAAAAATCAAGTTAAGCTTCTACAGGGTGCCTACCTAGAACAAAAGAAGTACACTGAGTCATTAGAAAAATCGCTCACAGACTTACAACATAAATCACGCTCATCCAGCGTTGAAGTACGAAATATACCTGTCAAGGAAAATGAATCTTCGGTAGATCTGTCAAAAATTATAAAAGGCATAGCCAATACTGTGAACTTGCCGTCGGCGTCAGTGCAGCTACGAGATATCTATCGCCTACCAGGGAGCCGCGGTGCTAGCAGACCTATTATCGCAGAATTTTCAAACGTACAAGCAAAGCAAGAATTACTGTCGCGAGTCCGAGGCTATAATAACAAACAACCAAATAAGGAGAATAAGCTAAACACGGAACTTATTGGAATAGCTGGCCAAAAACTAGCTGTCTACGTGGATGAACATCTGTCTAGTACGTCGAAAAGGCTATTTTATTTAGCCAGAGAATTTGCTCGACAAAAGGCATATAAATTTTGCTGGTCTTCAAACGGCAACGTCTTTTTACGGAAGCAGGTGGGTGACAAACATATACTAATAAGATCTGAATCGACCCTCAAGGAACTTCAGGAACAATCGGATTGACTATGCCTGGATCCCTCAACGTACAGATCTCGAGAAGACATAAGTTATACGTCGTTATCCTTAGTCAGTTTACTCAGCTTAATTTATGTTTATACTATTACTACACACAATTTTTGTTTTATATATAACCAACTATATACAATCCTACATTCACAAATAATAAAATCACACAAATCATATACACTTTCACCATTCTCAAACTCGCTAACTCTTACTAATCTCACACTTAAAATATCTCTAAGAATGTCAGTGCTCGTTCACCGCAACATACATACACATACTTTATCTTGGTCTTATATAACTGTGATAAATTACCTTACTTATGGCTATAATTGTATTTATCTGTTAGGTTCACAACAAGATGCAAACACAACTAAATTTTACCAACAAACTTATTATATAATAAAACATAACCGACATAATTTTACTGTTTGCCTCTGCTTAGTTATAATATGTTTATGTTTAATACTAAGTCATCGTTATCAATACTTTCATCTTGTAATAACGAAATATTTACTAACATATGAGAGTGTAAAAATAACTATTATACCACTACACTTCTACCACATACACACAATTCACACATCAACCTGTCAAATCGCCAACTACTACATAAATGATTACAAGATATTATCCTGCAAAGTTTATTTGATAAACAGAACATTCAACAAAATAAAACTGCGTACTGCTATATTTTATGTAAATACCCACATTAGCCAAATAATAACATTAACAACAAAACGTTTTAAAAATATTCTTAATTATAAAATATGTGAATCGAATGGCTTAAAATGCATACATAAATATAAAACTACCCTCCTAAGATCATTGAATCGCGACTTCGATTTGAATTTAAATTAATTAAAATTTAACCCGCTACAAACTATGGTCATAAATGACGTTGAGATAGATAATATCGAGTGCAAAAGGTTGAATGAGCCATCCGATTGTTCACATTTAATATCTGGACCCAAAAATAATTCTTTATTAGTTTTGACTGTCAATATTCGAAGTATAAATGCTAATTTCGATATATTTCTGATGTTTGTTGCAACGTTTTGTGTAATGATAGATGTTTTGGTTCTAACAGAATGCTGGACTAGTGAACACTTTTTGCCGCCATCTATACATAATTATAACATGTTCAGATCGAATGTTTCGCTAAACCAGAATGATGGAGTTGTGGTTTACGTTCGGGAGGTATTTAAGGCAAAGTCACACGAACCTGTATGTTCTGAAGGCAATTGTATTGTGATTGATCTCTCGGATGACATATGTATAATTTGTACCTATCGCCCACCTTGTTATAGAAACACATTAAGCTACATAAATTCCTTAAATAGTATTTTAGATACCTGTAGTAAACATAAAACTGTCATTTTGACTGGTGATTTGAATATTGATACTATGCCCGATAATCTAAGTACTCATTCTGAAATATATCTGAATTTAATGGCCAGTTATGGACTCAAGCAGGGTGTTCACTACCCCACTAGACAGAGTACATGCCTGGATCATTTTATGATAAAAACGAACCATAAAGTCCAAACGTTTGTATTTGACGAGCTAACAGACCACTCGCCTATACTAATGCACATAAACTGTGTATCTGTTCCCAAACAAAGCCTATATTTTAGCAAAATTTACTTTGATTTTGATACTATGGGTGACAGTTTGGACAAAGAATCGTGGTCTGAGTTATATTCTACTACAGACGTTAATCATGCTGCACTAATTCTTGCGACAAAGCTAGGTAAGGTATATATAAGCGACAACACCATAGAAAGAAAAATTGCTAAGCGTAACAAGCCATTGAAACCATGGATTACTTTAAGTGTAATTAAATCTATAAGAAAACGGGATAGAATGCATAAAAAGACAAAAATAAATTGTAATGATCCAGATATTTGAATTAAATATGTTTCATATAGAAATACGTTGAAAAAAATTATAAAAAGTTTAAAACAAAATTATTACACAGATAAACTAAAAAAAAATAAAGGTAATATAAAGGAAACTTGGATGACTATTAAAGATTTATGTAATATTAATAGGTCTCATACATCATCATTAGAATTACTGAACTTAAAAGATACTGTTGATGAATCCCTTGATGAAGTTAATAGATTTTTTACATCTATTGGCCCTAGTCTTGCTAAAGAAACCCTACAAAAATTGAATACAGACGAGGCAACCCTAGCACAAAAAGCTAAAACAAAAAATGCGCCGCTACAGTCGATGGCATTATATTTATCAAACCCCGCTGAGGTTAGCAATATAATTAGCTGCCTTAAGAAGCATAGTGCACCTGGAATAGATAAAATAACAGCGTCTGTTTTGAAAAAGTTTCCATATTGCCTTGCGGAACCCATATGCTACCTAATCAACCTTAGTTTTGAACATGGTATCTTTCCTAACATATTTAAATGCGCTATTGTTTGTCCCATTTACAAATCGGGAGATAAGACTCTTGTGACAAATTATCGACTGATTTCGCTTTTAAGTAGCCTGTCTAAACTCATCGAAAAAATTATGAACAAAAGATTAACTAACTACCTAGAAAGCCATAAGATACTTGCTGATAATCAATATGGATTCCGATCTAATCACTCCACTAGTGATGCTGTACTTCAGCTTACTTCTAATATAGTAATATTAGAGGTAAGCTGAAGTACAGTTATTATCAAGGCGTGTAGTAACACGCCTTGATAATAATAACAAATGTATAGGAGTATTTCTAGACCTACAAAAGGCATTTGATACCGTGTCGATTCCAATCTTACTTACTCGCCTTGAGAACATTGGAAATCAGAGGTAATGTACTTTTGTGGTTCAAGGATTACCTTACAGCAAGACAGCAGTGTGTAAGGGTTGATAAACACGTAAGTGGCTATGATTGGGTATCGTATGGGGTCCCGCGGGGCAGTACCCTCGGTCCAACGCTATTTTTAACATACATAAATGATTTATGCAAATTCCAAGTCAAGGGGGGTGATATACAAATGTTTGCTGATGACACGGTGATACTTTACTATGGTAATTCTTGGGACAATGTACGACAATTGGCGGAGCAGGGCATGTCTGCTATCACCGCGTGGCTAGAAGACAACTTACTGTCACTCAACACCACCAAAACAAAATTCCTCTGCTTTAGCAAGACTATGGCGTCTTCACCTTATGATTTTGATTTGCGACTACATTGCTATCCATGTAACAGATCCTATGTTGCAGCATCACGTTGTTGCTGTCCGACTTTATCAAGAACTACAGATATCAAATATTTAGGGGTTAAAATTGATGACAAACTAAACTGGCAGAAACACATAACTATGGTTAGAAATAGAATGAGAAAATTGACATATATATTTAGGGACTTGAGACTGATACCAGATACTACACTTTTAATACAAACGTACAAAGCGCTGGCTGAATGTCTAATTACTTATTGCATAACCTCATGGGGTTCTGCGGCCAAAACACATATGCTAGCGCTTGAAAGGGTACAAAGGGCGGTGCTCAAAGTCCTTCTTCATCTACCATTTCGACACCCCACTCATTTAGTTTATGAAAGTGCTGACGTTCTAACAGTGCGCAAATTATTTATTTACCAAACTATACGCAAATATCATGCAACTATTGTACCACTTTTAAAACCTACAGGTAAACGAATAGATAAATGTCCAGTTCCAAGAGTAAAAAGTAAATTCGCACAGCAACAATTCTTAAATATTGCACCTAGACTATATAATAAACTTAACTTAATTTATAAAACGATAAATTTATCAAACCACAAAATAAAATACTTTATTAAATTATGGCTTAAAGACATGGAATACGGTGATGTGGAAAACCTATTACAAATCGTAAACTAAACGCAAATGCTACTCCTCCTCTAGGAGAATGTACACTGAAGCATTAAGGCAAGCGTACACACATTCGTAAACACACGCTTACACACACTCACAACACATATGCACACACACACACACAGGCCCACACACACGCACACCCATGCGCACACACACACACACACATGCGCGCGCGCGCGCGCGCTCGCGCACACACACACACACACGCACACACACACACACAAACACACACTGAATACTGCTATTGTTATATCAAACTATGTATCTACTAACCATATTGTAACCACGAGTATGTATTAAGTTTCACTTGTTTTTGGGAAGGAACTGACTCTCAACATACAGCTCACGCTAGTTTGGAAGTCAGGACTACGTACATTTGTAATCACCTTGTTGTTACAATAAAGAATTATTATTATTATTATTCATAATTCATAATATAACATAACAGTGTATGAATTACCTTTATTAACAAGCAATAAAATATGAAGTCAGTTCTATATACGCTAATGTAATCCTATATTATTATGCTTAAAGGGTATGTTCACACGGAACATCTAAAGTAACGTAAACCACGACAGCCGCCAATCTAAAATAATATAAAAATTATAAAATACTAACAAATACAAAATACCTCCCTTTCCACCCTTTGGTCTCAAACTTAATAATTTCATTTCTCCTACTTACACACATTTTCCAATAAGCGAATAAAAATCCATAAAACCTTGTTCAAATCACTTAATACTTACATCTGCAGCGGAGCATAGCCGATCGTCTTGGAAAATTCACCCCTTCAAGCAATTCAAACCCTCAAATGTAAAGTGCAAGGGAGATCAGATAGACAGACTGTATAAACGTTGAATTTTATCTCCGAGCAGATCTTATCGGTGCTTAAATAACTGCCAGCTTAAATTAAAAATATTTTTATTACTGCTAGCTGGTCGTATTAAACAATTGTATAAGGTCTATCGATCAATTCTTAAAAGGTGCTATCGACAAAATAACCTTCATCGATACTTTGTATCTGTGAGAGTTAGAATAATACTTTTTGAGATTTTATATTTAGTCAATGAGTGCATAAGTAACTTTTTCTTATATAATACTAGCAGCCCGTCCCAGCTTCGCACAGGTGAACGTTTATTTTTAAAATATTTGTCTATCTATATTGTCAGGCCTGTCACCCAATGCGATAGGCAGAGACTTTGCAACGGCAACATGCTTTGGTTCAAACATACTTCTTTCGCTTCCTTGACATTCATTAACCTCATCATGCATGCACGTCGATTATGGCTACTTTTAATTGTTTAGTCCCAAATGTCCAAACCATCTCAACATTCATTTTTCTTATTGATTCTACTTTCATGCTTCTTCTGCCATACCCAGGATTCGCTACCATACATCAGTGTTGGCACCAAAAATTCCAGCAGTATAGCAAGGCGAGCCTTTCTTGGGATAATACCATTTCTGATGATGGAATATGAGGCGCCATTCGAACTACAGGTATCCTGCATTTACTCTCATTTCGACACCTCCCTCATATTTTCCATTTCTCGTAAACTAAGACCCTCATCATCCTCTTAGCGTTATCCCAGTTTCAATCTGGGGTCCGCTTACTAGTCTAATCGGATTTGGCTGAATATTAGCTTTTCCACGGAGCGACTGCCTGTCTGACCTCCGCAACCCGAAGGGATAGCCCATGGTTTAGACTATTGTCAGTTTATGTTAGAAGGTACTGACGCCCTGTAACAATTGTCGAAGATCTTCATGACAACCGGGACCGACGGCTTAACATGCTCTCCGAGGCACGGGCAAGCGATAATTAACAATTCAATACGCACATAACTCCGAAAAGTCATTGGTGCGCGCCGTGGATTCGAACCCGATACCCTCTGCATGGCAGTCTGTTGGTATCTCCACTAGGCTATCGCTGCCTGGTACACTAAGACCCTAATTACATAATTACACAAAATCATTAACTGGTTCCTCTTTTTCATCGCCTATCATTATGTTACATTTAGTTATACTATTTTCCCTTTCTATGACCATGACCTTAGTCTTGTTTACACTCACTTTCATGCCCTTCTTCTTATACGCCTCATTCATCATGGTGACAATCTACTGCAAATCAGACGCTAACTTCGCAAAAAGAACCTGAACGTCAGTGTATAGAAAGGTCTTAAGCACTGTTTCACTCATTCTTAATTCACGTTCTTCTTCTTCTCTTCTCAGTCGTACACTCCTGACGGAGTGGTCGTGGTCATGGATCGTCTACTAAACTGGTTGCGGCTTTTGCGATGCTTCTCCATCTCTCTCTATTGGTGGCACTACGTGTACTGGTATATGTGATAGAGAAACTGTCTTTATTAGATTTAATAACATACGGGAATGAATTATCATAATAAAATTAGTACAATTAGAAGAAAATAATTTTCTTCAAAGATCCTCAAATCAAGGTGGCAAATACTTTTGAGCGGTAGTGTATTTTTCTTCTCAACCATCGATATATATGTAATGTTCTCAATTTTTTTTAATTTCATATATAATTTATATCGTTTTTTGTCCCTGTGCTCGTGGATTGAGGATACAAAGTGTTACCCATTTCATTCCGTGGATGTCTTAAGTCGCGACTAAGGAAACACGAAGCTGATATACTTAACGAAGATAAGGCAAAATCTTCATCAAACTTCATACCAATCCGTCTGGCCAGCGTGGTTATAGTACGCCACATCTTCCTATTGACTCACTGCTACCATGATGCACATATCCAGCAGTGGACTGCGAAATGCTGTATGTGAATAAATCGTATTCTTTTTAGTTTTATGTAGGTAGGTATTTAAGTAATTCATTTCCAGGGGTGCATCAAATGAAAATCATTTGATGCACCCCCGTGCCGTACTTTTACATTCATAATTTCTTTTGAATGGCATGTTCAATTTAAATAATACAAAATTAAATCTTACAGGTATTGAAACAGTCTTCTTGAACATAAAATTATTTATTATAAATTTCATATAATCGATCGTATCAAGCGAATCTCGTCCCGGCGGCATATCTGTGTGCAAGCGGTGAATTTATTTTCTTCCGCATTAATTTTATTTTGCTATATCTTCTAAAATATACAATACAATTATATACTGTAAACGACAATTTCTATCTACATTAAATACACAACATACCTAGTGAAATTAATTGGATAAGAAATAATACTGTATTGCTTAAAGTAGCTTCGAAAATAACGCATTATATTGTTGCATGTTTTTATTGATAAAAATGGTTACTGGGGATTTTCCTTAGGAGATAGATATCATCGCGGACTTTTTATTAGGGAATAATGAGTACTTTAATAAAGTATTTTTATGTATCATTAATATTTTTTTTCTTACGCCGTGGTTTACATTATTGATGTTTTTGTAGGGAAGTATTTTCTAGAAATAAATAAAGCCTATATTACTCAGGGATAATGTAGCATTATAATGGTGCAAGAATTTTTAAATCGGTCCAGTACTTTTTTAGTTTATTCGTAACAAACATACAAAAATACAAATCTTTCCTCTTTATTATATTAGTATAGAAGATAGGCATTTATTTAAAAGAAAATGGTTATTAAAGATAAAGGGTAAGAAATCCCTAGATGTATATCTAGGGATTTTATTAAGCGATGGTAGATTTTTTCGAGTCTGCTATCAGATCTATTATCTTCTATCTGTAGTGATATAATCTGTGAATCTAGGTAATCTTAACACTTTATCCAGGGACCTAGTAATATAGAAACTTGCTTTTGGAACAGGCATGAAGCGTTTCATTTATTCCCGTTACTTTAACTGCCTACATCCAAGATAATTTAGACACTGTGTACTTTTATTCATATCATCATAATATATTTTTAACTACTAGGGTAAATGATAGAATGCCCAGTTGAATAGACGCGTCGATCTAAAAAAAACTGCTAAACTTGGAATTATCCATTACTAGTTTAAATAATAAGTATAGGTGTCTACCAACTTTTTTAATCGTAGACTATTGCGCGAAACCAACCTGTCTTGTGATTATCATTATTATCTCCGACAAAGTGACAAATATCTAACATGTTTAGAGGCGAATATTTGCTGTTACGTAACTTTATAAATTGTTTGAAATGCTAGTTTCACTGGTTCATTATTCGTACGCATATATTATGTAAATAACTGCTCTAAATTCTTTTTATCGTACACATATAACTATTACAAAAACATGCTAAACACTAAAAGTGGACAGTGACAGTCTCAAGAGAGGTGATCCTGTAATCGATACCTGCGGATGACACCAACGTGTGTCGTCCTCGTAATTGAAATCTGCTCAGTAGTTTGCAACAAGTCACATTAGTCGTAGATCTACTACGCCGTAGCAGATCTACGTCGTAGGCCGTCTACGACACAAACTGTTCGCAGAATATTCTAATATTACTAATGCACAGCAGATTCAAATCATGACTGAAACATTATTGGAGCAGAGCGTGTGAGCTTAACGCGGTCATTGTAGAACGTATACTGTAACAATAACGTGTTTAGCACGTGTGCTTGTGTAACAGAGTTACACGAGAGTTACACGCGAGATTTCGTCGTGGATGTGAATCACAATATCAAAATTATGGTTATTTCATTTTCATGGTTCATAATTACTTTTTGTGCTCGATTTATTACTTTTTGGCTACTAATATGGTTTGATATGCATCCTACTTGTGCAAATTAGCCACTATTTAGTGAGAGTTATAGTAAATTTATCATTTAGAGCTATTGTCAATACTCTCACAAAACTCTTTTATGTATATACTCCATTTATTAAATATTATTAAATTAAATCATTAAAAATTTTTACATTGTGTCTGATATAGCACATTAATGTTGGCAAGACATGGTATAAATTATTGTGATACAACAAAACACAACAAAATAATACAATTAACAATCAATACTATAGATACTATTAAGAATCACAAATTGCATTAGTTCCAATTTAGTAATAGATGCAATAATTATTAATGTTACAAATTGTAATATATAATATCTATGTCAGTGTAAGTACAAGATAAAATATTTTTTTTAATAATAACCAGCAAATTAAATTAAATTTAAACTAGACGTAAATTAAATAAAAATGCAGTGTTTACCAACAAGTTTTATGGTATACAATGTGGCTAGATGGTTGATAACATTTTAGTAATAATGAAATGATATCAAACATTCATACTTAACACAGAAATTCAACAGTTCTAGACTGTTATTTATAGTCATCAACGTAGTATTAATTCTTCGCACACCGTTCTGAATCTGAATAGACTGAGTCGTAAACATTGGCGTGAGTTGGTAGTTCTAATCAAATACGAACGCGGATGCGAAAGGTATATAGTCGAGTTGTTAGGGGAGATGTATGATGTAGATTGAATAACAATAATATCAGGTTTATAATCTGTTTTGACAGAACTTTTGTTCACCTGGAGCTCAGTCTTGTACACTAGTTGATAAGGTTAAGAATGCCGACTTGAATGCACAAACTACTGTCATCATATTGTATGGTGACAGCTCATTTGTCTCCAAAAACAGTCTCATAGAATTAACAGACTTAATGATAGATCTTAGTACAAAATTAGGATGTACATACATACATAGACTCACGCCTGTTTCCCCAAAGGGGTAGGCAGAGGAAATTTAAATTAGGATGTAGCTTTATTATTTGTGCATTGCCTTATTCATATGCTGTGAGAGCAGACGACCAAAACAGGCAGATAGGTAAATTAAATTTATTATTATACAATAGGACATGTCATAGTGACAGTATTTTGTTTTTTGACACTAATATTTTTATTAGTAATTTCTTTTTAACAAAAGATACTATGTATCTCTCTTATGAACATAGGCGACAACTTGCTAAATTATTAGTTATTATAGAGTACTACTCGAGTACTTAGGAATTTGGTAGATAATAGTAACAGATAGGCATTCATGTGTTTTAAATTTAGTTCATCAAAAAATACAAGACCTATCTGGCAAAGAATTAGTAATAGATTTATTTTTAAACAAACATAAGATTGATATCTTATGTATTACGGAACATTGGTTGCGAGGAGATCAATTAATATTTAACAATCAACATTACTCAGTTTTTTTACATTACGCAATTTTAATTCATAATTGTTATCTACCAATTTAACTCGACCAGTCTCATTGTTAATAATGCTCCAAGTAGTTTTGATTTTGTTCTTGGATTATCTGATTTTATTGCTTAAATATAAGGATTTGGCTAAAGCACATGTCCTCTTAAAAACCTTTGAATAATTTCTAACATATTGAATAAATTCAGGATTAAAATTGTATTTCTTCATACCATATAGATCATACAACCTAGCTCTACTTTTATATATACCTACTGTTGCCCAGTCACAAAAATTTACGTTAATGCTCCTTGCAAACGTCTTCTGTTTAAAATTTTTATTAAACTCATCATTAACAATTTTAAATAAGCATTTATATAATTCATCAGGATCATCAACGGTTAAGTCAATACTGGCGATCTTGGCAGCAACATCATTACTAAAGTGTTTGAGGCGAGCAGAGGTCATTGGCCTACATGTAATTTCTAGTACTTTAGGGGTTGTATTAGTTGGAATTACAACCTTTTGCCCGCAGTGATCCGATGTCAAGTCAGTTAAAACAGCCTTACTTAAATAAAGACAATTGCAAAAAACATTATCTAAGCATGTAGATGAATGTGACGTTATTCTGGTTGGTTCAGAGAACAAAACATTTAAATTAAACGACCTAAATAGGCTAACTAACCACCTATTCACCTATTTCGCTGTTACCAACAAAATCTAAAATTTTCGAGTTACTTCTGAAAAGAAGATTGCTCAGACATTTAGCCTCAAACAGCATTATAAACCCGAGACAGTTTGCCTATTTAAAAAATGTTGGTACACAAGATGCTATTAATACATTAATTAATGACGTAATTTCAAAATTAAATGATAAGCAAAAGGTAGCCGGCATTTTCCTAGATCTGAGTTCCGCTTTTGATTCTGTCAATCATGAAATACTCATTGCTAAGATGGAACATTATGGCGTAAGAGGTATATCAAAAGATTTATTTACTTCATACCTACAAAATAGGCATATTTTTGTTGTGATCAAAGCTGAAAGTTATGAGAAAATTGGTATGGTCCGAACTAGAATTGAAAAAGCTTTCAAATCAAGGCTTATACATGTTGGAACCGGCGTTCCTCAAGGCTCTACCCTCGGGCCAATATTTTTCATTATTTTTATTAATTACCTTATTCGTAATATTACAAACAAGTCACCTGACCACATAAAACTAACTGTATTTGTTGATGATACCAATGCCATTGTTTCAGCAGATAGCTTTAGTAGTCTTAATTTTAAACTTGACGAAACGAATAGAATTGTTTAACCAATGGTTCATGCATAACTGTCTGAAAATAAATACTCAGAAATCTAATATAATTGTGTTTAAGTCAACAAATAAGAATTCGGACAAACTACTTTGCAACCTTAACGGTCACCAGCTGAACACAGTTACCACAGTAAAATTTTTAGGCGTACATTTAGATAGTCTATTAAACTGGAAAAGCGAGTTGGCTAGCATAGAAGCTGGCATTCACTCTGCGTTTTACGTACTCGGAAGTTTGAGAGACCTCGTTGACTTGGAGCAACTCAGGACCGTTTACTTCTCATTAGTTGAATCCAAATTAAGGTATAGTGTTCTTTTTTGGGGTGGCAGCTACCATTACAATATTCAGCGAGCCTTCATAGCCCAGAAGAGAGCCATAAGAACCATGGTTCGAATAGATCAGATCGACTCGTGCAAACCGTATTTTAAGGATCTCAGAATTTTGACGGTCCCTAGTTTGTATATAATGGTCCTACTTACCAAATTTGCCAAAGACATTTATGGCTATGAAACTAAAGAGGAGAAACACAAGCGCGAGCATACGAGAAGAAGGGATATGCCATCCATGATAGCACCTACTCTGAATGTTGTTAAACATAGCTCTCGGTACAACTCAGTCAGACTCTTTAACAGACTACCTATAGATATAAAGAGTTCTATTTACCAAAGAGATTTTGAAACCAAGCTTAAGGCATTTCTTGTTAAAGAGTGTTTCTACTCCGTTGACGAATTTACGGAACATAATGATTTTATTTGAACTTCCTAATTTTGACTTTCTGACATTTTTGATTTTATATAATTTTTATTACATTTTATTGACATTCTTTGTATTACTTGTATGCTATGTATTGTGATTGATTTATTAATTGATGATTGTTGTATTTTTAATTTTTATTGCTTTATTACCACATAAGATATATCATTCAACACAATGTAAATTGTTTGTGAAATAAATAAATAAATAATAACTAACCTAGTACAAATTGGTGATTTTTTTAACAACACATAAATACATAACTTCTCGCCTACAAATACACCTCTGCCTACCCCTTCGGGGATAAATCCCCGAAGGGGTAGGCAGAGGTGTATTTCTACACCCACTTTTCGCCAGATATACTTTAGTCCCACGTAATAAGGGGCGAGCCTATTGCCGTACCGGGCACATTTCCAGACTCCGTGCTGCTACTGAGAATTTCGTGACAGAAAAACCCAATAACACTGCCCGACCCAGGAATCGAACCCGGGACCTCCCGATCCCACGCGCACATTTATGCCGCGAGACCAACGAGGCAGTCGTATAGGGTTTGATGTCGAGTTTTCCGTCTCTACGCAAAGATGGTATTTGCATCGTAATATCCCTTAGTCGCCTCTTACGACACCCACGGGAAGATAGGGGGTGGTGACACTTGTATTCTATGCCGTCAACCACACGGCTAACGGTTTCTAACGACAAATTTTTTAACAAATTGACATTAAAATCGCTCAATCTAGGTGTCAATATATTTAAAATTAAAAAGCACATCACACTCATTCACATTGATGAATGAGTGTGATGTGCTTTTTAATTTTAAATATATTGACACCAATGACATACTGAAGGTATTCAAGACGCTCAATAATAAAAAATCTGTTGGCTTATGGGGCATTTCTGTTAAACTTGTGTAACGTTTATTAGATGTGGGTACCTATATGCCTGTAGAGTTACGTAGTAGATATGTGTTATGGAGAGAAATTAAATACTATTTGTTGGTTACAAGATATTATATTCGGAAGCGTTACACAATATAACCCGGTAGCAACTAGATTAGAGCTAAGTTTAAGACTCAGGGCAGGGTAGGCAGGCAGGCTGACGAGACTTTGGTCCTCCAGAAGAGAAGGCAGCACTTAACTTTGGCAGCGTCCAGGATCCAAGAGGGGAGGTGGGGAAGATACAGGAGTATTTCCTGATCTAATGAAACACAGTAAAGTAATACCAATTTCTATCTTGAATTGAAAAATCGGCCAATTTCTATCGTGCCTGCTATTAGTAAAATTTTTGAAAAGATTATTTTGCATCAATTAGAGAGCCACTTTCACACAAATAATTTATTTCACAGTGAACAGTATGGCTTTACTAAGGGTCGCTCCACCGTTGATGCTGGTGTAACTTTGTTAAAGCATATTTTTAATGCTTAGGAAAACTCGAAGGATTCCATTGGTGTTTTTGTGACCTATCAAAGGCGTTTGACTGTGTGGAACATAAAACACTTTTACTTAAATTGAAACTTTATGGTATTAGAGATACCGCACTCAATCTAGTTGCCAGCTACCTTAGTGATAGAATTCAGTATATAGATGTTAATGGGAGTAGGTTTCTAGGTTTGCCAGTAGGAATAGGCATTCCACATGGCTCTATTCTCGGTCCATTTCTTTTTTTAATGTATATTAATGATTTGCCGTTCATTGTACAAAATTTATGTGATATTGTTTTGTTTGCCGATGATACGTCACTAATTTTTAAAATTGATCGCAATTTAAGTAACTTTGATAGCGTCAATAACACTCTTGCACAAGTATTAGATTGGTTTTCGACAAATAATTTGGTACTCGACTCTAGCAAAACCAAATGTGTTAAATTATCTTTGCCTAATGTGAAAAGATTTCCTACTAATATAATTTTAAATAAGGAAACAATTCAACTAGTCCAATCAACCGTATTCTTAGGTGCAACTTTAGATTGTAAGCTTCAGTGGGGCGCCCAAATATCCTGTCTCGCAGTAAAACTTGGTTCTGCAGCGTTTGCACTTAGGAAAGTTAGGGAATTCACAGATATAGATACAGCTAGACTAGTTTACTTTAGTTATTTTCACAGCGTAATGTCTTACGGAATAATGTTATGGGGTACAGCTGCTGATATACAGACTATTTTTGTCATTCAAAAGAAGGCCATACGTGCAATTTATAAGTTAGGTGCTAGAGATTCTTAACGTGATAAATTTAAGGAAGTAGATATACTGACCGTTGCATCGCAATATATATATGCTAACTTAATGTACATTAAGAAAAACTTAATTCTATACCGCAAAAGTGAACACAAGGAATAAGCATAAAGTGGTGGGAACTAACTACCGTCTACATAAAGTTCAGAACTCATTTGCGGGGATTGGTATACGATTTTTCAACAAATTGCCTCTTGAAATAATGAATTTACACAAATACAAACGGACAATTAGGAACTTTCATTTACAAAGGGGTTATTACACTATTAAGGAATTTTTAAATGATAAGACACCATGGGGATAGGCTTAGGCTTGTTTAACTCACGATTATTTTATTTTATGACCGTTTAATATAATTGTTATATAAATATGTTAAATTATAGTTTTGATAAGTGACATGTTAAGTGGAGGTGCCTTGTGAACACATGATTTTTGCAGGATTTGGATATTTTTATGATTTCGCTCGTTTAATATTAAACCGGAATATGTCAAAAATCGGAGATTTCTACTTTTACTAATAGAACGATCTAACTCAGCTCAAAGATTAGGTACAGTCCAACTGCCACGCGAAACAGAGCTCTGTGGCGGATTTAATGGATCACCCTTCTCTTTCTTACTAAAGCGCGCGACAATTCATTTCGTGTGACAGTGAATCATTCTGTTATGCGGCGACCTCGATGTAAGGTGGACGTTACGTCTTGTGAACAACGACGAAGTAAAACTAAATAGTTCGGTTTACCTGCAAGCGCACTTAAGTTTATTGCATTCATTTTTATTTCTAAACAAGCATAATTTTGATTTATTTCACTTTAGTCGAAAATGGTGTTAATCTTCAACGTGAATTATTATGACTTATTGCAGTTTATCATTAAATTATCTGTGAATAGCTATGAGACATTATGTGTTAGTGCGTTTTAGTATTAAATTATAACTAAATGTTTGGGAATATAAAACTTTATTTCACTTTATTACAGAAACCATCAGACAATGCAAAAATGATTCGTGTTTGTTTCTGTATATTTTTAAAATGATTCGAAGGACTCAAAGTACTGTAGCAATTATTGCAGTTTATTGTAAATACCCATTTTATTTCCGATTAGATTTTTAGTGATAAAAATTATTATTTTCCTTTTCTATAGATATTTACACAAAATGACGACTAGAATAAGAAGACAAAGATGCCGAAAACTCGTTACGATGAGTAAAGATAAATGTAATACACAATCCGAAGGACAAGTTGTAGAGGTAATCATTAATTTAGCATAATGAATAAAGCATTTTGATTGGTATAGACTATGTGCATTGTTTTAAACACATTATTTATCACATTTTAGAGCTTGTTCCATGAAACAACCAACGACCAGAGCACAGCTCACAAAAAGTCAAGGTCTCCGATCACGGAACCCAGTTTTCCCCACCAGCTGGAGTCCAGATCACCCAGCAGGGTGTCAACACCACCTCACAGAGAGTCCAAATCACCCTGCAGGAAGTCCAGGTCACCCTGTAAGAAAACCAAAACTCCTGGCAAGGAATCTGAGGTATCTTCAAGCAGTAGCTCTTCAAGTTCGTCATCATCAGGCTCTTCTACCTCTTCCTCAAGTTCCTCCCACTCTTCGTCTTCAAGCTCAACTTCCACGGGTTTATCTCCTAAATCAGACCAGTGCAAAATAAGCAACAATCAACATGGAATAAAAGCAGATCAAGTAAAAAAACTTGTCACTGAAGACAAAACTGATTATTGCTCACTTACTCCTGAAGAACTGAAATCAAACCAATTAAATGATGCAGACTTTGATAGTGATGATGTGATAGAAGACAGACCCTCCACGCCTTATGAAAAAAAAATCGCAGTAAGTTAGATCGTATTTTATTGTTCATCAACCCACAGCTGGGATACAGAACTCTCTTTATTACAGTGTGCTATACTCGTAGTTTCTTCAAGCTGATCAATGCGGGTGAAAGACGCGATGATAGATAATTGTAAACCTATTATTCTTTCAGTGTAAAGACAAAGTCACAACCACAAACGCCACAGCGAGAAATTTAGTTTCATATTCTGATTCTTCTTCTCAAGATTCAGACGACTGCCATAATTGTGACATTCAACAACTAGCAAACCCGAACCAAAGTATTATTTCTGATGAAGAGTCTGGCATTGTGGCGAGACCCGAAAAACACAAAAAAGTGAGTAAGATGATGGATAATCTATATTTTTATTCAAACGTATCTAATATAAGTACTTCAGAGTGAGTAAGTCATAAGAAAAAATAATAAACATTATAAAATATGTACAAATACAAGTCATTGAATAAAACTAATAAAAAATACATACATATATAAAATATAAGTTACATATTATAATAAAAGAATAGTGATAAGCGTTATGTACTCAATCATTTTGCTGATTTTAGGAACCGACTAGCCGTGGAGTGAGGCTCAACGCTTTTCGAAACTATGTGATTTCGCCAGTTTTCTCTGATGATAGTGACGTAGATCTGAGTGACGATGATCCTACCTATGTGCAGGAGCCAAACTACAAAAACAATCAGAAGATTTTTTTTATTCCTTCGTCAAGTTCCCATGATTCCGATACTGATATTTCAAATACAGAAGTGAAAAGAGGCCAAAAACGCGTAAGGGGAAATGGAAACAAAACAAGGCCAAACGTCTTCGTAACAGTGGCAAGCCTTACACCTCCGTATCTAAGAGCGAGAAAAAGATTCCAGCTCGCTGTCTGCAGCCACCATGTACGGAGAGATGCAAACTGGAATGCGCAAATAAAATTGGTACGGATTCTAGATATCAGCTATTTAAATACTTTTGGAGTTTGAGTGACCTGTCTAAGCAAAGGGCTTTCATAAAATCGTCCATGGTGGATATCAAACCTAAGTACCAATATACTAATGCAGAAAATCCCCGAAAGCCAAACAAAGCATATTATTTCACCATTGATAATCGACAAATCAGAGCTTGTAAAACGTTTTTTAAAGCCACTCTGAACATTTCGGACCGAATGATATTCACAACACAACAAAAAACAAATGAAAGTAACTTTTTGGAAGAAGACTTACGAGGAAAGCATAAGAATCATAAGAAAATTAATCCAAATTTAATTCAAGATATCAGAAACCACATAAACTCCATCCCTCGGATGGAATCTCACTATTGCAGGGCTACTTCAACTAAAGAGTACATAGACGGAGGAAAGACGACCAAAGATCTCTATAATGATTTCAAAGAAACACAAACTGAAAAAAGAAAAGATACTGGAAGTTACATAAATTATTACAACATCTTTAAAAAGGAGTTCAATATATCGTTCTTTCAGCCTAAAAAAGACAGGTGTGATCTATGTTTATCTTACGAAAATTCTACTGCTGACCGGAAAAGAGAGATTCAAGAAAAATATGACCTACATCACGAAGAAAAATTACTATGTAGGAATGAAAAAAAGGCAGACCGAAAAAATATTACTGATAATAACAAAGTCGTCGTTTACGATCTGCAAGCTGTGCTGCAGTGCGTGGTGACTCGTCGGCTTTCTATTATAAGTCAAAACTCAATAGTTAAAACATGACTGTCACCGGGTTGTCTCAACTTGATAAAAAATGTGCCTATGACATTGTACATAGCTATTTCTGGACTGAATCTGATGCAAAGCGTGGAGCTATTGAGATAGGTACATGTGTTTGGAAATATTTTGAGGAAGTAAGCAGGGATACACGGGATCCACTAAACATAATATTTTATTCTGACAATTGTGGCGGTCAGAATAAAAATAAGTTTATAATGACGCTGTAAATGTACGCCGTTTATCTTTTGAATATTCAAAGCATCACTCATAAATTTCTGATCCGTGCCCACACTCAGAATGAGGCAGATAATGTACACAGCCTTATAGAAAGAGAAGTAAAAAAAAATCTAAAATCTGGCCCATTATACACGCCAGTTCAATACATTACACTAATTAAAAACTCAAAAAAAAGTAGTCCCCCTATCAACGTCCATGAGCTAAGCTTTGATAGTATTCTGGACTTCAAGTTGTTGCAACAGGAATGGGGATTTAATTACGGGACGGATGAAAGCGGCCAGAACGTCAATTGGAATGAGATCAGAGTATTGAAAGTGACAAAAGAAAATCCGTTTCTGTTCTACTTTAAGACATCATACAAGGAAGAAAACTACAGGGAAGTGAATGTGCGCAATAAACGAAGGAAGATGAAGTCAGCCACTGAGATCAAGTTAAACCCTGCTTACACGGAGAGGCAGGTAATAAACGCCAATAAAGTGAAGGACTTGAAAGAGCTTATTGCAAAAAGTCTGATTCCTCCGTATTATGCCAGCTTTTATAATTC
Organism: Euclidia mi; assembly: GCA_944739405.2. Classification (NCBI taxonomy): domain Eukaryota; kingdom Metazoa; phylum Arthropoda; class Insecta; order Lepidoptera; family Erebidae; genus Euclidia; species Euclidia mi. The sequence goes on along the minus strand of OX123183.2, from coordinate 14,068,141 downwards.
TATTTTTTAACATAAGCACTTACTTCAATGCTCAAGAATATTTTTTGATATTTTTTCACAAAGTATTTTTACGGATATACATAGTTGCAAACTATAAGACTTATTAAGACTAATGGTTAAACCAATTTATAATTTTTCGTACTAGTTATAGATTAAAAGTTGTTACCTCATTTAGTACAAGTTACCTGAATATTTACCTAAATAAGTAATTGTTCGTACTTTAAAAGTACTTAGATATACATGTAGGTACATTACGTTATTTTGTTCTAGGAAGTTTATGGAAACTAAATCTCAGAAAGCATTTTTTGTGATAAATACTATGAAAGTTTGACTTTGATTAGTAAATATTGAATGAATAATTTAGGTGCTGACTTAGTCAGTAAGTGCAATCAAGAGCAGTATCAGTTATACACAAGCAAGAGTGTACAAAATAGCTCTTCCATCTATCGCGCCACGATGTCTTGTGTATAGCTGGGAAAGCTCTTAGTTAAAAAAAAAAACCTGAAACGACTGATTACTATAACAAATATTATTTGAAGGATACAAAAGCCGTTTTGATAAAACTTTAATGCCAATTGTTAAGACAATACTTACGAATAAAAAGAATTTTCACGAAATATTTCTGCCTTTTTATTTCTTCTTTAATGATATACTGTAATGAGTGTGAAACTTCAAATAAAACTTATGGGATATCTAAAATAAAACTGATTTATTATGTTTTATTTCAGGAATATTTCAACAATTTGTTACAATTTTTAAAACAAAACTGGAATAAGTCGGAACTCAAGAATAAAAACCTCTTTTATTCATCGTTAAACAATCAATTAAATTGTTTCGTTTAATTATTAATATTCGCTACACGTTGGCCTACAATTCAAGGCCAAGTAATTTAATCTAGCATCATAAACAAGTTAACGACAAGACAATCTTTCTGACACGGCAAAAGCTCAAAACTTTGACAGCGATTTTCCACAAAAGTGCTTTTTTGATTTATTTCATTTTAGTTTTATACGAGCGATTTGTTGAATGTAGTTTAACATTATTTATCCCTAATCATATCATTGTTCACTTGTCACCTTCCCAAAAATTCTTTCTACATTTGCATTCCTTCACGCGTTCCACTAATTTATGTTAATAATAACGATCTGGAAAATGGAGGTAATTGGCGGTTATGGTCAGTATACCAATAGATTGTTTCTTACTGCCGGTTCGTATACCGTTGTCATGACGACTACGCTCACTAAAATGTCATTTCTTGTGGTGGCGTCGTGTGTCGGTCATCCCTGTCCCTCTAAAATGGCGAAAGGAATGATGGCTGGCACATGTGTCATAGTAGTGAACGGGTGCTACTTGCGATGACTGGTCCATGACGGTCTTGCGGGTTGGTATTAGATTTAACTGCATCATTTCCATCATGGTTCTGATCACTTTCGCGGATTGCCTGCATTATTAGGTATATATAATGTAAGTGGATGCTCCTGTTTCACCATGTCTATTCTTAGGAGGCTAACCAAATTAAGATCAAAAGTATTATGCTTGAGTATTATTATGTACAGTAAATATATTATACAAGTGATATAGAAGGTGTAACAGTTGCAGCAACTTACAAAATGTAAATTATGTGTATTATGCAAAACCTGGCGATGAAAAAGAGTGACCGTGAGTTTTATTGCCCGTTCTTTCTCATGGTTCTACGCCCTTGCTTTGCGAACGTGGCAGGAAATGTAAATGTAGAGTAATTAAGTAATCATTTTATAAATTTATTATTTTGACGTTCATAAGCGTCACATTGTGACCCAAATGAATAAAGGATTTTGAATTTGAATTTGTTTCAAGACAAAAGCCTCTTCTCACTACGAGAAAAATCAGGCTGCGATAGTCTAGTCTTTCAGACTGCTCCATAAAGGGTGCGCCTGGCGCGCACCATGACGGACTTTTCGAACTTATATGTTACTAGCTTTTGCCCGCCGCTTCGCGCGCGTTAAATTCGGGGTAACACAAATCAACTTTCAGTCTCAAGTTGTGGGAAGACACTCCTGATTATTCCAAAGATTTCAGAAACTATATAGGGCACAAAGTAACTCGGTCAGTATCCATGACATTATCTACCATTATCTACCGAAAAGTACTTATTAAAATCACATTGCATACAGAAAAATGTCAAAGCCATGTTCTAATACATGTTCAATATATCTCTATAAACATTTTCGCATTTTTATAATTAGTAGGGAAAATCGTTTCAGCCGTTTAAGCTTATTATAGAATTATTAGTTTAAATATGCGAACAATTTAATCAATGTGCACAATATGACAATATGTATGACGTAACAGTACTGACAGATATACGCGATAGCACATGCGCAGCACTCAATTATTAGCGCATGCGTTCTTACTTTCAAGAGGTAAATTTGTGCCGTACAAACTTCTACCCTCCCTACAATCCCTCCCAGTTTAATTTTTGCAACTTATAGTAGCCTATGTCCGTCTCCATAGTCCAATATATCTCTATATTAAATTTCAACAAAATCGGTTTAGCCGTTTTATCGTGAAAACGGAACATACATACACACTTTCGAATTTATAATATTAGTAGGGATTCTTACTCGATAAAGTAGAGCTCATAGCGAGTCCTGACTTGCCGTTTGCCTAGTAGATCGTCAAAGTTAAGCAATGCTTGCACAGGTCGCCACTTAGATGGATGACCGCGTACGGCATTTACATCAGAGCACTACCGTTCTTCGAAGGGTACGTTAAGCTGTCGGTCTCGGTATCTGTCATAAGACAAGCATCGTTAGGCCATGTTGGAGGCATAAGAGCGGCCTGAAAACTAGGACACCAGTATTGGCCACACACTCACACGAAAAGATGAACTTGATAAAGAATGGAAAGATAGAAAAAAAATCTGGATGTCTGAGAGCTGTCGTTCTTGTTCACTATCTTATGTGAAGTAGCCATCACACGCAAAGTGAGCGTGGTGGATTTGACTGCTGGATTCTGCATATCTAGTGAGGCTGAACACTTAATTAACTCGACATTTTGGTCCTCAATTACTTAAAAACTAGCAGATCTGCAAGCTTGTTCGCTCGTTTAATCTGATATCTATCAGATTAAATGAGCGAAAGCGAAAACGCCTTATATATATAAATTACATTGTTGTACATACAACAGCGTCAATATTACATGTTTGATCATTGTTAATTATAACACAACTGACCAGCTTTTACGCAACAAAAGAAAAATAAAATCAGATCCTGTATTGATCAGATGTGACGACATTATTTTAAAATAATATTGTTCAAAATCACGAAACATTTTACGACAATAATACCAATTAGAAGTAGCAGTCACCATTCTCATTGTAATATTATAAAGTTTAGTAAACCATAAATGGTTTAAACACTTTAAATTGTACTAGCTGCAGGCAAATCCAATTCTCTGAACATACACGTTGGCTTCATACACATTTGTTGATTTATTTGACTGATTAATACATAAACTAATATTCGCTATTTTATCATCCAATTATCTTGCCAGAAAGGAACCAATAATTTAGTTTTAATACCCGAAATACTGAATCTTTCCACCATGATTGCTTAATTTTAGGGCCTAACCTCATTTTATTAGTCTCGTAACTCACATTGCAATTCATTAAAGCGTTCACTAAAATTTTACAATTAACTTTAGCCTACTATTCTATTGCCTACTATTAATTAAGATAGCAAGATTAATAGTTTCTCGAGTTTCTCGGCGCCAAGAATCAAAATACAATAAGCAGTTACCTGGTATGTTCACTGGTGTCGGTCCTGAACTAAGCTAGATAAACACACGACTAAATTGGCCAATATAGGGAGTGTTATGTCTAAATACTTAGCTACCAGGCTGCAAACGCGACGGCTTCAACACAAAGAACAGGATTCACACTTTACAAAATGTCAATGTTCAATATACAATCACAATTTTTTCAACACGGCGGACAGATCGATGCCGCACAAATCAAAAGCGGCAGTTTTACAAGGTTTTTACAAAATTTACTTCAATTATACAAATTCTGTTCGCGAAGCCGGTTTGACCATGTGTTTTCAAAAAAGGCGATGTTCACGAGAGGTCAAAACGTGTTAATTTTTAATTTAAAATTGCATGCAAAGACTTAATGCATGCATTGGATAAAATTTGGTTCGATATTTACTTTTGTAAAGATAATTGAAACTCTTTCTTTTGTAATCGCAATCTTGCCTTTGACTTATTGAAATACCAATACATTCCCTGCCCCACGAGTGACATACTCGTATGCATAACTCTAAGCTCATAACAGTCATAACAGTTGATTTTCCATTATGTTTATCTTCAAATGGTGGTTTTAAATTATTTTGCTTATCTAGATTTTACAAGATTGGATAGAGGACCTCTCGAATCAAACTCAAACTCAAATATGTTTATTTCCATAAAAATGTTTAAATTTTTGGACACGTCAGAAGGTGATACAAATAAAAAAATAAAAAAGTAACTTTAAATGCATATTAACATAGTTTAGCATTGAAAAAATGCCTGTTCAGAAAGTAGAGCCTCGTGAAAAGAATCAGGCAAGAAACTCTGGGCCACTCTTTTCTTCGTCTTGATTCTATACAATTTAAAAACTTAGTAACTACATTGAATTTTTCATAGATATATCTCTTAATATGACAGCCAGCCTTAACCTCATTTTAACTCTTAACACAGCCTCCACTCCGTATCTGAAAGTAACAGGAAAACCGAATAGCTTATTTCAATCAGGAAATTGAACACAGAATCTTGCGATCTGATGCTTTTTAAAGCTTACGCATATGGCCCACGAGAAAATCCGATTATAAATATAACTTCATTAAATACATTTTTCTAGCTTCACAGATAAATTGGACGATTATTTCGCCTTTCGAAATACGCGAACCACGAAAAACAATTGGAGGAGTTTTTCGTTATCCTGTCCCCAAAGTCGCGTTAACAATTCTGCTCAATAAAGTAAAGGGACAAATAGTCGAATAAACATAATAATATCTGAATTCAATTTACAAGGTACCCCGAGCCTCTATATGGATAACTTTTTTGCTGGCTTTTCTTCCTCTATCATTTTATTGTTATTTGTCTTATTAATGTTTGGGTTTTCATTTATTTGCATATGGGGTTTGAAGCGTGTTGGGAAGTTCCAAGAAAAATCAGGCAAATGATGGCAAACTTCTGCTTCGCTTCTGGTTGGTTGGTTCTATGTTGGATTGGAGTTTATTATGGAGGTAATTGGCGGTCATGGTCAGTATACCAGTAGATTGTTTCTTACTACTGGTTCGTATACCGTTGTCGTCATGCTCACTAAAATGTCATTTCTTGTGGTGGCGTCGTGTGTCGGGTCATCCCTGTCCCTCTAATATGGCGAGAGGGATGATGGCTGGCACATGCGTCATACTCGTGAACGGGTGCTACTTGCGATGACTGGTCGATGACGGTCTTGCGGGCTGGTATTAGATTTTAATATTTAACTGCATAATTTCCATCATGGTTCTGATCACTTTCGCGGATTGCCTGCATTATTAGGTATATATAATGTAAGTGGATGCTCCTGTTTCACCATGTCTATTCTGAGGAGGCTAACCAAAAGTATTATGCTTGAGTATTATGATGTACAGTAAATATATACAAGTGATATAGAAGGTGTAACAGTTGCAGCACCTTACAAAATGTAAATTGTGTATTATGCAAAACCTGGCGATGAAAAAGAGTGACCGTGAGTTTTATTGCCCGTTCTTTCTCATGGTTCTACCTATTGCTTTGCGAACGTGGCAGTAAATGTAAATGTAGAAGCATACAGTAATAATGTTTTAAATTTGAGTATAAGTAATTATTTTATAAATTTATTATTTTGACGTTCATAAGCGTCACATTGTGACCCAAATGAATAAAGGATTTTGAATTTGAATTTGAATTTGTACAAATAGTAAGGAGCCTTCGGCAATGTGACAAACGCACGCATCAACTAGTTGCTTTTATAGACGACAAGCTGCTCATAAAAATCACACCTCTTTGTTTTGCAGAGAACTCGTATAGGCTCCATCCAGTGTGTTAGTGCAGTATTCAATTACTCTGACACAGATTTATAACACAAAACCTAATCTTGACAACTTTGTTTAGACTAAAAATGCTTGGACTACAGTTCAAAAGCTTTTGTTTGGAATGAAATTACACTGGCATGACTATGATGGTGATGATTATTTTTATACATGAGGATACCTACTGATTATTATGAACTATAGTCAGTAGCTGCAGAGAGTTAGCATGCTATAGTTTTATTAATTGTTTACTTGATTTCGGAGAATTTATTTTATTATTTTTATTATTTATGAATTTTTATTAAACATTATTCTTATATTTAGTTACATTATGCCCCACAAAACCTTGTAACAGGTTTGACTGTGGGATCCAGTCTCCGTACTGTTATAACAATAGTTTCTGCAGGTACAATGTTATGGAATTAAATTACAAATAATATTGCTTTGTAATAATAAAATATTATTACAAAGCAATTATATAAAGGTAGGAACTTAAACTAAATACAATCTAAATAATACTTCTTAAGTTTTTTCTTAAATAAAATTTTATCTTTTTCTTGACGGATGTCCTCAGGCAGACTGTTTAAGAGGTATGGCAGGCGTTTTTTTAAAGTTCTATCTCCATAATAGTTATATACTCTTGGCACTGTAAATCTGCCGGAGGACATCGATCGAGAAGTAGTGTTATGTCCCATTATTATCTGAATTTGTAGTCATGACGATTAATGTAACCCAAAATTTACTCTATACGAAGTGCAAATACGTATGGGAAATAAAAAGTCGTCATTTTTTAAAGAGTATATATATGCATATCTAATTATTCCTACAAAATAATAATCATTTTAGGTGGTTAATATAATAATCCACCAGAACAATAATTTCAATGTACTTGATACATAATTGAAATAATAATTAACGATCAAAAGTACCGTTTCATTGTTAAAACAATCAAACAAAAACAATGATAACGCCAAACATGACAAACGAGCTAAATGACAACGAAATGAATAACAATTGTAATAATGAAAATAATTATTTATATGATAAAGAGTTAACATGTGGACTATTTCAGTCCATTTAAATGTATGTGTAATGTTGGATTTACGTTAATCACTCTCTGATCACTTTATTGTAACCAAATTGAACCATATTAAACGAGCTAAATGACAACGAAATTAATAACAATTTTATTGTAATAATGAAAATAATTATTTATATGATAAAGAGTTAACATATGGACTATTTCAGTCCATTTAAATGTATGTGTAATGTATGATTTACGTTAATCACTCTCTGATCACTTTATTGTAACCAAATTGAACCATATCAATTTGATTGGCATGAATGTTTTATTGCAACTTTATTCGGTTTTAATTGCTTGCCTACATTATGATTGGCATACATTATATAAGTTCTTGCAGGATGTCCTTGCCTGACGCCCGTACATTATTATAATTTAACTTTTTCTGCTCAGTCCCGTGGAAATTTCGTGCAATCCCTTTTTAGTGCACCTCTACGGTCTCCAAAGGAAATATTATGCCTAATTTCAGCTTCTTGCACCTAGTAGTTTTGGTTTTATACATGCATATTTAAAATCGGCTTTAGCTGTACTTAGGGCTTCTTAAATTTTCGTGATTTGTACACATACTTACAAGTTAAAGGCATAGTTAACACTCGTTAATTTAAATTGTCTGCCAAGCTGTCTTTCAAACATTTATTTCACTAGTTGCACGAATGACTGCTCTTATAACAAAAAGGGTTGCACGATATTATTCAAGTACCTTTTGCGCACTTACTAATAAATTTACCTATCGAAACAACATCACTAACATATTTGTCTCAAAGAACTTATAACAATACTCGAATATACGTCCCGTTTTGTAACAAGTTAGCCATATATTCAAACAGTTTGAATTATACGCAAAGTTTAGTTGTCGGCCACGTTTTAGAGCGATATTATTCTCCTGACTAGCGTTATAAGATACGTCAATAGTGATTTATGGCGAAACGGAGGCGCAATCTCTAGATAAATGACCTTTCACAATACTTGGGCTGCTTGTATATTGAGGAAACAAATTGCAGTAGGTGAAGTTCAAACTGATTTATGCTGACCATGATTGGAGTTTGCTGCAGCTATTTAAATTTAAATATATTTTCGATATTAGAGAAGAATCTTTATTTTTTTATAACATTAAACTAGCAACTGATTTCACAAGAACTCGATAGATAATAGAAAATTATTATTATATAACCGCTTCTGCCTACGTTTCAGAAAATCCTGTCTTAGTGCACCCTTACGCTCCACAAAGATCAAACATGCCAAAATTTCAGCTTTATGCGCCCAATAGTTTTGGGTGTGCAATTTTATGTGTAACTGATTGACAGACTGATAAGCCAGTATAAGAATTATCATACATACAAATGAACTATAACCATAAAAGTATGTTCAAATAAATGAAAAAAACATAAAAATAAACTGATTGTAAAAATGATTTCACAGCGACAGACATCCATAAATCGATACGACGTGGAAGAGTTGAACGGTGGTAGATGACTGATTTTATTCAATGCGAAGATTTGCTCTCAGTGCCGCTGTTAATAAGGATAATTAAAGAGGATGGATGACGAAAGTGTGACCAAGTAGATATAATAAGAGGAAGACCTAGGAGGACGTTCTCAGACCAGATTGGAGACATCCTATAACAGGACAATTTAGAAGTACAGAAGAACATGCATGAGGCGTTTGATGGGAGTGAATGAAGCAAGAAAGATATGTTGTTGCAAACGGCGTTCCGTAGTCTCTGCCAACCACACTGGGAAACAGGCGTCGATGAAAGTCACCAGACCGCGCATAAGTAATCGTGAATTGTACTACTGTTTCTCACCTCCTTGTGTGTGCGGTTCTGTGTATACAAACGCGTCGGCCGAGACATAAAGCATACGTTATGTTATTTGTTCGAGGGCCACTTATTTATGTGTTGCGCTCACCGTCCACTATCTGTCACCGCATGGAATATCTGTGCTCGTAAGGCTCTTAAGTCAGAAATATGGCGTATATACGACTGTATGTGTTTGTAAGGATGACTAGGTTTTTGAACTTGATGTGTATTGAAGATTTTATACCAAAAACAAATTGAGTATGGAATATCTTAACGGCAACGATACTCTAGTAGAATCATTTTATACCAAAGTTTGGCATGGAATATATTGACTGAGGTTATAACCCTAATGTATATACAAACAGGGTATTAAAAGTACCACGCGCAGCAGACAGAAAGTGAACCCCGGGTTCTGCAGGCGAAAAGACTTGCGTGTAGTAACATAATTATGTAGATACATAAAAACAGTTCAAGCCTTTTGGGACTAAATTTACAAAACTAACCTCAACTTTCCAACACAAGCACAAATTATGTTAAGAGTCGTTAGCATATTGTAGATTACTCAGTAGATATAATTTAGATTATTTACATTATTGAAGATAAATTATTTTTAATAAGTACTTTATTTATTAAATGATAATTAAATAGAATTCCAATATCAAGGTAATATCCAACACCAAAACAATCAAAACAATACTACGATTATGCAATTATTACAAAGAGGTTTAAGGTATCATTACTTGAAAATTGTGTTAGTCTTTACCTAATAATACCTACCCGTGTTATTTCATGACAAATGTTTTATATCATTAAATATAATTTTTCCAAATGTCGTTCCATGTTGTGGTTTAGACATCAAGGCCACTAAAGAATAATACTTTGAACTAGTAGCGGTGTACATTTTACTTTCGCTAGTAGAAATATGCGCTATGTGACCGGAATAAACAAATATATACGCGGACGAAACAAACTGAAACTGTGTGTGTGAGACTCACATGAACCACTGCGGTGACCACATAATATCTTAATAATAATATACTTAGTATTTACTTGGGCTTACGCAAATATTACACATTGAATTCAAACTACGATTTAGAATATATTATATTAAATCAAATGATCTACAAGCAACATTTTATTACTAGCCACTACTATTTTATTTCAATTTCTTCACAGGAACTGTGGTCACCGCAGACTGAGATGACATTTGTCTTTGTCTTGATTGTAAAAATAATCTCTTTAAAACTAATATATTGCAATAGAATCCGTAAACCTTAGTTTGATTATAATAATATTTAACCCAACAACTCCTCCTATTGGCTCACAATAATCAAAATGATATTTTGACACTAATAAAGAGAGGCCCATTTCCAACAGTGTACCTTGAAAGATGGTTCTGATGATGATGATTAGACTGTCAGGCAGCGGGTCTGAGTTTCGAACACACGGCATGACGCAGACTTTACTATATGGTATTGAAGTTAAGACAGCCGCAGCCATTTAAAACTGCGCCATGTTCAATCAAAACGTCGGACAAAATCTTTTACTATCTACAATTCTACATATTCACATCTTGTTATAATTGAATAAGTCAATTGATGGCATTATTTCTTTCTTCGCGTTTTTCAGCTTCCTGCGCCCAAATCCATGGAGTGCTTCCATATTTCCCATGTGCCTTCACCCATGTGTTAAATGGATGAAAAGTATTTTATTTCAAAATTTTGCATGTTGGCAAATATAATGCTAAGTGCTTGCGTGCTATTTTGTAATGCAAAATCACATACTTGCGCGAAATTAGAAGATTACCTGACCAAAGTTATATCTGTAATGGTCTTTGTAATCAGTGGTCTGCATACAATTTTCATTTTTATAATACGTTCATTCATTATTCATAAGCAGCTTAAAAAGGATTGAAATTATTATCTTTTAGCCAAGTTGATAGAGTAATCAAAAAATTAAATTATGGCATATCGTTAACGATTTCTACAATAATTTTAATTTGAACTGTACAAGTTATGTAAAAATTATTTAAGTACCTATTTATTTATTTTATGCTTTATTGTACACCAGAAATATAAATTAGGCGATCATACAAACCTATATAAGCGAAGTACAATGGGCAGCCTTATCGCTTATAGCGATCTCTACCAGGCAACCCTTGGATGGAAATATTATTGATCGGAAAATAGTTGTAGTTGTATATATTATAGCTGCAACACCTAACAGTTATTATACATAGATATCTCTAAACACATACACATACAATATTCATAAACTCTACTCTATATACCTACATACAAATACATATTATATATATAAATATACAAAACAAAATTAATAATAATTGGAATTAATTTATTATTGAAAGTAGCTTCAATTAATGGAGATATATCATGTGTTTTGAATGAAAACTGGATTTTTTTGATGAATAGTGTTTGAATATTAGACTACTAATTTCAAATATCAATAAGTTGGTCTTAGCTTCGTGGAAACAGAATCATTACAGTGATAATAATTAGAAATGTTCAAGTTTGAATCACTGGCTTTTGGGTGCAAATACGTGACACAGAGTAATGATATAAGTCATTTTATTAAAAAAGAAACTTAACCCATTCGCTGTCCAGCTCTAGACACAATGGAAAATCAATTGTTATGTATCATATGTGATACACGGGACAGTGAATCTGTTAAAAATATAATATGATATTAAGTGTAATGCAATGTATGGTCCTGGACTAGAAGAGTTCATTGGTAAAGAACATCTACTCAGGGTCTGAAACGGAAGTTGTAGGTGTCAGTTGCAACAGCCAGGACCATGGGATGATTGATTCTCACAGAAATATCTCACAACAGGCGACGGCTAGCGTAGACTGTACCAATACCTCGAGACAAATAGAAAGTATTTCGTATTACTTTTTTACGCGGTTGAAACATTACATAAATATTGATATGTATAAAAAGTGGCGATAGCCCATTGGTGTACGTAACGGACCGCCGAGACGATGGTCTGGGTTCGATCCCCAGTTACCCCGGGCACACACCTCTGACTTTTCGAAGTTAAGAGTGTACTGAAAAATGTTAATTATCGTTTCCTTAACAATGTGCCTGATAGATGGCAATAGGCTCGCCCCCTATTACATTGGGACCGAAACATAACTGGCAAAGTGTGGGTGTGTAATACACCTCTGCCTACCCCTTCGGAAATAAAGGCATGAAGTTATGTTATGTTATGATCAGTGGCGGCTGGTGGATGAAAGAAGTGGTGGTGCAATTTACCACCAAATTGAGGCCCCATTTCACCGCTGTATCCATGGGCGGCTTATGTTCCAGACAAATTCAATGTTGGAAGGTTTATATAAATAAATTTATAAGTATATGCATACCTAATATGACAGCGGTGAAACTGAGCCTAAGTAATATTTATTCGATTTCTAAGATAAAGTGAAACACCATTTTATCTACAATAGGTACTAAGTAGGTATTTAGTTATTTACCTGTTTCATGTATATACAAGTATAGATTCAACTACGCCGACCTTTCCAAAAAAAAAAGTGCACTGGAACATAATGTACCTGCTTACTGAGACGCTCAAGTCCCCACAATCACAACCATTTCTTAAATTTCAGTAATTAAACTTCGCAACGTAGGTAATACCTACCTTTGTACCAGGGAGTAAATATCTCTAGTTTAAAATTGGCGCGCATACAATTTTATAATACCTAGTATACAATTTAATATAAAAACGTTGACTAGGTAGTCAACGTTATCGTTAATGCTCATTTCATTATCAAAGCTCACACTTCCTAACCCACAACTTTGTAACAAACATGAAACACATAATTAGGTAGATATATAAAAAAGCCTTTCAATAAAAAGGGAAACAACCAATTTATCCCACATCGGGCAAGCCTATTGCCTATATCAGCCTTGTTGGTTTCAAGGAAATTAACAACTTCATTTAAGTAATTATAAGTGCCCTTAAAGTTAGTGCCGCAATCAGAGCGGATCAAGGAGGGCAGCCCTCTGCGGGATACGAATCTGTCAAATGTGGCTACAAACGCCTCGGTCGTGAGCGAGGAGACCAGTTCTAAGTGTACGGCCTTTGTGGAAAGACAAACGAAACACACAAGTAGGCCTTAACAGTCTTGCTGTTTCGAAGTTTCGACGTTTTCACCAAAAAGGGACCAGCGAAGTCCGTGCCAACACCGTCAAACGTCCTGCTCTCAGTTACGCGATCTACCGGTAAGTCTCCCATCAAGGGCTGCATGGTAGAAGCCTTGAGCTTATAGCAAGGAATGCAACTAAAGACTACACTCCGAATTATTCTTCGGGCAGACAAAATCCAAAACTCGCGTTGCAAAATGGCCAAGAGCGCATTACAACCAGCATGCGAATTTTTAAGGTGACACAAACACATAATTAGGTAGATATATAAAAAAGCCTTTCAATAAAAATGTAAACAAGGAACTGTGGCTTGAGCCGGCGCCAGTAAGCAAATTTCCGTCAAACCTCGCCGACGTTCGGGCATCATCGGGGCGCGCATGCGGCGCACGGGAAGATGTTATTTCGCCGAACATTTTGAACTATGTGCGTCTCACGCGCCAGGCGATATCGCTCGAGTCTCGTATCTCGTGCGCTGAGGTCTAGCGCACGAGGCATGTTTTGTCAGCTGTAAAACACGCCTAGTATATTAGTATAGAGTTTAAATTGTTTAGTCGTAATTTCGGTAATGTTGTACCTATTATAGATCGTTAATCAAAGTTTATTACTTATACCTAATACATATGTACTTTTTCTTAAAGACCTTCTTAAATCTGGTAGTTCAGCGCACGAGCGCACTTAAGGTACAGCCGCCTCTGGTTATGATATGTATTATTTATACATATCATTCTTACGCGAAAATTGAGAGTATTTCTTTCAAGCCGCAATATTTTATCATGACGTCACTGCAACTTTGACAACAAACTTCCACTAGTTCGTGTGAGTCGGTCAGGCCCATTAATTCTAGAGCCGCGACCGTTCTTGCCGTGACGGCTAAGCTCTAAACCATGTCGTTACAGCTTCGTTCACTGTCAACTGACGTTTATGGCCCATTGCCTCTATTAAATGGACCGAACAGAATGACACAACTTACATAGAAATTATTGGTGTGTTATTATTTTCTAAGTTTTGACGGCTGAGGAATTCTTCGTGTAAGTTATCTGTGGAGATGTGTCCTTCAGTAATATTCGGTCTTTTCTTCGGTTGATCAGTAAAGTGATCATTAAAGGGAATTAAATTTTATGTGGTCGTTATTCAAGGGGAACGAGAGTCTGCAGTTGTGACTGATTTGAAGAGACCATCAATACTGCCATTATTATGGCCATAGACGAAGGACTATTATATTCTATTGACAATATGAGGGAGTGTTCTACTTTATTGTAACACTATTTTGTTGAAATAGTTGGACTTGGCTCTAGACATTTAATATGTTAAATGAGACAGCTATTCAAGCGGGTTCATTTCTCCATTATGATGTGCCAAGTACCTCTCGGTATGTTTATTATTGTAAATGATTTCGTCACCGTGGCATTCGATGCAGCTAGTGTAAACTAGTGCAAATCGAATCATGGGCTCTGTTGGTCGCTTACAGTAGAACAATTATTGGAGCACATTTAATGTTAATTTAACCGTTTCTTTCAGATCCCGTGGTGATTTCGAGAAATCCTTCTTAGTGCACCCTTACGGTCCCCAAAGAACATATTATGCCAAAATCCTTGCCCAATCGTTTTAGCTGTGCGTTGTATGCCAGCCAGTCAGTAACGCAAGAATTTTATATAATTATACAGATAGATATTCCGTCTCTAATGCTGTACTAAAAGATATTAACTGACATTATATATATATAGACAATTTGACTTTACATTCGTCCTTGTAATTTCCTGCCTAATATAATCAGAGTAGAAATCAATTAAAATGGAATACGTTATGCATTTGATAATTCGAATTCCATGTAGCTTTCGTGAAACGTAAATAGATTCAAACAGATCGTAATTAAGGTATATTAATGTACATTATTATAACATTTAGAAGCAACCTATGGTCACATAGGCAGCGTGTAATTAGTAAGAAGAATTTATGATTTTAATATTATGTATTAAATTGTTTTAAGTGATTGTAGTAAGCTGATAGGGTAAGATGGTGCATGTGGATTATATAAATTAACCAAAATAATGAGAGGTACATATTATTTACTGGTACTAGTTGCTAACACAAAATATACTACATAATAACTACCAAAAATACGCAAGGAGGCCCTCCTTAGTAGTAGTGCACGTTGTATCATTTTGTACCTAATGCAGCCTCTATAATGAACCACAATATCTCGTATGCTTAATAATATAACTAAAAATATGCACGTACTGGTATTCATGATTTTCTTTTTTTTATAGAAGACGCCTATAGGTATCCCCCCGAAGGGGTAGGCAGAGGTGTAATATTACACCCACATTCCGCCATGAATTTTTAGGTCCCACGTAATAGGGGGCGAGCCTATTGCCGTTACCGGGCACATAACCAGAGCACGTGCTGTTACTGAGAATTTGTAAAAACTCAGAAACACTTTTGCCCGACCCGGGAATCGAAGCCGAGACCTGCGATCAGCCGACGCATACGTTATCCAGTGGACCAAGGAGGCAGTATAGAGGAGAGATATTTATGTATTTAAAAACAATTATTTAATCTTTAATTATTAATCAAGCATTACATAAATATTAAAAGCAACTTAAGTATATCTTATGTAGGTATTTATTTTTTATTAAGATTAGAAATAATATAAGAGTATTTTATTACATAAATATTAAGCCAATACTAAGCTATATACTAGTGCTATATCAGTATCATCTACCTTCACGATTCAGAACCTGACCCGTTACTTTAGATCTCTGTCAGAAATTGTCCGTCATCATCATTAGTTTAGTACTTAGTAAATACAAGTCCAAATGTTCTGCTCATCGCTTACAAGAATTAGCTTTAGCTTAACTTCTAGAAATATACAATAACACCTTTATACCTACGCCCTATGTCCCACCGTTTGGAACGACGTTGTCTTTTAAATATTGAAATCTTGTTTATTCTCAGAACCTGTTACTTACGGTACTGATCACCGGTAAATTTTAGCATGCGCGATAAACTTATTTTTCTAAGAAAAAGGAAATTAACTTTTAGAATTTGTACTTACTGAGGATTTTAATAAGGTAATTATATAAAACATGTTTGAAACTTATAATAAAACAAATTTTTATCATCTTCATTATTATCAGGTTAATTCATACAGTTTTAGAAACAAAATTATATTTTTTTTTGTCCCATCTCAGCAAACCTTACTTACATGGCGAAATGATTCAGCTTTATCTGAGAAAATGATTTGTGAAATACTATTAGAAAATTTTTTACTCAGTAAAAAAAATCCCTTTTGCTCCAGCTTTGGTCGCAGCCCTGAAACACATTAATTTTAAGCCAGCCTGTTCTCGCCTCGGAAGAAACCCTATGTCGTTAGAGACTTTACCACATTCAAAAGAAAATAAATAAACAAAACAAATCACACAACCTGTTATATCGATCGAACCTTCAACACCAGTACTAAACGATGAGGCAAACTATTAAACCGCTACGCCACTCGAACACCTAATCAACAGGCAGGCCATTATAATGTTTATAATAGCCTTAATCAACAGAATTATCAATCACTTCAAGACTACAGACAATATTCAGCACCTCAAGGTCGATATAATATAATATGCTCCTCACACACAGTATTTGAAGGCTAAAACATTTAGGTATTACAAGTCTTAATCTCTAAATCTAGACCGGGCTCAGGTATTTGATTTAGTACCTACTCGCATTATATTTTGTTCAATTTACGTATTATAAACGCTTTAGCCTTATTGTAAATATGATTTGGGTATTTGTTTGAAATAGTTTGAATTATTTGTTTTGTAATATACAAGTTATTGTTTTCGGCGCCGTGGGTTTTCGAAAACTAAGATATTGTTTTTTTAACAGCGTATTTACGTGATCGATTCAACCTTGGACTTTTTTAAAAAAAATTTAAATTCATAAAATCGTCTCTCGGGCGTAGAAGTATCGAAGAGCAGTTTGTATTCTTAGAAATGGTTATAGTTTCTTTCTTACTTCACACTTAGGTATTTACTATGTAATTGGGCATTGTCTTTCGAGATATGTATGACGACAGGTTGGCGCAGTGGGAGTGTAAGCTACTGCTACGCCGAAGGTCGCGGGTTCGATTCCTGCTCAAGTCAAAAATTTGTGTGCATGAACATAGATGTTTGTCTTGATCTGGGGATCTATGTATAATATGTATGTATTTACAAAAAAAGCATATATGTATGGTTATTCATTGTCTAATACCCATAGTACAAGCTCTGTTTAGTATGGGACAAAAAAAAAAACAAAAAGCTTTTGCCGTCCATGAATGACATAAGTAACGACAGATAAATTTAAACTGCTATATTTAATGCAGTATATTGCATTTAAAAGTAATATTAAACGGCACCAATTATAACGATTACTACGCAATGTACGTACATTAACCTTTAATTTACTCGGTGGGTCCCTGGGACTCCATTGTAATCTTGCAGAGCTAATAAACCCGTTCGTTTTTGGAATAACAAGTTGTACCTTCACACAGTGATGTGCCAGACGCGGGGTAGAGCGTAAGTCGATGTGCGCGGCTCCGATCACTAAGTAAATAGGCTAGTGGAGTCTGTGGGACTCTACTGGGGTATTAATGTTATAGTTTTGATGTATTTACGGTACTGTCATTGTGCATGTTTTTCTGTTTTCAGTTGATGTAATGGCATGTAGTAGTACCATAAATGTCTTTGATGAAACTGCTGAGTCTGTGGTGGACAAATGGCTCGAACAGTTGAGGGATGCCTACAAGGATGATGAGGATCAACAAAATATAGTGTTGAATCAGCCAAGAAGACTAGAACCCGATGAGGTAGTGTCTGAATCCAAGGATGTTTGTCGGCTTTCTGACCACAACTCAGTTTCAGATTGCTCAGCAAAAGACTGCGTATATTTTCCTTATTTGTGTTTAGCCTGTGTGCCTTAACTGTACAAAAAAGAAGAGGAAATGACTATGTCACCAACCGTGACTTGAAGGTCTTGCACGTTTTAATCATACAAAATTCTCAGTACCAGAGCCACGATCAATTAGGTATCGAAAAATTGTTCTCCAACTTGAGCTTTAATACCCCAGCCTAACTTTTAGACGATTGACAACTTCGACGTAATAACACAGTGTAAAAAAATAAGTAGGGGAAAACGCGGGGAGAATTTACCCACGGTGTAAATAATCGGGATCATTTCCCCAATTCTGCCAAACTCCAACGGAATACGACAGGCGAGTATTCAATAGGCTTCACAAAACGCAACATTCTCAAAAGTGAGATTTAATGAAAATATTTTTGTTCTTGATCCACAATAAAATTCTTTCTGATTACCTACCTTTGTGTTACGCTGCTATTCTTTTCATGTTGTACGTGAATTTCAATTTGAAATTTGAATACTTCTAAAGACTTTTTTCAAATTTTAATCGCTTGCTACATCCACTGTGGCATCTCTTCTTTTATTTTCTTTTCATATTTCCATTTTCAATAAAATATTGGCGGTTGAAAGGGTTATTATGATAAAAATGTTTTATGAGTCTGTAGCTTTATATTATGACTATAATTGTTATTTAAAGTATTGTACGTAAATATTAAGATAAATGTATTTTATATTTCTTTAGTTTTGTATTAAGGATATAATTGCTGAAGCATTGGGCGTAAAATTACTATGTTATCATCATCAGCTGTACATAGTCCACATCCGGATATACCTAGTCCTCTTCAAATTACGATTATAAAACTGTAATATAAAAAACTAATATAAAAATAATATATGCATATAAAAAACCTTTCCAGTGCATAAGATGATACCCTCTTATAATTTACATACTATTTATTGTATTGTATCAGAATCGAAACAACAGCACTCGGCGCAGTATATAACACTAGGCGTCCATTTCAACTGCACCTTCCTTAATATAACGCATATCGGCATTATAAATGACCATTCCACTCCAACATTTAAACTCAGTCCACCAGTGTCCTTCTCAAACTTATGCAAGGCTTTTATTTGAGTGCTCTGCGAAGTCTTGGGACAAAATTTACATAGACTCAAAGAGTAGTTTAGGTTACTTTTAGTCCTGTTCCATGAACGAAATTACTACCTTCTCTCAGAAATGCTAGAAATATCTTTAAGTTGCAAATTAAATCATTTGAAAGTACAGACTTTAAGCTAACTTTATAACTACATGGTATATTGATTTGGATGAAGGCCAACATTGGATGATGTTCCAACCCAATTGTCTTGGACTTTTAAAGAAGATTTATTATTTTTGTGAGAAAACTCTAGAGTTGTTTGTATATTATCTGCAATGTTACATGTAATTGTAACCAATATATGTATGTCAAGTTGTTCCGAACTGAAAGTAATTATTTTTATTTAGATAGCTGGGTTGGCCAGTCAGTCGTCTCAGTCCTCGCAAGGCCACGCTTGACACTTCGTCAAGTGTTGTGGGTTCGATTCCCACACGAGACAACACTTTCTGTCGTCCATACGACACAAAGTATATATAAATTGTTGTATTTTCGAGTGTGGGTGTTCATTGTGTCCGTTAGTTATATGTTTGAATAGTCCCCCGCGTCATAGGATTTGATCCTAGTGCGTGCGTTGCCTTTTAGAAAAAAAATTTCAACAAGTCCTAAATTTTATACATAATACTAAATTTAAATGTACTGTAGAAAATAAATTAAGACGTAAATCATTACAGATCAGTATGTACTTCGGTATATTCATATATTATATTGTTCTTAACGAACGTGTGGAAACTTAATTTTAATCAACATGAATTGAAGCTCCAAAAATATAATTGAAGAAATACATTTACACCCATTTCCATACATTTTACGGCCGTATACAAACACTAAGTCTGAAATTGAGTAACTTGACTATATTTAAAAAGGTCGTTCTCATTCGTTTTTACAATGTTTGGGTGACATTAATAACCTGAGAAGGAAATTTTGCGAGGACATTCTGACAATTAATTAAAGATTTTCACTTGATATATTTATATTAGACTTTTAAATTTACGGTTAAAATAGATAGTAATACTTCAAATTATTTGGGAATCAATTCCAGATTATAGAATACACGGTAGTGTAGTTTACACTTGCCGCTTGATAATGGGCCCAGTGTTGTTGGTTCGATCTCTCGAGACAACACTTTGTGAGATCCATGAATTGTTATTTCGAGACTGATGCTAGTATGTTTGAACCCGCACCACTGGACCTGGGCCTGGAGTGGTGTTTGTCTTAAAAAGAACGAACACAAATGCGTACTATCAACAACACAAGCCCAAGCGAAAATGGCCAGACAAATCCTAAATATACGACTAGGAGCACCAATTTTGAGGCGTACAACATTTATCGAAAATATATCTCTAAGTCAATTTTGAGCCTTCAATATTCCTTACTGATATCCAATGCTTATTTAGGACAACAGTTCATTACCTCGTCGTCCCACATACGAACTCAATACACGAAAAAATTCAGAATACACTCGTAAATAGTTCAAGCCCAACATTTTCGAATATATTATTTACGTTCGGGTTTCCTCGCGATGCTTTCCTTAAGCGGTTCAAGCCGTGATAAATTGTCCTACATATATACATGTATGTGTTTATATGTGTCTATGTGAATGAATTAACGAGGACCGTTTAGTGTCAATCCGAACTAGTGTCCTATAAAGTAGTTATATGAAACTGTTTAGTTAAATAAGTTTATGTTGTAGGTTATGTATGATAATAGATTACGTTGTCTTAATTTATGGGCGTTAGTTCGTAAAAGAATGTATGTATTTATGACATTTATGCTGAAAACCTCTGGTGGAAAAGGAAGGCCAAAATCCACTTTGTTTTCGAATCACTTCATGTGTACAATCGCAGCGATACAGCTGAATATAAGAGTACCGAGCTGTTTAGTTGCTTAAATTTGAAATAAACGTTACTCTAGCAACATTAATTTTACGTTACTACAAACAACAGTTTTCCGATAGATTTTTACAATGCAAACTGCGATCTTATTCCTTGTAAAGGAATTGCGCTGTCTCCAAATGCCTAAAAAGTTTGCCGTGGAACATATTAGCAACAAGACTTCACCCACGGCTCTGTCCGCATGATTTATACTCTAAAATCTTACTCAGGAATCTTACTATCTATTGATGAATATTGTACAAAAATCAGTTAGGTTATTTTTGAGTCTATCGCGTTCATGCAGACAGACGGGAAGACAAGTGAACTTCATTGCATAGTATGTATGAACTATATAATACCTACAAAGTAAAGTAACTAACCAGTATTTTCCGAGCACTAGCAGTAGCTTATAAGAAAGAAAGAACAGCATTCAGTCTAACTAACTGGTCTCCACTCAAACTGCCTTCTAGAAATAACCATAAAACACAAATTACTTGAGAAACGATTACACAATTCTACTTAGATCCAACCACAAAACACTTGTTTAAAAACATATTAACACTCGGTTGGAGTTTTTAGTTTCTGATGGAAGCCATTTAAAGACAACAGTATAAGTCAGTACATTGTTGGTTGAAATATATATGTTACGGTAAGAGTGAATAATTGAAGATTATTAATAATTATCTATTATTATTAATAATTACCGAAAGTCGAGGTTAAAGTGATTAATTAATCACATTTGTCGGTTTTTATTAATAATTTAACCCTAGTAGTGATAAATGTAATAAGTGGCCAATTATAATAAGCTGAATTGACGGAGCCCTGCTTCGCAGGGCTCCTATTTTGGGTGCACGGTCACAAGAGAACCTAACATAACCTATTAAGTTTTCTGAGTGGATAAGTTTCCTAAGCGGACGAGACTTTTAAAAGATATTTTGTAGAACAATCGGCATATTATTATTTGGTGTGCAATTAGTATTTTAGTGAACGAATAAAGTATTTTGCGTAACGCACTTCAGTGTGTCCCTAAATAAATACCTGCTGGTCGAAAAATATTGGGTTTTTATTTATTTTATAACTTTTACCAATATGTGTCGTGAATTATTAATAATTACTACTAAAAGTAATAAATTTCGATCGTTTATTCACATTTACCAAAACATGTGGTTATTATTAATAATTTTGTAAAAATATTAATAATTTTCAATTAATCAGATTTACCGTCACATATACATAGCGATAAAAACGTATTGGAGTTGAGTATTGGATGGAACTGAAGGTCTATTAGACTTGTGCAACAAATCTTGAGTATTATATGAAGTTCCTTAAGTTATGTTAATCTAGCTTCTCTTAGAATTCGTTTTACTCTACATTAATTGTAAAATATAATATAGTTCCTGTGTGGCAATTGAGTGCTTTTGCCAAAAGATTATTACTGTTACATTTACAATTATTTAAAAAGTTTAAAGTGCGTAATAAGAGACAATCAAAAATCTTCCAGTCAGTTTTCAGATAGTCAGTTTTTAAGTACGAATTTATTATGGTAAACCTTTTATAGTTACTAGCTTACTTAAAAACTACCACTTATAAATAAATCCGCATATAATATTATATTGTTAGTTGCTACATAATGAAACCTCATAGAAAGCCTTCTAAACTCCTGCCTATAGACGCTTTGAATACAGAGCCAGTATTATTTACTTTTCAATAAAAAGACTATTTGCTTTTCCAGCCAAGTATTTAAGTCACCTGACCTCCTTTTTACATCACTGTTAACTTAGCATTAGCTTTGAAAACTCCCCACACTAAAGGCAACTTTTTAATAAAGTTTCTATGTCCGGAACTCAATAGCCTACTTATAAGCGAGCTCTTAGATTTAAAATGAGGTTACTTCACTTAGATAATTAAGTTTAAAACAACTTTCCAAAGAAAACACTCGTAAATTGCCTGTTTTATATTCTATACAGGCTAAAACAATTCAGAAAACTTTATCACGAATTTGCATTCAGGTTTCGTTAAACAACTTCACGTAAACATATACAACGATAACTTTTCACTGAAACTCGATCTTTGTTACGTAACCATATACACACAAAATAAGCAAAAGAAAACTCGTAAGATAATTAAATTAAACTTAAAGTTTTCTTTGCTTTCCATTCTACTTTTATTTACATTCCTAATTAAATAATTTTAAGTACGCAGTAAAGCCTAGTATACACTTGAAGCGGCGTGTCAAAAGTGCAAACTGAACATTTTGTATGCGCATCGCGTACCACTGTGGAAGAATCCACTTTCACTAGGTATATTATTATGTAGACGAGGTTTGGAGACTTCATTGAACGGGGAAGATTTACCGTCACGTGAAAGGATGTTTAAAGTACCTCGCCAAGTACGTGTCTTAGAAAAAAAAATGGTTTCACTACCTTCCGAATAAAATGGCAGTTATTATATGACACTGGTGAAACACTTAGTTGCGTGATCGTAACCTTTTATCGCTTGGAAATTTTAGGGTTATTGATATTGCAAACTAAAAATGTTTCTGCGGTGATTCGGGGCGAGAGAGAATATATTTTTTTTATTATAGACTCACACCTGTATCCCCGAAGGGGTAGGCAGAGGTGTGATATTACACCCACATTTCGCCATAAATTTTTAGGTCCCACGTAATAGGGGGCGAGCCTATTGCCGAAATAAATTTGCGATTAACTTTTGCGATATCTCTCATAGGTAAGTGAAATGGGTAATGCTGTTTGTAAATGACACTCGACCTGTAGTTCCTGAGATTAGCGCGTTCAAACAAACAAACAAACTCTTCCGCTTTATTATATTAGTATAGATAAAACGACGTAACCCTACCGAGTTTGGGCTCGATTATTTTTTCTTGAGGAACACTTTACACCTAGATGATAATTATGATACTACGATACTACCTATTGTGGTACCGGGTTCGATTCTCGGTTTAGTGGCTTTTTGCATCTTCTCATATAAAGTAGTTTATAAATAATATTCTGCCGACAGGTATCACTCATGGTATGAGTTGGTGCGTGCGACCTTGAGCCATACATAGAACTAGTTCGTAGATGGTTGTTTAGGAATTGTTACGAAATAAGTGTATCGACCTATAATACCTATATACCCATCCCATCTAAATTGGTAATTTTATTTTGGTTTAAGCGTCATCTAGTGAAAATTCAATGTAAACCGTTGAACATTACCTTTCGTGTTTTTCCTGCGCCATCTATTAGTACGCATTCAAAAGTAATAAAATATTCACGTAAAATGAAATAGATAAATTATAAATTAACTTATATGAGCAATATCACTAATTCTAAAAAATACTTAAACGACTTCAATGGCTCTTACTGAAGAAATAATTAAATTTTTATGACTTGTCTAGTTGATATTAACGTCGCGTGCTATTTGATCAGCGCCATCTGGATATAGCACGCAATTTGAGCTTTTTCCGAGTTACATTTTTTTGTTCGACTTTGTCAGTCTATATTCTTTACTAGTCTCTGGTAATACCTAATATTTGTTTTTAAGATAACCTGAGAAGTTTCTACTACAATATGTATATTTATTGATTGTCACTTCAGTTATTTTTAGGATATCTAGATCTACACTATTCAATATAGGTAATAGGTATATGCAACATAAAACATTTTGGTTATCAATTCTGTAGCCTACTGAAAAAAGCAAAGTCCACGCGAACGGAGTCGCGGGCACAACTAGTCACATATATAATAATATTCTACCACATACAAACAACACAATCCTGTACCAAACTAAGCAGACTATGGGTAGGTACTAAATAAACATACTTACACTCGAATATTTTTTTTGTAAACACATACATATTACACATAGAAACACCCAAACCAAGAATAACATTCATATTCCTGAACCCAAATATTTAACTTGAGCGGGAATCAGACCCGTGGCCGTCTGTGGAGCAGGCGGTTACACTCCAGCTATGCCACCGGGTTGTCGAAATATAAGATAACAATTTTATTATTTTATTAAATTCATTCATATAGTTTTAATAGCCACGTAATAATTTTTCTCAAATCAAAATACCTTTATCACATAACGAAATGTCTGAACTTGATCTGAAGAAAGATATATGATTTAAGATAATTCAGTTAGCCCCAATAGGTACAATTTCTATTAAACAATTCTACATAGTATTGCTATGCTATGAAGTCCCGTTTAGCTTCAACTATTGCAGCAGCATTTAACCACATTCATTTTTATTTCGATTATTTTAAGTGTCGTCGGTGAGGTCGGCTTCCAACAAACGGACATAAAGTAACAAAGCTGGATAACACAAACTGTTGTTTCGCTCGAACCTTCAACACTGGGCCCAGCACCTACTAAATTATGACGCGAACTCCTAAAGTGCTACGCCACTCGAGCACATAATCAACAGGCAGTCCATCAATAGAATTATCAATCACTTCAAGGGTACAGCCAGTATCCGCACCTCAAGGTCGATATAATATATGTTCCTCGCACACAGTATTCGAAGGCTTAAACATTTAGGTATTACAAGTCTTAATCTCTAAATCTAGACCGGGCTCAGACATTTGATTTAGTACCTACTTGCTTTATATTTTGTTCAATTTACGTATCGTTAACGTTTCGGGCCTATTGTGAATATCATTTGGGTATTTGATTGAAATATTTGTTTTGTAATATACAAGTTATTGTTTTCGGCGCCGTGGGTTTTCGAATATTGAGATGTTGTTTTTATTATAGCGCTTGATCGTTTCAGCCTTGAACAGTGTTAATGTTGTAGGTGTGTTTATTATTAATTTAAAATGTATAAAAAGCCTCTGGGAATACGAGTATTGAGAAGACTTTTTTTATGCTAGACAAGGTTCTAGTTTCCTTCTCCTCTACAATATTCAGTATTTGCCATGTAATATGCGTCTCTCCCACATGCTGGATGCACATGTGTGAGAGTTATATGCATAGCATAACTCATTTGTCGGGAAAAGTAGGTTTTAAACTTCCGAGCTCATTAACATTAAATTTTATTTGGCTTTCGGGATATGAAATAAAAGCTTTTGTCAAACATGACATAACTCACGAAAGATAAATTAAAGCTACCATACATCTAGTAAAGCACACTCGTATTGCATTCTAAAGTAATTTTATAACCATACATTGTAACGATCACCATAGTTGTTCATTATATCCGAGACCGGGTAAGCGACAACTAAAAAATTTATATGCACATAATTTTGGAAAGTATATGGTGCCTGTCGTGGATGACACCCGAAATACTGTTCGTGGCAGCTTTCTGCTCTCTCCACAAAACTATCAAAAGTTTAGTTTCTTTGAAAAACAAACACTACTCAGTACCAGAGCCCCAATGTATTAGTTACCGAAAATTTACCGTCCAACTTGATCTTAAATACCCCAGCCTAACTTTTAGACGATTGACAACTTTGACGTAATAACACAGGGTAAAAAAAAAAAGAAGGGAAATCGCGGGAAGAATTTGCCCCCGGTGTAAATAATCGTGTTCGTTTCCCCAGTTCTGTCAAACTTCAATGGAATACGACAGGCGAGTATTCAAGAGGCTTCACAAAACGGAAAATTCTTAATTAAAATATTTTTGTTCTTGATCCACAATTCTTTCTGATTACCTTCGTGTCACGCTGCTATTCTTTCATGTTGTACATGAATTCCAATTTGAAATTTTAATACTTTTAAAGGAATCTTTTTCAATTTTAATCGCTTGCTACATCCATTGTGGCATCTCGTCTTTTATTTTCTTTTTATACTTCATGTTCAATAAAATATTGGCGGCTGAAAGGGTTATTATGATAAAAATTATTTAATGAGTCTGTAGCTTTGTGTTATGACTATAATTGTTATTAAAGTATTGTACGTAAATATTAAGATAAAAGTATTTTATATTTCTCTAGTTTTGTATTATGGATATTATTATGATTGCTGAAGCATTGGGCGTAAAATTACTATGTTATCATCATCAGCTGTCCATAGTCCACTGCCAGATATAGGCCTGTCCAAAGTACTACGTCAAATTAACCTTTCCACTGCATAAGATTATAGCCTCTTATAATTTACATACCATTAATTGATTGGATGAGAATCGAAGCAACAGCACTTCGCGCAGGATATAAAGACCAGAAGGCCAATTCTCGTATTTAACAGAGACTGACAGTGAATTTTGACTGAACTGCGATTTAATTTTGAATTGACTCACAATTGGTATTCTGCTCCACTTAATCTCCTTATAGTATAATTTCGATATAATCAATTTATAATCTCTTGTTGATCTTAGAGGTAATGACAAAAACTCAAAAACAAAAACATGAATTTTGCCATTGTATGGGAAAATACATTAATAGGAATGGTTATTGGATGCCAATACTTTTACATGCCAAATTAAAATTAATATACAACTAAGTAATAAAATTTCGGTAAGTAAATATATTGGTTCCTTGGATCGTGTGAATTATTTTCAATAGGTATTCAATAATTAAAAAAAATAATATTCAATAATAGAAATAATTCAGACATTATAAAGATTTTAACGATGGTAACGTACAATTGGGTTTTTAATTCGTTTTTCCCTCCTGATAATTTTATCTCATTTGTTGAATTTCTCGAGCAAAAGTTTCGCGAATATTTCGATCTTGAAATAAATATTGTCAATGCTGGCAACGAAATACTTAACATGTTTGCATGTTGTCCACCAGGATCTCCTAGCCAGATCCCCCAGAGGATCCTCGTGAACTCATTAGTTGTGAAATTGTATAAAAGCAATTAACGTTTACAAAACCAGTGACTATCAGAAAGTTATCAGCCATCGATAGGGATTACAAAAATCAGGTGCATGCGATTTTCGACCTTATTGACGTAACTCAGAATTTATAATTTTAATAACGTATCAATGTCAGAAAGCAAGAAAATACCAAAAAGAAGTTTATCATGTATTGTCAATAAGGTCGAAAATCGCATGCACCTGTTTTTTGTAAGCCCTATCGATGGTTGATCATTTTATAGTCATTTGTTTTGTAGACATGAATTTGTCTTACACAATTTCTTTTTAAACTTATTTTAGATACCTTTCCCCGTGGTAAAACTAGTGGCACATAATAGCTAAAGGCGATTCCTATGTTTATTAGCAAAATAGATCATAAATATTACCAGAAAAATATTCAACACTATTAGTGGTATCGTTGGGAATGTCAAATAAATCACGTCATCACGTCGTGTCCTTGGTAACAAATGTATATTAAAACTAGAAATACCTTACCTGCTCTACTAATAATTAGCAGAATACCGTTCACACTAGTTCACACTTGGTTCAACTTTCGATGTAGTCCCGATCTCATTCAAGTGTCAGTTAAGTTACGAGAATACCATTTATGACGCCGAGACTAGATCGATATTGGAATTTGAACAAATATAATTACCAGAATTGGCCCTCAGGCTTCCATTTCAACTCCACCTTCCTTAATATATAGCACTAGATGATGCCCGCGGTTACACCCGCGTTATTTAAGGCTACTGCTCCGCTCCCGTGGCTAATAGCGTGATGTTATATAGCCTATAGCCTTCCTCGATAAATGACCTACCTAGCACTGAAAGAATTTTTCAAATCGGACCAGTACTTCCTGAGATTAGCGCGTTCAACCAAACAAACAAACAAATAAACTCTTAAGCTTTATATATTAGTATAATAGTATAAGATTTCAGCATTATAAATGACCATTCCATTCCAACATTTGAACTCAGCAGTCCACGAGTTTCCTTCTCAAACTTATGCAAGGCTTTTATTTGAGTGCTCTGCGAAGTCTTGGGACAAAATTATCATAGACTCAAAGAGAAGTTTAGGTTACTTTTAGTTCTGTTCCATTAACGGAATTACTACCTTCTCTCAAAGAATATCTAGACATATCTTTAAGTTGTAAATTAAATAATTTAAAAGTACAGACTTTTAGTTAACGTATACTACATGGTAAATCGATTTGGATGAAGGCCGACATTGGATGATGTTCCAACCCAATTGGCTTAGACTTTTAAAGAAGATTTATTATTTGTGTGAGAAACTCTGTAGTAGTTTATATATCATCTGCAACGTTACATGTAATTGTAACCTATATGTATATCAAGTACGTCCCGAACTGAAAGTGATTATTCTTATTTAGAATGCACGGGTGGCATAGTAGTTTAAACGGTCGTCTTGTCGCAGTGTCAACGAGTGCTGTGGGTTCGATATGGTCCGATCGATCGATTCGGTCAACTGAAACAATAGTTTGTGTGATCCGTCAAGATATTGCAGTTTCGAGTCTTGGTGTTCATTTTGTCCGTTGGTTTCATGTTTAAAAGAATAAAAAGAAACAATTCCTTACGTTATCCATTTTGACTCTAGTTTTACTTATCTGCTTGTAAGTAGAATTACATAGCTGCATTAAAACAGATCAATATTATATGTGAACATTTATTTTAATAACTTACCATCAGCTTTTTATCATAAAAGGTACTTGAATACACTTATTTGATATCCCTCTATCGTATTTCATAATATATTTTTTCTTTAATATTAACATAAGTACATTGTATATACCTACTTAAAGATACTTAGATACTACATCATCATCATTAATAATTATAAGATATTTTCGACATTTTTTAAAAGTGCAGTATAAAATAGAGTAAGCAGTAAATCATACAGATCGGTATAGACTTCGAAATTCATATATTGTTCTTAACTAACGCGTGCACAACTTTACTTTATTCTACATTGAATTGAAACTCCAAAATATAATTGAAGCAATACATTTACACCCATTTCCATACACTTTACGACTGAATACGAACATGGAGTCCGAAATTGAGATACTTGACAGTATTTAAAAAAAATGGTACTCATTCGTTTTAACAATAATCGAATTTAAACTTTCGCGATTTGTATACATCATACAAAATAATTTAGCGGGTCTTAACGCGATTAAGACCCGCTAAATTATTTTGTATGACGTTTTAAAAATGTTTTGGTGACATTTTAATAACCTGAGAAGGAAATTTTGCGAGAAGGAACATTCTGACCTGATTGTTACATAGTAGGTATATTTTGAAACATGTAGGCAGGCCAAGGAGGCTCTTCCTGCAGCAGACGGTAAGTTAGCCAAACAAGTCCTCCGGTTGTCCAAACAACAACTGCGGACAGTCACGGCCGCCTACACAGGACATGGATTCTTTAATAAACACCTATTTACTATAGGTATTACCGACAGTCCGCTGTGCAGGGCCTGTATGGCAGCAGACGAGACGGCAGTCCACCTGCTCCTCGACTGCCCTGAGGTCGCACAGTACAGGCAGCAGTACCTGACCAGATACAGCACCCTGAGGGAAGCAGTGGGCCACATCAAGAGGCTGCTGGCCTTCCTCGAAGAGCTGGGGTGGCTCGAATGACGACACCATTCCCACCCGCACGCAAAATACACGCCAAGACGTGGAGTTGCGGAAACAGCCCGTGCCATCAAGTATCAAGTAGGTATATTTATGTATCTTTATCTTAGACTTTTAAACTTTTTTTATAATTGTACCTATATGGTGAATAAAATTTATAATTATAATAGATATACTTTAAATGAATTGGTAATCCATTCCAGAATCTATAAAGAAACATAGAATGCATGGTTAGCTTAGTAGTTTAAGTGATCGTCTTGCTGCTTGTCACTGCCACCGCACTGAGACTGCACCGATTGTTATGGATTCGATCCACACACGACACAACACTTTGTGTAATCCAAAATTCTTGTTTCAAATCCGACGACTATATGTTTTAACCCGCAACAAAGGACTTGTGCCTAGGGTGGTGGTTGACTTTAGCAAATAAAAACAAACGTAAAGGCGTACTATTGATATGTCAAGTTCAACGAAATGAAAAGCCAAATCCTAAATAAACGACTAGGATCACCAATTTTGAGGCGTACAACATTTATCTAAAATATATGTCTTAGGCAATTTTCAGCCTTCAATATTCCTTAATTATATCCAATGCTTATTAATTTAGGACAACAGTTCATTACCTCGCCGTCAAACATACGAACTCAATACACGAACAAATTCTAAATACACTCGTAAATAGTTCAAGCCGAACATTTTCCCATATTATATATTTACGTTCTTATTATATTATTTACATTCGGGTTTCCTCGCGGTGTTTTCCTTAAGCGGTTCAAGTCGGGATAAATTCTCCTTACATATATATACACACGTATATATCTATATGTGTGCGTGTGTGTGTGTCTATGTGAATGAATTAACGAGGACCGTTTAGTGTCAACCCGAACTAGTGTCCTATAAAGTAGTTATATGAAACTGTTTAGTTAAATAAGTTTGTTGTATTTTCGGTATGATAAAAGATCACGCTGTCTTAATTTATAGGCATTAGTACGTAAGAGAATGAATGCATGTATTTATGATATTTAAGCTGAAAGACTGAGATGGAAAGAATTTCAAATAAATGTTAGT
This sequence comes from Euclidia mi, assembly GCA_944739405.2. NCBI lineage: Eukaryota > Metazoa > Arthropoda > Insecta > Lepidoptera > Erebidae > Euclidia > Euclidia mi. The sequence goes on along the minus strand of OX123183.2, from coordinate 14,036,585 downwards.
CTATAAACATTGTATTATTTTCTTACAATTTTTGGATTTTTTCTTAAAATGTAATATGCAATGCTTTCCTTCTTTTTGAAATTTAGGTTCTTTTATCATTATTCCAGTTCACTGAATAAGTTGATAATGGTCTTAATGCCTGGAGGCCCGTGTCCAGCAGTGGGAAAAATTAGTAACAAGACCTCACTCGGGGCTCTACTCACATGAATTATGCTTATAGATCTAGTAGTTTCTGTGCTATTCTTGACCATACGACAGACAGGAAGAAAAGAGGTTTACACACATTGACATTTCATAATATGTATGAAAGATCAAAATAACTAAACAGCAATCTCCGTGCACATACAATAGCTTACGAGTAAGAAATAACAGCAGTATTTCAGTCTAACTAAATGGTCTCCACTCAAACTGCCTTCTAGAAATAACCATAAAAACAGAACTTACTTGGGAAATTATTACACATTTCTACTTAGTTCCAACCGCAAAACACTTGTTTAAAAACCTATTAGAGTTTTTTAGTTTCAGTTGGAAGCCATTTGAACACAACAGTATAAGTCAGTACATTGTTGTTTGAAACATGTACAAAGCGATAAAAACATATTGGAGTTGATTATTGGATGGAACTAAAGGTCTATTAGACTTGTGCAATAAATCTTCAGTGTTATATGAAGTTCCTTTAGTTATGTTAAACTAGCTTCTCTAAGAATTCGTTTTACTCCACATGAATTGTAAAATATAGTAAAGTTACTGTGTGGCAATTAAATGCTTTTGCCATAAGATTGTTACTGTTACATTTACAATTATTTAAAAAAAAATATAGTGCGTGATAAGAGACAATGAAAAATCTTCCAGTCAGTTTTTAGTTACGAATTTGTTATGGTAAACCTTTTATAGTTACTAGCTTACTTGAAAACTACCACTTATAAATAAATCCGCATATAATATTCTATTGTTAGTTGCAACGTAATGCAAGCTAATGGAAAGCCTTCTAAAACTCCTGCCTATAGACGCTTTGAATACTGAGCCAGTATTATTTACTTTTCAATAAAAAGACTATTTGCTTTTCCAGCCAAGTATTTAAGTCACCTGACCTCCTTTTTACATCACTGTTAACTTAGCGTTAGCTTTGAAAACTGCCTACACTGAAAGCAACTTTTTAATAAAGTTTCTATGTCAAAAACTCAATAGCTTACTTATAAGCGAGCTCTTAGATTTAAAATGATGTTACTTCACTTAGTTATTTCAGTTTAAAACAACCTTCTAAAGAAAACACACGTAAATTGCCTGTTTTATATTCTATACCGGCTGGAAATAAAAATGGTTTCACTACCTTCCGAATAAAAAGGCAATTATTATATGACACTGGTGAAACACTTAGTTGCGTGATCGTAACCTTTTATCGCTTGGAAATTTTAGGGTTATTGATATTGCAAACTAAAAATGTTTCTGCGGTGATACGGGGCGAGAGAGAATATATATTTTTTTATTATAGACTCACGCCTGTATCCTAGGGCGAGCGTATTGCCGAAATAAATTTGCGATTAACTTTTGCGGGGTCTCTCATGGGTAAGTGAAATGGGTAATGCTGTTTGTAAATGACACTTTATCGGAATGTCACGTATTACGGAAGTTGAAAATATAGTTTTATATACAGGTGTGGACGGCACTGATATGTATAATGGGTTTTAGGGATTTGAATCGAATGCAATACCTTTGAGATTCACAATAATAATAATATAATACTTACATTAAATTCTAATGCTTGTTGAAGCTGTAATGGTATTCTTAAACTCTAGGAATAAATCCTGTTTTTACGATTAACTATAAATATTACTTATATACTATAAATGTTCAATCAACGGAGACTAAAAAAAACACCTAGAATTGAAATACCAATTTTTGGATACAGTTGTTCAATCTCCACAGTGTCTACAGTGGAAACCTTTTGTGAGAGTAGAACTAACAATACTCAGCGCAGTGTAAACGATAGGTGAGGAGATCGTTTAAGCCACTATTTAATTCATTCATCTGCGAAGACCATAATAAAAGTGCACATGTATGTGTCGGCAATAGGTTTTACTCTGCAGTAATAGAGCGCATCATTTAGTTGGAATTGCAGGTCCTTGCGAAGTGCTATGTGAATATCGCAAATACTTGGGACTTTCGCCGGCTTTGATTAAATATCTTCGCTTATATCACCGGTAGTTATGTACAAAGGTTTTAATCATCTGGTTAAAATTTGAAAGTTTTCTCATGTACAGGTAGACAATGCATCAGTATAGTTAAATCGTAGTTATTTTAAAGCGTTATGGAATTATATAGGAGGTCATCTTCCCTATTAGTAAGCCATACACTCTCTTGAGCTCTTTATTTTGTTGCCAGTACATCATACATGACAGAAAAATTAAAATCGAACAACAAGGACTATTTGGCAATAAAGAAGAGTAACCTATATGGTATCGGCTCCTAAATTGTACCACGTCTTTATTTCCATACTAAATATTATTTTACAAGGGCAACATAAAACAACTCGACTAAAGCACCCACCAACAACATTGTTGCTTATATTTGTACCATAGATTTTGACCAGGCATTGCTTCCGGAAATTGCTTTAAAAAATTACCACCAGGGGTAATTTTACTTTTTGACTTCGAGATCTTAAAATCGCATACCAATATAAGGACAAATCAGACAACAAGCCCGCGCCAGTGCCTTTTATTCACATTTTAAAAATGAATTTAACTAACCACATGATGTACCGTATTATGATTTACACCAGAGTTTATTCCAATTTGCAAGTCTGCAAAATCTTATCTTTATGGAATAAAATCATGGAATTATTTGCTCAGCCAACTACATAAAACATCAAAAATAACGGGTACGAAAAATACCAGTGCGTACTGAAGCGTACTGATCAAACAGTGGCGACTACGCCTAAGGGTTACGTAGAATGTCGACGGCGTATTTACATAACCTAATGTCACTGTATTGTAATGTCACCGGCGTATTATTGTCGGCAATTGAAACTGTTTCGAGTGATACACCGATTCAAATTTTGTGTGAACTTTGTACTTCGATACCTTTCTTGGTTTTCTTTTTAATATTGCTGTAAAATTGAATTTGGAATGTAAATTTGCTAAGCCTGACAGCTAAGCGAAATGCTTTGGGTTTTCCATTTAACTGTATGGTGTATCATTCAATACATTTCAAGGCGCTAGGGTGCGAGAGCTGTGCAGTGAGGAAGTACCGTAACTACTACATTTCAATCGTTACTTCGAAGTTTAAAGCTAATAAATTATAGCAGTTTGCAGTAATAGTATGCTGTTTCATAATAGTACTTTGTAAATTAAGAATTAGAAGATGTGATTGTTCATGATTTGATGTGATGTGTTGAAATCAGTTTTTTTTATTTATAATTTACTGTAGCAAAAGCAACGCTAAAAAATATTTAAACTAAATAGTATACCTATACTTAACCTATTTAAACCACGTAAGTGATGATGATATCTTTATTTTAACCGCTTGACCTCTAGCGCCAATTCGCCGAATTCGCCCACGCGTTCTAAAAAAAAATTTCGCGCCGCCGCTCGCCGGATGGGCGCGCTAAAATAAACATTTATTGTTGATAAGTCGCTAACATGAGTAAGTTGAAGTGGTATTTTTGTTCAACCTTATGAATGACTTGTTCAAGTCGTATGAATTCTTTGTTGACATTTAGTTTCTAATTTATTATACTTGGCAGCGAACATTGACTATCGTTGAAAAAAACACTTTGTGTATTTTAAACAGGATTATTTTAAAAAGTAAATCGATGACATACATATTTTATGAGTTTTCACTGTAGAGGGGTTCTATCTACACCGAATAAAATAAAAAACATGTATCATAGTTTAAAAATATTTAATTACACGCATACGATTAGCACGTAATCACGGAGCGCGCGAAAACAAAGAGTGGCATTTGACATTATTTTTTCGATCCGAATAATAACGATTCTAAGACTCGCTTCGTATTTTTAGCATGAAGAAATGTTCAATGATTCGAATAGAACAGAGACAAAGGATTTAAAACATTACGTAATAGAAAGAAACAGTAAATTCAGACCGAGTATAGCGCTGTAACCAAAAAGAGAAAATAGTCACTTCTGCGCGGTCTACGGAATTTCGAAAATGGGATAATATTCACTTGTGCGCGGTCAAGCGGTTATGAACAAATCGTGTATGTTCAACTGAAAACTTTATTATGAAACACAAATCGTTTTATCAAAGTTTACCTGTAATAAAAAAAATATTTAAAGAAAAACAAAAAACCCGACTGCGTAAAAAATAATTAAAAAAAAAACAGTGAATAACTAAAAAGTATAAATCGTTATATAGGTATCCTAAACTATTATTTAAAATGAAAAATGATAAAAGAAACCTAAAGATGATTTTAAAATACCTATTCAACAACACCCCACTTGACATAGTTCATCGACATATTTTTTTTTTCATTTTGACAATATGGCGTCTGGTTGCCGCTGTGGTGAACTTTGACTACTGTCATGTCTTTGGTGACTCTCGCAAGGTTATGACGAATCGATTGACGTAAGAATCATCAAAATTGGCCTACGCATTTGGTCTCTAGAACGCCACATAGAAACAAACATACATACATACATACATACATACATACATACATACATACATACATACATACATACATACATACATACATACATACATACATGCATACATACATACATACATACATAGACTGATAAACACATTACCCTCCTCCGCGTCGCGCAGTCGGGTAAAAAGAACGTGTCAAAATTGCATGAAAAAAAAATGAATCCAAGCTTGCATGAAAAAAAAAACGTTGAAAACAAGGAGATTATTCAGTTACTGAAATTTATTAATTTTCTGTGAAAACAGTTGTAAACCGTGTTTGATTTGCAAGAATGATATCTGCTTGTTTATTATTTTATTGATTGGATTGAGCTTCGTTGCATCGGATTGCCAACGGCGTATTGCAGAATCTAAAGGTTTTGCCGCGTATTCAGGGGCTTATAACAACACTAGAGGACGCCAGCAGCTACGCCTGCATTTTTTTTAAATTTACCCGTTTTGGCCAATCCCGTGGGAATTTCGGCAAATCCCTTCTTAGTGCACCCCTATGGTCCCCAAGGAACATACATGCCAAATTTCAGCTTCCTGCGCCCAATAGTTTCAGCTGTACCGTGTCTGTCAGTCAGTCAGTAACGCAAGGATTTTATATATTAAGATGTACAATTTGAAATATAATTTCATTAAACAATCCTAGTTCCTTTATTTCCAATCATCGTCTTATCAGCTTAGAGATGTCCAATGCTGAACATAAGGCCCACTCTCCGTAACATTTTGGCTCTCTCGACGAACCGATCCACTCAAACACATTTTTAACGGCACTAATGTGACTAGAGCTTAAATTACACAAACTTATGTTTTTAATCAATGCCAGAGCACTTTAGAAAGATTAACAAAGGACTTGGGACACAGATCTTTTTTGACATAATTATATTAAATGGCCGTACGTGTGGTGACGGATTAAGAATACGAAATGTCACCATCCCATATCATACCATGGGTGTCGTAAGAGCCGACAGAGGGAGCATATTATGCAGAGAACAGCACTGTAAGAGAAGGAAAACTTGATACAAACCCTATAGCAACCCGTTTGGCCAGCGTGGTATAGTAGACCAATTCCTCCTTTCAAAGGAGAGGCTTAGTCCAGCAGTGGACTGTTAAAGGCTGATGATGGATATTAAATGGCAATAAATAGAAGCATAACAGAAGATCTAAATTAAACTGACAGCATGTTCTCGCTAGTCCATGATAGAAGAGATATGGAGAGAACCCAACTGACTCAACGGGCCAATCTAATTAGGATTGCCATGGCATTGAAAGATCCGACCACAATTTTACTAGGATCAGAGACGGAAGAAAATTAATATAGTTGTACAGCGGGAGGCGGTTGGAAGTAGGTGGCTCGAGATCTATCTGTGTGGAGAACCTTGACGGAGGTCTATGTCCTGCCATGAACATCTCTTGGCAGAGATAATGAAGGCTCACATCATACGGTTGATCAGGGGTGTAGTGACATGTGAAATTAAAATGAGGTGCTCTCGCCTGTATCTTTAAAAGTAAGAGTGTGACAAATCTGAAATAAATATATTAGATCATAACTTCCACCGAGAATTGGTTTTAAAGAGGTCAGTAGTTTTTGAGATATATCACATATTTAAGTTCAAAGGGTTTTCTTAAGCCACTCAGCTATTTCTTCCATCTCTGGTGTGTACGCAGCCTATAAACGTGAAGTATAGAGGACATTGAACTCGGATATGGAACTTTTCCAATTCAGTGACAGGTGAAAACGGGTCATGTACACTGGCGTGTTGAAACGAAAACGATGTATCAAAGGAGAATGGGCAAAATATATGAAGCCTGGTACTCGGCCCAATAGCTATAATATATATATCATTGGAAAGGATTTTTTACAAGGATTAATGATAACTAAGACGACTGCTGATCGGAAGTCCCGGGTTCGATTCCCGGGTAAGGCAAAAGATAAGGCCTATTTCCAGTTGTGGACGTCTATCGGCTGATAGGATGAAGAATATAAATTAGGGGTTGAATATTATTATACACAGTATCAAAACAACAGCACAGTAAAGTTCGGTGGAAGATTTCCTCACACATTCCTTAGTAACCTCACCCTATAATGTATACGCCACCTCTCCATGATAAATATATATCACTCATTAAAGAGGGCGGTTCAGATTGTGTCACGATGTTTTAGTAAGGAACCCCTCGACGCGCGTATTAACGTTAATCAAATTGAAAGCCTTTGATAATGTTAACGGATTTTATAATTTATACGACGGTCATGATTTTTGTGATATTTTAATGCTGGACTTTGATAAGCTATCAATGATATATTATTTTTGAATAGTATAAATATTATTTTTTACTTCTCTAATACGCAAAGGCGTGCCCCAAGTCAAGATTAACAAAAAATAAACTGAAAATAACGGAAACTTTGGTTCAATAGAAAGTCGTTATGAAACAAGAAACAGAAATAAAACGTGAAATAATCTATTTTTTGTTCAGTCGCACCTGTTTTATAACATTTCAAATTACTGTAAATGTAATAAAAGTACCTACAAAGTTACGAAGGATACTGGGACGAATAGGATAAGTCATCCCACTACCCTTTTCTAGTAGTGGGGAAACAGTGATTTTAGAAATCCTCTTGTTTAAATGTTATAACTGGTAAACCCAATTAAAAAACACAAAAATAAAAAAATGCAATGTAGGTTTGAACATATGCTTTTAATAAGGCGGCAAACGAGTATATGGATTGTAAGCTATTAGTGACGCCCATGAACACAAGCAACACCATAGGAGTCACAACTACCTTAGCTTGGTTTGGGAAAAGGTGGAAGAGTGGTATGAGGAAGAAGAAATAGGGGATGGGACATCCGGCACCCCCACTCACCAAACAAAACGCACCAGTATTGGTACTGTTATTTTAAACCGATTTTCTGTGAGAAGGTAGTACTTCTCTGATCGATCCGGCCCATTCATGCTGAAATCAGCAAGGATCTTTTCTTAATAGCATGTTTAATAATATGTATACAGAAATTACGTCACCACCATTGTCACAAAAAATATCCGGAACTGAAACTATTATTCCACCCAAACTACAAAAACAGTACATTAACATACATTTATTCAGATTAACAAGACAATTTCCCAAAGAAATAATTCGTTTTCACAATCAGACTGCAAATGAGGTGGATAGTCCAATCAATAGCCTATTTAGGCAAATTAATATTCAAAATTACGGGTATCTATTTCCAAATCACGTCTAAATCATTCTGGCTTCGAGTTGTGTATAACAGCTGACTTCTGAAGTCCTAATCAGTATGCACGAGGGCTGTCTCTTAGAGGAGACGATGGCCACAGGTGACTACTTTGAGTAATATGAAGGTGTATTTGCGTTGGTTGTTGCGAAAGATTAAAAGCCTTATTATAAAACATGGGTTTTAGTATAGTTTGAAGTTTAGCCTTGATCTTAGACCGCAAGTAAACGCAGATATTTGACTTAGTTGCATTTTACGACACGCATAGCTGTAATGACGATGCGGAGAGCTTTACTTGAAAAATAAAGTGCGGTAACATTTTACGCCTGCACTACATTTTATCCATGGCTTTTTGATGTCATGAATACTGTTTGTTTTCACATTAGATATGAACCATTACACATTGTAAATAAAAATATGTACCAACATTGAGCAATACAATAGAAGAGTAAAATTGGGGCTTCTGCATCACTTGCTCTCGCGTCGCCGCTCGAGCTGCGTGATACAGAAGCCCCAATTTTACAATCGAGATTGATTAATATAAATGTGATCTGCATCACTCAGAACAAAGTGAGCTGACGCAGACGCTCCCAATAATACCGTTGTTATCTGCGATCCGTCTGATTCACGATATAATATTGTATTTCATTCACCGACATATCATTGTAGTAGCAATGCAATGGGACAACTTACTGTCGTTTCTAGTTTGAGATGCTAATGTAACAACATTCTCAAGTTAGACTGCTGTGTTCAGTCGACGCGATCAGTCCGATCGGTTGTTGTGTGTATCATAATCTGGTATGGTGTCGAACTGACATAGCCAAGCAAAAATTATCGCGCGCACTTAAATAAGTACAATAAACAACAATATCATGTTCGATCACGGCACATCGTTGCATCGAAACGATTTGGTGCACATCTTGTACTAATGAATGCATAGGCCTTCCGTATAATGAGAGGTTAGCTTTTACTAGCAACTATAACTCAATAATAGAGTTGTGGACACTACCACAATGCAACATATAGCTGAGTGTGCACATCAAGTGCACATATTTGTCACAGACTAATCTTATGTCTTGCAATGTTTTCTTTTATATGTAATACTTTTTCTGTGTCTGTGACAAATAAATAGTTTTTCTCTTTCTTTCTTTCTTAGTAAGTAGCCAACAGTAGGTATTATGGAGACATAATAATTGCTTATAATACAAAAAAAATAAAGTAAAAAAACATAAAAACAAAATCCAAACTGGAACAATACTCATTTGTTCCGTGCGGGAATCGAACCCGCAACACGTTGGTGCATTAGTTGCTGCGTCTATTAAACCTACTATTTACATTGTGATGCGAGTCATACTCTTAGCCAATGCGCCAAACGTGTCGTCAAAGATGTGATAAAATATTGGACCACTTTGTCTTAACATGACGTGTATAGAATTATCCAAGATAATCAATAACTCAGTACAAACGTTTATTTTTTATAATTACGATAGTAAAATCTTCTAATATATAATATATTTAAGTAGTAGACAATTAGGATTCTTGATGGATGATTTATATATCTTAGTCTTAAAACAAATAGCACTTTAAAATACAATAAATGTTAGATTAGGAATCACTTATTTCTTATAAGATTATTTAATTACTCTTTTAATAATAATAATTATGCATTTCATTTTCATCTACTACAGGCATTCAATCCAGCAAACCTGCCGTCTTTCTGATTTAGTCAAATCGTAAAAAGGAAATGGTGGTTTGATTAAAAACACTTGTAGGTTTTTATTACACCATACAGCTATTTCTTTTAGTATAAATTCATTTGCTTACTGCATCACTCACCTCGCTTCGCTCCGTTCGCAATGCAGAGCGCCCCAAAAATCACACTACTAACATGATCTGCGATATGGACGGTTGGCATTAGAAGTATAATATTATTTCATTCATCGATGCATCGTAATACTGGTAGCATAGTAACAATGTTTTTACTTGGGATGACATAATATAAACAACATTCTCAAGTTCGTTCGACGCGGTCAGTGCGGCTCGGGCACAGCGATGCATTCATAATAATTTATATGTAGGTAGGTACATACTGTTATCTTTGCACAGCTCGTTGATAATTTTAATGAATGAATGCAAAATCTTAACAATGTTGAAAGTAGAATCGGGTGGCTCCCGGGTTCGATTCCCGGGTCGGCCAAAGTGTTATTGGGTTTTTCTGTTAGGAAATTCTCAGTAACAGCATGAAGGCTAGAAATGTGCCCGGTACGGCAATAGGCTCGCCTCCCTATTACGTGGGACTTAAATATATCTGGCGAAAAGTGGGTGTAGTAATACACCTTTGCCTACCTCTTCAGGGTTACAGGCATAAGACTATGAATGTATGTCATCATCATCATCAGCCTTTAACAGTCCACTGCTGGACTAGGCCTCTCCTTTGAAAGGAGGAATTGGCCTACTGTAACACGCTGGCCAGACGGGTTGGTATAGGGTTTGTATCAAGTTTTCCTTCTCTTACTGTTCTCTGCATAACATGCTCCCTCTGTCGGCTCTTACGACACCCATGGGATGATATGGGGTGGTGACATTCCGTATTCTTAATCCGTCACCACACGGACTGAACTTCTTCGGTAGTATAGTGGTCAGTATCCCCGCCTGTCGAATGTATGTACTTATGAATTATATAATTGTTTTATCCACAACTAGCTTTTGCCTCTTACTTCGTCTACATGGAACTTGAACCCACGGTCACTCGGATTCCAGGTGATGCGGACGTATCGAGATAAAGCAGATTGACTGCACGTGTAGTGTTCGATCGATTAATATAAATGTGTTCTGACTTCTGCGTCACTCAACTCGCTTCGCTCGTTTCGCGACGCAGACGCCTCCAATAATACCTACTTTTGTTATCTGCGATCCGTTTTATTCACGATATAGATTATTAACATTATGTTTTCAGCTTAGAATAATAACACCTATTCTAAGGTTTTCAGGTTAGGAATTTAACTCCTTGTCTTAGTGACCAATGTAACTGTTCTCTTTGCTGAGTTTTTTATTGTACTTATGAATGTGTATCAATTCATGTAATATTCCAATCATAGTATATATTAAAACTAAATGGGTATGTTAGTGAGTATAGGAAACGATTAAGTAAAATGAAACAATCCATATTGTATCTTTTTAAAAAAGTTTATTATCAAAGCACCATTTTTTTAAGCACATAACATTTTTTAATGCACATGTTGAGTCATGATAGATACAATTGTACAAATCTCCGGAATATTTATAGCGATCATATAGGGTTAACAAATTAGGACAACCTTTATCTTCTAAATTAATTACATTAACACTATTTAAAATATTTTTCAACCATGACACTTTTTCAAGACCTTTAACGAAAACAGACTTATCTTTTAAGATATCTAAAACTAAATATTGATAATTTGAGTAAGGTATAAATCCTTCGCTCCAGTATATTTTTCTATTACGCTCAATCCAGCAAACTTGTTGTCTTTCCGATTTGGTCAAATCGTAAAAAGGAAATGGCGGTTTGATTAAAAACACTTGCAGGCTTTGATTACACCATATAGCAATTTCTTTTATTATAAATTTATTTGCTTCTGTTTTAAAGCCTTGGATGTCTACAATAGCAGTCATGATAATCTACGCACGATGTTGCTCAGAGGTTTGTATTCCACAAGTCGGTCGTTTATAATCAAACAGTATGCAGTTGTCTTATCTGGTATTTGTGTTGAACATTCAAATTCCAATCTTACATCCACTGGACCAGTTTTTAAACTATCGTTTTGCCTCGAGCAGTCTTAGATGAAGACTGGGGCCTTTTCTTTGAAATCCTGCAGATCAAGCAACGGTTCTACCGGAGAGTTGTAATACGACTGGCGAAATTTCACATACATTTCATATAATATACTATATTTGTTCTCACAAAACTTTAAAGATAAAGGCTCATAAGGATAATATTGCGAATTTAAAAAGAGCGTAACATTTGTCACCTCACAATGATCAAATACCGAACTGTCTTTAGTTCTATTATTTTTTCTATTAGTTTGCAAGCAAAAAATGACATACCGAGGCTTTTCTAATTGAGAAGCAGTCTTTACTGACCAAGAATGCTTTGTGGTTTTAGGTAGTAAAGGATACTCATATAAATCCCAATTTCTAAAGGCCATCTGAATAGGTTTATCTCTTTCTAAGTGCTTTAAAAGTATTAAACGTTCTCGATCGGAAACTTTTATATGTGGTACTCTCCATTGAATTCTCTGTATATCTATTTGAAGCTGAACGACTTCATCAGTAAGAATAATACTATTTAAGTTAGAATTACTCCTATTCAATATAAGTTCGTGTTTACAATTTATCACAATTTTATTGTAATCCTCTGCAAACCCTAAAATCTTATTTAAGGGCACCACAACGCTAAAATGTCCATCACTTTGGAAACCGTTTAAATTCCAACCCCATAATGCAGAAACTTTACTTTCTGCTTCATTAAATGAGATGTATGACTTTATTGTTGATGTTATTCCAGAATTTTTTATACGGTCTATTTCAATTCCATTCATTTCGTACCTGATGTCTTGGAACAAGTACATAACAGGGTTATTAGTAAACGTAACAGCTTTCTTGATCTGATGCCCATCCTTACCGAACAGCTTTGCTTGACCTTCGATGTAGATGGAACTGGCTGATGGTAGCACGTATATATCTTGCTGGTGTATGGGGATTCTGATTTCATCGTTTTCTCTAAAACTGTTATTGTAGGGATTGTATGAATGGATTTCATAACTTTCGATCGAACTATCAAAGTGTGGTAAGTCGGTAATCTGTAGTATACTCATACTTTAAACCCTAAAGCTTTAAGAAAATCTTTATTTGATTTAGTCAATTTCTTCACGTTTTTCTTACGTCTGTGCACCTTTATGGTTGTTGACGGAATAGGACGTTTTATTTTCACTGAAGGGTTTTTATAATATACTATCATTTTGCTTTTCTTAAATGAAGACGTAATTGAATATTTTCTTCACCAAAGTCAATACGGTAACCAAACTGATCTACAATCCTAACAGATATGGATGAAATTATATTTTTGTTAACTGGAAAGTAAATAACGTTCTGAGGTATTTCTATGTAGCCGTGACTTGGAGCAGTATCAGATATAAATTCATGAATAAAATGAGTCGGTAATCCGTTGCAGTATGAACCGTGTACAAGATCACATTCAATTCTGATAACAGCTGTTAAACTGCTGTTATTAACGGGCACATTCGGTCTTGTTTTTAATACTGAAAAGTATAGTAAACCGCACTCGTACTGATCAGATAAATGAAGAGGTGGTTGAAAATACGAAATCAGTTCCGATTTATTTCCAGAGATGGTAACCGTAGTAGACATGCTTGCATACTGAACTCTTTTAGATGATCCTTTTTATTTTATTTCATGATTATACCAAAAATTCTTTAAGAAATTTAAACATAAATGTCCACAATTGAAGGGGTGATCACGTTGTATATTTTCATAATTATATTGAATGTTAGAACCTACATATTTTATAAATTCCTTCGGAGGTTTAAGATTTCCATAACTGTCAAAATACTCAACATAATCATTATATTTTGCATAGGCTACCCAATGAGAACCAGGATTTTTTTAACTATCCAAATTAATAACTCCACATTCTTTTTTATAAGGACATTTAGGGAGCTCATCTCTCATAAAGACACCTCTAAAATAAGGAATTCTATTCCCATACTTTAAAATGTCAAAGTTAGTTAAGGCCCGTTTGGGTAGCCGATATCTTAGTTTTTTTCTTTTGATACGAAAATTCCAAGGCCGCCTTTATGTGGTTTAAGGTGTAGTTCTTTCCTTTCCCAATACATAGAGCTTCCATTTTTTCATTATGTCTTCTCGATTCTTCATACAGCTTTTTAGCCATTTTGAATTCATTTATGGTTTTAGCAATACCAGCTGCACCGCCTGCTAAAGCTCCCGCAGCTGATAATCCCACAAAAATAGGAATCAAAGGTAATACTCCCCCAGTTTTTGGAATAGGAATAACGCGAGGGAGCTTAATCGATGAATCATCAGCCAATTCTCTAGTAGCGGCAATAGCTAATTCTATTGCCATTTTCTTGCTCTTAGGTTTTAATTTTTTGATATGCCTATTTGCTTTTGTAATAACAGATTTTAATTTACTTTTTAACCCTTTTCCAGGTGTAATTTTTGGAGAAGGCTTTTTGTCCAAACCAGAACCAGTTTTAATTTTTGCTGACATAGCCTTACTTACTAAGCGTGCCGCGAGTTTTTCAGCTATACTGGCATCGGAAGCAACCGCTCGCTCTTTCGCCATTTTTAACAAAATTAAATCAGCCTTATGTCGATCCTTTAAGTTTGATGACTTGTGATATGCAATATCACAGTAGTTGTAGTAGTTTATACTGCAACAATAGCTGACGCAGCGCCTTATTTGTCCTCCACGTAACGCCACCATTAATAATGTACCTACTTATATCTCTAGTGTACCTCTAGTTTAAGTTTATTTGATTGTTAAGTTTATTATTTTTTAAGTGTTTCTTAAGTTTGTGTGGAGGTACAAATAAAACATTTTCATTTTTTCATTTTTCATTTTTCAATATCGTGATCTTTGCAGTATTCGTCCAACTTATTTACGCCGTTATCTCCTTTTGTTAGTCTTTTTATTAATTTAGTACCTGGGCCACAGTAATTAAATCCTGGTAAGTGTAATTCAAATGGTAAATTATTAATAAGCCAATTGAGAAGACTACTCTCTCCAAAACACATTATAAGACTGATGATTCCGGTTTGAATACTTTAATAAATAGTTATGTGATTCGAGTTTGTTAACGTTATTTTATTTATAATATTACATTAGATTTATCAATCCAACTGCTTTCAGCTGAAGACAAACCTAACCATTTTACTAAAACCCTGTTACCTTTTCTTCTAAGAACTTTCTCGACTAGATATATATTGGGATGTTTTGTTTTTTGAAGTTCTTGTGAATAAAATGCTCCTAAAATAGGCAGACCTCTGATAGTGTCTTCAATTAAGTAAGTTATAGGAGTTGTATTTTGTATTTTACGAATTTTAAATATTTCTGTTGACCAGTTGGGAGTATAACCGTTTTCAAATGTACCTTTGTATTTACTGATACGCACATAATCACCTACTTTGTACTTGCTTTTTAAATTATCATTTTTTGGCAACTTTAAATACCTTTCTAATATCAGTTTTTTATTCATATTGTTCACATTAGCAGGGATTTCATTAATAGTGCGATGGTGAGTGTGATTGTATTTGTAAATAACATCATTGAGGGTATTATTTACCCAATTGTAATTGCCTTTTAAACTAAATTCCTTATAGATTTTAGATTTCAATGTTCTGATAAATCGTTCGACTATTGAAGCTTTTTTTGTTGAGAAGGTTGAGTAATGGTTAATATGAAACGATTTCATAAGCTTCTGAAATTTGTTATTATAAAATTCTGTTCCATTATCGGTTTGCAGATTTTTAGGAACACGCCCTTTATCCAACAAAGTTTTGAAAGAGTTATACACATCTTCTTTGCTTTTACTTCTCATAGGAAAGGCCCAAGCATATTTCGAAAATGAATCAATAACGGTAAGAATATATCTATAATTTTTATTTTCTTTTGAAATTGATTGCAAATCAATTAAGTCTGCTTGCCACAAGTCATCTATATCTCTCATTTGCTCATGTTCACAACTCAGTAGGTATGTTTGTCTCGAATTCTGCTATAATACTGAATAAAAAGCATATTATTAGGACTATTTATTATTTAATTATGTCAGCTTCTTTTAACTCTTCGATTATTGATAAAATTTCATTATCATGATTTGTATTACCAGCATCTCGGGAAGCAATTAATAGTTTCAATCTTTCAACCAGTTCGTTAGGATCGTCCCAATATACCAAGTTAGTGCTATTTTTGTATTTCTTTAACGTTGGTAAGCTTCCTCCAAATTTAGTGACAATATTATTGTTTGACGATTCAGAAAACAATGGTTTGATTATTTCACGATATTTTATACCTTTATCGCCTCTTATTTGCCCATTAGGATTGAAATCTCTCTTATGTGCATTTGTATAATGCAACATATCTTTATAGACAAGTTTATCTTTGCTCGATATTTGTTTCAAATCAGGTTTTCTTCGAAGTAAAAGTTCTTTTAAACCAGGGGTTAAATTGAAGCTTTTGTCACCAACTTTAATTAAAATGGTATTATCATTATTTGCACTATCTATTTTAGAAAACGAAACTATTGAATTACCCATTAATATTTTTTTGTTTTCACTCCTTATTCCAAATGGTATGTTTAGGTCATAAATATTATGGATATCACGACCCTCTAATGATATTTCTAAATCATCCGGTAATTCCGTCTGGGGAGGCTTTTTAACGTTCAGTACAGAATTCAGTTCTGGGTCATAGCATTCTTCAAACTTAGTAGATGAGCTAGTATTAATGTCACCTAATTCCACGTCTTCAAAATTAGAGTGTGTATTCTCAAAATTTTGTATTTTTTCTAATGTTTTATTTGAATCAACTAGAGTTTTAAGGGGATCTGTGACAGGTTTTAACATTTTTTCAAGTGATAAGTGCGTAGAGTGTTCCTGGTTTTTCATTTGTTTTATTTTATTCTTTATGGAGTCTACAGACTTCATTAATTCTATTTTAATATTTTTCTCCATGTTATACTTATTAACAACTGTATTCAGCTAAAGAACAAATTATACTGAATTTGATTTGCCATGTTAATTACTTATATATATATATATATATATATACATATAAACAGTCAGTCAAATTTAAAAAACATATCAAAGTTCTGTCTGTACCTTCCATTATTTAATGACGATTCTTTATTAATAAGTAGAAAATTATAAGGTTTACTCCAAACAGTTTGACAAATATTTCTAAACTCTTTCCACTTTAAATCAGAAGTAACATGCTCTTCATAAATATGTTTTAAATTCACATCATCTTGTTTGAATATAATAAGAAAATTCACATTG
This sequence comes from Euclidia mi, assembly GCA_944739405.2. Lineage (NCBI taxonomy): Eukaryota > Metazoa > Arthropoda > Insecta > Lepidoptera > Erebidae > Euclidia > Euclidia mi. The sequence goes on along the minus strand of OX123183.2, from coordinate 14,019,625 downwards.
TCACGCAACAGTTGTTTTGGAATTTTCGAATAGGTTTGAGATAAATAGAAACAATCTATTTGTTTATGTCTACCCATACAAAAATAATTGCGAATATTAACTTGATTTTCACACGCAACATCATCAAAAATAAACACAGAATTTGTTAAAGCTTCACTCGGAGAAATTACCTCTTTATCATCGCTAAATTTGTAGAAGTTAATCTGCGAGACTCTTCCTAATACTTCACTCAAGAAACGATACTTTGGTTGAAATGAAGTTTTGGAATAAAGATAAAGATTTTTAAATTTTAGACCATTTTCATGTAACAACAAACTAATCATAACGTTTGTTTTACCACAGTTCGATGGACCGCACATTATACATCGAATCGTATTCGGTAATAAAGGACTATGTCTGATCTGGTGAGAAGTTTCATTTAAATCTATATTATTAATTTTCAAAGATATGGGTTGCTTGATCAACTTCATTTTGACAATTACTGTAATGAATGTCTAACACGCATATTTATAGGTAGCTATAACTTTAACACTAAATTAGATATACATATCATAAAGTATAAATAACAGCATTTAACATGTTTGAACAGGTCTAGAAAGTTAGGAATTTTGTATTCTCGTATTACAATATTATATTTTTAATAATTGATTTAATTTGGTATTGAATATCATACAGATTTAAAACTGCATTCCTTATTTCATTATGCTGTCATAGTCAGCCGAAACAGGACCTGTTGCTAGCAGAGAAATCAAGTTTTATTGGTAAGTACGTTTTTAATGTTATTAGTTATTACAATATTATATTATATTATTATATGAATAATTAGATATCTTACTTTAGTTTTATTTTCAGAATCATGTCATACAGCCCCAGCATTCTCAACATTGGAGGACTTAACAGATTTGTATTTGATAATGTTGATTCTCAAATCCCAAGTCCTTTGGACGAAGTTGACCAGACAGAAATACAAGAGGTTAGTAAATATTATTTTATTCCTCATAGTTAAATTCATATAGTTATGAACTTTTCATTTATATTTTTTATGTTCTTATATTGCAGGACAATGCTTTGGCAGAGAATGGTAGACAGTTAAAAAACAAGCCATTTTTTTACTCTCAAGGAAATTATGAATGTTTTGAAAAGCATCGGAACATATCCTCTGATCAGGTAAGCACTACATAAAATGTATTTATGTTTATAAACATTTATTGTGCGCGTCCACATTATTATATATTTATGTGTGATTTATTTTTTTACAGGTTACTAGCCCATATTTCTCCACTCAAGACGATGGCATAACATACATTGAACCAAACTTTTCTACACAGTCAAAAAAATTGTCACCGTCTAAAAAGCGCCAAAGTTTATTAACGTCATCGGCAAATTCGTACATTGTTCGAAGAAATCGTCCTAAGCAAGGACGTCTTCTAATTAAAATAGATATTCGTGAATTAGATTATGTAGACAAAAATAAAAAAACGAGGCTTGCTTAAGTGCACAATATGTGGTTGAGGAGCCTTATGATGATGTAATGGATATCACAGAGACATTAATAAAAAAAATAAGTAAGAAATTGTGTGATACTAAGTAGTCTTAAGATAATGTTTTTATTTAAGTTTAGTTGTATTTCTAAAAATAAATAAATGTTATCTTTTTAAAAATGTGTAATTGTTATGAGTCAATGTTTGTATGCATGCTTTATATTTATGTAAAAATTAAATAAATGTTGTGGCTGAATTTAGTAGCTCAGTACCGAATTGTGGAATACAAACCTCTAAGCAACATCGTGCGTAGGCTATCATGACGGCCATTGTTGACGTTCAAGGCTTTAAAACAGAAGCAAATGAATTTATACTAAAAGAAATAGCTGTATGGTGTAGTAAAAACCTACAAGTGTTTTTAATCAAACCACCATTTCCTTTTTACGATTTGACTAAATCAGAAAGACGGCAGGTTTGCTGGATTGAACGTAACAGAAAAATATACTGGGGTGAAGGATTTATACCTTACTCAAATTATCAATATTTAATTGCAGATGTTTTAAAAGATAAGTGTATTTACGTTAAAGGTCTTGAAAAAATGTTATGGTTGAAGGATATTTTAAATACTAATAATTTAATTAATTTAGAAGATAAATGTTGTCCTAATTTGTTATGTTTATATGATCGCTATAAGTGTTCTGAAGATTTGTACAATTGTATTTATCATGACTCAATATGTGCTTTAAAAAATGTTTTGTGTTTAAAAAAATGGCGCATTGATAATAAACTTTTTTTAAATTGATAATATACATTGTTTTATTTTACTTAATAGTTTCCTAGACTCATTAACATATCCATTTATTTTTTAAATTAATAACATGATTACATTGATATTACATGGAGTGAGGAATTCATTAGGTACACACATTCATAATAAAAACTCACTAAAAGTAACGCTACCATTGATCACTAAATAATTGCTAAACTTAAAAAAATATGTTAACTATAACAGTATGGTATTACTGGGCACTCTGAGTTATGCAGAACACATTAATATGAATCGACCTCGATTGTAAAATTGGGGCTTCTGTATCACGCAGCTCGAGCGGCGACGCGAGAGCAAGTGATGCAGAAGCCCCAATTTTACCCTACTTACAATATATATTTTTTTAAATTTCCATGTATGCTATTCCCTAATTATTGCATTTGCAACTATAATTATACGATTATCCAATGATTAAGTCGATGATATCGCCCTTCGCCACTCAAATACTCGACTCGAATACTCGAATTTAATAACTGTTATAGTTTACTTACAAACGTCCCCGGAGTATATTACACCAAACCGTTTATCTAATTGAATGATTAAACCCCCTAAACGTGAATCTCATCAATTTCAGAACAAGTTATTAATTTACTACTCTCTATATTAGCGAATGAATTTGCGTCCACTTAATGCTTAAGTCGAACTGGAATTATTAATTTACTTAATAAAATATTCATGAGCGAATTTAAGCGCGTTCATCATCGTCTAGGTTATCGATGGGTAACCGATCAAAAAAGGTCACATTCCTCCGTACATTAAAATACATGTCCAGCCGGGACGGCTTTTATGCAGATAAACAAAATTAAAACGTCAAAAATGTCATACAGATAAATGGAATATAACGAATGTATGTCAGTCGTAACGGAGAGTCGGTGGCTTCAAATATCCATAAATATAATCAAACAGCAGGAAATAGATCTGCCACGAAAAAGCTTTTTAAGAACGACTTCTGCCACAAATAACACCCAAAAGTTGGCAAGAAAGCAACTGTGGACCATTAAATAAAAAACTTCTCTGAAGCAAAAGAAAGCCTGCCCCCTGGTCATAACTTGCAGCAGTCGACTTGGAGATCACTTAATCGTTTGCAAACTCAGGTCGGGCGCTGTAGGGAAAACATTGCAAGATGGGGATTCATAGACCACTCACAGGTCCACTGGGACTGTGGAGCTCCATCACAATCCATGGCGCATTTGCTTTCATGCCCTCTTTGCCCATCTACCTGCAGTAAACGAGATCTTAAAGTGGCCTTAGGCAATGCCGTTACCGTACCCAAGTTTTGTGAACAGAAAATCTGATCCAGTGACACGATGAAGAAGAAGAATATTTATGTTTCGCATGAGACATGGTTTAAAATTGGTGGTAAATACTTATATCAGTCACTTGGCATATCTGGCACTTGTAAGGCATGCGAAAGCTTAGATCAATTATTAAAATTATTACTAACTACAATTATTCATATTATTCTGAACAATATTTATTTATTTATTTATTTATTCTTTATGCACAAAAATAGTACACAGGTGGACTTAATGCCTGGTGGCATTTTCTGCCAGTCAACCTTTTGGTGGTGCAGAGATAGATGTGGTAGGTGCATTAGCCATGTGGTGAAAAGAGGATATGTATTAGATACATATTAATAATTTATATAGGTACATATTATAAACCATAAATATACTATAAATATATATAATTACTCATAGATATGATATACACATAAATATAATACATAAATATATAAATACATAATTATGCTACAGCTGATGAGAGTGATGAGCCGATTCCTTCAACTTAGCGAAGAGAAGATTCCGTACTTTCGTTTTAAATGCATAACGGTTGGTGGCCATTCTGACTTCAGGAGGGAGCCTGTTCCATAGCAGAACAACTTGGACAACAAAAGAAGAGTTTACAAAACCAGAAGTATGAGCGGGACAGTGAAGAAGTAGATTATGAGAGGAACGAAGGTTTCTCTCATGTGTGGAACATAAGTATTGGAAGTATGTAGTCAGATAAGAAGGAGGAGAAGGGGAAGTAAGAATAGAGTAGAGAGTTGTGAGAGCACGCAAACTTCGGCGCTGACGAATAGGTAGCCATTTAAGATCGGAACGGAAAGTAGATACATGATCATACTTACGAAGATTGTATATGAACCGAATGCAGTTATTTAGAAGTCGGTCATATTTGTTGAGATACTCTGCATTCAGGTCATAATAGCACACATCACCATAGTCGATTAAAGGGAATATCAAGGCCTGTACAAGCATTGTTTTGGTTCTGATTGGCAGGAAGTTTTTGAGGCGATATAGAGCTCGAAGGGTACCAGTCACTCTCTGACTGACATACGTAACCTGTGCCTGCCAGTCGAGAGTGGAATCAATTAACAATCCCAAGTCTTTAACCACTGGACTAAAGAATATGATAAGACCATTAAACATCACCGGAGGCAAGGTAGTCAGGTCTAATCTCCGTGTCATGCGCTGACTGCCGACAACAATGGCCTGGCATTTAGCAGGATTTACGTCCAGTCCAAAATCATTACACAGAGCTTGAATGATATCTAGGTATTAATATCAGCTATCGCAGTTGTAACATCATCCACTCTCGCCTGGGAATATAACTGCAAGTCGTCGGCGTAAAGATGGTACGAACATCGAAGCTTAGGGGTTAAGAAATTAATAAAAATTGAAAATAGTAGAGGAGAGAGTATGCCACCTTGAGGAACACCAGAGTTAATGTTACGCCAACTCGATGAGATGTCATCACTGCGAACTGCCTGCTGGCGTTCCTGAAGATAAGTAGAGAACCATTCCAGTGCGCCAGGTGAGATCATTAGATGGGAAAGGATTGATAGAAGGATATCGTGACTGACGGTATTAAAGGCATTCGAAAAGTCAACCAAGGCCAATACTGTGACCTTAGTCTCCTCCATGCCTGCTCTAATATTGCCAGTCACTTTAAGGAGTGCAGAGGTTGTGCTATGTCCAGGCCTAAAGCCAGATTGAAGTGGACTTAATAAATTGTGTTTGTACACAAAACTGGACAGCTGTTTATTCACACAAGCCTCTAGCACTTTGGATAGGAAGGGAAGTATGGAGATTGGACGAAAATGTTGAGGGAGAGTAGGATTGGGAATTTTGGACAGTGGAATAACAAAGGCCTTACGCCACAAAGAAGGGAAGGAACCATTGGCAATCGAGAAATTGACAATGTGGGATATAGGAAGGATGAGGTGGTCAAGGATAAGTGTGATCATACGACGGCTGATGCCGCCATATCCCACAGCGTTGGACTTGATAGAAAGGATAATTTTCTTGATCTCACTCGGAGCAACTGGAGAAAAATCAAAAGGATCTATGTTGAGACGGGGAAGGGCAGTTAAGTGATCAATAGTGTGACGCCTGGTCTGAGGGTCCAACAAAGCAGTAGTGGTGAAAAAATGGTTTAAATCCTCCAGACCAACCGTCCACTGAGGATCAGAATGTCGCTGTTTGCCAATACCCAGGGTTCCAAGGAACTTCCAGATATTGGCAGGGGAAGAGGAATTTATGTTGTCAAGAATATGGCGGCGTTTAGCGTTACGAACCATCTGGTTACACCGATTCCTTGCAGCTTTGAAGAGGGCCCAGTTTTCTTCGCATCGATCCTTTTTGAATTGCCGAAATGCTCTATCCCGGCGCCTCATAGCCATTTTTATGCATCTGGTTAGCCATGGAGTGGGAGGACATCTTAATTTCACTTTCCGGACGGGGGCGTGCTTGTCATAGAGGTTCAAAACCACGTTATTAAATTCAGTGACCTTATCGTCCACAGTAGCAGCTGACATCAGCTGACTCCGATCCAGTTCAGCAGCATCCCTCTGCAAACTGTCACTATCTATACGTCCAAAACAACACCTATACAGGACCTTGGGGTGGGGCTTAGGTGGCTTAAGGTTATAGGATAGGTAGATGAGATCGTGATGGGAAAAACCAGGAGCAAGGAACTGGCCATGGGATTGGGCAAGGGACGGGTTAGAGGTAATTATTAAGTCTAGCCATGTGTCTACACCTTCGGTATTGTGGTGAGTGGGACCAAGCGGGAGCGTGTGTAGACTGGCAGACTCAATTAATTGCTGGAGTTTATGGGAACGGGGGGAATTGGTGGCAAGGTCAGTGTTGAAATCTCCCATGATGATATGATGAGCGTATTCTGACCCTAAGGATTCTAGAATCGATTCGAGACTGGAGAAGTAGTTTATAGTGGGAGGACAATAAACAACGCCAAGAACAGTTTTAGCCCCATTGACTGAAACCTCGAGGAACAGATATTCTGCTGAAGCAGAAGAGTTAGACGATGAAGCTAAGATAATTTTGAAGGATAATGAGCTACGGAGGTAAATGGCTACACCGCCCCCTCTTCTGTCCACCCTATCATTTCTGATGAGGACAAAACCAGGGAGAGGGTAGGAAGTAGAAAGTAGATGAGGTTTCAGCCAGCTCTCTGAAATCAGGATGGCATGAACGTTAGCATTATCAAAAGTAAGAAGCAAGTCGGTATAGTGGCTGGGTATACTCTGTGCGTTAATGTGACACACATTTAACAGCCGAGATGTGGTTTGATCGAAAGTACGCTTTAATAAATCACTGAGCGACTCGGTCGCTGAGCTAAAGCTGTCATTTATTGATGAATCAGCAGAATCGTTGGCGGAGTGAAAGGAATCATCATCATCTGATAGCATAAAATATTCTATATATATAAAGATAATAAATAAATATAATAATATATAAGTAACCAATAATTAAAGAACTAAGTGTAAAAATAAATATATGCTTTTGCTACTAAATAGTAGCAAAGGCATGCACACGAATTGATGCAATGCTATCACTGCACCACCCGCCAGCAGACACATACAGATAACAAATTAAAAACAATACAGAAATGTAAGAATACTAAATACAAAAGAACGTAACGCAACACTAGACAGCACATGAGTAAATACTAGACAGACAGTTAAATACACAACACAATGATTGCAGTTTCAGAACGCAACCCAAAATGTCAAGTTGACATGAATGCTGTCAAAAGAGTGTAGATTATTCGTAAACAAATATTAAAACATCATTAAAATATTTTGATATGAGGGTGCGTTATAAAAGTGATGTAGTATGTATATATATATGTAGCATACAACGTAAACAAAACAAACAAATTATGTGGATAAGCGTTTAAACTTGCTACGGAACAATATATAAATAAAACTATTTACGTGGAATGTTCTTGCCATTCCCGGTTGTTGCGGAAGGTCCATCCCCCGAGCCACTCCCGGCGTCTGAAGAAGTGATGCACTGCACTTTGGGGTACTTCTTCATCAACCCACTAAGCTCATCTTCGGCAATAATCTTGTGACGGCTTCCGTCCGGCGCTTTTACGAAGATATTGCCATCTTGGGTCCAACAAGATCTCATGCCAAAGTGCGACCGGGCCTTACTGAATACAGCCTGTCGCACTCTGGTTAGGAATTCTCGAAGCGAAATAGATGTGCCCTTAAGAGCAGTCTTTGCGAGCCAAGCTGAAGATCTAGTATCCACTCTAGCAAACCGGACAAGCATAGGCCGCTTACTGCCTTGTTTGGAGGAACCAAGTCGGTGGCAATTACAGATATCAGCGGATGTGATGTTTTTCAATCCCAGCTTGCTCTGCATAATGCCCAAGATTGTTGCAGTGCTGTTCTCATTCTCCTCCTCTGGCACACCCAAAAATAGAAGAGACTTACGTCTATGTCGGGTCTCCATTGTGTCGAGCTGTTTGTGACACTCCTGGATTTGTTGGCGTAGTAGGCCCAGCATATTGAAAACCAGCTCACGGAATGTACGAAATTCTTCTGCAACCTTCGCTACTGTGTCTTTGGCTGAGCATCCACTATTCAACTGGGCTTCGAGTGCTGCCATCCTCCTTGTAAAGCTGTCTTCCAGACCCTTCTGTATGGACTCAATCTCTTGAAGCTGGGACATAGTGCTTGTGAGAGTGTGTAAAATGTGAAGATGTTTTGCTGGCGGGCCGTATGTACTAACACTTAATAGTTTAGTGTCATAAACACTACCTTAGTTAGAGGCAGTTAAAAATTGCAGTTATATACTATTTTTATGAACTATAACTCAGATTTACTATATTTTTTAAATTAATAAAATTTTCAAAATCGCAAATATGTGTTAACTTTTTTAACGCCTACCGCCGAAAAAAAAAAGCAAAAAAAAAAAACAAAAAAAAAATGTTGAAGCCATATAATAAAAATTTAGTAATATTACACCTTTGCTTACCCCTTCGGAGATACAGGCGTGAGTCTATGAAAAAAAAACAAAGAACACAATAACCTGAACAGACGAAACTTTATTCGTCTAAAAGCTGTCTGGCCTAATAATTTGACAAAAGATAAATGCCCCAAACGTTTTTTGTCATTACAATAATTAGCTTAACAATAATTCTACCAAATGAAAAGTTGTCATACAATTTGACAATCTTTAGTCGTCAAAGTGAAAAATAGGCGAAACGTTGGTTGGCAAGTGATAATCGGCCAAACAATATTCGGCGAAAAGGCAGGATGCCTCAGCACCCATCTATTGTACATACATCGTTACCGAGGAGATGTCACCCATAACAAGTATCTAAGGATTTTATTATTTTATATGTGCACTGACCTGTAAAGCTGTCGGTACTGGTTTTTATCTCAAGACATTCTTGTCTTGAGACAAAAACTACACAAATCACAAATCTTTATGCCATGTCAGAGGCCTTAAGGTGGCCTGAAAACGCCGACACCAGAGTTTGTCACACATTTATGCGAAAAAAAACAAACAAATTCTTCTTAAAGTCAACATTGCGTGCCGAAGGCCTTAAACCTCATCCTAACCCAACCTTTGCGTACCAATCTTTTTTTCTTTGCCAGTCTACTGCTGCTCGAAATAGCTTAAAAATTACGATTTTTAATTTAACAATTCAAAAATGACCCAGCCTCAAAGTGTAAATTGTCTGCAGCCCCATAAATGATCGTTTTATTCAGTAGTGTCTTGTTAAGAAGCCTACGTAAATCCAAGGCAGTGGTTCGTGCCTACCTTTTAATATTCCTGATTAAATTAATGTCACTGCCCTTCCTTGAATCCTTACTTTTAATTACAGTTACATTTTTAAAGACTGTTTTTGTTCACAATATTAAGTGGGACAAGATTTTAAGTAGCTGTTTTACGTTTAGTTAAGTGAGAAATATAAACGAATTAGTGCTCATCTGCCTCTTTATTCTATTTAGGATAGATAACGATTTCCTGAAATAGAAAGCGTATTTTACTCGCTCGAAAAATGTGTAGATGTTTTTATTTTGCCAGGACGAAAAGAAATCGCAGATAGGTATGATCTTTTTGCAGATTATTCTGTTATATTTATTTATTTCTTAGGCGTAAAAGTTGTATTGCATTAATTCGTCCAAATTTATTTTAAATCCCCATATGATTTCTTTAAATTCAATGTTGTTGATTTGGAAATCGGTTCTAGGACAGACTAATTCTACGGATAAAGAAAATTGTTTTTTTAATTTGCTCAAAAATACGTACGACAGTCAGTGGTGCGCGCCGTAGATTTGAACTCTTCGTTGTAGTCTATTGGTATCTCCACTCAACCTGTTTTTTCTCCACGGACTTACAGACGGTATAGGATTCTTCAAGAGTTAACAGCGTTGTAAAACTGTGGTCGATTCGTAGTGAAGTAACAGTAAACTTAAGCTAGAATTGAGAAGTGAACTTATGACGCAAATAAGTTAGACTGCATGGTTGACGTACTGGTTTAAGTGGCAGTCTCACCGCTTGACACTGCGCCGAAGTGTTGTGTGTTGTGTGTCGATCCCCACACGAGACAATACTTTGTGTGATTCGTAAATTGTTGTTTCGAGTCTTGGTGTTCATTATGTCCATTAGTTGAATGGTAAAGTTCCCCACGACACAGAATTTAGATCTGATGCCGGAGTTGTCTCTATAAAAAAATGGTCTAAATAATTTTAGCGTGTCATCATCATATCAGCCAAACGACGTCCACTGCTGGACATAGGCCTCCCCCAAGGTGTCATACGAAATGTATATTAATCGTACGAAATCAAACTGCGTGCCCACATAGTGATCTGAACTGTCTGGAAGAGTCAAAAGCTTCTGCTGCATGTCGACATAATAATTATAATAATAATTGTTCAGAACATTCATTCGATTGTTAGAATATTCTACTATCACAATGCTTTGAATAATATAATTAAAACAATCATGTGAGTTAATAGAATATGTTCGTAAATATTGAAAGCAAAATAAAATAAATCGTTAGATTAAATAAATACAAATGCATGTATATGTCAAATTAACCTAACTAACTATTAATAAAATAATTAAATTCGCAATAACTGAGTGGAGAGAACTACAGACTGTTACACAAAGCGTCTCGGGATCGAATCCACGGCTCACCAATGACTTTTTGGAGTTAAATGCGTATTAAATTGTTAATTATCGCTTGCCCATCTGTGAAGGAAAACATCGTGAGGAAACCTGCAGTCTACGAGTTCTCCATAATGTTCTCGAAAGACATGAGAAGTCTGCCAACCCGCACTTGGCCAGCGTACTGGACTATGGCCTTACCTTCTCATAATGAGAAGAGGCCCGTGCCCAGCAATGGGACAGTATAAAGGACTGATGATGAAATTAGTTAAAAATATGTTATCTTTACTACAAAAGGTATAGTGACAAAAATAACACTTTTAAACAGTAGTATATTGAACATATTTTCAGCAATATTATAGTCGTACAGCCACACAGAGTACAGTTTTAGGGTTCCGTAGCCAAGAATGGAAAAAAAAAACAAAACCCTTTTAGATACGCTATGTCTGTCTGTCCATCTGTCCGTCCGTCCGTTCGGATGTCACAGCCACTTTACTAAACATGTATGTAATATTAAATTTAATTACGGCTGCATCCAACGGGCCCCGGTAAACCGAGTAGGCCTACTTAATGCTGTTTTGTCATTGTAAGAGATAATAGGGTACCAATAGAATTGTCATTAAGTATGGACCGTCGGAAGTCGAAGACCGTGCGAAGTGAGGTGACGGTGATAAATCGCAGCCTACGCTAAGATGCTGACGAAATATCATGATCATCGTCCTAGCGTTATCACAGTTACATCCAAGACTTACACGCCGTAGAGTCCGGAATCCCCAAAGACGAGATTTATTATAATGCAAATACCGAAAGATCGCGCGCCGTGTAGTTATTTTGTTTTATTTTGTTATTTTTTATTTTATTTGGGGAGCTTACGGCTATGTTTACAGAGTAGTCATGAACATAAGTTAATATATGCCAATTACAAGCTTCCACATATAGCGAAAAACAGTGAAGCTATACATAACATATGACATAATATGCAAATACATATGATACAATAATGAAGAGAAAAAAGTAAAGTTGCCAGTTACGATAATACCAAATAGTTAGGATCCTACTAAACAAATATTGTTAGTAAGTATATTTTTTACGCTATGAGTGCTACTACAGAAAAAATCAATTTGCGTGTTATGATTTATTTTATTAAATATTCGAAGGAATCTAGGTAGGTAGCTGTTATACCGATAATTAGTATGGCATAATGTGGGAATATTAAGCTTAATTTTTTTAAGAAGGAGAGGGCAATCTAAATTACTTTGAGCTAAATTAAGAGTAGACAGATGTCAGCAATATTTCTGCGAGAATACAGGGGCAGGAGATGAAGTTTAGTGCATAGCTGATCATAATCAAGATATAGTAGCTTAATTTTAAAACCTTAATACCTTATAAAGCGTTTCTGGATTTTCTTAATGTTGTCAATATACACATGGTAACAGGGATTCCAAATTTGACTCGAGAACTCAAGGTGGCTTCGCACATAAGCACAATACAGAATTTTTGTAGTTTTCATTTCCTAGGAGCACGAATTACAAAACCGAGTGCTTTATTTGCTTTGTCAATTATGTGGTTAACATGTTTGTCGCAAATTAATTTACTATCGTGTAAAACACCAAGATCTCTGATCACACTAGTTGCCTGAAGATCAGAACCTTTAAGTTTGTAGGTGAAGTGAAAAATATTACGTTTTCTAGTAAAGGTAATAGAAAAGCATTTGGACACATTTAAGTCTAATTTATTGCGTTAACAGTAGAGATGGAGCCTATTTAGATCGTCCTGAAGAAGTAGTGCATCAGCATTATTATTGACAACACGAAAAATGTTCATGTCGTCAGCAAACAAAAGAAATTTAGAATTAAGAAAGCAAGACGATATATCGTTGATAAATATAATAAAAAGAACAGGTCCTAACAAAAATCCTTGTGGGACACCAGATGGTATGTCTACCCAGCCAGAAGTACACCCGTTAAGAACAACAGCTTGTGTCCTATTTGTGAGATAGGATGTAAACCATTTATGTACATCGCCACGAATACCCAAACCTGTCATTTTGCTCAGTAATATTCTATGGTCTATTCTATCAAACGCCTTTATATAATCAGTATAAATTGCATTAATTTGATTATTTTTATCCATATTATTACTTATATATAATCATAACTAGATTAGTAGTGGTCGACCTAGCTTTGACAAACCCGTGCTGCTGAGTAATTGACGAAATATCATGATCATCGTCCTAGCGTTATCACAGTTACATCCAAGACTTACACGCCGTAGAGTCCGGAATCCGCAAATGACGAGATTTATTATAATGCAAATACCGAAAGATCGCGCGCCGTGTAGTTATTTTGTTTTATTTTGTTATTTTTTATTTTATTTGGGGAGCTTACGGCTATGTTTACAGAGTAGTCATGAACATAAGTTAATATATGCCAATTACAATCTTCCACATATAGCGAAAAACAGTGAAGCTATACATAACATATGACATAATATGCAAATACATATGATACAATAATGAAGAGAAAAAAGTAAAGTTGCCAGTTACGATAATACCAAATAGTTAGGATCCTACTAAACAAATATTGTTAGTAAGTATATTTTTTACGCTATGAGTGCTACTACAGAATAAATCAATTTGCGTGTTATGATTTATTTTATTAAATATTCGAAGGAATCTAGGTAGGTAGCTGTTATACCGATAATTAGTATGGCATAATGTGGGAATATTAAGCTTAATTTTTTTAAGAAGGAGAGGGCAATCTAAATTACTTTGAGCTAAATTAAGAGTAGACAGATGTCAGCAATATTTCTGCGAGAATACAGGGGCAGGAGATGAAGTTTAGTGCATAGCTGATCATAATCAAGATATAGTAGCTTAATTTTAAAACCTAAATACCTTATAAAGCGTTTCTGGATTTTCTTAATGTTGTCAATATACACATGGTAACAGGGATTCCAAATTTGACTCGAGAACTCAAGGTGGCTTCGCACATAAGCACAATACAGAATTTTTGTAGTTTTCATTTCCTAGGAGCACGAATTACAAAACCGAGTGCTTTATTTGCTTTGTCAATTATGTGGTTAACATGTTTGTCGCAAATTAATTTACTATCGTGTAAAACACCAAGATCTCTGATCACACTAGTTGCCTGAAGATCAGAACCTTTAAGTTTGTAGGTGAAGTGAAAAATATTACGTTTTCTAGTAAAGGTAATAGAAAAGCATTTGGACACATTTAAGTCTAATTTATTGCGTTAACAGTAGAGATGGAGCCTATTTAGATCGTCCTGAAGAAGTAGTGCATCAGCATTATTATTGACAACACGAAAAATGTTCATGTCGTCAGCAAACAAAAGAAATTTAGAATTAAGAAAGCAAGACGATATATCGTTGATAAATATAATAAAAAGAACAGGTCCTAACAAAAATCCTTGTGGGACACCAGATGGTATGTCTACCCAGCCAGAAGTACACCCGTTAAGAACAACAGCTTGTGTCCTATTTGTGAGATAGGATGTAAACCATTTATGTACATCGCCACGAATACCCAAACCTGTCATTTTGCTCAGTAATATTCTATGGTCTATTCTATCAAACGCCTTTATATAATCAGTATAAATTGCATTAATTTGATTATTTTTATCCATATTATTACTTATATATAATCATAACTAGATTAGTAGTGGTCGACCTAGCTTTGACAAACCCGTGCTGCTGAGTAATTAATTCGTATCTGGTCAAACACTGTATACGCACACATTCACACTATCTATACTACACATTATCTAAATTAGATATACACTGGCACGGATAACTCGAAAATCAAGGGATGTATACGCAAGTCATCTGTATGGAACTTGACAACATATTGCGTGTTCTTTGTGCCCTGCAACTGAATGTATGTATTCTGTAAATTACCACGTGATAAAAGATTTATCATTAGTGTCGGAATCATCTTTATAAAAGGTTTAAATAAAACTTTCAGTAGTTTTGTATCTGGATTTTTATATCAATTTGAATCAATGTGAGGAGATGAGGCTTATATACTGAAAATTGATCAATATATTATAGTAAAATTCAAATGAATTAGTGCGGTGAATTATTTTTTCCTTTCCTATTATATCTCTCTATGTGCCATCATTACTGCTTTATTCTTGCTTCTTCTGTATCGTACTAGTGCTTCTATATAAGCAATAAACTGTTTAAGCATCGACTTTAGCGTTTTTTGAAAACACCAAACTTCGGAACCAGTAAGCACCAAATAAGTACGCTAAAATGTATTATAATGTAACTAATAATCCCCAAGCCAATCTTCCCTCCCCATTCTTATAATCGCTACCTTTTCCACTTAGCCCGCTCCCTAAAACTTCGGCCGGGAAATACTACTAGTAGGAAATACTACGGCCGGGAATTTTATTACGTGTAGAAAGATGTTCCAACACGGTTTAACGCGCTGAATTAGATTTGCACTGGACGACAATGAATTTGCATATTTAATAGCGGGTCAGTCGATGTGGAATATCTGTGGCGTTTGTGATGTAATGTTATGTAGGCAATTTCATTTGGGAAGTACGGTTGAAATCGTGGCTGTTGGGGTGGTTGATCGATCTGCGATTTGTTACAAGTGGGACCATAATGCTGGAAATTTATTTGATATTAAGAGAAGTGTTTTGGAGAGAACACTGTATACGATTGTTTATTGGAGAATCCCGTCGTTAGAGATAATATGCGTGGTGAAGGTAAGATGATGAAGACCGTGCGCATCATTCATAGTAGGAAAACGGATCACGGGTTCCAAACCGAAGGTCTTAGATTATCTACAATTGGGAACACGTTACGATGATAATGATGATTGATAAACCACTAGCACATCGAGGAATACCAAAGGTATTGTATTACAGTTTATCACACCTAACTTTTATATCGTAGAGTTAGGAGTTCTCCGCTTCTAAATACTTCAGTATATTTTAAGCTGGGTTAGTGCTTAGGCCTATCGAATTCGCTTCACTTTGGATGTATGGTGTTAAAATCTTGATGGGACTGTTTTAAGTATCTAAACTTTAGCATTTCAGAAGGGGCCATAAGCAAAGACATGAAATAATGAATTGTCTAACGTCTTATGAACTAGGTTTCTACGTACTAACCGTCATGATAACGGATGTTCTGAGGCATTGATATAGTGACAAAGACATGAAATGAAATGCGTTGACTTCCGTCACCGGCACTATATTAAGGATGGTAGTGCAATGAGCTTTGTAGAGCTTTCATGTTATGGCTCTTAGTCGATCGGTGCGACGGCAGTCTCAGTATCTGATGGCGATAGAATCGGCCAGAAAAACATTACACCTGACAAAATCACAAAATTGAAAGGACAAAATTGAATTTATAAAGCGAGTATTGAGGTTTTTTGCATGTCTGTTATGGCACGTGGCAATGTTAAGATATAATTTTATGTGTGGAGATGGTTACCAGGTTTGGGAGAGACACAATTATTCTACTTTATTCCGCGAGACCCACGCCGGCGAACTTGCCTGTAAATTCTAATAACCTAAAACTCTGCCATGCGCTGTTTTATTTTTCGGAGGAAAAGAAGCGATCAATTGACATGAAAAGTTATCACATTTTAAATATTCTCTAAATCTATGCAGATGATTATATTTTCAGCATGTGCCATTTATAATGTCAATTATTTGCCCCAAAAATCATAGCTACGTAGATATAAAGTTAAAAAATACTTAAACCATCTGATAAAAAATACTCGTATCAATCTCGATTTATATTTTGCGGGCAGCTTTACCCTATAATAATTGTAGCGTAAAAAAGTAACCAATACTCCCTACGTGATCTACTCCAAAAGATAAATTACAAGTTTACGAGCCCTTACCTCACGTGACTTTTATACAAATAAGCACCCAATAAATAACTTCCTTTCATTTGTGGAAATGAGTGGTAACAAGTTTAATGTCTTATTTTCACACAAGATTGCGAACTCTTTTACAATTTGTTTAGACTGGATACTTTTTGTTGCTTTCATTTTCGTCAACTTACTATACAAATATGTATAAATTATTAAATTATAATTAGTGTTAATTAACTTTATAATATAATATTTTTTTAGCATAAACAAAGATTGTTGTTATCATCATGAGTTTTTGGTAGATACATATATTTTGTTCCTTCTCCGAAATAAGTTAAGAAAAGTGCGTTCAAGAGAATGGAAAGAGAGTAATTTTGCTTTGCCTCTTCCGATCTATATTATATTGACAATAGGAAAAATTAGGCCAGACTGGTTAATAGCTTACGGGCTGTGGTTAGCAATTTCAATCAGTCTTTTGCTCGATTAATACATATGTTGTATTAAAATATAGAATCTGGCCACGGCTTCGCCAGTGTGAGTGTCAGTTATTGCGACTGAAGAAAGACTAAAAGACTATATGTTATTCTAATAATGTAAATGTAATGTATACTTATATTATTAGCAGCAACTTCTAAATGAAATAGTAACAAACACCTATTTATCCATCCTCACCAACTTTGCGTTTATTAGGATACACCTATTACGTTAGTAAGAACCAAAAAGCCCAGCCAATCATCTCAGTCCAAAGACTCTTCTATCAACTGTTGGAGAAAGATCTCCCACAATTTTCTCCTCTCTCATCGCGAGGTACCCGCATCCTCCATTGCCCCCGCGATCCCAAGAAGGCCTTCGGTCCGTTCTGGAGTTGGAATATGATCCCACCATTGGATATATAATATATCCTTTATTGCACTAAGTCAACTGCGATCAAAGTTTTCAAAGCTAGTGGACACCGCAACTCTAGAAGAGTCATAAATGCGTTACCGTCTTACGGGTTGGAAAATAAATAGGAGGAGGAGTGGGATGATGGAGAAGGAATATAGTATGGGGTCTAAGGATAGGTACTAGGGAAGTGATAGGTTCCTTCCTTTCGTCGATATTAATACAAATATGCGAAATGAGCAGCAGCGTCTTGCATCAAAGACTTGCGCAATTGGGATCACTTATCCAGGGTTTTGCCAATCGTGGCGATAACGGCAAAAACCTCCCATAAAAAAGCCGACCCAATAGCTAGTTTACCAGCATAAATTACTACTCCCACCTATAAGTTTTCATCTAGCTAATGACTGTTCTACTGTTCAGTTTATAGAGCAAAATATTCAGTAATTAGTAATTTGCGGGGATTGCTGGGGCTTTTATTCTAATCAGTAACCAATTTTAGTGGCACTGCCAGTGTTTTGAATAATGTATGTATATAATATTGTGCTAGCACCAGCAATTAAGAATGCTTGAGTTGAAAATAACTTTTTACTAAAAAATATTTCAGGTGAAATCGCATTAAATGTCAGCATGAATAATAACTCTGTTGTGTGATTTATATTATTTTTGAGATGATTGGTCTGATACAACAATATAATGATAATTATATAGTATTTTCCATAATACGAGTATAATTATGTCGTGTATATGTTGTAACCAATTTTACTATTAAACAGTTATTTAGGAGTCAGCAATAAACACAATTTACTTGTAGTAAGGCTTTTTGATTGAAGAAGAAAGAAATAAGAAAGAAAGATATATAAAATAAATGCATTTGCATCTATTTTATATACACAAAAGTTAAATATTATACCAAATTGCATAATGAGCACACTAATTAAAGGAAAGAGGCACTTCTTCAGCAGATTACTTCGATATCATGTTATTTTTCAATCAATCAATCATTTATTTGCTGAATAAAGGTGTACATACTCGTAGGTGTTTTATATAATCTTGCTTAATAGTATCTAATAGTTCTCTTTATTCTACCTGTCCGGCATGCAAATTTTTAAAATAATAGTATTATTAATTAAATATTTCAAAATCTCATTCATTATAATTTTAAGAAAAAAAAACATAAAATCCATGTCAATTAGTAACAACATTAAATGTCAATCAAATGTAGTCAGTCAATCATAGCATTAGTCAAAATAGTGATTAAAATAAAAGTAAACAAGTTAAATTAAATTAATATGATGTACAGTATGTCAATAATTATACAATTGAATTCACAATAATAAAATACAGTGTGAAAAATAATGTATATTAAATGTCAATTTATTAAATGTTTTAATTGTTAATTACGGTAGTAGTTATAATATAGCAGTCAAAATTAATCAAAAAAGTTATGAAATAATAAATGTAATTAGATGTCAAAATTAATATTAAGTTCAATTGCCTTCAATATAGTCATTTACTAGCTTTTGCCCGCCGCTTCGCGTGCGTTATATTCGGAGTAACACAAATCTACTTTCAGTCACATATTGTATGAAGACACTCCTGATTATTCTAAAGACTTCAGAAACTCTATAGGGTACAAAGTAACTCGGTCAGTATCCATGACATTATCTACCGTTATCTACCGAAAGGTACATAATAACACCACATACAGTCAAATGTCAAAGCCATGTTCTTATACATGTTCAATATATCACTATAAACATTTTCGAATTTTTAATATTAGTAAGGAAAATCGTTTCAACCGTTTAAGCTTATTATATAATTATTAGTTTATATATGCGAACAATTTAAATCAACGTGCACAATATGGCATTATGTATGACGTGACAGTACTCACACATATGCGAACGCACATGCGCAGCAATCAATTATTAGCGCATGCGTTCTTCCTTCCAAGAGGTAAATTTGTGCAGTACAAAATTCTACCCTCCCTACAATCTCTCCCAGTTTAATTTTTGCAACTTATGGTAGCCTATGTCCATCTACATGGTCTAATATATCTCTATATTAAATTTCCACAAAATCAGTTCAGCCGTTTTAGCGTGAAAACGGAACATACATATATAAACACTTTTGAATTTATAATATTAGTAGGGATTTTATAATAGCATTTATCAACTAGAAACTTATGTAATTGATTTTTATATTGATTTACATTTAGGAGTTTAATTTCATTGGGTAATCTGTTGTATATTGTAGATCCCATGCAGTATATGCTTTTGTGTAATAAAGACGTTTGTTATTGTTGTTGTCCATCTTTTTCTATTGCAATAGTTGGCGCGGTCAATCTTGCGGGTACCTCTTTCATTCCATTAATATAATAACAATGGAGTTCCGCCAAGTAATTATAAAACATTAGAACATTGCAAAAATCCAAGTGAACTAAAAGTGGCACGTCTAGATTCAGTTATAATATTCGGCGGCTGCTCTCAGCTCAGTGACACATTGCGTCATTTCCTCACACTCGCGGCGCACATACTCACTCACCCTCCAGGGACGATTACTTATGCTCAGCAAATAAATACTTTGCAATATATCATTTTGTTTCCCGAAGGAAATTTTTGCAGAAGGGTAATTTTTCGGATTCCGTGTTGATTGGCCGTGATATTGAATTTTGCGTGTAAGTTACAATAAAAGCCTTGAAAAGTAAACGATTTTTTGTAGAACAGTTGTTTGATTTAGATTTGAATTGATTGGCCATGTTTACAGCTTAGACTACATTGTAGTCAAAATTAATTGGCCTTGATGCGACGATAGTTCGATGTATTAAATAAAATAAGCGTAGTGGAAAAAAGTAGATTTTTTTGAAAAGTAGAATTTTACAGATTTACAAAATCTACAGTCCTTTTGTAATTTAGTCTATCAGTATTTTATATAACCAAAGTCCATCTGTTTATTTTAAATACAAAATGTCAAAGAATAAGTAAATGATAGAGTCCTAAATGTCAATGTCATGAAAAGTTTGGTCACAGATGTACATGATGTCGCGTCAATTTAAACCGAAACAAGACATGAAATACCGTGTATTTACTAGGCTTGCGTATGCGACTCAAACAGTCCTGTTTTACACATGTATCAATTGCCATGAGCATATTCAGCTTTCAATCAGCGTATTATTGATACAAGCGAAATTACAACGTAAACAACCCGTCAACGTTGCTGCAAATTGTTACTTTACAACGGAAGTGCATCGTGTAAACCAGTCATTACTTGTCGCTTTTTGTTATGGATATTTTTAACTCAATAATGAAGACGGCCATATCTTCCCAAACATTCGAGAAATTGCGTCACCAGACTTCAAAAGATAGATTTAGTATCTGGCTTTTTCAAGGTTGGCGAGACAATTTTTCTCTGACGGTCATGAATTTAATAACTCTTCTCGGAATTCATTGAAAAAGGTCACTATTTTCATTGCTTTTATACCTAAATAAACTCAATAAATTTGTTTGAAACATAAGTGGGGTAGAATCCTTTGGCTTTAGCTTAATATTCATCCACACGCAAACTAATATGACTTGAGTTAAACGAAACCAAAAAAAAATGATTATTTTATTTCGTAATATTTGCTGTAACTTTAAAAGAAAATGTTTTACATTTGAAATTGACTGTTATATCAGATGTAAATATCGAGGCGCTGGATAAAACTTTTTAAAGTTATGTGTGTCTTAAATTGTTACTCATCGTCTTCTCTGCGCTTCGCAAAGCACATGAATTAAACCTTTTATACTTAATCATAAAGTAATTCAATTATTCTACACTTGACCTAAGCCTATATCCTAACCCTCAGGAGGAATAAAAACCAGAAGGCGGACAGCTCTAAGGAGATAGCGTGCGATTGGTGATGAAAAGGGAGTATAAAAGGTGTCATTTTAAACTCCTAATTAATTTTATTATACCGCCTCAATAAGAGCAGCATACCACTATTTCATATCCTTTAACCCACAATTTACAGATATTATAGGTAGACACACGTTTATCGCTTACAGATGAGAAGAAATTACCGATTGTTACAAAAAGCAACAAGAATAATTTTATTCTAGTTCGCCACAATACAATAATATAAAACTTTTTATATTCTTATAATAAATAATCTATTGCCATTATGTAAATAAGAAGTTTATCGTCACAGACAAATGGCCTTTTTGCGTAGGATTATAATGTGTGTATTGAAATTTCAATGTTTGTAAGCACTATAAAAGAATTATTATTTTACCTTTTAGAGAGAAATTCTCTCCATGTAGAATACAATTTCTGTGTAAGTTTTGAACAAGTAATTTAAGAGGATATTTTATGCGTATATGAGTAATATTTCAAACGGAAATTTGTTTTTTGGTAACAAAGTCTTTAGAGATACGATTCATGACTATGGTTTTCCGGCAAACACGGTTTGCCGGAAAACGGGAAACCATTCATTTTCCTCTCACCTTTGGGCTAGTGATACGACACTATTAGACTTTCTTAAATAAATATATCACCGGTATAATGGAAGAACTAAATAACTCAGATTTTCGCCAAATTAACCTATTACCATATTCGTGAACCCCAAACTGTTCCGCATCTTTTGGTTTCCATATCTTAACCCAATGCAAAAATAAAGCCATATTCGTGTTTCAATGGTAGAAATAGATATTATGTTTAAATAAACACAAAATATTAGTAGAAAAAATGACTAACTCACTCTCACTTTCGTTTTTAAATATTTCTTTAGGTTCAAAACTCAATAAGTGTACTTAGTTGACGCAAATTCGTGTATTCACATCCATGTAACGTGTGGGAAAACTGTATAACTACCATAAAGAATTAACTAACTACGGTATGTTTACAATATCGTGGTGTGGCAAAATTGGATAACGTTTTTGATTTTTATATTTTTTTTGGTTCATGAAATAAATTAGTTTGATTAAGCATACAATCGACAGGAAACATGCTTAACCCGGCGGGAGTGTGGTGACAAAATATTTCATCGAGTATGTGGCGGGGTATGACATGCCCGTAAATAAAACTGTCTGTATATGATTAAAATAATAAAATTTAAATGAAATTTTAATTTTATTTATTAAAACACAATGTCTTTACTTATATTTAACTAAAAACCTTGGTCATATTAATATATTTTAATAGCTTTTAATACCAACGTTAAGGCACTAATTTTTGGTTACAAATCAAAACAGTCTTTCATAAGAGGCATCAATCCTTTTAACTAAACTAATATTATCAAAGTAAACAAAATAAAATCTCTTGAAAACATAAAGAACATGAGATCTAGAATAAAAAACCTTTAAAAATCTATAGTTTTCATTAAGAACTAGATTCAGAATAAGCACAGTATTTCTTTCGATCATCCCTTGAAGACGTGTCGTCAAAGTGAATACAATTTTGTAGGAAATAAAACCATTGTAATGACATCGTCGTTCGAAATATTTCAATTCCTGTTCCGTCAGTCCTCCACAAGTCTTTCAGACTTTGCCGGCTCGATTTGTTCAGACCAGCATTGTACAATAAGCCAATAAGTGCATCAAGTTCGGTAAATGTTGTTTCTTTCATGTTATATAAGGTTTTACGTTATTTGCAACTTGCCTGTCGCCTCAAGATCTCTTCATTTGAGTGTATCAATATAGCATTCTTCATTTCTGCGGTAAAGAAAGCATTCCAACAATCTACTTCAGTTTTTTGCATTTTTAGCTAATCCTTTCACTCCAGGGCGTTTACGGATTGTATTTTCAGACAGTGTTCTTATATTAGTACGTGGCACTTGCTTGTACCATATTTGACCATCTTTAGATTTGTAATGAGATGCATGACCTTGAGTAGATGGACGACAAGTTCTGAGAATTGAAAGAGGGACATCATCGTCGGAATCTTGATCAATACCACTCTCAACATTTAGCTCCTGTTCCGTATCGGATTCTATATTGTGTCACTGCACTAATGAGACACAGCCGACGAGCTCGATTCATCTGAAGAAGTTTCTAATATGTCGTATAACATAGACGTAAGTCTATTTTCCCTACAATGTTCACCAATGTTTGTCAAAAGCCTAAAAAAGATAAGAAATAATAAAATTAAATGTAAATAATGTTATGATTAAATGCACACGTAAACTATGTGGCGGGGTATCACTTACCCCACGCACGTAAACTCGCGTGTATCTCGATCGCTGGCTGACGCCACACTGCGATCACGTCAAAGTCCCCCCTCGCATTACCTAAGCTCCAGCTACTCGAAGCCGCTACCATGTCACTTACAATAATAAAAATGTACGCCAGTAAAAAGAATTGGTGGGGTATGCTACACCCCACCACACTCCCGCCGGGTTAACGGACATAAAATTGCCGACGTTAAAACTGTTCTCCATTTGTTAATGATGTCAAAAAAAGTGTAAAAAAAAACATAAAATCGCGATTATCTCGAAACTTGAAATTTTGAGTTATTCAGTACTGCTATTATACCGTCGTAAACTCTAACATCCTGATCTTTCTGAGATG
Source organism: Euclidia mi (assembly GCA_944739405.2). NCBI lineage: Eukaryota > Metazoa > Arthropoda > Insecta > Lepidoptera > Erebidae > Euclidia > Euclidia mi. Next base: position 13,995,599 of record OX123183.2, on the reverse strand, counting down.
ATAGTTAAAGAAATCTGATAAACAATTCTAAAATAAAGACATTCTAATCTTTATCAACATATAGAACTAATGATCTGTTAAACATATCACATAGCTTTCATCCCTTGTGAAATTTGAATAGCAACTTTTAAATAAACTCTATCTATAAAATATCTAATCTATTATATTGACACGTATCTCACTTGCCTAAAATATGTATTTTCAAACTTTCACAATTTGTACAGACACTAATAAAAATTATGTAAATTCTATATCGTATAATTAATTATACCTTCCATTTCATTCAATTACAAGATATAGACCGATTACATAAATATTGGTTTGCTTTAAATATGCTTATTCGACTTTATCAGAACATAAAAAAATTCCGATGAAACAATTTTGAAAGTTGATACCAAAAAATAGTTCTAGACGACAAGACATAACATAAGCCATTCTATACAGTGTGATTCGTATATTCGTGGAAAACTTCAGAGCAGCAGTATGCAGCATATTTCTCAGGAGGACGATGACGCATTGACATTTTAATAGAGCTTCGTAAAATAACATTTAATTTTCTGTAAAGTTTATTTTCTGTATGAAGTCTTGGTTGTAAAGTAGCGTCACACATGTACATCAAGGTATTCATATCTTGAAGTTTTGCTCACGTAGCAAGATAACGTTCAATATTTTAAACTGGAGTCAGTGTACAGAGAATGGACAAAAAATCGACAAACCTAAGGTGCAAATATGATTCCTTGTAGTTGCTTAGAAGTGCTATGCGTGGTAAACATCTTCTTGATTTGTTTGAACTGTTTAAGTTGTTTAGTACTATATGAACTGTTAAATTAAATGTATTGAAGCAGCACTTTTGTAAGCATCAATCTAAGCATACCGATACCCAAAATAAATCGCTCTCATCGTTTTCCAAACCCACCCTGTATTCTGGTATTCACTAGTGTACTTAGTGTGTATGTAAGTAACATGAATCGTGTTACTTTTGTACCTACATAGCTAAATTTTCGATTTTTTTGCACGTGATGCTTTTGATGAGCTGCTCAAGCTATTTATAGGAATAGAAGTGAAATAGAGTGGACATACAATTATTATTACATTATATAAACGTGAAATATAGACCTAAATTTCGTGTTACCCGCTGAGTTGACTTTCTGTTCGTTACGTAAGTAAGTTTGCAGGATTCCAGGCTCCAACTTTGCACATTGCTTGCAATATCGGTTATCCTCTCGGGTTATGATGAATTCCAAAAGGTAAGTCATCAAGAAGGCGCGCCGCATACGAAAAAAAGTTTTGCAACTGGAATAACGCTAAGAGGATGATGATGGTGACATTGGGTAGGATAATTAATACATTTCACTATTTCTGAGAAATAATTTTAAATTAAATCATCAGCTTTAATATACTATTTAATATTATTTTCCTTGCGTTATCATTATCAATTCCATCAAAAGCAGCTTATATCGAATCGGCGACATTTCTCAGTATATTAGATTTTCTAAGCAGTGCCTACAGAAGATTCTGCGCATCAGAGATAAATTTGATGACATAATATATATGGTATACCACAAAACAACGTTTGACTTTGATGCTTAACTAGAATTTAACTTCTTGAGAGCTTCACGCCCGTATCCCCGAAGGAGTCGGCAAAGATGTTATATTACTGTAATACTACTTACTAATTAATATTAATTGATTGTAGCAATAAGGCCGCCCATTGTGCATTTTATTTGTAAATTTCTTCTATTTCTCTTCTAACTCTGTGACGATAATTATTTATTGTATACCACAAGTGTACAATAAATAATTATATCCATCTATCTATCTATTACATCCACATTTCTCCTTACGAATTTGAGGTCCCAAGTAATAGGGAGCGAACCTACTGCTGTCATCGAGCACATTGCCAGATTCCGTGCTGCTACTGAAAATACGGAAAAACTGAGTAACACTTTTGCTCAACCCGGGAGCCAAACCCGGTACCTCCCACTCAGCAGACGCATACGCTATACACTGGAGCATTTAACACATTTAACCTTCTTAATAAATTGATAGCACTTGATTACACTGTCGGCGTAGTGGCTTAAATTACCGTCTTGTCGTTTAGAACAGTGTGTCACAATTTTTTATTTGAAGTCTGGTCTTTTTTGGATCCGTTGATCGAATTTGAACGATTTATTCCGAATCCTGAATTTAGTTTTTTATTATTGGAATGTTCGTAAAGTTCTCTGTCATACAGAATTTCATACTAGTCGCGATGACGTTATTTTTAAAAACATATAATGCCAACGCTCAGCCAAAAGTGTAACTACGTATAATACTAAGAAGTCAAATTTTGTATTGTTTTAAAGATATTTTATGTCTAAGTTTATATTTAAAGCTATAATCGAAGTAAATACAGGACAACGACGTTACCCTTTGGAGATTTGCAAACGAAATTTTATAAATACGGCTTAGAAAAACTGCTGCACAACATTTTTGTCGTATATCACGTAAGCAATTTATTTACTTTGTAGCAAAAGTATTCGTCTGATCCAGTTGCTAAGCTGCTACATACAAAATATGTTCATATGTAACAAAGCAGGGAAATAACTATATACATAATAATTAACAGTGCACAAAATAAGTAATATTCACTAGCGGTATTGTTACGATATTGTAATTGCGATCGAATTATAGTAGGTAGTTTGTGTTCAACCATTTGATAAAAGCCACATAAGCCATAAATTAGTAAAGTACTCGTAACTATAATATAGTGTGGTAATAATGTAGTGTGGTGTAAAAATCACAAAACATTTTATAAAACAATAATTACATAGATAAGTGTACTTGTATATATCACCGTCCAGCATTTTGTGACGCTAAACAGATACTACACAAGAATATCCAAAACTCAATTAGTTAGAAACAAGAAGCCAGCATAACAACATGTAGGCCGAACCAGAATTACCATTCGTATTTGCATTGGAAAACTGTAGACATTGTCCGTTGATATCTGTAGCCAAAATTGTTTACTCCCTACCGACCAATAAATAGTTCCGTGTTTGTATAAACAACTGGAGCATGTCCACTTTTGTTCAATGTGAATTTGTATTTACTTGGTTTACGTGAGGTCGAAGGTGTATTGTTTGTAAGATTCGCTGCACTGGGAGAAAGTCCTATTAGTTTACTTGCCTATTGGTTTGGATGATAGACTCTAAAGACTAAGTTAGACATCGTGGGTTTGATGGCTATCGACGTGGCTATGTAAAACATTCTTTGTGCGATGCGTACCATTCTATGTTTTGCCTGGCATTAGCATAGGTAAAGCTACAATTGGTAATAAGCAAGCTCTAGAGCTTTCTACGAATTAGTAAGTAAGTTTTTGAATGGTATGGTTACCTAAGAAGGTTAATGCTGCTTCTGGTTTAAAATCAGATAAACATGTGATATCCCTATATCTGTAGTTATAATTGTTTGCTCGCTCTCGATCAATTAATATTTCCGTGCTTGTATAAACAGCTGGTAGATGTCCACGTCTGTTAAATGTGAATTTGTATTTGCATAGCTCACGTGAGGTCAGTGGGATATTGTTTTTAAGATTCGCTCCACTGGGCGAAAGACTTGTTAATTTACGGGCCTTATTGGTTTGAGTTGTAGTCACTCTAATATGTAAGTTTGAAGTCGTAGGTTCGGTAATTTTCTACAACGTTTATTTTGTCTGATGAGAATTATTCTAAGTTGTGTCTGGCTAATATAAATTGTGTATTTATGAGTATGGTTTCAATTATCTGGATACCATAGTATATGTTGTGAATGGTTTATGATTAAAACAACTATCTGACTGCTAAGGGACCATCGAAGAATATTTTTTGTGTCATTAACACGATTAATCCTTCGTCTAAGTGTGGTATATCAAGAATATATTATATGTGCGTTCTTATTTTTTTAGTAACATTAAAGTATTTATGAATAATCAGGTTTTGATATTGAGTAAACTTCCGTTTTATAGTACCTTACACCGAAACGAACAGTTTCCAACTCAACAAATGAATTATAATGTTTAAAAGAGGGCTTATTACAACTAAATAAAAATTTTATCATGGTAATAAGTACTTTGTTAACCCAGCGTGATTGACGTGAAAAAAAATACGCGGGCCATGACGCTGGGTCATAGCTACCCAGATTTCAATTTCATATTTTCGTGAAATAAAAGATGTCACCTAATTTTTAAACTGTTTGTTATCAAGAGGTTCTTTGCGCATGGAGTAATATTAAAACAATGCCATTCCATTAAATAAATCAAACGTTCAGTAGTAAAAGTAACATGCAAAATGAACGTTGAAAAAGTTACATTTATACTCTTAGTCTATTTTAACACTTTTTACTATTTTTACAAATAAAAGAAATTAACAATTTAAGGTCATAGATGATAAATTAAAGAAACTTACAATGTTACAAAAGAAAAATAACAGTCTTCTACATCTTCATTGATATATATTCAAGTATTGCAATTATTGCAGTACGGAATTATATGCTCTGGGCTTTTTCTTTGAAAAACTGCTGGCGTAATCGATTTTGCAAACATAAGAGATTTTCACTTTTGCTGTTGTTACTTCATTCAAATAAGCGATCTTCATTGTTAACGTCCGACGCAGCGTCGATATTCTCTTCGTCAGAATCGGATTCATCCAGTACCAACAAAATGAGGTGGTTTACCAATGATATTTTCATCGAGTAACTATAAAAATCAAATTGACTAAAACACGAAATGAACTAAAATAGGTATGCCACAAAAATACCACGCCAGCGATGACCCTGGGTCATATTTACCCGTTTTGGTTTTACGCACGTGTATGTCGTTGCACAGCCGGTGTCGCACCGGCCGCACCGGCGGATCAATGTAGAGGAAGCCGTACCTCAAGATACACATACGCTTAAAACATTGAATAAGCGCATAAGAAAAATATGGCCGTTTTAAATCTAGGTGAGTCACTATGACCCAGCGTCAATAACGCCGGGTTAAAGACTGCGAAAGTGGCTATTATAATATTATGACTAACTAGAGGACGCCAGCAGCTACGCCTGCATTTCTTTTTTTTAATTTACCCGTTTTGGCCGATCCCGTGGAAATTTCGGGAAATCCCTTCTTAGTGCACCCCTACGGTCCCCACGGAACATACATGCCAAATTTCAGATTCCTGCGCCCAATAGTTTCGGCTGTAGCGTGTCTGTCAGTCAGTCAGTAACGCAAGGATTTTATATATTAAGATTAAGTAATTAAAGATCATCTCTTTTAGCTAAACTGAGGCTACAAAACACAGCGTATCAGTAAATATATTCAGTCATTTTAGTTAATGCCATCTACTTCATATAAAAACTAAGCTAACTAATTACTAAATTCCTTTTTCTGTTACCTTTTGCATCAAATATTATCATTTCTGCGCTTGAACCAACCCTGGTCGCGTCCAAAGTATAAAATATCTGACGTCATCACTCTACAGACTAAAAACAATACAGAACGAAACAAAAAGAGCTTCCTTCTCGCTCGATAGCGAGACATGGAGAGCAAATGAAAAAAACAGTACCATGCATTGACATCGCTCTGTTTAATCGTGAAAGACAGGGTGAAATTGTAAAAAAATATCCCAACTACGTCCCTGTCTGCAATAAAAACAACCTGGCAATCCAAGTCCTTCTTTTTACGAAAAAATTGTTCTTTTTTTTTATCGGTGTACAAAGGCTTTTCAGACGATTTTGAATCGCGAAAATCAAAACAGAAATATTTTATTTGAGCTCTATTAATCTTCTATTGACGTTTTATGTCCAATTTTTCCAAAGCTCTATGTTGCATATTTATTTTGCGGTTTAGTAATGGAAGCTAGCTACGATTGGATTTTGAAGTAGACAATGCTTGTTCCTGTGATACATTCATATATGTAATTGTTAATTGTCAGTCTTATTAAATGTCTAATATGTGTGGCCCTAATAAAAAATACTATTCGGTGTTTACACATAAAAAAATTCAAAAAGTAATTTATGTTAACCTCACAATGGTTCTGAATCCGAAATGTTATTGGTTTCCTTCATGTCTGTTTCTTTGACTAGCTTTATTTTTATGGTGGTATTCCGATTTACTGATACTACTTTACTGATACAACTTTTAACAAAACCGAATAAAAGTAGATTCAGTTAAATCAAAAATATTGCTTTAATACGAAGCCTTTATTGTCGACACGATTAACGTTATTTTCGTTTGATAGGTACGTTTCAATGCAGTTGACCACTAGCTCCGCGATCGTGGAAACACAACACTGGGCAGAGTAACATATGAATGAACACGAATATTGTTCAATACTTGGAAACAGACCCTATGGTACAGTACCATTACAAATTCCCGTGCAGACATTTGTATGTTTCAGTGATATACATTACAATGCGACAAATAGAAGTGGAGCTGACAACAAATATGACAAACTCATACAAATAACACACAGAACATATACACAATAAAAACCATCGTACCGCAAATAAACTTTACAAATCGAAGCGAATTAAATCGTGAACAGAGTATCCAGATAAATTATACAAAAACTAGAAGCACTTTGAATTTATAGATTACTTTATTCACTGCAATCTTTGCGTGGCTGTCAGGCAGGATGAACATCTACATAAAAGGATCTCAAGCTTCTGAGGCTTTGCCCACTGAATCTCTAATCTTTTGGAAGTAATAAGCACAAAGATGTGCTTGAGATTATTTATTTACGTGGATAGTTTGTGAACTGTTGAGTGTATGTAGCTTATAAGATGTGTGAACATGCGTTGTTAGAGGGTGCAATGCCGTGGCTTACAAAAAATATGCGTTGTCCTGTACCGTAAACTCTTTGTGGTTTCTGCACGTTCTGCATTTAGTGTATGATCAGGGTGATAACGGATATCGATTTGCAAGTATGCTTTTGATAAATCAAATAGACTGGTAGATAAAAATGCACGAGTACTTTTGGTTTACCAAAATTTTGTATTTGTCTTTTACATGAATAATAAAAATCTCTTATAGACCTTTCACGTTTTTTACGGAAGACGTTATAATATTGGTGAAGGCAATACCTTGCTGGTTTCAGAAGAAAAATATTTCTCAAGATTGTTTTTGCGATACTGAGACACAAATGCGACTTTCTCAGATTTGTAACATATTTTACACAAAAGTATAAGACAGTATCTTAAGTATATGTGGTTTGTATGCAGACCACACTCACAAATAATTCACACTTGGAGAGTTTAAGATTTATTCAGCATTTTTTCCCAAACTCAGTCCATAAAGTGACCGCGTCGGTTTCTAGTAATAGAGAAATCGATCTTGATTTAGCAATCTTGTCAACACAAATCGACGCCCGAAAACTTTGTGTAAATAAATATTAATGTGACGAGTTCAAAGACAAAATGGTCGATTCTTGTCTAGATGATGTGAGTAAGCTGGATCTTAGAGACAAAGTTTGGTGGTTTCACGACAGTTATGCTAAGCGTTTGTTTTTAGATATTTGAGAAAGTTCGAGAATGTTCTAAGAACTGAGGGGAAAATATGAGGATAATGTTTTGGGTTCAATATTTTTTTTTACTAAGGTCCCACTAACGTTTGTCACGGTAAAAGATATAATCATACGTTTTAAAAATCAGATAATGATCAAGTTTATAAGTTTGTTTGGCCTTAGGTTCGTGAATTTATTGAGCTGTAGTTACTAATTTATAATCCCATAAAAACAATACTTTTCAAAAATACCAAGTCTCGCGACCGTAAAAAGTTGTGAGATCCATGTAATATCAAGTCGGTTAATTAAAAATATTTAATATTTTAAATAAATATTTTAAATAAATCGGCCATCGCATGAAAACACAATATATCTCATAAGTAAAACATTCATAAATTAGATTGTGTTGCTAAATTTACGGCTTTATAAAACATGGCGCTGACAACAGTGACAATTTGCTCGTGTTAATTACGAGAACATAAATTATTTGAGACCTCTTATATGAAACTAAAAATATTAGTATGTTGTACTAAGAAAAAAAAAATATTTCGTAAATTACTTCCTAGATACCAACAAAATATTTTCATTTTTATAGCCAATATACCTATTTATAAGACATGGTAACAGATCGATGTTCTACCGTAATTCCCTCAGTGATAAACTTAAACGTGAAGGGAGCACACTAAGTGGAGAAAGTTTAGAAGTCCACTGACACTCGAGACGATAAAGGTTTTCAGATGCGCCATTACGGAATTTATTTCCTGTTTGCAGAAAACCTTTTAACTGTAGATGTGGATTATTATTTAAAGGTAACTTTTTTCTATACAAGCTACCATTAGGTATTCATTATAACGCTTATGTTATATTTATATAACCGCCACATAGCTTACTACCTAGCAGTAACTAATATATATAAACTCACGCCTGTATCCCCGAAGGGGTAGGCAGAGGTGTAATATTACACCCACATTTCGCCAGTAACTAATGTATTATTAGAACTGAGCTAACCTTTTCGCGAGGCGAAAACAAACATAGAAAAGTTTTATTTACCTTATTACTATCATTATACACCAAAATCTAGAGAATTAAAACGTTTTTTTTTATAGACTCACGCCTGTATCCCCGAAGGGGTAGGCAGAGGTGTAATATTACACCCACATTTCGCCATGAATTTTTAGGTCCCACGTAATAGGGGGCGAGCCTATTGCCGTACCGGGCACATTACCAGACTCCGTGCTGTTACTGGGAATTTCCTAACGGAAAACCCAATAACACTTTGCCCGACCTGGGAATCGAACCCGAGACCCCCCAATCCCACGCGCACATTTATGCCGCGAGACCAACGAGGCAGTCAGAATTAGAGTGAATTAGAGTCAGATCGAAGCGAGCGAATCATAAATCATTTTCGTAATCTAAAGTGAATCTTAGATTGTGTCTAATATTGTTATGAGTTTGTAAATATTTGGTTACGTGTGATATTTTTCTGTTGTGCTTGCGGTTTTATAAAGGTATGAGGAAAAGAAATCTTGGAAAAAGTTTTGCGACTGTAGGCTTTGTCAATGTGGGCGATGCTGTTTTTGTTTTGCTATTAAACTTCTTAAGCCTAACAATGGAATTGTATTTTTATGTATTATTGCATTTTGGTTATTGTTCTCATTTTATTTCAATTGCTTTGCTTTGTTGAGCTGTAGTCAGCAAGTTTGTGTTTATTTTATTATGAATGTACTATGAGAAATGTAATAGTGTAGATTTGTTCTAATTCATAATTTAGATAAATTCTTCTTGCTGTCTTGTTTAGATAGATACATACATACATAGACTCACGCCTGTTTCCCCGAAGGGGTAGGCAGAGGCATATTAAACGCCCACTTTTCGCCAGTGTATTGATCCCACGTAACAGATGACGAGCCTATTGCCGCTTATCGGGGTATTTTGTTTGCCAGAGCCTCGTTCGTTGATCGGCAGGTGCACCACTTGCAAGTGAGGTTGGCTTGGGACCCTAAGTTCTTGGTGTGAACCCTATGCACCCATATGCTATAGATAGATAGATAAATAATTCTTTATTGTGCACTACACTGTTGATACAAATCTGGTATAAATAATAATATTTAATTACATTTTCATACATATATACTTCTGTGAAATTTACTTGGTAATGTTTTACATATTTTCATTTTCACTTACTCGTAAAACTAATACTACTTTTCAAAGCATGCTACTGATGCTTCCATTTAATAAAATAACAGACTGATTGTCAAATACAAACTTACTCATATCTAACTTATTTAGATTTCTATCGCTATGTAATGCAGTACGTAAGGTGACAGTTAGGCCATTACCTAGGTATAAATTTAATGAGTTTAGGAACAAAATTTTAATAGGTATGAATCCTGATATGATGGAGCTTAAGTCACCAAATAAGATTTATGATACTATGTTTAATTTAGTTCACAACGAATTTAGAAGTACTTTTAAAACCAAGGAAAAAGTAATTAAGGAGTCTAGAGCATTTAGTGAGTGGGCTACTGTAGGTATTTATAAAAGCAGAGCAAGGATGTATGAGTTGTATGGTATGAAGAAATACAATTTTGATGCGAGTGCGAGTATGTCAGAAATTATTCAAAAATATTTAAAAAGGTATGCAATATAGCTAAGGCACGTTTTGTAAGTGATAAAATTAGAAACTTTTCTAATAAAGTTAAGGCCACATGGCAAGCTATTAACGAAGCAACGGGCAAGGCAACCTTTAGGAATACCAATTTTAACTTGCTAGATAATAATACAATTATTAATAATGACGAGGAAGTCGCACTCGCATTCAATAATTTTTTTGCTAGCATACCTATTGCTACTACTATAGGTCTAAACTCATCAGCTTCAGTCGCAGTAAATTTATTAGAATCTAGTGTAGAAAAATGTAATGTATTATTTAAATTCAGTCCTATTAGTTCTACTGACATTATAAACACTTTCCAATCTCTAGAATCTAAGAATACGGGTGATCTCTGGGGAATATCTGTGAAGATTCTGAAAAGTATAATAGATATAGTAGCACCTTATCTAAGTAACCTGTTCAATAAGTGTATAGAATCAGGCGATTTTCCAGATTTAATGATACTAGGATAATACCTCTGTTTAAATCCGGCAGTAAGACTGATCCTAGTAATTATAGGCCAATTTCAATACTACCTACTTTTAGTAAAATCTTTGAAAAGATAATAGTCAAGCAACTTCAGAGCACTTTAATTTAAACAGCCTCCTTCATACTGAGCAATATGGTTTTACTAAGGGACACTCGACGACGGATGCAGAAGTAGCTTTACTCAAACACATCTACAATGCATGGGAGAACTCTCAGAATGCTATTAGTGTGTTTTGCGACCTTTCGAAAGCATTCGATTGTGTCTGCCATGATACATGATTCTTATGCAAACTTAAACATTACGGCGTCCAGACTAAAGCATTGGATGTTATTAAGGCATATTTAAATAACAGAATCCAATGTGTAGAAATAAATGGCTCAAAATCCAGTGGCGTACCAGTACAATTGGGAGTGCCGCAGGGTTGTATCCTAGGGCCTTGCCTGTTTCTAGTTTACATAAATGATTTGCTATTTTACCTGAGAAATATTTGTGACGTGGTAATGTTTGCTGTCGATACTTCATTGATATTTAAAGTAGATAGAAATAAGGAAAACTTTACCGAATTAAACAGTGCTCTTATTCAGGTGACTAAATGGTTTACTGTAAACAACATAGTACTGAACGCCAGAAAAACTAAATGTGTTAAATTTGCTTTGCCCAACGTCAATAACTTTGGTCCTAACATAGTTTTAAATGGTGATGTACTGGACAACAACAACAACTGAACAACTGAATCTACATTGTTTCTAAGAATAACACTTGATTCGAAGTTACAATGGGGCGCACACATTACATATCTGTCACCGAAACTTAGTTCGGCTGCTTATGCCATTAAGAAATTGCGCAATTTAACAGATGTCGACACGGCTAGATTGGTATATTTTGGCTATTTTCATAGTGTTATGTCTTATAGCATATTACTTTGGGGTAGAGCTGCTGATATCGAAAGTATTTTTATATTGCAAAAAAGGGCAGTTCGAGCCATTTACCAATTACGAACAAGAGTTTCGCTCAAAGAAAAATTCAAGGAAATCGGTATTCTAACAGTAGCGTCTCAGTATATTTATGCTAGTGTTATGCATGTACGTAAAAATATAAATTCATATTCATATCCGAAGCTGTAAACGCCTGGAAAATGGCTTGTCCAAGCACTGATTTGCTTACCAACCTATTCTCCCAAAGACAGTGGGATGCGCCGCTTTGTGACATTGTAAGGAAAAGTCTTTTAGATGCATCTTTTAACGTTGCAGAGCGTGCTCGCTTGCTGGCTGTGGGAGAGTGGGAATCGGGTCTGTGGCTTCAGGCACTACCATCGTCCAACACTGGAACCATGTTGGACGATGAGACGTTCCGTATCGCCACTTGTCTTCGTTTAGGTGCTCCGTGTGTTTCTCCGCATCGATGTCATTGTGGAGAAGACGTCGATAGCCTCGGACACCATAGGCTATCTTGCAGCAGAAGCGCTGGTAGAATTCCCCGTCACGCCCATCTGAATGACATAATTCGTCGTGCTCTTGTCGCGTCTGGCGTACCAGCTGTACTTGAACCAAATGGTTTGGTACGCGACGACGGTAAGAGACCTGATGGTATGTCATTGTTGCCTTGGTGTGGGACGCAACCTGCGTAGACACCCTCGCGCTATCACATGTTCCAAGCACGGGAGGCCATGCTGGCGCTGCTGCTGCAACTGCGGAAACCCTCAAACGGCGCAAATACAGTAATTTTGTGAGTAATTACGTGTTTGAGCCGTTTGGGGTTGAAACGCTAGGCTCATGGGGTCCGAGCGCTCGTTCACTATTCCGGGAAATTTCTAAACGTTTAATCGACGTCTCACGTGACCAGAAGGCTGGTTTATTCTTTGCTCAGAGAATCAGCATTGCCATCCAGCGTGGCAATGCTGCCAGCCTTCTGGGCACGTTACCCGATGACATTGATGCGGAGGCATTTTACGACGCCTAAACCTTGTAAATATTTTATTTGTTTTTCCGGTTTTTTGTACATATACTACTTAGACATTAAGATTAGATTAAGCTACATATAGATTATAAAATAAAATACCTTGATAATATTTCTTAAAAATAAATAATTACATTATTCATCAAGTAATAAATTGAACTAAAGTAATGAAACTGAATAAACAATTCATATTCAAAGAATAGTGATACACACTCTATAAATACAAGAAATAGACATAAATTATGTGTTCCATATTTTCGTTTGTGCAAAACTCATAGTTCTTTTATAGGACTTAGTATACGTATCTACAACAAGATACCGATAAGTATTTTGGACATGCCTTTTAACGCATTTCAGATAAAGATTAAAAATGACCAAATGCAAAAGGCATATTATAATTTAAATGAATATCTGAATGACAAATGCGCTTGGAAATAATGTTTCATAATTCATATATTATATAGTAAATAGGCAGATGATAACTTTCATGACATGTAATTAAATATTATTCCATTCCAATTAAAATCATGTAAATGATAGTTTTTGGAATCGCCACCACATTACTAAATGTCACTAATCTCGTTAGATACTTTTTAGGGTTCCGTACCTAAAAGGTAAAAAACGGAACCCTATTACTAAGCCTCCGCTGTCTGTTCGTCTGTCCGTCTGTCCGTCTGTCTGTCACCAGGCTGTATCTCATAAACCATGATAGCTAGAAAGCTGACATTTTCACAAATTATGTATTTCGGTTGCCGCTATAACAACAAATACTAAAAATAAAATAAAAAATATTAAGGGGGGTCCCATACAAAAAACGTGATTTTTTCGTATTTTTTGCTCAAAATAACTAACTGTAACAGGTAGACGCTTTAAATTTTCACAGAATATGTAGTTGTATATGACTTTTCAAATTAAATTAAAAAAAAGTAAATAATAAAGGGGGGCTCCCACACAACAAACGTAATTTTTAAGCAATTACTTACTCGATCTTAATAAACAGGTAGAAACTTATAAAGTATTTAAGTATACATACAACGAACGTGATTTTCTTTTATAGATGATGGTACGGAACCCTTTGTGCGCGAGTCCGACTCACACTTGCCCAATTTTTTATTTGTTTTTTTTTATACTTACTTGATTGCACGGGCTGTTTCCGCAACTCCACGTCTTGGCGCGTATTTTGCGTGCGGGTGGGAATGGTATCTACATTCGAGCCACCCCAGCTCTTCGAGGAAGCCCAGCAGACTCTTGATGTGGCCCACTACCTCCCTCAGGGTGCTGTATCTCGTCAGGTACTGCTGCCTGTACTGTGCGACCTCAGGGCAGTCGAGGAGCAGGTGGGCTGCCGTCTCGTCTGCTGCCATACAGGCCCTGCACAGCGGGCTGTCGGTGATACCTATAGTAAATAGGTGTTTATTAAAGAATCCGTGTCCTGTGTAGGCGGCCGTGACTGTCCGCAGTTGTTGTTTGGACAGCCGGAGGATTTGTTTGGCTATCTTACCGTCTACTGCGGGAAGAGCCTCCTTCGCCTGCCTACATGTTTCAATACCAATCAAGGACTGGTTGTGTTGGGTCCTGGTCCTATTTCTTACCAGGTTGCGATAAAAACCAGAAGGGAGGGGAATAATGGGCTCGGGTCCCACCACCTCTAAAGTGGCCCCTCTTCTGGCAAGTACGTCGGCTGCGTCATTCCCTCTTGAGCCACTGTGGCCCTTGATCCATTGCAGTGTTAATTTGTTTAGTTTACCTACCTCTGTTAGTTTCTGGTGGCATTCAAGCGTGAGTGCCGAGGTGATAGTATGGCTTTTGAGGGCTGAGAGGACAGCCTTACTATCTGAGAGGATCCTAATGGATCGTTCCCTTACCTCACGTGCCATGATTGCTGTGGCAGCTAGGATTATGCCAAAACATTCGGCCTGGTAGACCGTGTTGTAGGCTCTCAGTGGTGCTGCAATGTTGATGTTTAGGTCCTCGGAGAATACTCCTGAACCCGTACCTGTATCCGTCTTAGACCCATCTGTGAAGATCTTGAGCTCGTTGTGATTAACCGCTCTTTCGTGTAGATCCTCGTACAGTTGGATTTTGTACTTCTTGTCGAACACAAATTGTTTCGGTATTTGGTCGCCAATGGCTTGTGTGAGAGGAACTTCTTTAAAGAGTGTATTTAAATTGCTAGTGTGCGGTGTGTTGGTGTCTTTCCAGAGCTTCAGAGCTCTTAGCCGGACCGCCGTCATCGTTGCTTCCTGTTGTATAAACAGGTGCACTGGAGGCAGGTCCAGCAACACTTCGAGTGCCGCTGTAGGTGTAGTTTTCATGCAGCCCGTTGCCGCTAGGCATGCAAGTCTTTGAAGCTTTTGAAGCTTGTTGGCGGCCGTTGTTAGGTTGGTCCGAGGCCACCACACTACTGCGCCGTAGCTTATCATCGGACGTATTATTGTCTTATTAAACCATAAGACAATTTTGGGGGATATGCCCCAGCATTTGCCTATCATCTTCTTACACTGCCAGAAGACAATGCTGGCTTTGTTGAGCCTATTTTCGATGTGGCTGTTCCATGTCAACTTGCTGTCGAGAGTGACACCTAGGTACTTGACTTCGGTAGACAGCTTAAGCTCTGTATTAAATAACCTGGGCAGTCGGTAAGTGCCCAGCGCGCGTTTGTGTGTGAACATAAATAGTTCGGTCTTGGTCGGGTTTACAGATAATTCGTACTCATTACACCACCACTTTACTATGCGTAGGACTTGTTGGGTTAGGTCGTACACTGTACTGGTTACCTTACCTGAGGTGAGTATGGTTAGATCATCTGCATAACCTATTGTGTAGAAGTCTCTCGCGTTGTGTTTGTCTATGAGTTCATTGATGACTAAGTTCCACAATAGCGGGGAGAGTACACCTCCCTGCGGGCACCCTTTAGTTATCAAGGCTGTCTGAGTGTGGTGCAGGCGCACTACCCTTTTGCTGAGCATGTTTTGGATGCACTGTATGAGCATCTGATCCACACCATGCCTGGCTAGGGCGTTGCTTATGCTGGAAAAGTTTGTCTTGTCGAAGGCTCCTTCTATGTCAATGAAGGTGCCCAAACAGATGCATTTTTGTTGTATAGCAGCTTCTATCTGGTTCACGACCTGATGTAAGGCCGATTCCGTCGATTTCCCTGAGCTGTATGCATGTTGATTGGCATGTAGGGGTAAGTGTTTAAGTGCCCCACTTCTTAGTTCCCTCTCGCAGAGCCTTTCCAAGGCTTTAAGCATGAAGGAGGTCAGGCTTATTGGTCTGAAGGACTTTGCATTTGTGTAGTCTGTTTTGCCTGGTTTTGGTATGAAAATTAGTTTGACTTCCCTCCATCTCTTCGGTACATATCTGAGGGCCAGGCTAGCCCTCATGATTGCCAGAAGTCTTTTGCGGACAGGTTCACCCCCCCATTGTAATAACCCTGGGAAGATGCCGTCCAGTCCGGCTGCTTTGAAGGGATGGAAGCTGTCGATGGCCCATCGGAGTTTTTCCTCTGTGACCACGGTATTTGCATGTCTCCACTCATGTTCGGTCGCCACTGTTTGTGTATCGTGCCACGTTATTACCGGGGTGAGGACGCAGCCTGGGAAGTGTATTTCGAGTGGGACGCGTCTTGTCTCCTCCTCCGATGTGGTGTATGTGTTATCCGGTTTACGGAGAGTACCTGGTGCAACCGTTGGTTGCTGAGCCAGTAATTTTCTTACCCGGTTTGCTTGTTGGCAAGATTCAATGCTCCCACAGAATTTCCTCCATCCCATGGTACGTCTGAATCTGAGGCACTTCTTGTAGCTTGATTTGGCCGCTTTATAAGCGTCCCAATCTTCGTCTGCGCTTGTGTTCATTGCCCTGTTTAAAGCCCTTCTTACCTTCTTGCGCTTGCGTTCAAGCTCAGCGCCCCACCAGGGTTGTTTGCCTGGGGTTGATGGTATAGTGGTTTCAGGGCAGGCTGCGTGGTAGCTGACTAACATCGACTGCGTCAGTGTACATACCTGCTCGTCGATCTGTTCATTGTTACCCAGTACTGTCGGCGTAGCAGTCAGGGTAAGTTTCTCTGTAAGTAAGTGGACATACTTTACTTTGTCAGTATTGTGTGGTTTCCTACACGGCTGTGTGGGTTGTATGACGACTTCCATGGAGAAGCTGACCCATCTGTGGTCTGAGCACGATGCCTCTTTCGAGACGTGCCATCCCTTGATGCGTTCAGCCGCTCCTTCTGTTGCGAGAGTTAAGTCGATAATTGTCTGACTACGTCTTGTGACGAAGGTGGGCTCCGTACCTGTGTTTAATAGGGTAAGATTGGTGGTGAATAGGTATTCAACCAGTGATTTACCTCTGTTGTTATTGCAGTTCATGCCCCACATTTGGTGGTGGGCATTGGAGTCCGTTCCTATTACGACCTCCGTATTGGTTCTCTCGCACTGGTTAACCAGACGCGTGAGGTCGAACGGAGGCGGGTCTTCGGCCTCGGGCATGTAGACCGATGCGAAAACAACCGCTATACTCCTTGTCTGCTGTGTTATTTCAATTTGTATCGCTGTGATGTGTCTGGAACAGAACTCCGTTAAAACTTGGGCTCTGATGTTTTTAGTAGTTAGTATACAGGTTCTTGGATGTGTGTGGTCAGTTGAAGAATAAATCTTACCTCCCAGGCTGGAGAGGCCTCTGATGAGGCCACCCCTTATTCAAGGTTCCTGGATGAGCACGATGGCTGAATGTTGGACCTCCATCCATTTGCGCAGTTGCGCAGTAGCTGTTTGGCTATGGTGGTGGTTAGTTTGAAGGCAGTTGACGTTACTAGGCGGAGGGTTCATCTTTGGATGATGTCCCCTTCTCCCCAAACGTCAGCTGCGTCAGGCCGGCCAGGATGTCGCCAGCCTCCACCCCGTCGTCCCGCCGCACCGGACTCAGGAGCAGGCACTCATCTTCCGAGTTACCCTCGGCTGATGGGCCAGCCCCCGAGCCAGACGCGGCCGGCTCTGACGGGCCGGATTCTGCGTCGCACCCTGGCTTGGTGTTAGAGTCCTGCTTGACTCGTATGGAGTTGTCGTCGCATCCCGGAGGATGGTCGACAAACTTACCTGAGGGGTCCCGGAACCTGACGTAGACGGCACCCACCCCCAACGCGAGGCGGCGCTCGTTCTTCAACAGGATCGGGACCTGTTCCTCTGGGACGTGCACCACCAGGAACCACCCACCTGACTGCCTTTCGGAGTGCAGCATCGACCATTTGTCAACCTCCAATCAGGGGTTCTGGAACTCCAGAGCGCGACCCACGTCGCGCACGTCGTCCCAGACCCCCTGTTCGTCGGGTACGACAATGCCGGTGGGACCAGGAGAGAGACTGCCTCCGTCAGCCAGGTGCGCGTTGCCTCGTCGGCGCACCAAAGTTTGAGGACCCCGTCCGCATGCACGGGTTTCCCGGTGAACGCTGGAGCGGGGCGTTTGGGGGTTTTGGTCGACCAGGCGTCACTCAGGATCTTCCTCTGGAGCTCCCGGAGTACTTGGTCCACCAACTCCTTCGGCAAGTTCCCTGTGCGTTTGCATGTTACTGCAACACCCAGGGACGCCTTGGAGGCCTGTGCGTAGGACTTACCTACTGTCGTCCTGGAGGAGTCGAGGCGGGGCTTCTTGTGGTCTCCCCGAGGCGAACTGGTCTCGTTGAGAGCACGTTTGGCCTCACCTCTGTCCTTGTTTCCGGCAGTTTTACCTGCTGTGTTGCTCGGTGGTGCAGTGGCTGGTTGCCGTCCAGGGTGGCCAGCTCGCCGCTTGGCGGCAGCCATTAGCAGATATTGTTACCATATCCATGTTCGGTGGCAACACCAGAGTTTCATACTAAGCAACTCAAAGAACACTGGCTAGACGGCCCGTGCCAAGCCATGACACAATATACCATTCACAGATATCTGCGGATACGAACACAGCTTTTAATAAGTTTTACAGGTTTTAACAAATGCCATGAGTATACGCAACCAATACTAAATTAATCATAATATAATAGACATACTATGTCGCTAAATCAACTAGTAGGTACGGAAAACCTCCATTACTACCCGCCACGGCCAATTACATAAGAAATACCGAATTTTCAACGAAATTTATTCCATCAGTCCCGTATTATTCAAAACACGAATAGCCTGACTGCATAACGTCGTATTACAAAACATATTCATTCATCAGCACAGTGGTCTCTAAGCGACCAATTTGGACAAAATCCTCGACTCAAATCACACACACGTGGAATATACTCGCATATTTGTAAAATTGCTTTCCAAACGCGACGTGCATGTAGCGTCCCGATATTTTCTGCCTTGCACTCCAAATTATCAGAATAAGTTTTTAGCAGACTATTATTTAGCTATAATAAAATATTATTTTCTGGTTCTTGGTGGACTACTCATGAAGTCACGAGTTAGGAATCTTTCCGTTGAAGATTTTCTGTCTGTCAAAGCTATCAAAGGTAGGTACTAGATAAAAACATCAAAGCAAGAATACATTTTCAGATAAAAAGGCAGCAATAAACCTTAGAAAAATAGTCACAGAGGTAAAAATATAAATAGGTACGGCACAGTTCATAAAACCTAGTTTTCTTTAAACAATTCTAGATACTTCATTAGTGTTAAAATTGGTACTTCGCATTTTAATACCATATCAACATACCTACGCTCTGTTTTGTTTGGAGCGTTTAACGTAACTGTGTATCATAATGGTGCCGACAATATTATCTTAATATATAAAATCCTTGCGTTATTGACTGACTGACAGACATGCTACAGCCGAAACTAGTAGAGGTGCAGTAAGAAGTGATTTCACGAAATTCCCACGGGATCGGCCAAAACGGGTAAATTAAAAACAAGTGCAGGCGTAGCTGCTGGCGTCCTCTAGTATTATATAAAATATATACATTTTAAATAGAACTGTAGTGATTATGTAAATCGATTTTTAGTGCAGACCACGGTCGGTTTCAGCCGCTTCTACTCTTTATTTATGAGAATACCGAGAACAGTTTGGACACAAATAATTAGTCTGTCATCTATGATTATAATGTTGATATCGTTTTTATTTGTACCTATCCTACGCAGTTGAGAGACTAAGTATTTAAAAAAATATCATTCTGTCTCGTTTATAATCTGCCCCACTTCGGGGTACAATCTTATTCTCATTATGAAAAGAGTAAGGCCATAATCCATCACACAACTGCGAATTTGCAGATTTCACAATACAATTTAATTAGGTCTTTTGAGAACATAATGTGAAACTCTCAAACATACAAGTTAACTCACGATATCACCGTTTAGCTAGCGATAATTAACAATTCAATACGCATTTCACTTCAAAATGTCTTGGATGTATTACCACTAGGCTATCGGTGCTTTTTTTTAATCACTGATAATCATAACAATCCTTCTAATGGCCTGCCTTCAACAATAGGAACTAAATTGTGAACACACCTTACACCTTCCGGACATAAATATTTCATGAGACAGCTAGCAAATACACTTTCATATTTCATTTCTGAATTTTCATAGTGCGCACGTTTGCACTTCGCTCCGTCGTTTGATTTTACCGGTGATTTATTTTCTAATAGTGCCACTGTGAAAAGATAACAAAAGCACATTTTGACATCTCTTTCGATTTTCAGTTCCGGGTTTTAAATGTTTGTCAACTTTAAAGATTGTTTTTACTTACTAGTAACAAAGTAATATACATTTCAAAGAATTATTGTTGATTTTAAGTTAATTATAATGTATTGAATTATAGTTCATTTTAACATATGCACTTAATATATTTGCAACACTTACTAGTGTTGAAACGTTTTTTCTGTAACTTTTATCACCGTGATTCTGGCTGAAAACTATTTTTTTTTGTTCTTTATACTACGCCTGCTTTCTGTCGCCTGAAGTTTTCGTCCAATTATCGTCTGGAACGCGTTTGCATCATGCATATTATATAAAATGATTCTTCACAAAAGTTACTTTCCTACATAATATCCCAGTCCTATAGCGAAAAGCAAAAACATTAAGAATATAATTTTTGCAAAGGACAAACATCCCGAACGTAATAAAAAACAAGAATAATAAATATTTATTATATCCATTTACTCCATACACCCTATTGAAATCCTTTACAATATTTCAGTTCCAACGTATAACATTCGCGAGAACATGAAACAATACTATGTAACTAAGAACGGACTACAAATAGCAAAAGATAAAAACTGTTAAAATGTTGTCGAAACGTGTATTGCGATTGAAATATTTCGTCTGACTGTACGAGTTATAAAAACTACAATAAATAACATCGCTCTTACGACACAAAGTTGACGCGCGTGTAAACTTTTCGGATAGTTTTGTATGAATAGTTTAGGGAACTATTTAGGATAGATTGCGATAATATTTCTTAGTAGAAATTATTACATACATTGATCGTGCTTACTATACGTTCAAATACTGTGTGAAGAAATTCCTAATCACATTTTATGTCTTTGAATGACAAGTCATGTTGAATGCCGTCGATTACGATCTAGTATATTCATGAGTATCTTAGAGAACACGTAAAGCCGCTAGTTTTGGCTTCCAAACTGGATTTGAGGTTAGGAGGAGTCAGTATTTGCCAATATCCTACAAGTAGTCTAAAATAACTTATGACCATTATTGCGGGTACTAAAGCTTAGACGGGAAAATTTCTATGGAAAAGACTATATATTTCAACCAATATGCTAAAACTAGGAAGCGGATCTTCGAGACCAATGCGGTCTTGGGTTCAACAGCGAAAATACTAGAATAATGATGGTGATTCATGTTGATGCCTAGGCAAAAACTTTAATATCTTTGTTAAATATAATACTGTGAATTTTCCATAATCATCATCTTAACGTTATCCTAGTAGCAACAGGAAAGTAGTGAATATTAGCCAAGCCACGGGTCATGTGTGATTATTAACAATTTAAAATGCATTAATTTTTGAAAGTTATTGGTGCGCGCCGAAGATTCGAACCGGTACCAATATTTTCGAATACATAGCTGTCTGTTAGTATCTCCATTTGGTTATCGCTGCTTTTTTTACGCGAATTTTCTCTACTACTGTCTAATCCTTAAAATATTGAGCCCCGAGCTACATTCATTATTTTAATTACTCACCCAAACTTGCTCTACTACTTATAATTTTATTGCGACCGATATATAAGACAATTTGTACGGCGTTTTAAATCAAATTTAAAAATATTTAACGGGGTCAACCAGCTCTTACTTACTTTTCACGTTGAATGAATATACCCAACATTTGTTAAGTAAATTGAATTGATACGTCGATGAAAAGTTTGCACGTAGATGAAATGTATTCTAATGGAAATATTTTTAGGAATCTTCTTTCTGTATACTACGCTATGGTGGACTCAGCAGCTAGCGCAATGTTGTGGGTTTGATCCCCAAATGATGCAAAACTCTATATGACCCACAATTCTCTGGTAAAGTCCTACACGATACAGGATTTATGTCTAACGTAGACAATGCTTTAAAAAAATATATATTTTCTAGGTAGTAGAGCCTTTCTGATTTCAGCATGAATGGGCCGGCTCGACCGGGGAAGCACTACCCTCTCACAGAAAATCGACTTAAAGTAACAGTACCTAAACTGTTGCGTTTCGTTCGGTGAGTGAGAGTGCCGGAGGCCCTATCCCCTATTCCTTCTCCCTCATCCCACTCCTCATCCTATCCCTTTTCCCAATCCCAAGGGGCGGCAACGCACTTGTGACTCCTGTGCTGTTGCTTGTGTCCATGGGCGGCGGTAATTGCTTACCATCAGGCGATCCGTCTGCTCGTTTGCCGCCTTATACTATAAATAAAAAAAAATACGTACCGTTTGTTGAATAATCTCTACTAGGGCAATACCATCCTTTCACAGATGATCAACGCGACCAAAATTTGTATTTCTACAATCGCGTTTCGTTGGAATGCAAAGCTAGCCTTCTCCCCCATTCTTTCCCATATTGCGAGGCAAGAAATACTGAGCAGGGTATTATTGTTTTAGACAGCAAGCTTATGGCTTAGATGAGGTATGCCTGCGATTTGTCTTCCTTTATTAAAAGGTGTATTTACACATTGAAATTAAACTACAGTTTACGGATTAAGAAAATATTAGGTGTATTTACATTTCAACTTAATATTTACTTACAGGTGAATCTAATAGGAATGCATAAACTTGCTTAAACATTATCTTCTTAGCTTTATCCCATGAGCCCCTCGGAGTCCGCTTACTAGTCCAACCTTATGTGACGGAACATGAGCTTTTTACAAAGCAACTGCCAGATTGACCTCCGCAACACGAAGGGATAGCAATATTCGATGGTTTTGTAGTTAGTTTATTCAGAGGTACTGATTCCCTATAACGACTATCAAAAAATCTACACGCCAGCCGAGGCCGACATCTTGGACGAGGCTTGAGACAAGCGATATTTACCAGTTGACCTAATAAATTGCCCAATAGTATAAATTGCAGCGGTTAACCCTTTTGCACTATATGCAATCGTCCGTTGGAGTTACAAATACACCAAGCAACACAAACTTTATCGTGCAGAATTGTCTTCTACTAACGTTTATGCACCATCGTTGTTATTTTCTTCTTGTTGAAACTCTATTCATAAACTTTCTATCGATAAGTTATAACTGCTTTATTGCTAAGTAAAAACAGCCGCGACAATTTTCATTTCACTAATAACGTCAGTTACAAAATTAGTAAATAAACATACCTATATATAAGATTTGTACCAGTACATAAAAAATGCAACAAAGACAAAAATACACTTCTGTTTCCACTACTGGTTACCCATCCCTTTCTTCGAAAAAAAATCTACGTATCTCAAGCAACGAATCCAGACAGACAAACTCGCAGTCTTGACAATAGTTTATTAATCACATGAAGTGTTGTTCTGTGTTGTCCTGTGGTCCTGATCGAGCACACAACACTCATAATGTTCAACCAGAAGACAGCTGCTTAAACTACTACGCCATCCTGCAATCAAAATAAATACACACTACAATTCGTTAGGGAACCAGAGCATTCGCAACAAAATATAGTTTTTCCAAGCATCATAAAGTCCGTTGACTACAATTTGGGAGGGAACCAGAGCATTCGCAACAAAATATAGTTTTTCCAAGCATCATAAAGTCCGTTGATAACATAATGTCGCAACAAGAGCTATTCTACACACTGTTTTGTAATGGTACCCCACGTTGGTCTCGTCATTGTGGTGACTAAACGTACACGTAGGAAATACATGAGCGTAATGTTCAGTCATTTATTATTGTATACGGCGGCAGGTTTTTATGAGCTTGACAAGTTTCTTTCTAGTGTGTGACAGAGATATGTGTAGACTGTATTTCCCAAAGGGTTCCTATGGATATCTAGTGCTCTTGATACTAGATTTTCAAGAATATTATTTCTGGAGGTATCCTATTTATGTTTCTTTTTACTAATAATAGTTGTGCAGTGTTGTCGATAGTGTTTTTGAACGATTAAATAGTAAGGTCTTGTTCGGTTGTAGCTTTCGATTGTATTGTTACTTTATCATCATCATCAGCCCTACCTATATATTTTCCCACTGTTGGGCACAGGCTTCTTCTCACTATGAGGAGGGTAAGGCCATAGTCCAGCACGCTGGCCAAGTACGAGTTGGCAGACATCACATGTCTTTCGAGAACATTATGGAGACCTCTCAGACAGGCAGGTTTCCTCACGATGTTTTCCTTCACCGATGATGATTGTTAATTTGTATTAGGTACTAATTTAAGTTTCTTGAAGTTTGGGTCATGAAGTTTTTTTTTTTTTTTTTTTTATTTGGCTCACCAACAATTGTATACACTTAACATATATTAAAAACAAACAAATTGTCGGTATAAGGAAACAAAATTCAAGTGTTACCATTAATTACAGGTAAGCACCGCATGTACCAAAAACAACTTAAAAGTAAACACAACAAAAAATTATGAAAATAACACAAGTGAAATAATTGGGTGACAAATGAACAAAACTCAATAAAATAAGGCTACAATGCGCTATGTGTGATCTTGCGAAACTTGTTAAGTGAGTCAGTATGGATGTCGATAAGGTCACTACAGCCATTGATCAGTTTGCACATTCTGGGTATAGTGGAGCACGCACCGAGCACAGTCCTGCGGAGTGGATGATGCAGGGGGGTTATTGATGTCCGAGGATATCTAGCTGGAGCTTGGAACCTAATCATGCCTAGTAATTGTGGACAGTCTATTTTTGATCTCACCAATTTGAATAAGAGTAGCGAGTCAGTCACATTCCTACGCTTCTCTAATGAGGTCGAAATACGGTATGGCGGACTATGGCCTTACCCTTCTCATAGTGAGAAGAAGCCTGTGCCCAACAGTGGGAAAATATATAGGTAGGGCTGATGATGATGATAAAGTAACAATACAATCAAAAGCTACAACCGAACAAGACCTTACTATTTAATCGTTCAAAAACACTATCGACAACACTGCACAACTATTATTAGTAAAAAGAAACATAAATAGGATACCTCCAGAAATAATATTCTTGAAAATCTAGTATCAAGAGCACTAGATATCCATAGGAACCCTTTGGGAAATACAGTCTACACATATCTCTGTCACACACTAGAAAGAAACTTGTCAAGCTCATAAAAACCTGCCGCCGTATACAATAATAAATGACTGAACATTACGCTCATGTATTTCCTACGTGTACGTTTAGTCACCACAATGACGAGACCAACGTGGGGTACCATTACAAAACAGTGTGTAGAATAGCTCTTGTTGCGACATTATGTTATCAACGGACTTTATGATGCTTGGAAAAACTATATTTTGTTGCGAATGCTCTGGTTCCCTCCCAAATTGTAGTCAACGGACTTTATGATGCTTGGAAAAACTATATTTTGTTGCGAATGCTCTGGTTCCCTAACGAATTGTAGTGTGTATTTATTTTGATTGCAGGATGGCGTAGTAGTTTAAGCAGCTGTCTTCTGGTTGAACATTATGAGTGTTGTGTGCTCGATCAGGACACACAGGACAACACAGAACAACACTTCATGTGATTAATAAACTATTGTCAAGGCTGCGAGTTTGTCTGTCTGGATTCGTTGCTTGAGATATGTAGATTTTTTTTCGAAGAAAGGGATGGGTAACCAGTAGTGGAAACAGAAGTGTATTTTTGTCTTTGTTGCATTTTTTATGTACTGGTACAAATCTTATATATAGGTATGTTTATTTACTAATTTTGTAACTGACGTTATTAGTGAAATGAAAATTGTCGTGGCTGTTTTTACTTAGCAATAAAGCAGTTATAACTTATCGATAGAAAGTTTATGAATAGAATTTCAACAAGAAGAAAATAACAACGATGGTGCATAAACGTTAGTAGAAGACAATTCTGCACGATAAAGTTTGTGTTGCTTGGTGTATTTGTAACTCCAACGGACGATTGCATATAGTGCAAAAGGGTTAACCGCTGCAATTTATACTATTGGGCAATTTATTAGGTCAACTGGTAAATATCGCTTGTCTCAAGCCTCGTCCAAGATGTCGGCCTCGGCTGGCGTGTAGATTTTTTACCCGACTGCGCGACGCAAAGGAGGGTAATGTGTTTATCAGTCTATGTATGTATGTATGTATGTATGTTTGTTTCTATGTGGCGTTCTAGAGACCAAATGCGTTAGCCGATTTTGATGATTCTTACGTCAATCGATTCGTCTTAACCTTGCGAGTGTCACTAAAGACATGACAGTTATCAAAATTTACCACAGCGACAACCAGACGCCATATTGTCAAAATGAAAAAAAAAAATGTCGATGAACTATGTCATGTGGGGTATCGTTGAATAGGTATTTTAAAATCATCTTTAGGTTTCTTTTATCATTTTTCATTTTAAATAATAGTTTAGAATATATAACGATTTAAAGTTGTTTAACAAGACAGTCATTCTCGCTAATGTTGTTACTTATTGATTTAAGTTTTTCCTTCAAGTATAAACGATAAACATACAAAAAATATAAAATAAAAAAATATTTAAAGAAAAACAAAAGACCCGACTGCGTAAAATATAATTTAAAAAAAATGCGTGAAGAAATGAACTTAAATAAAAACTAAAAAGAAAGAAACAAGGCCAGTAGTTTAAAATTCTAATGCAGAACAGAACGACTCACAGTCGGGGCCCATTCAAATTTTACCAATCAAATGTTCCCAAGGGGCCCCAACTGTGAGTCGTTCTGTTCTGCATTAGAATTCTAAACTACTGGCCTTGTTTCTTTCTTTTTAGTTTTTATTTAAGTTCATTTCTTCACGCATTTTTTTTAAATTATATTTTACGCAGTCGGGTCTTTTGTTTTTCTTTAAATATTTTTTTATTGATAGTCGTTATAGGGAATCAGTACCTCTGAATAAACTAACTACAAAACCATCGAATATTGCTATCCCTTCGTGTTGCGGAGGTCAATCTGGCAGTTGCTTTGTAAAAAGCTCATGTTCCGTCACATAAGGTTGGACTAGTAAGCGGACTCCGAGGGGCTCATGGGATAAAGCTAAGAAGATAATGTTTAAGCAAGTTTATGCATTCCTATTAGATTCACCTGTAAGTAAATATTAAGTTGAAATGTAAATACACCTAATATTTTCTTAATCCGTAAACTGTAGTTTAATTTCAATGTGTAAATACACCTTTTATTAAAGAAAGACAAATCGCAGGCATACCTCATCTAAGCCATAAGCTTGCTGTCTAAAACAATAATACCCTGCTCAGTATTTCTTGCCTCGCAATATGGGAAAGAATGGGGGAGAAGGCTAGCTTTGCATTCCAACGAAACGCGATTGTAGAAATACAAATTTTGGTCGCGTTGATCATCTGTGAAAGGATGGTATTGCCCTAGTAGAGCTTATTCAACAAACGGTACGTATTTTTTTTTATTTATAGTATAAGGCGGCAAACGAGCAGATGGATCGCCTGATGGTAAGCAATTACCCATGGACACAAGCAACACCACAGGAGTCACAAGTGCGTTGCCGCCCCTCGGGATTGGGAAAAGGGATAGGATGAGGAGTGGGATGAGGGAGAAGGAATAGGGGATAGGGCCTCCGGCACTCTCACTCACCGAACGAAACGCAACAGTTTAGGTACTGTTACTTTAAGTCGATTTTCTGTGAGAGGGTAGTGCTTCCCCGGTCGAGCCGGCCCATTCATGCTGAAATCAGAAAGGCTCTACTACCTAGAACATATATATTTTTTTAAAGCATTGTCTACGTTAGACATAAATCCTGTATCGTGTAGGACTTTACCAGAGAATTGTGGGTCATATAGAGTTTTGCATCATTTGGGGATCAAACCCACAACATTGCGCTAGCTGCTGAGTCCACCATAGCGTAGTATACAGAAAGAAGATTCCTAAAAATATTTCCATTAGAATACATTTTATCTACGTGCAAACTTTTCATCGACGTATCAATTCAATTTACTTAACAAATGTTGGGTATATTCATTCAACGTGAAAAGTAAGTAAGAGCTGGTTGACCCCGTTAAATATTTTTAAATTTGATTTAAAACGCCGTACAAATTGTCTTATATATCGGTCGCAATAAAATTATAAGTAGTAGAGCAAGTTTGGGTGAGTAATTAAAATAATGAATGTAGCTCGGGGCTCAATATTTTAAGGATTAGACAGTAGTAGAGAAAATTCGCGTAAAAAAAGCAGCGATAACCAAATGGAGATACTAACAGACAGCTATGTATTCGAAAATATTGGTACCGGTTCGAATCTTCGGCGCGCACCAATAACTTTCAAAAATTAATGCATTTTAAATTGTTAATAATCACACATGACCCGTGGCTTGGCTAATATTCACTACTTTCCTGTTGCTACTAGGATAACGTTAAGATGATGATTATGGAAAATTCACAGTATTATATTTAACAAAGATATTAAAGTTTTTGCCTAGGCATCAACATGAATCACCATCATTATTCTAGTATTTTCGCTGTTGAACCCAAGACCGCATTGGTCTCGAAGATCCGCTTCCTAGTTTTAGCATATTGGTTGAAATATATAGTCTTTTCCATAGAAATTTTCCCGTCTAAGCTTTAGTACCCGCAATAATGGTCATAAGTTATTTTAGACTACTTGTAGGATATTGGCAAATACTGACTCCTCCTAACCTCAAATCCAGTTTGGAAGCCAAAACTAGCGGCTTTACGTGTTCTCTAAGATACTCATGAATATACTAGATCGTAATCGACGGCATTCAACATGACTTGTCATTCAAAGACATAAAATGTGATTAGGAATTTCTTCACACAGTATTTGAACGTATAGTAAGCACGATCAATGTATGTAATAATTTCTACTAAGAAATATTATCGCAATCTATCCTAAATAGTTCCCTAAACTATTCATACGAAACTATCCGAAAAGTTTACACGCGCGTCAACTTTGTGTCGTACGAGCGATGTTATTTATTGTAGTTTTTATAACTTGTACAGTCAGACGAAATATTTCAATCGCAATACACGTTTCGACAACATTTTAACAGTTTTTATCTTTTGCTATTTGTAGTCCGTTCTTAGTTACATAGTATTGTTTCATGTTCTCGCGAATGTTATACGTTGGAACTGAAATATTGTAAAGGATTTCAATAGGGTGTATGGAGTAAATGGATATAATAAATATTTATTATTCTTGTTTTTTATTACGTTCGGGATGTTTGTCCTTTGCAAAAATTATATTCTTAATGTTTTTGCTTTTCGCTATAGGACTGGGATATTATGTAGGAAAGTAACTTTTGTGAAGAATCATTTTATATAATATGCATGTTGCAAACGCGTTCCAGACGATAATTGGACGAAAACTTCAGGCGACAGAAAGCAGGCGTAGTATAAATAACAAAAAAAAATAGTTTTCAGCCAGAATCACGGTGATAAAAGTTACAGAAAAAACGTTTCAACACTAGTAAGTGTTGCAAATATATTAAGTGCATATGTTAAAATGAACTATAATTCAATACATTATAATTAACTTAAAATCAACAATAATTCTTTGAAATGTATATTACTTTGTTACTAGTAAGTAAAAACAATCTTTAAAGTTGACAAACATTTAAAATCCGGAACTGAAAATCGAAAGAGATGTCAAAATGTGCTTCTGTTATCTTTTCACAGTGGCACTATTAGAAAATAAATCACCGGTAAAATCAAACGAGGGAGCGAAGTGCAAACGTGCGCACTATGAAAATTCAGAAATGAAATATGAAAGTGTATTTGCTAGCTGTCTCATGAAATATTTATGTCCGGAAGGTGTAAGGTGTGTTCACAATTTAGTTCCTATTGTTGAAGGCAGGCCATTAGAAGGGTTGTTATGATTATCAGTATTTTATTAGCTTTTCTAGATCCAGCAAAATCTACATTTTCTAAATCTTGAAAAGATGTTTGAAAATCTTTGGAGTAAAATATTTTTAGCAATTTACTTATTAGTTATTATGTAGAGAATGATTCGGATTTGAGTTCACCTCTATGAAGATATCTTGACGCTTAAACTAATAAATTAAGTATTTTTCTGAAGTCCGATATTTTTTCATTTCATTCTAAATTCCGTATTGTAAAAGGAGAAATACCAAATACGGCCTGTAGCGGCCAGAAAGTTGTGAATCGTTGAAATTAAACATATAATTTTTAAAATTTATACATGGTTTTCGTTTCTTGGTAGAGCTTCGGTGAAAGAATTTAGTTTTTAAAGATTATTATTTTGAATAGGCTATGGTAATAGCGGATAAATTTCTTATGTTGCTAGCCTTAAAAATAAAATGAAGTATGGTAGGCAGAAATTGTTTTAAGGAAATAATATTTTTATTATTATATTAGAAAACAATATATTTTATTTACTTTATAAATATATTTGTAAAAAGAATCAAGTAATATATAATTTATTATATATTCCATAATTATTAATTGGTAAAAATCGTTTTGTTTTTTAATCGATAGTAGAAATATTTTTTCAAACCATTTGCAACACTTTTTTTATCTGTTATGTCATTCGTGTGGCTACTGCGCATCGAGAATATTTTGCTCTGATTTATTGGCGTTTTCGTACGGTTTTAATTGTAATGTAATTGAATATAAATTCAATAATAATGATCACTACCTTCTACCCATGCTAAGAATATGCAGCGTTGTTTGTGATTGTCGTTAGTTTTTTTGGACGAGTATACATAGTACGAGGTTCCCTAGTAAACGGGTGATTATTCATTATTATTGGCCTCTCTTTATGTAGTTTTTGTTCTTTATGACACAAAGACATACCTTTATTTACACCTAGGTATTATATTTATGTTAAAATTCAATTTTGAGGTATATTTAGTTGTGGAATAATTTCCATTTCAAAAATCTTGTATCTAATTTCCACCAAAAGTTATTTAAAAAAAAATTATACAGGTTAATAGAGTAGTCATTTATCTTCAAAACACACATGGTGTCGTGTTTGTCCGTGCCTGGCCCATAATGTATGGCTAAATGGTACATCTCCTTTACACCTAAGTTTGTCAACTTAAACCAAACTGCGACTCGTATACGGCGTGTTAATAAAATGTGACGTACAAATGGGGCGTGCTCGCACTCGGCTGCGGGTGAGACCTGTGCGCCGCACAAACATTCCTACTGCTGCTGTTTGTTCTGTGCACGTGATTTGTAACGTCATGTTCAGTTAATGATTCCTTAACCGTAATCACTTCATGCTTTCCCTGAATGATGACGTCCATTTATGAACAAAGTGAATATAAATAAATTTAAGATGTTGAAAAAACATCACTTATCATCATTATTTAATTAGACCGTTATCGCGGCAAGAAGTCCATCACTCTCCAACCTACTAACTGTGTCCAGCCCACACACAAAAATCATACTATAACATCGCTTCAACCTGTCGGAAGGGCAAACAAACAAACTTCGTAATAAAATTGACATACAAGTAACAATATTTATTGTATATTACATAATTATGAAAATATTTTTACCGTCACGGGGATTTTTTTTTCTGTATCTCCCGATGAACAAAAATACTTTAACAAAAAATATTTACGACGGGCTACATCAATTAAAAAGTACCGATATTTTAAAGTACATACGCATTTTAAAAAGAAAAGTCGAAAATTTTTCAAATATAAAACCTTTGGCGTCGTCACATGTACAAGTTGAACTTCTGTCCAAAACGAAATTAGTACAAAAGAATCCCCAGATTGCGCAGCAGGGAAGTAAAGAAAATAAAAATGCCTTTAAAAGTCGAAACTCAAAACAAACTCGAATAACAGTAGCAAAATTTGAACAAAACCAATAAGTTGAGTACCGAATTTAATATGCGGACGTTAGGATTTAATGTCCCACCTTTCGAAGAAATACGACAAAAGTTGAAACATTGCTTGGTGGCTGGAGAAAGAAACTTGGACGCATGAGGGGACCTGGTTCATTAATCAAGCGAATCAGTTTGATGGATTGCGGAAAGATTGTCGCTCATTTTTGCGACGCCCCCTTTCCTCGATGTAATGAATTATACCCAATCAATGGTTGAATTGAAATGGAATATCTTAATGAAGGTCTTTTGTTAATGGTTGCGGTTTTATTGTGCTGCAACTGTAGATTAAGATCGATATTGGCTAAGGGGATTTCTTATGGGGTCTTTGTTTACTATGAGAAAGTTAAAGCTTTAAAATTATAGTCTTAGTGAGAAAGTAATTCCACTCGTGTAAATCTCAGATTTACTCCAAGTTTTTAAGGACCTTTTAAAATTACCTTTTAGCTAGGTGAAACTTATCATAGGTCATTTAACTCCCTCCTTTAATACTTGAAGCATAACAGTCTTCAACCTTACCGCAACTTTTACATTACTCTTATCGAACTAGGAAAGTTGTCATTTAAAAGCGAGGAGAGGAACCGCGAAAGCGGCCAGGGCGGTGCGTCACCCATGTAAGCCAAAATAAACGATCCCTTTCTTCCCTTCGTTTCAGACGAAGGTGACAGTTATCTCGCTGCCTCCCCACCAATAGTTCCGAGCCGTCAAACCAACACAGTGTGGGGTGGAAACATAAAGACGTACGGTATGGACCGGCACGCTAGGAATATTTGTTGTGAATCCTAAAGGATGATTTTACCAGAATAGTCACTACTGCATAAAATTTGACCACAAAAATATGCGTTCAGAAATTTTCTTCGGCATTAAATGACAGGATAGTGGATCATCTTCTTAATACATGAAAAATGTCTTTCTCATACAAAACTGAAGAGATCAGAGGTCTCCTGTATTTGGACTCACCAAACAAAGCGAAACAGTATGAGCACAACCACTTTCCTAGCATTCTGTTTGAAGGTTGCACTTCTCTCGGTGCTTTGCTGCTGAAATCAGCAAAATTCTTCATACAAAAGCAGCATCATAATTTTGCATAAAAATTTCTCGATCGTGTGTTGCCCAATTCGCGCCCCGTATACTCTCAATAACCTTACATATAAAACCGTAGCTACGACTGCTCATTAGCCGGAGTTTGATTCAGTCACCCCGCCCGTACCAATCAATACCGTACCGGCTCAGATGCGACTTTTTATACGGATCACTTTGATTTTACTTTCTTGTTCGATTTTATGTACGCTTTGATACAAAGAGAATTGTAATTGTAGAATGTAATTCGGTGATATTGCGTTGATCTTGCAGTTTTTAGGCTCGTTTTGGAGTGTTCGGGTCGGATAACAGTGAATTAGAAAATAGTGCAGATCAGCTGTGTTCTCTCATTTACGTTGATGTTATGGATTGCGTCACGGTTTTGTGGTGACGGATTTAGTATATAAAGTGTCATTACTTCATCATAGCTGATGACAATACATCAGGGGATAGTTGCTTTTTAAATTCACAATTTGTTATTTTTATGACTGTATAATATATTTATGAAAATCTCTTTTAATAAGTGACATGTTAGCCCTGCCATCCCGAACCTGGTGGAAAAAGAATTGACGTTCATAAGTGTTGCCGTGTAACCTATATGAATAAATGAATTTGACTTTGAAATCGTGGCGTCTCTTAAGAGGTTACTATGGAAAATATTTGTCTGGCTAGTGACGTATAGACTAAATCCTGCTACTCACAATGCGATCATGACGCACATTAAATAAGCTTAGGTTTAACTGTGAACTGCAAAAAATGGGCTAAATCATGATATAGATCGTGATGAATAATCCTTTTCTAAATGTCTTTTGTGATTTAAAATAATGTTGATCCTAGATTTTCAATCGTTCTTTTGCCTTATCGACAGTGTTGTCAATGCTGTTTAAATGCTGATGAATACAAGAAATACTTGTATTATGCTAGATGAAAATATATTTCACGCTAATGGCATGTAGCATAAGTATGGCAAGAACCAACTGTAAAGCTGTTCGCGCTTCTTGTGCTTTTATGGCTACTTACTTCATACCGTTAACCTTAGGTTCAGTTAGTAGAAAACTGAAAGGTTAAAAGTTTAATCTGACAAAATGAAACTATTTTGAAATGTTATCCTGAAAGTTGTTTTATACTTCTTTTACGAAACTTTAGTCTGAAGCAGCATTGTTTAAACTTCGAGTAATCGTGGTCTTTGAATTCACAGTGAACTTATTAAAGTCCTCTCCACGGCACGCCACTTTTACCCAAGAGTTGTGCGTGAAGCGATCGAAATCAGAAAACATAAAAATTTCAATTGGGAAGAGGGCTTCAAATTGTCATCGGCGTGGAATCCAGTAATTCGGCTAACAACACCCCACTTTAATGCGCAGTCGGCGAATGTTTAATATACAGATACGGTTAGTGTGTTTTGCGCCGGTACTTTGAAAATCAACGACCCGGGGGTAGTTGCGCGCGGGCGCCTAGTATCGCTGGACGCGTTGATCGCTTGACGCTAAACCGGTTTCCGTGCGACTACGATCTAACCGCTGCAAGTATTATGTTACATTTAACTGAGTTGTTTACTAATGGATAGCGACGCGTTAGATGATATTTCACATAATCGTAATATCACAACTGGAATGACGGAGAAGAGAGAAGAGAGTGAAGTAGTGAGTTGACAAGTAGCATGGAGGACGTGAATGAAGCGAGAGAATATCGAGAGGAAGATACCCACAGTGTGATTTTGTCTCAGCGGCACTCCGCGATAGATATGAATAATAAGAGGTATCGAGTATTGGATAACGACTAGGTGTGGACAACAGTCCAAAGGAGTGGGAAAAAGTTTGTTAGAGCAAGCGAGATAGATGACAGTATTAGAATACCAGTAGACAGGATAGAAGTATGCGTCACGTCAATTAACATTTTATTAAAAATCTTAAAAGAACAAAACATATGCGACATAACTCGTATTAAATACGTCAACCCGTACAAAGTTTTACTTGTATTCAGCAAAGAAGAGAGTTGTGACCGTTTGATTACCTCGCAATATTTCGCAAGTGAAGGATATAAATGTCAACGAACTTTGGACATTGTTCAGTCTTATGGAGTAGTCAAATCCATTGATCTGGACCTATCTGAAGAGGAAATTATGGAAGGGTTGACAAGCGAAACTTAGATTATAGGAGTAAAGAGACTGAAGCGCAGGAACGGTGTGGATGGGCGATGGGAACCATCTGAGTCGGTGCGTATATGTTTTAAAGGGTCGAAGTTACCCTCGTACATATACATTTTTAATGCGAGAACCGAAATTATCTCCTATAGATATCCGGTAACGCAGTGTTCACGTTGCTGGAGATTTGGACATACAATCAAGATGTGCCCATTCGACAAATGTATATGCCCTAAATGCAATGGTAATCATCCTAATTGCGACACAACGGTTTACAAGTGCAATAACTGTTCTGGGAAGCACATGGCTTTATCCAAGACTTGTCCTATATTTGTGAAGGAAAAAAGAATAAGAGAACTTATGTCTGACTCTAACTGTTCTTATAAGCGGGCTCTAACTATGCTACACACTTTTACGGTAGAAGATGCAGATCAACCCACTGTGAGAGATAATGAAAACACATTGATTGGCGATTCTCGAAGGTCCAATGATATCCCTCCCATAATACCTGCACCTAAAAATAATATCACCTACGCTGACGTAGTGAAACTTGACTCAGGTTTACCAACAAAAACAAATAATAAGGACAAGAAGAAAAAGAAGGCAAAGAAACCAAACGAGAAACAAAATTGGGCTGATATGTCAGAAGAAAGTGTACCAGCATCGGATACAAATTATCACATGAATGTAGAAGAGGATAATAGTGAGTCCAATATTGACAATGAAATACCATCGTCTAGAGGATTATGGTGCAAATTAAGAGAGAAAATAGAGGATGCAAAATTGTCGTGGGACCAAAGATTTAGAAGCTGTGCATCTTTAGTTTATGAATGGGTTATTACTTTTATTATGAAATACATCTCGGATATGCCGTTTACTTCATTTTTCAAACAATGGATCAACCAGTTAACAGAATTTCAATAATCAACATCCTGCAATGGAATGCCCAAAGCCTCCGGCCTAAGGCTACAGAGTTTGAAGCGCTTTTGAGTCAAGAGAAGGTGCACATCGCAATCGTCAACGAAACTTGGTTTGATCCAGAAATCTTGTTTCGCATGAGTGGATATAATATCTTCAGAGAAGACCGCGATGACGGATATGGTGGTGACGCAATATTTACCCACTGGTCTTTTAGAGCGAGTCAATGTAAAGTTAGCATTATTAATAGAGACATCCAAGTGCTATACGTAAAACTTCTAAATTCTAATTTAAAAATCTAGAGAATATAATAGCAATTTATTGCCCATCATCAGTGCACACTAGTAAAAGTGACTGGGATCAGATCTTAGGACTGAAGCAGGAAAAGACTCTAATAGCCGGAGACTTTAACGGGCACCATTCGAACTGGTCATCGCGAACTGACACGCGAGGGGTGCAGCTGTTTGATTCCATATTTGAAAATAATTATATCCATCTTAACGACGGTAGTCTTACGCGCGTTAAACTCGTAAACGGCGCACTCCAAAGCAGCTCTCCAGACCTGACTTTAACTTCCCTCGACTTAGCATTAAACTTTAACTGGCAAGTTTTGAATGAAACCCTAGGAAGCGATCACCTTATATTGAGAATAAAAACAGAAGTTAATTACGAACGCAGCTGCCACACTAAGAGAAACTTTAAGGAAGCAGATTGGGCAAAATATAAACAGATTGTCGAACAGGAACTAAGCAACCAATTTATACATTCCGATAATCAAATAGCATATGACAATTTCGTCAGGATATTGGATTCTGCAGCAGACAAATGTATACCTGTAGTAAAACTATGCAACAGCCCTATGCGACGGCAAAAATTCAAACCCAAACCATATTGGAGTCAAGATTTGGCACACGCGGTTGCGGAGCGACGGTTAGCGCTAGCCTCATTCAGGAAAAACCCAACACCACAGACTTTAGACAAGCTGAATGATAAAGTAAGAGTTGCCCAAAAACTTATACGAAAGAGCAAATACAATTCGTTCAGACAATTTTGTGACAGTTTGGATAACGAAATGTCAGCAACTGAGGTGTATAGGCGTAAGAAGTAGCTGAAGGGTGATAGAGTAACTAAAAATGTCGTGGATCAAGATCAAGCTGAGCAACTTCTCCGCAATTTGACGCCAGATTATGTGAGCCCGCCTTTACCTAATTTTATGTATGAGAATGAAAAATTATCTAGTCCTGTATCAATCCACGAACTTAATAATTGTATTAAGAAAAGTGATACGGCTCCCGGCGCAGAC
Source organism: Euclidia mi (assembly GCA_944739405.2). Taxonomy (NCBI): domain Eukaryota; kingdom Metazoa; phylum Arthropoda; class Insecta; order Lepidoptera; family Erebidae; genus Euclidia; species Euclidia mi. The sequence goes on along the minus strand of OX123183.2, from coordinate 13,958,173 downwards.
CAAATATCTTACTCAATGATAAGGCACCTTCCAGAACTGGGTAAAATAACCTTAGTATCTTTATATAATAGGTTTATCCACTCAGGGTTCGTTCCCAAGCAATGGTGAGTTATAAATGTTGTGCCCATACCAAAGCCTGGTAGGAACGTTAGAACTGTATCGGGTATCAGACCAATTTCACTTTTATCTTGTCCTTGTAAAATATTACACACAATCATATGTCGAAGACTTGAATGGTTTCTTGAAAAAAATAACTGCTTTTCAAACCAAACAACCGGGTTTAGAAGGTCGCGATCTTGTACTGATAATCTTGCCAGATTGGTCTCATATATCCAAATAGGATTTTCCAAGGGCATTAATACGCTGGGATGTTTTATTGACATTGATGGTGCCTATAACAACATTAATGTGGAGGCTCTACTAAATATGTTAAATGGGTTTGGGGTGGGATCCGCTATCGCCTTTATTGTTTAACGCTGCCACTTCAAAGATTTGTCACACAATAGCCGACGTGTCTGTATCACAGTACGCCGACGACTTTGTGTTATATGTGAGTAGACAACATATTTCAGACTCAGTTATGGATATACAAAATTCACTAAATTTATTTAAGACCTCAATAGAAGAACTAGGTCTAAATATAGCTGTTAATAAAACTAAAATATGTTTGTTTAGTAGGGGCAGAAACAGAAGAAACCTTACCATAGCTTTTAATAACCTTAATATCCAACAAGTTGACACTATAAAATATTTAGATATGTGGTTAGACGGATCTTTGAAGTGGAAGAAACACATAAACGAATTACAGGAAAGGTGCTCTAAATTACTGAATGTTTTTAAAATTCTAGCCGGTTCTAACTGGGGAGTACATCCTATGCACCTAAGACGATTATATATTGCAATGATCAGAAGTAGGCTTGACTATTGCAGCTTTTTGTTTGAGAACTACACTAGCAGTCAATTGAGTAAGCTCGATAGGATGCAAAATTTATGCATGAGAATCATTGGAGGTTTTATTAAAACCACACCAATACATATTATGGAAAACGAACTATGTTTACCGCCGCTACATATTCGGCGACGTTACTTAGCGGGCAAGTTTTGGCTCAGATCTAGATCTTTAAAAGATAATATCACCATCAATACTGTTAGTGAGTTGTCAAGTATGTGTGACGTCCAATATTGGAGAAATAAGAAGATTCCTTTGCTGGTAGAAACTCATAGATCGCTTAAAGACTTAGTCATTTATTCTAGCCCTATACTCCAAATATTCTCTTTGAATACATGGCTGTCCAATATTGATTTGTCTCAAATTATTATTACGGAAATCGATTATGTAACTGCTCCAAAAAGGATGGCAAATATATGTGATCTTAAGGAAAACTGTTCCAAGTATTTGGTTAATAAATATAATCTGTATTATCAAATTTATACCGACGGATCAAAGGACGGGATCGATGCAGGAGCAGCTGTGTTTAATCCACAAGTAAACATGTCGTTTAAGTTTAGAGTTAAGGCCAATATCTGTATAATGCACTGTGAGCTGATAGCGATTCTGGAGGCTTTGTCTTACGCGTCTAGTCTCAAGGCAAATTATATTGTGATTCTTACAGACTGTAAAAGTGCTCTATTGCACCTGGCTCGGCTACCCTCGAAATATCGAGGTTCCCCGATAGCTATGGTTATAATCCACACTTTAAACGAGCTATGCAGGATGAACAAAACCATAATTTTACAGTGGATTCCGTCCCACGTTGGTATCATGGGTAACGAGGAAGCAGATCGAGCAGCAAAATCAGCCTCGTCAGAAGGGATATTGTACAGGTGTCGACCCTTACCGAGCGACCTCGTAGGATCGATCAAAAAGACTTGCTTGGATATGTGGCAGGAATATTTTGACGAACGATCGCGTACTAAAGGCATATGGTATAAGACCATACAGTCTCGAATTTTTCGTTGCCCATGGATCCAACAGATGAAAACACGCAGAGATTATGTAGTGACGCTCTTCAGACTTCGATCTGGGCACATCCCATCAAATAAATTTGTGCATCTAATGGGTAAAACTGATTCACCAAACTGTTTAGAATGTAATCAATTAGACGATGTTCATCACGTACTACTTGAGTGTGCTTTTAACGAGTCTCAACGGCGTTACATATTGGACAGTAGACAGTGTAATATAGGAATATGCAATGGCATCTTGGCCTCGCCTTGTTCGGAAGAGGCCAAGAAGCTATGTGCGCTATACATGTATCGATTGAGGCAGGGAGATGCGGCCCAATCAACGCGGTTGGGCCGTACATCCATGCCTTTATCTTAGTTTACTTATTATAATTAAGTGTAAAAATAGGATAAAATTATTGTAAAAATACTATGTAACTCGAATTACGGGGCGCCATCGTCAATGTTGACAAAGTCCCTTCAATAAAGATAAAAAAAAAAAAGCGACCCGGGGGTAGAAATAGAATCTTCTACCTCGCACTTGGAGACGTGACATCGCTACACCAGTCAGCTTGCGACCACGGGACGTGCAACCGTCTCGAAACGTCAAGCAAAATAAGGTATGTAAATACCTAATGCATGTTCGCGTTAATTCCTGTTTATATATATATATATATTCTTATTAAAGTTATTTTCCACAAATTATGAATGGGTATTCTTCTATGATATTCTCAAAGAGCGTAATTTGTAGTAGCTTTGTTAGATCTATAATGTGCACGTCCCATGCGGTCTCAGTTTCCTAGCGAAACCTAACGGCCTGGCTACGGTCAATTCGCTGCGAAAATTAGTCACCAGTAGCATCAGCCGGATTGGTACGACGCATTCCACGGCGTCGAACGGTAGTCGCACCGTTCGACGCCGTGGAATGCGTCGTACCAATCCATACATTTGGTTAGTTTCTCAGTGCAATTCACCGTTCGCGTCGCGTGTCGCCAATGCGCTTGGCATGCTACATTTGATTCAGGCGTAAGACGCGCAACCGGTCGCACCACTCGAATTCTCGAATTAGGTGGGCACAGGCCTTAGGTAAGAGTTGCTATAACTCACATATAACTTGAATGATGATAATATTGACTGATTTCTAGGTATAAAATAATAATACATAAAAAGTTTCAAAACTGGAAACAGATTCTCGTACTATCCTAGTAGTTTAGAATTACATACCAAATATACATATAGGAACTGCCTATCTATACATTATGAATTAAGGGTAAACACAAAAGCAGTCATATCGCCATATCTGCCGCATTATGTCAGAAAATGTCAAAAGCCAACCTAAATCAATCATAATCCTTTTGCATTCAAAAAATACTTTCCATCATAACCCATCTCCTGCTTTCTATTAGCCATGAACGATTATCGATTGAAATTAAAATCATTTGGATGTTCGGTATTGATATGGATAAATCTATTGAAATATTTTATTTGCTTTTGCATGAACTCGCACTGAAATTGATGAATACCGGAATCGAGAATATTGTTACAGAAAAAAAATGAAAATAAGATCCACATTAGTAAAAAGACGACTTAAAAGGAAGAGAAATTAGCCAGGAATGCTAAGAGTGATTTATGAGCTTAAAATGCAAAAGTCTTCAGTAAGTTAATGTGGACTTTATCAGAATTTTAATCAGTCATAGCTCACTGAACATATGCTATTTTTCATAAGAATACTTAACCTTATAAACATGGGCTCAGATTATTACTATATATTGGTGTTTAATCATTATATTTACGTGACTTTTTCAAAACTTTGTACAAAGAATTCTGATGTTAATCCTTAACATTTCACAGTTCGAATACGTAATCGTTTTATTTGACCTCAAACTGCCTCATCGGCCGATATTGTAACTCCCTTCATTCTGTGACCATAACTAATAAAGATAAGAGTGCCTCCCTATCACACTCACACACACACACACATACATCCTCACACACACACATGCAAGTCCGACAAATCAAAAACAAATCTAAGACTACGCATCTAACTCTCATTTCGATTAGAATCGGGATGGATTCCGAATTCGTGGTAGTGAACCCTCAGCGCTGCCTCATATTCAAATAAGCTTGGATTTAGTCGCGGTTAAACATGGCATACCACAGACCACGAAAATGAATGATTAGTGCTAAATAATATGTGTTGTCAGTTACATTGTTTGATTTAATCTGTTATGCGGCGTGTGATCCGGTGGGCGGTTGCGGTTGCAATGCAGTTTGAAGGGTTTTTCACGTTTCTAATTTATCTTCTATCTTATTCATAACTAGAATGACTACGTGTAATGAGTGAGATGATTCATTAAATGGAGGACTGGTAACGGTAACTCTCGAACTATGGTCGTTTGGTACTCGTACTTGGTAGCACGGGCTGTTTCCGCAACTCTACGTCCTGGCGTGTATTTTGTATTCAATGGAGTATATGCGTCGCTAAACCTGTTTGTATCTGGAAGTATACGCAACATAAAGCAAGTGAACTATACACACAGAGGTAGTAAATACATGAAAGCTTACGGGTAGTCCCGGTTTAACTAAACGAATCTTTATTTTAAGGCATATTGCATCATCTTGCAATCATGGTTTCGTAATTTTGCTGTCTCAAAAATGTCATGTTATCACTTAAAATAGCCATAACCAAAAACCGTCGCAAATTTTATACGTTTTGCTAAGTTGCCACATATTTAGTGCTTGAATTCTGTTGTTATCTTTTAGAAAGATATTACAATATATGCAGCAAATAAGTGTTTACAAAGGCAAACTTAATGCCAAACTTAAACCTGAGGCATTGACTTGCAGTCAAGTTTAGATATAGTTACGAAACAATGAATTAATTATTCAAACAGAGAAATAATACACAATAGCAGTAAGCTTTTTATTTAAATCTAAATGGTAAGAGTTTTCTCTGGCGGTATACCAATACAACTAAATTTATTATAAATTTAATATAATTCCCTTCTCATATTGAGAAGAGACCCAAGCCCAGCGAGACAATTTAAACGGCTGACGATGATAACGATGATATGGTGACACATTATTAGTTAAGGTAAAATCACAGAATTTGATTAATTAGTTTGAATGTCCTTTAATAATTTTTGTATCATCACACATAAAATGTATTACAATATGACGTTCAAAAGCAACAAACGGGTCAAGATCCTCATAAAATGCAACTGAAGAAATTCGGATGTGAATACAAAAATCCTGCCCGCGTTTAAGAGTTAATTATTCAAATATTTTAAGTAATGTTCGTCTAAAATTGGGCTATTTAACTGCTATCCAAGTAACAAACTTCTGTCATAAAGATCTCCAAGATGCTCGATTCAATCAAAAATCTTGGAGCGAATCGTAAAAACGGGAGTAATTTTTTTTTATTGTTTCTCGGCTTTTGATGTTTCTTTAACTGAAAAGGAGTTAAATGCAAAGATGAATGCAATTGTTACAAATTAAGAAGTTACAGAATCTTTAGGGCTTAAATTCTTTTTCGTAAATGGTAGTTTTTAACGAGACACACAAAGACGTTTCGAAAGCTTTTTTTTTGACTTGTCACCATTTTCATTTTTAAGATAAATTATCAATTGAAGTTGTCGAGGACTTATTAATGAGAGAGAGAGAATGAAAAAAACTGGCAAGGTCTACCATAAAGTAAGATTTGAACCTTTTGGGTTCAAACGATAAGCTCTCGATTTACCACTATGAGACATCACTTACAGCGCCATAAATAGTTTACTATTCGCACCACTCTCAGTTTCTTCAAAGGTACTAATTCCCTATATCGACGTTTATGATATATCTTCATGCTGGGATCGACAACCTAACGAGCTATCCGAGGCTATGCCTCGTAGCAAGCGATAATTAACAAGTTTATACGATATTTCGAAAAGTCAATGGTTCGTGCCGTTGGTTTGCACCTGATACCCTCTGCATGGCAGTTTGTTGGTATCTCCACTAGGCTATCGTTGCCATTAATGTATATGAAATCAATATAATTACTTACATAGGTTTCGGTTGCCAAAAATACATTTTATTATTTATATAATTGCGAATGCGATATTTCTCCGAATCAGGTCAGGTATAATTTCATTTGAAACTATTAATTAATAAAATTAAGTTGCGCCCGTACAAAAATAAATATATTTTCTGCTTAAAATTTTGAAACATTCCTTGTTAATGTCTATGACATAACTGTATGCTTGTATATTTCTGAACAAAATTCTCCGTTTATTGAAGAATGCGCTTCGGTATCCCAGATCAATTAAACATGGTAAATACATACGTTCAGTACACATATTTGGAGAACATTATCGAGAATACACAGACTGACTAAAAGTCATGCTGCATCTACAAAATTGTCAGAGAGTTCAGTATTATATAAAATGTACTTACATGAAAGTCATAAGATAATGAAAAACAGAAGTTTTTCCACGCTACAGCCCTACAAGCAACACAGAGCAACGATTAAGGAAGATGAATTACGATGATATAGATACCGACTAGGGTCGCCCCACACATCTATTATCAAACAGTCATAATGGATGTACGTCTATGCGTTGACGCCCAATAATCGACGGCGATTTTACGACGGAATTTAACGGCGAAGCGATTCCCAGTAGCATCGGAAAATGTGTTGAAAAATATTGAAGTTTGAAAAGTAGGTCGTATTTTAATAATGATGTATGATGTGCACTGTGGTGAAAATAACTGATTTTGTGGCTGTTTTATAAAAACAGCTGCGGCTTGCCTGGGAAAATCGGAAAGTAATTATTTTGTGTTTTCTTGCGTTATTTTTGAGGTGGCAACTTTTATAACAGCGTCGTGTTCGTACCCGTGAGGATACGCCGTGAATTATGTTCGGATATATTTTGGCTACCAAATATTTAGCTTGTACTCGATATTAATAAAAAAGTAACTTTTTTGAGAGCCATTTTTTATAATAAAATTTCGCTATAAACCAATCTACCCACCTGCTTTCAAACACTAGTAGTTTCACTGTCCCGTGTATCATCATATGTGATCCATAACAATTGATTTTCTACTGTGTCTCGTACCGTACAGGGAAAGGACTAGCTTTGGATCTAGTAAATATATTGCAGGCTTTTAGGAGTTCCTCTTCGACATGGCAATAAAAGCAAACCGATTTGACTCCCACATTTAATGATAACTTCAGCTTAAGACGTCCACTACTGAATATAGACCCAAGGTTCTTCTGAATGATGATGACTGATCTTGAACCACCTGCATTCAACAGCTTTCTGCGTTCCGAAGTTGATCGGTGTCCTGTCTAGCGTCGTCTAATTCGTGACCGCTTTAGAACCTTCTTCCCAACGCTCATCGGTTCTACGAACTGTGTGCACATTCCCACTTCAGGTTGACTATCCGCAGAGCTATGACAGCGACTTTGGCTCTCCTGCAAATCTCCTCCTTACTGATGCATTTAGGATTAGAGTATATTGACCTTTCAATATTAGTAATGGTTTGCTCAAATATTATTTCTTTTTACATATCCAAATAATTATAGTATAAATCATAATATATTCCATCAATTAATTACCAACTAAACAATACTATTCTGGTCTGGTGGTGCGTGTGAACTATTCTTAATAGTGGCATATATAATAAAGTAACATACAAAATTATCACAGCTGAGCAGGCGTAACTAATTTTTGGAATTATTCTTGACTCATCTAAAAGAACGACTGCACGGTTGGCGTAGTAGTTTAAACGGCCGCCTCGCCGCTTGACACTGTGCCGAGTGTTGTTGGTTCGATTCCCACACGAGACAACACTTTGTGTCATTCATAACTTGTTGTTTCGTGTCCGGATATTCATTGAGTCCGTTAGTTGTGTGTTTGTAAAGTCCCCCGCGACACAGGATTTAGTCCTAATGAAGGAGTTGTCTTTTTAAAACGAAAAAGAAACGAGGAAATAAAAGTATTATTGCTCCAAAAATATTGTGTTTGAGCCCTCGTAAAGACTACTAGTAAAGCCCTCGTAAAGAGTACTACATTTTATAGAAAAAGGATGTTCCCTTTATTAATAACGAGAGTCCTATTACTAGGCGACTATGTGATAGCGCGATTAAGGATGTTCCATTGTGTCTTCATACTTTGGTCGATGTCTGATAGATGTGGACAGTGTTTGTAATATTGTCGCTGTAACAATAAAATCATCTAAGTGGATATTCTTTACCGCGTTGAAAAACCTAGGTGGTTGCACTCCACCATTTAATGTGCAGGGAGTATGTGTAACTCCTGAAATATTAAAATCAAACTACGGTTTACGGATTCTTTTGTCATATATTGGTTATACCGACATTACATTTAAACCGAATGATCTAGAAACCATATTACTTATTACCAGCCGACGTTTTGATTACTTTATAGTATGGCTCATGTTTGAAATCCAGTGCTGCGTAAAACTTCTGTCAGAAGTGGAAGTCAACCACAGCGAGAATATAATATATTGTGACATTGGTTATAAGTAAATCGCTCCTAACATTAATATGTAACTGCCCTTATAAATTGTATGACCTTTGGCAAACATCCAAAAATGCCGTTTGACCTTTCTGGAAAAATTACGTTAGCCAAAAATAACATTATTACCCCTATAAAAGCAGTCGGTAAATCAAGTCACATAATAAGAGGTCCTGCCATGTAAGTTACTTAAACGCCTCAAAGCCAACTTTAAATTCTCAGTTCTGCTATCTACCTTCGAAGTTTGTTTCAAAGTTGTACGATATCATGGATCGTTTGATGTACGTGTTTAAACAAGTTTGGTGTGTAGTATGGAGTAGACCACAGATTGTTCGGTTGATAAAGCGATACAACTTTTTTTTACATACCTGTAAAACAGGTCACATACCTGTTTTGAAAATGAAGATTTAGAACTGTAGGTACTCGATACTACCAGTAGTGATTATATAATTATTATCATTATGCAAACGGCAATTCTATTCTAAAATGAACACACGTTCAGATTCTCGTTTCATAAATCGCGCACGAGTAAATCCGCTGTAAGTAAACAAGTAGGTAATAATTTATTTTTCACACTCAAATATTTATTATCTGTCCCACAACTTACGTCAAGATTCGTATATAAATAAACTCAACGTGACTATCCTCCTTTCCAATCTTCCTTATGTTTCATTCTGATTATATTAATACCGATGTGGCTCTTAGCAATTCCGGGACTTTCTTTTCATCTAGAGAAAAATATATATTACAATAAGAGGTCTTTGTAATAATTAGGCCTCTGAGATATCATCATCATCAGCCCTTTATACTGTCCCACTGCTGGGCACGGGCCTCTTCCCATTATAAGAAGGGTAAGGTCCACCACGCTGGCCAAGTGCGGATTGGCAGACTTTACATGTCTTTCGAGAACATTATGGAGAACTCTCAGACATGCAGGTTTCCTCACGATGTTTTCCTTCACCGTTTAGCAAGCGATAATTAACAATTTAATACGCACATTACTCCGAAAAGTAATTGGTGCGTGCCGTGGATTCGAACCCGGACCATCTGCGTAGCAGTCTGTCGGTCTTTCCATTAGGCTATCGCTGCTGCTTGTAGAGTAAATAATTTAAAATATCTTTACAAATTATGCACCCAAATCTACCTCACCTCGTAAATTATTGACGATGGGTAGTAATTGAACTAAATAATTTGAAATATCTTTAGAAATATACACCCAATGCTTTCTCAAACAGCTTGGTAAAAACAAAATGAAAGTCCGTCTATCAGTTTTTTTAATTTATCACGAACAGACAGACACTTACAGGGATGAATTTTGATGTATATTATGCAGCAATTGGTGAGGTAGTTTAATTTCTATTGTTTTTTTATAATAATAGGCGGCAAACTAGCAGACAGATCACCTGATGTTAAGCAATTACCGCCGCCCATGGACACAAGCAACACCACAGGAGAGGAGAAAGGGATAGGATGAGGAGTGGGATGAGGGAGAAGGAATAGAGGATAGGGCTTCCGGCACTCTCACTCACTGAATGAAACGCAACAGTTTAGGTACTGTTACTTTACGTCGATTTTCTGTGAGAGGGTAGTACTTCCCCGGTCGAGCCGGCCCATTCATGCCGAAATTAGCAAGGCTCTACTACCGTAATTTCGAAGCATAACAATTTATATAAAAGAATAAAGATTGAACGTAGGTATAATATAAAACGTAATTCATGCAGCACTCAGCCTTAAAAACTAGGTTTAAGTCAAATTACGGATAAAAAGATATTCTCCAGAGTATTTCTGTTCCTGTCGAAATTAGGCACAGCCTCTTAAGCTTTGTAATATTCATGATACAAAATAAGAAATGGTTAAAGCAATTTGAAAATACTGGCTTGTACTCAATCGTTTTGTATTTGATTATCTCGACATTAAACGAATACAAGAAAATCCTTATGTTTCGTAATCGGATTTAAAAGGAAAGTGTGAGTTTGATACGAAATGCGGTGGTATGTAAACGATATAAGTATGTTACTCCTCAGCAGAATATATCTATGCTAAATGGTTTATTCTACAAAAATGAAAAAATACGTTTTGAGTTTATCTGTAATACTGTAACCATTTAAGGTTTATATATTGCCAATGTACCGATGTTAAAATATGTTTAGGAAAGAATTCATTTACACAATCAAATAAAGAAATATGTGAATGGAAATCAAGCACATTAAATCTCTCGCCAGACTTCAAACTGGAAAGTTTCGTGAAAACGTGACATGACAGTCACGCTCGGGAACATGTACTAATTATAATTGAGCATTTTAATCAATGCATGATAGAATTTAAATTAAATTGTTAATTTAGGGTAAAGAGAAACACGGATAGAAGTCAAAGGAATTATTTACATTGTGTAATCATGATAGGTAACGTCCGTCTTTGTTCAACATGAATCAGTATCAGTTATCAAGAAGGCACTGAGTTATTTTAAAACTCCCTTTATCTTTCCACTAACATCACAAGTTATAAAGGTTAGAGGGTTACACCATTACTCAAACTTTCAAATTTAACTTTAAATTATAAAAGTTGTACGTAATTAAGTTACGTTAAGGCGCTGTTATACCTCAGAAGCCGTGAAACACCTAATTTTTCGTCGCGCATCTAGCCATAACGGTACATATTACAAACTAGCAAAAATTAGAGCTTAAAGTCAAAAGTCTGAACAAAAGACTTTTGAAAGAATTTTTCATGTACGTAAAAAAGAATCACGGTAAAAAAATCGCAAAATCGAGGCAGAAAATAATCTTTCGTCTCACTGTTTGCAATAGTTTGATCGTAAGCTGTCATATTTTTTTTGATAATATTGTAGGAAATCTAGTGAACTAAAGAATTACCCTATTTATTTACATATTATACGTGTATATTTTGTAAAATTAAATAAAATCTGCCAAACGTCTATGATTTTGACGCTCGGTAGATCCCATCAATATCAAACGCTTCAGCAATTTAAACCTTATTAGCATAAGCGGTATACTGAGTGTCAGTTGCTAGTTTACGCCCCGCCCAGACCTCATCATTCGGCTATGAGCCCTGTGAGAGATAGGTCATGTCGCTTGCGTCTCCGCTGCACGAAATTTTACGTAAACCTGTTTGTTATTATAATACGCCGATTTGAGTTCGTAATTTCATGTTTTATGTTATACACTGAATACTTTGAATCAAATAGGCTTTTCATGTAACTATGGGCACATATAATTAGGGCCTAAATTTATACTCTTGTTGCGTTTAATGTGTTATTGTTTCTGTGCTTATAAATATATAATTAGAAGAATAAAATATGGACAATTAGAGAAATGAAGTTCTACGAAGGATTTGTACAAGAAAGCGTCGTAATAAAATAGAAATTCATCCATGGCCAAGTGATTATGAAATATGTAACATTTTTACACAAATTATTTTCATAAGAGTCTTTTATGACTAACTATGTTACTTATATATTATCGATTATGCATAATATAATTATATAAATTATTCTCACAATACATAGCTGCCACAGTTTTCAATTTTTGAAAGAGTAATAACATAAAATCGAATAATTTTATGTACCTATATTTCAAATTCATTAGCTTGTCAGAGCGCCTGGAGCGCTAAGATGCCGCCACGGCGAACAATAATGATGACAGCGCTAATATGGCGCTCCGCAATCCGCACACAAGCGGTAACGAATGTTGTATTATTGTGTTTTGGACATAAACCTTTTTAGGTACATCGGGTAAAACTTTGATTATTCATAAACTATTAGGTATGTCTCAGTACATCTAATATCTTTTTAATTTCTAAAATCAATCATTTATAAGTAAGAAGGTAACTTCTCTGTTTGCTATAACACAAGATATAGTATTTTTTTAATTATAAAATACGTAACTAATTATCATTATTGTAATTACAGTGAAGTTAAAGATAACAGTTCTGCAACGTCTTACACACATTTGACTTCAGTCATTCCTAACACGATCTGTTCAAGAGCTAGCCAAGAAATGCCAAACATTTTTTTTAACAAATTTGACTCAAATTCCGTAGTGATAAGCAAAAATTACAAGAGGGATAGCAGTGACTGGTTCGAATTGCGTAAGAATATGTTGACAGATTGAAATTTTTGTATAGTGGTAAAAAGAAGAGATAACAGCAGTAAAGCCAACTTAGTAAAAAATATTTTGTACAAATAAAATATTTGTAATGTAATATCAGTTACGCATGGAATCTAAAATAAACAACTGGCTTTGCAACAACTGGCGAAGCAAGAAAATGTAACAATCGAGCCTTGTGGATTATTCGATTATTGGTGCCACGCCAGATGGATTAATAGGTCCAAACACGATTGTGGAAATTTAATGTTCTAAAGTTGCCTATAAGAATGGCCTGGAAAATAGTATAAGAGCAAATAAAATACAAATATGGAAACATGATAAAAAAGTGAACTGACTAGTCTAAACAAATATTGTAATTGTTATAACCAAATTCAGGGGCAACGCCACGTTACACGCAAACAAAAGTGTTTATTTACTGTGTGGAGTGGCGAAAGTATACCACTAAAAATAGAAATTATAGAAAGAGATGATGTTTTCTGGGAGAAGCTTGTGGCGTTTTATATGAATTGGCAGTTGCCTGAAATTGTTGATTCTCGTCAAGCTCAAGGGATGGCATTGCGAGATCACGGAGAGGAAAATGTTTCATCAGTGCTTGAAATTTCTACAATACCAAGCCGTAAAAGGAAAGTAAATGAAACTGTGCCTTGTGAACAACAGCAAATAATAAGTATTGAAGCCTTATCACCTCACACACTGCCTTTAACATTCGATGAGAATAAAGAAAACCTGCCGGGTTGTAGCAGACAGCTAACTTTTGATGAGCTGTAAACTCTGTATTTCGTTAATAAATTATAAATGAATATAAATAAATATCTTTTAATATTTATTTTCTTTGAAACAACACATATTTGAAGCGAAAGAATTTTTTTATATTTTTCCATACAAACATGTATGACGAGAGCTAACGAAAAAGCAGTAACTCAAATTCTAATTCTATAATTTTCTAAGCGACATAGCAGTATCTCATGAATAAGGTATATCCACATATATTTTTGATGTTTCATCTATTTTGAAAAATAATAATGGGGTGGGTTTCGAAACGAGTCGCCTGAATTTGAGGGTATTGGTTAGTGTAGGGGGCTTAAGGTAGTTCGTTTTAATCCCCTAAAAGTAATTTTGGTTGCCGGAATTGCGTCTAAATATTTTTAAACAATTTCCAAAATTTCATAAATACTTCGGCAATTATGCAAAACGGAATATAGTTTTTATACTTCAGTACAGTTTTACAAATGTAATTTTTAGGTTTTATGTGAAAAACGTGAAACGAAACGCAAAACTACCATCTTGGAATGATCATATTCACAGCTAATGTCAAATTTGTGCGTCATTGCTTTCGAGTGCCTTGGGTTAGGTGCGACAGTAATAAGTAAATAAATAGGTTATGTTAGGTTCTCTTTTGACCCTTAATCCGAAAATAGGAGCCCTTCGCAGGGCTCCGACAACCTTAGTTTATTAAACTAGTGTGATGAATGTGGAAGTTGGCAGTGCCATACACACCGATGTTTGGAGATATTTTTTTTCAGAGGAAACCAAGTATTTCCGGCAAGTGAAAATGGTGAGGGGGGTTTCAAGACCTCCCCTGCTCCCTCTCCAATCACTCACAACCCCTAAAAACGGCGACGTATTTCGAAACCTTTGCCATAATAATTATACCTATAATAACAATAAACATCCATAAATAAATAAAAGAAATCAACTTTTACTAAACTTCAATTATCTCGTAACTCGCTTTAGTTGAGATACGACTTTTGCGCTTAGTAGAGCAGTATTGTGTTTTTTAGGGTACCGTAGCCAAAAATTGTAAAAACGGAACCCTTATAGATTCGCAATGTCTGTCTGTCTGTCCGCCCGTATGTCACAGCCAATTTATTGCAAAACTGATTTGAAAACTGGCAGGAATGGAATTAGATGTAGGTATTCTATGAACTGCTTCACTATTTTTATACAAAAACAAAACAAACATAATAATGGCCTCTCCATACATGGAACTGACTTAATTATTTTTATCATCTTACGGCACGTAGGTATTTACCTACTTTCGTCAACATTTAATACCTATAACATCTAATGTAAACCAGTTTTGCTCATGGCTGCACTGAGAACAAAAATTGCGCTATGCCTATATTGTACAAACAGATTGATTTATGTAATATAAATTTTAATATCAGTATCTCAATTCAATATGCTAAAACGTTTTGCTTGCGATTTTGAAATATTGGAATACGGATGTCGCCAGAATACGGCCGCACGCGACGAGAATGAAGGGGAGCGCCCCGCAGTAGACGGAGCTAAGCTCCCTTCACCTCCCCTGCTTCACCCCCTCATTTACCAAAACAGTCGCTTAGGACAGCGCCTTAACCGGAATATTCATTTTGGCTGTGAAATGATCGTGAAAGTTAAAAATAAAGTTCGGCTATTTTCAACTTGGCATTAGGATATTAAATAAGTCTCTTTGTTGAAGTTTGGTTTTAGCGGGTATTAACAATGATTGATAGGTTTTTAATAGAAACTTTAAATGCCATTTGAAAGAAGTATAAAAGTACATAAAAGTTTTGTAAGTGAAAGTACTATAAGAAAAAGCAAGCATTAATTTTCTTAGTTGACAAACTAATTTGAAGATGATAAATTTATGGAATGTGATATTCTTTTTTAGTTATAAGGATCGTTATTTACCAGTTTAAAGTTGCCTTTTTTCATAAGTTATATAGTTTTTACTCTGTAGGTCAAGTAAAAATCATTAATCGCAATTTAAGATCGATGGATCTACATTTTATTTAAAAAAAAAACAATTACTAACATAAGCTAAAGTAGTCACACCTTTTACTGGATTTGGAAATGAGTCCAATCAAAACACCATTTTTATTTTAATGACTAGTTATCTCCGGCGCCGTCGCCCGCATGGGGGTGGATTATGTTTTTTTTTATAGACTCACGCCTGTATCCCCGAGGGGTAGGCAGAGACGTAATAGTACACCCACATTTCGCCATGAATTTTTAGGTCTCTCGTAATAGGGGGCGAGACTATTGCCGTTACCGGGCACATCACCAGACTCCGTGCTGCTACTGAGAATTCGAAAAGAAACAGTTACATTTTTGCCCGACCCGGGAATCGAACCCGGGACCTCCGATCAGCAGTCGCTTGCGCTCTCCACTGGACCAAGGAGGCAGACAGGGGTTGATCCTCCTTACTATTACCACACACAACAATCATACTACGAGTATGACATAGTTCTGTTACAAAGTTAAAGAATAACAAATAAACTGACAAACATTCTTTAGCTATAAGCTTCGGAATCGGTTATCGCGGTAAAAATAGGAGAAGATGGATAAACAAACTAACACACTTTCCTAATCATCAACCATGTTAAACATTCAATTTCTGGACTAGGCTATTCCTTTGAAAGGAGCATTTGGCCTAGTTACTCTACCACGGTGGCCAAAGGCTTGGTATTAGATTTGCATCAATTTTCCCTTGTCTTACAGTGCTTGTCTCTGTATCATAATAATGCTCCCTTTGTCGGCTCTTACGACATCCATAGGATGATGTGGGTGGTGAAATTTGGTGTTCTTAATCCGTCACCACCCACTTTCAAATTCACCATAATTATTGGTATAGTAAGCAAGGATTACAGAGTGCAATCCCACACTGCTAAACCAACATAACGTTCTATACCTTCCACTTACACTTTAATAAAACGGCTTCCACAGCATTACACTTTTAAATCCACTCATGTGACAGATGTCGATTCGAATCGCGACCACTCGACAACTCCGCTTTCAAATGCTGACTCGACAGTTACCAGAAGGCCAATTCTCGTATTTAACAGACACTGACACTGAATTTTGACTGAACTGCGATTTAATTTTGAATTGACTCACAATTGGTATTCTGCTCCACTTAATCTCCTTATAGTATAATTTCGATATAATCAATTTATAATCTCTTGTTGATCTTAGAGGTAATGTCAAAAACTCAAAAACAAAAACATGAATTTTGCCATTGTATGGGAAAATACATTAATAGGAATGGTTATTGGATGCCAATACGTTTACATGCCAAATTAAAATTAATATACAACTAAGTAATAAAATTTCGGTAAGTAAATATATTGGTACCTTGGTTCGTGTGAATTATTTTCAATAGGTATTCAATAGTTAAAATATTTAATAATAGAAATAATTCAGACATTATAAAGATTTTAACGATGGTAACGTACAATTGGGTTTTTTAATTCGTTTTTTCCTCCTGATAATTTTATCTCATTTGTTGAATTTCTCGAGCAAAAGTTTCGCGAATATTTCGATCTTGAAATAAATATTGTCAATGCTGGCAACGAAATACTTAACATGTTTGCATGTTGTCCACCAGGATCTCCTAGCCAGATCCCCCAGAGGATCCTCGTGAACTCATTAGTTGTGAAATTGTATAAAAGCAATTAACGTTTACAAAACCAGTGACTATCAGAAAGTTATCAGCCATCGATAGGGATTACAAAAATCAGGTGCATGCGATTTTCGACCTTATTGACGTAACTCAGAATTTATAATTTTAATAACGTATCAATGTCAGAAAGTAAGAAAATACCAAAAAGAAGTTTATCATGAATTGTCAATAAGGTCGAAAATCGCATGCACCTGTTTTTTGTAAGCCCTATCGATGGTTGATCATTTTATAGTCATTTGTTTTGTAGACATGAATTTGTCTTTCACAATTTCTTTTTAAACTTATTTTAAATACCTATCCCTGTCGTAAAACTAGTGGCACAGCGGGGTACCTAAAGGCGATTCCTATGTTTATTAGCAAAATAGATCATAAATATTACCAGAAAAATATTCAACACTATTAGTGGTATCGTTGGGAATGTCAAATAAATCACGTCATCACGTCGTGTCCTTGGTAACAAATGTATATTTTTATTCCGTGCTTTTAAAAGTATCAGGTGCATGCTTTTTTGGTTCCACTCGCTATTTTATTTACAACTGTACTTCTGCCGTATAGCGAATCGGTCGAGCCCAAGAATATGCCCAATTCACGAATCTGTCGAGTTGGGAATCTGCCGAATCACGAATCTGTCCATTCCAGAATATGTCGTATACCGAACAAGCGATTTGTCTTAACCTATTGTGACAACCCTACCAAAATAGGTAACAAATTTACAAGCTCTTAAGAAGCTGTTTCTCTGTTCGGTTTATTTACTCATGTGGTTATATTATGTACGATGGTATCATTGTGAAAAAACTAGAAATACCTTACCTGCTCTACTAATAATTAGCAGAATACCGTTCACACTAGTTCACACTTGGTTCAACTTTCGATGTAGTCCCGATCTCATTCAAGTGTCAGTTAAGTTACGAGAATACCATTTATGACGCCGAGACTAGATCGATATTGGAATTTGAACAAATATAATTACCAGAATTGGCCTTCAGCTTTCACACGATTTATCTAATAGTACCCGTGTTTGAGTGTTTGAGCTGGCTAGATTTTGGGAAATTCTCATTTTAAAACTGATAATAAAATCTGTTTGTGCATATGGATTTTTACTTTATAGTCTTTGATCGGACTAACCTACTTGTTAGAAGATTGTGCAAGATCTTATAGCAAAGAATAGATATGAAATGAAAACATTTTGAAATAAAAATTAACCAACTAAAATTTTGATGCAAATGTAAATTTTTAGTAGCTTAATAATTTAAACGCAGAAATAAAAATGTATATTGTGTTGTAAAATGAATAATGTAAAATGTGTTGGGTAAAAGGTATATTGTTATTTATTACTCATAATCATTATTTAACAATACCAATTTGCAATTTATTGTAGATTAGCAGGTATACAGTAAAGTTGCCGAAGGTACATAATAATATAGGGATTTAGATACAAAACATATGCATACAATACAAACGAGAACACAAGCCACCATGACTGTGGATGGTAATTATATTACATCTGTATAAATTACCACAAAAGACGTTAAGCCAAGGCAAAAAGCCTATTATCGCAGCCCCTATCATCTTCATTTAGTACGCCTATAAATAGAAACATTCCATTGTATAATTATCCTTCCATAACACGCTTGAAACTACCATAGAACCCATATAACTCAAAAATATCGAATACAAATAAATAATACCAGTCCCTCTTCCAAATTCCCTACATCGCAAAATAGGGTAACACTACCTACATTAAGATGTTAAATAAAATTGAGACGAGAAGGGTAAAGGCTTTCTAGGTGAACCTCGCGTCCACGATTTTCAATTCGCGACAACTTATTTACAGAGTAGTTCAAATGTATTGACTAAACGGATCAAAGTGGGTCGCGAATGTCTACAAATCGAGACAGTGGTGTTGAATTATAGTTTCAAGTACTTTACTGCTGTTCTGTTCGATAATTATTGAAACAGCAATAGGCTAGTTGACAAAAAAAAATTATAAGTCCGTCCTTTAGATTATTCAAAAATAAGCGATACGTATTTTTTTATTTGTAAATTAAACCAAAAATGACCAAGATATAGCTCATTAAAGTTACGTATAACGTCACGTCGTGCTGCATTTTTTAGCACTAGATGACGTCACTCGTAACTCTAATGGGCTATATCTTTGTTATTTTTTATTTAATCGAAAAAAGAAAAAATATGTATCCAATATTTTTTTATAATCTAAAATACGGACTAAATAAAATGTAATTATTTTGACCCTGGAAACTACCCTATTGCACTGCTGGCCTCGACATCAACCTTGGCCTGGCATCGACTGCACTGTTGGCGCAGTGGTTTAAGCAGCCTCTTCGCCGCTTAACACTGCGCCGAGACAACAAATTTAGTATAATTATTTAAACTGAATAGCCTCCTTATAATACCTAGGTAATATGCGTTGCCCAGTTTGCGGATTGAAATTTATTAAAGCTGCGGTCCGACAATTACTTGGTTTGAATGGTTATTGAAATATTCTTGTAATATATGGCTCCCAATTGGATTGGTAGCCAATTGTTACGTAAGACCCCAATTAAAATAGGCTTTAAATGTCCTTCGCACTTAGTTAAATATATTTTTAGAAGTGGGTTGAATTCCTTCGGTACTTAGATCGGAATGGCATGGATTCCAGAAATGTGTTGGGTAAACGGTGATAGGTCTCAGATTACGTAGAATCTTAAAATAGAGTAATATAAGAAGACAATGTCTGGAGCAACGTTGTTGTAGGATTTAGCGTGATAAGAACAATGTTTAACGGTTACCTACAGTATATTTGAAAAATAAATTTAATTAGGTAGTTTCGGCTTTAAGGCAGCGATAGCCTAGTGGATAGACCCACATACTGCTTCGCAGCTAGTCTGTGGTACGTATATTGAAATGGCTTGTATGTGCATCGAACGTCATGATCAATCGCATAATTATACGAGAGCAAAAACATATTCTAAATTATAATCTTGAGTATCATAGCAAAATGAAACTGAATATTATTTCTGAATAATTTTCACAGTAAGGATGCAGTTTCTCATTTATTGGAATTAACCAATGCTAAATAATAAATGATTCAACACGTACTGTGTCCAAAGACATGAATGTACACATGGTGGAGTGACCTTATTTTGTTAGTAATGACACAGGTACGATTTCAAGTATGATGCAGTGATTCAAGCGGCTGCCTCATGATTTAATACCACGCCGCGTGCTGTAGGTTTGATTCCAACACAAGATAACACATATAACATAAAGTACCACAAGTAGTTATTCCATGTCTGAATTTTCATAGGTCCTGTTGCTGTAATGTTTGTAAAGTCCGCAGTAATACAGGATTTAATCTGATATGATATCTTAAATGACTCACGCCCGCATCCCCGAAGGGGTAGGCAGAGGTATTACACCCACATTTTGCCATGAATTTTATGTCCCACGTAATGCCCCCTAGGGCGACCCTATTGCCGTACCGGGCACATCACCAGACTCCGTGCTGCTACTGAGTATTCGGAAAAACCCAGTAACACTTTTGCCCGACCCGGGAATCGAACCCGGGACCTCCGATCAGCAGTCGCATACTCTATCCACTAGACCACGGAGGCAGTGAATTTATCATTAATGTTGTTAAAAAATTAAATATGCGTCGCATTAATTATGGACAACCGCGGATGATTTATTATGAGAAGAATATTACAGTATGAATATTTTTTATGACATTGAATGTAACTTAATATTAGTCGTATTATTTTTAGCCAATTAATCTGATTCTGCTTAAAGTCAGTGCATTGAAGAGTTTTACTAAGGCCACCGATGAAACTAGGTTGAAGTAGTTTCGCTGATTGGTTTAAAAATATCTATATTCCTGTCACGAGTTCGAATCCACGGCGCGTACCAATGACTTTTCGAAGTCAAGTGCTTATATATATTTTTTAATTATCACTTGCTTATCGGTGAAGGAAAACATCATGAGAAAATGTGCATGTCTGAGAGTTCTTCATAAAGTTCTTGAAAGACATGACTGTGAAGTCCGCCAAACTGCACTTGGCCGGCGTGATACACTTTAGCCTTGTGTTTCTCATAGTGGGTAGTGGCCCGTGCCCAGCTTTAGGACAGTATATATATACAAGGCTGATAGTGACAGCAAATCGCGTCTGCTGTCCTGTCATTGATACTTTTGTGTAAGATTTTATGCTTAAATCGGGGCTTGTGCATAATAATATTTATTTACTAGTACTTAGTAGGTTAAATTTGTATCCCAATTAGTAGAGGTCGGGGCTATTAACGTGTACTCATCAAGTTTCTAATCGTCGTACCTGTTATTAAAAAGGCAGTCAGGAAGTTTTGTATTCAAAGATTTTTTTTATACAAAATGTAGTATTATCAAGTATCGTTTTTTACTAAAAATAAACTCCATGATCTGAAAGGGAGGTCATTATTTTTTATAAATTTCTTAGGTTTGTTTAAAAATTTTTCAATATAAGGTTAAGATAGAATTTCCTTTCACCATTTTTTGAGACACAATAATTTTAAGCCAGGCCTTCAATATCAAGCTTAAAACGCAACTTTCGTAACGCCGATGGTTGGTATGGTGATTACCGCTGTTGGAATCTAATAACTGATTACGGTCAAGAAAGGTTAAATTAACAAAATTAAACAATCATTGTGATCTTTTATTATTATTTTGTCTAACAAATGACCAAGCGGGTCTCCTGCAATCCCCGAGGGATCACAAGCGCGTTGATGGCCTCTTAAAAATGCATATATGCTTGCTTCTGAAAGGTTCCAATGTCGATTTAGTTTCGAAATACCAATACACAAATGAAATACAACTGCTGACCAGAGAATTTAAAATAGTTTCTACAGCAATTCGTCTTTTTCTTAAACTTATAGTATCTTGATTGCCAGGAATGCCGTAGAAGTACTAATACCTCTTTTCAAAATAACTTCATTTAGGGTCGCAAGACACGGAGCACCTGTGTGCACGATCAACGGTGACTGCGGGCAAAAATCCTCTAAAATCTTAATTTTGCATACAGTTCTACTAGTTTCTCGAAAATGTGGAACAAAAGATGATTGGTCAAATGGCTAGAAACGTTTGGTTATAATTAACGAAACACGATGAGACCTCTTTTACACCGTGGCGAGTGAACGCACCGCTAAGGATTTTTAGATCCCTGCTCTCTTTTATAATAGAACCCATTACATTTTTAAACATATGTTTTTAATTTATTCACAACATTTTAATTTCGAAAATCATAAACTATGAAGTTGCATAATATGCCTACAAAATAATTTTATTTGACTTTATGGCGACATGCTTCACGGTTTACATGGGCATCGCAAATAATCTGTCAATCTTTTCTCTTCTAGTCTTTTAACCACTAATAACATTAAAATAATGAATACTACATTTCAGTCTGATAGGCACTTTTACTTGCCATAGAAGTGTAATACAAGCCCACACCGCACTAAAATGAGTAATATTTTTGCGTTGCATTCAGAAAATATGCATGAATTAATTTGCGACCGCTCAGTATGCAAATTAAAAAGCTTCTGAGTATGAAAATTGGGTCTCTATCAGATGTGCTTGTTTTATCTTCTAGCTAAAGCTCTTAGTTGTTGGACATGCAGAGAAAAATTGAGGATTTTTATTTGTAACAGTAGAACTTTCATGTAAAAATGTGAAGTATTTATGGATTGCCACTGTAACAACAAATACTAAAAATAAGGCCCCCCTTACAATAAACGTGTTTTTTCATACTTTTTGCTCAATATTACTGACAGTATTTTTTCAGAATATCTAGTTATATAATATTACCTTTCAAAATAAATAATTAAAATATTTAACTTTGGAAAAAATATGCACTTTTAGAACAAGTCGACAAAATTATCCAAAGTACTTTAAAGAGAATATTAAATGTGGACTTGGACGACCGAGCCTGGCTACAAGCGTCATTGCCTATACGTCTGGGTGGGCTCGGTGTACGCAAAATTTCTAGTGTCAGTTTACCGGCGTTTCTATCTTCGGTTCACAGCACGGAAGAGTTAACTAGGAAAATTTTATCACCTACACTAGTTAACTCAGAAGTGCTGTGCAAAACCGAAGCTGTAAACGCCTGGAAAATGGCTTGTTCAAGCGCTGATTTGCCTTCCAACCTATTCTCCCAAAGACAGTGGGACGCGCCGCTTTGTGACATTGTAAGGAAAAGTCTTTTAGATACAACTTTTAATGTTGCAGAGCGTGCTCAATTGCTGGCTGTGGGAGAATGGGAATCGGGTCTGTGGCTTCAGGCACTACCATCGTCCAACACTGGACCCATGTTGGACGATGAGACGTTCCGAATCACCACTTGTCTTCGCTTAGGTGCTCCGTGTGTTTCTCCGCATCGATGTCATTGTGGAGAAGACGTCGATAGCCTCGGACACCATGGGCTATCTTGCAGCAGAAGCGCTGGTAGAATTCCCCGTCACGCCCATCTGAATGACATAATTCGTCGTGCTCTTGTCGCGTCTGGCGTACCAGCTGTACTTGAACCAAATGATTTGGTACGCGACGACGGTAAGAGACCTGATGGTATGTCATTGTTGCCTTGGAAAATGGGTAGGCCTTTGGTGTGGGACGCAACCTGCGTAGACACCCTCGCGCCATCACATATTCCAAGCACGGGAGGCCATGCTGGCGCTGCTGCTGCAACTGCGGAAACCCTCAAACGGCGCAAATACAGTAATTTAGTGAGTAATTACGTGTTTGAGCCGTTTGGGGTGGAAACGCTAGGCTCATGGGGTCCGAGTGCTCGTTCACTGTTCGGGGAAATTTCGAAACGTTTAATCGACGTCTCACGTGACCAGAAGGCTGGTTTATTCTTTGCTCAGAGAATCAGCATTGCCATCCAGCGTGGCAATGCTGCCAGCCTTCTGGGCACGTTACCCGATGACATTGATGCGGAGGCATTTTACGACGCCTAAACCGTGTAAATATTTTCAATTTTTTATCTCTTTTTACGTTTTTTGTACATATACTACTTAGACATTAAGATTAGATTAAGCTTCATGTAGATTATAAAATTATGTTTATTTAACTTTATATTATAATACGTTCTTGGAATGTAGTATAAAGTAAAACGTTTTTAGATTTCGATACCGTCTTATTTTCGCGTTCTAAGTTCTAAAGGACGATATTTTTCATTTATTTGTATCGTTTTGTAACATTACCTCTTTGCTTCTATAAAGTTGTCCAGATACTTATCTATATGTAAAAAAAAAATAAATAAATAAGAATCGAGTAAATGTTAAAGGAGGGCTCCTATTTTTGTATAGGAGCCCTCCTAAAAAACGTTAATTTTAGGCAATTTTTTAAAAAGGTAGAAATTTAAAAAAATAATAAGTATACATACAAAAAACATGATTTTTTTATATATATGTTGGTACGGAACCCTTCATGCGCGAGTCCGACTCGCACTTGGCCAATTTTTTACTATTCAGTAACTAACAATTACTTGGAGTTACTGGTTTGAGCAAGTGTTACCTCAGTGAACTTGTTTACACATTTGTAAACAAAATTTTAAGCAATTTCAACGTTGTACATTTAGCCTTATAAATAAAATCCATCCATAACGCATTAAACAATACTTCTGTTAAACCGTGATTGGGCATCAAATTTCAAAAAAAAAATATAATCAGTGTTTCTAGTAGTGATTGTTCAGAATTTGCTACACTACGGTGTAACATACATCCTCGCCACCACCGAACAACGGCACTTGCGAGGTTACCTCTAGATTACCGCGCGGTGCTATTGCAGTCCACAGAAATACTCACGTATATGCCAAATAATATATTTTTGTAATGTCATAATGCAGCAGAGATACTGCCAGGGATATTACATTGACATTATGGTATTATGTTGATGCTAAATGACATGTTTTGTCACAAAATGGAGTCGTAAATGTGAGTTATAATTATATTTTTTGTGTTTATATTTTATATGTAGATTGTCAGAAGCTTTTGTGTGCGAATTTATTATGTCGTGTTGTAACTGCCACGCCAATATTTAAAAGGGCTATTTATTTTCTTTGTTTACCTACTAAGAAATATCTGTAAATTATTACACTTTCGCGCTATGGCTATCATAAGCTACCTATTTATTACTAAAGTGCTTGAAGCAAACTGTTATTTTGTTTCTTTATTAAATATTTACATTAATTTTGTACGTTTATTATGAAATTATTTAAGTACTTCCTTTTTTTTCGCCTTTAAATCATTAATTCACATGTTTTCACGTTATATACATTCTAACAGCCTTTTATTTTCAATTTAAATCGATTTGAATTTACAAGTCAGATAGTACAAATTTTCTTTGTTCATAATGTTTGTAGAACAAGCAATCTAGAACGGCGCAAACTAGAATCGCGTTGAATATTGTACAGAATATAAAATAGACAAATTACAGTCATAACAGTGAGACTTACGGCACTGCTAATGCGAAGTGGGCTATGCACCGACAACTAAATAAAACCACTTTGACTAAAGTTGTTATAGCTCTTTAAAAACGAAAGGTTTTTGTTTTAATATTAAAACGTATAAATATATAAGTTTAGTGTCAGTTACTTACTTATTTTGTAGAGACTTTATACATATTATAAAACGATGTCTACTTTACTATTTTTTTGTGCAGTATTCACCAATAGGTTGTGTTCTACGAAGGTGATAATTCATATAGGCAGGGCCGTGGACGAGGTTTAGTAAAATAAAAATTTAGTTCAAACAAATAGCTCAGAATAAAACAGCTTTTTCAAATCTTATTTGAATAGGTAGGAGATGGCGTGCTCCATTGTAGGCTGTGTTATGACTTAAGATCATGTCCAAATTACGCCAATTTTTTTATTCGCCTTCCTACCAAAAATCATAGTGGAATAACCATGTCTTGTGTTTTTGAGGCGAGGAAGTTTTCCAGGTGATAAGCTCTGAGTTTTCAGCTCTGAAACCGAGAGATCCGCAAGATATTATTTTTATACTAAGCCCATTATAGAATGATGAAAATCTTTAGTTGTACCTAATGATGTAGACTTTCTCTACACAATACAATGAAAAAAAGGTATATTCTAAAACTGCTGACAATTATGGGCTATGTATATTTTTCATCTGTTTTACAACTAAAATCAAATACTGTTCGTTAAAGATAATGACAACGATGATCACGTTTACTTTTAATAACAAGCCCTTCTCATACTAAGGTCTTGCTCTTAATTTTCTGTGTCTCAAGGTCAAATCTGATAAAATTAGAACGACTAAATGTCAGAGACGAAGATAAAGGTGATAAACCTACTAAATCTGCCGAGAATACCCAAGAGTAATATACGTATCAAACCAAAACAATTAATCTTTTTCCTTGACACCCTCGCGTTGTGAATATCAATGCAAGATATTCCCCATTCGTGTTAAAAACCAAAATCCAACACGACAACTCTATTCCGTAAAAAAACGTGTTTGCGAAGCACACGTCATAAAATAACGTTGTATAAAGCCCCCGACGCACTGGAGCGTAACAGACATCACCGCGCCTTCTATTCGGTTACAGGTGCTTAGTGAATTATGCTGTTAAAATTATGTGTACCGCGTTTGCTCTGTCTGGTTTAGAATAGAATTTGTGGCCGTGATAGGCATAAAATGTTATAAGCTGTTTTCTTCTTTTGTATTTAAAGGTACCTATAATAATTTTGAAAGGCTAAATAAGGTCATATATCAATTAAATAGCCAAGCCATTTTCAGTCCAGTAAACATTGTTGTGTTGCAAGACATCTTAAATATTAATAACACAATATGTTGTTGACTAAATATTGAGGACTAAAATTGCCTATTATGCATCACACTGAATCCATCCAATAAATCGCAATAAATAAAAATCTAATGAAAACTACTGAGTTTTTTGTTCTGTTGTGGATGAATGTGTATAAGAGAATGGCATTTAAATTAAAAACTACATTAGAGGCGAAAATTGATAATACTGGTATAACTATCCAGCAAAGAAACGCATATTCTAAAATCTAGTTAAGTGAAGTCAAATCTGCGTGTTAAATCTGTAACAAAATAGAAAATCACTACATAGTATAAAACAAAGTCTGTCTTCTGTCTGTCTATCGCTATCTATGCTTAAATCTTTAAAACTACGCAATGTATTTCGAAGCGGTTTTTTAATAGGTAGAGTGTTTCAAGAGGAAGGTTTACATGTATAATTATGCAACCGTGCGAAGCCGGGGCGGGTCGCTTGTACTGTATAATTTAATATACGGTAGTCATTTATGGTTATATTCACTGGACTATAGCATCATTATAACTGGTATACGTCGGTTTGTAACGATCATAATATGCAATCAGTCACCGACTCACTTAATGGAAATGATATCTCGAACACTTGCCACATCGTGTGAACGATATAGTTATTGACATGCGATCATAATAATGAAGGGGTATGGGGCTTTTCTATGTACATATTTTTCCAGTGGATACATTCTTAAACAGTAAGATAAAGTAATAAAATCTAGTGAAGTATATTATGACCTTGTAGATAATTATTTATCGTACCACTAGAATGGACTAGAACATCTTCTTACCCATTTTTAGAATCTGTATCGCTTTTAATATTTGCTAACCTAACCTAACCTATTGGTAAAACCGAAAACTAAACTTGTGGCAATAATGATTTAAAAGTTTGACAGAAAAATTATGTAACTAAATAACATATATCTTACCTGCAATCATGTTATTATAATGGAAAAATTTATAAAGTATGTTTGTAAATTATAAAAATAGAAGTACTTATTGATAATGCTTGAAAAAATGCCAAACACTATCTTCAGGGAGGTCATTTAGTTGTTTTTTCCTGAATAACGACATAAGGATATATATCATTAATTAAATCACTTGGAGCTTATCTTAAAGCTTCACCGTAACCTTTCCAAGAAAGTAATAAGATACCAAAAATAACTGTAAAAATAACACTCTGAAACATTCTACAAATTGAAATATAAAAAATGATAATTGGTTTTGCTTGAGTAAAATTAAGAATTGTGGTTGACTATCTACAAAATGTTCATACAGCGAACTACAGCAACCCTGGTCTATTTTTTATAATTACAAAAATATCAAATAATCATTACTTACATGACAGTAAAAACTGAATAAAGGAGGAAAATTATAAGAATGATATATTATTAATAATATTAATAAAACCCCTCTGGGGCAGTCGTTAACCTCATCATGAGACTAATGCAATCTCAGAGGGTATAGTAACAGCTTTCAAACATCAGTGTGTGGCGACACTGCGGTCCCGATTGCTTCTGAGGGTCGGTCAGGGCCTCGTCTCCGACTTGCCTTTATTGGCTGGTTGGAGTGGGTTACCAAGAGTGCCCACAGGACCCTCGACTCTGGCTTGTCTTGGTCAGCCGGCCAGATAGAAACCGCATGAGCTATTTGCTCGGGGGTGGAAGTGTCATTGTCAGGGGCGTAATTACGGGGAAACCCGCTCCGGGCCTCCGTCGTCACGAGGCCCGCGGTGGCGAAACCGGTGCCGCACCGCTCTACACCCCTAGCCGCTCACACCGGTGTCACCCTCTTGTTACTTTTATGGTAGAGTTTGTTTGCCTTGGCGGCTATCTAGAGAGGGCCCATCCAGTGAGTTGGCGAGTCACCGCCAGCCCCTTTTCGACATACTATAAGAGTATTTAGAGCAGGTGCCGTTTTCCATCCATAGTGTTCACCTAGACCAATCCATTAAACACCCATCCCAATAGCCCAGATTAATTAGATTCCATACAAGTAGCAATAGTCTTGCATCTGCTGCGGCTAACCCGTAAATGCACTTAATAGTGCAGTTATGGAGGCGCCTCAGCAGGTATCCCATCACATTCTAGATTAAAACTCTCAAAGTGCCTCTGCGCGTTGGACCTATGTCTCCGTGTACGCCTGCCAAAGGGCCGGTTATTCTTTTAATATCAAAGGTTAAAAGAATAGCCGTGATAGAGAAACAAATAATAATAATCATTTATTTCGGAAACATTTCATATTCATACAAATATATTAGTAACAAAAACACAGAACAAAATACATTAGTTACCTTAACTTTCAGTGCTCGGCCACAGTGAAAGGCGGGCGCGGGTGCGGGCGCGACGCGGGAAACTCAAACATATGGAACTCTATAGGAGTGTCCGTAGTGGGAAGGCGGGCGCGGCGAGCGGCGCGAGCTGTGCAACGTGGGGAGCACGCGGGCAACTCAAACCATAGGACTTTCATACAAGTGTCCGTAGTGAATGCGCGGGCGGCAAGCGGGAAACAATGCGGAGCGTGCGGATCTCAAACTTTTATGAGCAATGATATTATGAGTAATTATTAAATCAAGTGCGAGTTGAACTCGCTCATCAAGGTTAACGTAGTAGAGGGATTCACTTAACATAAGCATCATATAGCCCCCTAGTCAAATATCACTATCAATTTTTCGCCAGCAAAAATAAAAAAATGTTTAAAATTTATAAGCGTAATTCGAACGATGGATGTCAAAACATAAGCGATATAAAAACAAAAAGGTTATCTCAAGACGTGAAATGAAGTCTAATTACAATTTGATGGGCATGCAGTTATTATTATATTTTAAAGAAACGTAGGAACTTTTACTATGAAGGATATGTGTTTGTATTTCTAGTTTGGATTTTCTAGAAAAAATAAGCATGTTTAATTCATACTGTTACGGTCGGGGTAAAAGGATTGCAAGGAAACCCGAGAAGCAAATGTATGTTACAGAAGTGACGGTATATGTATGTATACGCAAAATTCCAAGTCGTTAGTTTATAGCCCATGATCACGAGTTATCTTCATCTTACAATACAGTAAAATTTTAATATAATTAATGGAACAACAATGTAAATGTAGAAAGTTGGATGAACTAAGAACTAGGAATCCCTACTAACATACATACATACATACATATCGACGCGCCTTTTATCCCCGAAGGGGTAGGCAGAGGTGTATTTCTACACCCACTTTTCGCCAGATATACTTTAGTCCCACGTAATAAGGGGCGAGCCTATTGCCGTACCGGGCACATTTCCAGACTCCGAGCTGCTACTGAGAATTTCGTGACAGAAAAACTCAATAACACTGCCCGACCCAGGAATCGAACCCGGGACCTCCCGATCCCACGCGCACATTTATGCCTCGAGACCAACGAGGCAGTCGTATAGGGTTTGATGTCGAGTTTTCCGTCTCTACACAAATATGGTATTTGCATCGTGTTATCCCTTAGTCGCCTTTTACGACACCCACGGGAAGATAGGGGGTGGTGACACTTGTATTCTATGCCGTCAACCACACGGCAAAATCCCTACTTTAATGGCTAAAATGGCTAAACCGATTTCGTCAAAAATTAATTTAGAGATATATTGTACCATGGAGACGGACATAGGCTACCATAAGTTGCAAAAATGACACTAGGAGGGATTCTAGGGAGGGCTAGTTTGTACCTACGGCACAAATTTACCTCTTGGAAGTAAGAACGCATGCGCTGTAAGTTGAGTGCTGCGCATGTGCTATCTATATATTATATCTGTCAGTACTGTCACATTATACATATTGTCATATCGTGCACGGTGATTATATTATGTATTCGCGCATATAAACTAATAATTATAGACTACGCTTAACCGGCTGAAACGATTTTCTCTACTAATATTATAAATGCGAAAGTGTTTATAGATACCTATATAATCGGAATATATAATGGTAGATACGGTCATGGATACTATTCGGTATATATAATGGCAGATAATGTCATGGATAGACCGAATTTCTGAACTCTTTAGACTAATCAGGAGTCACACACAGCTTGAGACAGCAAGTAAATTTATGTTAACCCGACTTCAACGCGCGCGAAACCGAGGGCAAGACCTGGTATTATAATATAATGATGAACTTAAAAATGCAAAGTATCTATATAAATTCTAATTTGTTTTATTTATTTACATTACCACATATCTCTTTTTAACCCTTCCATTCATTCCTGAAGTTACTAGAATTTTCCAAATTTTATCCAAAATATATATATTTTTTTAATTTTTGCCAAATATTTATAAACATTTTCCAAATTTCATAAAAATCAAAATTCTTTATAGCAGTTATAAATGTGATTTGAACCCACGCCCTCAGACCGTGAGACGGTTGTATTATCGGCACAGCTATAGCCTTGTTATCATATAGTTGCGAATTTGGCAAACAATTGACAGAGTGTTACTATGGTGAGTGCTAACGTCATCTAACTGAAAACTCATATTAATATTGCCGCGATCCGTCACAATACTAAATTTGACAAACACTGTACACCGCACCCGCAAACGCGCCACTACGGACACATGAAGACGCGCGCGGCGCCGCACGCGGCCCGCGCGCGGGCTGCCCGCGCTACTATGGCCAAGCACTCAGAAATTAAAATTAGCACTCAGCCTAATTCAAAAACCTTCCCTCGGCACCGGGACCGCAGCAATTTTTACGGGACCAGTGCATCAGGAATGGAGAGCCTGGTTTCCCTGCAATATTTAGAAGGATGCTATTGGGGCTTCTACGCATTCTGCTTATCAAATATGCAGTCCTCCTGCGTATGATCGCTTTAAAGCTGTCTATGTTTGCCTCAGCAAACATGCTTGACGTGCTACAAAACAGTGGAAGCCCCAATAGTACCCGGACTGCGTTATTGTATTGCACGCGAAGAGCCTTGATGGTTCTCTGCGTATATCTGAGCCACAGGCTGTAGGTGTAAAAAGTCTGGCAGTATGCCTTGAAAAGAGTAATTTTAACTTCCTTAGTACACCTAGCAAACCTGCGGACCAGCATATTGCATCGAACCGACAACGCCCTTCGTTCCCTCTCTACATCAATATCATTACCTAGGTCCTCATCCAAAAGGTGTTCTAGGTATTTAAACTGTGACACCCTTTTCAGTGCCACCCTATAAATGTAAACCGGAGGGACAGGTTTTCTGCAACTTATTCGAAAAACCATAGCCTCGCTTTTCCCGACATTGTAAAGTAGGCCATGAGCAGAAATATCACCATACACTTCGGTGAAAAACAACTATTTAAGCATAGTTGCTTTTACTTGTATTTAAATCTAAACGATTCGGTCTCTGATGTTGTGGAAAAACAAATAAAGCTGCTTAATCTCTTTTAATTGAATTAAAATCTGCACAAGTGCGAAGGATTATGTTCTGTTAAAAGCAAGTAGAACTACTTACTTTTTTTTTAATGTGTAAGATTCTAAGTACTTTCTAATAATTCAGCAAAACCAGAACCATTTAAATTATTTTAATTTGCATTAGTACAATGCTACACTATGTTCAAAGTGTAATAAAATTGCAACTAAAATAAGATATGAAACTGAATGTGTTTTTGATTGCAAGGCTTAAAAATATCGTACAGGTATAAGACTGTAGCTGTTATTGAATGCAGATGTTACCTAAAAGCTTTTATTATAATTGGTTTTTTGCGTATCTATCTCGGTAACTATGCATCGTATCAAAAAATCGGTTTTACCTGTAGATAGAGCTCAAAAAGTTGAGTAGATTGGTGTAAATAACTCATTTTTGAAAAAAGTGTAGATAATCAGTTTTACCATTAAAGGGACGATATATTAATAACGTAAATTTAATACTAAAATGTGAGATTCATATTTTTTACAAAAAAATTATTATTAAGTATATTCCGTAACCTAATATCGTGTGACCTAATTACTTTTAATAAACTAACCAACACAATAGTATATTGCCACCCCAATTGACATATTACCTTTATCCACCCTTTACATCCACTTTGTGTATCAAACCATTCTATTCGTAGCTTAACACTCGTTATGTTAATTCGTCATTCAGTATGTTAATATTACATGGCAGTGGGCCTGCACCTTTACTAACATTGGCTGCCGGCACCCTAACTATTCCAATTTCAGCAACTTTAGGGGCTTATTTCAACAACTTTCGGATTTCCGATCGCCTTCAGTTTCGAATCTAAATAAACTACTTCAAAAAGTGATCACGTTAGTGCCAGAGTTAATGACTGGAATTTTGTTTATTGGATCCTGTCATGTTGGGTAGAAACTTTAAATTCATCCTTATTTTTGATTCTCTTTTGTCCGAATAAATTTGAACTTTGATATTTTTTGGAGGTAAGGTAGTTTTTGGGTCACGTGAGCTCGGTTTTGGTTTGGATGTAAATAGTTACGGCCCTTGTAAGCCCTCATTTGATTTGAATTAATTTACTTACAAAATAAAGCTGTTAATCAGATTTTAAGCAAACAATTACACATATTTGAGTACTTTACGTAACTCAATAGTTTGTAGCTAAGTCTGTTAAGAAAGAAACATAATTATGCTTTCTGAAGTCAAGATTATAGTCTATATGAAGCTTGCGTCAGAATAGTCAACTATTTTTATTATATTACAGAACATTGAAATCTGGACAATGCGGTTGTATATGTTTTTATCAGGTATAACTATAATTTCCATTACTAGGCGTCTCAAAAGCCCTTCATGCATATTACGTAATTTTTTAAAAGACTGAGTATTTTTCTTTCTCCCTGATGCATTTCTCAATACTATCACAGAGTGCGCAAATAACACAATTCACTCGCTTTCCAAAATGAACTCGACGAATCTTATCAGATAAAATGCAGGAACTCAATTTATCTCTACCCGCGCAGTGAGTTTACATAAGTATGCAAATCCTAATTAACGTATTCTATAAAGCATCTAAACAAAAACGAATCCGAAAAAAGCCCTTGCTGCAAATATGTCAGCGGCCTTACGGCCCGGCCACAGCCTATAGCGGCGGCGGCAGCGGCGAGCGTTTTTGAGGTACATGGCACGCTTTGCTACGCTGCGCCGCGGCGACCGATGTCGCGTCAGAGTAAATGCGCCATGTACATCGAAATCGCTCGCCGCTGCCGCCGCCGCCGTTGTAGGCTGTGGCCGGTAGCCCATCTCCCTAGCCGCTATCGTTGTGGAGTTTTTGTCTCTCTCGGCAAATAAGAATTAGCATACAAACGGTGTCTTTACATTTCTCAATGTGTTTCATTCGTTAGAACGCTTATATTAGCTTAAGTAGTTACGCTTTTCGTACTTAATTTCGTCCGCTTTCGCGAGGTTTGTTCTCTCTACGAGTACCAGTATCTTGGATAAGCAGATTAGAATATGTAAAAGGAAAAATAATTTAAGTATGCAACTTTTGAGCGAATTGAATAGAACTGGCAGTATTATGTGTAATAGCGGTATTGTTTACTTACATACATACATACATAACGTCACGCCTTTTATCCCCGAAGGGTTAGGCAGAGGTGTATTTCTACACCCACTTTTTGCCAGATATATTTTAGTCCCACGTAATAAGGGGCGAGCCTATTGCCGTACCGGGCACATTTCCAGACTCCGTGCTGCTACTGAGAATTTCGTGACAGAAAAACTCAATAATACTGCCCGACCCAGGAATCGAACCCGGGACCTCCCGATCCCACGCGCACATTTATGTCCTGAGACCAACGAAGCAGTCGTAAAGGGTTTGATGTCGAGTTTTCCGTCTCTACGCAAAGATAGTATTTGCATCGTGTTATCCCTTAGTCGCCTCTTACGACACCCACGGGAAGATAGGGGGTGGTGACACTTGTATTCTATGCCGTCAACCACACGGCAAAAATTGTTTACTTCTTGAATTGTTTTCTTTTTGTAAAGGGAATGTTTTTTGCTACGTCACCTCAGATTGCAATCATTGTATGTGTGGTCTTTGAAGAGAAAATATAATTTTTAAACTACTCATCTGCAATTGTATGTTTGTGTAATATTTACGTATTATGTATATATTACTATCCTAAGACGAGTGACTTACTCTGGAAAAGTACGAGTAAATATTCCGTCAAATCTGGTTATACTAGTGCGTAGTGCCGAGTGCTAATTTTATTCAAATACAATATGTAAAAGACATAAAATATTACACCCTTTAAAACTTTTCCATTAGAGCATTTTGTAAAATCATTCATAAATTATTAACTAAAGAATACATTAAAGATAAAACGTAGTTAACGTTATCAAGTTGAATTCGTCTTATTCATCGTTAATTAACTTATTAACAGGGGATTTGGAAGGATCGTATACAGTCTCTTGATCGGCGAAGTATTACCAATCTACAGGAAATCCAAAATGGATGTATTCACTTTGAGAAAATGTACCAGCTCTTTTATGCTCAAAGATAATATTGACTAGTTTTTGCCCGCGGCTGTTCAGTAGTTGTCTCACACATAAGTAGTTTTTGTGTGAAACAGTAACAAAAATCCACCGACCTCACAAATGTTTGCGTTTACCTTCATATATAAAAAGTACTAGTAGTAAATAGATACAATAAGTGCTAAAAATTTGACATACGTGGTTTCACTACTGTTAAACAATAAGATTTATTCCTTTTATGGAGGGAAAAATCATAATTTTCAATATGACCGCTCTTTTGCCACTAGCACAGATTACTAAATAGTTACTCCACTAGGTTGAATTCATATCTATTAATGATTGTAATACCACATTTTACTGATGTTCAATACATGATTATCTTTATGATACTGTTTTTATTGATTTGTTTAATTACCTACCAATTATAAGTCTATTGATGAAATAATGATATTTTGTAAAAAAATTGCTTCTTTTGTTCAATTTATGTTTGATTATTACAATAAACAAACCTTCGATATTCGCAGCAAAAACTTCATGATTTGCCAACTATTTTAATATTCACGGCTATTATAAATCGAATCGGGAATTGTAAATAAATTTATTCAATTATTCAAAAACCCAAACATTTGTTCATTAACAATTTGTAAATTTGAAATAATTGAAACAGGATTGAATAAATAGAAATTGGGGACACGAGAACACCTAAACAAGTTTTCACGCTGTTGTGAGTTTTTACGTAACACTGTAACAATAAAGGCATACCTACCTGTAATTTGTATTTTTATTAGATGTAGTTTTTACTGTTTACATTTCATCAAAAAGCATTCCACAGTCCACTCACGGTCAAAGGCCTCCCCTAATTTGCGTCACGATTCTATTTAGCCTATTATACCTACCACGCGATATATTAGGAGGATTTACGGCCGGTCCCGATATTTGATCTATCGATAGATTTTGCTAATAGAGATATTATATATTTAACCTAAGCTGCATACAAAATATGTCAAATAATAATGTATCTTCTGAAGTCAATTACAGGTGTAGATCAAATATTACTACCGATGTTAGCTTACTATTCCACGCCAGCCAGACGGGTTAGTATAGGGTTTATTTTGAGCACATATCAAAAAACTGACTGAATATCAAACTAATTTTTTTTTATAGACTCACGCCTGTATCCCCGAAGGGGTAGGCAGAGGTGTATTATTACACCCACATTGCGCCATGATTTTTTTGGTCCCACGTAATAGGTCAAACTTAATCTAAAACATAATCACCGTGTCAAAATACTACAATTCCCAGACCGTACATCTGTATAAAGCTGTACAAACAAGAAACCAACAGACATATCCATTACAATATAAAACGCTTCCAAACCTAAAGGGCATTTTTCCAACATGTTAAGACATTCTCAGGGAAGAATTAGATATAGTTGTAAGTAAAGAAAATTAGACTATATTACTAGACATGAGCGTTGCAGCTGCTATGTTTTTAAAAGCTCGCGGGAATAAAACTTTCGTGCTTGCTGATATACGTAATGTAAACACAGAACAATTTATATTGGATTACGGTTATGTAAAATTATTCGTTTTATATTTGTGTATATCAAAACTTACTGCTTACGCTCCATAGTTCGAAGGAGTTTCTTAAGAACTTCATCTGTTATGGGGCGTAACAATATATCTAAGTAGCTGCCTATCACATATTGAAGACAGTTCTTATGATATTTATAGATTTTTGTTTGCTTTTCTTGTGAGCGTTCGGCCTACTCTAGTGTAGGAGTTTTCAGACAGCCCGAAAGCCTCCGACATCGCCTAACGATTCTTATCCTGAGACAAGAACCGGGATCGACAGCTTTACGTGCCCTCCAAAGCACGGTAGCGCTCTGATGTAAATGCCACATAAATGATATACTAATGGTATTTTTTTACAATTAAATCTGAGCAGCCAATCAAGATGTTAATATTTTATTAAAAAATCCTGCAAATTGTCCGTTATGCC
The DNA here is from genome assembly GCA_944739405.2 of Euclidia mi. Lineage (NCBI taxonomy): Eukaryota > Metazoa > Arthropoda > Insecta > Lepidoptera > Erebidae > Euclidia > Euclidia mi. The sequence continues at coordinate 13,920,883 of OX123183.2, read as the reverse complement.
AAATATTGAAACTATGGAATCAAAGGATACACAGACACTAGAAACAACTAATTGTGGATTACACAAATTCTTGTCCTATGGGGGTATTAAACTCACAACACACGTCGCATTGGCACTGATGATCAGACCGTTTTATTAATCACTACCCCATACGTGCAGTATTACATACGGACCCTGATCCATCATTGAACTTTTCCCTCAACTTTCCTATTCGAATCACAAGTAATTATAATCATACTCAAAAATAACACTTTCAATCTGCGACGTTTTTTAATTTATTACTTCACCAATCAACAAGGCACATGTCTCAATAACCATCACCATTCATCTTACCTTCGAATCCCTTGAGACTTCAAACGTACCCATTCCGTAAACAGCCTATTATCAATTATACCTAGCTGACTTCCACCTCGTCCAGTATAACAGCATCGAAACCCCATGTCTGCGGTCTCTCACCATCAGTAAAGGTGATAAAGCTGTAATAATTAATCCCTTTGCGCCAGTCTGTACCTCTACGTGTACACCGGCCGAACTAATTGGAATGAGCATTGCTTATCGGCGAATTATTAATCTATTACCTCGAACCTCCGACCTATGTAGGGTTAACATGTTTTTATGTGGATATTATTGGGTACAATTCTGGTAAAAATTTCTAAGTGTTAAAATGTTTGACTTCTTTTAATGGCCTCTAGCTGTTTATGAAACAATATCTTATGCTTATTACTATTAGTGATAGTGATGCTGGCATAATTCACTTTGAAGAATCAACTAATTCCAAACGTATAATTGTAGTATTATAATCAACTTGAGACAATTCACTGTGGGCATCTGATTTTAAACTAGTCGTTGTAGAATAATTTACAATCAGGTAACTGATTAAACACATATTTTGTTATTAGTTACATATGGAAAAAAAACTGATTGATGAACTGTTTTTTAAAATAGCCATCAATTTATACATCATTGTTAATGTAATAAATAATTTTTTTGGGCAACCATAAAATATGCAACCCGGTCTCCTTCACCGAGGGTCTTGGTTTGCAACAGGCACAAAGCTAGTATACTCATGTTCAATAATTAATTCAATGTTATCAATATATTTTGGTCCAATATGGACTAGTCGACAAAACGAGGAGACGCGTGGCCTCCCTAACCATTCCTATGAACCCGCTAGACGGCTGGCTGGGAACATATACTTCATATTGTTATGGAAATTTCAGGCCGTAGATGCTCACGGAGAATTCTCAGATCCCTCTCAAATATATTTAAGGAATCTCGATCCCATGTACATATTCTCAGATGAAAAGCAATGTGTTGGATTGGAGATCTTGCCAACTTGATTAATTCTGAGCTTATCTAGAGATAAGTTTATATCGGACATAATGTAGAAAAGAATAGAGATAACATTTGTAATTCTTACCTGAAAAGATCTTATCCATTCACTCAAATTTCTAAGATCTTCATGTATATTGTAAGAGAAAGAAAAAAATAAACTCTTCTGCTAGGATACAGACTTATCTAAGTTATTCTTATTCTTCCTGTTAAATAGCAGTAGAAAACAATTAAGTAGACTCCTGTCCATTTTTTAAATTACTGAGCCACACAACACCACGCACTTAACACATTAATACAAATAAAAATCTGCGGCAATATTTGAACACCGCCGAACATCTGCTATGTCATAATTGCATTAATTTCTGCTTTGTTTTTTGCTAGGGACAGATCCGTGATCTGCATTGCTAATACAGGGTTTATCATATTTTAGACGTCACCACGCAGATGATGCCATTTTCTTTACAAGTGTTTTGCTGTTATTTATTTATATAACAAACGGTAATTGGACAATCTGCTTGAAAGCTTAAGGATGAATGCCGAAATTTTTTTCAAGTGGCGTGAAATGTTTTATGAGAGGATCTTGTCGCATAAAATTTGGGAAATCGATTATCAGACAACGTTTTGTTTGTTTACCAATTGAGAGGTTGTTTTTGTAGCTAAGAGTCGTTTAAGTCGTGGTCACGGAAGAGTTTTAATTGAATGTTCGCGTTAACTCAAAAAAATATCATATAACACGAATTTGAATTTAAACTTACATAATAAAGACTATCATATTTCAAGTTTGCATCAGTAACTAGTTTGTTAAATTAAATGTTCTACTTCTAACGACTCTGTTTAACCCTAGTGTGGGAATTAACAAGCTAGCAAGGATTAGTTACAACTTACAACTAGCTTCGTCGGAAACTGCAATCTACTAGTCCTATGGGAACAATATATTATGCTCTAAAATGCACTTGCAACGTAAATTCCCGGAATAGATTAAAATTTTCTGCTGTGTTCCGTTTTTAAACGTAGGCTGTATAAATTGGCCAGCGACTGTTTCTTTATGATAGTTTCTATTATTGATTGATGTTTCTAACGAAAAAAACATGAGCTGAGAGGAAGCAATTTCAAATCTCATATTTGCGTTCTCAACGTTTTTTCAATTTGTCGAAAAAGTACAATTAATACAATAATAATAAACTTTTGACTCTAAAATGGAATTTTGGAAATACAAACTCAATATTGGAAAAGTAAATAAGAGTTACTAATTCATCAAAAAGAAAAGCGAATATGTCAGAAAGGTGACGTATGTAGTGTACGGAGAAATATGACAAAGTCGGTCTATCACAAAATTAAGATAATCACTATAACTGCTGATGCTCCAAAATAACCAACAAAACAAAATACCTCTCCAAAATACTGAAGAATGTCAGAAAACTCATTAATTAGTTACTAATTAACAATATCTCAACACATATTGATCCAAAACATGATACAATAAATCAAAAACACTGAAACATCAATACAAACTATTATATTTAGTACCAAACTAAAATATGTAAAGGGCTTCAAGTTGGCCGAGGATGGATTGTATAAATAGTGCGCACTCAGCTCTAATACTGTAACTTTGTTATGGCTATCGGAGAGAGCCTGTCATTCTCGCATTCATTAATAATCTGTTCCTTCTTAAGGGTCGATATTAAATATGCCCGTTGCAATGAATAAACATTTTATGTGTAGGCCGTTCATCTATGGTAAACATACTCTAAGGTAAGTCCTGCATTGTACTCGCATAGGTACTTATCCTATTTTGTCTGGACTTTAGAGAATTGGTACGAAAAGATGAAATATAATAAAATGAGAGGAAAAAATAAATGACTTAGTTTGATTCGGCTTCTCTTCATTTAGCTAGGAAAAGCATTTTCTAGAAAAGGGTTTTGACTTGTATAAGTGTTGTAAACAATCAAAATGCAGAAATAAATATGCCTTTATGTATAGATATCCGTCAAATTGCATCTGAAATGAGATCGAGACCCCAAAAAGTCTAGTTACTAGTCTACTAGTTTAAATATGTATGTCGTAACGTTCAAAACAATGTAAATCTCATCGATTTAAACCGTGTATTCTGCCATATTCGATACAGCACCAAATTGAACTCAAATTTGGTCAATTAGGACAAAATCAAAAGCTCAAACTATACCCTGCGAAATCGTTGGCAATATGGTTTCCTCTACCGTTAAATCAAAACCACTGTGGTAGCAAGGAAATGCTGCAACGTTTTGCGGACGGGATAGCTAGGAACGCCAATTTTACCCAAGAGTTGTGCGTGAAGCGATCGAAATCAGAAAACATAAAAATTTGCGTTCGAGTGTTTAAAAGTTTCAACATTTAGTGTTGTCTGGAATTAGTACATGGCAAATTAGAATCAAATGACACTTAAGAGAGTCAGTCAGGGGACATTTGTTTTTGCCGAAATACTATAACAATATTGCCGAATGGTTGATGATTGGATGCAATTACTTTTTTTTACAATGGTTTTATGGATACTTACTAACTACGTTTTTTGTTACTATTTATTAATTTAATTTGTGTAGTATTTTTTAAAAATAGAGCATCTCAAACGGACCAAACAGTACCTTTATATTTTTTTTATTAATCACAAAACTATCAAATACTAAGGTAGTTCATAAAGACCCGAAGCATACTACAGTCAGCTGTCACCAGATATCTTGGTCTGAATGACCTCGTAATGGATCAAATTCTAGTATCAAAGCAAACACATAATTCTTAGTCAAATCAAGAAGTTATACATCTTCATAACTTGTTTAATCATTACCGTTATGCTCTTGATTGAGCTACTTATTACTCACCAACAAATCTTACCCAACATTGAAATAAATCGAAGATTGCAAAACAGATGCGTTGTTTAATACAATGTTTAATCAATCTTAATTGGCACAATTTATCGTGAAAAGTGAAGCCAAATGGTCCGTAATGGATGTAAACGGTTCAAGATATAATCTTAATTGTGTGGCCGATATAAATGTTGGGAATCAGTGGCTTGTTTTGTGGCGTGCTGAATTGCAGTAATGCCACGTGTTGTTACATCTTTGTGTATTTCTGTGCAACCAAACCGGCACTGATGGCTTCGGCTTACACTTTGATTGCTAACTATTTTGAATTTAAAATGTTTACGTCTCAGTTGTAAGGCAGTCTTGAAGTTGTTGCGTCTTATAAGAGAATAATGTTTACTGAAGAGGTTATGCTGTATACAAATTCAATTTGATTATTAAGAATATAAAATACCCACTATTGACTTCAGGTTGTCGTGTCTTAAAGGATTTCTGAGTGCGAGAGAACATATTGCCATTATTTCTATCGCGCTAACAATATTTCACCCGTGAGAAGGCGCGGTATGAGCATTTTGCTCACGCATAAATTCATTGCTGTAAATTTCGACTTTTGCTACACCGCGTCACTACAAACTTTTCAGTACCTTCCTAAAATTTCACCCCTCTCTTCTAACACAACTCACGTGGTGCTCAGTGCCACCGCGTCTGCATGGTGATGGGTTTGTAAGAGGTGGATCGTGAAGCGCGGCATTTTGCTCATCGCACGCCCGTTCTTGTAAGTATATTGTTCTTAATAACAAAATTGATTTGATTGTTTTTTCGTAGTTCTTGTGCACAGTTATTGATTAAATTAGTGGATTTAATATTTAAATGTTCTCTTTGTTTCTTACAGTAAACAAGGACTACAATACGTGTTCGGAAAACTTCTCAAAGGAGAATGGGCGGTTTTGTCCCAAGTGGTGTAACATCTTGAGACCGATATCAAACTAGAGGGTGCCCGCTGCTACGCCCGCACATTAACTGTTTTGGCCGGATTACATGGGAGTTTCGGGAAATCGCTTCTTAGTGCACTCCTATCACCAATGAATATACATGCTAAATTTCAGCTTCTTACGCGCCGTACTTTTGGCTGTAGTCAGTCAGTAACGCAAGAATTTTATATATACAGAAGAAGATGAAAGATATAAATTAATATATTTTTTGTATGGGAGTAACTCTGTAGCATTTGCAGAGAAAAAAATATTGGGGTTTAAAAAATAAAACTTGAGCGTTCTTATCTGAGTGAACACGTAAGAAATGGGATGTAGAAAATACTATACTATATATATAGACACATAACTCGAGATCTCATGGAAGATAAAATCATTTCATTTTCATCGTGATTTTGTTTTTTGTATATTTTTTATGGCAAGTTAGCAAAATATTAAAGCCAACCTGCAATATATGTTTTAGTTTGTATATAAGACTGCATATTTTGTTTTTTACTATTAATAAAATACTTTATTTAATGAAATAAATCCTTTTAATTTATTATAACATGTAAATATATACTAAAAATATAATTGATTTCAAAGAAAACGTCACTTGAAGTAGCGTGAGAGTTTTGCTCACGCGCGCCTGCTCGTGTAACTTTTTAGGGCGCGCCTTCTCATGGGTTAAATGAATTTCAGAAAATATACACATGCAAGTTGACATTATGTTTTATGAAGATTTAAAAATGATATCCATCTTTCTCACGACATTTTCAAAACTTCTTGGAGTTCGGATTAGTTTCAGGACATTTAGGTTCATCAGCTGTTCCGAAATGCATATTTAATAACTATTTTTAATGCATCATAAACATATGTGTTTCTGTGCGTGACAGATTAAGAATACAAAGTGTTAGAACAATAGTTCATTCCATGGGAAAAAGGAAAAATGTATATTTGTGAAAGACGTTATAAACGATATCGAACCTTCTACTAACCTATTGACTGAGAACACTAATATGACGCAAATGAGAAGAGGCCTACGTCCAGCAGTGAACTGTAAAATACTGTATGATAATATCGTAATGTATGTATATCATAAACCACAAATAGTATATATACTGCCTCCGTGGTCCAGTGGATAGCATATGCGACGGCTGATCGGAGGTCCCGGGTTCGATTCCCGGGTCGGGCAAAAGTGTTACTGGGTTTTTCCGAATTCTCAGTAGCTTTACGGAGTCTGGCAATAGGCTCGCCGCCTATTAAGTGGGACCTAAAAATTCATGGCGAAATGTGGGTGTAATATAACACCTCTCCCTACCCCTTCGGGGATACAGCCGTGAGTCTATAAAAAAAATAAAAATAAGAAATATATTATAAACCACGAATAATATAATAAAATCACAAATAGGAATAAGAGTCCAAATCAACTTGAGCATGAGAATAACGTACAGCTTTAGTGAACTTAAATTTTCTGCAATATCCTATGTTTAATTATTCACCTATCATAATTAGTTCTGCTCTTTGATGTCACGTGTGTTTCGTGTACATTTTCATAATTATTTATTCATAATACGTTTCTTAAGTCTCTAATTACAAAACTCCTTCTTTGAAAAGCAAGTTTTCTTGAGTGTAGGATTACATATTATTAAACATAGATATTGTTTTACATGTGAAATTAAATATGTTTTTAATATTAAAATTTCTTAGATATTATATAATTGAATCACTTTGTCTTATATTTTGATATTTTATTGTTTCACTTTCGTATAATAATATTATGTAAATGTTTTAAAAGTTTTCTATTTGGTAAGATTTGCGTCGCAATTTGAATTGCGGCTGAATTAGTCATTGTTTATTTTGTTCTGAATCAATAAATATTAGAGAGGTGCCCGTTTCTCGAGAGCTGAATTTAGGCGAGTGCTCTGTGCTTGAGAACTTTATCGAGAACCTACTCGATATCGAGAACGTCTTAAGTACGAATGGTAGACTCAGTAATTGGAAGCTTTTATGTTCTAATTCAAAATAGTGCAGGCGTATTTCGTATTTATTTTAGTTATTAGAAGTGAATTCATCGTTTAATATAATATTTCACGAAATTGTGCAAAGTAAAATTAATGTTAATATACATTATTTTTCCTTTGCACACCTGTCTGTGCAAAGCAAAAATAATGTCCTGTGTTTACACGCCTGTCGTCTATATAAAATAGGTTTAGCAACAGTGCTTTAAAATTTTAATAAACATACATAACTGTTATATTTTTATGTATGGATTTTTCAATTACTTACTACTACTAATAACTTATATTTTTTCATTATAAAGATATAGGACACTAAATGAAAAAAGTAATAGTCGACTTTTCTAAATGTAGACAGCTCTCAATTGATTAAAATGTTTGCATATTAAAATTATAACGTTAATAAAACAGAAAATTGAAACGTTGTACAAAGTTATTTATTAATAAATTCAATTCCATCAGTTGATCAAAATTTAAAATTCAACCGTTTTATTACTGTGAACACTTTTGTTACTGATCGTAAATGAGTTTTATAAGTTATCGTGAAAAGTTTGCGTTTTTATGTTTTATTACCCGAGTACCCGAAAATACTTGGGAAATATTCGGGTCATAAATTTATATGGTAAAAATGTTGAAAAGCAACTTTAAATGGAGATGTAAGGTATCATAATGTAATAATAAAACAGCAATTTATTTATTTATTTTAAGGAAACTCAACAGCTTTTAGACAAATACATTACGAGTTGGCTTACACTAACTCTAAGCCAATTACAGAGCTCCCGACATTTCAATAGGAGGTAGAAAGTTGTGTTTTTAATGCTACATTATAATAACAAAGCTAATTTAAACACATATACATACACCAATCACGCTGCTTCAACTGGCGAAACAGTGGTATGGGTACATTATAATTACAAATCTAAATTCAAAACATATACATACACCAATCACGCTGCTTCACCTGGCGATACATTGGTATGGGTACATTATAATTATAAAGCTAATTCAAACACAATATACATACACCAATCACGCTGCTACACCCGGCGAAACAGCGGTATGGGTAGATATAAAAAGGAAAGAAAATGAACAGAAACTGGCGTTACGCTACGCAACGTAACGTTATCAGTGACAGGAATATGTCACTGCTAACGTTACACTACGCAGCAACAGTAACAGGAACGTTACATAGTAACATCAGCATAGTAGCATAGTAACAGGAATCAGTAACAGGAACCTGCGGTGAGTTCAAGAACAATTCTACTTTTAATGCTACAATTATAATTACAAAGCTGCTTCACCAGATGAAACAGTGGTATGGGTATATTAAAATTACAATTACAAGGCTAATTTAAACATATATATACATACACCAATCACGCTGCTACACCCGGCGAAACAGCGGTATGGGTACAAATAAAAAGGAAAGAAAATGAGCAAAAACGTTACGTGACGTAACGTTATCAGTGACAAGAATCTGTCACTGACAACACCACGCCACGCAGCAACAGTAACAGGAATGCTACGTAGTAACAGTAACATAGTAACAGGAATCCGTAACAGGAACTTGCGGTGAGTTCAAAAACAATTCTACTTTTAATGCTTTTAATGCTACATTATAATCACAAAGCTAATTCAAACACATATACATTCACCAATCACGCTGTTTCACCTGGCGAAACAGTGGTATGGGTACATTATAATTACAAAGCTAATTCGAACACATATACATACACCAATCACGCTGCTTCACCCGGCGAAACAGCGGTATGGGTACATATAAAAAGGGAAGAAAATTAACAAAACTGGCGTTACGTTACGTAACGTAACGTTATCAGTGACAGACAACGCCACGCCACGCAGCAACAGTAACAAGAACGTTACGTGGTAACAGTAACATAGTAACAGGAATCAGTAACAGGAACCTGCGGTGAGTTCAAGAACAGTTCTACTTTTAAAACTGTTTTTAGATAGAAGGAATATATCGATATCACTGAATTTATTGTTGTAAGTTCGAAGTAATCGCGGTACAATTGAATTGCTGCCAAAATTAGTGCGATGATGAGGTACCGAAAAAAGTCTAGTATTTCTGGTACGTGTTTTAGGAGTATTGAACGGAACGGTAGATAAGAGCTGAGGACTATCAAATCCACCACGCAATACGTCATACAAAAAGCACATATCTAGCATGACGCGTCTGTCAACAAGTGGCAAAATTCGATAATGCCTGCAGTCGTCTATGTAACCGTTATGGCGCTTACGTGATTTGAAGTTAAGATGTTTTATAAAATGCTTTTGAATGCGTTCAATTTGTTCAATATAGACATTATACTGAGGGGACCAAACCTGGCTGCCGTACTCTAAGGTGCTAAGGACATAGGCGAAGAAAACAGTTTTCAATGAACTAGTTTTTTTAAACGGTGCACATGTGCGTATGACAAACCCTAAATTACGCATTGCTTTTTGTGTTATGGCTTCAATATGTTGTGCGAGTAGCATCTTTGAGTTCAGCTGAACTCCCAGATCGCACACAGACTGTGCTCTTTCAATCAGGCAGTTTCCGAATCTGTAACCGTATTTTATGGGGTCGTTCTTACGACTAAAACTGATTACTTGACATTTGTTGATGTTTACCGATATATTATTTGATTCATAGTACTTGAATAATGCGTCTAAATCTCTCTGTACCATTTCACAGTCAATACGAGTACGAATCTTTAAATATATTTTTGTATCATCTGCGTATAAGAGATGGTTAGCGCACCTAAAGAATTTGTAAATGTCATATATATACGCACAATAAAAAAGAGGACCCAGGTGTGAGCCTTGTGGCACGCCGGAAGGAACATCAACAAAATCTGATTTAAAACCACCTATGACCACTGCCTGGGAGCGATTCAAGAGATAAGATCGGACCCATCGAAGCAGATCGCCACGGGTACCCAGACATTGTAATTTTTTCAATAAGATAAGGTGGTCGACGCGGTCGAAGGCCTTCTCAAAATCTGTGTATATGACATCCACTTGGCTTGAACTTTCCTTACCACACAGTACATCATGAGAAAAGGTTCCCAGATTCGTTGTGGTTGACCGGCCTTTAAGAAAACCGTGCTGATTGTGAGGAATACCGGCTGATATAACCGGATAAATACGGTTGTAAACAATTTTTTCAAACAATTTTCCTAGAGTGCTGAGAATTGAGATAGGACGATAATTTTTTATATCAGATTTTGATCCTTTCTTATGTATTGGTATAATAATATGTGTTTTTTTCCATATATGTGGGAAAACACACTCTTTCATTGACTTATTGAATAGTAGCGTTACAGGATATGCTAGATATTTTGCACAATTAGATAGAAATATAGCCGGTATTCCGTCACAACCAGGCCCTTTTGATTTATCCAGTGAGAGCAACATACTCTCCACAGTATTTACCGTAATGGACATATTTGTTATAATATTACAGTTATCGTCCTCGATATTGTTTACTAATGCAGGATTCAAAGTCTGAGAGAAAATACTTTGGAAGAATTTGTTAAATGCAGTACTAATACTGCTTCCGTCTCTATAGGCCACACCATCCAAGTTAAAATGCTTCGGATATTGGCTTCCCTTGCGCTTGGATTTAACGTAAGTCCAAAATAATTTGGGTTGTCGCGCTATACTATCCTCTAATTGGGTTTTATGTTTGACAATGTTATCCTTTGCATCTTATGTTGACGTGCACGAAGGAGTGAAAATTCAATATAATCTCGGGGGTTGTTATACTTTAGCCAACGTTTGTGGACCTTATTTTTTCTCGAATAATATTTCCGAATGGTTATACCATGTGGGAAATTTAAAATTGTTCTTAATTTTATTTAAAGGGACAAACTGTAAGATACATTCGTTCAGTATAGAGTAAAACTTATCTACTGCGTCGTTAGTTGAATAGTCATTTAATAAGTTGTACCATTCAATTTTAATTAGGTGGGCATTTATGGAGTTGTAGTCACATTTGTAAAAAATTATGGCGCGCAGAAATTCTTTCCTTCAGCGGAGACAGTAGTAAGTCCGTACATTCAATCTCTAAAGAGGGATGGTGACCATCCTCAGGCAGAACGGGGTGAAGACATCGCGCCACTTTAACGTGCATATTAGAAAATACTAAGTCTAAGGTTCTGTTGCGCGCATGTAGCACGTAGTTGTACTGCCTAAGACCCAAAAAACACAAATCCTCAATAAATTTTACAGCGCTGCGCTAGAATTCTTGTGTCCCAATATGATCTAAAAAATACTCGTCACTTAACCGATGCAAACAAGGGAGATTAAAATCACTGACGAGTATAACTGTTTGAGTAGGACACAACTGCGTCAGGTGTGCTAATTTATTGTAAATGTTTTCCACGTGATATGCGTCCGGGGGCACATACGCAAGTAAGATGTGCAGGTCTTCTTTAGAACCAGTTGTGTGCGATGGTAATGTAACACAAAGAAGCTCCGTTCGTTCGCATGACAAATCGTAGCAAATAATCGCCATATACTCACGTTTGACACAGACCATTACGCCGCCCCCCGTTCTTTTACCTGATGCTACCAGATTGCGGTCACGACGGAACACATCGTACCTAGTATCACACAGCTCTGAGTTCAGTATATATTTCTGAAGCCAGGTCTCAGTAAATAAAAGAATATCGTAATTATTGCACAAAATACTGGTAAACAAATTAAAGCACTTAGTACGAAGACCACGCACATTTTGATAAAAGACATTCAGTTTATTTGCAACCATTATGTAGTAATTGAGCAAAACTAGACACTACCAACGTAACATAGATAGAATTAGTATCTACTTTAGGTAAAGGTACAGTTCTAATAGTATCTATACTCTTGTCTTGCGTTTAACGAGTGAGAGTTCCGGAAGCCCTATCCCCTTATCCTTCTACCTCTTTCCAGTCGTCCTCACATTACTTTTCTCTTCCCAGAGAGCGTCAATGCACTTGTGAACCCCCTTTTTTTTGGTGTCGGGTTGGAAAATCCTCATGGAGTCCCTCCACCCTGGAGGAAGAGCGAAGTCAGACTCTTACTGACTAAAAACCAACCCGTGTTCCTCACGTACCCGTGTATCGGAGGGTCGGGTATCGCTGAAGCATTCCTCGCTACCCCCCGACGGGTATTGGCCCGCCAGATGGTCAGGCGGGCCCCGAAAAAAACCCCCTTGGCGGCAGATGAAGGTATTGGGCTCCGCCGCCAAAACACTCAGCGGCCGCAGAGGATAGGGAGGACGGCAACGCAACACCGCATCTCCTCTTCCTCTGCGGCCCCACCGCGACGCAATGATGGTGCGCCCCCATTTGGTCTCGGGAGATAAGGCGCGCGGCAACGCAACAGCGATACGCCTCTCCTCCCGCGACCGCACCCGACTGCGAGGGACAGAAGAACTGTCCCTCGCACCCGCCCCTTTGGACGCATCCTGCGCAGGCCTCCGTCAAGCCACGCTTCAAGCCCAGCGTCCCCTATTGGATCCCTCTTAGCTTCACCGCGGGTGACCAATCCACGGTTACTAAGCTCGCTCACCACGACAAGGTGGAGATCCCACGGGGGGGACTTGTGAACCCCTGGTGTTACTTGTGTCCATGGGTGGCGGAAAACACTTAACGTCAGGCGATCTGTCTGCTCGCTTACGGCCGATAAAAAAAAAGTCTTTTGTTATTTGTTCCTTTACATACATACATAGACTCACGCCTGTTTCCCGGAGGGGTAGGCAGAGACTACGGAACGCCATTTGCAACGATCCTGACATACCTCTCTTGCATCATTCACTCCTATCAAGTTTCTCATGCATGCTCTTCTGTTTAGGGTACTTCTGACCTGTCATTTTTTAGGATGTCTCCAATCTGGTCAGAGAACGTCCGCCTAGGTCTTCCCCTTCGTCCTGTTCCTTTAACCTTAACTAAATCGTTTTAAGACTCGCTGGTATTATTCTAAAGGGCGGATACAGGTTTTTAATATTTTGGTGGAACCAGTAATTTAATAACCATGTCAATCAAAAAATTTTGAAATATTATTATAATAAATATGTCTCTTTCAGGTTCTCCTAACATTTACTAACTTAATTTGGTTTACCAAATCAACACAGACATTATTCACACCAGTCTCTTACTTACACAAATTTGCTCCAATGTTTGTTATTTCAAGCCAAATCATTAGGAATACGGATTGTCACCACCCCATATCATCCCATGGTTGTCGTAAGAGTCGACAGAGCGAGCAAATTATGCGGAGAACACCACAGTAAGAGAAGGTAAACTTGATACAAACCCTATACCAACCCGTTTGGGCAGCGTAGTATAGTAGGCCAATTCCTCCATTCAAGGGAGAGGCCTAGTCCAGCAGTGGACTGTTAAAGGCTGATGAGGAGGAAAGTTATTCAACAATCTATTGCGGACAGTGTTGCACTCAACCAAAACAGCAAAGCTTAGTTTCCTCATAAAACTACAATACAGCTTCATGTAATGTTATATTGTTACAACCCAACATAAAACAACATTTTGTTGTTTTATGGTTTTATCTATAGTCTCGTTAGTCTTGCCAAGTATCCTGTATTTCACTTGATGTTTTATAGATAGTTTAATCTTAATAGTTTACGTTCTTGAAGCGTTTTATAAATTTTTGGGCGACGTTTTTTTACGACCGAGACGGTAAACAGTCTGCTTTTAAATTGTTAGTTATCGCTTGTCTCGTGCTTGGAGCAAGGTCGGCTGTCGGTGACAGCTGTCATTAGCATCTTTGGCACTTGTATGGTAAGTAAGTTCACTTAAATATACCGACACTGGCCTAAATCATATAATATCGCAATCTCTTTGGATTGAGGAGGTCAGACTGTATAAAGTAGGAGCTGAAAATACTGTTAAATTTGTATAAACTCTATTCAAAAATAAGAAAGACAAAGATAAGAACAACACAACGAAATATTTTGATTCTCATCCTTCTTCCACACTAAACATTTTATATGGAAGTTTGTGAGGATGTTTAGATGGAAGGTACTTTTTTGTTATTTTATGCAAAGGGTACTGACCGAATTTTGATAAAAATTTACAAAACAGTTATATGGTTGACACATTAAAATAATTCATAAGCTACCATTTACTAATATCTGGCAACCTCGAAGGCAAAACAGCGAACAGATTCTTCTTTCTCTTAGCGTTATCCCAGTTTCAATGGGGTCCGCTTACTACTCTAACCGGATTTGGCTGAATATTAGCTTTTCCACAGAGCGATTGCCTGTCTGACCTCCGCAACCCGAAAGGATAGCGGTAGTCCATGGTTTAGACTAGTGTCAGTTTATTTAGAAGTTACTGACGCCCTGTAACGACTGTCAGAGACCTTCATGACAACCGGGACCGATGGCTTAACGTGCTCTCCGAGGCACGGGACAAGCGATAATTAACAACTCAATACGCACATAACTCCGAAAAGTCATTGGTGCGCGCCGTGGATTCGAACCCGATACCCTCTGCATGGCAGTCTGTTAGTACATCCACTCGGCTATCGCTGCCTGCAGCAACTGCTAACAGCGAGCAGATATTATTTTATAAATCGTCATTACTTTCCCAGGAACAGACTATTAAAATAATACCTCTGCGCACTTTTATTTGAATAAAAACCTACCCTATTAAAATAAGCCACTAAAATATGATTACACCGTAGTAAAACACTATGCAGCTATATATTATTTTACTTCACTTTCTTCATACTCTGCACGCTCATAATATTCAGCCACAGAAACAAATTGCCAGCAGAAAAGAGAACACACAGAATTTATTACGGTTGACACGTGACACGGCACAATTAAACTGTAAGCTGCGGGACACAAGTCGTTTTTTATGTATGTGTGTGGGTGTGTGTATGTATGTATATGTGTGTGTGCTGTGATATCACTGCTACGAGCTTATTGTCATGCTGTTGTGGTATGGCAAGGTGTACAATATTGGTGTTTATTTATTGGTCTACTGTAGAAAAAATAATTACTTGCCACAAAATAGAGACACTTGGAAAAGTGTAAATGAGACTTTTGCCCAGCAGTCAGCAACCTATGTTGGTGAAGAAAAAAATATTTAAATATTGAAGAGTAGATGTGCCCGGTAACGGCAATAGAGTCGCCCCCTATTACGTGGGACCTGAAAATTCATGGCGATGTGGGTGTAATATTACACCTCTGCCTACCCCTTCGGGGCTACAAGCGTGAGTCTATAAATAAATATATTGAAGAGTAATTATAAAAGGAACCCCATTTTATCACACGGAAGCCGGTCAGGAACCATTTTTGAATATAGGGTTGTACTAGCCGTAGTCACAAGAAGACTGATGTCCTGCAGTGCGGTTGAAAAATTTGGGATTCTGCACCTACACTAGGTTTTTACAATTATTTATATTATTTAGTTTGGAACTGTCAGTATTTTGTGATTGTGTACTGATTGGGTAGTTTTTTATTTAAGACTTTAGTTAGATAGTGTGGTAAAACCACTCTGATTACATCATGAGTGGCCTTTTTTAAGCGGGCAGTAATAAAAGGGGTTAAAGTATGAAATTGCCGTTTTATTGTAACCAAGATTGTAATAGGTACTTTGAATTGACATAGAATCTTCATGGTTTGATGCTTTGAATGAAACTTTTTTCACATGTTTTCTATAATGTTCTTCTTTTAAAAATGTGAAACAATTGAATATCGACTTTCAATTGTTTTGTTATTCAACTTAGACAAGAAAGATGGATACTGCGAAAATTCGAGTGATTTTTGAATACGAGTTCCGACGCGGAAGTAACGCGGCAGAAACAGCCCGCAATATCAATCGCAATATCATGTTAAAGAACGCACCGTGCGATTATGGTTTAAACGCTTTCGCGATGGAAACTTAAAAATAATTTAAGATAATGCAAAATACAGATGTATCACAATGGTGATAAGCTTTGTTTAATTCCAGTCAAATATGTATTGATTTCGCGTCTCCTCTTTATATGAAAAGGGTTAGGCCCAGCTACCATGCCGGCAAAATGTGGGCTGAAAGACTGCAATTCTTTTGAAAAATTATAAAAACATCTCAAAAATGCAGGCTACTTTTCGAGCTCTCGGCCTCCTACCTCACTGTTAAGCAAACGATAAGTAACAATTTTATACGCCCAGTGACACAGAACGTAGATCTGAACCCGAGATCTTCTGCGTAGCTGTCTGTTCGTCTTTTCACTAGGCTACCCCTGTTCTTATTGCAACTGCCATACTTAATTCGTTTCATTCGATGATTGAGACTGCCGAAGTCCCAGTTGAGATATGACTACGTCCACTCTGCCTGCAGTCTACGACTAAGAAAACAAAACTGCTTACCAATCGGCAGAAAAGAGTTTAACGTCGATATTTTTCATCATAAAAAGAACTAGTCCAGAAAACCAGATCGTATAGCTATTTAGTACCTCTTCAAAATCTTCCAATAAGTAAGGGGATGTAAGTTGGTGATATAAGTAATTTGATGACATTTTTTAACAGAACATAACACAGTTCCCTATTCGAGCACAAGCATGAGACAGCGCTAACGAGTTGTCGCGAGTGCGAGAAGGATAAATATACATCGCTTGCTAGTAGAGCGCGTTCATGAGTTCAGTAAACAAACTTTTTTGACAGTCGCGCGTCAGTGCCGCCATTGTTTTTTGCTTTTGGGTTGTGATTACGTATTTGCATAAAATAAAGGCGATTAATAGCGGTGTATCGTGTTAAAACTATATGCAACCAATAAATAAACTAACGAACTATTGAAAAAAACTGTAATCATTCAGCTGCAATCATTCAGCTTTAAGCTGTGATTCAGTGTAGGTAAGTTTTTATTCCTTAAATTGCGACCGTGGTTTTTTAGTGTTTTGCCAACATTTTACAATACTTTTTTAGAGGTTAACTTGAGCTCTCATATTAAAATAAAACTAGAAAAGTCAAAAATAGTGTGTAAAAGTTAATGTTTTGAGGTATTCGTGAACGTATTTTATTTTTTAAAATTTCGTATATTTTTATCGCCAAATTACCTCTACAATTTATTTTGATATCACCAAATAACCTATTATATTTTAATTTTAGATTGGCAGTGGAGAAAGAGATTAAATATAGAAAATATAGTCAGCAACAATTTCAAAAAGCTGTCCGGTTAGTAAGAGATGAAGGAAAAACAATATATTAAGCTGCTAAAGAAGCAGAAGTCCCTTGGAGCACTTTGAAATGCTACCTGAGTAATGAAGAGGATTCTGTAAGGAAAATGGGGAGGCCTTTTGCATTGCCTTGTAATATAGAGTTAAGGCTTTATAATTATATAATAGAAATACAAGAATTGGGTTTCGGACTGATAGTTAATCAAATTAGAAAATATGCGTATGATCTTGCTGAAGTGGCTGGTCGCGAGAATTTTTTGCCATCTACTAATCGCATTGCAAGCAAATGGTGGTGGAATAGCTTTAAGGGCAGGTGCCTTCGCGTGCCAGAGAATCTTTTGGCCTACAGAGCTTCAATGACTAATGAATTAATGATCAAAGATTTATTTTCGAAACTAGACGTAACTCTTACGAAACTTAATATTAAAAATAAACCAAATTTAATTTGGAATTGTGATAAGACTGGATTGTCATATGTGGTGAAACCGTCCAAAGTTGTTACTGGCATTGGTAAAAAGTATGTTTATAAAAGATCGTATGCTGAACGAGGTCAAACTCAAACAATGCTGGCATGCATTTGTGCAGATGGATCATGGATTCCTCCTATGATTATTTTTAAAGGTGTCAGGTGGAACGACACGCTCAAAAATAATCCTCTGCCCAATGCCTTCATTAAATTGTCTCCCAAAGGATGGATCAATTCTGACTTATTTTTAGAATGGTAAATTTTTTTTATCAATGTCATACCGCCTAAACGTCCTGTGCTCCTGCTGATGGACTCTCATTATTGGAGCAGAATTTCTAAAAGTAGCGAAAGACAACCAAAGGACCATGCGTCAAATCGGGCTCAGTATCCAACAGAGTTATGACATATGCCATTGTAAAGGATTTTGTTCGTACTAAAATTGTTACTACCGGCACCACCTTCAATTCCATTGCAGAAAAAAGATAAGCACTTAAATAGATTTTGTAGAAAAATACAATTGTTAATCATAAAACAGTTATAGTAACAATATATTCATACTTTAAAATCAGTGGCGTAGCTAGATTGGGTGGCACCCGGGGCGGCAGTTGGCGGGCGACCTTTTTCTTTTTTTTTTAGTCTATACCTAACAATTACGGGCTAACTGCCCCCGAATCGTAGTGCTGAGCTAGTGCCTGACAATGTACCAATGTAGTGCTGACAATGTACAAACATATAATGGTTTTTTATATGTTTGTACATTGTTCTTAAATTCGAGTTTGGGTGGCACCCCAAAAAGGGTGACATCCGGGGCGGACCACCCCCGCCGCCCCCTCTCCCTTCCCACGCCACTGTTTAAAATAATGGTAAACAATAGATGCGCTTGCGTCCGTGTCATTTACAATACTCTCCTTCCCTCTCACACCTTTCGGACGCCTGCCCGGGCGCCAGTCTGCTTTCAGTCAGTCGACTCGTGATTCTCACGGTGTTATCTGTGTGTCCTAAAAACAGGACAGGTTAGAAGTACCTTGAACCGAAGAGCATGCATGAGGTATCTGATGGGAGTGAATGAAGCAAGAGAATTAATTATGTCGGATCGTTGCAAATGGCGTTCTGTAGTCTCTGCCTACCCCTCCGGGTAACAGGCGTGAATCTATGCATGTATGTATGTATGTTATCTGTGTGTTTTCGTGTATTCTCTCGGCACATACAATTAAAACCCACCGGCAGGTCACCTAAACGTTATTATTATTGATATTGATTGAAATGTTAATAAAAATATTTTTAACTGTTAGCAGCTGTTTTATTTTTATGTATTCTTTGCACATAGAATTAAAACTAGTTAAAGATGTGAAACAACAAAAACTACAATGCCATAACAGCATTACATTGCAGGATTATATTTTATTTATGGTAGGAGAAAAATATTTATAGCAAAATAATCCCATGGATTCTTCGCAAAAATTAGTTTATATCTTTATATTTAGTGCTTTACAAGTATATTCAAAGTGGTCTCATCTCTGTTGGTGGGTGAGCCCAGGCTTCATACATGTTTGCCCATGGTCCTTTATTTATTTACTTTGCCGGCACATTGCACGCATTTATTGCAGCCACTTGACGTGGGTCTTTTCAAGCCACTTAAGAGTTACTGGCGTGATAGCATGAATCGATACATGAACAATAACCGCAGCAATGCTCCAAATCGCAGCCACTTTCACTCCATCATGAATCCAGCCTTTGTAAGCGCCATTACTAAAAAAAATATTGAGAATGCTTTTCCTAAAACAGGCATATGTCCATTAAACGGAGATGCTATTTCAGAAGAAGCTTTACAGCCTTCAGCTTTGTCGCACGAGTGATTGATTTCCACGGGATAGCCGGGATCGATCACTCGCCGAGCAATTAAAGAGAGATAATTAGGTTGTCTTACGGGAAATAAATAAAAAATATCACCAGGAAAGATTAAACTCGCGTTATATTCCAGTTACACAATGGCTTTAATTACACAAAAAAACTGACACTTGAGATTAGCCGACTAGACAATTATCCAGGGCGTGGGTGGTAGGTTGGCACTTCACAGGTCTTCGGATGGGTACTCAGCTTTGTCGTGTTGTCTCCAAGCAGAAAAAGGGCCCAACCACGTGTGTCGCCGGTATATATAAGGCCGGCGAGCGGGAGAGGGCTCCCCACTGCAGTGCGTCACTCGTAGCGAGGCTCGCAAGCGCCGGGGCACGACGTCACACACCCCCCCCGTTAGGCCGGGATTTTCGCTAAGGAAAATTCCCTAGCCCAACGGGCGTAGCAGCCCTGAAGATACTCCCTGAAATTAGAGAAAACAAGGGCATGAGTACCTTGAACAAGTGACAACCCTATACGCTAATTAGGATACCTAAATAATAATGACCCACGCTTGCATTCTTCACGCGTACAGTCTGAATTTGAACATAAACATTTATCATTCATAATTCATCACACATACCTACATGTAAATGCCAAGGCCAGTGTAATAGCCCAATACCAAAGATAACAATCTATGGAGAAGCGCTTAGGGTAATTATTAGGTAATAATGATTTGTAGATATAAGAAACTCGATCTAGCCCTACGACTTAAAAATCTTGGGTTCGGCCTTTGCCACTAGATGAGTAAACTTTTTGAATATAGTTAGGTGTAACAACAGATTTTTCGTAACGATGAACAAAAATAATATAAGTCGCAGACACGACCGGACCGCTCAATGTCAAAGGAAAGAATTTAATAAATATTTTGCTCTAATTAATAACTACAATGCGACCAGTAAACCCCTTTTGAATGCAAACAATGGTGAATCATTAGTTAGGTATTTATTTATCGGCGCGTCGCTGAGTGAACGCGCGTGCGTCATAACGACAACTAGGTAGGTACGTTCCAAATGGTAGTTACTATTCGACTGTTCCGAGCTCGCGACGCACGGTTAATTACTCTGAATGTTTATAAAGTACCTA
This sequence comes from Euclidia mi, assembly GCA_944739405.2. Classification (NCBI taxonomy): domain Eukaryota; kingdom Metazoa; phylum Arthropoda; class Insecta; order Lepidoptera; family Erebidae; genus Euclidia; species Euclidia mi. The sequence goes on along the minus strand of OX123183.2, from coordinate 13,900,113 downwards.
TAATAACAATTTGATTATGGAATTTATACAGAATTAAGAATAACAACAGAACTTCAGAACAAGGCACGGCGAAAAACAATACGCCAATCAAGATGCATTTCAACAAATAGATTTGCGGAAAGAAAATACACATGCGAGAATCGAACACCAGACCGATCCGACAACAACTTTTTAACCACTGAGCCATAACTGATAGTTAGATAAACAACAGATTCTTTGTAACAATATTACATGTAATAAACTTTATTACAATTTATAACTGAAACATTTATTCATTTTATGTTAGCATATTTACATAAATCATTAACACAACACAATACATTATCTTGTGAGCTTCGACTCAAAAACATAAGAACCATTGTTGGCCTTCACAAATGATTATGTAGGTAATTATAACTTAGTATAGATATGCGTCTTACATTGTTGTTTTTATGCTTTTATTATTCTTTGTAATTAATCAACTTTAAATCCTTGATGTGCCATTCGCCTAAAGGTTTTCCGGCCATGTCGTTAAGTTTGTATACTAGGGGTGACTTTTTTGAGGCAATCTTACATTTAATAAATTTAGGCGCCAATTTCTTGCTAAAGTATTTATCCTTGTCACTAAGTAGAAACGTTCTGCGCCAAACTATATCACCGACATTGAATTCTGCCGGTTTACGGCGAAGATTATAAGATGAACAATTTCGTTGGTGGGCCGACAACAGAGCTGAATGTACCTTCTCGAAAATAGAGGATAAATAGCCTAAAGTTTCGGCATAGCCGTCCCGTGGTTCAAGCACCATATTGGAATTAAATTCCTTGTCAATATACTGAGAACCACATGTTGTGACCTCCCTACCAAAAACAAGGAAATTAGGAGAATAACCAGTAGCCTCACTAACTGCGCAGTTAAGGGCGAATTGAACTTTAGTGATTAAAGTGTCCCAGATTCGATGATCAGATTCTATGAAAGTTGAAATAGCTGTCATAATGGTTTTGTTGTAACGTTCAACTGAGTTAACGTGGGGAGTATACAACGGTGTAAAATGCAAATTTGGAATTTTATATTTTGACAACATACTTTTAAAGGTTGCGCTAATAAATTGTTTACCGTTATCCAAAACAATAGTAGATGGAATTCCATGCACCAAAAATACATTTTCCTCGAGATTTTTTGTTATCACTTCTGCAGTTGCCCGTTTAATGGGGAAAAGCAAACAATATTTAGAGAAACAACAACTGACCACAAATATAAAAGTGTTTTGTTTTCTGCTGGGCGGCAATGGACCAATCAAATCAATACTAATCGTCTGAAAGGGCTTTTGACATGATTTGGGTTTTCCCATTAGACCTAAATTTGGGTGATTTTGGTGTTTATGGGTGATACAAGGTTCACATGAACTGACGAACTTGACAACATCGGAGTACATACCAGGCCAAAAGTAATTAAGTGCAAGACGTTTGTATGTCTTAAAGATACCCAGATGTCCAGCAGTGGGCGAAGAATGATTCTCCCTTAGAATGTCAATTCTTTGGTCAGACGGAATAACCTCTTTCCATTGAAATTCTCTAGTGAGAGGGTTTAATGTTTTTTTAAAACAATACAATTTATTGTTTATTACTTGATAGTTAACAAAGGAAGTCGGAGAACTTAAACAGCCTTTATAGATATTTAAATACCAAGGATCATTAGTAGAAACTGGTAAATTCTGATTAGAATTAATATCTATATTTATATCATTAGCAATAGCAGAAACGGGTAAAGAGCGAGACAGAAAATCAGGTAAAACGTTATCGGAACCCCGACGATGACGTATTTCGAAATTATAGGAAGAGAAGCGAACTCCCCATCTGGCTAACCGGCCAGTAGGGTTATTTAAGGTCAAGAACCATTTCAAAGCAGCGTGATCAGTGTAAACAATAAACTTTTTACCATTTTCAACATAACAACGCCAGTGTTCTATAGCAGATAGAACAGCCAGGGCCTCGCGCTCTGTGGCACTGTAATTTTTTTCTTGCTTACTGAGTGATTTGCTATAGTACGCTATGACTCTTTCCTCACCATTTAACCTTTGACAGAAGATCGCGCCAAGACCAAAATCGCTAGCATCTGAGTGTATTTCAAACGGTTGCGAGTAGTCAGGACAAGCCAACACCGAGGAGGAAATCAAACAATTCTTTAGGTTATTAAACGCCTCATTAGCCTCTGTCGTCCAGCAGAATGGAGGTGCGTTTTTACTTTGAGATGTTAACTTATTTAAGGGTGCAGCAATAGAGCTAAAATTCGGTATAAAACGCCTGTACCACGAGGCTGCGCCTAAAAATCGACGTACTTCTTTTCTATTAGAAGGAGTGGGATAATTTTTCATTGAATTTACTTTATCCGGATCGGGATGCAATCCACTAGAGTCGACAACATAGCCTAAATATTTTAGTTTATCTCTAAAAATTGACATTTTTCGAGATTAATTGTTAAATTAGCGCTTTTTAGTTTATCCAGGATGCGTAATAAAAGAGTAATATGCTCGTTGAAGCTGGACGTGATACAGATTATGTCATCGATAAAACAGAAAACCTTATTTTCAAATTCTGGACCATAAAACAAAATATCGACTAATCGTTGTTGAGTAGCTGGCGCATTCGTAAGACCGAAGGGCATTCTTTTGAATTGAAATGTGCCACGCGTGGGGATATAAAAGGCTGTTTTGCAACGGTCCTCTTCTTTAATTAATGTTTGCCAAAAAGATTTAGACAGGTCTAAACTAGACAAGTATTTAGCATCTCTCAGATTATCTAAAATTTCCGAAATATAAGGCAAGCTATAAGCATCTTTTTTATAACGGAATTTAATTTACGACTGTCCAAACAGAAACGCAGTTAACCATTCTTCTTCGGGGTCAAAATGACCGGGTTTGACCACGGGCTTTCGGATCGTTCAACAACATCCTCTGAGAGCATGTCGTCAAGATGCTTTATTAAAATTCTTTGTTTATCGGGAGACATGCGATAAAATCTTTGCCGAATAGGGGGACACTCACCTGTATCAATTGAATGAGAAATAATATTTGTACAACCGAGACCCCGCTTCTCGTATGAAATATCGGTAAATTTAGAAATAATGTTGTCAGCGGTAGCTCTCTGGTCGACTGTAAGATGATCGTAAGAAACAAGATGTGTAGGGGGAACTGCCTGCAACTCCATTACTTGAGCGTCAGACTTGTTCACAATCAAAACAGACTCCAATTTGTTAGGAAATAGGCCAAAGCTTCGCCAAAAATCCATGCCAAGGATAAGGGAATTTTGAATCCCAGGTACAACATGAACTTCTAAGTTAATCAATTTATCCTGAAACTCAAAGGGTAGAAACACCGATCCCAAAGACTCAAATCGTTCGCCGCCAGCTGTTATTAACCTTAAAGGTTTCGATTTATCCAAAACATTGTCTTTCAAAAATAAATTATGCAAATTATTACCTAAAATTGTAACGCAAGATCCAGAATCTAAAAGACCAGTGGTAGGTATTCCGTTTAATTTTAGAGTAACGTAAGGTAAATATTCTACTTTAGAATTACGGATTGAGGAAATATGATAGCTATTAAATAATTTTTTTAAAAAGTCCAACCAATTGTTCCACTCTGTTTTATTACAATTAGTTGTATAATTTGATTTTCCACAATAATTATTAACTAGTTTTTTGAAACTGTAGGGGTCGACTTAGATGTACAATTGGGGCAGTCTGACACCTTGAAACCCTTTGTGCCGCACTTAAAACAGATTAGGTTGTGTGGCTGACGGCAATTACGTAATGAGTGCGAATTGCATCTACAACGCACGCAAAAAGTTTTATTTATATTAGAAGTACTTGATACGGCGTTGACTTGTGGTACAGACTTGTATCTCGATGTATCGGCGACAGAGTTATATTTATTGAAGTGATTATGATTGTAAACATTTTTGTTTGAAGAAAAATTAGAAAACGGATAATTATACGCTAGATCGGGTGCTACAGTATTCTTTGAAACTTTAGGGGGTTCAGAAAATTGCTTACTGCGACTTTGGTAATTTTCGAAAAGACGACAAACTTCGACCAGACTATCAACATCAACAACCTTTGCAGTGAGCAGACAATTAGTGTAACAAGGTCTAATATTATTTAGTAAAATTTCTAGCTTCTCCGAATCAGCGATAGGAGAACTAAGTCGCGAAAACAGACCGTGCATTTTTGCCACGTAAATAGTTATTGATTCGTTCTCGCCCTGTGAGCGCTGACGAATCTCCGTCATAAGCCGATAATCGTAGTTATGCGGACTAAAATCTCGTTTCAAAAGTTCGCAAAGTTCTAACCAAGTCTTTACATTATTTTTAACAGAACGATACCAAACTAATGCGTCACCCGAAAATATTTCAAAAGCGAAAGACAACATCTTGTCGTGTGGAATAGATCTACAGGACATAAATTCATCAATTTTTTCAATAAAAGATCTTACACATGATTTACCGTTAAATTTGAATCTACCTAATTCCGAGAAAAGCTTACGGTCGTAATTATAGGAAGTGTTTCCCTCTGCCACTGAGCAATCCGACCGCGAACTACGGCTCGTGATTAATTGTAATTTCGCATATAAGTCATTAAATTTATTCCACACAGACTCAATTTTTTTAATATCAAGACTGCCGGTATACACCCTATTCAGTCGATGAAAACAATGGTGTAGCACGGTTTCGACCTTCTGTTGAAACTCGGAGGTATAGTTTGCTTCCAACATAGATAAGTGTTTATTTGATCTTAATAACGACTTTTCCACTTCAGCCACATCCTCCTCTGGTGGGAAGGGTGAAGATAATATATCCTCCGAGGGAATTTTAACTGAAAGTTTAGCGATTTGTTTGCGGGGATCGTCAGGCTTTGAAACGCCGCGTATTGTGGTCTCATATTCTAATTCCGCTTTAGTTAATAATGAGAAATTTATAATGTAAGCCATTATTACAAAACAATAATAGAAAATCTAAGTATTTACGCCGGTACTAGAAAAAAAAATTTAATATCGCCAGAAAATCGAATACCGTGCTAAAAAAAGCTGAAATACACTAAATTATACAATGGTGTGATGATTGGTAAAGGATTAAAAAAAATTTCTTAAAGGTCACTCAAAGGTTGAATCACAATATTTTTTTCGCGAACACGAGGCACGTTAGTTCAACGGCTAAGCGGTTAGAACCGGTTGGCGGCTGGGCACGCTGCCCGCGGTGAAACGTGATTTTAGACCGACGTTAATTAAATCACCGTTATGTTATTTACACAGTTAAATTGCTTATGGCCAACCAAAATAGATAGAAACTGTACCTGTACGCAATTCACCACACAAGAATATATGCACACACAGGAGAAAAATATACAAGAGAAAAAGAAATTATTTCACTCACCTGTAAAGTGCCAACTTACGTTTTAAAAATATATTTAAAAATTCTATTGGGCGCCAATGTCGCACGAGTGATTGATTTTCACGGGATAGCCGGGATCGATCACTCGCCGAGCAATTAAAGAGAGATAATTAGGTTGTCTTACGGGAAATAAATAAAAAATATCACCAGGAAAGATTAAACTCGCGTTATATTCCAGTTACACAATGGCTTTAATTACACAAAAAAACTGACACTTGAGATTAGCCGACTAGACAATTATCCAGGGCGTGGGTGGTAGGTTGGCACTTCACAGGTCTTCGGATGGGTACTCAGCTTTGTCGTGTTGTCTCCAAGCAGAAAAAGGGCCCAACCACGTGTGTCGCCAGTATATATAAGGCCGGCGAGCGGGAGAGGGCTCCCCACTGCAATGCGTCACTCGTAGCGAGGCTCGCAAGCGCCGGGGCACGACGTCACAGCTTTAACTGAAATTGCTCCTACTCCTTCAGCTTCAACTAACACTGCTCCTACTTCTTCAGCTTCAACTAATACCGCTCCAATTTCCTCAGCTTCGACTAACACAACACCTGAAAATTCTTCTACAAATCCTAACCACACAGTTGATAACATTTTAGTGACACCCAAAGCTTTCAAACGCCTAGAGAGATCAAGAAAAAGAGATTCCAGCGCGAAATGTTTGACACCTATAAATGACAATAAAAAACAAGAAGACCTCCAGCCACAGCCTTCAACTTCAGGCACTCAAACAACAAAAAAACGAAAAATTGAAGATGACTGGGAGTGTGGCTTATATGAAGTGTTGTACTCAAGAGATGTAAAAAGAAGGAATGGAGCTAAATGGATCCAGTGTTCATACTGCTTGACGCCATACCACGAGATTTGCATTTCTATCGATGATATTGACGTTCAGGAACAACTATATTACAGATGTGATCGTTGTTTGGAATAATATTTTGATTTACCTGATTAAATTGGCAATTTCCATAATATCACCAAATTTCCTAACTACTATCACCAAAATACCGGAGATTATGTCAATTCATCTTTTCTATATAGTTACTTCAATAAATAAGTAATATTATAAAATAAAATTGACTTTTTGTTTACTTGTCGAATTCCTAAATAATTAGTTTTATAATTTTTTATCACCAATATACCTTTCCTTATACGTGTAGTAAAAGCTGCACTTCCATACGTTGCCTAACAACGTCGAAAGCAGTTCAAGCGATGTTCTACATTAGGATATCGGCTGCACAGTTCCTGGAAGTGAGGAAGAAACGAGTAATGCGACTTCAAGTGAGTGCACGATCGTTCGTTCTGACAGTTCTGCAGCTACTGAAATATTGTATTAATGCTAGGTTATATATTCTTTTGATTTTATTTTGATACATTTCTGTAACTTATGCAGAATTTTATGTTCAGTACGTTTCAATTCTTCTATATCATTAATATTTAAAATCTGGAAGGATTGATCTGTTTCTTTAGCAAAACTAGGCAAAGATAGTCTTAGCTTCTAGTTATCTCTAAGGCTAGCAACCTGTATTTTTTTATTTTTTTAAGAACCTATACCTAGCTGGCCGCTTACAATCAGGACCGTATATTTTACCGTCCTTATCTTACATACTAATAAAAGCAATCCAGAAAAATGAATCGTATGGCTATTTCTTCCTCTTTCAAAATCTTCCAATACGTGAAATAACAGCTGCACTTCCATACGTCACTCCTGACAACGTCGAGAGCAGTTCAAACGATATTCTACATTAGGATATCGGCTGCACAGTTCCTGAAAGCGAGGAACAAACGAGTAATGCGACTTCAATTGAGTGCACGATCGTTCGTTCTGATAGTTTTGCAGCTAGGAAAGTAAGTCGTGTTAGTGTTTGGTTATGTTTTATTTTGATTTATTTTGTGAAGATTATAGAGTGTCTCAAATTAAGCGTGTTTTCATTCAAAGATATCAATAGTTCCAGTCTTTAAATAGCTGTACCGGTTTATCTGCTACCTGTTATGCGATTTGATTAATTTTTTTACGATGTTATGTTGAAAGAAATATAATAAGATTAGTTGAAAGTAAATGTAGAATTTTGAGGGCCTAGTTTTTTAATGTCTTACCTTAATCTATGATAATTTTCTTAACGCCGTTTGAAGGATAAAAAATTAAGTATTAAAGAAGATGTTCATTTAAATATTCTTACAAAAGATGACAATAGAAGACGATATAATTTCGCTCAGCCAGGTCGACTTTACAAAGGTTGTGGTAACTATTAATATAAGGCAATAGCATTCTACAAACCTTGTGCAGTACTCGCGAGGTGCGAACATCACCACCACAATTTCTGAGCTCCGTTTGAACACGTTATGCACATGTTCTGGTTATTGTCACTTTCAATGCAGTGTAATGTTAGTAAAGGGTTGGTTACGGAACAGTAGTTGGTCTTGGTGTTTCAGTAAACGGTTACAGCCTACCGACGGACGTGTATAGATGTGTTTGAAAGCGAACAAAGTTTAAGAGATCGATTCCCAAATCTCGATTCACATACGTAATTGATTAATACTCGCAGTGCTGTACATTCAGTTAACACTGGACCACGGAAGCAAAATAATTATAGTGTAAATATTTCAGTCGTTGCCCAGTTTAGGAAAACTCAAATTTTACCGTACAGTATATTCAAAATTAAAACATCAAGCTCCCACAGGAAACAGTGTACATTTTTAAAGAATCATTTTGACAACCCGCTGACATAAATTGTACGTCCACGAACCGTGTATACGTACCATAACTATAATAAATTCAACGTCATTTCAGCAAACGAGGTCAATATAAAGGTGGCTCATCCTCGGGAATGGCTGCATTTAGACGTGTGTTGCGATGAAGTTACAATGTTTAACTTATGTCGGTAAAATGCCCTTATTTCCCATACTGAACTCTGATATGGGAGTATTTTTATATGGCGTGTGAAGCAAGGTGTGCAAATTGAATTTTGTACACACAAGCGATATTGATAAGTCGATATATTTATTTTATAACGTTTCTCTTATAAAAACGGCAAACCCAAAACCGGCGAGCATGTATGAAACGAGTAATGAGTATAGAGGAAGTGCGTGAAGTTTGTAAGGATAGAAGCAAGTGGCGTTCCGTTGTCTCTGCCTACCCCGACGGAAAAAAGGCGTGAGTATATGTTTCTTTTATATTATTTTTTATGGGATGATCTCCATCTGGGTTTTATGAGTTTGTATTTAACCCTTTTATACAACGACATTAATTGTCACTATTGTTATGACGAGTTGCTGCCGACAAAAGAACTAAATTGCTCATGTTTAACCATAATTACTTATTTCAGGAGGTATGTAACAAAATCAACACCACTTACTAAAGTACACCACTAGACTAGATTCACACACACCTCTCTGCATTTTCGAAAATGGAAAAGAAAAGTAAAACATATACTTAATTTACACAGATTTAGGTAAATCTGAACTTATCTGATAGAATGAATACAAAGAAGGTACTATTATTTTGTCCGTTGTATTTTAAAGACAAAGTATAATTCCATATTATAGCGAGCCATCGAATAACTGAAAATTGTAAACATACATATTATACTCCCGTCTTTTCCCAGTCGGAGTAGGCAGAGACAATGGAACGCCACTTGCTTCTATCCTTACAGACCTCTCGCGCTTCCTCTACATTGATTACTCTTTTAATACATGCTCGCCGGTTCCGGGTGCTTCATTTGGTCGAAGAATGTCCTACGAGGTCTGCCGCGACCGACTTGCCCTAACACGTTTCTTTGCTTATGTGACCGACTTGTCACATAAGCAAAGAAATAAATCAAATATGTACCAATTAGAGCATATCGTGTAAGGAGCAGCTTGCGGCTACAGACGGGAATGCGGGTCAAGTAAATTATACGACATTAGTGCTATATGGCATCCAGCTATTATGTGGACCTGTCAAATAATATATTTCATCATCGTCATCAGTCCTGTACCTATAAATTGTATCGCTGCTGGGGATGGGCCAGTAGATTCACAGCCTTCCGCAATCCACTGCTGGCCTATCCTATTTTTCTCACAGTAGCACTGCGAGTCATTAGGAGGGTATCATACATATACAATTATAATTTAAAATATCTTATCCTGACTGCATGCTACATCATCGCAGAGCGCAAATTACTGAACTACTAAACAAACCACTGAAACTGGACGCATGCAATTTGGACAGTGAGTTCATTTGTTGTCGAACGCACTCACTGATGAATGCTTTTGTAGTTCATATTCCACTCCTAAGGCAAATTATTGTTTTAATTGTTAGAAACGCTGCCGGTTTAGAAGCTAATACAAAAATTTTAAACTAATTTAAAAGTAAATCTAAATGGTATTATCTATATTCTAAGGTCTATTATACATATGCCACATGTAAATGACCCGAAGGCCAATTATCGTATTTTATATGATATTGATACTATGTTTTGAACGAAATGAGATTATATTTTGAATTGACTCACAAATTATTGGTATTCTGCTAAATTAATGTCATTATCGTCTAAAAGTTCGTCGTTGCCACATATTTTGACACATTGTTAAATTTTCGATCTAGTCGCGATATTATTCAAATATCAGTTAATTTAGGAGAATACCGTATACGTCATAAGTATGACACTGACATGATATCGAAACTGCATTTTGAACAAATTTATTAAGGAGAAAAAAAAAGTGCGTCTCATTTCCAAACAGTTCAAGTCGAAGTCATGGGTGTTTAACGATGAGGATGGAAATGCAATCCACGACCTGGAAAACATCGCCGAACGATGGCGCTCCTACTGCGAAAAGTTATACGAAGATCAGCTATCCACGTCCATGCCAAACACAATTAATATCGACTGGAACAACCTGGATTTAGAACTATGTATATTGCGATCAGAGGTCACTGCAGCTATCGCATCACTAAAGTGCAGAAAAGCGCCTGGACCAGACCAGATAACAGCTGAAGTGATCAAGGCCTTGGTTGACAGGGGCATTGACGGAATGCATCACATTTGTAATTGTGTCTGGCAAACCGGTGAGTGGCCAAAGGACTGGACTGAGTCTAACATCCTACCGCTACACAAAAAAGGGTCCACTAGAACTGGTGAGAACTACCGCACTCTTGCTCTCATCTCACACAGCAGTAAGATCCTGCTGCACATCATTAACAACCGCATAAGACACTTTCTCGATTGGCAAATCCCTCAAGAACAAGCTGGATTTGTCAAAGGCAGAGGCACGCGTGAACAAATTCTCAACATAAGACAGATAATAGAAAAAGCCTGTGAATTCAATGCCTCCTTCATGATGTGCTTCATCGACTATAGCAAGGCATTTGACTGTGTTGATTGGCAGAGCCTATGGGTGATACTCGATGAACTAGGAGTGCCGAAGCACCTCACTGCTCTTCTACAAACACTGTACGTTGACAACAGAGGCGTGGTCAGAATTGATAACACCATCTCCGGGCCCTTCCAATTCAAAAAGGGAGTCAGACAAGGGTGCATACTGTCGCCCGTGCTATTTAACATCTACGGGGAATACATCATGAGCCGTGCCTGTGAGAATTGGAAGGGTGGAATATCGATCGGCGGCGTAAAAATCACCAATTTGCGATACGCTGACGACACCACGCTATTCGCGTCCAATGAGAGTGAGATGTCCACATTACTGGGAAGACTGGAACAAGTCAGCAGAGACCTTCTCAGCAGAGGGGCTTCTCGTAAACAGAGCCAAAACAAAGGTTATGGTGGTAGACCAAAGCGGATCTCTTACCAAATAAGAAAAAGCTAGTCACTACCCTCGTTTTCTCCCTCTTTCTTTATGGTGCGGAGTCTTGGACGGTAAAAAAGGCTGACCGTCTACGTATTGTCGCAATTGAGATGTGGGGTTGGCGAAAAATGCTTGGGATGCACTGGACTGAGCACCGCACTAACGCATCCATTCTGGCAGAACTTAACATCTCAATGAGGCTTTCCACCATATGCCTAAGAAGATGCTTCGAATATTTTGGACACGTGGCGAGAAAAAGAAGGGATAATCTGAAAAAACTGTTGCTTACTGGCAAAATAAATGGGAAAAGACCCAGAGGCAGAAGTCCTACTCGCTGGTCAGACCAAATCAGCTCCACATTGAACAGCACAGTCTGCGACGCCATCCACGCCGCCGAAGATAGGACAAGATGGTGAAAGATAGTCCAGGATAAAGTAATTCGTCGAGGTCACGACCCTCAGCATTGAGGACAAACGACAGAAGGAGGAGGATTAAGGAGAATTGGACCTCAGAGATAGCATTGATTAATCGCGTTCATTTTTGAAAAAAAAATATATTTTCGTTTTTATCTCAATCGTTTAATTAAAACAGGAGCGATTCTTATGGACGAAGACAGAATAAAAGGAAGATGGAGGACATACTTTGAAAAGTTAATGAATGAGGAGAACGATTGGAACGGAAACCTTGAGAATGAGGTGATGAATATTGGTTTAGTGAAGGAAATAAATAAGGACGAGGTAAAAATGGCTGTTAGTAGAATGAAGAAAGGAAAAGCGTTAGGACCAGATGGAATACCAGTAGAAGCATGGCAAGCATTAGGAGATGATGGATGGGCGTGGCTGACTTTATTCTATAATAATCTATTGCACGAGGACACCATACCCGAGGAATGGTGCAACAGTTACCTGGTGCCCATTTAAAAAAATAAGGGTGATATCAAGAGTGCAACAATTATCGGGGAATAAAGTTAATGCCTCACTAGAGGACCCGTGCTGCTCCACAGCATATTTTAATATTATAAAAAACCTCTTACATATAGGTATGATGAGTACATTGTAGCCTTATCTAATAACCAAAAAGATGATATTCTAACCAAAAATATATATATCACAAAACTTCTTTTCTCACAACATTGGCTTTGCGTTGCACCTTAGGTATCGTGAAATTTCCACCTTGGCATTACTGAATAGTTTGCCGCGCAATAGGGATATATACAATAATATGTATATCTGAACATTGACGAAAGAAAGTTCTTCAATATGACTGTTCTGCCCTACCATTCTTTCCATTAGGACACTAATGTCCTTCGTCCAGGTGCCCAGAAAATAGCAAGTTATGAACAATTTCGCCAATACCATAGTCAGTAATCGTATTACTGTTTTCCAGGTGAACTCTGAATTGACACTCGGTATATAGCTCACTTACACTCTGAAGTTCAGCATGCCCTGCGTACTGTCCATTGGCACCCATCACACGTTTCTAATCTGTTGCATTTGTAATGGTCTGGCCATATGCTTCGTCCTCAACAGTGAAGTTACTATATACATCTCACTTATTGACAATGTTATCAACAGTGGCCAAACGAATTTCATAATGTTTATTCTCACTTCCATATACCTAAACAATAAGAAATTGCGCGGAATAAGCAATTACCGTCACCAAGAATGGAAATCACTTAAAAATTGATGATGGTAGAATTAATCAAATCTGAACCCGTTTCCACCCGTATTTTTTTAGCAGTAGAAGGACTATCCGGTACCAAATCTCCAACAGGGCCGTCATTGACCAAGATTCTTTGTTCAAACTTTCTCTGAGCGTTTTTCAATTTCCTTCCAAGAACCATCATTAACCTAATTGAAAACACAACTACTCACAAAAATACGTTATTATATCAGAAACTTGAGTAACTAACTTACGCTAACTTCACGTTTTTCTTTATCTGTCAATATTTTATTATCAAAATTAAAAATATAGATAAAAACTTTTTTTTATAAGTAAGAAAATAGGTTTTATTTCTGTTATCCAGCTAAATATTTCTGTGAGAAGCACGATTTATTTTGTTTTGTGTATGGGTGTGATTAATCCATCATAATTTTAGAAATGTAATAATGACGTTTATAGTTTTGGTTGAAATTGTACTTTTGGTAGGAATGGTAGCTTTGGTAGCAATCGTAAGAAACATTGCTACCAAAACTACAATATATGCCAAAATACCACTTCTACCAAAACTACTATTCCTACCGAAAATACTATTCCTATCAAAACTACCTTTTGTACCGATACTACTATTCGTACTAACACTATCATATCTACCTTTTTTTTTTAAACTACCATTTCTACCAAAACCGCCGATGCTGTCAAAAGTACCCACCTTTTCTCTCAAAACTACTATTCTTACCAAAGCTACAATTTCTACCATAACTACCACTTGTAATAATAATATTATATTATAGCGGTTCATAGTACTATTGTCATATAATTATATAATAATTATATGACAATAGTACTATGAACCGCTGTAATATGATCCACATAAAAATAAAATAAGATGCCCGAAGAAAGTCCGTAATTTAAAAACACAAAAAAAATCCTAACATAAAACGTAAGGAAAATTCCTCAACATCAGAGATTAGTTCACCCAACATTAAGGGTTAACTGGTAACATTCGGTGAATATTACCTGCCATCAGCGATAATTCACTATAGTGATAATTTGACCAACATCGGGTATAACTTAACACACTCACACCCGTATGAAAGTAAGGCAAGGCACCTTAAGGAGGCATAACGTTTTTTCCTAGCAGTTACTGCAAAGAACTTATTCGATGCCATTAAAATATTTTTGAATTAAGAACCGTCCATGTAGAGAGAAAGCAATAGAATCTTAAGAAATTTATAGGAAAATATTGAAAAATAAGATCAATGTCCACACCTATCTTCCTTCAAACTTACCCAATTTAAATGAGCATACCATCAAATGAAAGAGCTCTTTTCAGCGCGTGTTTTAGGCCTATAATGAAACGCCTACCTCAATGAGAACCAGATATGTAGAAGCAGAAAGTCATTGACTACGGCTACGAAAACGTAAAAAAATTATGGGAGAAAACTGTTTTTGCAAATAACTTGATGAATGTGCAAGTTAGGTAATTTCTAATGCTTGATGACAAATCTATGCAGCGAGAGCTTTCATTTAAAAAAAAATCATGCGAATCGGTTGCGTAGAACGGGCTGGCCGACTCGTATTATAAAACACAAATTCTTTTAATATATAGATAGTATGAAAGTATGGGAGAGAGTAATTGAGCGACGCCTGCGTGAAAAGAGTGAGATCTCACGAAACCAATTCGGTTTTATGCCTGGTCGAGGTACGGTGGATGCCATTTTTGCACTTCGCCAAATGTGCGAAAAATACAGGGAGGCGCATAAAAATTTGCACATGGTGTTCGTCGACCTTGTAAAGGCATATGACCGAGTGCCGAGTGAAGTCGTGTGGTGGGCCCTGAAGAAGAAAGGAGTGCCTGGGAAATACCTGACGTTGATTCAAGCCATGTACGCTGAATGCCGAACGCAAGTCCGATCCGCAGCTGGTATCACAGCCAGATTCGATGTGGCCGTAGGCTTGCACCAAGGGTCGGCCCTTAGCCCCTACCTCTTCCTGTTAATTATGGATGCTATATCATCGGACATACAGGAAAAGGCACCCTGGTGCATGCTGTTTGCCGACGACATCGTTCTGGTAGCAGAGAGTGGACAGAAGGTGCAGAGCAAGCTGGAGGAGTGGCGGCAGAGATTGAAGAATGTAGGCCTGAGAATAAGCAGAACCAAAACAGAATATATGTTCTGTGACTTTGGCGGTCTCTCCAGTCCTATACCGGTTACACTCGGCGGTACACTTCTACCAGTAAGCTACGATTTCCGCTACCTAGGTTCACTCCTGCAAGATGACGGCGAAATCGATCAGGATGTTAGGCAAAGAATCAGTGCAGGATGGATGAAATGGCGACAGGTCTCAGGCACAATATGCGACCACAAAATGCCTGTGAAATTAAAGGGCTGCATGTATAAGTCGGTTATAAGGCCTGTCGTACTGTATGGAGCTGAGTGTTGGGCTACAAAGAAGGCGGATGAGAAACGATTGCATGTGGCAGAGATGAGAATGTTACGATGAATGTGTGGAGTGACAAGAATGGACAGAATTAGGAATGATTACCTTAGAGGTAGTATGAAAGTGGCGCCCATTGATGAAAAGATAAAATGAAGTCGATTGGCCTGGTATGGACATGTTATGCGGAGAGATGAGATGTATGTAGGTAAAAAAGTGATGAATATGCATGTAGAAGGACGAAAAGGGAGAGGACGGCCAAGGAAAAGATGGATGGACTGTGTGAGGATAGATATGAAAGAGAAAAGGGTAAATGATCGGATGACTGGTGACAGAGAAGTATGGAAGAGAAGGACATACTGCGCCGACCCCAAATAAATTGGGACCAGGGCAAGACAATGATGATGATCTCAATCGTTTAATTCTTTTCTATAAAGATTGTAACCGTCGCGTGTCATAAGCTTCACTTCACCTTTCACTCAACAAAATTTTTGTTAAGAAGGATTCCACGACAAAAGATTTTAAATAGTTGTGTCGGGATTTCCTTTTAAGCATTCTACTAATAACAATGCTCTATATATCCGATATTTGCTTAGACTCAATTATGTCTGGGGTATTTATATAAAAAAATGAAAGTAACTAATACACAGTAAGTATTCGTCTTAAATATTTACTGAAATAAAATCCAAAGATAATTTTATTTCTGTGCTATATAACTAAAGAATAACATGACTTACAAGAGTGACTTAAATTCAAACAAACCTTTATATTATAATATTCGACAAGTGGAATAACAGAGTTACTGTAAAAACCACAAGAAGCCGTACGCAATTAATTTACATGATTATATTTGAATACATGAATGTGGTATGCGGCTCGGAATCCTGACTTGAAGAATAAGCGAGGAAGTCACCTTATTAAGACTTAGGAATTAGAGAAAGTGAAAAAGTGCCAATGTAAGTGCCAAGTGTTATTAGGCCTACGATTGTGTTAAGAATACATGTTAAGATATGGCGCCGATTTTTGGAAATGGCTAAAGGAAAATGCTCGTTGGCTGCTTTAACTTAGTGTAACTCAAGCTTCTTAGATGTTACGTTAACATGATAAGTAATATTTACATGAATACCAATATTTTTTTTAAGAAATACTGGTACAGTCTGTATGGCCTTAGCCTTCTCATAGTGAGAAGAAGCTCGTGCCTAGAAGAGGAATAGTTTATATACGGGGTGTAAAAAGACCCTCAACGAGAACTGAATTCCGATATTGTACCAATCATTACGAACATTTTTAATTCAGCTCCGAACCTGGGAAATTACTGATGCAGGAGATATTGAGGCTCAAATTCACCATGAAATTTTTCTAATTAGGTATAAAATCGATGCATTTACCCCGCCAAAAGGTTCCATACATGTCCTATGAACTCAGGGGTAAGTAGGTATTTCGAGCATTGCACGCGCGCCTTATAATTGCGAAAAACATCGTTTCCCAGCTATTACTTTTGCTTAGTATGTGCTCGGCATGATGACAAAAACGAGTAGACTTCGCTTGGTGATGGGACTTGTGACATTCTGTTTAAGATTGATGATGATGATGATGACTAGTGCATCACTACACAATGAGTATTACAGTAATAGTGGTAATATCGACTGTGTATAAGTGTTGTGTGTGTGTTTGAGTGTTGAATTACTAGTATCCGAAAATTCACATAAATATAATAAAATAATTACCCCATGACCAATACAGCAACCTGCATAACAGAAGATGAAATAAACGAAATAGACAGGTTTGCCTTGTAAGGATTCAGATTCGTTCACAGTTGTAATGTATGAATAACACTGAACAAATTCTACTAATACAGATCCAAACGTTTGATATCGAAGTCAAGAATAATTCCATTCGTTGTGAGTTCTCACAAGCTTTTAGTATGTAAAGTCGAAAATTAACACCCGCATAGAAACTTAATCAGACTAAGAACTAGCTGCCAACTCTGTGGTTAAAATGTGTTCGTAATTGTGTACTAATTAGATACTTCCGTGGGTGTTAGGAAAACCCAAGTACAACACCTACTTAAACATGCTAGTCCCATTTTGCTTACAGACTAGCATGTTAAACCGCAAATTTTCAGATCGTTCAAAACTTGGGCATGTCTTGTAAAAATTGCTGAATGATACACCATGTGAAATCACTTCAAATACTTATTAATTTTATAGTAATGCACATTTCAGAATAAATACACTTTATTCTTATTCAACGACTGCCTCGTTGGTCTAGCGGCATAAATGTGCGAGTGGGATTGGGAGGTTTCGGGTTCGATTCCGGGTCGGGCAAAAAGTTATTGGGTTTTTCCGTTAGGAAATTCTCGGTATAGCGGCTCGGAGTCTTGTAATGTGCCCGGTACGGCAATAGGCTCGCCCCCTATTACGTGGGACCTAAAAATTCATGGCAAAATGTGGGTGTTATATCACACCTCTGCCTACCCCTTCGGGGATATAGGCGTGAGTCTATAAAACAATCTTATTCAAATAATAATAATAATTATTATTATTATTTATTTATCCTCAAAAATACAAAAAGGTGCACTACAAATTAGCCTTCAATTAGATTAATTGGTATAACTAGCCTAAAGTCTTATATTTAGTTTTACATAATATCATAATTATATGGCATATAAACAATAGTGTACATAAGGCTAAAAAATAACTATTTGCACCATTGGCAAAAAAACTAAGATTGCGTTATTATACTTATAATACATCGGCTACCCGTTCGAACTAGGTTATACCTGTGTTTCGAGCTGACGCTTGATTATTACGTAATGATAGAAATGACTGTAATATTTAATTGTATGCTATAATATAACTTATTGTGAAAGTAATTAAATTAAGATTTACAGTAAATTATAAGTGACTAATTAATTTAAAATTAATAATACAAATACGAAATACTATTTAAAATTCAGTTCAGTTAGTAATGTAACTTATCAGTGTGAAAAAACACGTAAAAATAGTAATATTATTAACGTTCATTTTAAAACTACTAGTAATTTTTCTGTGTCGTCGTAATTAAGCTTTTGTAAATATTCTGATACTGTTGTGTTGCACATTTTATAGTTATGACTATATATAAAGAGTAATTTATTGAACTTATTATATAAGAACGGGCCTAGAAAAGTGTAAAATCTATTAACAAAGACATGATTCGTGTGAGGTTGTGTACAAACTAGGTTCTTTCTTCTTCTTTCAAAAGGAATAGGAGAATAAGGGATTTCGGTGTGCTGTTTTAGTATAATGTTGAGTATAAATAGTTGGCGCACTGTTAGCACGTTGCATGACAAGTAGAGCTGGTGCGTAGGGAATTTAAAAGGACGAAAAGTAGCAACTTTAAGTATTGCTCTTTGTGCTCGTTCTAGCGGCAAAAGAACTGGTTTTGCCGCACCACCCCACGTTGTAATGCAATATGTTAATATGGATTGACACAAAGCTAAATAAACCTGTTTTATTAATTTGTAATCGGCTATGTTACGTAGTTTTTTGAAAATATAAATTAATTTATGTGTTCTCGCACATACAATATCAATGTGGTTACGAAAATTTAGATTTGTGTCAAGTTTTATACCTAGATATTTAATATTGTCAGTTTTAATTAATGTGGGACAAGTACATGCTAGGTCAGGTGCATTCTACAGTTGTGTGCATAAATGTATAGGTTAATAGGTGATGGATTAGTATTTCTCATTTTAAATAATATGTACTTCGTTTTGTCAATATTCAGGGTTAGCAGGTTTTGATGTAGCCAGTTTGAAACAATATTAAAACCATTTTGGGCAACAAATAGCTCGAAGTAAGGATTTATTTAACATGCTCTATGCTGTACCATAAAAGTTATAACTAATTTTTTGTAAAAACTTAATAAACACTCTTTCAATGCACCCAAACGAATTCTAGGGAGTAAATTATTTTTCAGCTACTTATCAAACATTATTGGATTACGTACATAACTACATACATGCGCAATGTATGAAAGTCGAATAAGGGTAATTGTAAGCGCTCCTAATGCCGTGGTCTGTATTCTTCCGACTCGTGACTCGGAAATGTTCCAAAAGAAAAAAGCCACCGGATTCTCCAAATTGCACCCGTTACGGTAAAGCTGCGGCTTTTTTTCGCTCCTGTTCACTTTGATAAAGCTACTACTATAAACGATCAAGGTAGTAGAGACTTGCTGATTTCAGTATGAATGGGCCGGCTCGACCGGGGCAGTACTACCCTCTCACAGAAAATCGACGTAAAGTAACAGTGACTAAACTGTTGCGTTTCGTTCGGTGAGTGAGAGTACCGGAGGCCCTATCCCCTATTCCTTCTCCCTCTCCCCACTCCTCATCCTATACCTTTTCCCAACCCCAAGGGGCGGCAACGCACTTGTAACTCCTGTGGTGTTGCTTGTGTCCATGGGCGGCGGTAATTGCTTACCATCAGGCGATCCGTCTGCTCGTTTGCAGCCTATTACCATAAAAAAAAGAATAACGTTTTAATTTATGCGTATATTCATTTTGAACGCAAGGCATTTTCATTATTTAGTTGAAAACTGTGTTCAATACGAAATTAATTTACATTTTTATTTAAAATCTTTTTCAGACAAAACATAATGTATAGACAACATAAAGCATTAGGAGCCCAAAAAATAAAAATCCTTTATACCTGAACTTTACGTTTGTAAAACATAGCATTACATTCATTCAAACAATTTATCTTTATGAAACTTCAAATCAATCGATGTCACAGGAAAGAAAATGTCAAATACTTTTCATAATATTCTGGTGATACCAAATTTGTTTTTTTTTTTTTTGGATTACGGCTGACATCGTCTTTGAGATATCGAAATTTCTACGTAAGTCTGATTTATACCGGTCTTTTCTTCGCATCTTAGTCATCCTACGCACAGAATAGACCCGTTCGAATCAGAATACTGCTCTGAATGAAAATACGACCATAATAAAACTAGTCTAAGAAAAGCACATCAAATCTTGAGAAATATAAACATCAAGTTTCTCATCTCGATTCCATTTTTACTTTATCCACCAGAGTGGAGTTAAAATATTTAGCCCCAATGTACATACATACATAGACTCACGCCTGTTTCCCCGAAGGGGTAGGCAGAGGCATATTAAACGCCCACTTTTCGCCAGGGTTTTGATCCCACGTAATAGGTGGCGAGCCTATTGCCGCTTATCGGGATATTTTGTTTACCAGAGCCTCGTCCGTTGATCGGCAGGTGCACCACTTGCAGGCGAGGTTGGCTTGGGACCCTAAGATCTTGGTGGGCACCCTATGCCCCAATGTAGCCAGTTGTATTCTTCAAACTTAAAATCTTTAAAGTTGAAGTGTTACTCTGTACTGAAGTGGCGAAATATTTACACTTTTACATACTTACTATTGTTGGACGATGGAACTTGTTTTAGAAGTTCCAAGTTTTCACCCGCTAAATGATTTATAGCAATGTGATAAGATAGACTGCCTTGTAAGCCCTTGATATGAATTTGCTGCGTACTGTTGAACTTTCCATTAAGTCTGCATCTGCAAAGAGGGTGTACAATTTACGTAGCAAACACAAACTCGGTCTGCGTTTTGTTCCAATGCTAGCAAAATTACGTGATGGCTTATCTTGACAACGATAAATATTTGAAGAAATTTTTGTCTTTGAGATTTATATCGGTGATTAAAACTTACATTGGAGTTCATTGTTTGATTATGAAATGAAATGTCAATGGAAGTGATGCAGACGTCTGGGTTGATCGATCAGATTTTTTTTTCTACTAATTGTGGGAAATGAGGCAACGGTTTGTTTTGGTGTGCACAGACTGCGCGTTGGGTACTTATTCGTAGTGACAGTGCTGTTCAATAAACGCCTGCGGTCTTTTGTCAGTGAGTAATATCAAGTTTTATGTGTGCCTGCTCATTTTTCTTATGCTGCAATAAAATGTTGTTAACGGATACGATGTGGTTAAAATTTCTAAGTTAAAGTAGTTAAAATTAATACTTATGAAAATAAATACATCAATACACTTTTTTTACTCACGTTCGACTAAATAATATTGCCATGAGAAGATTCTAACAAATACTTATTGCACTCTTTTTATTGACAATGTATTCGACAATTCTTGTGAGAGCGTGGCGGATGACTACATCTGAGAGAAGCAAGTATTTGGTGTTCTTTGGTTGTTTTATATGTCACTATGTATTAAAAAAAAGTCAGTCGAATAAATAAAAGTAGTTTAAAAGTTAACAATGACATCCTTTTGCAACGGTAATATTACAGAATCAAATGCTCATTTTAATAATATTTTTAAACATATATACAACAGAATAAAACTACTTATGTAACTAAACTATCCTAAACTAAAGCAGTAAAACTAAATAAATAATAATAACAAAATAGAAGAGGAAAAGAAAGGCAGCGATAGCCGAGTGGATATATCAACAGACTGCCATGCAGAGGGTATCCGGTTCGAATCCACGGCGCGCACCATTGACTTTTCGGAGTTATATGCGTATTGAATTGTTAATTATCGCTTGTCCCGTGCCTCGGAGAGCACGTTAAGCCGTTGGTCCCGGTTGTCATGAAGATCTTTGACAGTCGTTACAGGGCGTCAGTACCTTCTTAATAAACTGACACTAGTCTAAACCATGGAATATCGCTATCCCTTCGGGTTGCGGAGGTCAGACAGGCAGTCGCTCGGTGGAAAAGCTAATATTCAGCCAAATCCGGTTAGACTAGAAAGCGGACCCCAGACTGAAACTGGGATTTAAACGCTAAGAGAAAGAAGAAGAAGAGGAAAAGAAAAAACCGACTACGCCGCGTCAAAAGTTCCTCCGCAACGCTGTCGGCTGGTAGCGTGCCCAGAAGGCTGGCAGCATTGCCACGTTGTATGGCTTGACTAATGCTTATTCTCTCTGCAAAATATAAAACAGCCCTCTGGTCACGGAAAGCGTCGATCAGCCTTTTGGCGATTTCTTTGTACAGAGCGCGTGCACCAGGCCCATATGGCCCCAGCATTTCGACCCCAAACGGCTCAAAAAGGTAATTACCAGATGGTAATTACCTTTTTGAGCCGTTTGGTAATAAGCGGCGCAAATACGGAAACCTGTCTAGGTTTCCGTATTTGCGCCGCTTGAGGGTCTCCGCTGATGCAGCAGCAGGGCCAGCTGATCCAGCTGTGCTTGGAATAATATTTGTTAATTTAATAAGATTATTCTGATCAGAAGTCAGTGGCTACAAGTTTTTCAATTATTTTTCATTCTAGTACTCTTGAATTTAGTACCTAAACTGTAGACGTTTATATCTTGCAAGTTTATTAATCGAGTCTGAACTGTGTTAAGTTTTATGGTAAAAACATGTCTAATTTTTATGTCATCTCAGCACTAGTCTAAGCATACCCCTGTGTCACAGAGGCTTTACAAACATACACCAAAGTATACCCAGTCACGAAACAACACTTTGTGGATCATACAAAGTGTTGTCTCGTGTGCGGATTGAACTCACAATACTCAACGCAGTGTCAAGTGGCGAAGGGACCGCTTACGAACTTAGAAGCGCATCAACGATCATACGAGTTAAGGTCAACGCTCATTAGAGCCACCCGGCACCGACTCCGCACGGCGTCCACGAGTGGACGTCGCGCGGTCAACCAGCGGACCGCGCGCCGTCAACGAGTAAACGCCGCGCGGTCAACCAGCGGTCCGCGCGCCGTCAACGAGTGAACGCCGCGCGGTCAACCAGCGGACCGCGCGCCGTCAACGAGTGAACGCCGCGCGGTCAACGAGTGGACGTCGCTTGGTCCACGAATTTTCGAATAGTCTGTTAACAATTATTAAACTTATTTTCAAATTACAGTGTATATTACAGCGTCGATTAAATTAAACGGTTTTTATAATTATTTAATACTTTTATTCAGAAATTATTCTTCCAAAAGTTCTTGCTCATAAATCGACGAAGTCATTTTATTCATTTATCTTTTGGTGGGAGTAAATAAATACAGTTTCCATTATTTTCTCCGAAAGGATTGTCAAAATGTGAGTCAAAATATTTCCCTGTAAGGTCTTCGTAATTAATTAATTTATTTTTCTAGTTTGATTTATTTCTTTTTCTAGTTTTTATATCAATTAACTTTTTCAAGTAATGCAATGACCACACACAACTAGATACTAAACTTTCGTCTATGAATACACCTACTAACTACAAATTTTAACATAAGTTATGCTCATGAAAAACACTACCTAAAATATTATTAATTCTGCCGGATTATATTACCTGACAAGTAATGAAATCGTTAATGATTTCCCCGACATCACCAACTGCGACAGCCGGTGTTGCCAATAAAGGATTACTCGTAAGAACATAATATATTTTTGAGTAAAAATAAGAGTATCATTTACACGGTAATTAATAATTAAAAATACCTTAGAAAAGAACACGGTAGTAGCTTATTACCGTAGACCGTGTCTTGCTCAAAATTACCGTGCATCTACGGTATTTACCGTGTATCTGGTAACACTCGGACGTGAATCATTCGCGGGCAGCGCGCGAACCGCTTCGGACCCGCGCGTTGGCAACGAGCCGTCAACGCGCGGCAAGCATGCGAGCAGCGAGTTGCCACCGAGCCGCCCACGCGCGGACGGTGGGTGGACCACCCGCCGCCCGCGCGTGGACGGCTTACGACAGAGGCGATCCGGTGACGCTACGGAGTTAATGTAGTGAGCGCATACCCATACAAATCCATATAAAGAATACTAACCACACGAGGCGAGGCGGTGCGGAGTGGGTGCCGGGTGGCTCTAATGAGCGTTGATCTTTACGCAAAAGCCAAAAGGCGCGCCTTTACACGCCTACATGTGCTTCCAAAAACGAGCTTATACGCACGTATGAAACGCTAATCTGAAACCGCCCAAAACCACTACGACAGTAGAATAGTCGTTTTAGTACTATGTTTTCATAGGCCCATATGATCTAAACAATTAATCGTGAAAGTTAAAAATCGTTTACTGCTGTTCACATATATGTCAAATTTTGACCCCCACGACTATCATTTGGGTCTTAGACTTTGAGTATTGTATTGACTGAATTTGCCGCTGAATATCCTTAAATAAATAAAAAGACAATCTATCATGTCTATGGCTGAACAAAACAACGTTGATGATAACAAGTGTAGGTATTATTTTATTTTTGTTGTAACCCCCGCGTACCCTCTTCAATTTTTAACAAAGCTCTATCTATCCAATTTTCCTGAAATAGATTGACTCGTGATCATTCCTATGTACTTGTTATCTTACAAATAGAAAACAAAACCATATTCTTATAATAGTATGGCAACTTTATTAATATGGAAATAGCGTCTTAGTTACTTTTCTACGAGATTATATTTCTATAAGAAAGCAGTTGATTCTGTGATGATAAACCGTAGACGTCATGTACATAATAATATATCTTTTATAAGAAACATTTGCCTGCAATTCGGATCTTTAATTGTTCAAACCGTGAAAATTTGTGATGACATTATGTCGCTGAGTTATTTACTACTAACCAACGATAAATAAAGGAGTCTGTAAAATTATTTTATTAGTTAAATAATTTAGTATGACAACATTTCTTCACTTGATGTTTTTTCACGCGGTTTTTTTACTTGCCAAAAATATTCTTGAGCTTTTCCCTATATTTTTTATACCTACTTAATTATCAATAGCATTTGCTATGTACGTTGAAAATAATTTATAAACATTACGCATAACAAGAATTAAATCCTTAAATATTGTGGCAGTTGTCTGCTTATATTATATTTCTCTTATGTATTTGCAAATTATTTCTCACCCGAACTGTAATCTTCACAAAACAAGTCGTGAAACAGCAAATAATATAACGCCAACGTCTGACAAGTCCCATTAGCACATAACCTTTCTAACATTACGCAATTATGACGATGACTTGCGTCCAAAAAAAAACTGGAAATCAATCATCTATCTAAAGGCATGCGCACATGACGAACTATATTTTCAGAAAAGTATTATTACAGTTCACGTAACCAGCACAAATAGTCAGAACTGTGCCTCTATAGAGGATCATTTAAAAAAAACGCCACGAGTAGCTCTCTTGGTATTTTATTTACTTATACTTCCTTAGTATTTTTTTTTTATTTCAATTCAATTATTTTACAAATAGGTAATTTCATTGCCACTAACTATTACTTATTTACTATTTACAACTAAAACTATACATAAAACCTATAACTGAATTAAAAAGAAAATAAAATAATATATTCTTATGAAATGCAAGGCACGAGGCGTTTAGGCGTTGTAGTATTCCTCCGCATCACTGTCATCGGGTAACGTGCCCAGAAGGCTGGCAGCATTGCCATCCAGCGTGGCAATGCTGCCAGCTGCCAGAATCATTGAGCAAAGAATAAACCAGCCTTCTGGTCACGTGAGACGTCGATCAAGCGTTTGGAAATTTATCCATGAGCCCAACGTTTCTACTTTAAACGGCTCAAATACGTAATTGCTGACTAAATTTCCGTATTTGCGCCGTTTGACGGTCACCGCCGTTGCAACAGCAGCGCCAGCATGACCTGCTGTGCTTGGAATATGTGACGGCGCAAGGGTATCTACGCACGTTGCGTCCCATACCAAAGGCCTACTCATTTTCTTTTTCTTCCTTAGTTCAATAATTGTTTAATATTTTAATTTATAATTTAACTAGATTCAAGCAAAAGAGTGCATATTTGAACTTTTTGCGGCATTCATTCAATAAAGGGACCAAAAATCTGCTACGTAGAGGATTTTTATTTCTTTCCCAATCATTGTTGTCCTCGCGTTATCTCAGCTACATTTCATCCTAATTTGTGCACTATTCAAACCATATTTGACAGAACATTAGTTTTCCACATAGCGATGGTTGTCTGACTTCAACAACCCAAAGGAATAGCGATATACCATGGCTTAGATTACAGTCAATAATTCATGGGTGCTCTCTACATGGTAGTCTATTTAATTAGTATCTCCACTAAGTTATCGCTATCTCCCACGGCGTGCACCACTGATATTTAGTTTTTTTTTTTAATTATTGATTAAAAAGCAATTGCGTAATAATGACATTTGTTTGATAATATAACTGCGAAGCAGTTCTATCTTGATTATGAAAAATGTAGCGACGTCTGCACAACTCTTAACCTTATTTTCGCCTGCTCATCTTACCCTTCAGCGGAAGTGGAGCTTTCATAAAATGAGCCCTTATCCTTCATCAGCTAGGTAATTATTACCCGACTGCAGACGGGAGGTTATGAAGGTAGAGTGGGATAGTGGCTACTGTAAATGTATGAAATAAAAGGGAGTTGTGGCAAAAATAGGACGTAAGGTGAGATGAAATTATTGTTTATAAAGATCTAAATTTACAAGGGGGAGGCGGAAAAGATGATTATCGCGTTTCGATAATACGGTCTTGGTTTTTAAATCATTACAAAACCAAAAAATTTAAGAATATTTTGGGTTTCATATGCTCGATTTCAGCTGAACAATGGAATAAAATTAAATCATTACGACATGCAATTTTGTAACTTGAAGATAATATGGTGACAGATAAGTTCTTAAGATTATTTGGTGTCTGAGGTGGCTCAAATTTGACTGGATTCCGTTGGGTTCACGGCGGTTTCTGATGCTTGGTCAAACTTATTTCAGGAGACGCTTGTTCTCTCTCCAATTAGCCTCATAACTATTTTGAGGTACTATTTAGGGAAGGGAAATCCGCTAGAAAAGTTTTCAAACGCTTTTAAATTAGAAAACCCTTGTAGCGGATTTACCAACCAAAATATACTAGCTCCAAAGTAATAAAATACAATGATAAAGCTTAATTCTGAACTTAAAATGACAGAAAGCTATTTTTAAATACAGGAAATTTTGGAGTTTGCCAGTACGAACCAGTGGTTCATTCCACTCAGTTCTCAATTTAACTTTGACGCAACATTAATCGTTCCTTGTAGCTCCATGTCAGTCAGCCACAAACCGCAAAACTTGGACAAAGTGGAAACGCACAAGGGTCATTGAACCGAACGGACACAAACGCAATTCATTTAACTAGAAACAGGACATAAATATTCACGTTTCCTTATTTAATTAACAGAAACTCATATGCATTGTAAATATTTTCTCGTTTCGTATACACGTTGCAGTCAAACTGAGATGTAGGAAGTTTGATGAAATTGCCGATGTTCTGAAAATAAACAAGCATTTTGTCTAGATTCCACTTTACGACATTACTATCGTGTGCTGAAAATGAATATTGTTGTTATTTATGATTAAATTGATATCATGTCTACCCTAAAAAAGTTATATCTCCCTAAGGACCGTAAGATACTTTTCACCCGAATTGTGAAGTTTGTAAACTGATATATTAAAATATGTTGAAGTCGTATTAATGATGTGTTTCACAATTCAGTGGACGTAGGTTCGACTAGCCAAACACATGCTTAAGATAATATTATCAAAGCACAAATATTCTAATAAGTTGATGAGATTTCTGTAGAACGAAATTGTTTGCAACTTAGCATCTGCAATGTGCCAATCACAAATAAAAATCAGGAAGGTTTAGTTCTAGTGCTTTTCACTTTGCAGCTAGAAAGCTAAATTTCATTAAAATATTTTTACTTTATTTTGTTATAATACTCAGGATGCCCTATATTCACAGGTCTACTTTGTATAAGTATTCTCATTAAATCATCATCATTTTAGCCTAAAGACTGCTGGACATAACTCTTCCCCTAGGCTTTCTACCCAGACTGACTTTGAGCCGCCCACATCCAACCGCTCATTCAGCATCCTCATTTAGGAAAACGATTATTTTCCCAGATATAATTACAAACCACGAATTTTGCCATTTAACTGCAACACGGCCGTGATATATTTAATTTTGTGCTCACTTGCTAGCTTTGGAAGTGAATCAAAAAGTTTTATCTCCGTATATTGTTTTTGGCGTGGCTGTATTCATTACTAGCCTGAGTATGACTTTGAAACTTCTTGCTCAGCGTTAATGTTTTATTACATAATTATATATTATTTCAGTAAGTATCTACTATATTCGTTGGTCCAGTATTGTTATAGTTTAGTAAGGTTTATATCTTATTTAAGTTTTTAACATGTTTGAGTGTAATAACAAAATATCCAATCAGTATGGCTTTTTGTATGTTAGCAATTTTTGATAGCTCGATACTTAAGTTGGTGAAATGAAAAATCATTTTCTGACAAATCTTTTTATACTAGAAAGTGGACTTGGGTGTGTGAAGCGCGAAATAAGTAAGGGAATAATTAGGGCTTTTCCCTCTCAAACCTCATCGTTTCACATTTCCCCACATAAATAACGTACAACAGCCTGCAGCGCCACCCTACGGCACCTCTCGCAATCATAGGTTGATGTATCCAAGATCATGCTAGGATGCTGATTATGATGATAAAACTACACAGTAGAGAAGTATAATACTAAAGCATTAACCGTTCAGTACTGGCATGTATATATACCCATCCTAAAAGGAACGAAAAAAAAACAAATATAATCTCGCAGCCCGGCAAATTCCTGTGCAAACAACGACGAAAAATACAACCCAAGCTCTTTGTTTTGTGAAATTGGTTAAAAGCGGGGTGTCAGTATTTAAGCGTATGTGAAATAGGATTGTGTACGTCACAACGTGGATATAATTTCCACGCTGTGTTCAACGAATCTCTGAGATTATCGTCTCCATAACGTTGAACGCTTAAGGCGAGGATTTCCCAAAATACAGTGTTATCTAGCGTGGCCAAACGCGTTTTATTTGTAAATAACAGAGATTTAAATTCGGAAAAAAATATATGTTATTCTACAGCATTAGATCTTTATATTTCGGCCATTCGAAACACGATTACTGTCATTTGATACGATAGAAAATAATCGCGAATATAGGTCTGTTTAAACAACTTTTCCCGTTTCATTTGAGTTGTATTGGGATTAGAATTTTCAAAAGTATACCAAAAGAAAGGTCATGTAAAAGCGGATGGTTCTCGGCAATCACATTATGAATTTTAATATATACAAAAATATAATACCGAAAATACGTAATTTCCTACTGCCGACGCGCTCTCTCCGGCGTCGTTCAGTCCCGTGCGGGATGTAATGGAGACAGGACGTATCGCTAGTTTGCAGAGCGCACCGCAGGATTACGAATTATTTTATCGTCAGTTACAAATGTCATCATCACTTATTGATAAATATATTACATCTAGGTTTAGTTTGTAAATAGGTATTGTAAATTTTTTGTAAGTAATAATAGTGTATATAAGTAAGAAGTATAGTTTTAAAAATATCGTTTTGATTATTGGACAAGATAACGACTTGATAACAACAGCATAGTTAGGTAACAGTACTTTAGAAAAATATTGATTTGTTGTATATTGTGGATGATTTATAGTATTATTGTTGTATTGGGTACCTACCTAATACAATAATTCACACTTTTATTCTGTGTACCTATATACGGAAATGAAATGTGAGATGTACCTAAAAGCTATACAAGCGAATTTTATAGGTACCTACCTACCTAAATAAATACAAATATTCGCAGTTACCTACTTAGTGGTATTTAAGGTTACTGCCCCACCCTCGTGGGTAGTAGCGTGATGTTATTTGGTATAACCTTCCTCAACAAATGGGCTAGAGAAGCAAATAAATCTTAGAAATTGGCCTGCTAGTTCCTAAGACTAGCGCGATCAAAAACAAAAAAAAATGAATTTCCGTCTATTCAATAATTATATTAACTATTTCCACCAATAATATCATTAATTTCCACACTATTACCAAACACGGAACAATGGACACCTAATAATATTATAGTAATTATTTATCACGCCGAGGAAGTATGCACTGGTGTCACAGCTTAGAAAGGTAGGTAAGGTGTTCGGTAGGTAAGTATATCAATTTGAGCGACAAATAATAACGAAAACTAGAGTTTATTATTGGTTGGCGGAAAATAAGCGTTGTGGGTGTAGGAGTATCATTTTGTACGTATGTATGTATGTAAAATTTTAACTTTTATCACTACTACTTGCCGATGGCAGCGCCTAAAGGAGATCACCCAAATAGGGCTAATTTTTATTTTGCCGGCCAATCAATAAATTGTGTTATTTTAATAGAACACACTGTTGTAAACATTTTAACTATTACACCAAACTTCTAAGTCAATAGGCGTGTGTCCACTAAGAATAAATCGGTTTGATTGTAGTATCTATAGATCCATTATGATTTAAGATGTCAATAAAGGTTATTATTTATTATAAAAAGGATAAAGATTAATATAATTTTTAGGATTCTAAAACTAAAAAATAATGTTTTTACTTATTCTTGTGACAGTGAACACCAATCAGAGAGCATTACGAACAGTACGTCCACCATTCATGTTGTTGACGTTTTAGTAGTAAATACAACTAAAAAGTAAAAGTTTCAAACTGTCAAATCGAATATAACAAAATAAAAGTGGGTGCATCAGACCAGACTTCATTCACGGATTGTTTTGTTTTGTACTTTGTGATATCACTCAACCGCTATGATGGTTTACAGCGTTATCGTGTCAAATTCAAAAAGTTTTTTAAAAAGCCGTAATTAGTAATATTGCTGATTGTTTTTTGAAGAAAAATCAGGTATTTCAGTTTAACATCTAATAAAGGAACGAATCAATCGCTAATTACATTTTAGGATACAAGCGTATTCTCTGAGACAATATTTAGGTTTGAATGTATGTCTCCAAGTACCGTAGAGCAGTTTTGTTTTGACAAAAGTGTTAAATCAAAGAGGTGTAACGGTAGTCAACTATACGTTTTCAGCCTAACGTGAAATACGTGAGCCTTAAAATGCAGTGGACTCATTAAAAAAGTAAAAAACATATTTTTAAATACTCCTGACCAAATATAAAAATATCGTCTAAACCTTTAGTAGGAATGTCTATGACCGGTCAGGTACAGATGTCTTGCATGATGTACAGGCATGGCACCATGTGATTGAAGAGATGTTGCGTCGTTACGTTACGTTACGTTCTCACTTTCCAATGTTTCGGCCGGTTCTTGTAGAGAAAAGGCCAGTCGGAAACACCTGGATATCACTATAGTGACAGCAGCCGCAACCCTGTCCAAGAAACGGCGCTACAAATGTTGGCGGAATGCCCCGCTTATGCATCCCAGCGTGAACATCACCATCTTAAGTCTTTTCCGACCATTTTGGTGTAGACCTCTACAACAAATTCCTTTCCGTTCTGTTTTGGGCAGTCTTCAACCAATTACTGCCTGCTATCTTTATGATGTCTTCTTTCCATCTCATTTGCCGTTCCAGCTAGTCATTTACAATCCCATGGTTGCCATTTTAATATTTGCTTGCAACATGTTTCGGGATTTCTGGCTACATGTCCGGCCGCTACTCTTTTGGCAACATCTGGTACTAGACTTTCTTTTCGGAGCTATTTATTCTTCTTTCTGTCT
Organism: Euclidia mi; assembly: GCA_944739405.2. Lineage (NCBI taxonomy): Eukaryota > Metazoa > Arthropoda > Insecta > Lepidoptera > Erebidae > Euclidia > Euclidia mi. The sequence goes on along the minus strand of OX123183.2, from coordinate 13,868,281 downwards.
CTGAGTGTCACTCCTGCCAGTTTTCTCTCCATTGTTCTTTGAACAACTTCAAGTTTCTGTAGCGCTGCCTCTGTAGTAACCCAAGTTTCGGCTCCGTAGGTGAGCACTGGCAGGACGCACTGGTTGAATATTCTTGCTTTTTGTTGCTTCGTAAAAGCAAATGCCAGTTTATCGAAAGCAGCCCAACCCAAATGGATACGTGTATCAATCCTGTTCACTTGGTTTGCTTTGCCCATCTTTATTTCTTGCCCTAGGTATAATATACTATTTATTGAAGAATTCTAATCGGGTACATCCTACTGCAATTGTTATTCCGCTGGAGTTTTCACTGGTCATATTTCGAATTGGCCGTAAACTGATCGCGGCAATTGTTACATAGACTACAGGCCCATGTCCAAAACGGATGGGTCATATGAACCACCAGGTGACGTATATAGGACGATATAAGAGCATCAAATAATAAGATTCAGCACTATGCCGTCACTTGTAAGCTGTCCAACTGAGTGCTGGTGAGAATTTGATTTTCTGACAATTTCCAAAAAATTACCGACTTTATAGCGCACCATTTTTTTACGGCACTGCGCGCTTTCTTATTATTTATCATGGATCTATCGAAGGTCATAATGCTGTACAAAAATATATGACCGAAATGTGTAATCACTCTACCTGCACTTTTGAATTCTCATCAGTACTCAGTTGGACAGCTTACAAGTGACGGCATAGTACTGAATCTTATTATTTTATGCTCTTATATCGTCCTATATACGTCACCTGGTGGTTCATATGACCCATCCATTTTGGACATGGGCCTGTAGTCTAACAGTCGTATCCTCGCTACCTGCCCTGCCCATAGTCTGGTGCGTGATGGCTTGGAACGTCAGCGTCTCTTTCTGTGAGGCAGTAATGCTTATCAATAAGAATTTCGCTCTTGGCTTACTACCTGTCATTACCTGATGCCATTTAAATTGCAACATGCACGTTATTTTAGGCAAAAAAATAACAGTACCTAATTACTTAGGATTTATTTTAGGAACAGAATAGATTCTTTGAGCTGGAATATGATCTCACAGACTGCACTTAGAACCTTAGTGTAGTAAAAAAAATGTTTATTTCGTAATATTCTATAAGTTTATTTTAGTTGGCCGGCACCATTGACATATATTTAGTACATATATATCGATGGCCGCCACTTTTAGAATAGCCTACATTTGTATGGGGCTGGGTGATCTCCTTTATTATGCATGCACGTGTGTTTGCATGAGTATATATTGATATAACTATTGCCCTGTAATAAAAATCTTGTGTATTATTGATCTTTTTCCGGTACTTTTTTGACAGAGTAGTATCTTAGAGATGGCATAGTTAAAATAAATATAACAAAATGTAATTATTGGTGATTAAAAGTAGCTATGAGTATCTTACCCTTTATGTGTATTATGGGTTCTATGCCGTTGTTTTGCTGACAGTAGCAACGAATTAATTAATTTATATTAATCTAATCCTTTTCCCTAAGATTGATATCGAACAAGCGATACTTTCGCATTGCGAGCGATCATAAGTTTTTTTTATAATTAACAACAAACATAATGTTCATAAATTATCTACTGATTACTATTGTCACTATAAACAAAAGCAATTTTGTAAAACTACTTTCGAATTTCATAAAGGTTTATTCAAAACAAAAACTTTGCAAATTATTTATACTCGATAAGTAAGTTTATATTTCAATTGATATACTGCTTCAATTTTCTATACTGTGGCGCGAAAGTGTTATACCTACATAATATGGCGGCAGGTGCGTCGCGTCTCGCGTCGCGATTGATCGTAATTATACTCGCGAACTGGGGAAGAGGGGAGCCTCAAAAGCTTTGAGCGCTCGGAAATCCTCGCCTTAAGGTGTACAAAAAACATTGAGAGAAAAGCAGAAAAAAATACATACGTTTTAATGTTATATTTCACAAAAGAACAAAAGCCGGGAAAGCCTAAATGATCCTCAGCAAAGTATGAAGTATGGCAAGTATTTAACCGCGCTCGGGGATAAATAAATTTTCAAAGTAACCCGGGAAGGGAGTGCTTGAAGAACTGGACGGCCGCGGTGTTTATACGGACCGTCGGCGTTTGTGTGTGTAATGTGATGCTCCGTATATGTACGTGACGTAACTGATGTACGTATGCATGTGTGTGTTTAAGTGAAATGTGTCCCTACTATCTTAAGGAGGAAATCGATGGCTAGTGCGGCTACTACTGAACTTTGTTGAGAACACAGGGATGATGGCTGGCACATGCGTCATACTCGTGAACGGGTGCTACTTGCGATGACTGGTCGAAGACGGTCTTGCGGGCTGGTATTAGATTTTAATATTTAACTACATCATTTCCATCATGGTTCTGATCACTTTCGCGGATTGCCTGCATTATTAGGTATATATAATGTAAGTGGATGCTCCTGTGTCACCATGTCTATTCTGAGGAGGCTAACCAAAAGTATTATGCTTGAGTATTATTATGTAAAGTAAATATATATAAGTGATATAGAAGGTGTAACAGTTGCAGCACCTTACAAAATGTAAATTGTGTATTATGCAAAACCTGGCGATGAAAAAGAGTGATCGTGAGTTTTATTGCCCGTTCTTTCTCATGGTTCTACCTATTGTTTTGCGAACGTGGCAGTAAATGTAAATGTAGAAGCATACAGTAATAATGTTTTAAATTTGAGTATAAGTAATTATTGTACAAATTTATTATTTTGACGTTCATAAGCGTCACATTGTGACCCAAATGAATAAAGGGTTTTGATATAATTTGAATTTGAATTTAACATTTTATGCGTGTTTTTCTTGTGACTGCAAGAGTAAGTAGTTTCTTGAAATATTATTTGTGTTTTTCTTATTTATGATGCGTGAATCTCATGGGATGCTTTCCCAAGTAAAAATATGTCATCGTGTGCTTGAGTGATTGTACCTACTAACTAAATAAAATTTAAAGTGCAATCTGAAATTATTAAGAATATTACTTGCCCGCGGTGGAGCCGCGGGCAAGTAATATGCCTGCGTGAATTATAATAACCTTTTTTTTTTTTGTTTTACGAGGTGGAAAATCCCTTCGGATCTCCGACTCTTGGGGGAAACAAGAGCCGGAGTATGTGGTGTTTCCACTAAAAACCACCTCGACTGCCACCATGTACCCGTGTGTCGGAGGGTGGGGCATCACCTAAGCACTCGTCGCCACCCTCCGACGGGTATTGGCCCGCCAGATGGTCAGGCGGGCCCCGAACAAAACCCCCTTGGCGACGGATTAAGGTGTTGGACTCCGCCGCCAAAACGCCCAGCGGCCGCAGAAGATAGGGAGGACGGCAACGCAACACCGCATCTCCTCTTCCTCTGCGGCCCCTCCGCGACGCATCGAATGGTGCGCCCCCATTTGGTCGCGTGAGATAGGGCGCGCGGCAACGCAACACCGACACGCCTCTCCTCCCGCGACCGCACCCGACTGCGAGGGACAGACAGAACTGTCCCCCGAACCCGCACCGTTGGACGCATCCTGCGCAGGCCCCTCCAAGCCCACGCGGAGCGTCCCCTCCTGGATCCCTCTTAGCTTCACCGCGGGTGACCAATCCACGGTTACTGAGCCCCCCCACCACGACAAGGTGGAGATCCCACGGGGGGGGGGGGGTGAATTATAATAACCTAAGCCTTTCTCACGAATCATTAAATCTATAGGCAAATTTATTTTTCTTAATATACGAGTATGTTCATAAATGTTATAGTTATTTATTATTTACGTATGTATGCGAAAAGTTATATATTCATTGTTGTAATTAAACATTTCAAATTAAAAGAAAACCTAAACTAATTAATGATTAAAAAAAAAACAAATTGAACAAAAGAAAAACAAATGTTTACATATATTATGTATGCTATACTGCGTCTAAGAATTTTATTATATTGTTCACTTATTCATTTAATTAACTAACGTTCAAAAATAGTCGTTGTACTTATCTACTACTGTAAGCAAAACCGGTTAACATAAAAGGTTACACATTATTTAGGGCTACTAAATATTATTTAGAGCTATCCAAGATAAAAAGCAGTTTCTAAGATAAGCTATATTATTTTAGTAGGTAGAGATCTTTATACATATCTACCGCAGATACGTCCTCCTATATATGCTTAGTACCCTTACAGAGACATACATAGTCCTAAGTCTGGATTTCTAGATATTTATGAATTAATCCTAGATCCTCGACTCAACAAAATATAGACGTAAATCTGAATTAGAGGCGCAAGGACGCAAGCTTAGGTAGTTTAGGCACCAAATTATTGCATTGAAATGCCTAAAACTGAGAGTCCGACTTGCTATAGGTCGTTTCGGGTGATATGATTAATACCGGTAAATTGTATGTATTATGTCATGATCAACATAGAAGTAATCTAACGTTTCGAATGGCAGAAACTTAACTGGGTAAGCCGATTTTAGAGTAGTCTCCCTAAAGGTCAAAGGCTTCCCTTTTACTGTAATCTACAATTCTGTGGTAGCAAATAAAACGATATCAATAATGTGATTTTGCAAAATTTTCTATACCTACACGAAAAAGAAAATCAAAATCGAAAATCGGGCTCAGTGGCGTGCCATTGGAGAGGCCTATATCCAGCAGTGATTAATACATAATAACTTGGCATGACTGACTGTATATTACACCATAGAGCCTAAACATCTAGAACTAGACACATAACATTTGACGATGGATTTATAATAACGTAGGCAGCCACTATGAAAACATTTTACATAATTGGATCCATAAACCCCCGGGTGTAAAATAGGGATTAATTTGTTTAAAATTGCTTGAATTCAACGTGTAAACATACATACATAAACTCACGCCTGTTTCCCATAGAGGTAGTCAGAGACTACGGGATACCATTTGCGACAAGTTTCTCATGCATGCTCTTCTGTTAACGTGTAAACATTATAAAAAATACCGACAACCACTAGTATTGACTTAAAACTGACAGTTTCAACATATGAACTCACCATCTGCGCTGTGACAGTGGTTGGTAACATTGTTTATCATCCTGCGGACGCTTGCAAAGCAAGAGGTTAACTTGTGAAAAGGATCACCATATACCCCTAGGCTTGTAATACATTTATCAAAATTGGGAGAAAATGGCTTGATGGATTATGGTGTAAACTGCAGTATTTTGCCTGCGTATGACAAGATAACATTACGTAAATCTCATAACAATTTTAAACATATATTATTTGGTTTTTCAGTCTTGCAGTAACTGATATAACACGAATATAAATGATATTGGGTATAGAACTTTCAAGGAGCAGGTAAGACAATGCCGATCATGATCGCCTGTTGGTCAGCACCAAAATTTTATGAAATCAAAATTTTGATATTTAGCGTAAAAGTACCGGGCACTCATCGGTCGTAGTTGCGGGTAGATTACTAGATGATCTGTCGGTGAATACGACAGATATAAGCTGCTTAAAACGTTTATATTAGACACCTAAAATAAACTAGTATTACACATTCGTGAAATCGATATTATAAAACTTCGTTGGAACCCACCGATACCAATGTATCTTCAGTGTTCTTGTGATTAAAACAGACAAAAAATTTATAAAATCTTTTATAATTGAATTTAATCTCTTTTCCATATTGATCTATAGTCATAGCTCTATTTGAGTTACAAAACAGACGATATTTTTCGTCACATGAGTTAAAAGCAGTCAGAAATATTACAGACCGTGCGCGTTCCATGCAAAAAAGAAAGAGAAATATCAGCTGCAAAGCCTATTTCGTTGGCACCTCGCGAATAGATAGGCGTGGTATGAATTCGTGCGCCGCAGTAATATTCGATGTTTTGTCCATTTATTATTATTTTGGAGGGATGGAGGTTTAATGCATACAGTAATGATTATTCTAATTTTTAACTACTTTTCTGAATAATGTCATTTTAAATATCCATGACTATTGAAGTCGATAAGTATTCCAAATAGCTTGAGTTACAATTAATAGTAGAGTAAGTAATTTTGTCCATATAAAAGTCTTTTATAACATTAAGTACCTTTTTTTGGTTTCGGGTTGGAAAATCCTCATGGAGTCCCTCCGCCCTGGGGGAAGGGCGAAGGGGACTGTCAGACTCGTACTGACTAAAAACCAACCCGTGTTCCTCATGTACCCGTGTGTCGTTGGATCGGGCATCGCCGAAGCATTCGTCGCTATCCCCCGACGGATATTGGCCCGCCAGATGGTCAGGCGGGCCCCAAACAAAACCCCCTTGGCGGTGGATGAAGGTTGGGCTCTGCCGCCAAAACACTCAGCGGCCGCAGAGGATAGGGTGGTCGGCAACGCAACACCGCATCTCCTCTTCCTCTGCGGCCCCACCGCGACGCAACAATGGTGCGCCCCCATTTGGTCGCGGGAGATAGGGCGCGAGGCAATGCAACACCGACACGCCTGTCCTCCCGCGACCGCGCCCGACTGCGAGGGACAAACAGAACTGTCCCCCACACCCGCACTTAGGACGCATCCTGCGCAGGCCCCTCCAAGCCCACGCGGAGCGTCCACTCCCGGGATCTCTCTTAGCTTTAACGCGGGTGTCCAAGCCACGATTACTGAGCCCCCCCACGACAACAAGGTGTAGATCCCACGGGGGGGTAACATTAAGTACCTTCAGAATTTTCTGAAAATTCTTAATCTAAAACTATGTATCAAAGGACGTAGCACTAATGTAAATGTACAATCGTAAAGTTATTATTTTTCAATGTGATGTTCATAGGCGTCATGTAATAACCTAAATGAACAAATTGATTTTGTCTTATCTGTTTGTAAGTGTTTAATTTTCTTGTGACAGATCGATTTTAAACTTTCACGATTTGTATACATCATAAACGTAGGAGAATAACAGAGGTATTAATGCCTATAAATAAGTAAATTATCGCGAGCAAGACCCGCTAAATAATATTGTATGTATACCTAATATATTTTGACTGAATGTAAAATAAATAAGAAAGTAACGTCATCATCATCAGCCTTTAACAGTCCACTGCTGGACTAGGCCTCTCCCTTGTAAGGAGGAATTGGCCTGCTATACCGCGCTAGGGTTTGTATCAAGTTTTCCTTCTCTTACAGTGCTGTTCTCTGCATAATATTCTCCCACAGTCGGCTCTCACGACACCCATGGGATGATAAGGGGTGGTGACATTCCGTATTCTTATTCCGTCACCTCACGGAAAAAGAAAGAAACATATTCATAATATTTTACTCTGTACCGATGTATTTTAACTAAATAATCATGCTTATTATTATATAATAACAAATTGTATAATTATCTCACTTTGTTGCTTACCATGATAACAAGGATAAACTAATGAATTATGTATTTCCATTCGAAGCTATTAATATCATTAAAATAATAATACCTTGGGATAACATGCGGCCTTACAGTAGTACTGGACTTGTTTGTCTTGACCTTGTGAGACATTAAAAAGAGTAATACTAGTAAACATGTCATATATTCTTATTTCATAAAATAATATTATAATCTATACTATCTGTATACATAAAATTCTTGCATTGCATACTGTGTCGTGTTCTAGAGTGGAGACCACGCCTTGGCAAACGTAGTGTAGGACGCCCTCCGGCTAGGTGGAGTGACGATATACGCAAAGTGGCTGCAGCGGCTCGGCACGACGAGCCGTAAACGGGCTCAGTGGCGTGCCATTGGAGAGGCCTATATCCAGCAGTGGACTACGGTAGGCGGATGATGCTGATTGCAGACTGACTGACAATAAACACAAAATCTGAAATTTGGCATGCATGTTTCGTAGGGAACGTAGAGGTGCATTAATAAGAGATTTTCTGTAATTTTCACGGGATCGGGAAAACGGTGCATTTTTCATTTCATTTCATTTCATTTATTTATTCAAACAATTTACATTGTGTCGAACATTAGGTTGGTACTTACATAATAAAGTGACAGTAAATAATTCACAAGCAAAACAACAAGTACATACATTTTAAAGCTAAAATAAAATAATCAATCCAATTAATAAAAAAAAATGACTACAAATTATAATTAAATTAAATGTCAAAGTAATGTCAGATTATAATGCCAAATGGAACGTTATTTCAGATGGTAAGCCAAGTCATACAATAGGTAGTCTAAGTCAAAATCGATTTAATAATTAATATAGTTAATAACTGGTTATTTTAAGTAAATTAGTTATTTTTTGTCATTTAACGTAAAATCCGATACTGAGTAGAAACACTTTTCCAACAAGAAGGATTTTAATTTGTTTTTAAATAAATGAGGGCTGTAAATTAATAATTTCAGATTTGTTGGTAACCTATTAAACAATCCCACTGCTTGATACCCGGAGCTATGCTTAACTATTTGTATATTTGGTGGTATCTTGTGTTTAAGCTCCTTCCTTCTTGTACTTTCTCGTATCTTACGTTCCTCTTGTGATTCATATTGATGAATGTACTTAGCAAAGTGCGTTAGTACAACTAAAATATATAAACTTGGTACGGTTAATATTTGTAATTCTTTAAAATGGTCTCTGCATGAGTCTCTTTGTGAGATTCTTACAATAGTCCTTATAGCACGTTTCTGTAAGACAAACGCCTTCCGACAGTTATAATCGTAGCTGTTACCCCAAAGCATGATGCTATATCTTAATCTAGATTCCACCAATGCATAATATATAGCCTTTAGTTCCTTAAGACCTAAAATATCTCTCAGGCTCCTAAGTGCATAGCACGCTGATGAAATTGAAGAGTCAATTGCGGCTAGCTCATGTTTCCAATTTAAACTAACGTCTATGATAATCCCTAAGAACTTCGCTGTGTCAACTAATTCAATCTTGTCCCCTTTGATATGTACATCTAAATCGTCAGTAATGCGAGTTGTAGCTTTGAATAAAATTATGTTAGTCTTACTGGTGTTTAGTAAAAGGCTATTGGCTGAAAACCAGTCGCAGAGATTTTCGAGGCATTTATTTATAGTTTTGCTCAATTCTTCTAAGTCATTTGCCCCAATTATTATATTCGTATCATCTGCAAAGACAACGAGTTTTGCATCGGGCTGAGCGTTATGCATAAAGTTTAACAGGTCATTTGTAAATATAATAAAAAGTATTGGTCCTAAAATTGAGCCTTGGGGAACACCACGTTGAATATTTGTAATCCTAGACGTATGAACAACTTCGTGATTAGTTTCGTCGATGCTTTTTATTTCAACGAACATTCGTCTATTTTTTAGGTAGGACTTTATAAGTAGTAAAGCTTTGCCTCTGACACCATAATATTCAAGTTTTGTGAGTAGTAAATCATAATCTATCGTATCAAAAGCAGAGCTGAGGTCGATGAATAACCCAGCCACTTTCAATTTGTTATTAATTTTATTAATTATGTCATTAATGAGAGTGTTTATTGCATCTGAGCAACCTACACCTTTCTGGTATCCAAATTGTCTTAAATTAATTATTTTGTTCATATTTAAATGAATCATTAGTCTATGTTTAATTATTTTTTCAAATACTTTTGATAACGTTGGCAAAAGGGATATGGGTCGGTAGTTTTTCGGATCAGTCTTACAGCCTTTTTTAAATATTGGAACTACTTTAGCCAATTTGAACTGGTCCGGAAATACCGCCTCTTCAAAACATTTATTAAAAAATACAGATAAAGGCACTGCTAAGGAGGCTATATTATCCTTCAGGATTGAAATCGGTAAGTCATCAAAACCGCAAGATTTTTTATTGGCCATCTTACTAACAATCTTGGTGATTTCAGACGGCGTTGTTGGACAGAAAATTAAATCATTTTCTACTCTATTAGTCGTGTCCGATAGAAAAGCCTTTGCCCTTTCCTTTTCATTGCTACCCAAAGACGATTTAAACACAAAACTGTCAATGAAATGATCGGCGACTTGCTGGGGATCAGTTATCAATTTATTGTTCACTTTTATGTTAAGAGTCCTACTTAACCTATTTTTTATTTTATTTGTACTTTCGTTTACCAGTTTCCAGGTCTGTTTAGTTATATTTGTTGCGGTATTTAATTTATTTATTATGGCCATCTTTTTGGCTTGTTGAATGACTCTTCTATAAATTCTAATATAATTGTTTTTATATTTTATAAGGCTGGTATTATTTAACGCACCTGAACATAGTACTCTTTTCATTTTACTTGAAACTTTAACCCCCCTTGTAATCCACTTTATTGTTGTGTTTTTAGAAGGATTTATTTTAATTAACTTCTTTGGATAATAATGCTGGAATGCTTTACCCAGGCTATTTATAAAGCTATTTATTCCTATATTGGTCCAATTTTTATTACTAATATAATTCTTAAAGGCGACACTATTTTTATGATTAAATATTCTTTTTTTTTATTATTATTGTTTGTTCAGAGCTTTTAGATTTCCTATTGATTTTCTCAAGAAATACATTACAAAATAGTCCAGCATGACCGTCTGCCAAACCATTGTGATCAACAGAACACCGATCTATATCTTCATCGGAAAGATTTGTGATTATGTTGTCTAAACATGAATAAGCATTGTTCCGAATAAAAGTGGGAGTTTTTATTAGGTATCGAAAATTATAACATGTCAGAATACTTAAGAATTCAGCAGATCTTTTACTCTCAACTAGTACGTCAATATTATAATCACCACATATGATACTCTTCTTGTTAAAGAAATGTTCCAACAATTTTTCTAAGTTAGATATAAAAACATCAAAATTTTTGTCATAGGGACTTCTGTAGCAGCAACACAGATTTAATCCAGTTTCAAGATCTTTAACGCCACATATTTCAAAGCTGTCTAATCTATACAATTTTTTAACGAAATCAATATCTTCATATTCTTTATCTGCATGTGCTAAGATCAGACTACCTCCCCTTTTTTTCTTGCATCTTGTGTTGTATGAAGCCAAGTTATAGTTGGAAAAATTAAACACTGCAGTAGATTGTGCATTTAAGAAATGTTCTGTTATACATAGGTAGTCCACACGAAGACCCGTGGTTGCAATGTATAATTCGAGCTCAATCTTTTTATTACTAATTCCACAGACATTTTGATGAAATATGTTTAAACAGCAGGTTTTTTGCATCCCTTCACAGATCGGATTTGGTACTGAATTAGGCACGAAAAAAATCATTGTTGCTAGTAACTGTGCTACAATTAGGGACAGCTTTAGATGAAGTTAGATCTGCGGATAATTGATGAAAGTAATATGGAATAGTACCGGGTTTTAAATGAACCTTCGCAGTGTCGTCATATACTTGCTTCATATTAAAATTACAGGTATTGTCATGTGTTGGCTCTTTAAACGATTCTAAATAATGTTTTAATTTCAGGAAGACATGATTCATTGCTTTATTGTTAATTTTCCCGGTATACTTAGAAAACATTTCATGTGAATAATTTAGTTGTTTGTTAGTATCAAAAGTGTATGCATACTCAAAAACTCTGTTACTTTGGTACAAAAGTCTGTTAAAAACCTCTATTCTGGAATTAAACAAATTAGTGTTCCATCTTAGCTTAAAAGTAGGACAGCATAAAATAATATTCGTATGCAATAACTTTTCGAGTTTACTTTTTATATAATCAACTAGAACTGCGTAGTTTTTGGAGACTAAAAAGTCTTTTTCACCTAAGAAAATTATACAAAAGTCATCAAGGGTGTAATTTGCAAGTTTTATGTCTAATGTTGCCAATTGTTCCCTAATACCAGCCTGTGGCATACAATAATGACAAATGTTCTTATTAGGAAAACTATTTTCGGCAAACCCTAATATGTTGTTAGTGTTATTATCACTTATTATACATAATTTATTTTGATAAGCATTTTTTACACTAATATAGCGTTCTGTCGTCGGAGCCGCTACTTTCAAAGAGATGCTGTCTGAGGTCAATCGCAAGGGCTTCTCGTCTTCAATCACATTAGGTTCTAAGATTGTGTCTTCTAACGACGTCGACGTTTGATTGGTTCCAGTTTGTTGTACAGGGCTATGTTGTGTATTTTTGAAGTCCAACTTGGTTCTTATAAGACATTTATTTTTTATTTTGGCTGCAGGCTTTTTGGAGGATGTGTTTGTACATATATGTGTCAGTTGGTCTATTCTTAGTTTGTAATTTGTAATAATTTTCGCTTGAGTACTATTTTCTAACAACAAGTTATCTATCTCAGTTTCTGCAATTAACAGCTTTTCTTCGAGTTCACATATTCTGTTTTTTAGTTCCCTTGCATCGTCCGTTGATTTTATATATAAGTCGGGATAGCTGCGGTTTAACTCGTAAGATGGCGTTGATGTAAGCGATGTAAATTCTTCCTCCTTTTCTGCTATCTCAAACGAACAATTTGTCGAAGTAACTAACTTGGTTTTGTTCCGTAATGTAACATTATTGGTGTGAACCTCCACATTCGTAACCTCAATATCAGTATTAGAATGATTAAACATTGTAATGTTATTTTATTTATTAAACTTGAAGTTTTTGTAGATCTTTTGTAGTTAATATTCCTTATTGCTTTAGAAATATACAAGCAATATTACGAACTTCACAAAAAGACTTGAGAAATTTATGAGGATTCGATCCTAGACCATCGTATCGCATTCAGATGCTTAGCCAACTCAGCCAAATGTGTTTGTTTCTTATACGTCAAAAAAGTTGATTAGTTAATGCAGATGTGATTTGGCATGTACTTCAAGTTTTGTTTGTCATTCGAAGAGTCCAAAGGTCAACTTTTGTTTTATACTTGATATAATGTTACATAGGTGAGTACAATTTTATTCAACGGTTGGTGTTGATGCAATATTTAAAAATTTACTCACTTGCTGTTGAAATTAAGTCCTGATTTTTTGTAGGTTTTAACTTTAGCTGTGCTGGTTCCCTATTAGATGTTTTTCTCATAAATTTAAACACTACATTCGTAGATATCTTCCACTGGTTGTTGGAGTTAATAACTTTTGTAAATTTAGGTATATAATATCACAAACGATTTTTGCAATGAGTCGAAGTATTGGGAACAGTATTCTTGATTCAAAATAGGCAATAACTTGCATTTAAGGTTTTTTGAGATATTTTTACGCGGAGCAGATCTTTACCGTGGCAGTAGCGCCATCTGTTTTTTTCATTAAAAGATTTATGTGCGCTCGTAGCTACCTCTAGTCAAGGTATAAAAAATTGCGGTCGCAATCAAAGGACATTGACCATCTATGTATAGACGTTGGACCAAGTGCCGCCCATCATTGAAATATAGTGCACAATGTTCTTTTGATTAATACTAGTCTGTAACCCAGAGCGCTTCAAAATCTATCCGAGGAGTTTTGAGCAAAACAAAATTGAATGCAGATGTTTTACATTAACAAAAATCATAAACAACGGCTTATTTTTTAAATAAACGACCTATTTTTTATTCATGTACATCCATTGTTTATAATATATTACAAACAATGGATTTATTTGAAAAAAAAAGAAGTTTTCAGAGATTTATTTATTTATTTCAGAGATGATAGATAAATATTATTATGTGTCACATGCCAGTAATGGTAAATATGTGCTACCAGTTTATGAGCGAATAAATGGTTTAAAATATTGGTTTGATAAACATAACAAAATGATAAATACTCTATGTTAAAATACCTCATGTAGGCACTAACATAAACAATCGACATCATCATTGTTGTCTAAGATTATTGTGTCCAAAACTAAAGCAGGGCTCTCGGGTCTCATAAGGTCTTGGTGCCTAGCCCACCCTAAAAACCAAACTAGGCACATAACGTGGGCACAACTAGCGATTATTTTTCGTCCAGTAAAACATGAGCAGCAATAATGTTCAATGGAACCAATAAAAAAAGGTTCATGATTGATTAAAATGTAACAGTGGTACACTTTCGAAGATGAATGTCTGTATTCTTGTTTGTATGTTTTTCCATATCTGAATATGAACAAGCGAGACAGGATAATATATTTTTTAACGTAATGCTCGTAAATGTTAAAAAAATAACAAAATATCTTCTTCTGACTTGTAGCTACTTGTTTAAATTCTTATTTATGTATTATTTTCGTTTTTCCTGTAAACAGAACATAGCTCGTATTACAGGGACCTAAATAATTGGTGTGAGATGTCTAGGATTTATTTATTTATTTATTTAGGAATCCGTGCAACGATATTTTTTTTTTTCTTGTTTATTCATGTAATGAAACAAATAAAAGTGTTCCCATGCATGGGCAGCATTTGGTCCAAAACGGTCAATCTCCATTAAAAACAAACTAATGTCTACCGGCTTCTGAGACCGGAGCATTGATTAGTTTCTTCTATTTCATTCTTTTGATCGTATATATGTTTTGTAATGATTATTTGGTCAATGAATCATGACCAGGCTAGTTACTTTTTAATTGATATTCCAAGTTTAATGTTGATATAATTCTCAATGACATGAGAGATTATGAATTAAGTCACGTATAATTCGAATCATCGGAACTAGAAATCTCCTGAACTTGACAAAATGTTCTAGAGCGTATTGTTACGCCATCTATCGGTGAATGGGGGGGGGGGGTACTAGAAGAGATTGAATGTATCGGTGGTTTCAAGGTAATTCAGCTACTCTGTACTAGATGGCGTTGCTGTATCGAGCATCGGACTGTTCGCGATTATTCGACAGTTTTGTGGAAGTATCTAGAATGCGCTAGTGATGTTATCCGGCCAGTATAAATAGAGCGGGAGCGAACGGACCGGGGACAGTTACAATTGAATATTGAAGCGATCAACAAGAAGCGAAAGAAGTAAGTCGGGAGTGTTTAGTGTTGTTCTAGTGGTGTGAATAGTGTGTTTTATTAGTGAAGTGAAAATTAAGTGTGTGTATCTAGTGGTATTGTGTTAGTGAATAAAGTGCAGTTTTTCTGGCATAGTGCATATAATTTATCACGAACCCCAGCTCGTAACAAATTGGTGTCAGAAGAAAGGGATAAATTATGCCGGTTATGCCGAAAGAAGAAACTGACGGAGTGCGTACCAGGAACCAGCGCCAGCAAGACCTGGACCAGAGACGCTTCGGAGACGTTCCTTCTCCATCGTCTTGTGGATCAGGCGACTCCGCGGCTGCAGTGGAGCTTGCCAGCGCACACTCCATGGCGGTGCCCGACATCGCGGCTCTGATGGCGTTCATGCAGGAGCAGGCCCGCCGTCAGGAGGAGCACGCGCGCCGCATGGAAGAACAGCGACAGCGCGACAAGGAGGAGCAGGCCCGCCGTCAGGAGGAGCAGGCTCGCCGTCAAGAAGAGCACGCGCGCCGCATGGAGGAACAGCTACAGCGCGACAAGGAGGAGCAGGCTCGCCGTCAAGAGGAGCACGCGCGCCGCCTGGAGGAACAGCTTCAGCGCGACAAGGAGGAGCAGGCTCGCCGTCAAGAGGAGCACGCGCGCCGCCTGGAGGAACAGCTACAGCGCAACAAGGAGGAGCGGGCTCGCCGTCAAGAGGAGCACGCGCGCCGCATGGAGGAACAGCTACAGCGCGACAAGGAGGAGCAGGACCGCCGTCAACAGGAGCAGGCTCGCCGTCAAGAGGAGCACGCGCGCCGCCTAGAGGAGCAGCTGCCGCGCGACAAGGAGGAGCACGCCCGCCGTCTGGAAGAACAGCTGGTGCTCATGAAGGACCTCAGCGCCGCAATGGGGAAGGATTTGAAGGCGGTATCAGCGACATTGAGAAGCGTGTACACGACCAGCTCGAGACCCGTATTGCCAGATTGGAGAAGAAATTGCGTGGGCTTGAGACCAACGACGTTACACCTGCAGCTGTGGCGCCCTCGCCTCGTTGGTTTAAGGTTCCACCCTTTAATGGCTCGTCATCGTGGGTTGCATACAAGGTTCAGTTTGAGGCCGTAATGCGAGCGAATGGGTGGGACAAAGAACAGGCCTTTACCGCCCTAACCTTGGGCCTTCGTGATCAGGCCTTGACGGTGTTGGAGGCACTCGGACAAGACGTCACCTACGAGAAGCTTCTGGAGGTGTTGGAGGCGAGGTACGGAGACGCGCACCTCGAACATGTGTATCGTGCTCAGCTGAAGGACAGGACACAACGCACCGGAGAAACTCTGCAGCAGTGGGCTCTAGAGGTGGAAAGGCTGGTCAGAAAGGCATACCAGTCGTCGCCTGCGCTCATTGACGGGATCCTCGTACAAGCGTTTACGGATGGGATCCGGGACCTGGAAGTTAGAGCAGCGGTAAGACTTGGGCACTTCAAGGACCTCAAGGACGCTTTAGCCCACGCTCTGGAGGTGGAAGCAGTGCGACGCGACGATCGAGGTCACCGCATCAGGGAAGTTGTGTCGTCACCTCGGTGCTAAACTGCGGAGAAAGAGGCCATATCCGCTTGAGCTGCCCAAAGCGTAGGCAGCCTGGTGACACCCTGTCTCCACCAAAGGGGTCGCCTGATGTGCCTGCCAGGCAGCGAGAGCAGGGAAACGAGTAGAAGCCAGGACTGCGGGGCGGGTGCTGGCTGGTAATGGAAGAGCCCCAAGTATCTTGATCTCGCAATCATGTGACGGGAACAGCCTGATCATCGAAGGTGAAATTAACAGAACACCATGCAAGCTGACATTGGACACGGGTGCTTCTCGGACAGTCATCGGTTTCCATCTGGCAAGACGGGTTCTTCGGGGCTGCTTCAGGAACAATGAAAGTGTGAATTTGAGAACAGCTACCGGTCAGCACATAACCGTCCGAGGTGAAATGGAGGTGGATCTGAAGCGATCAACAAGAAGCGAAGGAAGTAATTCGGAAGTGATAAGTGTTGTTCTAGTGGTGTGAATAGTGTTTTTTATTAGAGGAGTGAATAAAGTGCAGTTTTTTTCTGGCATAGAGTATATAATTTATCACGAACCCCAGCTCGTAACGAATTAAGAAGCGAAGGAAGTAAGTCGGGAGTGTTTAGTGTTGTTCTAGTGGTGTGAATAGTGTGTTTTATTAGTGAAGTGAAAATTAAGTGTGTGTATATAGTGTTATTGTGTTAGTGAATAAAGTGCAGTTTTTCTGGCATAGTGCATATAATTTATCACGAACCCCAGCTCGTATAAGTATTTTAAATTAAGACACATTTTTTTCACAGCTTTTCAAAAAATAGTGTTTAAAAATACGCTCTCGAATATTTTGTCAACTTCAGGAGATTTCTAGTCATATGTTGTTAATCCGAGCGAGAATAAGTTAAATTGCATTCGTTTATTCGTTTGGTTTACCACCATTAGACCGTAGCATATGTGGCTGATTTTATTTCGATATATAAGTTCATTCAGTATCTAATAAAAGTAAGCATTTTATTGGACACCAATATGAAAAAACGCTGTATTAACACGACTGGGTCTAACCTTAGCTACATAGGTAGGTACCTATATAAGTATATTAGCACGTTGAGCGCGTTCAAGCAAACAAACAGACAAACAAACTCTTCAACTTTATATATTAGTATTAGATCCTATATCTACGCGGACTCTTTTTTTCTTTACCACATGATTTTGCTGTGTAGTTAAATAGAACTGTAATCACGAAGTCTTTAAATAGCCTAAGGCCTCCGACATGATCTTACGACTCATAGGCATGAAGCATGAACCGAGACCAACGGTTTTACATGCCTTCTGGAGTGCGGAAATGATATGATGTAATAGCCACAATTGGTCACCTATCAAAGTGATGACCTCTGAGAACTTCAATCCGTTGCTTAACTTTGACGATCTGTTACGAAAGGCAAAGTATGTCACGCTTCATAATATTATGTTTACCAAATAAAAAAAACATTGCATAATCATTTTAATTGCACGTATATTAATTACCGCAACTTAATGTTCTTATCTTTTTTATTCCAACGTATACTAATAACGTCGGAAAGCAAATAAAGATATTTATCGTACTCGTGTGCAATAAAGTGGAAGTTTCCTGCAAATCTTAAAAAGAAAATAAGTTGCTAGATAATTTTATTCCTCATTAAACAAGCTCACATAAAAATAAATAATAATCAAAGCTTTACGAGTTGTATCCACTTAAGCATATATTGTTTACGCATACAAGCATGAGATTTTATTTTTATAATATCAGGCGTTGTAGATCGGTCTTTGTGGAAAGCCTTGGAGGAGGCCATTGTGCAGTGGATGTTTTTCAGCTGACATGGTGAGTTACAGCAACTTAAAGTATAACAATTATTTATCTGGTTAAATTTCGTTTCCCAAAACAACATGATAGAATATAATTATGCTTTATCAGCCTTGTTTATCTTTAACTATCACATCACTAGTGTAGTGTTTGTATATATGCAATATATACAATACATTGTCTCATGTACACCAGTAGAGGAAGTAGCGTCACTTGACACCTGTCACTAGTAGTATATCTGTATAGTCTGTGGCTGTCACTGTCACTACGGACAGTCGGTCGGTTGATAGGCGCGGTGCGCGCTAGACGTGCTTCCTCGGATCTGTCTATAGTGGTGAGCCAGTGTTACATCGATTCGTGTAGTGGTTATATTTGCTGTGATAGCAAATACTACAACTAGGTATAGGCCTCTTCTCAAAATGAGAAGGATTTGGTTGTAGTCCATGCTCGTCATGTGCGTATAAGCCGACCATGCCATGCCCATTCCCATGTCTTTTAAGCAGATTAGACATGCGGATTACTTAACAAAGAGCTTTCTTAGCCGTTAAGATAAGAATAAAGGCCAATAATTAAAGTACACGCATACACAAAAAGTAGCAGTCTGTTAGAATCTCCAGTAGGCAGATGGTACAACAGCTTGATTTGATATAGAGTACATTTAGGAATCATGTTCATATTTTGCTTCTAGTTCAAATTTTTAATAAAAAGGAAAAACTATAGCTCTTCATAAAATAAAATGCCGTAACGCTATTCCGAAGCGCAGCAGCATTATTAAATTTGGCAACGATTCCAAGTATCATCTATACGTTTTATCTGCTATTTGTACCAGTTCTGATTACATTCAATAATACAATTATCTTCGTAGGTCAATATAATCTGCTTTACGTGCTCCTCACACAAATCAGGTCTAATAGTTTCATTGATTGAAACACTACAGGTAGGCAATTGCTTGTACAATATATTATTGCTTATTGGATATTGATAAAGATACGATTCGATTAGTTAGTAATTAAATGTCAAGCAGATTATTAGGGTGAGAAAACATTGATTATTTTCATAAAAATACTTTTCAACATTAGACATTTGTAAACATTAATAAATATTATTTGAGTGAGGAGCCGTCGGTCCCGGTTATCATGAAGATATCAGACAGGCGTTATAGGCCGTCAGTAGGGGAGACCTAGGAGAGTTGTGACAATTTTTACATAAGGGACTATATCTCGCTTAAGAAACATTCCACAGTTATGACTCATGTGAATGACTTTAGCGCCATTTCTTCTGTTTTCGAAACCATCACCAAAATTAATTAAAGTATAATAGTTTATAGAAAAAAATCAACAAAATCAAAGACCACTCCCCCTGTCACAACTCTCCTACTACCGAGGTAAGTTGTGACAGGTGCCGAGGTAAGTTGTGACATAATTGTATTTAAGCTATTAGATAAGAAAAATACGATTACATATGACATAAATAAATCAAGCAAGTTTTTTCCCAAAACAGTACTTTAATCATCTCTTAGTACCTACCAACTAAAACAACATAGTATTAACATTCTCATAACAAGTAATTATAATCTTTTCATTAACTAAATATGGCACAACTTTGAGATCAATCATATTATTATTATAATTACTATAAAATCTTAATCTAATCAGATTCACAATTTATGGCAAACGTAATGCAGCTCGTCTCCAGTACAATCTACGTATGCCCAGCCTTTGCATACCAGACATTGAACCCACTGCTTATTCGATCTGCTGTCTGCATAGGCTTCAAGGCAAACCAAACAAAAGCAATTATTTTCTGCTTCTTCTTCATCACTTGTTCTATTTTTCTTATTAGTGTTCTTTGCTTTTTTAGGTTTCTTCTTTTCTTCGCTTAAGACTCTATTAGCCTCAATAGCAGCTATTTCATCTTTCGTGGGAGTGTCAGTAAGGACAGATTTGATTTTACCTTAAGTAATTTGACTTTAAGCAGCTACTAATACATCAACAAACATTTAAATATAATAAAAAAAAACATTGTGTAAATAGCCCAGTAGAAATATGGACTAAGGAGAGTTGTGAGAGGCTGTCACAACTCGCCTAGGTGTTCAAAATGACGACTTGGTCCGAATAACAATTCATATTTTCTAAACACGATGCGGTGCGCACACAAAAAATCAGTGCCAGGTATTGAGACTTAAATAACTACATAACTTAAGGAAAAATAACATATCAATGCACATATACTAAGACATGATATATATTCAAATGAAATTTTGAAGAAAAACTTACTTTTCGCAATTTTTTGTAAAGTGACGATATATTTTCGAAACCGCGCCACGTGGGCCGCGCGTAGGTACTGAGTCGAGTAGCGCGTGTCGAGAACGACAAACAAGCGTTATTGCCATCTCGCTTACTGTAATAGGTAGGGAGAAATCGTCCTTGTCACAACTCACCTCTGTCACAACTCTCCCAGGTCTCCCCTACCTCTAAATAAAAAAGTGTTAAACCATGGAATATCGCTCTCCCTTCGAGTTGCGGAGGTCAGACAGGCAGTCGCTCTGTGGAAAAGCTAATATTCAGCCAAATCCGGTTAGACTAGTAAGCGAACCCCATGTTGAAACTGGAATAACGCTAGGAGGATGATGATTTGAGTGAGGAGTTTCAAACGCATTATTACTTGAAAATAAAGGTGAAGTACCTTTTAGACTTACGTGACCACGGCAATTGTACCCTATACTGAAATCTCGGGACAAACAGAAGGTTTGGAACCTTTTCCTAGATTTTGAATTTGTTGTTTTTTTACAGACCCACCTGTATCCCCGAAGGGGTAGGCAGAGGTGTAATATAACACCCACATTTCACCATGAATTTTGAGGTCCCACGTAATAGAGGACGAGCCTATTGCTGTTACCGGGCACATCACCAGACTCCGTGCTGCTACTGAGAATTCGGAAAAACCCAGTAACACTTTTTGCCCGACCCGGTATTCAAACCCGGGAACCCGATCAGCAGTGATTTTAGATTAAATATTAGCAATAAATGTGACAGTTAGGCACGTCTTTTTAAGCCTCGATTCCGGTTGGTAAGAATATCCGTTATAGATGAAATCAAATAATATTTGATTACATAATTATTATGTTCATCAGTACAATCACGTAACTACACATGAATTGGCTAAACATTAAATATAGCTCACTTCTATGAGTTACAGTCACATGATAGACACACTTTCGGTCAAACTTATAGGTGACAAATCTTAGTTATAACGAATAACGAACGAACGCTAGGATTACATTGATCAAAAAGTTCTGGTCGTTAAAACCGTTTAAATATTTAACTACTTACAACATACGGTTCAATTTGAATGTCCTAATCTTCGAAATGTAAGAAGCATTACAGGTATATAAACTTATTACTATCTACCGGACACATTTCAAGATGCCATGCTGATTCAAACATCCTAACACATAAACTAAACCCAACTTATGAATTACTGTTAAACCGGATCGCTTTCAATGGTATTCGTGGTAACTTGTTACGATGGTTTATTTCTTACATCACTAATCGCTGTCAACTGGTTGTAATTAACGGTTATCATTCTGACGCTATTCAGGTTACCTCGGGTGTCCCCCAAGGCTCTATTCTCGGTCCTCTTTTATTCATCCTCTTTATAAATGATATTGGCAGCTGCTTTCACAATTCCAAATTTGTATTATATGCAGACGACCTTAAAATATACAGGCCTATTCGAAGCATGCAGGACTGTTTTCTATTGCAAGAAGACTTGGACCGACTGACGGACTATTGTTATTCAAGTAAGCTTCTTCTAAGCATTCCCAAGTGCAACTTTATAAATTTTACCAAAAATAAAAACATTATTAGGTTTGCGTACTCTTTATGTGGTACCCCACTGAATAAAGTAAATTGACTTGGGCATTTTACTTGATTGTAAACTCTTTTTGGACTTACATATTGAAAAAATAGTAAATAAAGCATATAAGATGTATGGATTTATAAAGAGATCCACTCATGACTTTAAATGGACCTCGTCGTTCCTCTGTCTATATAAATCACTAGTCCGCTCTCAGCTTGAATACGCCGTTCCCATCTGGAACCCGTACTATAAGAAATTCATTGATTTAATAGAAAACGTACAACGCAGATTTCTTCGTGCAATGCATTTTAGATGTCACAGATCGTATTTGCCGTATGACCAGCTGCTTAGCAGATACAAACCCAGACGCAAACAACTAGAAGCAATGACCCTATATAATATTGTTAATGGCAACTTTGAGTGTATCGATCTGAATAATGTACTCTGTTATGCCGTCCCTAGGACAGTTCACAGAAGGCAGATGCGAGCGGGTACGCTATTTGCAATAGGTACCTGCCGATCTAATACTGGCCAACGTTCACCAAGCCGGCGAATGGCAGCATCTTATAATAAAGAATTTGAACACTTGGACATATTTACGTGCTTCATGAAATTGTTTCGAAGCCATTTGTACAAGACACTTACACGTTCTTAGATATGTGACTTTATCTTATCTTATCTTGTTTATTATTGTTTTTTTTTCTGTTTTACTAGTAATAATAACTGTCATTTCATTTCATTTCATTTATTTCAGAAACAATTTACATTGTATGCGAATGTTTTACAGTTACAAATTACAATTCCTAATTATATTCTAAGAACAATTGTATAAACTTATAATAAATTTGAATTTCAATTACAATAAACATTGATGACACCACAATTAGAACATAAAAAAGAGATAAAAAGTCAATTAATTCTATTAATCATGTGTATAAAATATTAAAATCAATAAAATGTCAAACATCAAAAAAAAAAAAATACTTAAAATGTCGAGTGCAAATTTAAAACAATAAAAATCGTGAAATGTCAATAAATTAACTAATAAATAATAAAAAAGAAACTTAAACAAGCCAAAAAAAAAATATAAATTGAATATAAAAAAATGTCAATGTGGTTCACATGTCATCAATTGAGTAATAGCATTTTTCTAACAGGAATCGCTTAAGTTTGCTTAAAAAATCCTTTTTGCAGAATATTTCTTTAATTTCTAGAGGCAATTTATTAAATATTTTAACGGATCTGTAAAATGCACTTTGTTTTACAACATCTAGGTGTGGTATACAATGGGTATGTAGATCCTTTCTCCTCGTGCTCTCCCTTATCTGTTTCTCATCTTCATTTTCGTACTCATGAACATGTTTAGATAAGTGAGAGAGTAGTACTAATATATATAAACTAGGAACAGTTAATATCCCCAGTTCTTTGAAATGTGGTCTGCATGAATTTGGTATTTGAATTCTTACAATCGTTCGAATGGCTCTTTTCTGTGCAACAAATGCCTTATTTATATTATATTCAAAGCTTCCTCCCCAAAACAGGATGCTATATCTCAGCTTTGACTCGACTAACGCAAAGTATACCATTCTTAGGTGCTCAATACTAACTTCGTTCCTAAGACTCCTGAGTACATAGCAGGCCGAACTAATTGAGTTTTCCAGATGCTTTAACTCTGCTTTCCAGTTTAGTTTGTCGTCGATGTGAACTCCTAGAAATTTTACCACCGAGGTTTGACTTATGCGTTCACCGTTTATTTTACTATCTAATGTATCCGTATTTTTAGAGGTCGAGCGAAAAATAATTACATTTGTTTTACTAATATTTACTTTAAGGCTATTTACAGTGAACCAAGTGTAGAAGGTGTTCAAGGTATTATTTACCACCAAATTAAGACTGTTTATATCATTAGCCGACACTACTGCATTAGTGTCATCTGCAAAAACAACCAATTGAGTACATCCGTTACTGGTTGAGTTCACATGTTCTATCAAGTCATTGATGAAGGTTATAAAGAAAATCGGACCTAGTATTGAACCTTGGGGAACACCAGCCCGTATTTGTGACATTTTAGATCTAAATGTTTCTTCAAAAATTATACTATTATCTGGTTTTAAAGTTTTAGCTGTATTATTCGCAGCTTTAATCTCGACAAACATTTTTCTATTACTTAAATACGATGTAAGAAGTTCGTGAGCTTTACCCCTTACACCATAATGATTAAGTTTTTTTAACAGTAATTTGTGATTAACTGTGTCGAATGCCGAGCTTAAATCTAGAAAAATTCCGGCCACTTTTTGCTTACAATTCATTCTGCTTACAACATCCTTTATAAGCGTGTATATTGCATCTTGTGTCCCGACGTTTCTCTGATACCCGAACTGTCTGCTGTTCAGTACTTTGTTTCTATACAAATGGCTTAACAACCTTGCTTTAATTA
The DNA here is from genome assembly GCA_944739405.2 of Euclidia mi. Lineage (NCBI taxonomy): Eukaryota > Metazoa > Arthropoda > Insecta > Lepidoptera > Erebidae > Euclidia > Euclidia mi. The sequence goes on along the minus strand of OX123183.2, from coordinate 13,843,819 downwards.
ATTTTTCTAATATTTTGGACGTAGTAGACAGTAACGAGATGGGCCTATACATCTTAGGATCAGTTTTTGATCCTTTCTTGTGTATTGGTACGATTTTTGCTATCTTAAATTGATCCGGAAATATACCTTCGTCAAAACATTTATTAAATAAATAACTCAGTGGTTCTGCTAGTATATCTATGTTATCTTTGATAAGTGTTATAGGTATGTCATCATAACCAGTCGATTTTTTACTCTCCATTTTTTTAACTAATTTACATATCTCTTGTGGAGTGGAATGGTCTAAAATTAGTTCGTTTTGTACTCTATCTGCACTTTTATGTAAAATATCCATAGCGGTTTTTGTATCGATTGAACTAATAGTGGAACATACTTCAAATTGCTTCATAAGTGTATTAGCTATATCGGCTGGTTCTGATACAAGCTTATTTTCTATTTTTAATACTAGCTTAGTTCTTTTTTCATCCCTCTTGTTACGGTGTTCATTTATTAGTTTCCAAACATCTTTATGGATATTCTTTGATTTTGCTATTCTTGATTGGATTGATATTTTTTTTAGCTGATTTGATTACTTTTCTATATAATGTAAGGTACTTTTTCCTGTAATTTACTACAGTATCATTTTGATGATTAGCTTTCCCAACACATAAAAACCGTTTCATTTTACTTGATACCTTTATTCCTTTAGATACCCAGCTCAATGGTGCAGGATGTGCCAAATTTATTTTAATTAATCTTTTCTTAAAACTGTGTGTAAAAATTTCATTAAACGTTTTAATAAATGAATTAATGCCCATGTGGCACCAGTCTTGTTGCAATAATGCATGCCGAAATAAACACTTATTTTGCACCGTGAATTTTCTTTTAGTGACTTGTAGAAATGTGCTTTTGTTATGTATGTGCGTGTTACAAGCTCTCATTATAGTATTGCAAATTAAACCTGCATGGCCATCAGCTAGCCCATTGTGATCAACTTCACAATTTATAGAGTCGCATTTTATCATATTTGTAAATATATTATCTAAACAAGATTGGGAATTATTACGAATAAATGTAGTCAAACTAATTAAAGGTCTAAAGTTATAACATGTCAATAAATTAAGTAGGTCATTTTTCTTTTTACTATCAATTAATAGGTCAATATTAAAGTCACCACAAATTAAGCAATTCTTGTCAAAAAAATGCTCTAACAGTTTCTCAAGTTGTTGCAGAAATATGTCCAAATTTTTGTCATTAGGAGTGCGATAGCAACAACATATACACACACCAGTTTGTATATCTTTAACACAACAAATTTCAAAACTCTCAACAGTATACAATTTTTTTGAGATGTCATACACGAAAAGCTATTCCTAGGGAATAGCTTTTCGTTTTCGTTCATTTTTAAACTGTATTCAATTGGTAATCTGTGAACAGCGCTGTGGGCTACATTATTATTTAAGTTAATAGGTTGTTCCTTTTTTTAATAAAATAAAATAAAAACTTACAATCAAGTTTTCACTCATAAGTGCAATATGAAGCAGTTTCCAAGTTAGCATACATGAGTTATATAAATAGAATTAGATCCTCGTGAACGTCGTGAATTGACCAAATCAAACAGATTTATTTCACAAACGTTCCCGTTTGATATCTGAATGGAGGAAATTAATGTTTCAAGTAATATTGAGTGTATTCGTATAGTAAGTAATTTGATTTCCTGTTCGTCTAATGGTTATTTGGTTAGTATCCCAAAGTGCTAAACTAAGGGTCTTGGATCTGATTATCATCGTTTTTTTCCACAGGATATTTATTGTACAAGGCACACCATGTGTCTGCATGTAATTTATCTAAAATAATATACATTCATCACGGAGAGTTACTACACTTAAATTAGCCTAACATTCATCTAAACAATAGCAATTTATAAAGAAATTAATCAAGAGAATGATACAAGAGCACTCCAATTTATGAAGAAGCTGGATTACCTGTATGATTATGATTTAAGTCTGAAAGACTTAAATCATAATTTTACTAGAAGCATAAGCGGCCCAGAATTAACTAAATAGGCATTTTAATACTTCGTGAAAGACTTTTGTTGGGGGAAAGCTCCAAAGTGCTAATTTAGTCTGCAGTTATAACTTTGAGCGCTTAATCAGACAAAAGCATAAAAGCTATTTAATCTTATAATTAATTTAGCCGACGGCTCAGGCTCCAGACCATTGTATATTTATTCAGGCAAAACTTAGTCCTATCTTTTAATAGAAAAAGTGTCTAAAATTAAACATAAATTGTTGAACTATATAATTATAATGATGTCAAGCCTTTTAAGTAGGGTCTTAGACGTAAGAAAGCAAACTCGGCTATTGGCTTACGCCAACAGCCGAGCTTTGCCAGAACTCTTCGATGTTTCGTTCGTCTGCTTGATGTTCTTACGAACATGAGTAGCTTAGTGGAGTATCGACGTTTCGAGACTTTAGAAATTGCTTCACGATTTATGTTAAATCGTCTATCAGGGAATTAATCACGTAATAGCCTTTTGAATGCAGGTATATAATCGTTTATAGAGCTTGCATAGCCAAAATATTGGATACTCCAAATAAAGGTTTACAGGAAGTAATTTTTTTATAAATTTTAGCGACCACTAGTATCAAAATTCCTTTAATGATCTATGGTTTCGACTATTCTAGTATTTTTACAAATGTAGCCTGGTGTTCACTAGCTTAAGTACTTGCTTACTAGCCTAGCATGGCTGTAATACTCTCTTATAAATACCTAAAGTAACAGTACTCGTAACTGAGTAGCCTGTACTTATGTACACCAACAAATGAATAAACCAACAAAAAGTAATAAATAATATAATGCGCTGAAAATTGTATGTAGGTTCACAACGTACTAAATGTATTTACCAGGACCAAACGTGAGCTAATGGGAATAGCAGCTGAATTGGATGATGGGATCGAATAATAAATAACTGAGAAGACTCTGAACAACATGATTAATAATACTATTAATATGTAAGTTTTATAAGAAATTCAAAACATTTTATATTTTTTTAAATTCCTAAATAACTGAATACTTATGATGATCGCCTGGCCAACTAATAAATATGGCCCTAAAGTAAATCCATCAAAAACACAGGTAATTCTTATTGGCAGTTCCAGGATGATTTCAAAAATCAACTGGTCTCAGTTGCCTCAGATTCAGTTCGATAGTAACATCTTACCAATCTCAGATAGTGTGAAGAACTTGGGTATCCATATGGATAAAACGTTATCTTGGGGTACTCAAGTATAGGAGACCAGTCGTAAACTGTTTGCTTCTGCTGGGTCGTTGCGTAGGCTCCGGAACTTTCTACCCACAACCACCAAGATTGCACTTGCACAATCCTTGCTTCTCCCAATACTCGATTATGCCGATGTCAGCTATCTTGATCTTAATGAGGACCAACTTGATAAACTTGAGCGTCTCCAAAATTTCTGTATTAGATTCATTTTTGGTTTACGCAAATATGATCACGTATCTGAATTTCGATCTAGACTCAAGTGGCTCCCAATTCGGCTTCGCCAGAATACTCATATTCTTATCTTACTGTATAATGTGTTGTTTAATCCTAATACCCCCTTGTATCTCAAAGAACGTTTCAAGTTCCTCCATGACACACATTTGAGGACCTTGAGGTCGTCGGTGGATTTGAGACTGCAGATGCCGGCACATACCACAAACTTTTACGATAAATCCTTTGCTGTTCAAGCTGTCCGTTTGTGGAATGAGCTGCCGGTTGAAATTAGGCAAGCAAAAAGAGCGAACACATTTAAAAATGCATTAAACAAACATTATTTGTCATTGTAAGCTTTATTAAAAAATCAACTTTTGATTGCTTTGAGGACCGGTAAAATAAGACCCGCGACACCCCAAAAAAGAAATACTGCACAGCAATGAATAAACCTTATTAAATTAAAAAGTGTCACAATTATCAGACACAATACAATTTAAATTTCAAAATTCACTCCAACAATGGCCACCTTAATTAAAAATTATTTAAGTAAAATAAACTCTACAAAATTAAACTAACAAAAGAAATAAAGGCATATACTCATTAAACAATCTAATTTATATATGTATTACTTATGAGATATTATGTTTTCATGCAATGGCCGAGTCAATTTTTTTATTTAAAACATTAAAGCTTTTTAATAAACCGACTTGGTATTACATGGATCTCACAAATTACGGTCGCGAGACTTGGTATTTTTGACAAGTATTGTTTTTATGGGATAGAATTTTCCTTGACACCAGCTGAGTCTTGAAGTTTATATCGGACAGTAACTACGCCGTCAAGCTATTATTTTTTAATCAAAACATACGCTAGTTGCGAAAGTGGCCACAGCAGACAGCCACAAGCATCAGACTATACATACTTATTCTTACAAACTCTTATTTTTAACTTATTGCAAGGTTTTAAATTTTCCTTTCTACGTACCTTGTCATTCCACAGTAAAATTATAGCCTTCAAAATAACGCTGTTACCCTATTTGAAAGGAATTGTTGCTTCATTTTCTATAAAGGCAATAAGTAGTAATAGAGAGGCAGAAAGGATAATGAGAAAAGTGAACAACAGAATTTGTGACTTAGATCGGACAAACACCATAGGAAAACTCGTAAAGCGTAAAAAATCCAAATACGTGATGACACTGCATTTCATCAATATTGCCACATAAGCTAAAATCGATACATATTTATAACACAACATTATCGAACATTGCAACTCCTGTTGTATGTTGTATGTGTACAAATATATTCAGTTCCCGTTCGAAATTACTAGCAAGGAATATAACAGTATTTCCATAATGGTGGCTACAAACATCTACGCGGCTCTCGATACAATTGGTCAGCGTCCATTCACAGATATCTCGCCATTTTTATAAGGGAAATAGTGAATGCGTATCAATAAATAGGTGCTTTTCATAAAAAGATTGCTCGTAAAAACTGCAATAACTTCATTTTTGTCGTAATGTATTTTGTATCCAGCGTTTGAAATGGCTACTTTTTATTTATTTTTTACTTATTATTTATTTCTATTTTACACGACTTCAGAAAGAAAGCTTTCAATTGGATATTTTTATACCTCTGAACATTTAACTAGCTGATCGATTTGGATGATTATTTTTTATATGAATGCTGGTGCTTCTTGTGTTTTGTCATTCTTTGAATTATCTCAAAAGTTGCTTAGTTTTCTTAATCTATTTAGATATAGAACATTTAGAGATTAAAAGTTTAATTTTAAATTAAATAACTTAGTTTTTAGTAAATACCCTGTATATATCGTCCATCTGTATAGTATTATAGGGTATACCCTATAATACTATACAGATGGACTTTAAAACTACAATTTTATATTTTTAATGACCTTGCTTTTCTTAATTTTCCCTTTAAAACAGTCAGTAAACATTTTAACGTAGGAAATTGCTTAAAATTACCCTATCCCTTCATTTTATACTTCCAATAGTTATAAATCTCTCCTGATGCTTTAATATTATCTGGCGAATATTTTTATAGTCGATGAGTCCTTAAAAATATATTTTACATTTGAAGAGCAGGTCTTAAAATCGTTATTTATAGGCATAGGGTTATTTATACGTTAGATAATGATACTTTCAATCATTGAATAAAACCCGAAAGCGTAAAAATCTTGGGTTCACTTTCAGGACAATAATATTTTTCTTGCTGCCAAATATTCCCAAATTTAAGCTCGGTTCTACAATAAGGTCTATTGCGAATGTTTATTTTTTTGTCAACAGCATTCGACGTTGTATTTTAAGGAAAAAAAGTGAATTGGCCCATTTCGAGATAAGCGGGATTACGATCAGCATAGAGATTGGTATAACCTTGTATTTTGAATAGAATTGTGTAGCTCATATCATTCTACCAGATGGCGCCACCGCGAACCACCGCCACCGGGTCTATGGAGTATATGTATGTATTTGTTTCGATGATGATCTTTCGTTATGTTACTTTATGAGGAAATATCGATACAGGAAACTTCGATTTTGAACTACGTTTTATGTTATTGGAGTCCTACATTTTCGTAACATCGATTTTATGTTGTATCATTTTCGTTAAATATATGTACTAGCAGCTTTTTCCAGCATATATCAAATCAGACGTATTGTACATACAAATGTGTTGATAATAGTATATTATTTCTACATCATTAGGATTAGGAAGAGACGTATCAATAGTTGATCACAAAGCTAGGAATAAAAAAATGGACGTTTGGACTGAAAATATATTGAAATGCATTCTATTGGTATTTGATCGTAACTTTCAAACGTAGGGTTGGTTCGGTGCGGTTCCTGCGTCGTACTAAAAATATGTAACTTGTCCATGACACATTTTTCACGCGGCAAATCGTTGTATAAAACCTCGACCGGGTGCAATTCACTTTTGTCTTTTTATACTGTAGATATGTTTTCATTCATTTAATTTGTTGTTTTAATTTTTTTATTTCTGTAGTAGTTTAATCTCAAGTGTTTACTAAAAATGCTGTGTATAGTTTTAACTGGGCTTCAGATTTGTGTATTGTATACTGTTCATAGATTAAGTCCGAATTAATCTGTATCCTGTTACTGTACCTATTCAATAAAAATTTAAAATATTCTTTGTTACTTATTGTCATCATTTTTCACAATATCAGCATTCATGTACATTGTCCACCCTCCAATGCAATATTGATGTATATAACACGCAAAGACACGGCGTCGACATTGCACCTGAAAAAAAGCGTAACCTAATCGTAACGTAAGCTTTCTAAAAGGCTCTTTGACTCTTGATGGTAGATTTTCATCCACTATGATTTTTCGCGGCGTATGTTATACCAACTCATTGATCAGGAATAAATCCAGTATCAAGGAGGACTTTACAAACATTCAATCAACGGACACAGCGATTTGAAATTATACAAAGCGATGTCTCGTATTGAGATCGAACCTACTACTTTACAAAGCTAAGCGATGAGGCGGCCGCTTAAACTGCTGCCATTATACTTGACTAAAGATCGATATTACGATTGTCAGTAAAATTCCCATTTAAACTTATCGGGAAATTCCCACTTAACCGAGGAGCGGGTTCTATTTTGCCATTCAGTAAAAGTTTATAAATTCTGCAATCTACCAACATCTGCAATCGTTTCTAATAAAATATAGCGCTATTACACCTGAGGCACTTTATTTAGGAAAAGGGCTTCAGTAAGAACAATGACCACCTAAGGCACCGTACACATCTACTAATAGACTTACGAGCTAAATAATTGTTTTAGACTGTCTTAACTGACACAGGACTAATTCATAGGCTGATGATGAGATACCAACAGGGTTCGAATCCACGGCGCGCACCACTGAGTTTTAGGAGTTAAGTGCGTATTGGAATGTAAATTGTTGCTAGCCCCGTGCCTTGTAGAGCACGCTAAGCCGTCCGTCCCGGCCTACATGAAGATCTTTGACCGTGGCGTGGCGTGCGTGTGACCAAAGGTCACTCACTTCTCATAAAGAAGTGAGTGACCTTTGAATAAGCTGACACTTGTCTAAAACACGGAGTATTGCTATCCCTTTGGGCTGCAGAGGTCAGTCGGCGCTCGCCAATAGTGAACCAAATACGTTTAGACTAGAAAGCGGAACTTGAGTTTAAACTGAGATAACTCTCGGAGGATGATGATGATGTGTACGCACAGCTTATTATGTTCTTGCTAATAATCAATTCAAAAAAAATTCAGGATATTTGTTAATCCTTCGCACACACGTTTTTAACTACACACTCACACACACAGGAGTAGTATATCCGTGAATATGGCGCTTACAACAGTGCCAAAATATCGGTTACTCAAAATGAAGGTACATATCCTGTAGTCCCGTAAAAGTAAAGTTTTTAACTTATACCATAAAACCCACTAATTACAATTTAATGTACTTATTAACTAAAGTTTTGAATATTTTTTACAATGCGACTGTTGTATATATTTGAATGAAGTACGGAAGAGTAACATTTTAAAAGAGAAATGAAAATTACTGTACATCGAGAGCCTGCGTGTTACTTTTAAAACGAGAACTCTGTTCGTAGAACCAGATTTATATTTTACTCCAGATACGTCTATCTTGTATTTAATTTTATTTATTGGCAGGTTTATTTATTTGTCAGTTTACCTTTGCCATACTAAATAGTATTGTAAGTATTTTTTAACCAACTTCAAAAGAGGAAGCTCCCAATTTGGTTGTATTTTGAATTAAATTAATTTTTTGTTGAAAGACCATTCCGTTTGGCTCAATTTAAGTTTAAGGAATGAAATTGTAAATGGTAGATTATAGTCATAATTGTAAATCATTGCCTTTGCAAAAAAATAATCCGTTTATAATTGTTTTAGTACATTTTGTACCTATACATTTAGGTCGATAGTCTTATGAAAAAGATAATACCTAATGTTACCATGATAGTTCAATGACATCACGTAGTGTAACTCGACTTTTTCTTTGTAATAGATCGGAAAAATATTACAAAATTTACAGAAGCCACTGTTTAAATGGATTACGACTTGTGTGGAGTTTCATTAGAACATTATCGTGTTTTGAAGGGTGGGAAAATCATCGGTACCGGTTCTTGTCTCAGTGAAAGAATGTCGAACGGATTTGATCTATAAACTTTAACACCAGAAAAGGAACACGTACTCACAGTAAAGTAAAACAAAAACGCTCATTTCATTATTATAAAGCATAGTAAACGTGTGTTTGTTTTAAATCAATAGTTTCGTTTGCCTTGGCTTAGGATCTATAGTTTTTACGGACCAGATATAGGCGGGTAGGGGATTATCCGCTATTCTCTTACTTTCTGTTGTATCCTGGTTCGTTGAAAAGCTGTCAGTGACCTAGTGAACTCCCTTTCAATTCCATGGAAATATGACATACTATTAAAAAGGTACGTGGTATATATCCCGTAGTACAATGTAGAAGCAGTGGCATAATATGCTAGGAATGCGTAAGTTTATTGTATATATAGTATAGTATTAACAGATTAGCTTATAATATATTGTTGTATTTCATAAACTTATGTTTGATTCGTTTATACATTTATTTAATTTTGTAAGATAATGCTATATTAGTGTTATACTAGAGGACGCCAGCAGCTACGCCTGCAATTTTTATAAATTTACCCGTTTGGGCTGATCTCGTGGGAATTTCGGGAAATCCCTTCTTAGTGCACACCTACGGTCCCCAAGGAACATACATGCCGAATTTCAGCTTCCTGCACCCAATAGTTTCGGCTGTAGCGTGTCTGTCAGTCAGTCAGTAACGCAAGGATTTTATATATTAAGATTATAAGCTTTCAAATTCATTTGCTCGTCAGTTCGTCTAATGAAGCTGAAGGCTTTTGTTAATAGTGGGTTCTTGACAATAGTGCATTGAATAGGGATCGTTCTCGCGACGACATGATTGTGAGATAAAATAAAATAATAAGGTTCTGTAGTTGATATAAAAAACTACACAAATTGACTGAGATACAGTGGAAACGTTTTTAGCGTATCGTATGCATTCCAGTGTGATATGTGGTGTAGTGCAAAGTCATATGGAAAAAGAGAGATTACAGCTTGAATTGTGGAATTTTGACCTCTGGGAATCACTAGTAAAATATTCGGATAGTCTTATCACTACGACTCTTACAAAAGAATAAGACTTGCTGTATCGACAACAAAAGATACACACATAACAGGTTGCCAATAAACTATGATATATAGTTCAATAACCATACACAGTTCAGGTGTAATATCATAAGAACTATCAAAATAAAAACTCATTATATTCAAATGCAGGAATATAAACCTCGCTATAAATAAACTATACCCAAACTAGTACCGTAATGCAAAGTTCATAGACACAAATAAACTTCAAAAAAATGCAATAAGGTTGCATATTGAAGCACCAGAAATAAATAAAGACACATGCAACTCGGCATATCTAAATGCTTCCTAATAAATATATCGCACGAAGACAGGTGGGCACTCAAAAAGTTCCAGACGGATAAAGCATTCTTAAAAAGCTGGCCTAACAGCCGCCGTAATGAAGGTCAACACAATTATTATAGACATTAATTACCTCATCGCTAGCAGTGCTCACACTGGATTGAGTGGTACAAGATGTGGTTTTATGTTTGGTAGAAAATAAAATAATGTATATAGTTAGGATGTATGGGTTTCCATTCACACGCTTAAAGATTCACTAACACCCGCTTCCGTCCATTATATTCTATACATCAATGGATTTGGTTACTAGATTGATAAGACGTTGGCGTCGGTCTCTCCCCTAGGCTATCGCTGCTTGCGTACATAATCCATATAAAAGCAAACAATGCCAACTCGATAAATAAATATTTATGTGAGTCATGCCTATGACGTATGCATCTATTAGTGTGGAACTGGCACAAATGACGTCAATTAAGTTATACTTCATCGGAAGAATCTTACCAACAACAGTCTAAGTAGTTTTTTTTTTAAAGTGGTGAAGGATCAAACAATTCCTGACCTACAGATTTCATAAGCCGTACAAATACTACTTAACACTTTCAATTACGACAAAGACACTTATTTAGTCATGTCTTTCTTTCAAATGACTCACAAGCCTGCTAACTCCTACAACTTACATACAAAGTAAAAATATAAAGGGTGACCATTCAGTGGCTCGGCTACGTGCAAAACAGCGCTCTCCAAATAGATTTGTTGCTACAGCGATTTTCAATTGTGCCCGCTCCCACCCATTGTCTGCCCCTGTGTTTTATTAATTACTCCCTGAACCCTTTGTGATACTGCCCTCGAATGTAATTAGTTACAATCTATATTTATTAAAAAATGTTTTTATTTGACGAAAGTGGTATATAATGTGTGTATTTGAATAGGATTCGATGTTTGGATTTTGTCATAGGATGACAGATTTTGTCTGGGTTTTCTTTGAATTAGTTTAATAATTTTAGTGCCTCATGATCTTACCATTGTACCTACAACATAATTATTATAATATGGTCTTGATTTAAATAGTATTTTATGCGATTAAAAATGTACGCAACGAGACAGTTTATCACTTTATGCATATTTGTCAACCGACATTTTATTTAAATTATTTATTTATCTTGAGTCGCTTGCATTCAACGACTCCCTGCGATTACCACAAGAACCTAGGTCCACCTCGCAGTTACCTTATCATTTGTAATTATGAATCAAATGTACGAAAGTAAATAAATAATTTATAACACGATTTCTTTAAAATGCTAGGAATATGCAATTAATAAACATTAAGATCAGTTTCATGAAACACATCGCCATAGTTTCAATAAACGTGAGCTAGAGAGAGTTTAGAGTATGGACAATTTTTATTATGCTTCTAAAGTAACAAAACAAAACAAATTTAACGTATTTTGTCTATAAACAACTATGTATCTTGTTAATACTTTGACTTTCACGACTTTGACTTTTATCTGTTTGGTAATTCTGAGCAATTTGGCACCTAGGACTTATAACAATGTAGACAAAATTTGAGCCAAATTTACTTTTTGCCTTTATTTCTTCTAGAATGTAGATAAGTATTAACTATGTTTATTATTTACAAAAAAGTATATAATTATGTCTGTTAACCCATTGTCTAGAACAAACTCTGCTTAGTTTGGGACTAGATGGTATTGTGTGTATGTAGTATAAAAATGTATATCTATATAGCAAACAAAGCTTGTCTTAAGTAGTTTTAACAACGTTTACAAAGAGTACAAATTTTATTGTATCAAAGCTTACTTTACTTATTCTTCCGTCCATACGGAATCATTAAGTCATGTTCGAAACCTTCGTGCGGTGTTTGAACACCGACTCCAGAGTACCTTATTATTCTTTACCACTATAAAAGTTCAAAAGAACTGTAACGTATGTCCGGTACCTACCGCGTCTGCGTCATAATACCGCCCATACGCTGGGCCAATCAGCCATTGGAATAAGATAGAAGGATAAGATAATATAGAAGGCCATCGTCCGTGCTCGCGAAGTCTGACCATATTATATGGTCACGTAGCGACTCCAACTCTGATGGAGAGCTCCAGTATATATAGTAGCCGACTGAGAGGCCGGCACCGCCACTCTATCCTACTGACCTACTACCGCTATTCTGTCCGTATCCATCGTACGTGTATCCTGGTCCCAGCTGTGGGTGAGTTACTACATTTACTGCACTAGCGTACTGCCCATCTCTCTACCTGCTAGCTGAGGCCGGCTGACGTCGCCTGCCTGACTCTATTGGTTGTGGCTTTCCTAATGCTGCTTCCCTTCAGGTTCCAGGTCTACCTTAAAGCTCCAGGCTACGCTACCCTAGACCGCTACACTTCCCTGCGTCGTCTTCGGCTTCACCTCTGCCGAAGAGTCTGGCCCTGCCCTGCTCATCGCACTCACAGCGCCGGCGCCTGCCAGGTGAACCAACAGTCTGCGAGGATCTGCCCGCTACGTGCAGCCCTTCGAGCAGCCTGCCCTGCACACTACCGGAGGGAAAAGCGTGGGAGACTGCAGCCCTTAGTGTTCTGGCCAGTGTCGTGTTGTTGGTCGGTCATACTCGTTCAAGGGAAGTGAGACAATACTCGGCAAATAAACGCATAGAACCTTTTCTGCGTTTTTAATACCAGAACCCGTTGCAGAACATAAGTCTAAACATCATCTACAAACATTAAGGATAGGTCACCGTATAATCTATACAAGTCAAGCGCCTGACTCTGACACTACTGCCGATAAATTGTTGGAGAAATATTGCTTTAAGATTTTTCTCTCACAGATAAAATTTAACTATACAAGACCGCAGCCATCACTACCGCAATAGAAATAAAATAGATAGCTTCTTTGTTCGCTATCTCTGAATTTTGCATTGAAATGTGTTGTATTTCACATTTACAGAGAATATGCATGTTGTATTTATTTTTGTAGGTATTTTATGTATGTGTATATTTGGACGTGCTTTTTATGTTACTGGTGGCACTTGTATGGAAAAATATGTTTGTCTTTATAAAAATATATATATAACAGGGTAGAGTATTCTGCTAATGATGTTTCATATTATAATAATTACGTAAATCACCTCTAAGTCACATTTAAATCTCATAACATGATATTAATCTCTGAAGCCTTTGTCGTAGTTTTCAATTATTGTATTTGTATATTTGAATAACTATTATTGTTAAAAAACATACTGCTCTTGAACTAGAATATCAAAAAAAAACCCAATAGGTATTAAGTACCTAAATCCTACCCAAAAATAAATACCGGCCTGAATTCACACCACTGGCACGACGAGATTGTACACGACGCGTATTTACTTTGAAATTAACCCATTCTCGTTCATAACTAAAAATAAATTAGAAGAAGGCACAAGAAATTCAAAAGCCGGGTACTCAATATATCATTTGCATAGAGAGCAAGGCTATTATTCTTTGTTTTACGGACGCTACGGCACATATGGAGTTATATTTTTGACTACCCTCCCTGGGCCGGTATTATTCGTTCGAGTTTTTGTTGCCTCCACTTGCCATGTTTCTTCTGTCTGCTGGTTGTTTGTCGATTTCTCTCGCTCAATTCTATTGTGCTGGACAATGTTAATGGTCATCAGGTTTATATTGCCATAGTATAGTCTCGCTTTTTTCGATTACTCGCGTAATCGGTATAAAGTATTAATACTTCTATTTTTCTGTGATGGTTTGACCGGCTTACAAAGGTCGGGGTCGTGGCATGGTTACTCCACTCGTATACAATTAGGAAATTGAGCAACCGCAAGAGGCAGTTTAGAGACTCACTGATGTAGCCTAAACTTTGACTCAGACTTATGTTTTATCCCCAATCCAAATTTTGACACTGAGCAATGTCTTATCCTATAACCCCTCTCCGGTGGACTTTAGAAGGCTAACTAGATTTGCGCTAGAGTGCTATATACGGTAGTCAGTGTTAGAAAAACAGTGGGGAGTGTGTAGGAAGCTCTGTTTGTGCTGTTGCCTAGAATGAAGCGGCCAAGAGAGGGTATGAAGTAGTTTTCATCCCAAAATATTTATAAGGACCCAAGAAGTAACAGCCCATGCAAGTAAGGTTTCTACAATCAATGCAAGAGATTCGTACTGGATCTAAGGTGTTTGCTGCGCTTCTTAGTGGACATATTTCACGATATTTGGTCTGCTATAATTGCTAGTTTGTTTAGTAAATGCCCCTCAATTACTAATCTTGCTTGGAGCAAATTACGTGTAATTTTATGATAATAGTTATAATTAAATTATCTTTCTCTTAAATATAATAACAATAATAATCTACCACATTCACGCAACACCATCTAGTCCCAAACTAAGCAGAAGCTTGTACTATGGGTACTAGATAATGGATAAACATACATATATACTTTTTTTTTGTAAATACATACATATTATACATAGAAACACCCAGACCAAGACAAACATCCATGTTCATGCACAAAAATGTTTGACTTGAGCGGGAATCGAACCTGCGACCTTCGGCGTAGCAGTCGCTTACACTCCCGCAGCGCCAACCGGTCGTCAATAATGGAGCCATGTCGCGTTTGTTTCATAAGATAGTAGAAGTGAACGTATAACCAGCTAAAAGCACAATATGATTACAATACTACGAGAATGGAAAGTAGCAAGTAATTCTCAGTAGAAGTTTACCAAAATTACAATACAAGTAACTTTTGTAACGAAATGTTATAAAACTTCGAGAATCGTAAGTATTAAGGGTATTTCTCCAAGAGCTATTCCGACGAAGTTTATGATACAATTCTGTGTAAAAATATTAACAATCAGAAGGTTCTGTTACTTCTCAAATACCAAGTTTGGAAATACCTACAAAAGAAACGTGACTGTTAAGAAAATTCTTCATGGGTTTGTTTTTATAATTTCATTTTCTACGTGTAAAAAAGAGATATTTTTGAGAGAGAGATGGAGAATATTTTAAGGAGATATTATACAGGAGTTGAAGATTCCTATCGATTTCAAAGAAAAGTAATCTGGTATTAAAATGTACTTCATGATGTTACTGCGCGAATGGTGCAATGATGAGTTGGGGTGTTGGCTTTGTCAATATTGTTCTTGCCTTTTTTGTTCTTTTTTATCGCGGGAAAAATACTTATGCATACCCCATTTGTTCGGGGGACAAATGAAGGTTATGTGGGAGTGCACCCACTAAATAACCCGTGGTGAGCCTTGCACGTCGCCTTGATGGGAGGTCCCGGAACATGTTACGACTTCGGCAACCTCCCAGCGAGACACCCGCACTAGAGCGGGCTACCTCTCTTGGGCGATGTCCCGGCTCATCCTAGGACATCACCCCGGAATGCGGAATCCCGCAGACGATGGATATCCCCGATCCTTCGCCGGCAGAGCCACATTAAGGCGGCATAAGGTGCATTTCAGTGCGCTGACGCCACCCAGTTCGCCGGCGGCGGATCGAGTCAGGCAAAGCATTTTCCTCCCTGACTCGCTCCGCCGCTTCCTTCTGCGAGGAAGTAATCTCGTTGTTGTGACCGCCACCCAATGCCTGTCACTGATCACCACAGCTTCGACTAAACCTGGTAGCGACAGATCAGACTCAATGACAGCTGCGAGATCCCGTCGGCACACATCCCAGGCTGGGCAGTGCTCGAGGGTATGCTACGCAGTGTCCTCACTGCAGTCGCAGTGGTGGCAGACGGGACTCGGCTTTCTCCTAGCGACCGTGTGCAAGTATTTGCCAAAGTATCCATGATCTGACAAAACCTGCACCAGTCGGAAAGTGAGGGTCCCGTGCTGCCGCCCCGCCCAACAGTCTAAGACTGGCCGGCGTGCTTCCACGGTCCTAATACCGGCTCGCGGGATCTCCAGCCGATCACGCCATTTGGCAATAGTGACGTGGTGGGCATTTTCGCGCCACCGACGTACTTCCTCTAGCGATGGAACTGAACCAACTTCCTTTGCCACCGCTGTCCGCCAATACATTACGGCAAGTACTTCTTTCTCCAAGCCCCATGGTGGGGTGCCGGCTAGAGCATATGCCGCTTCTGTTTACACAGTGCGGTAGCCCCGTATGACCCTAACTGACATAACCCTTTGGAGTTTCCATAACATAGCTCTTGTTTGGGCGGTTAGGCACTCTGCCCACACTGGTGCGCCATACAGTACCATCGAACGGATAACACTCGTGTAGAGTCACCGGCACATGATAGAAGGTCCACCTAAGTTCGGCAAAAGCCGTCCGAGGGCAAACGCCATGCTGACAAGCTTTGGGGAAAGTTGGCGCAAGTGTTCGCCAAACTGCCATCTTCCGTCCAACATAAGCCCAAGATGCCGAATATTGTTCTTGCCTAACTGTTGAAGATTGAGGCTGTAATTCATCAAAAGTCAAGTTTGCAGAGTACTGGCGCTATTGCGATAGTAAAAATTGGGACATATGGATAATATTTATTTCAGATGCCACTTAATAGATAAACATAGTGAAGGCACCGACATAGATTATAGACAAATATATTACTAACAGTGACTGTAATATAATACCGTAATACTGTAATACCGTTTTACATTTAAAACTAGAGTTTGACAGGTTTACATTGACACATTGGCTGAATCGTAATAGAATCATCGTTTATGTATTTAATATATATATATATATATATATATATATATATATATATATATATATATATATATATATATATATATATATAGTATGTATGTATGTATGTATTTATAAATTAGTATATATCAAGGGTTTATAAATAGGTTTATCATATATTTTATGAATAAATTATCTGTAATTTTAACGCTAAATGCACTTAAAATATCTTTATCTCTGCATCACCCAAAGGTTGGCTGGTAGATAATGCCTTAGGCATTAAGTCCGCCTCTGTACACTTGTTTGTGCATAAAGTTAAATAAATAAATAATATACTGTTATAAAATAATTAAAAAAATATATACCCTAAGACAATACAATTATCCTTTTAAGATAAATATAAGTCCTGTCTATTTATAATCTGAATTGAATCCACGTTCTTCGGTCTAAAATTCACGATAACCTCTAGATCACTAGACCAACAGGACATTTAATTTCATATCACAATTTTCAGTATAAGCAAGCACGGTAAATATTATGATAATTTAAGCGAAACAGTTTAAAACGCATTACGTGAGTTCAAAGCAACATGATCAGTTTTCGGTGCATTAACTCGAATGGACTGCAGGCCAGCGATGGTATCACCTTTTTGCCACTATATGCTGTTGATGTTTTTGTCACAGCTTTTATATTATTATAAAAAATATGTACTTGCTTATAGAGTTTGGCAGCAATGTTTGTGTACAATGACAGAAGCAATTTATCATTTACTACGTAAGCAAGTAACCTGTTCTATTATTGTGGTCACAGAATTCAAAAAAAGACTATTTCTCTGTTTTACTACATACAATATAAGGGAATACATTTCGTACTGAATAGAAGGTGTCTGATTCGCCTCGAAAATCTTCGAGGTCATATTTAAAAACTGCGCTAAATTTAATGTAACTATATTGAAAAGATTTTATACGCTTCCATCTCTGTTTAGTTTTATCGAGGCAAAGAAGCGGTGAATAGGGTATATTTAATCTAAGAGTACACAATGTTATCACCTGCATTGAGTTCTCTAAAAGGGCAGTCTGCCTGGCTGCTTTTTTAGAATACTTATTTTTAATTAGCACTCGTAATTATGAACTTAAGCCATAAGAACACGATGCAATTTATATCCCTAGCACATTTCTAGAAAAGTAATTCACTATACTATATGGAATGTAACAAATAAAGTTACTTATAATACTATAACGAAGCCAGACGTCCCTTTTCATCAAACTACGAAAGTACCTACCGAAACCGTCAACATCGCGCCAGACACAATTCATTCAAGACTCATTCAGTAGTGCACACAGCTAGAATATTCAATCTGCTTCAAATGGGCAGCTTTTTGCTGTAGCCGCTGCAAGGCACACCCCTTTTCGTCTTAGAATGGGTCCTTTTAGTGGTGCGTTTGACAAAGCAGCTGTAATCCTGGCTGGCTTTGAAGAGGACGAGTAGCCAGTGTGCAATGAGTTCGTTATTAATATAAAAAGTTTTGAGAAGGATAAGGAACAAAAAAAGGCTTTAGATGAATTGATTTTTGAATTAGATGTGGTTATTTTTTTTTTAAGACTGCGGTGTCTTGCTTTTCATGATGTAAGTTATTACTGACGTTGTTTAAGACGGAAATCTTAGTTTTCATGTTTCTATATGACCTAGTTGTCTATATGACCGTTATTGGTGCATATTCTTTGAAAATCGAATGAGTGGTAAGTAAATAGTTCAATAACATGAAATAAATTAAGTACTTTTCAACATTCGCGACTTGCAAAGGGTATATTAGTTTCAGCATGGGTTACACACGTCGTGGTCATGAGATGTCATGATGATGTGTAGAATCATTTAGATGACCACGGCTGTAATGATAACCATTGCGAAAATTGCGTAGCAAATAAATAAGTAATTTAACTATAATTTCAAATAATTATATAATAGACTTCTAACATAAATATTACTAAGGCCCACTTGCACAACGATTCTTAAATTGAATTAAGATGTATTTAACGAGAAAAAAAATATTAAACACCACTAGCGTCTTGCACAACGAAAAATTTGTCGAGTAATATGATTTAAGAACTGTCAAAATTAATTACCGAAAATCGGCTGTTTAGTGGCTAATTTCATTTAAGAACTGTCACACTGATGTTGGCATCTTGTCATTAGCGACAAAAATTATCAATAATTATATAACTGGACCGGACGACGGAGCAGGGGGAGGCCTATGTCCAGCAGTGGATGTCCCTAGGCTGACAGGATGATGATGATGATATAACTGATAACAATGTACCTACTTGTGTTATTGTTAACCCTAGAATCCTACACTACTTGGCGCACATGTTATTCCTACACTGGGGTGCTGGAACACCCCATACTAAAATGACTGTAATCCTTAAAATAAAATAAACAATTCATGAAAATACGTTTTATTAAACATAATCGGTAACTTGAGATCACAAATCAGCCTTATTAAACAAAGTTAAATGTAGTTTGAGCAACAGCGCTTGTAGGATTTGGTACTTTTTTGAGGATCACTGCAATGGACTAAGTTGGCATCCGGTGACGGTCCTCCAAATGTTCATGTATCAGTTCCAAACCTTATTTCAAAACTGTCTGCTGCAACTTTATATTTGGCTTATTATTTGACCTTGAACACTTGTAAAGAACCCAGGAATTACAATTGGTCCCAACTTCTATTTCTTCCTAGCCAGATTTGTGGTCTAGAATAGAGCTTATTTCTTCGTAATTCAAACCTCTGACAGCCATCCGAAACAAAATAAATAAACTTCATTGAATTTTACCTTCATAATATCTAAAAATATCTGTATTTAATTCATATAAGACTATTGTTTTAATAAATAATCAAATTTAATAACTTATTAAATATAATTGCATCAATAGTAATAAATAAATAATCTTACGATTTTACTACACTGGGGTACTGGCGTACCCCACAGCACTTATACAGGCGACCACACAACGCGGTCCCTCGTCACTGTATTGACGTAACGCGAGCGGTTGACACCAAACTAAAATACTCCGACGCGCGAATTCGTGGATATTAAAGAAATTGAGATATTTAGAAAACAAATCGATGTGGGGTGCACCTGCACCCCATGTAGGGTTCTAGGGTTAATGCTCAAAAGTTTCTAGTTATTATTTGTCAATTGTCATTTCGTTGCTAGGCGACGACAATGCGTTTTGTTTTATGCTCAAAGTATATATAGTCTAAGGTTTTATGCGAAACCATACGCATAACATCGTTAAAATCGTAACAAAAAGGCTTCATGCCATGAAACAAAACGTAGAAACTACTTTACCGACCTCATAACATGTTTAACTAAATCTAAGCGTTGTTGTCCTTGTGCAAGAGGACGCTAAACACTTTTAACTTAAATTATTTTATGCTGTTAATTCTGTTCAACCAATTTAAATTAAGGAGTGACTTAAATCAAACGTTACGCAAGTGGGCCTAAGTGATTTGAGATTTGACATAGATCAATAAACAAGGTCATATATTTTAAACAACTTACTTCAAACATAGTAATTGAGTAATTAAAAGGTAATTAATTAGTTTTGTCTGCAGAACGACTAAATGAATAAAATGTTTAAATTGCTGAAGCCCTTTGGGAAATTAAATTATTTGCATTTACTTATGCCTCTATCAATAACTCAATGTAGGATTGAAAGTATTGCAACAATATCGTCAAATGAAAATTTCAATTTGTATTTTTTAATTGAGATTTGCTTTAATGAAATAGAGGTTAGGAGTAATAAGAATTGCGGTTCAATGACATTTCTTATGTTTTAAGGTGTGTGTGTGAATTAATATATAGTCTGTGATTAACTTGTACCAGATTTTGCCCACGACTTCGCCCTGGTGGGGATCAGTCATAAGACCAAGGGTATTCTGACGTATAAGCTATATTGCTGCAAAGTTTAATTAGTTTCCGTTTAATAGTTTTTGTGGAAAAGATTAACAAGCATCCCTACCTCCATCCATCCTCACTTTCACATTGAATTAATAATGTTGGCACACTGACGTCCATCGCCTGTCCTTAATATCAATAAAAATAGGCGTGAGTATATATTTCACAACAACTTTGTACATTGACTTTCTTTAAGCATCGTACAGAATTATGACACTATATCGCATCGTACATAATCACCATGTGACATCGCGATGCACGAACGAGATCGTATCTTATTTTAGATATATTTCGTACAGGTTACATTCTTAGTGCATACCTTTTTGTGGTCCTTACCTATAATTTGCTTGAACTGTAAACAGGCAATAAGTCATTTCATCGTAGCAAGTTGCGTCGCGTAGTATTTTCTACGATGCATATCGTATAAAGTTACAATGCGGTGTCGTATCGCACGAGGGTATTTTCCGTTACGCTTTGAACTGTTTTTACCCTCACAAAAAAAAAAGACGTGTGGCCCTCGGAGACTGCCGCGGTAAAGCTATTGCATAGCATTTTTTATCAACTTATGCAATTATAATTATATATTTATTTTATTTATGCAGTATTTTTTTTCTTTGATATTAATTCAAGTTAAACTTTGAGCGTGGTGACCGATAAGAAAACATTTTTTTCTTTTATTAAATAAATGAGAAGTTAATATTGTTCAAAATATTTTTATTATCTTTCAATACATGTCGGTTCTTCAGGAATATTTATCATTGAAACTATAGGTTTATGGTAACTGAAATAAGAAACATAAGTTTGAGACTTGATATCTTCTTAATATCTACATATAATATTTTGACGTTCACAATTTCTTTTTCTTTTTAGCTCTTTTTTTAGCTCTTTATGCTTTTCTTGTCTATAAAAAGAAAATATCTAGGTATAAATAATAGGTATAAATAATTAGGTATTAATAGTGTAATGACACACCAAAATAATTATTCATTCAAAAATTTTGAAAAAGAAATAACGATATTAAGAGTTTGATCATCGAATTTCGCGCAATGTACATTTATATAAATATAATATCATATATATTTTCTCTGCGCGGCATTAATGTGTGCCTATACATAATAAAAACAAATAAAAATGTTTGTGAATCTTGCGGTGGGTTTAATCTTGGTAGGAATGGTAATTTTGGTAGAAATGGTAATTTTGAATAAGATGGTAGTTTTGGTAGCAATCGTAAGTAGCATGCTACCAAAACTACCATATATGCCAACAATACAATTTCTACCAAAACTACTATTCCTACCGAAAATACAATTCCTATCAAAATTACTATATGTACCAAAACTACTATTCGTACTAACACTATCATATCCACCACTTTTCTTAAAACTACCATTTCTACCAAAACCGCCGGTGCTGACAAAAGAACCATTTCTCTCAAAACTACTATTCTTACCAAAGCTACAATTTCTACCATAACTACCACTTGTAATATAATTAATGACAATAGTACCTACTATGAACCGCTGTAATATGTTCCACATAAAAAATAATTTTGGTAGGAATGGTAACTTTGGTAGAAATGGTACATTTGATAAAGATGGTAGTTTTGGTAGCAATCGTAAGTAACATGCTACCAAAACTACTATATATGCCAACAATGCAATTTCTACCAAAACTACTATTCCTACCGAAAATATAATTCCTATCAAAATTACTATACGTACCAAAACTACTATTCGTACTAACACTATCATAGATATGATAGTGTTAGTACGAATAGAAAAAAGTGGTAGATACCACTTTTTTCAAAACTACCATTTCTACCAAAACCGCCGGTGCTGTCAAAAGAACCATTTCTCTCAAAACTACCATTCTTACCAAAGCTACAATTTCTACCATAACTACCACTTGTAATATAATTAATAACAATAGTACCTACTATGAACCGCTGTAATATGTTCCACATAAAAAAAACCATTTTATTCTAAACTAAACCTTAATTAGTAAGCAGTAAAGTTCATAATACATATTATCAACTTTGCGCTTACGCCAAGTTGATTAATATGTGAAGGGTGTTAGGTTTTTTCGTTACGGAAGTTCTGGATTCGGTCGCCGCGCTCAAGCCAAGCCCGCGATAAAAGCTATGCAATAGCTTAAAAAGCTTAGCTTATCCTTCAAGACAATAATATAAAGATAATCTGAAGCTCGCTTTTGCTTACAGACAAATAGTTTTAAGGGTGATTTAGCATCAGAAACATCGCTGCCTGACTAGACGACGAGTCTAGGTAAACGCCAGAAATAAGCAAAAAGGTTATACAGACGCTCGTAATGGGCAATATCAACGTCTAGAATCCCTGCGTTTGTCACAGTAAATTACAATGTATAAGAAAGCAGTAGAAGTTCAAATTAAAATGCTAATTATATAATGCTCTACTAAGTTAATAATTTACTTGCTCGTAACATTCATCGACCCGCAATAACCTCAGTACATCCGTGAACATGGCGCTTGCAACAGTGCCGAAATATCAGTTACTCCAAACAAAGGTACGTGGTATATATCCCGAAAGACACATTAAAATAAATTTCAATGACCACGAAAGTTTATATTCCTATAGAGTGTTTATTTACTTTTATAACATTTATTTTGTCATACATTATTCAAAAACGTATTATATTGGCAATATATGTATAAATAACTCGAGAGTCGAAGCCATTTATTTCTACTAGACGAGTTTTTGGCCACTTTATCCTGGGTTCTGTCTATGAGTACTATTGGTACATATGGTGTACCAATACTGTGTTACAACGAATTCTATAGGCAGCTATGGCATGAGTTGTTGCCTGAATCGTTTGTTTAGTAGTCAGAGACTGTCACCTTTAAGCACTTTCGAAACATGTTTGTACGTATATGGACATGCATGTCCAGCACTTTCAAAATCTGTCCCATTTTAAGTCAATATGACAATACCCGCACAGTGGTACTACGCAAGTTACTACGACGGGAAAAGTGAGCTCACGCTTCTCAATGATGACACATCTTTTCGTGCGCCGTATGTTATGGGCACTTCTAACGATTTTTTCTGTGTGTCTGCCAATAGGACGCATTTTCTTCTATTTCAACGATAGTACATTATACTTCTGAAAAATGGCTGTATTATGACAAGAACTGAAATACTAGAAGTAGAATTATTTATTCCAACTGTCTTACAATCACTTGCGCAAAGCTTGACGGAGAAAACTTAGGATCATCGGGTTTTCCTACAGCTGGACGTTTTTTAGTACTTGCAGAGTTATTCAAATGAGTTGGAACCGTTTTGTTTTCTGTTTACGCTGTGAGCTCATTTACTTGAATAGTCATTGCTTAGTACTGCAATTATATTTTCTCTTTGAACTTTCTGCTTTCTTTTGAAATTTCTCTGAGCTGTTTATCTTATTTGAATATTAGAAATAAAAAAGGGTCTAAATGCCAAAAATAATGTTTCGTTTTTATTGCTGTATCATGGTGTATGTTCCAATAACCTAAAATAGGAACTAAACGTCTAGTTATCTATCTAGTTATTTACTTGATACTTATATCTCTATGAAACGCAGAGGTGTAAGGTACGGGGGCCGTAATTATTTAAAAAGGTCTGTGTTCGTTAATGGGTGATGCCAGTCTTATGAAAATGACGGACCTTACACCTGTTGTTATTGCCGGATCGGGGCGAAAAATTGCGAAAAAAGTGTACAAAGTGTTAAAAATATTACGAAACTATTTAGAACTAAAATAACATTTATGATATTGCTATAATACTACTCGTTTATAGGGTTCCGTAGTCCACAAGGTTATAGTTTCGTCATGTCCGTCCGTCTGTCCGTCCGCAGCCTAGCTCAAAGACGCCTGGTGCTAGAAAGCTGATATTTGACATGAATATAGACATACAATATTGCAACAAAACTGTAGAATAAAATTTAGGAAAAAAAAATTTAAGGGTATCTCCCCTACATATAATAGTGGGGTTGAATTTTTTTTTGGTTGACTACCCCATTGTGTGGGGTATCATTGGATAGGTTTTAAAAAAATATTATTAGGTTGCTCAAATAATTTTTCGATCTAGTGATTGGTTTGTCAAATATCAAGCTTTGAAGTGAAAAAAATTGTTAGACTGAAGTGTCCTCCCCCTCTGCCGGCTAAACTATTAATTTGGAAGAGGTGAAAAAAATCACAAATGTAGTACATATAACGAATTTAAAAGGAAAACTATCACGGCTAAGTAGACATCACTAGTTTACGAGTAATCGTCGGTTAACTTATAAATACCTATTTCTGAGAGTTTACATTGGGAGTGCTGGCTTAATCTTAAAGATGCCCGTTTTTAGTCCCATGTGAAACAGAAGTTATTATCAATAATGGCCATTATGGGCAACTACGGAACCCTACATTGCGCATGGCCCGACACGCACTTGGCCGGTTTTTTTATTTCTTTATTAGTATTTAAAAAAAATATTTGCTTACTTTTATGTTTATCACATCACTAAGTCATTGTTTAGATATTATACCTCAGTGCCTATTCAAAAAGGGGCTTGGCACTTAAGCCTTTATTTATGATATAGCGCAAGGTACATAGATCCTTATTTAAGTTGACTAGAATGGGACGTTACGTTTTCCTTGGATTGATTATAAAGTAAAAGTTTATTGTACTAATTAACACGTTGAGATACGTATTTTTTTGTTCGATCAAAGCATTTTACTGTAATAATAATGCCAGTTTTAAATTAAATAAATTGTGTGGTTAAAATGGTTTATTATTTAAAACGTAAATTCCTCCGCTTTAGGTTTTTGGCACTTAGACCCTATTTTATTTCTAGTATTCATTTGTTTGGTAGGTACTTTATATATCATTATGATATTTATCATTGTAATTTGATTGGATTTGCCACAAGTTGCGAATTAATATTTTGTTATTTATAACAAGCATTTACATACTTTGGATTTTTTGATTTATACACACGCACTACTTAAACTATTCAAGCAAAAGCTTGTGACGATGCATGGATGGATGAAAACTTTTCCACGAGAAAAAAAAAGAAGAACTTAGAAACATATTTGTTTTTTTTTTATAGTAATAGGCGGCAAACGAGCAGACGGATTGCCTGATTGTAAGCAATACCGCCGCCCATGGACACAAGCAACACCACAGTAGTTACAAGTGCGTTGCCGCCTCTTGGGATTGGGGAATGGGATAGGATGAGGAGTGGGATAAGGGAGAAGGAATAGGGGATAGGGCCTCTGATAAAACTTTTCAGTAATTGACACATCAAATTAGTACCCAAATTACTTTTGTTCCGATAACCGATACCACTGCGGCGCCTCGAGCAAATGCTAATAATGTGTGATTTACAATACTTAAATTAAACCAGCCATCGTTGCCAACAGTATGTATCCAATGCTGTGCATATTAGCAAGCATATTCATTGACCTGTTAATAATGCTATGCATTATTTAGGTTTTCACTTGTAATATGAAACATTACACGGCACTGCTTAGGGTACGACTGTTGTAACCTGCTTTTGCATGGTTTCAATTTGATGTTGCAGCAAGTAATTTCAAAAATATTTAGGAATCAATTGATTTTAGCCACCTCGATATTTTTACTATGGTCATTTATAAAAATCACTTAAATTTTGCTGCTTTATGGTTACATTAAACCAATAAACAAAATAAATATTTTACACCTACATCTGTGCCAGGCTCCGGTAAACGGAAATGGCTGAAATGCTGGCTCGACGTTGTAGCGTGCCAATCCACAGTGCGATGAGGAGACGCGCTAGACGTTATAGTAGGAAAGCAGACCCTGGACTCTAAGGCGCGGGCCTAAGGTTGCAACCGGAACTACGCTAGGATGATGATGATGAACTGTTCTGAAATATTTTTAAGCTGTCTTGGTTGCCTAGTGGTCTGCGATAGAAGAAATGCAAAAGCAAGCGGATTGAATAGTGCAAGAAAATTAAAGTAAAAATGTATGAAAAATTACATAATCAATTATTATTCAACGTTGATATAAATAATATTTTTTCCTGAGAAAATCTAAGTTATAATTTACCGCTACAGTGCTATTCAAACAGGAAGCTATTCACAGTTCAGGAAAAAATAAGGATTTACCATTCTCAACGGTACTGTAGTTTATGCGTACTGCTAAAGTAAAGTTCTTTTACTGTGATTAAATAAAATAATACTAGAATAAACATTGTGGTTTTATTTAATAAATGTAGTTGCTTGTTTATTTATATACGTAATTATAATCTGTTTCAACGGTCCAAATTATTTCAATAAGATATGGTCATTCGACCACAAATACCTAAAATGTTTCAATATCTGCGCAATGAAACTGTTGCATTATGGTTAGTGGTGACAAGTTCATTTGATATCCAGAAACATAATGCATATCTGAGGCTTCATCGCTATACAATCTTTTTACGCGTTGTAGAAAATGATTTTCTGTATGAAGAACGAAGCCTATTTGTAGAGGTACCTAATGTCAGAGTATTGGTAACAATGTAATGAGCTTATGCAAGGCAAGGTAGCTAAATACGGGTAATTTAGAAGGCGTTACAGTTGTAGCTCTTCGAAAAGATAAAATGTATAATGCTATGCAAAATTGTAAATATGGTGACTTTTTACTACACATCAATTTGCACAACAGTACCTCAACGTCAACGCTTCAAAACATAGTAACATTTTACACAAATATCGCGGTCACGGCAAATACACGTAACAAGTCACATACAATAACGAACTATGCAAAGGCAATTCCCGGCGATTTTATACAGAGAACTCTTTGAAATCATACTGGCGTCATATAGAGTGATATTCAAAAGCGGTGTATCAATACAGCCCAGAGGGATAGGGTGCGGTCAGACGGCGATTTTATAGAGTAACCGTTGCAAATCATTATAAACACGATATCCTTGCCTACTACATATAGTAAATTCAGCAAAAAAAAAAACATAACGTATACTAATTACATTAAAAAAGGTCAAAATTAGTCGTTCGTTAATGATATCTCGTGACCAAAGTGATATTGAATTAGATTACAAAGTGGTCAAATCCTACTTATCATCCCCAACAATAATTACGTAAACCAAAACCATTGTTAGGGAACATTTTATTGGTTAAAATTTGATAGAACTTGAACTGTATAATGTACTCGTAGAGGAGGCGCGTGAGGTTTGCAAGGATATAAGCAAATGTTGTTATATTGTCTCTGGCTACCCCGACGGTAAAAAGGCGCGGGTATATGTATGTATGCGGACTACTACTACTACTAGAGCTCAACGTTTTGTAAACATAATTATATTCCTTCACAGTTGCTTTCGAAAAGTATATTTCTAACTAGCCGTTTCCCGCCGTCCTGACGGACCCCTATTTATTCTAAAATAAAATATAGCCTACGTTACTCCCAGATAATGTAGCTTTCTAATGGTGAAAGAATTTTTAAAATCGGTCCAGTAGTTTTTGAGTTTATCCATTACAAACAAAAATACAAATTTTTCCTCTTTATAATATTAGTGTAGATCTCTAGAGTTTTATTGTTAGGTAGAACGCGCTAATCTCAGGCAATACTGATAGGATTTGAACTACGAAAGATATTTTTATGTTAGATAACCCATTTGACGATGGAGGCTATAGGCTATACCGAATCACGCCATGAGTCACGTGTGTAAAGCAGTTGCCTTAAATAACACGAGCTCAACAAGTAAATAAATAGTAACATAATATAACTTCATACCTGCTATCCCCGAAGGGGTAGGCAGAGGTGTATTACACACCCACACTTCGCCAGTTATGTTTCGGTCCCAATGTTATAGGGGGCAGGCCTATTGCCGTTACCGGGCACATCACCAGACCCGGAAATCGAACCCGGGACCTCCGATCAGCACTCGCATACGCTATCCACTGGACCACGGAGGCAGTCATTTGAAAATAAAAAGTAAAACACCTTATATTTGTCTAGACATTTCAGCATGGGTTACACAAGTCGTGATCATGAGTCGACTGATGTCCTATATTCTGTAGTCCCCAAGGAACATACATGCCAAGTATAAGAGCGCTTGCGCCTTGTAGTTTCGGCTGTGCGTTGTCTGTCAGTTGCACAAGAATTTTATTATACGGAGAATAACTTGATATTGACCTGTTACATAGGCATTTCATCATCAGCCTTTAATAGTCCACTACTGGACTAGGCCTCTCCTTTGACAGGAGGAATTGGCCTACTATACCAGACTGGCCAAATGGGATGGTATAGAGTTTGTATCAAGCCCCCTATTGCGTGAGACTTAAAAATTCATGGCAAAATGTGGGTGTAATATTACACCTCTGCCTACCCCTTCGGGGATACAGGCGCGAGCCTATAAATAAAAAAATAAATATTCAAATAATCACGTGGTATAGACCCATTACATATATTATATTATAATACTATTAAATTTTTACTTGTCGCAAAAGTATAAAAATAATTGTGATTAGCCCGCACCGCGGTCTGACTGCATCCTTATTTACTTAATGTAAAAAATCTCGCAGAGAAAATGGAACAATGTTTAAGTTGGTCTCGTTTTAAAATAACACGCTGTAGTTCCATGTATTACTTGTGTATGTTATGTAACGACTCTGTTTATTCATGTTATTTTCTTTTATAGAGTATATTTATTGGTAAAGTGCACTTCACCATTGACAAAACAGATTGTATCATTTGATATCTGGTTTAATTTCTCTCTTTGTGTGTATCTAGGAAGGTATTTGGGATTTCTAAGTCTACTTCTTCATTCCTAATTTATATTTTGTAAATGCTTAGTTTAAAATTATTCTTTAGAAATCTACATTAATAGTAAAAATTGTATTATAATTAATTCTATTAAATCTGTATGTAGAAAATTCTTGCGTTACTGACTGACTGACAGACAACGCACAGCCGCAGGAAACTTTTGGGTGCCAGAAGCTGTAGCTTGGCATGTATGTTAATAATAATGTCCTCCCGACCGATTTCGGCCACGGCGGCTTCTATATATGAGACTTGCCAACTGCGCGGGACATATAATAGTGCACAAGTGTGCGCGCATACTCAAGTGCACTCTCTATTCCCTCACTCTCATAGTCCGATGGGACGCCACATGCGACACGACCGGAGAGAGATTGGGTGCAAGACCAACGGCTTAAAGTGCTTTCTGAGGAACGGGGGTGTGACACCGCCAACTTCCTGACTCCGAACTTCTATTGAATAATTCCTATCAGAAAAACCCAATATCAGTTTTTGTTCGACCCGGGAATCGAACCTGAGACCTCATGATCCGCAGTCGCTAACACTACCACAGGACCACAGAGGCAGTCAAGGCATGTATGTTAATAAGGGACCGTAGCCCTAAAAAGGGATTTCCTGAAATTCCCAGGGGATCAGACAGAAACAGTAAAATTAAAATAAAATGTGCGGATGTTGCTGGTATCCTCTCATTATAATTATAACCTTGCTACTGAAATAAGTGCGTAAGTTTGTCCTATGAGTAAATGTTTGTTACTCTTCAAGCGAGAACTACTGAACGAATTTGATGAAACTGCGACCTAACTCCGCTCCAGAAAATCTCTACATTTTCACTTTAATTCAAATGTTATCGCAAAAAAAACAACACAACACATTCAACTCAAACAGTACACATACAAAAGTAACCAAACAAAACATTACCGACCCAAAAACATCAACACAAAAATAAAAATCAACATAATTGAAAATCACCAAACAATTGTATAATCAGTATGAAAACGGCTATCATAATCGCATTCCGATATGTTTTCGGTCGTTATCACATTACAATGGAATGTTTCATACAGTTCTCATTACGTTTTAAATCGGCCATTTCACCACAATAACCCATTTAAAATCGTTCGAGGAAACATCTGCTTTTGTTACTTTAATTATTTTATGGAAGCGTTGTGTTTGACCGAAGAATACTAAATTAATAGCACGTTTAAATTAAATTGAAGTGTCTGTCCGTGATTTCAACTACTAACATATACATAAAATTGAAGTATGTCTGTGATTTTAAATTTACCATGTTTTCCATAACGATTGTAGTTATTGTCATGATTTCAAGCCATAAAAATCGCTTTTTGTAATTTTTCTCTATCTATATTTCTGTTAGTCTGGGGTCATCTTTGAAACGGCTTCTTTAAAGTTACTTTGAATGAATAATAGAGAAAAAATTACAGACTATAATTTGCCTCAAACATATTTAAGGATCAAGTCTTACTGCGAAAATAAAATATTGTACAAAGAATTTGCAATAACTGGCCGGTAGACGACGCTTTCAACATAAAATAATGTAGTTGTAACAGTGGGGAAAAGCTAGTTCAGAAATAAAATATTGTTGATGAACCGTCTGAAATATGCTACGAAGCCGCTGAAAGTTTTCCAAGTATGAATTGCAAGCTGCATTTTGCATGTTCCAGCATAAAGAAAACAAGTTTGTACAGAGAAGGAGTTGGGTGCATGGATGCGGGTGCAAGGCTAAGTGAAAACTATTTCAATAAGCTTTAACAAGACCGAGGACTGTCTATGTGTGAGGGGTTTAAGTGAAATAGGCAGATGCTGACGTTGTTTGTCAACTTTGGTGATTAACGTACTGGGATTGGAGGTGAGACATAGTTTCACAAAGCTATTTTATGTAGACTACTCGGCCCGGATCTTGCAATTGTGCAAAAATAAAGAAGACCGGGCAACTATTTTGGTTTTTCTGTTTAAATGGTTTTTATTCGCATAATTATGTTATGATTGGTTTGTAATATTTTTCAATATGTTTCATATATCTTACAATTAGAATATTATTTTAAAGTTTCATGTTCGTATGTAATTAACTAACTGTAACTTATGAAAAATATCAAAGCAATCACAATTTCATGCAATTTGTGCCAAAATCTTCGGCTACAGCGGGCCACAAAATAAATACATATATTTTTTCGAGGTAACTCCTGCAGTAGCCACAAATTTCTCGGGGAACATTACAATCTTTCTATCAACGCTTACACACAACCCACAAGACTATTCTGTGAGGATTACAACATTCGGCACAGTAGGTCGGTCACTATACCATACGTGTATAATTTATATCTAGCTTGTTGTTTCTAATTCATAACGTGACCATACAATTTAATTAAGTCAACAATGCACCCGTACTTTAAAGTTCATCTCTGTCCATCTAATAATTTTTCATACACTGACCGGTGCCAGCAAGTCCTTGTCTATCTAAATTTCATGAGATCACGCGCTCCCAGTATGGCATCGGTGTTCTCGCAGTCAAAAGTCATACAATATTCATATTCAAGGTACTTTATAGGTGATGATTTATACGAGCAACCGAAAAGTTATAGAATTGAACGTTTCATGTTGTTTAATAATTGATCAGTTTGCGCTTAGCTCGCCAAGTTTTGGGATACTTTAATAAACTTTGATCTTTCTGGAAGAGGGATTTAACGAACACCATTATACAATATTAATATTTTCACGCTTTTAAAACGATATTGGTATAAGTGGGTTATGAAATATGAACGGATGGATGGCGTAGCGGGTTATGCGGCTACTTTGTCTCTTAATACTGAATGTAGTGGGTGCGATCACTACAGAGGCAGCATTTTCTATGACTCTCAGATTCATGTTCTATATCTAAATGTACATTGATTCAGCTGGTTGCATGTCTGTCAAATCCCACGCGATACAGGACTTATGTTTAGTGCGTGTTTTGGTCTTTCTTAAAGAAAATAGGAAGAAAGATTTGTACATTAGCTGGACTTATCTTAGTTGATAAGATTGATACTTTATGTTATTTCTTATAAAGATGAGTAACACGTGAGTCCTCTAAGCAATACAGAAGCAATTTCATAGCTGTGTAATTGACGAAATGTAACAACGAAGGCTTACCTAGTGGCTGACGGGGATATCTTGAAAGCGTTACAGGTACTTCACAGGCAAACTGACCTCTTAATTCTGTAGCCGAGGATCAATAGGAACTACAATATTTTTATATCTCTGTTCTTTTCAGTCTAATTTCATAACTAGCCTTCCCCTACCTCGTCCATTGAATCTTCGTATCGCATCGCTTGCCTTCAACAAAATGATAAATTGCTATTATGCTAGATGCTATTTCATCATTCAAGTATGGCTCGTAATATGATGATACGTCGTCTGAAGCCTTTCTTATGGGGTATCGTATATTATAGCTGTTGTATCGATTGGTAGTTTCAGAGATTAGCAAGTTCATATAAACAAACAAACTCTTCAGCTTTATTAGATAAGCACAGATTATACTGTTTACCTTGAACTCTATACTTTAAAAGGATCACAAAGTCACAGTTCGTATGACATTGAATAATATTTTGAACTGGCTCTCTTACAACAAATTAAAAATAAACATCTCCAAAACCCATTTCTCGAACTACAAACAAATACCGGTACAAATTAACATTACACTTGACGAAAAAAAACTAAATAAAGTTTATAATATAAAATTTCTTGGACTTAATTTGGACGAACACTGTAACTGGAAAATACATATAGACTCAGTATGCAAAGGAATTAGTAGGTTTACATATGCTCTAAGAGAATTAAAGAGAACCACCAATGAAGCAGCAACTCTTACAGCCTACCATGGTCATGTGGATTCTCTTTTGAGGTATGGTCTGCTGTTGTGGGGTAACTCAACCCACATTACTAGAGCGTTTACTATGCAGAAAAAGTGCGTTAGAGCGATTAGTGGAGCCGGGCCTTTTGAGTCATGCAGACCACTTTTCAAGAATCTTGGTATTTTGACTTTGGTATCGTTGTACATCCTAGAAATAGGAATGTTTGTGAGGACCCATTAACACATGTTTACCAGAGTGCGGGAAGATTTTAGGTTCCAATCAAGGTACCCCACTAAATTGAAAATGATAGCATGTCGAAGCACATGTCATAAAAATAATTGTTTCATGATGTGCATAAAAGTGTATAATCATATTCCACGTGCTTTCAGAGAACTTCCCACAACCCAATTCAAACGTAAATTAAAGGCACGGTTAATTGAAAACTGTTTTTACACCATTAATGAATACCTAGATTATAAATAAATATAAATTAATTTAAGATTATATCTATACTTATTGTGGTCCATTTGTTATTATAAGAAAATATAATTTAGTATTATTGTATAATTTAAATATTTAAATTTTCACATGCCTATTGCAGGCGAGATGTCCTGTACTTTATTATTATTAAGTAACAACTTGTAATACCATCTCATGTGAATAAATGACTGATTCTGATTCTGATTCTTTAATATTCTGACGTTTAATATTTTAATTCTACGCTTCACCTTTTACGCTCTATCCACCAATCCTTTCAAATATAATATTTGTACATACAAAATTTAATCATTCCAATGAACCATCTTAACTTCTCAGGTTTAATATCGACGTTAACCTTCATTGTCATAGTAAAAATCGTATTACCTGATATTTGACCTAATACAGGGGAATGTTTTACAGTCCTATAAAAAGCCCCATGGAAGGCCCGCTCCCCTTAATGGTGCAGATAAGGTGTTTACTTAAAAGTCGTCTGTTTGATAACCCTAAGGTTAAATGGTGGTGGATAGATTAAAAGGACTTTTGCAAGTTTAAAGCAGATTGTGAAACAAGTTTTGTAGAAATGTAACAAAATAAATTTAAAGCCAAAAATTTACAAAAAAAGTAAAGAATATAACTGCCTTTTTATTAATAGTATTCAAATTGGTTTTCATACATTTATTATAGTGATAATGTAAGGATTATGACAATATTACATGCATTCAAATCTGATTAGGCATGTCGCATTAAGGTACGATGGAAATTAAGAAAATTACAATTTTTGGACGGTTGTGTAAAAAAGCGTTGTTATATATAATATAGGCTGTGTGTTTAAGTTATTGTCAGAATGTATCTTTAAACCTGTGCCGGGATATATCTTTGAGTCTATGATATAGATAGATACGCTTCTAACCTTCTTCAAAAAGGATGAGTTCTCAATTCTACGCCTATTTTTTGTGTGACCTGCAACATAACGTCAAAATTTTATCTTCGACTGCATGCATTTTTGCTCCGTATCTGATAATATAAATGCCCATATATAGCTTATATGTATAATTATGGTAATAATGACGGTCTGTTTATCTCGAGTATCGTAACGAGTATTGAGTGTTTTGTCACGTGGGTCGAGTGGATGTAAATCAAAGTTATGATTAAAGTACCGTTTATTTCACAATGTAAAATAAATCAAGTTTTTATTACGCAATGATCTCATTTCATTTGAAGTCATAGTAACAAAATTGTGTACAACAAAACAATTGTATTTCTAAATTTACTAAAACTTTAATATTAGACATATAACATTTTATAATTATTCAAATTGTACTCTGCAATTTTGCTAAATGTTTTAGCTGTATCGAAAATATTTTTTTATAAGCAATGATATTAAAATGTAATATTAATTCGAAATTGTAAAATTTTAGCGTAGTGTTTGATAGAATATTAAGTTACATCATATTTACATTCAATAAGCAATCTGCAATCAAAATTACTCAGAGATTATCTTGTCTTTAGATATACTGTAAAGCTTTCAGTTATGAATATTAATATGACACTTTCGTTAAATACACAGCTTTTTAAAACAATGTTTCGAATACAAATATACAAGTAGTAATTTTCATTATAATTTCAGATTATACTACTAAAATTATAGTTATCTACACACTCATCACACAGGAGCTGTTTAAAAATTTGTCGAATTTACAATTTTAGATAATTTGCACTTCGTTTAGTCTTGACTCCATTAGATAAGCAGCGCAGATGCGCAATATTTCACCAAACTAAACATATTCAGTCCCAATACTCTAAGACCAAATTTTAATTTCATTATTTTCATTCACTTCATTATTTTTCATAAAGTTCGCTGTTCTTTTCTTCATTAACATGTTATGTATTATTCTACTCCGCATTTTTTTCGTTTGTTGAAATAGATGCTGTGTTGTTCCTAGAATTGCCAGGTCGAGTTTGATGATCCTTCAGCAGGCTTTTCACGCTAGACGTAAACCGATTCTTAGGTGATGGTATTTCTTCTATAGGTGTTAATATAGTGACTGAAGCTCTTTCACACAGAGGTTTGAGAAAATCATCACTTTATGTTTTCAATGTTAAATTCAAATCAAAATGTGGTTTATGCTTCTTTCCGTTGTCGTCTTTAAGTTGCGCAACTCTAGTTGGCGATATTGTGTCGCTTATTCGTTCCTTCTTTTCGGTTTTTGATGAGGAAGGTTGTGGTGATGTAGAATCCATTGTCTTTAATATAATTTTATCTAAATATTAAAATTGTTCTCGTAGTACGCAAGCACAATATTCCTCACTGAACATTGGTTTAATGGAGTCGACGCTCTGTTCTAGACAGCTCTTTAGTGCGTTTGTGTGCGAGCCATTTAATACCTTATTTAATTTTATCACTGTTATCTGCAGATAGTCATAATGGATACGATTATAGGACAGCTGATATGAGATGTGTCATAAGCTTACAGTAAATTGCGCGGCGACTAAACGTAATATTATTGATGGGAATAAATATGATTGGTGGGCTTCGTGTTAAACTGATAGATTTAAGGCAATATGTTGATACTAGCTTAGTCATTGCTTAGTTAACTAATAGACATAATAATATTATGTTGTCCGTTTATCCATAAAGAATATCGAATTAAATGTCAAAGAGGTTTTTGTAATTTACCTTTATATAATATATTACGGTGGCCTGAAGGCATTCAGACATGCAGTATTAAGCACTGAATAAAATATATTTATCGCAACATATTAATTTATTATATTGTAAAGGCGAAGGTATTTGGGAGAGAAATGATACCACTGACTGCTCTAATAATACTCTCTATATTTTAGGATTACACATGATTAAATAGACATGTTGATTACATACACATACACAAGTATAACATAGGTACATTACATCAATTACACACTACACCTCCCAAGGCGGTGTAAAAATAAAATAAAATTACAATTTTGTTTTATTTTATTATCCTTACCTAATGGTACGTAAAAATACTATACGCTTTAATTTAATACATAATTGATTCAGTAGTTTTAAAAATAGGTATACAAATTATAAATAAAAGATAAAAACTTTGTGTAATATCTAAAATATTACTGTTGGTGGTCCAATTTAGTTCTATTTTTGTGAATAACATCTACTTTTCCATTCTTTAATATTTTGACATTCGGTGACTCGTCAGAAATAACTCTATATGGCCCAGAATAAACACAATCTAATTTATTACACATATTATTCTTAACTAAAACTAAGTCATCAGAATGATAAGTTGTTGGATTTACATTTTTATCATATCGCTCTTTTCGTTCTAATTTACTTTTGAGAAGGTTGTCTCTAGCATCTTTCAAAGACTTTTGTAGTCTAAATTTTAATTCAAATGGATAATAATCATAATTATAGAGTGGATCTACTCTATTTATATTCGTAAAATTACTAGGCAAACAGCACTTTTTACCAAAAACTAACTCGTAAGGAGTATATTTAGTAGATGAATGAACCGAAGTATTATAGCAAAATGACCAAAATGGGAGCCATGTACTCCATGTCTCAGGGTGATTGTCTGTTTGAATACGAAGATATGAGTTTAAATGTTTATGTGTGTTCTCCAAGGCACCTATGCTTTGGTGATGATAAGCAGTAGAGTTTAACTGTTTGACATTCAAAAGTTTACATACCTCCTTAAATGTTGATGAGAGAAACTCTGTCCCACGATCTGTCGCTATCACCTTCGGTACTCCATACCTTAATATAAAATTATTGACTAATGCTTTCGCGACTTCTTCTGTTGTCTTAGTAACTAAAGGATAAGCCTCAATATATTTAGTTAGTTCACACTGTAACGTGAGAATATAACTATAATTATAAGTATCTCTGTCTAGAGGTCCTACTAAGTCAATATAAATTTTCTCAAACGCAGTATGCGCTGTGGTAGTTATCTCCATTGGTTGCTTAATATTATGAGTAGAATATTTTTGTTTTTGACATTTGTCGCATCTTTTGACAAATTCCTTAATATCATTTTCTAATCCTGTCCAATAATAATATTTTTTAATGTTATTGAACATTCGTCTCACACCCGCATGGCCACTCGTGGGTAAGAGATGAAAATCGTTCAAAATTACTCGTTTATCATCTTTATTTTCTATTCGATGTACATCCTTTACTATATGTAATTGGGGACCGGTCCAATCCTTTGTATTATCTATCTCATTTAATAACTTTTCTATAAAAATATTATTCTTTTCTTAATCGCTCAAATACATCTTGTAGGTTTCTATTATGTATACTTAATTGTCTTCCAAAGACCACCAAATCATCTAAGTAGACCAGACATTTTTCGTATGTTAATCCAGTCATGGCCATAGTCATCATTCTAGAAAAAGATCCTGGACTCGTTTTCAACCCCATGGGCATTCGAGTCATCTGATACTGTCCTGAACAAAATGCAGTGTACTTTCTGCTATTTTTTTCAAGATTTATATTATAATAACCTTGATACATATCTAAATGTGAAAAATAAATTGAACCAGAAAGTGAATCGAGTACTTCGGAAATATTAGGTAATGGAAACTTGTCGTCTTCAATACAATTATTTAATTTACGATAATCAATAACTAATCGCCACTTTTTCTGACCGGTTGAATCCGTCTTTTTCGGAACTAGTAACACGGGGCTAGACCATTCACTTTGACAAGGTTCAATGACCCCTTCACTTAACATTTTATCAATTTGTTGTTTAATTTCTCCCTTTTGAGAATGTGGTAAACGATAGGGTTTAGTGAATACAGGAACAACATTTGGTTTCAAACTAATTGAATGTTTATAAATACTAGTTGTAGACAGTTTGTCTCCTGGCAAATAAAAAATATCCGAGTACTTAGCGCACAAATTCTCAATCGATATTTGTTCTTCCTTATTGAGATGTTTCAAGTTCAAAGCTGAAAATAATTGTTTTACTCGAATTGCATCATTTCCTGACTTATCAAAATTACAAATGTTATATTCACTTAACTTTTCTATATATGGATTGACGTTAGATAATGTACAAGACTTATCCGTGGTATTTAATATCTTAATTGGTATTAGACCGTTTACTGGCTTAGCAATACAACTAGCTAAAAATACACCCTCACTAATTTCCTTAGAATGTACCACACACTCGTCAGTAAACTCTGTCTGAAAGTAATGTATAGATTCACATCTTGGTGAAATTACAAACGAGTTATTATATCTTAGTAAAGGTAAAACTAATTTAAAATTATTCTGTGTCCATAATGTAAAAGTTTCATTACAAAAATCTAATATAGAACTATGTTTACTAAGAAAGTCTTGACCGATGATGCCATTTGCCCTACATGGCAGAGAATCAAATACATAAAACTTAATACATTTAAGGCAATGTTCACCCGAAGTCAACGTTAAATATACATATCCAATTGCATGGACTTTGCCACCAATTCCATTTATAATTACGTCCTTTTTATGGAGTGGAAAGTTTTGTTCTAGAACATACTTATATTTCAACGCCGAAATTGTAGCGCCGGTATCCACTAACCACGAAAATGGTATGCTATTTGCCGACAACTTAATGTAATAATTAGTATCAGTAGCTAAAATAATCTTATTATTCACGAAAAAACTGATTTATTGTCTCATTGTTTTCAGAATCTGTTAAAACTTGAACCGAACGATTATTTGAATAGTTTTGGCATATCCTTCGGTTACCGCGGTTTCTATGGTAGGACTTACTTGTACCACGCGATGATCCTCGACCACGCTGAGTGGCACCGCGGCTCTGCTGCTGCGCCTGCGCACCCCCTCGATAGTTGTGGTGACCGCGATAAGCACGAGAATCATTTTTACGACCTCTATAAAAATATGACCTATTATAATAATTATTACGAAGGCCACGATAATTCTGTTGTCTCCCTCTCGGAGAATACATACCTAGGATCTCACCGGAACCTGGAGACGTACCAGCCGTGGATGTCTCCTCATCCTTCGCACCTTGTATCGCGTCCTTCATCGACTCGTAGTTCCTAGCTGCAATAATAGTTGAAAGACGCCGGTTTCGCAAGCCATCGGCAAATTTTTTAATTACTAATTTTTCATTGAGAGGTTTAATTATTTTATATGTCTGCAAATCTCCTTTGGCTTGTGATACCGTAAGGTCCACAAAAAGTTCTGAAAGCTGATTACCATACTCCTCAACAGACAAATTATTTTGTTTTAATTGCTGTATCTTATTTTGGATTGCGATAGGTGACTTTTGAGGCAATAAAACCCTACGCATATCTGTAATTAAATCCTCAACTTTTGTATACTCAGATTTCAATTGTAATTTAGCATGCTGAGACAACCTGCTCTTTAATACGAATTGAATGAAATTTAGTTTACACTCATCCTTAATTAATAGCGAGCTATAATATTCTATATTATCAATTAATTGTTTATAGGAACATTCATTATCAATTGTAATCATAGGTAACAAACTCAGAGCTACTTTCAAATTAAAAGACTCCATCTTAATATCTTGGTTGTTACTGTTATCACTAGTATTACTACTATTACTAGTACTAGCCATTGAACACAACTCTAAAATTCGATTATACAATGACACAAAATCAATACAAAATTTATCAATTAATATTTGCTCGTTTTGATCCACTTTACCCTTTTTTATATCAGCTAAAATTAAGTCTGTTACATTAGTATATTTTTCAAAAACTATCTTTGCTTCAGACAACTTTTTCTCTAATATATTACCACGCCTA
The DNA here is from genome assembly GCA_944739405.2 of Euclidia mi. Lineage (NCBI taxonomy): Eukaryota > Metazoa > Arthropoda > Insecta > Lepidoptera > Erebidae > Euclidia > Euclidia mi. The sequence continues at coordinate 13,803,336 of OX123183.2, read as the reverse complement.
CGGTCAGGGCCAATTTTTATCAAATATGTTTTAATAGCTTTGAGTTCCTCATATAAAGTTTCTAAGGTATGTGCCATAACTTACCATAATTAACACTAATATTATTAGATATACGTAAACATAACATATTTTTATTTATTATTCAGGGCTGAGAGTAAAATATTACGATTATGCACTTATAATTATATAGTTCAAAGTCCATTTCACGCGCTTTGTTGTTGTAATATTTAACGGTTTACACTTCGCGGTTACGTTTTATTTAAGATTAAGCCGAACGATTAAAAAATTTTTTTTTTTTTTGTTATTTACACATTTAACCAAATTTCACTCGTCACTTAGATATTCACTTTTAACACTTTTGACACTTTTAACATACTAGGGATCATAGATTGTAGCCGAGAGCCGATGTAGGTACGTAGTGAACCGCTATCTTTGTTTTCATACCATCTCAACCTTGGGTCGCCCATGTAATCCTTTTTCAGGACAATGGCCAGTCCGCCTCGAACTCGATCTCCGAGATATTGAACGCCTGTATATTTCCTGGCTTATCCAGCGTACATGACAACGCCGGTACAACTGCAGAATATAGTATAAAACGCCGATTCCCAGCACCAGCACCACTATAGCTAGCAGTATAGTGATTGTAGAAACATGGAATTTTACCTCCTCTAGATTTAAGTTGTTGGAACCGCCAACTGTGTTTTGCACCACTAAGGTCTCCTCTTTAGTTTGCTTGGCACCCATTGTTTAGTTCGAAACTGTAGTATTTTTGCACCGAGAAACGAACACGACGTATCGTAATAGCGAGCGTAATTACTACTAATAATTTAAACATCTTTAAACTTGCTCACCAAAGTCCGATTGTTTGAAGCACGAGCCTTATATGGCATAGAGGTGTCGGTAACGCAAGTAACGAGATCTGATGCGCGCGCGAACGCCCGTAGGCAGGGTCGCCATGTAAAGGCGAAGGTATTTGGGAGAGAAATGATACCACTGACTGCTCTAATAATACTCTCTATATTTTAGGATTACACATGATTAAATAGACATGTTGATTACATACACATACACAAGTATAACATAGGTACATTACATCAATTACACACTACAATATATATAGCATAGCAGCTATAGCTGAGTGGAGACACCGACGGACTGCCACGCAGAGGGTTTCGGGTTCGAATCCACGGCGCGCACCAATGACTTTTCGAAGTTATGTGCGTATTAAATAGTTAATTACCGCTTGCTGAACGGTGAAGGAAAACATCATGAGGAAACCCGCATGTCTGAGAGTTCTCCTTAATGTTCTCGAAAGACATGTGAAGTCTGCCAACCCACACTTGGCCAGCGTGGTGGACTATGGCCTAACCCTTCTCATAATGAGAAGAGGCCCGTGCCCAGTAGTGGGACAGTATAAAGGGCTGATGATGATGATGATTATTGTTTTGTTAAAATAACTCGTAATGCCAGTCACATCGTGTATTGACTGGTTTAACCATCTTTGTTCCCGCTCGCTCTAGGAACAACTTTTGTATCGTGATTGACTTTACAAATATAGTCACAATAATTAAAAGATACAAAGAACACACATAGGAGAAACAGCAATAAGACTCCGCTCAAACAGATTACCGTGGCACGCTACATCGTGGCCTGTGACTGCCGTGCCTGCTGTCTCTTTCTCTTTTCTCTTTTTTTTATGACAACTCCTGCACTAGGAAGAAATTCCTGTGTCGCGGGAGACTATACAAATATTCAATCAACGGACACAAAGAACACCCAGACTCGAGACAACAATTTGTGGATCACACGAAGTGTTGACTCGCGTGGGAATCGAATCCACGACACGCGGCGCAGTACCAGGCGGCGCGGAGACCGCTAAAACCACTACGCCAACCGTGCAGTCATAGACACTGCATGCTGTAGCGGTCCATAGACACTAGTAAGTGGCGATTGGCCGCGACTGCTGCCATCTAGCGGACTCTGAACGGCTAGTGGCCACGATCAGTGGCGCGTCGCGGCAACTGAGTGGCGAGAGACCGCCACACGTCTGCGGCTACTCCGTGCAAAGCGTATTAAAAATATTTACACCTTGTTGCCAGCCATCGGTGGTTGGTGGTCGGTTTGCGCGCAACCATAGTGGATGATATATAATGATGACTCGCGTGAGGAGCGTAGCCACGACGTCATCGCTTGAATCATTTCGCGATCCACGCAGTCATTTAGCAACTACGTCTAGAAATTATGTAAAATTTCATGCGATATCATCGAAGATCCGAAATTTGAGGTTCCAAATAACGTCTGTAGCGTTGTTTGTAAATGTCATACTAGAGTTGCATTATACAGTCATGTATTTTTTAAATTAAATAGCGTTAGCGTATAACTAAATAAGCTACCAGAAAAGCACCGTTATACTACCAAAAGTGGCATGCGAGATACTTCGTTGTTACTAGCATTTAGAAACCTAGCTTATAATGCAAAAACAAAATTTAAATAAATCGTATAAAAGTCCAACATTTAATCTCTTACATTTGTAAACACTGAAATCCTTAAAATCCGTAGCACTTTACATACACGAGTGTCAACAGGAAGTAATGAAAAAATAGCGAGATGGAAACGACATAATTTTTTTACTGCGAGTACAAGTAATACCAAAAGAAGATGTTTTAAAAAATCTTAAGTGAATGTTTCGGTGTCCCGTATCAATGAAATAACATTCCTTGTCCGTGAATTGGGTTATCTTAATATATAAAATCCTTGCGTTACTGACTGACTGACAGACACGCTACAGCCGAAACTATTGGGCGCAGGAAGCTGTAATTTGGCATGTATGTTCTTTGGGGACCGTAGGGGTGCATTAAGAAGGGATTTCCCGAAATTCCCACGGGATCGGCCAAAACGGGTAAATTTAAAAATAATGCAGGCGTAGCTGTTGGCGTCCTCTAGTATGAAATAATTATTCTATGTAGTGACAATATCCTTAGAGCTTATCTGATCCCGAATTAGCAAGGCTTTTATTAATACTACCAGATAATTGATACGAACACTTTTCGGAGTTATGCACGTGTAAATTGTTGCTTGCCCCGTGCCTCGGAGAGCACATCGGTCCTGGCTGTAATGAAGATCTTTGACAGACCTTATAAGGAGTCAGTACATATGATTAAATTAACACTGGAATATCGCTATCCCTTTGGGTTGCGGAGGTCAGACGGCAGTCGCTCTGTGGAAAAGCTTATATTCTGTCATATCTGGTTAGACCAGTAAGCGGACCTCGGGTTCCAAGGCGTGTAAGTCTTGGATGCAACCGGAATAACGCTTTGACGATGATGAATTGATACGCATATTTATACATACCTTAATATTTTTTAATTTTTGATATAGGTACTAAGCACAGAACAATTTTATTCTTCATACAATATTATTTAGCGGGTCTTAGTCGCGATAATTTACTTATTTAAAGGCATAAATACCTCTGTTATTCTCCTACGTTTCTACCGGCTTGCAACGGTTGTGGTCACGAAGGGACTGCTTTACAACCGTTGCAAGCCGGTAGAAACGTAGGAGAATAACAGAGGTATTTATGTCTTTAAATAAGTAACTTATCGCGACTAAGACCCGCTAAATAATATTGTATGATGTATACAAATCGCGAAAGTTTAAAATCGAACTTTATTCTTAGCGGATTTCACACAAGGATTTCCTTTTGAAATAGGTCCGTCGATCGCGGGTTTCGCAGACAGTCACTAACCAGTAGACTAACAGGTTACTCAAAAGTTACCTGACATGATTTAAATAATATAAGACTCGCGCCTGTTTCCCGGAAGGGTACACGAGATAATATTATTATATCCCTATCCTGTATCAAACCGGTTATAATACTGATACTTTTAAATATTTTAAGAAATATTTCTTAGTCATATTAAGTATGTTTACAATATCTGGCAAAGTTGATCATATGACCAGAACTATACTACACATATTATATCACATTTGTCAGCTCCATCCTTTTTATAATTCATTGAGTGTAATCATAAAATCGTCTTTTTGTAGAAATAGTCTAACGACGGCTGTACCAACCCTTTATACACACAAAACATGTTCAATTACCTAAATCCGTCCCTGTTTTATGGGCTCTATTAATATTTACAAAAACGATACGAAATGTTCAGTATGTAGTCATATGTAGGAATTTAAACTTACGTGGTCATTTAAACTTATTTTAAATTGTCTTTCGGGATTTATACCACGTACCATTGTTTGGAGTAACCGATATTTCGGCACTGTTGCAAGCGCCATGTTCACGGATGTACTGCACTGTACAGTACATCAATATATAATAATAAATGATAAACTAGCCACCAGAACGTTACTCATGGACAAACATTGCAAGCATAAAAATAAATATACCATGACAAACCGATCTATTCCTTTCTGATACCAAAAACTAATACCAATGGTATTAGTTTGGACCTTAAATTATTTCTTTGCTCCAAACGAATACCAAATTTCAAATATTTAAATGAAGTACCTAATCTACTCCCAACGAATACCAAAACATAACTTTTAGTACAGTCACAGAAAACGTTGATTTTGCTTTTTAATAATTTAATATAATGATCGTAATTCAATCCTAAATCTTTATAAACACATTTTTACTTATGGAGAATCACATGCCATTGTTTTACCTGCAAAAAAGGTGAGCTCGTTCCAATTGTTTAAAAATCCAAACCAACCAATAACAGTCAAGCGTTGAGCAAACAAAGCGCCCTAAGCGTTTTGTTATTTTGCGTAATGAACGTTAAGATAGCGAAATAAGGTCTATTTTTCTACGAATCGTTGTCCTTGCACTAATAATTATTATTTATCTATATCAACTGGTTCTGAGGGATATTTTACATTATATTCTTCAGTAGTCAATATTTTACCGTGTGGTGGCACACGCGCAGTGAATTTAACCTCAGTGAACGTCGTATTTATTAAGTGAGTGTTTATTGTTTCATATTAAAAACAAAATAATTAATGAGGCAATTATGACTGTGTAAAGTCCAAATAAAAATCAACTTTTAAGAGATGTATTATTTTTCGTAGAAATGTCTGATGATCTGCCTTCCATATCTTTGGGAAATACCGGTGGATTGAATTTTATAAAAAGAAATGGTGGCTTGGTGCTGTTGAGAGCTGGTTATCAATACACAAAAAAGAGAGAAAATAAAAATGGATGGAGCCACTGGAGATGCGTCAAAATTAAAGAGTGCAGTGGATCTTTGCAATTAAAGGTTTGTTACCAACCATATACATGAACTATTTTCATTCAGTCAGTCAGTATTTTGATATATTATTTTTGTTCCCGTAGGATGGTATTATTTCCAATGAAAAAAAGCATAGCTGCAAGCCTGACGAAGTTAATAACTTAATGCTGACAAAGCTCAATGACTTGCGAGAAACAGTCATAAATGCAGATTTTACCCCCATACCAAGAATTTACAACAAATTTAAATCACAGTTTTATGATAATAGTGAAATGAATTTGGTAGAAAAGATCCCGTCGTTTAAAAACATTAAAAGCAAATTATTATGAAGCAAGAAACAGGGAAGCTGGTATTTCAAAAATAAAGTGCAAGACAGTTGACGAAGTGGAAATTCCCAAACAATTTCAAAGTTTCGTTTTTCATGATCATAAAGATCAATCATCTAATACACGAATAATAATTTAATCTAGTCCTAATCAACTGGCGCAAATTTCAAAACTTAAACTGTTTCAATGTGACGGGACGTTCGATTGCTGCCCTACTCCATTTGTACAGCTCTATACAATACATGGAGATCATGGAAGTGACAAAGATCACACTCGCATAATTCCTTTGGTTTATGTATTATTAAATAATAAAAACGAAGAAACATACAAAATTTTATTCGAAATTTTGAAACAAAAGATTCCTGAATGGTGTCCCACAAAATTTTTGACAGACTTTGAACAAGCTGCTATGAACGCCATTTCGACTGTCTTTCCGTCAGTTGTGATTAAAGGGTGTTATTTTCACTATTCAAAAAATGTGTGGAAAAAAGCCAAAGAACTTAATTTAACAAAAAATGCAATCACCCGAAGACATGTAAGACTTTCATCTTTACTGCCTTTACTTCCACGACAATTTATATCTGAAGGCTGGTGCTACATTATGGAAGACACCCCGGCTACTGACGCCATTGAAAGTTTTAATAACTACATGGTGTCACAATGACTGGAAGATGAGAATTTTGTAGACGTTTGGTGTGTCCATGGTGAACGTCATTGAACTACAAATTGCCACAGAATCTTGGCATTTAAAATTAAATACTACTGTGCCGAAAAACGCAAATTTATATCAGCTTCTGGTAGCACTAAAAGAAGACGCGGCCTTACAAATAGTGGTCGCTACACAAATAGAGAAAAGGGCACCACACGTAAAACGATGTGCAGGGGAATCTGTGATAAATAATCAGTGGATCAAATATGTCACTGATCAACTGGTCGACCAAAAAATGACTGTCGGTCACTGCCTGGAAAAATTAAAAATTAATTATTAGTAAAATATAAATGTCTATATTATTTTTACCAAAAATTAGATAATTGTGTCATTTTAAAACGTATTTTTTATATAAAAGGTTGATTTTTTATATCTTTATTATAGTTAAGACTAAATTAACGAAAGTAGTTTTTTATATTTAATGTTGATTTTTTGTAATAACATTATATTGTAATGTCATGCCAAAATTTTATATTTGTTTACAAAGTAAAAAAGTTATTTCTTTTTATATTAGTAGTTGATTGAAATTTCTTGTCTTTAATTGTAATTTTAATATTATTTTTTGTGATAGTTTTTAATTCCTGCATTTTAAAGTTGATAATAGATGAAACCTAGTGATTTGTTGGAAAAGGTTTATTTTTATTATTTTCCGTATTTGTGCAATTATTTCCTGCTACACTTAAACATGTTTCATAAGACTGATTTTGATTGAAATATACATTACTTAAAATCACATTTCACAGCATTTTTATTACTGACTCTACCTTCATACCATTTTACTAATTTTGGGATTCGTTTATGAGTGGTATTCGTTCGGAATAGAAATTTACTGGGATAATTAACTAATACCAGTGGTATTAGTTTTTGGTATTAAAAAGGAATAGGTTTGTTAGGTTGACATGTATGTAACTAACTATGAAATGAAATCTAAGCTAACTAATTTAACCATCTTCCAAGGGTCGTAGCGTAATGAAAATTGGCAGCTGTATGTATGTCTGATGACAATACAATAATATGTTACTGTCGAACTGATCTTATGATGGAGCCGGAAGATATGAACTGGAACTCGAAAAGTATGTAACGATGTAATGGAATCTAAGGTAAATAATTTAACCATCTTCCAAGGGTCGCAGCGTATTGAAAATTGGCAGCTGTATGTAGTTCTGATGACAATACAATAATATGTTACTGTGGAACTGATCTGATGATGGAGCCGGAAGATATGAACTGGAACTTCATGATGGAAAATCGAATGTATGTATTTAGAATGTAGAAATACATACATTTAAAAAAATGTATGTATTTTAAACTATGATGTATTATGTTTATGCTACAAAAGTTCTTCTTCACTCACTTCTTCAATACACCTACTTTAATCTCTGCACCACTCTAAGGTAGACTGGGAGAGAATGTCCAAGGCATTAAGTCCGCCTTTATACGCTTCAGTGTATATAAAGTTATTAAATAAAATAAAATAAAAAAAAATAAATCGTATCATAGCTGTTTTGGATTTCTTAGAAAAGTCTTGTAATGAACTTTGACCACGACTAGGTTTCAAGGTCTTATGATGAAGCCGGCAGATAGGCACTGGCTTTCCATGATGGAATATCGTATCATAGTCGTGTTTGCACTTGTGAGAAAGGCCACGTAATGGACTTTGAACACGATCAGGTTTCAAGATTATAACAAACCAATTATACAATTATATTGTAGACCACGCAGTGGTGTACTTAGGGACCGTACTTTTGCGGCTGGACAGGCGTATGTGGTCCTAAGTAGAGTAAAATCACTTAGTGGTCTCCAGACTGAAGAGCTAGATTGTTCTAAGCTGACAGATAAAACACCATGCAATACAGACGCACTGGCGGAGATGGAGAGGGTGCGGGCTCATTCGCCTTCTTAAAATAAATGTATAAATGTTAAAAATATTTCGTTATCAAAAACCAAAAAGTATAAAATAAATTAAAAGTTTAAAAAACACTAGAAAACCACGCTTTTATAAATGCACGTAAAAACAAAAAAAAATATGCAGCGTTCAATTTGTCTCTATTTCTGGCCTAAAGTGTAAACTACGTGCTTTTATTGTAAAAGCGTGGGGCGCTGGAACAGGAAAAACTTTATTGTTAACAAATACTAATACTAACTTCCTGGCGGAAGCTGCATGAGGTCGCACAAGAGCATAACGTTTATGTCGCCAAAGGGTTACCAAAGGGAACCAAAGATATCTCGTCCACGAACAAGAACTCTATATTTTGCCACTGTTGACGCATTACCCTTATGTACTTAATTTCAAATATTATAATTAAAAACACATAGTTTACACTTCAGCCCAGAAATAGAGACAACTTGAACGATCCATCATCATTATTTTTTTTGTTTCTACGTGCATTTATAAAAGCGTGTTTTTCTAGTGTCTTTTAAACTATTTATTTATTTTTATATGGTAAATAAAACTAGGAGTACTATAGTCTACGCCCTTGCATTCAGAGCATAGTACTAATTGTACATAATATGCGTAATATAATGACTTAATTAATCTGTAAATTTGACTTTCATAGACGTCACGATTTTAGTAAAGTTTTGAAGGAAAGACGAACAGTGAAGGACTATTATGGATTATGATTTTCTAACTAAACAAATATATTCAGTAAACCCAAACAAGTACTTTTAGTAATAAAAGACCTCCTTCTACCCCCCCCCCCCCCACTGCAAAAAGAGGTTCTTAAGACAAGATGGCACTAAGGTCATTGACCTCAATAAATGGATGCTCGACTCAGAGAGATATAAGTTACGATCAGAATGAAATAAAAACACGTAAATGCAGGTAATGTAATCCTTACGGCACGTTTCATTGTTGGCCGAGTTGCTTTTATTGCGGCTAGTTTGATTAATGGATAACCCAAAGTAAGTAAATTGGATAGTGCGCCTTTACGTAAGGTTTACTACTTTTTGACCGCTGCCGTATTACCCCAAAGTAGTAGTGTGCTTTGAAGATGGAGAAAACTTCTAGGATTATGTACGGTGTAGATTTTTCTAACAAACCGCTGCGGAAAATATTTGCTTTATGTATAAATGTATTTTAACACAGCGTTTTTCTTTTCGGAGTGTAAAACAAACGTACTATTGTTTTTGTTATATGACGTAAGATGTTAGTGTACTGTATTACTAATTTATTTATTAGCTTTTCACAGAAGACTGCTGTCTGACCTCTGAAACCCACAGATACAGCAATATTTTGCAACAGAAACGAGTGTCAGTAATAATCAAGGATACCGACTCCCCATAAAAATGCGAAAAATCTGCATGATCTCTGTGAGGTGGTCTGTGCTTATAAAGCATTGGACAAGCAAACAATTAAATACACAAGACTTTTACAAAATAAAATGCCTTCTAAATGCGATGATACCAATACAGAGCTTTGATAGAAAACAACATACAACAGTAATATACAGGTCAAATATGGCTCAAGAACGGCACAGAGAGTTATATAAATAACTACAATAGTATATAGGTGAGCTGCGTCGCAGATTCAATATTGCAGGGGTCTCTAGACGAGATCAAGCGTAAGCAGTGCATTGGCCATATTGTCAGGATGACATTCTCAATACATTGTGCGATATTAAACTGTTGTATTGAAGTAGAGACGTAGTAGTTACTAGGTATTCCCGGTGCTTTCTCCCGCGTTAACTTCGTTCTTATAAAATTAGCCTATATGTAGCACTACAAAGTGCTCTATCTTCCCATGAAAGTCCCATTAAAATTGCTTCAGCTGGACCCCAGATATACAGAAGGACAGACAGAACAACAGACAACATTTTTAAACAAGGTGGTTTATGACCTAATTGCTTGTGTATACCTAACTATAATTATGTAGTTGAAAAAAAAGCATAGTTATTTTGAAATCACAGACAGACACTTCATTATAGGTGTAAATGTATAGATATATTTTATCAATGTGAACATGGCCTTTAGGTATAACATTTAAACTGAACTAAAGGCTTGTCGAAACCGGAATTCATGGTTGGGATCTAATAGAGATATTGTACCTTCTTACAGAATATCAAGATAACGGTATAAACATATATCGTCGCTTTCAATGATATTCAGTGATGCGCTGAGATGAACTCTAAGCGAATAAAAGAAGGGTTGAGGGATTTGAGATGTGGTGCTGACGGAGACGTGTTCTAAATGGCGCGACGAATCAATTTCTTAATATTAAAACTGAAAGTCGACATGAGTTGCTTAGTTTCGGCTGCCTTTATGATACAGGGCAGTATTTAATTGTATACAGCATAACGAATTACAGATATCTTGGAACGGCAAATAAATGCGGTAAAGCCCTAAAAAATGGAACTACAAATACCGATGAACAATGCTTTATCAAGAACAGCATCAATACCAAATGTTGCAACGTTTGCTTATCCTTAAGAAAGTGCGACTAAATTGAATTAAAGAGAGATTTTTTTTCTAATAGTATGTTATCACTTCAGACATCTTTTTCCATCTCTCGTACTGATAAATAGCAACTTTAATAAATTATACCCATGGTTTACTTCTGTACTAAAACATAAACCTTTTTCTGAATGGTAATCTGATCTCATTGTATAAAAATGAATCATATTTAAAGACGGATCAGTGCCCTCTAACAAAAATATGGTAACTGCATTCATATCATATTGCTTTTCTGTCGAGTCTCATAAAACTTTATTGCGTATCTGTATCTTGCAATCCGTAAACCATATCTTATTCATAAAATTTAATTTTTCATGGTAGTGGTTTAGAATGATATTTTTACTTAGATCTTTATTGACATGTGAGCTAAAATGCGTTTATAAATCCATTCGTAGGTTCTCATTATAGTCGTGAAATGTGCTAATGTCATGAGTACAACTTGAAGATTAAGCTAGTATTCATCGTGCATCGTCAAAAATTTGCTTTTTAAGAATCTTTTGCAAATACAACGTGACCAAACGTAATTGCTAAATTAATCTACAATAACATTTAGTGCCAAGTTCACAAATGAAGGGCGTAGAACCATGAGAATGATTTTTCAATTCTAAGCCCTTTTTCAATTTAATAAAATACATAACCACTAGTTTCAAACACCAGCACAATTTTGTATAATATATAAAAAAAAACATTTGCAACAGTTACAAATACAATTATTTCAAATCATTCCTTAAAAAAGTGCTATTAACATATACAATTTTACATTTGCTTACACCGTGATATTCATATTGCTTTAAAATCTTATATGAAACTAAACATACGTCATCTAGCCGTGGCATGTAAAATCATAACTCATTGTGAATACACGAGTGTCAAGCTAGTTTATGAATTAAAGTAAAATATTTCAAGCTCTTCATTTTTAGCAAGATAAAAGGCTTTTGAACAAGTTCTATACGGGGCACAGGGCTTTTGTCTGTTTATACCTCGTTTATTTTCGTAAAATTATTTGTGTAACGTTAAAGGTTTTAAAGTGCTAGATGTAAAATATGTTTTGTATAACCTATAAAACTATACTACATCTGACACCCACATAATTATGTTATACATACCAAAGAAACAAAGTTTCGGTTTGTCACCTTTTGTCATATTAATGGATCTAATACATTTAAATTATGTGTACAAAAAAGGATACAGTGTTTTATGTTATTTTTACATGCATATAAAATTGAAGCGCATTGAAAAAGAAAATACAAAAGCAATATAAAAATATAGACAAGTAACTATTTCTTTTACTTTTCTGTTTTTTATAGGACTAACATAACATATCATCAAATTAACTATATATTATAAAGAAAAATGCTATTTATGAATAGAAAGATAACGATTTTAAAACTTCAGGATATCTTTTCCTGGATATGACGTCGTGATCTTGCTGTGAGCTCAGCACCATGTTTGTGAAGTGCGTGTAACGTCTATTGTAGGGTTAAGGTACAAAAGCGAGCTTAAATCAACACTGAATTCTCTACCAGCAAACCTTTGAGACATGACGATATTGTTTAATAAGTATAATAATTTTAAAATTTGTGAAACTAAGGGTATGCTTAGTGTTTGGAACTGTCCTGCTAATAGGTTGAGGTCTACTATGGCATGTATTTTGTTCGTTTATGTCCCTTCCTGCGTTAATGGGATCGCTTACTAAGCTCAATTTGGCAAACTATTCCATATGCTGTAACGCACCGACCTACATATTTAGAAGCACTTTATAGGTCAGCGCCTGATTCAAAAACTATTGTTTGAATTTAATCTAATATTGACTTAGTTAGTTATTTAAGTATAGAAATTATTGTTTTAATTTAGGTGTAAATAGCCACTTAGTTATAGTTAGTTTTAATGCAATTATAATGTACCTATATTTGTTTATGAAATAGTCAGATGAATAATAAAATACATATTGACTAGCTTTGAATTCATGGTAAAAATATGTTCATGCTATTTTCAGTTACAATTTCATCCACTCTTAATTGAATAAACGTCACATAGCAAGGCCTTTACAGCATTCATTTGCATAATGCACATAAAAACCCTGAAAACTAGGCATCGGTAATCTTTCATAGCACGATAGTAAATTTTTATCAATATAAATACCAAAAAATTGATATGAATAAGTACTAACTTTAGTATTTAATTGGCCAATTTCAACTAGTCTACGCTCAAGATGCCAGGGAGCACTATATTTATTCCATTCAAACCATAATCATAAGTAGCTGTCATTTAGATTCTACGATGCATTCTAGTAAAAATGCGATATAAATACGAATGTTCGTCGTTCAATGATAGACATTTTTTTTTCTTTTTAATAGTATTTACTTGACACGAGTATTGCTATTGGCCTTAGAAACTGTACTTTTGCTTGGCATGGAATAGGAACATGGAAGGGTTATCTGTAGCCACGGGGTATTAACAACACAACACTTGACACATTTAAGCAGGAAATCACAACTATTTACTTTATTAATTAAGAAATAACTGTTGCCAACTCAGATAAATAAGCTGTGCACTTGAAGAACGATGGCTACTTAAAAATAACAATAAATAAATCTTCATTTAAACCTTGAGTTATCTTCTAATAATAAATTATATGGATGAGATTTCTGATAACCTTTCTCATAGATAAAAGTAGCAGTGTGTCTAGACACATGCTACTTCCACTGGAACGGCTCCACTGCTAGCAGTGGAACCGTTTTGTATACAGACTTGATATTATTTATTGTTTAACCTCGTAGATGTAATTCAACCGGTCCTGAACTACACCTTTTAAAATGACTTTCTACTACAGTGCACGTAAAGAAAAAGCACTCAATCAGACGAACCAATTAACAAAACTAATAAACATTCTGACCTCAATTTCTTAGAATTAAGGTTTATTTTAATTTATAGAACTACATTAGTCGTTCTTAATACAGATAATTCCTCAAGCTTTGCTCGAGATACATCCCGCTGCTTCCAAGTGCACAATTGTATTACTACACAAATGATGACAAATTGCAGCTTGCAACTCCTGTAAACTGTCCTTTAGCTTACTCATACTAATTACACAACAAACGGGCACCCATTGTAACCTAGCATACAAGTTATTACTAATCTACAAACACATTAGGCGAGATGCAGTAAAATACTGCTAATTATATGTGTGACTAAGTATCATGTTACGAGGACCGTATTGCTATATTACTACATATATTAATTACCTTAATCATTAAAATTATTGGATTTATAAGTAATTCAAATACGATGAGACACGTGATATTTATTGATTACGGCATAATATTACTGTCTTGTATTATTGTAATTTCGTAAAACAAAATTTTAATATGTAATCACGTAAGGCTGGAATATATAGGTTGATTTGTGATTGCTCGTATTCTTGGGGGTGCATCCAGGGACTAAAAATAGGGTACAAAATTAGCCATTATCAGCTTTAAATCTTTAAACTATATAATATAAATTTCTTTAGGGCAAAAACCATGTCATAAACAGCTCCTAAAGAATGTATACCTTTGGCAGTATTGGCTTTATTTGATAGGTAATTTAACGGTTCACGTTTTGAATTTCATTGAAAATTCGAACTTTGCGAAGAATTTAAAAACGGAGGCAAAACTCAGACTTTTGTCAAAGCAATTTTATTGTTCAAAATGAAAATAATGTCACACAAATATTTGTTTGAAATACCGCTGATTTTTAAAAGTAGCGGGCTTAACCTAGGTGCACCGCTATTATTCTACATAATATCCTCCGTAAGCCGAATTTTAGATTCTGACGATCATATATCAATGCAAACTTATGCCAGGCGACCGACGGGGTAGTCCATTCATTTTCCATTATATAATACCAAACAGAGACATGGTGGCGCTGTAATCAATCAAGCTGCTTATTCCACGTCACCACCTACTGAAACTAAATACATTGAATTAAGCGGGAGTAGTTTAATTTCAATCGTAAACGCTAGAAGTTATAGTTGAAATTAAATTGACACGGGTTATCTGATGTCTCGGTACTAGTGTGAAAAGGATTTCTTTCGATAATGTATGATTATGTAATATGTTTGGAGATTGTTTATTATGAATGACGAATCAAATATACATATAAGGCAAATGTGTATGGGCATGATCGTGCCAGATTTAGTAGGACATTCGCCAACCAAATTCGCTGACAAAAGGCACCCGCAACCGGGCGCTGTCCTAAGCGACTGTTTTCGTAAATGAGGGGGTGAAGCAGGGGAGGTGAAGGGAGCTTAGCTCCGTCTACTGCGGGGCGCCCCTCTTCATTCTCGTCGCGTGCGGCCGTATTCTGGCGACATCCGTATTCCAATATTTCAAAATCGCAAGCAAAACGTTTTAGCATATTGAATTGAGATACTGATATTAAAATTTATATTACATACATCAATCTGTTTGTACAATATAGGCATAGCGCAATTTTTGTTCTCAGTGCAGCCATGAGCAAAACTGGTTTACATTAGACGTTATAGGTATTAAATGTTGACGAAATAGGTAAATACCTACGTGCCGTAAGATGATACAAATAATTAAGTCAGTTCCATGTATGGAGAGGCCATTATTACGTTTGTTTTGTTTTTGTATAAAAATAGTGAAGCAGTTCATAGAATACCTACATCTAATTCCATTCCTGCCAGTTTTCAAATCTGTTTTCAATAAATTGGCTGTGACATACGGGCGGACAGACAGACAGACATTGCGAATCTAAAATGGTTCCGTTTTACAATTTTTGGCTACGGTACCCTAAAAAACACAATACTGCTCTACTAAGCGCAAAAGCCATATCTCAACTAAAGCGAGTTACGAGATAATTGAAGTTTAGTAAAAGTTGATTTCTTTTATTTATTTATGGATGTTTATTGTTATTATAGGTATAATTATTATGGCAAAGGTTTCGAAATACGTCGCCGTTTTTAGGGGTTGTGAGTGATTGGAGAGGGAGCAGGGGAGGACTTGAAACCCCCCTCACCATTTTCACTTGCCGGAAATACTTGGTTTCCTCTGAAAAAATCTCTCCAAACATCGGTGTGTATGGCACTGCCAACTTACACATTCATCACACTAGTTTAATAAACTAAGGTTGTCGGAGCCCCGCGAAGGGCTCCTATTTTCGGATTAAGGGTCAAAAGAGAACTTAACATAACCTATTTATTTACTTATTACAGTCGCACCTAACCCAAGGCACTCGAAAGCAATGACGCAAAAATTTGACATTAGCTGTCAATATGATCATTCCAAGATGGCAGTTTTGCGTTTCGTTTCACGTTTTTCACATAAAACCTAAAAATTACATTTGTAAAACTGTACTAAATTATAAAAACTATGTTCCATTTTGCATAATTGCCGAAGTATTTATGCAATTTTGGAAATTGTTTAAAAATATTTAGACGCAACTACGGCAGCCAAAATTACTTTAAGGGGATTAAAACGAACTACCTTAAGCCCCCTACACTACCAATACCCTAAAATTCAGGCGACTCGTTTCGAAACCCAACCCATTATTATTTTTCAAAATAGATGAAACATCAAAAATATATGTGGATATACCTTATTCATGAGATACTGCTATGTCGCTTAGAAAATTATAGAATTAGAATTTGAGTTACTGCTTTTTCGTTAGCTCTCGTCATACATGTTTGTATGGAAAAATATAAAAAAATTCTTTCGCTTCAAATATGTGTTGTTTCAAAGAAAATAAATATTAAAAGATATTTATTTATGTTCATTTATAATTTATTAACGAAATACAGAGTTTACAGCTCATCAAAAGTTAGCTGTCTGCTACAACCCGGCAGGTTTTCTTTATTCTCATCGAATGTTAAAGGCAGTGTGTGAGGTGATAAGGCTTCAATACTTATTATTTGCTGTTGTTCACGAGTGCCTCGTTTTTTTACTTTCCTTTTACGGCTTGGTATTGTAGAAATTTCAAGCACTGATAAAACATTTTCCTCTCCGTGATCTCGCAATGCCATCCCTTGAGCTTGACGAGAATCAACAATTTCAGGCAACTGCCAATTCATATAAAACGCCACAAGCTTCTCCCAGAAAACTTAGTGGTATACTTTCGCTACTTCACACAGCAAATAAACACTTTTGTTTGCGTGTAACGTGGCGTTGCCCCAGAATTTGGTAATAACAATTACAATATTTGTTTAGACTAGTCAGTTCACTTTTTTATCATGTTTCCATATTTGTATTTTATTTGCTTTTATACTATTCTCCAGGCCATTCTTATAGGCAACTTTAGAACATTAAATTTCCACAATCGTGTTTAGACCTATTAATCCATCTGGCGTGGCACCAATAATCGAATAATCCACAAGGCTCGATTGTTACTTTTTCTTGTTTCGCCAGTTGTTCATTTTAGATTCCATGCGCAACTGATTTTGCATTGCAAATATTTTATTTGTACAAAATATTTTTTACTAAGTTGGCTTTACTGCTGTTATCTCTTCTTTTTACCACTATACCAAAATTTGAATCTGTCAACATATTCTTACGCAATTCAAACCAGTCACTGCTATCCCTCTTGTAATTTTTGCTTATCACTACGGAATTTGAGTCAAATTTGTTAAAAAAATTTTTGGCATTTCTTGGCTAGCTCTTGAACAGATCGTGTTAGGAATGACTGAAGTCAAATGTGTGTAAGACGTTGAAGAACTGTTATCTTTAACTTCATTGTAATTACAATAATGATAATTAGTTACGTTTTTTATTATTAAAAAATACTATATCTTGTGTTATAGCAAACAGAGAAGTTACCTTCTTACTTATAAATGATTGATTTTAGAAATTAAAAAGATATTAGATGTACTGAGACATACCTAATAGTTTATGAATAATCAAAGTTTTACCCGATGTACCTAAAAAGGTTTATGTTCAAAACACAATAATACAACATTCATTACCGCTTGTGTGCGGATTGCGGAGCGCCATATTAGCGCTGTCATCATTATTGTTCGCCGTGGCGGCATCTTAGCGCTCCAGGCGCTCTGACAAGCTAATGAATTTGAAATATAGGTACATAAAATGATTCGATTTTATGTTATTACTCTTTCAAAAATTGAAATTTGTGGCAGCTATGTATTGTGAGAATAATTTATATAATTATATTATGCATAATCGATAATATATAAGAAACATAGTTAGTCATAAAAGACCCTTATGAAAATAATTTGTGTAAAAATGTTACATATTTCATAATCACTTGACCATGGATGAATTTCTATTTTATTACGACGCTTTCTTGTACAAATCCTTCGTAGAACTTCATTTCTCTAATTGTCCATGTTTTATTCTTCTAATTATATATTTATAAGCACAGAAACAATAACACATTAAACGCAACAAGAGTATAAACTTAGGTCCTTATTATATGTGCCCATAGTTACATGAAAAGCCTATTTGATTCAAAGTATTCAGTCTATAACATAAAACATGACATTACGAACTCAAATCGGCGTATTATAATAACAAACAGGTTTACGTAAAATGTCGTGCAGCGGAGACGCAAGCGACATGACCTATCTCTCACAGGGCTCATAGCCGAATGATGAGGTCTGGGCGGGGCGTAAACTAGCAACTGACACTCAGTACACCGCTTATGCTAATAAGGTTTAAATTGCTGAAGCGTTTGATATTGATGGGATCTACCGAGCGTCAAAATCATAGACGTTTGGCAGATTTTATTTAATTTTACAAAATATACACGTATAATATGAAAATAAATAGGGTAATTCTTTAGTTCATTAGATTTCCTACAATATTATCAAAAAAAATATGACAGCTTACGATCAAAATATTGCAAACAGTGAGACGAAAGATTATTTTCTGCCTCGATTTTGTGATTTTTTTACCGTGATTCTATTTTACGTACATGAAAAATTCTTTCAAAAGTCTTTTGTTCAGATTTTTGACTTTAAGCTCTAATTTTTGCTAGTTTGTAATATGTACCGTTATGGTTAGATGCGCGACGAAAAATTAGGTGTTTCACGGCTTCTGAGGTATAACAGCGCCTTAATGTAGCGAAAGCGCGTGAGGTTTGTGAGGATAGAAGCACGTGGCGTTCTGTTGTCTTTCCGTACCCCGACATGAAAAAGGCGTACCTAAATATACATTTTTTTTATAGACTCACGCCTGTATCCCCGAAGGGGTAAGCAGAGGTGTAGTATTACACTCATATTTCACCATGAATTTTTAGGTCCCACGTAATAGGGGGCGAGCCTATTGCCGTTACCGGGCACATCACCAGACTCCGAGCTGCTACTGAGAATTCGGAAAAACCCAGTAACACTTTTGCCCGACCCGAGAATCGAACCCGGGACCTCCGATCAGCAGTCACATACGCTATCCACTGAACCACGGAGGCAGTCTAACAGAGTATTATTGAAATAAAATATTTTTTGTCTTTTTGATACAACTATAAAGGACAATATTTAAATATAAATTGGGTACAAATAAGTCGTGGTCCTATTCCAAAGGACTGAAAAACATTACCTATTGATAAAACGCATATGTTTAGTTTACCTTTTATTAAATCATTTCTTATTTCCTCTCCCTCTTTCTTTACTTCACTAACGATTATCTTCCTCTTTTACTTCACTAACGATTATAGTTTCAAAGGATTCCGTTCCCTTATTCTAGTATAACATTAAATCTGGCCAATATCATGGCTACCGAGTAATTGGCGGTGAACGTTGAGCTTTCTCGGTTACCATTACCGATCAAAGTGAAGTTGCCGATGCCTTAAGTGTTTATTTCCAGTAGCAGCCAAATACTGTCTAGTTTACGATGTCTACGCACCGCGAAAGTTTAAAATCGATTATTACTCTGTTTTGAAAATGCCAATCACTAAGAGATAAAAAAGAGTGATCACAGACAACTGTCTATGAGCTTTTTCTTTTCTTTTTTTCTTTTCCTCATGGAGTCCCTCCGCCCAGGGGGAAAGGCGAAGGGGACTGTCAGACTCTTACTGACTAAAAACCAACCCGTGTTGCTCATGTACTCGTGTGTCTGAGGGCAGAGTATCGCCGAAGCATTCATCGCTACCGACGGGTATTGGCCCGCCAGATGGTCAGGCGGGCCCCTAACAAAACCCGTTTGGCGGCGGATGAAGGTGTTGGGCTCCGCCGCCAAAACACCCAGCGGTGGCAGAAAATAGGGAGGACGGCAACGCAACACCGCATCTCCTCTTCCTCTGCGGCTCCAACGCGACGCAACAATGGTGCGCCCCCATTTGGTCGCGGGAGGTAGGGCGCGCGGCAGCGCAACATCGACACGCCTCTCCTCCCGCTACTGCGCCCGACTGCGAGGGACAGAAGAACCCTCGCACCCGCACCACTGGACGCATCCAGCGCAGGCCCCCGTCAAGCCCACGCGGAGCGTTCACTCCCGGGATCTCGCTTAGCTTCACCGTGGGTCACCCAACCACGGTTACTGAGGCTCCCCACCACGACAAGGTGGAGATCACACGAGGGGGAGTCTATGAGCACAATTTTTAATTTAAGTGAGCACTAAGTAATCTTACCTCACGTGGGTAAAGTTCCGGGCAAAAGAAAGTATAAAATAAAAAAAATTGGGCAAGTGCGAGTCAGACTCGCGTACGAAGGGTTCCGTACCATCATCTGTAAAAGAAAATCACGTTCGTTGTATGTATACATAAATACTTTTTAAGTTTCTACCTGTTTATTAAGATCGAGTAACAAATTGCTTAAAAATTACGTTTGTTGTATGGGAGCCCCCCTTTATTATTAACTTTTTTTATTTAATTATTTATTTTGAAAGGTAATATACAACTACATATTCTGTGAAAATTTAAAGCGCCTACCTGTTACAGTTAGTAATTTTGAGCAAAAAATACGAAAAATACACGTTTTTTGTATGGGACCCCCCTTAATATTTTCATTTTTTTTTGTTTTTAGTATTTGTTGTTATAGCGGCAGCCGAAATACATAATTTGTGAAAATTTCAGATTTCTAGCTATCACGGTTTATGAGATACAGCCTGGTGACAGACATACAGACGGACAGACAGACAGACAGACAGCGGAGGCTTAGTAATAGGGTCCCGTTTTTTACCTTTTAGGTACGGAACCCTAAAAAGGAGATAATAAATTTTAAATTCCTCAAAAATACTCTTGCTCCTTTTGTTCAGGCAACAAAGGACATATCAATACCACCATCTTCAAACACAACACATTTATAGTACAACTATCTTCAAATCAAACTTGTTTTGCTATAAAAGCACAGTTGAAGTTCTACCATGTGATGCAAGATAAGCTTGAATGATGCACGCAATCTAAGTTTATACTGAATTTCATTTAGCATTTGCTTGCACGCTAAGTTTCATTTATACAACCAGTTCGTTGTTGTGGGGTAACCTTTATTTCGTGCTATGACGCGGTGTCCAACACATTGTGTGTCGGAAATCAGATTGGGATTTAAAATAAAAGTTTTCAAGACTTCTAGTTATAAGACAGCTAGATAATCATAGACCTAGCATTATCCACCATTTGTGGCAAAATAAATATTTCATTTCATTTTTTTTATTTTATCCCGGTGGCATTCTAAGACTTTCTCCTTGGAGCCCAGTTCCGCTTACTAATCTAACCACATTTGACAGACTATTAGCTTTTCCACAGTGTTACTGCCGTCTGACCTCTGTGACCTTCATGTAAGTATAGCGATGATCAATGGCTTAGACTATCAGTCAGTATTTTCAAGTACCTTCCACTTAGCAGGCAGTGCCACTCACAGCAGGACTTGGAAGCCAGTCAATATAAGTAATAGGTGCATAAATCCATAATTGCTTAAAAGCAGGCTATCACTGCTAATAGCCCGGTTTCAATAGAACCTGGATTCCTTACTAAATACTCCACTAAATATAGCCATTATCCGCAGAAAAAAATCACCACGGATTTACTAAAACGCTATCGGCAAGATATTATTATTTCATTCCTTCATGAGATTGAAAATTGAATTTCTGTGTCATTACGTACCGACGTTCAATAGTTGTAGATAGGTCTATCGGAAATATCTTGAATTTTGTTGATTGAAAATAAAACTTATTTTGTATGATATAGAAACTAGTTTTGACTGTATGAATTTTGATCAAGTTATGCGCTGGTAACATATTGTGGCATTTTCATGATTGAAAATAAAACTTATTTTGAATAATATAGAAACCAGATTTCATTTAAATAAGAATCGATATAGTTACGTGATTTTCTATATTTAGCAGAGGGTATCGGGTTCAAACGAAATTGACTGTTCAATTCGCACTAAAGTTCAAAAAGTCAATGTTTGAACAGCGTAGCAGTCTGTAAGTCTTTTCACAATGCTACTTCTGCGCTTATAATTTAATTTTGATATATGCATAATATACCTACCTATTGTAGTCAACTCATGCAAACTTACTACTGTTTTTAAAAATTACTCTTTTCGAAATTGAATCTCCCACTAATTGAATAATTTAGCAGAATGCTATTTGTAACGTAAATAACTTGATTACTTGTAAACTGAGCCAAACAGATATAATTGAAGCGATGGCTGTCGAGATAGATTTGTATACAAACACCCTATGCACCAACGCAGCGCTCATAGCGAGCCTTGGATTGAAATACGTAAGAGATAGGCAAAGTTAAGCAACCTTTGCTCAGGTCTCCACTCGGATGGGTGACCAAATGGGGTATTTACATCACAGCGCTACCGTGCTTCAAGGGCACGTTAAGCTGTCGGTCCAGATTTTTGTCTCTGGACAAGGATCGTTAGGCCATGTCGGAGGCCTTCAGGCGGTCTGAAAACTCCGACAGTAAACTTGGCCACACACTCACACAAAAAGAAAAAATAGACAGTACCTATAATTTAGTATAGGTTTACGAGTTTGGATCTAGATGTCAATATTACAATTTTGTACTATAATAAGTGTATACACATACTATTTCACCTCCGTGGTCCAACTCCAGTGGATAGCGTATACGTCTACTGATCGGAGCCCGGCTTCGATTCCCGGCTTAGGCAAAAGCGTTACTGAGGTTTCCGAATTTTCAGTAGCAGCACAGAGTCTGGCAATGTGCCCGGTAACGGCAATAAGGTCAGTATTATGTGGGGCCTAAATTTCATAACATGGCGAAATTTCGATGTAATTTTACTCCTCTGCTTTTCGGGATACAGGCATGAGTCTATAAAAAAATATAACTATTTCTTAAAATGTTTAATCCACATTTCATTTGCAGCATAACTATGCTCAAGTTGGCAGCAATAGCCTTGTAGGGAGCACAATATAATTCAGTGAGGCTGTCGGATACAAATCCCATGACGGCGCACTGATAACTTCTTGAAGTTATCGTTTGTTAGACGGTGAAGGAAAACAGGTACCCGCATGTTTGAGAATTGTTTTAAAATACATTTTTAATGGGACTAGTCTCACTAACATTGCCAGTATGCTGTTATCACTAGAAGTGCAGGCGTTCCAAATTTGACCCATTTCGATTTTTTTTCTGCTCTTACTAATGTCTTACTGTGCGTATAATCGTAACTTTTTATGACTTTTCATGAAATATGATGATTATTTATGCGAGACCTCAAGCACGTAAATGCAAAAGAAATATTATTTTATTCCAATTTTACCTCTAAGCGCGACTATGCCAATTTTGACCCAGTCATGGATATCAGAATTTGACTTTATATATCTTCTAAGATAATAAAAAATGTCGTTGATTGGTCAGTGTAGGCACTTATTTGCTATAATATATACGCGGTGAAGCAATGCGTGGGTGTAGGAATGGAGGGGTGCCATTGCACCCTAAAAATAATTATGCAGGCTATGGCCATTCGGATATGGCCTAAAGAAAGGAAAACATATCACTTGTAAGTAACTTTTTCACGTCTATCCTTGCTGAAAATCTAACATTAAACGGAACAAGTATTGTTGTTACAATAAATAAAGCTCGTCGGCAATACCTCCTTACGAAAAACACTGGCTTGCAAAAATTTAAAACAAATGCGCTAAAATTGTTGAGAAACAAAAACTATGTGTACCCCAGTCGCCTTTAATTTAACCTAAGAAGATTTAGCAACTTTCCGTAACCTTAGATAAGTTTTAGTTATAAGTTCTGCTAACAGTTAATTTAAATGGTGCAAGCTGTGACACCTTAAAAAGTTGTGCATCGTGAACCTAACCTGTGCTTAATATATAGAATAAATTTTGATGTAACAACTACTGGCTGTCTATAGAAATAAATAAATAAATAAATAAATAAAACCAAGCAAAATAAGAGTACAGTAGTTTGTATAGTACAGTGGTACTAAAAGGCAATATCACATTGGCAGTATCAAGAAAAGCACACTAGAAATATTCTCTTTAGAACTATGCACTCAAATAGAAACTAGTACATACAAGGAAAAACCTGATGAACTATCATTTTACAATAGTTCATTTTAAAAAAGTATGGGGTAGATGTTGTGGATGAAATGACTCGTAGGTACTTTGTCAAAGCCTTCCGTCTAGCCCATCTAGGCGTTCGCCACTTCACATTTTTATAATATGACATATTGTATTGTGACCTAAATGGGTAAAGAATCAACAGTCGGGATTTTATCTTACAGTGAGGAGAAGAACTAGCTGACCTATGGCTCAGCTAGTTCCTCTTGCTGCAAATTGCATGAAAAGGTCTAATACTCATATCAATATACCAAATGAAAATGAAAAACCTGGACGTCAAGAGAAACATATTCGTTGGCAGGTAAAGTCTCTTTGTGACGGTAACAAGTCTCGTGTCAAATGACAAGCTTATAATATAACAGTTTGCAGGAAGTGCACGAATGAGTATTCCGATTGTGCATTTTGCGAGTTTGAGTTTTGTTTGCCGCTGCGCTCCGTTCTGCCTATATAACATTTCGCTATAGGCTATATAACATCTCGCTATGAGGCACGGGAGCGGTACAGTGACATTAAGGCGCTGTCCTAAGCGACTGTTTTGGTAAATGAGGGGGTGAAGCAGGGGAGGTGAAGGGCGCTTAGCTCCGTCTACTGCGGGGCGCCCCCCTTCATTCTCGTCATGTGCGGCCGTATTCTGGTGACATTTTCTTTTGACATTTAAAATTACTTAAGTAATATATTATTATTCATAAATTGACATTCAATAATATTTTCTGACATTTAATAATATTTTCTGACATTTTAAATATATGACATTTTATTGTTTAAATTTTTATTACTTTTAACTTATTGTTTGCAACATGTATTTTACTGTGTATTAGCATGTAAAGTTGTGAGTACGATGTGGGTATTATTAAACATATAAACATATAGTTGTGGCAACTTGTCTGATGGCTTAGGCTGACATGCTTATGCATACACCTTCTGATGGCGTGGAGGCATAGTGATACAGATCGTGCTGGCTCCCTCAATTAAGGTTGAGCCGTACGATTGCTGTTGAATGCGGGCCATCAGTGGGCCGAGACTGTCAAAAGCGTCAGATAATTTCCTGCATTGTACTTGCATACTAAACCCTTTTTTGTCTGGACTTTAAAAGATTAAGAAAAGACTAAAGAAATTGAAGTGACAAAAAAAACAATGACTCTGAGTTTGTTTCGGCCTTTCTTCTCAAGAAGTCATTTAGCTAGGAAAAGCCGGCATCATCTAGAATAGGGTTTTGACATGTATAAGTGTTGTAAACAACCAAAATGCAGAAATAAATATGTCTTTATGTCTTTATCCGTATTCCAATATTTTAAAATCGCAAGCAAAGCGTTTTAGCATATTGAAATGAGATACTGATATTAAAATTTATATTACATAAATCAATCTGTTTGAACAATATAGGCATAGCGCAATTTTTGTAATCAGTGGAACCATGAGCAAAACTGGTTTACATTAGACGTTATAGGTATTAATAGTTGACGAAAGTAGATAAATACCTACGTGCCATAAGATGATAAAAATAATTAAGTCAGTTCCATATATGGAGGCCCTAATTATTTTTGTTTTGGTTTGTATAAAAATGGTGAAGCAGTTCATAGAATACCTACATCTAATTCCATTTCTGCCAGTTTTCAAATCTGTTTCGCAATAAATTGGCTGTGACATAGGGGCGGACAGACAGACAGACATAGCGAATCTGTAAGGGTTCATACAATATATAAAAAACTACCTATATATACTATCCAAAACAAAATATAAAGGGCTTTTGCAATTTTTGGCTACGGTACCCTAAAAACCACAATACTGCCCTACAAAGCACAAAAGCCGTATCTCAACTAAAGCGAGTTACGAAATAATTGAAGTTTAGTAAAAGTTGATTTATTTTATTTACTTATGGATGTTTTATTGTTATTATAGGTATAATTATTATGGTAAAGGTTTCGAAATACGTCGCCGTTTTTAGGGGTTGTGAGTGATTGAGGGGGAGGAGGGGAGGTCTCGAAACCCGCCCTCACCATTTTTACTTGCCGGAAATACTTGGTTTCCTCTGAAAAAAAAAATATCCAAACATCGGTGTGTATGGCACTGCCAACTTCCACATTCTTCACACTAGTTTAATAAACTAAGGTTGACGGAGCCCTGCTTCGCAGGGTTCCTATTTTCGGATTAAGAGTCAAAAGAGAACTTAACATAACCTATTTAGTTACTTATTACAGTCGCACCTAACCCTAGGCACTCGAAAGCAAAGACGCACAAATTTGACATTAGCTGTCAATATGATCATTCCAAGATGGCGGGTTTACGTTTCGTTTCACGTTTTTCCCATAAAACCTAAAAATGACATTTGTAAAACTGTACTTAAGTATAAAAACTACTTCTAAGAATTTTTGAAAATTGTTTAAAAATATTCAGACGCAACTCCGGCATCCAAAATTACTTTAAGGGGATTAAAACTAACTCCCTTAAGCCTCCTACACCACCAATACCCTCAAATTCAGGCGACTCGTTTCGAAACCCAACCCAAATTATAGAATTAAAATTTGAGTCACTGCTTTTTCAAAAATATTAAAAAAATCTTTCGATTAAAATATGTGTTCTTTCAAAGAAAATAAATATTAAACGATATTTATTTATATTTATTTATCATTTACTAACGAAATACAAAGTTTACAGCTCATCAAAAGTTAGCTGTCTGCTACAACCCGGCAGGTATTTTTATTCTCATCGAAAGTTAAAGGCAGTGTGTGAGGTGATGAGGCTTCAATACTTATTATTTCCTGTTGTTCACGAGGCACATTTTCATTTACTTTCCTTTTAAGGCTTGGTACTGTAGAAAATTCAAGCACTGATGAAACATTTTCCTCTCCGTGATTTCACAATGCCATCCCTTGAGCTCGACGAGAATCAACAATTTCAGGCAACTGCCAATTCATATAAAACCCCACAAGCTTTTCTTTCATTTTCTTCTCCCAGAAAACATCATCTCTTTCTATCATTTCTATTTTTAGTGGTATACTTTCGCCACTGCACACAGCAAATAAACATTTTTGTTTGCGTGTAACTTGGCATTGCCCCTGAATTTGGTAATAACACTTACAATATTTGTTTAGACTAGTCAGTTAACTTTTTTATCATGTTTCCATATTTGTATTTTATTTGCTCTTATACTATTCTGCAGGTCATTCTTATAGGCAACTATAGAACATTAAATTTACACAATCGTGTTTGGACCTATTAATCCATCTCGCGTGGCACCAATAAATGGATAATCCACAAGGCTCGATTGTTACATTTTCTTGCTTTGCCAGTTGTTGCAAAGCCAGTTGTTCATTTTAGACTCCATGCGCAACTGCTTTTACATTGCAAATATTTTATTTGTACAAAATAATTTTTACTAAGTTGGCTTTACTGCTGTTATCTCTTCTTTTTACCACTATACCAAAATTTGAATCTGTCAACATATTCTTACGCAATTCGAACCAGTCACTGCTATCCCTCTTGTATTTTTTGCTTATCACTCTTGAACAAATCGTGTTAGGAATTACTGCAGACAAATATGTGTAAGACGTTGCTAAACTGTAACTTTAACTTTGCTGTAATCTTAATATATAAAATCCTTGCGTTACTGACTGACAGACACGCTACAGCCGAAACTATTCGGCGCAGGAAGCTGAAATTTGGCATGTTTGTTCCTTGGGGACCGTAGGGGTGCACTAAGAAGGGATTTCCCGAAATTCCCACGGGATCGGTCAAAACGGGTAAAATTAAAAAAAATGCAGGCGTAGCTGCCGGCGTACTCTAGTTACAAATAAAGATAATTAGTTAGGTACTTTATTATTTAAAAAAATACTATAACTTGTGTTATAGCAAACAGAAAAGTCACCAACTTACTTATAAATGATTGATTTTAGAAATCAAAAAGATATTAGATGTACTGAGACATACCTAAAAGTTTATGAATAATCAAAGTTTTACCCGATGTACCTAAATAGGTTTATGTTCACAACACAATAATACAACATTAGTTACCGCTTGTGTGCGGACTGCGGAGCGCCATATTAGCGCTGTTTATTGTTCGCCGTGGCGGCATCTTAGCGCTCCAGGCGCTCTGACAAGCTAATGAATTTGCAATATAGGTACATAAAATGATTCGATTTTATGATATTACTCTATCAAATATTGAAAACTGTGGCAGCTATGTATTGTGAGAATAATTTGTATAATTATATTATGCATAATCGCTAATGTATAACATAGTCAGTCATAAAAGACTCTTATGAAAATAATTTGTGTAAAAATGTTTCGTATTACATAATCACTTGGCCATGGATGAATTTAAATTTTATTACGACGCTTTCTTGTACAAATCCTTCTTAGAACTTTATTTCTCTAATTGTCCATATTTTATTCTTCTAATTATACAGGGTGGCGCTACCATAGGGGCACTTTTTAAACAAAGGCATAGCTTACAACATTCTGAAGCCTTGTACCAAAAATCAATTAAATCGGTGCACTAGTTTTGCCACAATATCGATTTTAAGTTCCGCAATTTTCGCACATGCTTTGAATGCCACACAGCTGATACAAAACGGTCGAACTTGGTCCAAACAGACCACGGATTTGGTTCGCCTCCGGACCATACAGTAAATAATTTTCACGAAAGTTCGTTAAACTCAGTAACAACAATGACTGAAAGTACGCGTACGACGCGGGCGCCGACTCAACGCTGCGTGGGGATTCCCGCGTATTTTCGAAGACGTGCGAATATTTTTTGTCAGGTTCAAGCATTTATGCACTTTATTGTAAAAAAATAAAGTTTATTTTCAAGTGCGTTAATAAAATCCTCTCCGCTGCGCTCCGTTCTGTCTGCGCTGAGCCTAACTTCAGATGACGTCGAGGCGTAGCATTGTAGCAAGTCGCGGCGTGCAATGTATGGTCGTTGACCGTTTTGTATCAACTGTGTGGCATTCAAAGCATGTGCAAAAATTGCGGAACTTAAAATCGATATTGTGGCAAAACTACTGCACCGATTTAATTGATTTTTAGTACAAGGCTTCAGAATGTTGTAAGCTATGCCTCTGTTTAAAAAGTGCCCCTATGGTAGCGCCACCCTGTATATTTATAAGCACAGTAACAGTAGTATTTTATTACGACGCTTTCTTGTACAAATCCTTCGTAGAACTTTATTTCTCTAATTGTCCATATTTTATTCTTCTAATTATATATTTATAAGCACAGTAACAATAACACATTATACGCAACAAGAATATAAACTTAGTTCCTAATTATATGTGCCCATAGTCACATGAAAAGCCTATTTGATTCAAAGTATTCAGTCTATAACATAAAACATGAAGTTACGAACTCAAATCGTCGTATTACAATAACAAACAGGTTTACGTAAAATTTCGTGCAGCGGAGACGCAAGCGACATGACCTGTCTCTCACAGGGTTCATAGCCGAATGATGAGGTCTGGGCGGGGCGTAAACCAGCAACTGACACTCAGTACACCGCTTATGCTAATAAGGTTTAAATTGCCGAAGCGTTTGATATTGATGAGATCTACCGAGCGTCAAAATCATAGACGTTTGGCAGATTTTATTTAATTTTACAAAATATACACGTATAATATGAAAATAAATAGGGTAATTCTTTAGTTCATTAGATTTCCTACAATATTATTAAATAAAATATGACAGCTTACAATCAAAATATTGCAAACAGTGAGACGAAAGATTATTTTCTGCCTCGTTTTTGTGATTTTTTTACCGTGATTCTATTTTACATACATGAAAAATTCTTTCAAAAGTCTTTTGTTCAGACGTTTGACTATAAGCTCTATTTTTTGCAAGTTTGTAGTATGTACCGTTATGGCTAGTTGCGCGACGAAAAATAAAGTATTTCACGGCTTCTGAGGTATAACAGCGCCTTAAATAACGCGGGTGTAACCGCGCGCTCACCTAGTATTGGTCATATAGCAAATACATTTCCGGCTTGTCTGGTTTAATGCAGCCATGACCAAACGACATCCACTCAATACTTGCCCATAAAATAGAAAAAGCAATCTGGTATGGCGTGGTGCCGAAACCGGTTAGGTTCTAGGCGACTTGGGAAGGAAGTGGACTGTATTCAGAGGATAGCGGTTCTTCGCCGCCTAGAAAGGAATAAGGGAAGAGGAGATGGATACGGGAGGAGGTGATGGAGTGGGTATAGGCTATTTTAAGGATGGAAGGCACTTACCTTATACAGCTTTGGTGGTTTCGTGCTACAGCTGCTTGGTTTCACTTCACTCACGAGCGGGTTTTCCTTGGTGGAAGCGGTGACAAACACATACGGGAGCGGCGCGGTACGAACGAGACGGCGATACAGCGGTGCGGCGCGGAGCGGTATCGAGACGGCGTTCTCAGCGGGAGGAATGTTCTCGACTCTCTCGCGTCGACGTTCGCGGCGACGAAATCAGGCGCAAGGCAGTGCCTCTTCCAGGGAGAGGGAAAGAGAGGGACGGAAATATGATATCGCTCGCACTAGACAAGCGTGGAACGATTCATGTTGATGCGATTAGTTATAAATATGAAGGTAGATGGCGCTACCATATCCCCCCGGCCCTAAAGGGTTGCCTTTAAAAAAAAATAGAATTGAACTTAGCTACGTTGGGTGTACTACCGCATAACCCATCAATAGGCTAAGACAGCGATATGACAATAAATTAATCTAAATTTAGCGAAAACTACAAACACAATAATAGCGAAAACTACTAACTAAATACTTAAACTAAGAGGTAAGTCCAACTTCAGGCTAGATCTCACTGAGTTGGAAGCGGACAGAGACGTACGACAGGGCGCACGTAACTCCCCTTGGCGGTTTTCACGGTAACAACGCGAGTTGTACCGTCCTTGGAAGTATGCAATTTCTCTACGATGGCTAACGGCCATGAAAGCGGCGGAGCATTATCATGTATTATGACGACCAACGTACCCTCCTGTATAGGGGATGCAGGACTATTCCACTTGGATCTAGCCTGAAGCTGGTGTAAATATTCCGCACGCCAGCGCCGCCAGAACGACTGCACGAGTTTATCCAGCAGAGTATGTCTCTGGAGCAAGCTTGAAGAGTCTGCTTCAGGAGCCGGAAATGACGATAATGGCACTGTGTTCAGAAAATGTGCAGGGCTTAACGCGGATGGTTCTGCAGGGTCACTACTCAATGCCGTGAGCGGACGCGAGTTGATCAGTGCCTCGACTTGAGCAAGGACAGTTAAAAGCTCTTCGTAAGAGAGGATCTGTTGACCTATAACCTTGAAGAGATGCGTTTTAATTACTTTGACCATGCTTTCCCAACATCCACCGAAATGCGGTGATGCTGGTGGAATAAACTTCCAGTCGATATGATTTATGGAAAGTTCCTCCTGAAGACGAGTACGATATTCTTCCCTGAGAAACTTATAAAGGTCGCGTAAATAAGAGCTTGCGCCCACAAAACAAGTGCCGTTATCCGTGTACAAACACTGTATAGGGCCGCGCCGTGAGAGAAATCGTTTAAGGGCTGCCAGGAATGACACCGTGCTTAAATCTGTCGCAACTTCAATATGCGTAGCGCGCGTCGTTAAGCATGTAAAAATACATAGCCAGGCTTTACGGCTCTTAACACCTCGACCACGCACTGGCGTATACTGCAGTGGTCCTGCGTAATCACAACCGGTGTGTGTAAACGCTTTAGCAACCTGGTTGACGCGCTGGCTAGGGAGATCGGCCATGGGAGGGAAAGTCGGACGCGGACGAAATTTGAAACAGACGTTACATTTATGTATTCTGTGACGAATTATTCGTCGAGCGGCTAAAATCCAATACTTATGCCTAAGTAAGGACATAAGCAACTCCGGACCGGCATGGAGGTGCTTCTTGTGATAAAAATCAACAAGAAGGTCGACAACATGATCATGTCGCGGCAGAATACAAGGATGTTTGTAGTTATAAGGTTCATCCGAATTTGACAGACGACCCCCAACGCGTATGACGCCATGTTCATCGAGAAACGGCTTGAGTCTAAGGATAGCGGGAGAACAAGGTACATTGTCCTTTAAATTTTGAATGTCGTTACTAAAATGAACAGCTTGTACAGCTCGTAGTAACTTACATTCTGCGAATTTCAGATCAGTACTTGATACAAAAGTCTCATTAGGTAGGTGCCTAAGAAACCTATAGACATAAACGATGGCGCGGAGTAACTTAGACCACGATGACATGCGTAGTGCGAGTGCATAGATGGGAGACTCCGCAACCTCGGCAATCACGGGATAAGAAACAGACTTCCGCTCGGGTACCTCTTCGTCTTCTACACTGTGGTCAAAGGGTTGCATGGGCCATTCTGACGGATCATGGGAGATCCAAGAAGGTCCACGACGCCACAATGGATGATGCAGAAGATTAAGTGGAGTGACACCACGAGACAAGCAATCTGCGGGGTTCTCAATACCCGCGACGTGATTGAAACTAGTAGCAGGAACCAGTTCAATCAATTTGCTAACGCGGTTGGCGACAAAAGTCTGCCAGCGATGAGGAGAAGAATGAATCCAAGCGAGCACTACTTTGGAGTCGGAGAATGCGTATAATTTATTAATGGGGTAGTGGGGCAAAACTGTGTCTTGAACTTTGCGGAGCAACTGAGACAGCAGAAGGGCCGCGCACAATTCCAGTCTCGCAACCGAAATGGTTTTAACAGGCGAGACCTTAGACTTGGCACAAACTAACTGCACCGAGTAGTTAGAACCAATGCGGACTTGCAGATATACGACTCCGCCGTAAGCACGCTCGCTGTCGTCAGCGAAACCTATTAAGTTGACGGTACATCCATCTACCAACCCAAGATGACGCGGAATAGACTTGATTGAGCGCGGTAAGCTCAATACAAAACTGGCCCTAAGCGGCGACAATATGGTCAGGGGGTGTTTCATCCCACTCACACTTTGATAGCCAAAGCTCTTTGATCAAGAGCTTGGCGTACAAAATTGTGGGAGCCACAAACCCATTATGTCCCATAGTCGAGCCACTGTGGACAGCATAGTGCGCTTGGCGCACTTGTCATCTGGTGGTGAGACGTCAAACCGAAAACTATCACAGGATTTGTCCCAGCGTAACCGAGAACCTTATGCGGTACAGACTTCTCAAACTCAATGTCTGGAGAAGCTTTATGAGAATCTGGTATGCGTGCGAGAACCTCCTTAGAGTTGCTTGTCCATTTGACAAGATCAAACTGGCCTCGCTTGAAAAGCTGAATAAGCTCTTCACAAAGCGAAATTGCTAGCGGAGCGGGTATGACATTACAGGCAATGTCATCTATATACAAAGCGGAAGTGTAGTATAGTGTAGCGTAGCGTAGCTTAGCATAGCGTAGCATAGCGCAGCATAGCGCAGCATAGCGCAGCATCGCGCAGCATGGCGCAGCATGGCGCAGCATGTCGCAGCATAGCGCAGCATGGCGCAGCATATCGCAGCATGGCGCAGCAAAGCGCAGCATGGCGCAGCATGGCTATGCATGGCGCAGCATGGCGCAGCATAGCGCAGCATGGCGCAGCATAGCGCAGCATGGCGCAGCAAAGCGCAGCATGGCGCAGCATCGCGCAGCATGGCGCAGCATAGCGCAGCATGGCGCAGCAAAGCGCAGCATGGCGCAGCATAGCGCAGCATAGCGCAACATGGCGCAGCATGGCGCAGCATGGCGCAGCATGGCGCAGCATAGCGCAGCATGGCGCAGCATAGCGCAGCATGGCGCAGCATAGCGCAGCATAGCATAGCATAGCTAATTAGTGCTTTATCTTACACACAGTTTTAGCACCCACCTTGATCTCTTGAAGAGCAGAACAACAACAAGACGTAATACAATGAGAAGTATGTAACGTAGGTACGGTACCCATAATCACATACCCAAGTACCGTCTCAATGGTGGGCGGTAAGTTATTTTGCTCACTACGTACCACTTTAGTAAGTAGCAAGTGCGGGAATATTGCGGCTCCGATCAAAACGTCAATGTCTGCCGGATTCGCAAACTCCGAATCCGCTAGTGGTAGTGACTCGAGATGTGTGAGGAGCGACACGTCCACATTAGCGTTTGGCAACGTGTCTGTAATACGTTCCACGATAAGCGAAGAAATGTTAAAATTAATGTCCCTATCAAAACGCGAATGTATTTTAATATCTACGGAACCCTTGCAATGTTTTTCTGATCCGCCTATCCCTCGGATTATTGAGTTCGTATTTTTAAAGTTGTTCCATAATCCGAGGCGTTTGAACAATTTTAACGTTATTAAATTGGTCTGAGATGCGCTATCTAGCAGACAACGTACCATGTGCGGCGACCCATTGACATCATATATGATAACTTGCGCTGTCGCTAACAGTACCGTCTTAGACGCCGTACATGGCGGCCTAGCACTGCTCTGATCACTACAAGCGCGCGAAGGCCGTCCGCGCGTGCGTGCCGCCCGCGCAATGGATGTCGTACACAACGATACTTCGCCCTCAGACGCGGAAGGCGCAGCTACCGTGGTCTGCTGCACCTGCGGCGTACTCGTAAGTGTGTCAAGGCTAGCGGCTTGACTTGACAACCGGTTATTTTTATCATAATGTAACAGTGTGTGATGTTTTTGTTTACATGTGCGACATCTCGTTCTACTGGAACAATTACTCGTTTTATGTTTTATGCTTAAGCAATTAATGCAAGCTTTGTTATCTTTTACGCTTTTAAAACGAGCAATTGGATTTAAATCATTAAAGGTGGGACACTTATAGTAATGGTCGTGCACTATATTACTGCACAGACACTTCTGTGAATTATTACTATTAGATTCCGAACATGTTACGTAAGATTGTGGATTAGGGACTGAGTTATTATTACTATTTCGCGATTTATTCAACCTTTGTTTGTTGTTGTTAGTGTTAGACGGGCCAGGTGAACCAGACTGCGTATTATGAAATATCCGACACTGATCTTTGATGAACGAAATAAAACTATCTAGTGTAGGTATTTTATTATTGCGTTCCGTCATCTCGAATGCGCGAATTGTATCAGTGTCAAACTTTTTTAAAGCGAGTTGAAGCAACATAAAGTCGGAAAGATCTTCTAATTTTAAGTTTTTAAGAGAATTAACTGCGGTAACAAAGTTGTCTAGAAACAGCTGGAAATTCGAGACAGACGCGTTGCCGGACAGTTTGAGATTTAAAGCTTGGTCAAAGTACGTAGACGCTAGGACGCGCGTGTCTTGATATCTGTCAAGTAGTGACTGAAATATGACCTGATAATTCTCAGCACTGGGTGTGACACCTGCAAATACGGACTGGGCCTTCGGTGACAGTTTACCTATTAAATAGTACAACCTGTCAGCATCTGTCAGAGAACCATTATCGTGCACCGTAGACTTAAAACTTGCATAGAATAACGGCCAATTTCGTATATCTCCGTCAAACGACATAATCTCGATTGGCGGTAATCTCGGTTTGCGGGCAACGGGCTCTGCTGAACATTTACCCTCCAATTGCGATTGTATACGCTTAATAATACAATAAAGATCTTCGAATGCGGTATACGCCTGATAGTTCGGTTTTTCATCAGGATTGATAGAAAGTAATCTTGCGTTATAATCGTCTAACAACTTATGAAAATCTGTTCGAATACTATCTACTGTTATACAATAACTGAGAAATGCTTCGCTATTGCTGTCAGACATAGATGCGGTTTTTGATCTTTCATAGATATTTTGAATGCGCTCAAATAAAATATTGCGTTTCGCTTCTAAGATTGTCATCTCTTTGTCTTCCGACACGCGTGACTTCTTTTGTTGTGACATGCTTACGTAAGTATAAGCTAATGAGAACGAAACAAAATAAGAATATCTAATGTATCTATTATTTTACCTAAGTAGGCAACACTTTAGAGCTGAGGAAGTAAAAGTTGATTGAAATATGAGATTTATAAGACAACTATGATAGTTGCAGAAATAATAATTTAATAAGTAGGTAGCTACATAAAAGTTTACCTACTAATGCGGGCGGAAATAACCATGTGACGGTTATATGAATATATTAATTAGGAGTATAGCTAGGTGCTATAACTGCCTAGGTATAGCGGTATAACGTATAAAACGTAAATGAATCCGACTCGTATGGATCAAAAAAAATGGTATGGCGTGGTGCCGAAACCGGTTAGGTTCTAGGCGACTTGGGAAGGAAGTGGACTGTATTCAGAGGATAGCGGTTCTTCGCCGCCTAGAAAGGAATAAGGGAAGAGGAGATGGATACGGGAGGAGGTGATGGAGTGGGTATAGGCTATTTTAAGGATGGAAGGCACTTACCTTATACAGCTTTGGTGGTTTCGTGCTACAGCTGCTTGGTTTCACTTCACTCACGAGCGGGTTTTCCTTGGTGGAAGCGGTGACAAACACATACGGGAGCGGCGCGGTACGAACGAGACGGCGATACAGCGGTGCGGCGCGGAGCGGTATCGAGACGGCGTTCTCAGCGGGAGGAATGTTCTCGACTCTCTCGCGTCGACGTTCGCGGCGACGAAATCAGGCGCAAGGCAGTGCCTCTTCCAGGGAGAGGGAAAGAGAGGGACGGAAATATGATATCGCTCGCACTAGACAAGCGTGGAACGATTCATGTTGATGCGATTAGTTATAAATATGAAGGTAGATGGCGCTACCACAATCCTTACAAAGAACTTAGAAATTTGAAGAATTATTGTACCCAAAAAAAACATATTTTAGAAATAAATTCCTACTTATTCCCAACCCAAGCGTAAAATGGCGTATTTTCTCCAATCTTAAGCCTACATCCAGTATCGCTATTCACAAGTTTACTCCATTATTTTCCGACTGCATTACCTACAAGTACAACCTAAGTACATTCAGAGTTAAAGAAGCTCTGCCAATGCTATTCTACTTTCCTCCACATCATAAATCATATTTAATCTTACAATTCAACTCTTAGTATCTAGGAACAAGCTTAACCTTCATGCTTCAAGTCTCAAAAGCCTGAGCTAATGCCTTCTTTACGAAAATGCCTATTCCATCTCCCTACATTATGTATGGCGAGCTAAAAACGAAAGCCGTTGCGTATTCTTCTTCCAACACCTTCCGTTCATCAACCTTTCATTGATTTTGTCACCTGTTTTTCTACAAGCAACTCTGATCCTACTGCCCAAACTGCCCAAAATAATAAAGTCCACAATCTCTTGTATATTGGTGCGTGGTTAAGCCGTTCGTGCGATATCCGGCTAAAATAGGCTTTAAAAAATAAATCCTAAATAACTCAACGGTATCCAATGTTTTAGATTAAAACTGACCACTTAATATGTAAACACAAATTTCATTAAATTTCAGCCGTTTTTACAAAATAGTTATATGAAAATGTCGTGACAATAGCCACTCACCAATTTAAGTTGGTCTTGCTTACCGATGTGTAATCTAAAAGGTAATTACGCGATGGAAAAATAAATTGAACACTGAATTTATTAATCCTTATAAATTCTGTATCTTCAAAAGAGGAATGATGATTAATTTTCCTGCTGATTAGAAGATCAAAGTTAAATATGCAAATGTAAATCATTATTTTCTAGCTAAAAAAGTGGGTATACCTACACTTAGTTAAATGGGAGAACTGGCACTCGTTAAAAACAAAAACGCTGAAAAGGAACGGCTTTTCCAAATTTTAATACCTATATTTTCCTGCCATTCTCATTTATTGTTATATTTTGTCTATGGCAAACTAGTGCTCGTCTATGATACACATTACTCCAATTATGTTTCCAACATGATTTTTTTTTGTAAACAGAGTACAAATGTTTTATATTTTTACCAATAATATTGTTCGTCTTTTTCAAAGGCATGTTATTATAGTCCTCTGATGTTGAAAAGAAACATGCTCCGCAATAATTCCTGTGTGGATGTATACCTTCCGGCAATCTGAATGTTTCCGACAACGTTGTCGCCGACAGGGGGAAGTGGACGAAAGGCAGACAAAATCATACGTTTAAGTATAGCTACAGACAAGATTGGCGGGGGCTTATAGAGTTAGACGACGGAACTGTCAATTCGATTCGACAGCCAGTTAGACTTAAGAGTTTCTTAGTCACTTGTTATTCAGTTTCTAATGTATCTCGATTCATCGTTACTGGATTCCTAGAACTGATTGAAATAAAAGAAAATTTCGACATGTTTTGATGTTAAAAGGCAAATTGATAGCACGAATATTCAGAAAATTCTACTTTGATAAAAAGCCAAAAGTGCTATAAGTAAAATATATTTAAGTAGTTCCGTCAAGATGTTTAAGACAGGATCTATTCCTAGTGCGGCAGTTATCTTTTTAAAACAAACAAACAATTATTTATAGCTTTACTGGAAGATTCGTTCTATATGGAGATTTATATTTTTTATTCGAAAGTTTCTTACCATTGAGGAATCCAGCTGCTACACACAAACAAAATAACTATAAACGAAACGAATGAGAGTCATTATAGAGTATGTAAATCATAAAACGTGTACAAGTTAGCTACGGACTATAATAAAAATGCAAGTATTTTACTCAACTGATTACTAATACCTTTCCCTCATCCACTCCTTTTGCTATTTTTTAATCATCCAAATGGGTGACAACGCACTTATGACTGCTCTGGTGATGCTTGTCAAAGAGTGAGTGAGTGAGTGAGCTGCAATCCGTCAGACGGCGGGCCGCCTGTAACATAAATAAATTAATAGTTTAAAAAACACTAGAAAAACACTCTTTTATAAATGCACATAAAAACAAAAAAATAAATTGTGAATCGTTCAAGTTGTCTCTATTTCTTTTTTTTTTTTTTTTTGTTTTACTAGGTGGAAAATCCCTTCGGATCTCCGACTCTTGGGGGAAATAAGAGCCGGAGTATGTGGTGTTTCCACTAAAAACCACCTCGACTGCCGCCATGTACCCGTGTGTCGGAGGGTGGGGCATCACCTAAGCACTCGTCGCCACCCTCCGACGGGTATTGGCCCGCCAGATGGTCAGGTGGGCCCCGAACAAAACCCCCTTGGCGGCGGATTAAGGTGTTGGACTCCGCCGCCAAAACGCCCAGCGGCCGCAGAGGATAGGGAGGACGGCAACGCAACACCGCATCTCCTCTTCCTCTGCGGCCCCGACGCGACGCATCGAATGGTGCGCCCCCATTTGGTCGCGGGAGATAGGGCGCGCGGCAACGCAACACCGACACGCCTCTCCTCCCGCGACCGCACCCGACTGCGAGGGACAGACAGAACTGTCCCCCGCACCCGCACCGTTGGACGCATCCTGCGCAGGCCCCTCCAAGCCCACGCGGAGCGTCCCCTCCTGGATCCCTCTTAGCTTCACCGCGGGTCACCAATCCACGGTTACTGAGCCCACCCACCACGACAAGGTGGAGATCCCACGGGGGGGAAGTTGTCTCTATTTCTGGGCTGAAGTGTAAACTATGTGCTTTTAATTATAATACATATTTGATCGTAAAAGCGTGGGGTGCTGGAACAGGAAAGACGTTCTTGTTTATCTTGTTTAAAAATCAAGTGAATTGATGTTACGGGAAGCAGGTTATACAGATTGGCGCTCTTACTGGAGTTGCAGCTCGAGTAGTAAGTGGCTCTCATTAAACAGTCGGTTCAAAGTACCAGTTTGTCGAACTCAAACAAGACATGCGCCATCAGCGAGGCAGACGACATTCACCGACATTTTTAACGCCTCTTCTTTCAGGAAATTAAATACATAAGGGTTATGTTCGTAACAGTTGCAAAATATAGAGTTCTTGTTCGTGGACAAGATATGTACCCTTGGTTCCCTTTTGTAACCCTTTGGCGGCATAAATGCTATGCTCTTGTGCGACCTCATGCAGCTTCCGCCAGGAAGGTAGTATTAGAGTTTGTTAATAATAAAGTCTTCCCTGTTCCAGCGCCCCACGCTTTTACGATCAAATATTATAATTAAAAGCACATAGTTTACACTTCAGCCCAGAAATAGAGACAACTTGAACGATCCATAATTTATTTTTTGTTTTATGTGCATTTATAAAAGCGTGTTTTTCTAGTGTTTTTTAAACCATTAATTTATTTTATACTTTTTGGTCTTTGATAACGAAATATTTTTAACTTGGTGTTTTACCTGTCAGCTTATAACAATCTAGTTCTTCAATCAGGAGACTACTAAGGGATTTTACTTTACTCAGGGCCACATACGCCTGTCCAGCCGCAAAAGTACAGGACCCTAACAACACCTCTGCGTGGTATACAATATATAATTGGTTTGTTATAACATTGAAACCTGATCGTGTTTAAAATCCATAACATGGCCTTTCTTACAAGTGCAAACACGACTATGATACGATATTCCATCATGGATTGCCAGTGTCTATCTTCCAGCTTCATCATCAGACCTTGAAACCTAATCGTGGTCAAAGTTCATTACAAGACTTTTCTAAGAAGCCTAAAACAGCTATGATGCGATTTTCCATCATGAAGTTCCAGTTCATTCATGTCTTCCAGCTCCATCATCAGATCAGTTTAACAGTACCATATTACTGTATTGTCATCAGAACTACATACAGCTGCCAATTTTCATTACGCTATGACCCTTGAAAGATGGTTAAATTAGTTAGCTTAGATTCCATTACATAGTTAGTTACATACACACATATATACATATAAGGCTTGTCGTACTGTATGGAGCTGAGTGTTCGGCTACAAAGAAGATGGAAGAGAAACATTTGCATGTTGCTGAGATGAGAATGTTACGATGGATGTGTGGAGTGACAAGAATGGACAGAATTAGGAATGATTACATGAGAGGTAGTATGGAAGTAGCGTCCATTGATGAAAAGGTAAAAGGGAGTCGATTGGCCTGGTATGGACATGTTATGCGAAGAGATAAGATATACGTAGGTAAGAAAGTGATGAATATGCACGTAGAAGGACGAAAAGGGAGAGGGCGGCCAAGAAAAAGATGGATGGACTGTGTGAGGATGGATATGAAAGAGAAAGAGGTAAACAATCGGATAACTGGTGACAGAGAAGTATAGAAGCGAAGGACATACTGCGCCGACCCCAGCTGTGATTATGAAACGAATCAACTGGGTCTGTCAGCTTACGAGCTGTGATTATAAAACGAATCAAGTGGGTCTGTCAGCTTACGAGCTGTGATTATAAAACGAATCAAGTGGGTCTGACAAGTTTAGAGAACAATAGAAGAGGGGTGATGAAACCGATAGGGCAGTGGGAGGGAGATGGAGTGACTGCCATAGAAGGCTTACGCCTGACACTGAACACAATAGCACATCGGGTCACCACACTTTTAGCTATTCACTAATTGAGTAATGTTTTCGATACACTGTTTTTCTATCATGACGTTTGTAGAAAATATGGTTTGAAAAGCATCGTGGGGGTTCTAGAAAATAATGTTTTGTTCACGCCTTTATAATTGTTGTACAGATGCAATGCTGGTCATTCATAAGCGCAAGAGTTATTTGAATTATTACCATAAAGCTAAAAATTTAAGAGACGAAACTAAATAAGATGTAAAGAATTTGGTTTAACATAAATAATTGCGTATGTTTGGGTGATACGATGAGAAGAATTAATTAAAATGAGATGACACTGCGTAATTAATACAAAAAATATTTTGACAGCTTTGAAAAATCACCATACCATTGTGTGCAGTTATTATGAGTTAGTAATTTTATTAATTTAAGATTACAATTTGAGAAGAATTTGGGCTAGTAATTAAATATTGAAACTGTTTATATCATATGACTGTCTTAAATAATTATTGGCATTACAACATAGCACCATTGGAAAACTAAACGATTTCAATTTCTGCATAAATTTAGATGGCAACATAAAAACATTTCAGTAAACTGTTCTGTTTACTGCAATGAATTTACAGAATATCTCACGTGTTTGTGTCTTTCAAATATGTGCCCTATTTTGTGAAAAATTGTAAAAGATTTAAACGTATCAAATGACCAA
Source organism: Euclidia mi (assembly GCA_944739405.2). NCBI lineage: Eukaryota > Metazoa > Arthropoda > Insecta > Lepidoptera > Erebidae > Euclidia > Euclidia mi. The sequence continues at coordinate 13,761,117 of OX123183.2, read as the reverse complement.
GAAACGCGTATTATTTTTAAACTAGAAGATGCCCGCAGCGACGCTAGCACATTTTATTTTAATTTAATAGTTGCTGACTAAATTGAAACGTCCTTTCTTAATACCGTAGGGGTCTACGGTCCTCAAGGAACAAATATGCCATATTTCAACTTCTTGTGCTAATAGTTAAGTTTGTGCATTGTCTGTCAGTCAGTATACAAATTAAATTTTTGTAACCATGTTTATAAACGTGTACATATATTTTTGCAGTAAATACGTGCCTTTAATGATGCTGCAAAATTCATACCACCCATAACTCAGTTTGGTTTGTGACAGTACAGTAAACATTAAATTATGTTATAAAATGTTGTTCGGGGTTTTTGGTTCAGTTATCAGTTTATGCATGATAGTGCTACGAACCAAACTCGTCACAGACAGTGTTGGATACACTGTATGTGGCGGATGAAACAGCAAAAAATATGTTTTTCCGGATTGGTGCACTGAGTTTGAATAACTGTTGTTTGAATTTTATCACGAAGGTTCTGTGTGGTAGAATGCAACAATATACATATATTGTTGCATTCTACCACACAGAACCTTTTACATTTATTTAGAGTACATACTCAAAATAAATGTAATATTTAAATAAATAATTATCAATTACCAGTCTTCTCGGACACAATTGACAGCGATCTGTCATAATTTTGTGGGGAAGAAAAATAAAGGAAAATAACTAAAGTAATACTAAACAATTAAGAAAAAAAAAAAAATAAATATTTGTTTCTGTCACCAATGGCACACACTATAAACTAAAAAAGTTAACAAAAAAAAATTACATTATTTCTTTCATTATTTTCTGCAATTACAGTCTTAAAGCGCCATTTGAATAGACGAGTACCATAACAGCTGATAGTTTTGGCCAACTCTTAATAGAAGGCTTCGTGCAACCAGCGCGAAGAAAATTGGCTCATAATGCACTTACTGAGAGCCATGTGTCGCTTTAAGAAGTATGCATCATAACAAACTCACACTTGATCTGCCTTCATTATGAACAGAACGTTTAAATATGGCTGTAATTTTTCGGGTCGTGGCGCTTCAAATCATTAAAATCAAATCATAATTGTATTAATATATAACATCCCATATATATAATTACATAACATCCCAACGAAAATTAATCTTTTTGCTGGGAGTCTTGTACCTGCCAGTCCAAATGGATTTACTGAGCTTGATCTTGCGGAAGAGATGGATAACTCGACATCAAATCCTATACCGACACGTTTGGCCAGCATGATATAGTAAGCAAAGTCCTCCTACTGCCTCAGAATGCTATTGCGAGGCAAATTAGTGGAGGTTTAAGTTCAGCAGTGGACTTTGTTTGTTTTTCGTGTGAGTGTGTGGCTAACTCTGGTGCCGGAGTTTTCAGACCGCCCAATGGCCGCCGACATGGCCTAACGATCCTTATCTTTAGATAAAAACTGGGACTGACAGCTTTACGTGCCCTCCTAAGCACGGTAGCGCTCACATGTAAATACCACACACGGTCACCCATCCAAGTGATGACCTGTGCAAGCGTTGTTTAACTTTGGCGATCTGTTAAGAATGGTAAGCCAAGTCTCGCTATGAGTGCTACAGCAGTGGACTATGGCTAGCTGATGACGATGATAAAAATACCAAAAATGCCGGTTAACATATCATTATACAGCCCGATGTAGGCCACTGCTGAACATAGATATAGTCCTCTCCAATGGCACGCCACTGAGCCCGATTCTTAGTTCTTTGTCTCCAGCCGCAATCAATACTGAGATCAATAGTCACATCTATAGAATAACTGAAAGTCAAACAACAGATTTGTTCGGGCGAGTGTGTAGCTAAGTACTTATTAACCGGTGTCCGATCACTTGACAAAAAACAAATGAAAAAAATACATTTGACAAATAACATTTGACAAAATTATACTTGATAAATTTATTATTTTACAAACTGTTGTTTAATAAACTACTCCTTAGACAATATATTTACTATAAAAAAGTTATTATGCTAAAACATTAATTTACAAATTGATTATTTTTTTAAACATGTTATTTGGCAAAACTACGAAAAGCATAAATAACATTTGACAAAATGCATTGCTTGTTAAATATTTTATTAACCAAAATCTACGTTAATACAACAATCTTTGTATAGGGTCAACTAAAACAATGGCTGGTTAGGTTAGAACTGCGACCACAACCAAAACCGAATTCTACTTATTTCGCTTAATTCAGGGAGTGTGTTTCTTTTTAAAGACTTAAGTTTCTATGGAATTAGTATTAATACAAAATTATTACTTGCTTATAAATAATCTGTCCAACATGAAAATTGCAACCATGCAATTAAATATTTTCAAAATTTCGCGTAAGTATTGGTTAGTAATTAGTTATTTTTAAAAACTAATAATTTATCTTCTAACTTTTTGTACAATCACCAATTTGGCAAACGAATTATTTAGTCAAATGATTATTTGTAAAATAATTATTTAACATTTTAATTATTTTCTAAGTAAAACCTTTGCAAAACCTGTATTATGTCAAATGATTGTTTTTAAAGTAATATGTTATCGAAATGAAAGTTTGTCAAATGATTAGTTTTTCAAACGTTGTTTGTAAAATGATCTTTTGTCATACGTTTTTTGTTAAACAAGAGTAAACCTTATTAACCACATACTTTGTAGGCCACTTCATCGATTTCATCGAACTTTATTTACTTCAGAACTTTTTGTGTCTGGCTGCGGTGCAAGCAATATCTTAAGAATAACCATGGAAAGTTGTGAACGTAGTTCCATTTTGATGTAGGTACGTTTTAAAACAGGTCAGAATCAAACTAGTTTTTCTTTTTAATCTGCTATCAAATAGACATACTTTGCACACCTCTGCAGACATAGACACAAAAGAACATGATCGTCAGTCTACCATGCGGGAGGCCTACCTCTGCTACGATGTCCGGTGCGTGGTATCAAGAAATGTGTAATTTCATGTGAAATTTTATTCATAGCAATATCGTGATTTAAAAAGGCTATCAGTTACGGATAAAACTCTAGTTTTGGATAAACAACATTCAGGGTCAATAACTGTTAATCGTTTGCTTTACTTTAACATAATGTATACTTAGTGTTTTGATAGATTAGGTATTTATTTTATCTACATTTATGAAGATTATTTTTAAAGTCGCCTTCTTAGAAGAGCGATAGCCCAGTGGAGATACCAACAGACTGCCATGCAGAGGGTATCGGGTTCGAATCCACAGCGCACACCAATGACTTTTCGGAATGATGTGCGTATTGAATTATTAATTATCGCTTGTCCCGTGGCTCGGAGAGCACGTTAAGCCGTCGGTCCCGGTTGTCATGAAGATCTTTGACAGTCGTTATAGGGTGTCAGTACTTTCTAAATAAACTGGCACTAGTCTAAACCATGGAATATCGCTATCCCTTCGGGTTGCAGAGGTCAGACAGGCAGTCGCTCTGTGGAAAAGCTAATATTCAGCCAAATCCGGTTAGACTAGGAACCGGACCCCAGATTGAAACTGGGAAAACGCTAAGAGTATGATGATTTTTAAAGACGCCTTCTATTCTATGAGGAAGTATTGTTTCGCCGGGGTCTTTACGAACACACAACCAGCGGACACAGTCGAAACAACAATGTATGGATCACACAGTGTTGAGTGTCGAGCGGCAAGGCAGCAGCTTAAACCGCTACGCCAACTGTGTAGTCAATAAAGTTTATATTTTTCGAATAGTCAGAACTATATTTAATGTTTTGCAATGTTTATGACACCAAAAATCACTGAATACAAGATTTTCATGAACTGGATTCTTCCATTCCACTACAGTGACACATTTTTTTGAACCACATCAAAAACTTTACACAAATATACATATACTTTTATATAAAAACAAACGAACCTAATAAATTGGCACCTGTCATATTTTTATACAAACGCAGGAAATAAAGTTTTACGTCGATACGCTCTGCGGGACGGATGATTGAATATATTCGTAGCACAGACCAGACAGTAGGGCAATATTGTTAGAAGAATATCGTATTGGAACGTCTCTTGTCACTAAATTGTGATACCAATCATTTTTGTTTTAGCTTTACTTTTGTATATTCATGGAATATAGGCATATAAGTAGCTTATTATAATACATAATAATATATAGTCAGGGAGACTGGCTTACTATAAAGCGATTATAAAAATGATTCTCAATTTGGTTGTATTTTCAATATGGAAGGTTAGTTTCCTTTTTCTTGTTCTTCATTAATTAGGTTGCCAAGTTTGCCTGGCTGTTTTCTAGTTATGTGGCCAGAAAAACCAACGTTCGTTATTCGTTAGTAGCAGGTCGACCAGCTTCTCTACCACCTAGTAGAGAAGCTCGCCGATAATAAAAGTGTTTGTTTTTTTTTCTTTCCACTTTATATGCTAAATTCTCCTCCCATTCTGTCTACAGCTCGGAACGTCCAGGATCAGATGCGTACAGAATATTAATAAAAACAGGGTTCATACTACTCCAGCCTGACTTAAGTGAGCTTACTTTTTAAGTGTCATTAGAAATAGGACGATATCATTTTGATTATATTCTTTATGGCCTTACCACACCATAACGTGTAAAGCAATTCGTAGAATCATTTATTTGAATGGATATAACGGGAGAACGAATACAAATACTTAGTATGAGAAGTGGTTTGAAATTTAGGATTTTAGGAAGGAAGTTTGCTTCCTTATTCTTCAGTCAGTTTAAGGACGCCTGTTCTCTCATTCCTCGCGGAGGCTTCGATGCGTCTCTCAGCCATGTCCACAAATTCTTGGTAGATTTTTAAGTGAAAATTGTCTTTACAAATCAAACATCATCTCATGTGTGACGATGAACAGAAATCGTATGTATGATAATGTTACAAAGCTGATAGTTTGTTTGTTTGGTTGATCGCGCTAATCTCAGAAAGTACTGGTTCGATTTGAATAGTTATTTTTGTGTTTGATGGTCCATTTATTGGGAAAGGCAATAGCATCACGTTATGAGCCACATGTGAGGAGGAGTAGCAAACGCGCTAAATAACGCGGGCGTTACTGCGAGTTAAGCTAGTTCCTGAATAAAGACTGGTTGCTAGTTTCACACTTACCGACTTATGTCAATAAGATTACAATCACGTAAAATGCAATACATACTTAATCATTAATTACTTTGTTCAGTGGCGGGTTTTTCTATCGCTTATTATGTGGGGTTTTCAATGCAATAAGATAGTAAAACAATGGATAATATATTGTACCTAAGCCCGCCATCGTATACTAATGGAAAGAGCAATAGAGTTTCAAGGGCTTTGGTACTGCCGACGACACACGCCACTGAGTTTTTAAAACAACATCATCGTCCTATCCCGTATTGCGCTAGCTCAGTAGCCGCCCTCGGGCTGCAACCGGTAACGTGGAAAATTCCTGAGACATCTTTCTGAGACACGGAGTAGGCAAAAATTAACAATTATAACGCATCTTATTTTATAAACTGCCACTGTGGTCCAGTGGATAGCGTATACGACTGCTGATCGGAGGTACCGCATTCGATTCCCGGGTCGGGCATAAGTGTTACTGGATTTTTCCGAATTCTCAGTAGCAGCACGGAGTCTAGTGATGTGCCCGGTAACGGCAATAGGCTCGCCCGAACTTTGACTCTCTTATACTGGTCTAAACTATTAAATATTACAATCCCTCCAGGACGCGGTGGTCAGCCGGCAGTCGCTCTGTAGAAAAACTAATGTTATGTCATGGGTTAGACTAGTAAACGGACTCCAGGCTCTAAAGCGTGTAAGTCTTAGATGCAGCTGGGATAACTCTAGAACAACATAACGTATTCGCTGACGATATGCATATTTAATATAAATTATCATTAATTCACATTATCTTGTAACCGAGGTCGGGTTTTCCCGGATAGCCAAACGTCTATAATATTATTAATTATTAAATGTATAAAAGAGACGGTAATACCGTTAACCTACATATATACCATAGTCACAAAAATATATTTTTGTGACTATGGTATATATGTAGGTTAACGGTGGACACGATGTAAAGCTGTAGTACTCGATTAATGGACAAGGCTCAGTACTCACCATATCAAAATAAAATCCTAGAAAACATATTCAAGTTATTGCTTATCTCAAGGACACCTAGAGCAGATATGATGAATAAAAAAAATCTCAAGGTGCTTTCTCACCACCTCCCATGGCCCTACCAACCTTGCGGTTATAACTGACTGAATCTCGAGCAAGGCACACCTTACTTGCGTGGACTCTTTCAGATACGCACTTTCTTAACTCTCTAGAAATTTTATGATTGATCCTATTAGTCTACCTCGATAGATGCCACATTCCGGGATAGTACAAAAGTGCAAACAACACTACGCATCATTGACATCATCTTCTAATCTTCTTATTGCTACCTTTCTTACTCTGACTGCAATCGGTGCCACTCTATCGATCGAATGGTGCTTTTATAAATCGAACGAAAGGCAACAGAGTTTTCATTCGTAGTTGATAACCTATATTCTTAAAGTTTCCAAATTCATGTGGTTTCACCACAGCCACATGAAAATCTTGGCAAGCTTGGTTAAGCGAGGTTCAGGCAAGGTGGGTTAGGTGTCGGTGCCTCTAGCAAGAAAACAGTAAAATAATAATAAACAAGTTTTACTGCATCTAATTCTAACTCAATAATTTTAGGAAATCTTTAGTCTAGTCTCTTTTATTATGTAAACAACTTTGTACTGTTTCTATGATCTTCATTAGCAGCATAAATTATTTTGGGTTTTCCGCTTCTCCCAATTGACAGCACCTGTCCTGCCTTCGCCAGAATCCTGGACATGTTATGATAAAATTAGGTACTTTAAATTTCTTTTGCACTAGGAATAAGTCGCGCAGGAGTTTACAAACGGTACAAAACCAAAACACAAACACCACCCACACCCGAAACAGTAATCAGTGGGTTATATTAATTACGTCACGCGTGTAGTCTTTTCGTCAAAAGACCCACTTACTTTATCATAAATGTACATATATCTACTTATTTACATAAAAAACAAACCTCAATTTTATCAGTATTACTTTTCCGGCAGACATTATCGCGATTCGCCGTAATCATAAGCTCGAGAATTTTATCATCATAACTAACTTTAACAGACATATGCGTGTTCGTTAAAAAGTTCGTTTATCGTTGATGGGGCCAATCCAATTTGGTCTGTGAACAACTTTATCCTACCGTCGCCGTCGGCCGGGCTAAAAATGCTACGAATTTAACGAGGGAGGGAATGGCCACTTTGTCAAAGTCACCACACATCACCGGGCTGTAACCCACGGTTTATGTTTACTGAATTTCATCTGACAAATCGTAAATATCTGTATAACAATTTCCGGTGATAAAAACGTTATTGTTGGGTTCGATCATCGCCCGAGGGAAAACTTATGCGATCCACAAAAATATGTTCTGAATCTAGGTGTACTTTAATGTCCGTTGTTTAATATTAGAACACATAAATATAAAATCCAAAATACAAAGATTTGCCTCAAATAAAATGGGATGAATTAATGTGAGATTATCATGATCGTTAGGTTTATTTATGATCTGTCCCATTGAGCACAGGCCTCTTCCCATTATGTGAATGATTAGTTCATAGTCCATGCTTAGTGCAGGTCTTCATTAGCAGACTTCGCATGTCTTTCGAAAATATTATGGAGGTTCAAACATACAGCGATGTTCCTTCACCGTTTACCAAGATAATGTTTCAAAGGTATAGATACTACAAACAAAATGCTTACTGCATTGTTATTGTAGTAAATGAGTCAGTTTTAAATTATGCACAATAACAAGCACATATGTTTTGTTACATAAACCAGTAGGTATGTAGGTATCCGTCTACGCAGTGCCGGCAATTAAGGAAACCCCACACTAAAGTTGCCACTTAAAACAATGTTTGGAATGTACCTAATGCTAGACGTTTCTCGAAGTCGACTGCGAAGTGCAACATTGTTATTAAATTGCATACTATAACTAAACGAAAAAAATAAGGGATCAAAAAAGCATTCAAAATTTTTGGGCAATTTTTAACAGGCCGTAACTTCGAGAAAAATGGTCGTACAGGAAATAAAAAAAAGCGAATTGTAGCTCCAAGTGTTTTGTTTTTGGATAAGAACTTTACAATTTTGTAACCTGCGCGGTTTTTGAGTAATCGTAGAAAAACCAGCAACAAAAAAAAAACAATTTTTTTTTAAGTTTTTTGATCTTCTGTTAGCTTAACCACTATAAGGATCGGATATTTTGTTCATTAAGCTTTAATTTGTTTTTTTATACACCATGATACGTCCACTTCTCGCCGAGATATCGGTCTTCAAATGGGAAAGAATCCTTTTGTCTTTGATTATTGATATCTCAGCAAAACAGCACAAAAACCCTACAAAAAACCAAATTAATCCAGCCAGCTGTTTGATTGTTTGAGTCGATCGAAAAAATAAATTGAATTGATGAGAATAATTACCACCGGCATTAGCGTTATCCAAAGCGTACCACGTGGAGGTGGCGCGGTCGGATTTACGCTTCTGTGTGTGTGTGCGTCCGTTGTCCGTGTGGTGATGGATTAAGAATACGGAATATCACCACCCCATATCATCCCATGGGTGTCGTAAGAGCCGACGGAGGGAGCATATTATGCAGAGAACAGCACTGTAAGAGAAGGAAAACTTGATACAAACCCTATACCAACCCGTTTGGCCAGCGTGGTATAGTAGGCCAATTCCTCCTTTCAACGGAGAGGCCTAGTCCAGCAGTGGACTGTTAAAGGCTGATGATGTGTGTGTGTGTGTGTGTGTGTGTGTGTGTGTGTGTGTGTGTGTGTGTGTGTGTGTGTGTGTGTGTGTGTGTCAGTGTGTTTGTGTGTGTGTGTTTGTGTGTGTGTCAGTGTGTGTGTATGTGTGTGTGTGTGTGTGTTAATGCAGGCGGTAATTTGAGAAAGATTAACAATCTGCGAAAAGCGTGTGAAAAAGATCGAAAATCGAATGGTGGGATTAACTTTTTTTTTTATTTAATTAAAAGGAGGTCAGTAGAATCAAGGAATACAGCTGCGGAAACGTGTTAAAAAAGATTGAGTGATGGTTTCTTGAATTTCCTTAGCTTGTGTAAAAATTTTTTTTTTCAAATTCATGTGAAAAATAAAAAAAAATCGGAAAGAATGGCTCGTCGTTAAGGAGAATTCTAAAAGAATTCATTCAAATTCTTTAAACCCACCTTTAACTATCTGTGCGATCATTGGTTGCTGAGATAAATTTTCTCCGAAAATTTTTTGTTGCTGGTTTATCTACGATTACTCAAAAACCGCGGAGATGACAAAATGTTTAAGTTCTAAACCAAAAACTAGACACTTGGAGCTACCAAATTCCTTTTTTTTATTTCCTGTAAAACTATTTCTCTCGAAGTTACGGCCTCTTGAAAATTGCCCAAAAATTAGGATTTTTTTTTGATCCCTTAATTTTTTCCAGTAGTGTATTATAAAAATTCCTTTTTTGTAGGTATTTTGTTGTGCTCGCGCAAGTATTTTGTAAGCGAGACTTTAGTCTTCAAACCGAATTAATACTTCAAGTAATATAACTTTCAGTTTGCGACATAAGAACACAAAACAAAGATTAATAATTTTATTTGAATATTATATGCCGATAAAAGGCGTTGGCGGAAGCTGACCGTCTATCCGAAAAGACTAAAAATGGCAATGCAATGAATGTACCTAATACAAAATAGTTTCTGCATTTTACGTAATTTTAAACGTATATTCCATTGCTTACTTTTAAAATTGAAAGAAATTTGTCTTTGGTATCGTAGTTTTTAAATTAATAATCTGATAGGATTAGGATTTATTCATGATTTATTGAACTGCATCTGCGTTATGTTTATTATTATAATATCTCTACCCAACCATAACTTATATCTGTATATCTATAGTTTTTTTAGTTGAATATTTTATATTATTAGTTGTTATAGGGGCTTATCATGTAAATTAATACTTTAGTTTTTCAATTACCCTAGATGTTAGCACACGTTCTTTAAAAAACTATATTCTTGAATTAGATCGAAATAATGCTTGTTTTTGTCATACAATAAACTAGTGCAATACAGCACATATTATTATGCGGACACTTACAGTTCTCGCTGCTCAAACAAGCAGTATTTGAAATAGGATTTATTTGTTCTGCGGGAGCCGCACAATTAGTATCAAATGTCTTGCACTAAAGCTCGTCTCGTGTCTATATTCGACACGTACCGTGTCAGCCACGTATTCTCATGTCGCTTTATAACACGTATTTAACTGAGATTTAAAACAAATAAATGTTTATATGTATTCCAGACGCTGTGTCTGCGGTCCAAAGCGTGGAATTTTGTTCCTGAGACGAATTTTCTTTATTTATATTGCACATTACATTACAACAACATACTCTTTTAAGATATTCTGCTAGCATCTTGATGTTGAAATCGGCAGGGCGCTACTGTAATATATTTTTAGAGATATTTTTTTAAGTCGCTCATCAGTTGGTAATCAATGACGTGCTATTTTTCCGTCGAACGCAAGAATTAAAGTTAAGGTTTAAAGAATTTGTCTCGTGAAAACTGCAGTTTACTTATGATGAGAACGTAATACTGCCGTCCTTACGAAAAGTGCAATAACTAGGTTAAACCTGATTTTGAGAAAAACGCGGGTAAAGATTTTATTTTTGTTTTGTTTTTATCTCCATCACTATACAAGGTATCGGATTGAAACTTTTACTATATTATGTATAACAATGTAGAGAATAGTATGTGATACTTAATGTTTGTTCCCGCATTTATTCCCGGTATAAAAACTTATAAATAAAATAATTATAAGTATTATTACTATGTAGAAATAATGTTTACTAGTCATAACCGTAATAAGTAACCTACTTATTGCACTAATGGTTAGGAAACCAACATGATGCATTTTTGAGTAGCAATTCTTATTTTTTATTTAACTGCTTCCTAAACAAATGTGCATTAAATTTCTTATTTATTGCGGTTTTCATTAGTAAGAGACAAATTTCAAACGACAAAGTTTTAACTTGTTACTATTAGAAAAACGGAGATGTTACACTTTTATGTCAAATACCTAGTAATAAACAGAAGATTGCAAAACATTATGTCTCACCGATTTAGTATGAAACTGTTTTCGGTAAAGCCAATTCTACTTATCATATCTGCCTTTAGATGTGTTTTTAAAATAATGTGAAATCGGTTATAATTTTATGAATAAAAATAAAACTTTTTATTTTAAACTAAAAAACTACAATTACAATGGGAATCACTTCGCTATCATACTTATTAATTCTGGTCTATTATGCAATATTTAAATATCAACGGTTACTTATTCTCTGCCAAGAAAGTACCGCGATCAAGATCAATAATACACAAACTGTTTGTTATTCATCCAAATTTATTTTATCACCTTCAAAGTATGCTGCTTCAGAAACGATACACTTACGCCAACGAATAATCCAATCATCAAAACTTTTTGAAACGCTGTTTCCGGAATTGTGTTCAGTTCTCGCCGCGAATTCTCCTTTATGTCTTCTACCGATTGAACACGGGTGCCACGAAGTGGTAATTAGAGTTTAGGAAAAAGAAAGAATTCAGCTGGGGCCATATCTGGTGAATGCGGTGGGTGTTCAATGGTATTTGTTGAGTGTTTGGTCAAAAATTCGTTCAGAATGATGGCCTTGTGCAAAGGCGCATTATCGTGGTGCAAAATCCAAGATTTCTTTTTTCAACAAAAATCACCTTTTTCTTTGAATTTTCTCTCTTAAACGCCGCATAACGCTCAAATAATATTCCTTATTTACCGTTTGATCTTTGGCAAGAATTCCAAGTGCACAACACCGCGATTGTCAAAGAAAAGACTTTGGCGTGGTTTTTCCGGTTTCGGTTCAGTTGGAAGGCGCCACTCCAAAGTTTGTTGACTAGTTTGCATGTAAGACTCGTAAACCTACGTCTCGTCACCAGTAACAATGCGTTTCATAAATGTTAGGTCGGAATTGAATCGTTCTAGCATGTCCTCAGCGACACTCATGCAATTGAGTTTTTGGAGAAAATCCAGGTCTTTTGGGACTAACCGAGCGGCAGTATGTTTCATACCCAAATGCTTAATTAAAATGATACGGATCGACTCGTGAGATACAGAAAATTTGTCGGCTATCTCCCTCAAAGTTGAATGAGGATTTTCGGTCACTGCTCCCTTCACTTTTGCGATTTAATTTCATTTGCAGGCGTTGATGGCCTACCAGAGCGAGGCAAATATTCCTTCACATCTCGACCGCTTTTGAATGCTTTGTACCACTCATACCACCATGAATATCACCACCCCATATCATCCCATGGGTGTCGTAAGAGCCGACAGAGGGAGCATATTATGCAGAGAACAGCACTGTAAGAGAAGGAAAACTTGATACAAACCCTAAACCAACCCGTTTGGCCAGCGTGGCCAATTAGTAGTAGGCCAATTCCTCCTTTCAAAGGAGAGACCTATTCCAGCAGTGGACTGTTAAGGGCTGATGATGATGACATATACCGAAATGTTTTTTTATAATTTTTGTCTGTCTGTCTGTTTGTTCTCGATAATCTCTTGAGCGGCTGGACCGATTTTGACGGGACGTTCACTGGCGGATAGCTGATGTACCTACCAAAAACGTGAACCGGGTACGCGAAGTTATTTCCTCGGGATGCGGGTGAAACCGCGGGAAACAGCTAGTATAATAATAAATAGGGTACTGTGAAACACTTTATGACATTAAAGTAAAAATAAAGTGCTATGGCTACTTTAATACACCATAATGTATCATAATAACACCTTTTAGAATTATTTTTATCAAGGTTGTCTGGGAGAAATTTCCGAGGGCGATAAATAAGACCTCAATTTGTATTACCTGTTTTAATATTTATTATTTCTCTTCTTTGTATTTTATGTCTAAGATGTAGTACAATAAAGACTAAAATAAATTAAAATAATCAAAGGCATTAGATCTAAATAAAACAGTTCTACAGCTATTACAGAGAACGCCGTGTTTAGTTTATACGTCACGTAATGGCACGAGGTATCGCGGTTCGAGGTTCGACGTGTTATACTTTACAAGGATGTTGTTCAAATAAATTGTGTTGTTGAAAAATGCATTGTTTAAATACGAGTTTTACTGCGGCGCGTGTTGTTGGACGCGAGCTTTAGGTGCGGTATTAAGGGTTCGTTGTTTTATTTGCAGATGAAATACACCTTTATTCTACGTGTATTAGAATAATGTTTTTGATACTTGTTTTTGATAGGATAAGCTTGCTTTTGTACGAATGTTGGATTAACTAGGGATTGAGGGACGGACGAAAACTGCCTAACGGATTTTCTACAGTTTTTACCCATAAATAGTTTAATTGCTATATGTTTCAGAATTCATCCAAGCTAGCCATTAGCAAGTTACTTGCTAACATCCGTCCATTCTTTTTTAACATGTCTCTTTTGTCAAGCATTTTTCTGTTCTGACCACTTCCAGTTAATTTCATTTTGCCTGTTTGTTCCGATATTCCAAAAATGCCGAAACCAAGTTGCCTTTAATATGTATTCGCGACTATAAATTTTGTAAAAGGCTTTTATTGTGATTGCTATGCTAACGAACTTGCGGTGAAACATGTTTTAGGTGCAATCTCTACGGGAAAATTCATGTCTCTAAAATTATTTAGATCGCTTCGCGTTTATGTAGGCTTTTGCGGTTCGTTGAAATAATAGCGTCTAACTACAGTTTTCTAATAGAAAGAAAGCGTTTTTGAGTATATTTGAAGAGTTACAGATTGTATTATACTAGATGCCCGTAGCTCTACGCTTGTGCATGTTTTATTTTTATTTTATTTTTCAATAAGACCGTTTCAGGCGTCTTTCGGCCGATCCCTTTCTAATGCACCTACACCATTCCCAAAAAGCTACATGCCAAAAATCAGTTTCTTAAGTGCCGTAGTTTTTCAGCTGTGAATTGTCTGTCATTCAGTCAGCAACGAAACAATTTTATATTTATTGATTTGCAATGCAAATAAACAAGATTGTAATATGATATACGCGATCCTGTTAGGAATTGCTTCGCTAACAAGCATCTATAGAACATTCTATTCTCTCGGAGACTAAAAATTCTACACCTCTTTCTCTCTCGCATTCTCTTTATTCTGCTAAGGATACTTATCTTTGAAAACTACCAGGAGATAAAACACTTTACGATTTCTAGCTGCCTGCGTTGCATACAGCAAAAAAAGTATTATCGAAAAAACCTACCCATATTGGCATGTGAAGTTTCTTTTTACCTCAGTACAATTGATAAACTGGTATTTTTTCTAAAAAACGTTCAACTCAAATTAAAAGTAAACGAAATATGTTTTGTCTGGAGTCTTTAAATGCAAAATGATTATTTGAGAACGAGAAGGCCGAAGCGAGTACTAAAGCAGTAAAGTTTAAAACCCTTCTAATGACTTCATAAAGAGGCCGTAATATAGTCTTTATTGAATAAAAACGGACTAGGTTAAACGTGTTGGTTTACTTCCTTGTATAAAAATACTTGAGAATTTCTCTATTTTGATGCGGCGAGAATATTATCCCGGAGTATTTAGAATTTAATGTCTAGGTAAAATCTATTAGGGATTAAAGTGGATGGTGGAAGTCCAGCATCCACTTTAAATGTTTTAGTTAACGTTTTCATATCCCGGTTAGCGATAGTTAGCGATACTTCCCGGGTCTCGTAACTCTACCAACATGTTTTTCGTTTCTGATGTCAGCATTATTTCCTAGAATTTTAGGAAGGTATTTTTGCCAGACCAGATAATTAAAATACATAAAAGCAGCACTTCTTAGAATATCCGTTATGCAAATGTATACAAGCGACTATTTATTTAAGTGCTACAGTTTAATTATTGTACAATAATGTATTTTAGTAGCACGAATGATACGACATTAAACGTGTTTAGCAATATAAGGCCGCTACATCACCTTAAGCAGAAGAGAGAACAAAGCAGAAAGAGAGAGAGAGAGAGTAAATATATACATATTTACTCTCTCTCTCTCTCTTTCTACCAGACAAATAAACTGTCGGCTGATATAAAGAATTCTTAAGGGAATTGTAAAATAACACCAATGAGGCTTAACTTATCCAACGACATCAAAAACACAAAAAAAATGTTCCGTAAAGCAATTTCCACGGCAACTATCCTTCAGCTAAGCTGTGTAGTAATTGTACCCATTCTTTGCAAGTAAACTGCAACTTGGAGAGAATTTGAATGGCTAACGGACAGGAAGAAACTTTTGGATGAATGAGTATCGTAGTGGAGTAGTTAGATGTCTTTAAATTTTAACATGAAAAAAGTATGATTGGTTGGCTTGGCCACGGGTCGGACCGAGCGCGCCATTTAACAGAGTGGCCGTATTTATTGGCGGCTCACGTCTCGAGAAATGGAGCTAAGGTATAGCCTGATAGCGGATGAAACAAAAAGGCACTAATTCGTTTGGTCCCAACGAAATGAAATAATTGTTGCAATTTTCATTTTATGCGGCTTTTGAAACTTCAGTTTAATGTGACAGTACTAACAACGGAAACACAAAGACTGTGTAAATTCGAAATAAAATAAAGTAAATTAAATACTATGTAGTAGGTAAATACCTTTTTTTATTGTATCGGTGTCAAATACTGTAGCCATTTTTCTAAAACATTCACTACTACTGCTTTGTCGCTACAATATCACAATTTTTCTTGGCTTACTGTTAGCAGGTTTAACCAAAAGGCATGTAGGAAAAAAGTATTTCCATATTTGGTATACTGTAGTGTAAAAAGTCCTTGCATCATTGAAATGTTTTACCTCCATTCCACCCACGGCACTTTGTCCAACTTTTTTTTGGCAAGTGCTTTAAATATCAAACTGATAGCCTTGCTATAAGCATCTTTAAATCTAATTTTATCCTCTGCTCCGCTGCAGCACATACCCTACGACATATTCATTGCCAACTCGCGGGCGGCATTCAAAACCATCAGCCATGTTTGTTACTAACTTTGTTCTCCTGATAGCTATAAATTGAGGGATGGACCGAGCGGCATGGACGATGCTTTCGGAGCCCAATCGGTCTGATTAAACGCCCATTTGACGGGTGTTGGAGCAAAAGAGGTTATAAATCAAGGGTCACACGTGTACTGAGCAATGCACAAAATGTACTAAATATTTTCTGATAGCTGTATAGCTGTTACGTGTGATTAATTCCAATTTGGTTTGTGTTTTTGGATTATGTCGGTTTTTAAGATACTATCTGTTTTGAATAAATGATTATACCTAAACTTACCTTATTCGCGTCTAGAATAAACATTTTTCAGTGTTTAAGAGCTACAATGATAAGAGTTTGCGTAACATAAGTTCCTCGCTCTGTATATGGACCTTGTAAACGGGAATGGCCTAAGAAATACTGCCTTGACGGCGTAAGAGATGATTAAGCGTGCCAATCTATTTAACACTCATGATGGCGGAGACGTTGTAGTAGTAACCTGGGCTCCAAGGCGAGGAACTTGGATCGCGACCAGGACAACAATGATGATGACACATTAAGAGCTCATAGTTCATAGCTCTTAATGTGTCTTCTTAAGAGGCGGATTTTGACCTGTCTTTGATGTGTGTCTGTACTGTAAGAAATCCGAAAATAATATTTATTCTTGACTCAGTGGTTGCAGCACATGACTAAACAGCAAAAATGTTGCTCTAGTGCCTAAAAATTCATGGCATTTACATCACCTATTTGGTTATTAATAGAATTAAGATGGTTTAGGAAAGCGCGAGCCCTGCAGACTGCCACCATCACACCGAGGTTCTACAAGCGGTATGTAGACGACACTTTCACAATTTTACCAACAGATAGTGTTAATGCTTTCCTAAACCATCTTAATTCTATTAATAACCAAATACAATTCACAATGGAATTAGAGGCAAACAATTCTTTAGCTTTCTTAGATGTACTTGTCATCAGGAATAAAAACAACTCCTTAAGCCATACTGTGTATAGGAAAAAGACCCATACAAATAGGTACTTAAACGGTGAATCTCACCACCATCCTAAACAGTTAGCTACTGTAGGAATGTCTCTGTTTCAGAGAGCCCGCGGGATCTGTGACAAGAAACACCTGGACGCTGAGCTTCAACATGTCAGGCAAGTTCTGCAAGACAACAAGCTCCGACCGCCGCGCCACTGTCACAGATCCCAGAAGAAAGAAAAACCAGCCACAGTAGAAAGACAACCTGCTGTCCTCCCATACATCAAGGGCGTGACCGACAAAATTGGCTACATCTTGAAGCGAGCTTCTATCAAAACTTACTACAAGCCGCCAACGAAGATCAGTCAATTATTACCATCTGTCAAGTGTCAGTTACCCTTGCAAGAGGCCGGTGTCTACAAAATTGACTGTGAATGTGGGCTCTCATACATTGGACAAACCAAAAGAAGCATAGGCATTCGACTCAAAGAACATATAGCTGACATAAAACATAAACGCTCAACAAAGTCTGCTGTGTGTGAACATGTGGAACAAGGACCCAACCACTACCTGCGATTTGATGAACCACAGATACTCGCAAAAGAACACCGTTTTCTTCCAAGAATGATACGAGAGGCTATTGAAATTAAAAAACACCCTAATTTCCATAGGGAAGATGGTTGGAATGTTCCTCCAGCTTGGGACCCTGTCATAAGGCTAATGAAACCCAAGAAGGACAAAGTCACCAGAAGATCTAAGGACACTGTGAGCTCATTCTGCGTAGATAGTAACACCAGTAGATGAAAAATGATCGGGTACTTTGAGATAACTTATACATTCAAGAAAAAGACAAATATCACCTCAGTCTGCCGTGAACATGAATTCTGTAAAGAATTCGAAACGTCGGCTAGTAATAAATTAAATATATAGTTTCTAGATCATTAGTTTCAAATGTAATAACTTAGTGAAACCAATACATCGCGATAAAATCCGTAAACTGTAGTTTAATTTCAATGTGTAACATTCGCGTAAACCCAAGAAGATACTAAATAAAGTTTCAATTAGTTGTTGAATAATCCTTTTTATTTATAAGTTAATTTATAGGCATTACTAAAGAAAATCTCTACTTAGTCCTTAAACATTTAAAATGTGTGTATTTTTAAGGTATATATGCGATTAACTACAAATAAGTTCGATTTTGAACCAAATATATCGATAACCTATGTCTGAAATCCATATCGATTAATCAATATCATTTAAAAACAGTGAAATGGCAACAATTTTTTGACTCTAAAGTAAATGTCAATAATTCCATATTCAGTTTATTTTGTTTGTTACTTTTTGTTTTGCTCGTGCACATTGTGAATGCTTTTTATGTTTTTGGATCTTTTCCAACTTCAGGCTTTTCCTTTCGGATTTTTACCCTTACCAAATGATTAACTCATTCCTTTCTACTCAAAACTACGAAATACTTTAACTATCCTAAAAAAAGTGGGTACACACCTAATGTTTTGTGAGCATACTAGCAAGTACTTCTTGTAATAAAACTATGAACGGACCTCTAATCAATCTCAAAATTCTAGTTTAACACTCTTTTACGAATGCAATTACAACTACTACGATTTTTGGCTGTCCACATCTCTAAGAAAAATGGGCATTGTTCTTTCGACACTTTAAATTTAACCCCATATTTTGGTTGCAAGCATGTAAAAATAGTATATGTGAAAATTATCTATATACGAAAAACAAAGTACCAATCCACATCGACATCATATCAATTTTCTAATATGAACATAGGATGTTCTTTAGAGACTCTTTTAACACTTCTGCGTACTCTATTCTACAAGTATAAAATAACTTATCCTGACCGGCCTCATCTAGCTTAATTTTAAAAAAAAGTATGACTTTGTTTAAGTGTTTATTATAATGAACCTATGAACAAATAAATGATTTGAATTTGAATTTGAATTATCTTCAAGGGGGTAAAATTGGGTTTGTAAGATTGACCCTCTTATTTTGAAGTAGGTACCATAATATGCGGGCACAGCGAGTATAATAATAAAATTTAGGTGACGGGCGAGTATCTGCCGTAAATAATATGTGAGTCTTATATCAGCGTCTTTCCTAGCCCTTTCGGATATGACTGCATATCAATAAAAACGAACGCTTTAGTCAGAAGACAATATGTGATAAGATAGCTGTCAATAAAATTAATCTTATTAAGCTGTAGAAATCAATTAAAAACACCAATACAACGATAACCATTACTTTATTTTCAACTAAATATTCTTATAAATATAGGCTTTGAATTTCAGGTACATAACACTGGTTCACTTTATTAGCTTCTGTATAAAACTTCATGCTTCTTAGCTATACAAATAACCGAAATATTCTTTAGACATCATACATTAAGGTGTTCCAACAACAATGAAACTTGTAAACTTATATTATTATAAACTTCTCGTTGAACACGTTACATTGTAGTATTCACACAGTTTTAACTAAAATAAAATAATGTATCACGAAAACCTTCCATAATAGTATTTAATTCTTTATATAACAATGATTTAATTACTCGTATTTTGATATAGCGATATTTGCCCTATACCATTGTCAGTGTGTATATTAATGGCTACTGACTCTCTGTAACGACTATCAAAGATCGTCATGACAGCCAGGACTGCCCGAGACACAAGGCAAGCGTTAACATAAGCGATATTTTTTAACGTCAGGAACGGAAATAATTTTTCTTTGGTAAGAAGAAATAAAGTCCTGGTCGATCAAATACAAGTATAATCTTCAAAGATCAATTCGGCTCTTTGTACAACTAAATCCTTTTGACATATCGAAATATATTTATTAGAAAGTTCAATATGTGCTAGTATAATGTGTCTTAGTGTGGGTCATTCGCTTCGTGCCAGAAAACAAACTGGAATTTATTCTTTATCCTGTCTTTTGCAGGGTGTTAGTGCTTAATATATGGAGATGGGATGGGAACGGGGTGTTTTATGTGGCTTTATAATAATAATATTTAGGATTAAAAGGAGCCTCTCTTGTGTTAATGGTCCGTTTAAAAATAAAACAGATATGCATAATATGAAGTCACCTATGGTGGAATTTGACGACCGGTTGGCGCAGCTGGAGTGAAAACGACTGCTACATCGAAGGTCGCGGGTTCGATTCCCACTCAAATCAAACATTTGTGTGCATGAACATGGATGTTTGTCTTGGTCTGGGTGTTTCTATGTATAATATGTATGTATTTACAAAAAAAAGTATATATGTAAGTTTATCCATTGTCTAGTACCCATAGTACAAGCTCTTCTTAGTTTGGGACTAGAAGGTGTTGTGTGAATGTTGTAGAATATTATATTAATAGGGGTTAAAGAATGAATTTGCCGTTTTATTGTAATATGTACTTTGAATTGACATATAATCTTCATTGTATGAGGTTTTTGAATGAAACTTTTTTCACATGGTTTATATGATGTTCTTCTTTAAAAATGTGAAACATTTGAATATCGTCTTTCAATTTTTTTTGTTATTCAACTTAGACAAGAAAGATGGATACTACGAAAATTCGAGTGATTTTGAATACGAGTTCCAATGCGGAAGTAACGCGGCAGTAACAACCCGCAATATCAATGTTGCGATTGGAAAGGGGTCTGCTAACGAACGCACCGTGCGATTTTGGTTTAATCGCTTTCACGATGGAAACTTCGACTTGAAGAACGAGCCACGAGGAAGACCGCCCACACAAGTGAATAACGATGAATTAAGAGAGATGGTGGAAGCCGATCCTGGTCAAACTACCCAGGAATTAGCGGCATGGTTTAACGTTACCTTACCCACAATATTGACTTATTAGCGTCAAATCAATAAAATGAACAAATACGAAAAATGGGTGCCTCATGATTTGACTGATCTGCAGAAAGAAACGCGTGTTGAAACTTGTGTTGCCTTGTTGAATCAGTACAGAAATGAAGGAATATTGGATCGAATTGTAACATGCGATGAAAAGTGAATTCTTTATGATAACAAAAAATAAAAAATAACAAATTCACATAGGTATGAATATCTTTGTTGGTAAATTTCGGAGCAGTGTTAAACACTGCTTGGACCACCATGCTAGGCGTCTTAAGTTTGTTACGTAGGTAATGCACGAACCGATAAACATTTGTTGCTATCTTTCTATAGTAGGTCTCGCGACAATGTTCCAATTTTATAGCTCATGTGTTTCCCTCACTATCTAAGTTAAAAAAAAAACCACTTGCATGGTACGGATTACGTTTGTGCGATACTCTCAACGTATGCACATACTAAGCGATCCGGGCTGGCCATGGTTACGTCACGCCGTCGATTTCAGATAAATTTATCTTATGATTGTTTCATAGAACTCTTTAAGTATGCATTTGTCTTTCTTCCTTGTGTATTCGGACGATAAAGAAAGTGAAGGTGTTGGGGGTTTGCAGACGATCTGCTCTCACCTCTTGGAGAAACAAAGCTTCACCGATGTTGGGTTGCCATTACTGGCGTCTAATTCCTACGACTAGTATTTTCCTATCAAGCAGCAGGATTACCTTTTAATTAGTCTATTTTTATTATTGTTAGGGTTCCGTAGTCCACAAGGAACCCTTATAATTTCGTCATGTACGTCCGTCTGTCCGTCCGCAGCCTAGTTCAAAGACGCCTTGTGCTAGAAAGCTGATATTTGACATTAATATAGACATAAGATATTGCAACAAAACTGTAGAATAAAATTTAGGATTTAAGGGTATCTCCCCTACATTATATAGTGGGGTTGATTTTTTTTTGGTTGAGTACCCCATTATATGGGGTGTCATTGGATAGGTTTTAAAAAAATATTATTAGCTTGCTCAAATCATTTTTCGATGAAGTGATTGGTTTGTCAAATATCAAGCTTTGAAGTGAAAAAAAATTTGATACTCAAGTGTCCCCCCCCCCCTCTGCCGGCTAAACTATTAATTTGGAAGAGGTGAAAAAAATCACAAATAGTAGTACATACAACTAATTTAAAAGGAAAACTATCACGGCTAAGTAGACATCACTAGTTTACGAGTAATCGTCATTTAACTTATAAATACCTATTTCTGTGAGTTTACATTGGGAGCGCTGGCTTAATCTTAAAGATGTAATGTACTACGGGGTACAATGTGGGCCCGTTTTTAGTCCCATGTGAAACAGAAGTTATTATCAATAATGGCCATTATGGGCAAATACGGAACCCTACATTGCACTTGGCCGGTTTTTTTTTTGCTTTTGATAGGCTAACGTTTGACCGTGGTCTCGCCTGATGTTAAGCAATGATACGGTCGAAGATGGAGCACAATTGCTTAGAAGGAAGGTACCTATTCACCCACGACTTGAAAACACTCAGCTTGTACTCATCAGGAAAAAAAGACTCAGGCAAGGAGTTCCATACCTTTGCAGTACGCATAGTAAATGTGGAAGCAAAGCGTTTCGTGCATAAGGATGGGATGTCAACCATATATCGGTGACGATGACTATTTAGTCTGGTCGTCCGATGGTAAAAAGGGAATGGAGGAATCAGCTTATGTAGTTCCTCTGCACACTCTCCGAAATGTAACCTATAAAAAAACGACAGACTGACAACACTGCAACGATGCTCCAGGCTTTGGAGTTTTGTGTTAACCAATTGGTCATAGCCAATAAGTCTCCTAGCTTTCTTCTCAATAGAGTCTAAAGTCCCTAGCTGGTATTTCACTGAACCATCCCAAAGGTGAGAACAACATGCAGGATCGGACGTGTGCTTTGTAAAGATTAAGCAACTATTCCGGCGTAAAGTACTGCCTCACCCTATTCAGGATACAACGTGACGCCAAGGAGCTCCAAGCAATGGGTGATCTGCACAGGTACATTTCGGAAAGTCGGAGTCAGATGAAATTGACTCCGTTTCGTGGAGAATAGACACGCCTGAGTTTTGGAGGTATTAAACTTGACTTGATTAGCATTGCCCCAGTCGGAGATCGCCTTCAAAGTCAAGTTCAAACGCTCAATCATGCCTTCATTGAGCACTGGACATAAATCTCTCTACAACCGTGCTATCATCTGCATATCCGAAAATGCCTGGTTTCAACTGATCGTTGATTTGAAGAAAAAACGTGTTGCCGGGAGAACTGATCCCTGTGGGACTCCAGTGTTAATCACCATTCGGTCTGACCAACAGCCATCGACGACTACCCGAATGGACCGGTTCCTCAGAAAATCTGATATCCAAGCGCACAGGTCAGGGGGAAGGCCAAATACTGGAAGCTTGACGATGAGACTATCATGCCAGACCTTATCAAAAGCTTTTGAGACATCAAGTGAAACAACTAGTGCTTTACCGTGTCTCTCAATGGCCGAACCCCATAGATGCGTGGCATACACTAGATTATCCAAGAAGCGCCTGAAGATGTGGGTGAAGGTGTAATCTTCAATGGTAAAGTAATTAATAACTTGCGCTACGCTGACGATACCGTTCTTTTAGCCTCCTCGCATGAAGGCCTCCAGAAAGTTGTCGACCGAGTCAACATTTTTAGTAAGAAAGCGGGATTGGACATGAAGGTGTCAAAAACTAAGT
Organism: Euclidia mi; assembly: GCA_944739405.2. Lineage (NCBI taxonomy): Eukaryota > Metazoa > Arthropoda > Insecta > Lepidoptera > Erebidae > Euclidia > Euclidia mi. The sequence goes on along the minus strand of OX123183.2, from coordinate 13,737,432 downwards.
TCATGGTGGTAGAAAGCGAACCCAAAACTCACCCTAACCTTTTCGTAGGTACGAACGTTTTGGAGCAAGTCGGCAAGTATAGGTACCTCGGATCATGGTTGACAGAAACATGGGAAAGTGAAACGGAGATCCGGACACGTAACGAGATTGCCCGAACGTCATTCATGACCATGAAGAAAGTATTATGCTGCCGACAACTATCAATAAAGCTTCGTACCAGACTCCTACAATGTTACATCTGGCCAGTTGTCTTTTACGGGTGTGAGGCGTGGACCATTAAAGTGGACCTCCGTAAAAAAATCGAGGCTTTTGATATGTTGACCTATCGTCGTATGCTTCGCATCAGTTGAACTGAAAAGTCACCAATGTTGAAGTTCTGAGGCGTACGTCTAAGGGAACAGAGTTGCTGCGCACCATCAAGCAAAGTAAAGTGGCTTATCTAGGTCATGTTCTCACGCATGAAAGATACAGGCTTTTGCAAATCATCATGATGGGCAAGATTGCAGGCAAAAGAAAAGTTGGTAGAAGAAAAATGTCTTGGCTCCGGAACATCAGAGAGTGGACTGGCATCAAGTCTGTGGAAGAACTGTTCCGATTTGCAATGAACAAAAAAAAGTTCAAAAAACTGACCGCCGACCTTCAGTTATGGAGAGGCACATCAAGAGAGATATCTCTCTCTACTCTCTCTACTCTCACTATGAAGATTTCCTGTGGACCGAAATCGCCGAAAACCGTACTGTTGGTCGAAAAGGAGGCTATTCGATTCTAGGTATGCCAGGAGTCTATTATTCAGTACTCGTTCCATGCTCTTGCAGGGTATGGCAGTGACTGAAATGGGTCTGTAGTTGTTTGGGTCAGCTCGGCTACCCTTTTTGGGCACCGGTTGTACATTGGCAAACTTCCAAGATCTTGGCACTATGCCGTTGCCAGAGAAAAGCGAAAAAGGCGAGTCAATACAAGACACAACTCTTTTTATTAGTGCACGTAAAGCCAACGTCCCTGCTATTATGAAGGCCTAGCACTGTGCTAGGCCTTAGCTCCTAGCTATGGAGAGTCAATGCTCTCAATCTCAAACATTTTAACTGGTCCAAATTGTTATCTCTTTGGCTGCCAAGGCTTAAGCATCGAAGCTTTTATCCTGTCAAATCTGGTAAGACTAGAAAGCGGACTTCGGGCTCCAAGACGAAGGTTCCGGCAGTGACCAGAATAAATCTAAGATGATGATGATTCGTTTGCCTGCAGTTACTTTGTTAACTTCTTTATGGTTGTCTTCTCTATATAATCTAAAAAAGTTAATGATTTATAAAATAAAATTAATTGTATCGTCATAATTAAGTAAGTTTATTTAAGTACTTAACTCTTTAAAATACTTGAAAAACGAACTATTAATTATTTGACTGATGTTCGCAGAGAAAGTTAAAGTAAAAAACATTCTTAACAAATCTAATTTTCTTAGAAAAAACATAAATGAAAGCTAACTAAAGGCTAAGTTTTTAGGGTTCCGTAGTCCACAAGGAACCCTTATAGTTTCGTCATGTCCGTCCGTCTGTCCATCCGCAGCCTAGCTCAAAAACGCCTGGTGCTAGAAAGCTGATATTTGACATGAATATAGACATACACTATTGCAACAAAACTGTAGAATAAAATTTAAGAAAATCTTTTTTTAAGGGTATCTCCCCTACATATATAGTGGGTTGAATTTTTTTTTGGTTGAGTACCCCATTGTGTGGGGTATCATTGGATAGGTTTTAAAAAAATATTATTAGTTTGCTCAAATAATTTTTGATCAAGTGATTTGTTTGTCAAATATCAAGCTTTGAAGTGAAAAAAATTGTTAGACTCATGTGTCCCCCCCCCCCCCCTCTGCCGGCTAAACTATTAATTTCGGAGAGGTGAAAAAGATCACAAATGTAGTAGATATAACGAATTTAAAAGGAAAACTATCACGGCTTAGTAGTCATCAATAGTTTACGAGTAATCGTCGGTCAACTTATAAATACCTATTTCTGTGAGTTCACATTGGGAGCGCTGGCTTAACCCTAAAGATGCCCGTTTTTAGTCCCATGTGAAACAGAAGTTATTATCAATAATGGCCATTATGGGCAACTACGGAACCCTACATTGCGCGTGGCCCGACACGCACTTGGCCGGTTTTAATATTAATTCTATTATGAGTAATCTTAAGAAACGTTTATTATAAGATTTGTTTATTTAATTTAGTTTTCATTATTATAATGAAATCAAAGTAACACTTGGCACTGGCACTCATAATAAATTTATAAAGAATATTAAGCTGCAAACAAGTTTTGGTATGAAATATTGTTTGTAACTTCTTGAATACTAGATTTTTGTTAATTGGAACATTCATGTGTGCTTAATTTTTATGTTTTACCGTATGCACTGAAGAAGGTGGGCTTAATGCAGCTACCACTTGGGTACCAGGCCATCGGTGGCGTCAAAGACGACCCAAACGAAGATGACGAGATGATCTAGTCGCTTTTGAGAGCAATTAGCTGCAAAGTGCAGAGATTCACGGAAATCCAGTGGAGAGGCTTTTGCCCAGCTGCTTATTGAGTGACTGCGAATCGACTAACATTTATGCAATAAAAAGGCAACTAGCAATAGATTCTTAATCAGATATTTTTTTTTACTTTTTTATTTGTTTATAGATTCACGCCTGTATCACCGAAGGGGTAGGCAGAGGTGTAATATTACACCCACATTTCGCCATGAATTTTTTGAAATTTGTTGAAATTTATTGAACAAATTCTGATGAAATTAATCTGATTTAATTAAAATTAGATTTATAAAGTAAGTACTTATATAAAAAATATTATAAAATATTGGCCTGATGACCACTACACATTTCAAAATACTTTTGTTTAAAAACTATAAACCACTTTGAGGTCCACATGAATTTAGTGTAGCGAAGGTTAGTGACACTAAAGCAGCAATTTAACATATGCGGTGACAAAATCTATATATCATTCAATAAATTGTATAACATGTGTATATGCTAGATATATGAGGGTGGTGAACTAACCTGTCCAAATGTATGGTCTGACTAGTATAAATGGTGTGTTGTTTATTTGTTCTGATAATATATTTTGTGTTTCTCGTTTCGTAGCTTGTTGTAGCTCCAATGAACTAGCATATAATTAGATCGAGTACAAATTTTAGAAGACATGAAACTATTTACGATTTGAACTGGGTTTTGTAATCACAATCCATCTAACCATAAGTTCATCTGTATATATAAAATCCTTGTGTTACTGACTGACTGACAGACAAGCTATAGCCAAAAGTATTAGACAGTTAGAAGCTGAAATTTTGCATGTTCCTTGGGGACCGTATGAATGCACTAAGAAGGGATTTTCCGAACTGCCCAAGGGATCGGACGGGAACGGTTAAATGAAAAAAAAAGTGCGGATGTAGCTGCGGGCATCCTCTAGTATACAATAAGCCTAACATTACGACTTTATATTGAGAGAAATGCCGAGGCAATACTTTATCATCTACATAATCATCTTGGCGCTATCCCAGTTGCTATCGATTCCTTTGCTCTGAAGCCCGAGGTCCGAGGTCTCCATAACGACACCAAATGCTAAGGTTACTGCAAAATAGTAAATGAACGAATAAGTGCCAAGCAAAAGTATTCTTACAAACGCAATCTTTCAAATTTCATATGTGGAGATAGTTCAATGATTCTTGAAAATGTTGTCAATTTTAATGAAATTTTCATAAGGAACTAGAGATACGATACACTAGAGATACATTTTATTTTTATTTATCCGTCTCTGCCCAATCTCGTGGGAATGCCGGGAACGGCCTTCAGAGCACTCTCACAGTAGTTTTTGTTTTGCGTTGTCTGTCAGTCAGTCGGTAACGCAAGGTCTTTTTATATTCTGATACTTGAATGCTAAATACGACATATACTTAAAAGTACTAACTACTTAACGAAATGATTAAATAAACAAGGGTGTGTTCCCTTCATACGTGTAGAATGTAGACACTTCGTATCTCCCGGTTCGTATTAGGGAACCTAGGATTGAGGACAGTGGCCTCTAAATATAAAAAAGGGTAAAATACTCTTTTAGGGCATAAACATCAAAGCTTTGACAGACCTTTCAAACCTTTGTGCGATATTTAAATAAAAAAATATTATAGCATAGGCGATCAAGGGCTGACCAATGTGATCATTGGAATATATTAGAACGAAATGAAATTGTTGGATAAATTGTAATATCGATCGTCTCTGTAGGCTTCTAAGCTTTTACCGCTCGTTTAAATATACACAATAGAAAGCTGATGTACCTATCTCGCATAGAACAGCGTTCATATATCAAGGGTAAGCAGTGCACCAAAAAAGGCTATTCGAAAAATATTCAGGTACAATTTTTAACTCACTTTAATATTGCAATGATGCTTAAATTATTTTAGAAAGAGCTTTGTTGAATGTTAATTTAGGCCTTTGAATTTCTTACCTTCATTAAAAACTAGCCGTTTCCCGCGGTTTCACCCGCGTCCTGACGGACCCCTATTTTTTCTAAAATAAAATACTGCCTCGTTGGTCTCGTGCCATAAATGTGCGCGTGGAATCGGGAGGTCCCGGGTTCGATTCCTGGGTCGGGCAGTGTTATGGGTTTTTCTGTCACGAAATTCTCAGTAGCAGCACGAAGTCTGGAAATGTGCCCGGTACGGCAATAGGCTCGCCCCCTATTACGTGGGACTATAGTATATCTGGCGAAAAGTGGGTGTAGAAATACACCTCTGCCTACCCCTTCGGGGATAAAAGGCGTGACGATATGTATGTATGTATGTAAAATATGGCTTATGTTACTCGCAGATAATGTAGCTTTCTGATGGTGAAAGAATTTTAAAAATCGGTCCAGTAGTTTTTGAGTTTATCCATTACAGACAAAAATACAATTTTTTCTATATTATCATTATCATTAAAAATAACATCAATGATGGACATGGACATTAAGCGCCAAAGCATTCTTTAATGCACCTAGAGTAACGCTTTTTTAAATCACTAAAGAACAATGCCCATTAAATTTGTGGCCCAGTTTGAAACTCATGAACAGCACAATAAAGTTTCAATTTGTTTTTGAATAATCCTTTTTATCATCATCATCCTCTTAGCGTTATCCCAGTTTCAATCTGGGGTCCGCTTACTAGTCTAACCGGATTTGGCTGAATATTAGTCAGACAGGCAGTCGCTCTGTGGAAAACCACAGAGCGACTGCCTGTCTAACCTGCGCAACCCGAAGGGATAACGATATTCCATGGTTTACACTAGTGTCAGTCGATGAAGAAGGTACTGACGTCCTGTAACGACTGTCAAAGATCTTCATGACAACCGGGACCGACGGCTTAATGTGCTCTCCGAGGCACGGGACAATAATTAATAATTCAATCAAAATAATTCAAACAAATAATTAAAATCCTTTTTATATATAACTTAATTTTAATAAATTAAGTTTATATATAAGTTTCTCGGCACACTTGTAGTAACGCCTATGCGTTACTACAAGTATGCCGAGAAACTTATTCAATAAATAGGTTTAAAAAGGTGTGTTAACGTCTAAATAGCCAACACGTAATTACCAGTAAATAAATTATAATATTAAATCGATTATTTTAATCGATTTCACATTTTCTCTACTCAAAATGATTTTAGTGACTAGCAAATCTTTACTTGGTTACTGTATAATATATAAAATCCTTGGGTTACTGACTGACTGACAGACAAGCTACAGCCGAAACTACTCGGCTCCTTAGGGGCCGTAGGGGTGCACTAAGACGGGATTTACCGAAATTCTCACGGGATCGGGCAAAACGGGAAATTCGAAAATATGTGCGTGCAAAACTGCTGGCGTCGACTAGTATGTGTATATTTAAGGTATAAATGCGATTAATTACAAATAAGTTCGACTTTGAATAAAATATATAGATAGATATCCTATTACCGAAATCCATATCGATTAATAAATATCATTTAAAAACTGTAAAATGGCAACACTTTTTTGACTCTTAGTAAATGTCAATAATGTCATATTCAATTTATCTTGTTTGTTATTTGTTTTGCTCGTGCGCATTGTGAATGTTTTTGGATCTTTTACAACTCCTGGCTTATTTCTACCCTTACCAAACGATTAACTTATTCCTTTCTACTCAAAACTTCGAAATACTGTAACTATCTTAATAAAGGTACGTACACACCTAATGTTTTTTGAGCATAAAAAGTACTTCTTGTAATAAAACTATGAATGTGGCGGACCTCTTAGCAATCTCAAAATTCTAGTTTAACACTCTTTTATCGAATGCAATAAAAACTACTACGATTTTTGATGGTCCACACCTGGGCCTGGTATCTAAGAAAAATGGGCATTGTTCTTTTATCAATAAAAACTAAAATGTAATCACGTCCTTAAACGATCATATGTTCTTACAACTAAGCAGCAGGTACAGATCTTTACCTTGCAGATCGTTACTTCAAAGATTCCGGCGCAGCCTTCATATAATTGATGGCCGCCTGCTAGAATGCTATCAATTACGTAGACAGCAATTCCTTTAAATTAATGTTTCCAATTTACTATATGAATTGTCCACCATGATTTAAAATGGCCCATACATCCAAATCTAATAGTTTGCAGATCTGAATGTTGACTGTAAACTAACTTCGGACATAATTGGGTGAGGCGTTATTAGCGTCGATCCACTGTAAATTAGTTGTTGGGAAGTACATCAGTCGCTGGTCGTTTATTGACAGACTGTTTCATTGAAGTAGCAGTAATTAGATGTATCAGTAATTAAATCGTTAAACTTTTTTAAAGTTCGAAAACGTACTTGTGTTCCTTCGGGCATTGCAGATGTCTATGGGCAGCGGTGACCAGCTTGCTCGTTTGTCTTTCTATGCAATAAAAAAGTAATTTGGAAGATATGCCAGTTGCAGCTCTTTACATAAAGGAAATCTTTGTTCATGATATATATGTAATTGTAAGCTTGGTGATTGAACAGAGTGGCAATGAATTCTGTTACTCGTCTTTTCTCATTGCGATTGCAGGGTGAACATATTTATCATGCAAATCAAATCCTTTATTGTCAAGGTATATAATTTCGATTCAACATAATAATAAATTCTTATCTGCGAGAAAAACCACGAACATTGTAAGTCAAGACCATTGATTCCTGTAAAAAGCTATATCAGCTTATCTATGGCTTTGAAAAACTGCTGTAATCGATTTTAAACTTTGAGAACTTTAATACATAATTTCACTAAGTATAATCGCATTGACGATCAATCGTCTATCCGTATTATTGTATATTCATATCACAAATGAAAATCTAAGAAAAGCAGAAAAACTCAGAGTCATTCTTTTTAATCGACATATTATATCTGTCTGTAAATCTTTGGTTAAACCAAACCATTATGATCTTATTCTCGCAATCTTTAAGCATCACAATCCTCATTTTACACAAAACTACTTTCATTAGACATTTCGCCTCGTGGATATCTAGTTTCCGCAATTCGTCTGCTCCTGGCGATGGTTCGATTACTTCTAGTACTTACGGGAAACGCATTGAACGGATAGATTCTGTATTTGATGTTTTATTGAAAGCTTCAGACAGGCTGTGAATGTGTGATTGTTGTGTACTTTAATATATTCCAACAGCACAGAGTACATTTTACAGACTGACCAACAGTTATTTTATAATGCTAAGAAGTATGCAATTTAGACGCATTTACTACATAAACAAATTGGCCGTAATTTTATTATAGAAGCATGATGTGCCTTATAAAGTTAAACCTTATATCATGTATTTCTGCTGATATGTATCAAAACTCCTTTAATTCTTTAGGGTGCATACTTTATGGTGCAAAGTAAGTCCACATTTTGCATTGATATTCAAAAAAAGAATAGTAGGACGAGACGTGGAGACGAACTTGGAAAACTCATGTCACTCTTTATTGACGATTTGCGTGTGTGAGTTTGGATTATTTTTACCAGAGTAAATAATAATATGTCCTCTATGCAGCCATGATGTTTCACAGCCTTAAGGCGCTGTCCTAAGCGACTGTTTTGGTAAATGAGGGGGTGAAGCAGGGGAGGTGAAGGGAGCTTAGCTCCGTCTACTGCGGGGCGCCCCCCTTCATTCTCGTCGCGTGCGGCCGTATTCTGGCGACATCCGTATTCCAATATTTCAAAATCGCAAGCAAAACGTTTTAGCATATTGAATTAAGAAACTGATATTAAAATTTATATTACATACATCAATCTGTTTGTACAATATAGGCATAGCGCAATTTTTGTTCTCAGTGCAGCCATGAGCGAAACTGGTTTACATTAGACGATAGTAGGTATTAATAGTTGACGAAAGTAGGTAAATACCTACGTGCCGTAAGATGATAAAAATAATTAAGTCAGTTCCATGTATGGAGAGGCCATTATTTTGTTTGTTTTGTTTTTGTATAAAAATAGTGAAGCAGTTCATAGAATACCTACATCTATCATACAATATTATTTAGCGGGTCTTAGTCGCGATAATTTATTTATTTCAAGGCATAAATACCTCTGTTATTCTCCTACGTTTCTACCGGCTTGCAACGGTTGTGGTCGCGGAGGGACTAGGGTATGATGTATACAAATCGCGAAAGTTTAAAATCGATTACCTACATCTAATTCCATTCCTGCCAGTTTTCGAATCTGTTTTGCAATAAATTGGCTGTGACATACGGGCGGACAGACAGACAAACATTGCGAATCTATAAGGGTTCCGTTTTTACAATTTTTGACTATGGTACCCTAAAAAACACAATACTGCTCTACTAAGTGCAAAAGATGTATCTCAACTAAAGCGAGTTACGAGATAATTGACGTTTAGTAAAAGTTGATTTCTTTCATTTATTTATGGATGTTTATTGTTATTATAGGTATAATTATTATGGTAAAGGTTTCGAAATACGTCGCCGTTTGGAGAGGGAGGAGGGGAGGTCTTGAAACCCCCCTCACCATTTTCACTTGCCGGAAATATTTGGTTTCTTCTGAAAAAAAAATCTCCAAACATCGGTGTGTCAACTGCCAACTTCCACATTCATCACACTAGTTTAATAAACTAAGGTTGACGGAGCCCTGCGAAGGGCTCCTATTTTCGGATTAAGGGTCAAAAGAGAACCTAAAATAACCTATTTAGTTACTTATTACAGTCGCACCTAACCCTAGGCACTCGAAAGCAATGACAAATAAATTTGACATTAGCTGTATTAGTTTTGCGTTTCGTTTCACGTTTTTCACATAAAACCTAAAAATGACATTTGTAAAACTGTACAAAAGTATAAAAACTACGTTCCGTTTTGCATAATTGCCGAAGTATTTATGAAATTTTGGAAATTGTTTAAAAATATTTAGACGCAACTCCGGCAGCCCAAATTAATTTTAGGGGATAACGAACTTCCTTAAGCCCCCTACACTACCAATACCCTCAAATTCAGGCGACTCGTTTCGAAACCCAAGCCATTATAATTTTTCAAAATAGATGAAATATCAAAAATTTGTGTGGATACCTTATTCATGAAGCCATGTATTCACTAGGGGACAAAGTCGCTCGACTTATCGCGATGTCGTCGCAGGACATTTACGTGCGACTGTCCCGCGACAATGTCGACCGACATTTCGCTCGTCCACATACCGGCATTGTGATCAAGATGTCGCCTAAGTGTTAACACAGTTTCGTTGGTAGTGTGGACCAACGAAGTGTGCCATAATCGCGGGTAGTCGCGGAAAAAATAGCAACACACGGCCTCACAAGTCAAATGCCGTCGGAAACTGTCGAGGGAGACGAAGTCGCGCAAGGTCGACGCTATCGGAGCGTCGACAGGTGACTTGTTCCCCGACACGTAGATGTCGCCTGCGATGTCGGGCGATGTCCCCCGCGACGTCGCTCAACACGTAGAATTCGTGTCGGGCGACAAGGTCGCGGGACAAATGCCCCTAATGAATACGAGGCTTAAGATACTACTATGTCGCTTAGAAAATTATAGAATTAGAATGTGAGTTACTGCTTTTTCGTTAGTTCTCCTCATACATGTTTGTATGGAAAAATATGAAAATTTTCTTTCGCTTCAAATATGTGTTGTTTCAAAGAAAATAAATATTAAAAGATATTAATTCATATTAATTTATCATTTATTAACGAAGTACAGAGTTTACAGCTCATCAAAAGTTAGCTGTCTGCTACAACCCGGCAGGTTTTCTTTATTCTCATCGAATGTTAAAGGCAGTGTGTGAGGTGATAAGGCTTCAATACTTATTATTTGCTGTTATTCACGAGGCACAGTTTCATTAACTTTACTTTTACGGCTTGGTATTGTAGAAATTTCAAGCACTGATGAAACATTTTCCTCTCCGTGATCTCGCAATGTCATCCCTTGAGCTTGACGAGAATCTATAATTTCAGGCAACTGCCAATTCATATAAAACGCCACAAGCTTTTCTTCTTCCAGAAAACATCATCTCTTTCTATAATTTCTATTTTTAGTGGTATACTTTCGCCACTCCACACAGCAAATAAACACTTTTGTTTACGTGTAACGTGGCGTTGCCCCTAAATTTGGTAATAACAATTACAATATTTGTTTAGACTAGTCAGTTCACTTTTTTATCATATTTCCATATTTGTATTTTATTTGCTCTTATACTATTCTCCAGGCCATTCTTATAGGCAACTATAAAACATTAAATTTCTACAATCGTGTTTGGACCTATTAATCCATCTGGCGTGGCACCAATAAACGGATAATCCACAAGGCTCGATTGTAACATTTTCTTGCTTCGCCAGTTGTTGCAAAGCCAGTTGTTCATTTTAGATTCCATGCGCAATTGATTTTACATTGCAAATATTATATTTGTACAAAATATTTTTTACTAAGTTGGCTTTACTGCTGTTATCTCTTCTTTTTACCACTATACCAAAATTTCAATCTGTCAACATATTCTTACGCAATTCGAACCAGTCACTGCTATCCCTCTTGTAATTTTTGCTTATCACTACGGAATTTGAGTCAAATTTGTTAAAAAAATTGTTTGGCATTTCTTGGCTAGCTCTTGAACAGATCGTGTTAAAAATGACTGCAGTCAAATGTGTGTAAGACCTTGCAGAACTGTTATCTTTAACTTCACTATAATTACAATAAAGATAATTAGTAACGTACTTTATTATTAAAAAAATACTATATCTTGTGTTATAGCAAACAGAGAAGTCACCTTCTTACTTATAAATGATTGATTTTAGAAATTAAAAAGATATTAGATGTACTGAGACATACCTAATAGTTTATGAATAGTCAAAGTTTTACCCGATGTACCTAAATAGGTTCATGTTCATAACACAATAATACAACATTCGTTACCGCTTGTGTGCGGATTGCGGAGCGCCATATTAGCGCTGTTTATTGTTCGCCGTGGCGGCATCTTAGCGCTCCAGGCGCTCTGACAAGCTAATGAATTTGCAATATAGGTACATAAAATGAATCGATTTTATGTTATTACTCTTTCAAAAATTGAAAACTGTGGCAGCTATGTATTGTGAGAATAATGTATATAATTATATTATGCATAATCGATAATCTATAACATAGTTAGTCATAAAAGACTCTTATGAAAATAATTTGTGTAAGAATGTTACATATTTCATAATCACTTGGCCATGGATGAATTTCTATTTTATTACGACGCTTTCTTGTACAAATCCTTCGTAGAACATCATTTCTCTAATTGTCTATATTTTATTCTTCTAATAAGCACAGAAACAATAACACATGAAACGCAACAAGAGTATAAACTTAGGTCCTAATTATATGTGCCCATAGTTACATGAAAAGCCTATTTGATTCAAAGTATTCAGTCTATAACATAAAACATGAAATTACGAACTCAAATCGGCGTATTATAATAACAAACAGGTTTACGTAAAATTTCGTGCAGCGGAGACGCAAGCGACATGACCTATCTCTCACAGGGCTCATAGCCGAATGATGAGGTCTGGGCGGGGCGTAAACTAGCAACTGACACTCAGTACACCGCTTATGCTAATAAGGTTTAAATTGCTGAAGCGTTTGATTTTGATGGGATCTACCGAGCGTCAAAATCATAGACGTTTGGCAGATTTTATTTAATTTTACAAAATATACACGTATAATATGAAAATAAATAGGGTAATTCTTTAGTTCATTAGATTTCCTTCAATATTATCAAATAAAATATGACAGCTTACGATCAAAATATTGCAAACAGTGAGACGAAAGATTAATTTCTGCCTCGATTTTGTGATTTTTTTACCGTGATTCTATTTTACATACATGAAAAATTCTTTCAAAAGTCTTTTGTTCAGATTTTTTACTTTAAGCTCTATTTTTTGCTAGTTTGCAATATGTACCGTTATGGCTAGATGCGCGACGAAAAATTAGGTGTTTCACGGCTTCTGAGGTATAACAGCGCCTTAACAAGTATAATTATTCCTAAATAAAAACCCACGTGTATTATTTTCTTTTATTGCAATTAGTTATCAGTATTTATTTCAAAACTGGAACGTAGCAGGTATTTTTATTGCGGTGCTGTCATGCGATATTTTAATGAAGCCCGCCTGCGCTTCTCTTTTATATCGGAGCTTCGAACAAAAATAATTATCCGTAGAAGGCGGGTTTTAAATAAGCGTACATTACATCTAAGCGACTATATTATTTCAGCTTAAAAAGCGGTCTAGTTTGGGTCGGATACGCTCATTATCAGTTCAGTACTATCAAGATGAAAAGGTTCTTTTGATTTTTTATTACAGTTGCGGATGAGAGCATGTATGGCAATGTTTAGTCGCTCTCATAACATTTTAGCTACTTACCTATAAAGGTTCATCAATTACAGGCCGGTTACAGATACATGGAAGGATAGGTAGCTAAGTAAAATATAGATCGGTAATCGGAACCTTTGGAACATATAAAGGTTACGGGCCAAGATGGTAAATTATTTTGTGTATAAATATATTCAATATTGAGTAGAAAAAGGAAAGCATCTTTAACATTCAGCCTTTGATAAGAAAGTCCATTTAGTTTAAATATAGTGCCGAAAGTTTTCTAACTTTTAAGTGTCTGTAAAGCTAATAACATACGTTACTAGGTACTTTAGCTAGAGCACCGAAGATCTACAAGACTGCATTTTATTCTGCAACCGAATGTATAACCTTACGAGTTAAGTTCGTAGACGAAAATTTTCCAAACGAAGACATTCTAAATTCTAACCACGAATGCGTTGAACCAACTTAAAGAGATCAGAACTATATTCATTAGATACACGAGTCTTCTGAAAGTTTTGAGTTCATTTACTTTACCTCACCTCAAATGTTCATGTAGTGAAGGAAAAATGAGGGTCTTTATAAACATCAAGCCCCGGCAGGGTATAATTTAATTTGGGTTAAGTGACAACCCTATGTATTCCGCAGGGTCACCGCAATGTGTGTGTACGTAATTTTTTTTAATGCGAGGCTTACAAGGAAATGCGTTTTAATAAAGTCTTCAGTGATGTTGACTGTTATAATTGTTGCGGGTGTGAATTAACGTTTTTAATCAAGAATTTTTACGGCGACTTCTTGTTAATAAGATTAAATTATGTTGAGGTAAACATTTGTATTTTTCATTTTACTAAAGAAGTCGACAAGCTTTCGTGCTGTCTGATTGTTAGCGTTTAATGAAGCTCACTGTTTTTTTAATACCTGGAAAGTAACGGTAGTAGTAGGTGGCTTCCTTTGTTTGCCTATGGCCGGGTCTGCAGAGGCGGTCTAGAATTTTCCGCCTCGTCGTCAGGTGTCGACCCAATACCGCGGATCGAACGGAACCCTGCGAGAGGGAACTAAACTTAATCCATCAAGTGGACTCTATGCACTGCCAGGATAGGAATGTTCATCTATTGATATTATTATTTCTCCGCGAGAACATAAATATCTATCTAACTTACTCCAGGAACATAGCACAAGTTTCACTGCTTGCATCTATCCGTTCAGGTGGAACTCTTGTAGTAACTCAAAATGAAAGCAATGTACTTACTGGCAGATGATGCACCTCCAAGTCTACAATACACGATGAATTTTAAAGATTAAATTCCCGTTAAAGAAATACCAGTTTTAAACCAAAATAGCTTATAACTAAGCTCCACAGCAAATACAAAATGCTTGTAGATAGAGCAGTGCTCTGAGGTCCAAATATCCTAAATAAATTGGTTCAAAACACAGTGCCGATATAATGTCGGTGTCATACTTACGTCACAAATAATATTCTCCTAAATGAACTGATATTTGAATGAAATTTTAACTAGATCGTTAATTGAAACAAGTGTCAAAATATGTGTCAACGACGAACTGTTATTAGTAATTTCAAATTATACAATAATGACATTAGGTTAGCAGAATACCGATTGTGAGCCAATTCAAAATAAAATCTAATTTCGTTGAAAATATAATTTCAATGTCATATAAAATACGTGAACTGCTGTTCATAGAAGATCAGACCGGCCAAGTTGAGTTGTAATAGTTCTCATTTTTGGAAAGGTGGCCGTTCATTGCGGCATTATTGTCATAGTATTTATACGCATCGGGGGCCACATAGGCTGTTAGCGCATTTTTTCTGGAACAAGTATCAAAATCGCTCAGGTATATAATAGAGTTGCTAAGACACTCATACGAAAAGAAGAAAGAAGTAATAACATTCAGAAATATATTTAACATGTCTGGATGTTTTCTTAAAGAGAAAGAACGTCTAGACTTAATCCGATGTTTGGTAACTTTGTTAAGTAAAATTTACCGTGCCTTGCATATTATTCCTAGCAAGCTAAAAGTGAAAGAGTACCGACTAAACCAAGTGCAGAAAACATAATTATAGCAGACAACATCGCGCCATACGATTAGGTAGACAGCTACTCGTCAAGCTAGACACTGACTTTTGTACCGTTCTTATAGCGTAGCAAATAAGGATTAAAATCGTACTGCAACTGTTAAGCTTGACTTGTAGCAGTCCGTCGGTCTGCTTGTGTGGCTTGACTTGCAGATATAGCATACTTGCAGATAGGCATGTTAAAAATGCCACCAATAATCTATTCCACGTCCAATGAAAAGAGAAGTAAGCAGGAAATTTCTATGTAACACACCTCTTTTATTACTCGACTTGTTGCAAATCAACACAACCCTCAGACGGAGAACTGTCTTCGGTACAGTCGCGAACCGTTATGAAG
The DNA here is from genome assembly GCA_944739405.2 of Euclidia mi. Lineage (NCBI taxonomy): Eukaryota > Metazoa > Arthropoda > Insecta > Lepidoptera > Erebidae > Euclidia > Euclidia mi. The sequence continues at coordinate 13,722,157 of OX123183.2, read as the reverse complement.
TCACGTTACGAATACGAATGCACCATTATAGCAATACAGCTAAACGTTATAACGAGCGATTCGTGGCCTTTTGTTTGCAAAGAGCTTTTTTCTTGTAATAGAATGTTAATGTCTCATTGAGGCCGTTCAGTTTTATGGTCATGGTTCAGAGATGTTCGCGACTCGTGGGAACGATACATTGAAATAAACTGTTTATAACATATTAGTTTTCAGTACTGGTGGCTATAGAATATTGATTGTGGGATTTTAATGAAAGACTGCGCGGTAACGGATTCATGGATGATTTTAGTGTTTATAAATGTTCTTGGAGATTCTTTCTTGAAAATAGTGTCTTTGTTCTACATGGCAGTCAGTTAGTTTTCTTGAATGTTTTTAAGTATATGTTAAGTTCGGCGATCTGATTTAGCTTTGTGACCGATGAGCTAACTTTGTTCATTAGTTAATGAAACTTCAAGATCTCAAATAATTTATTAGTCGCAGATATGTATATAAAAGCATCTATAGATAATTTATGACCAAACTTTTATCTGTCAACAAGGTCTAATGAGAAAAATCCTAGAGCACTATGATAAACAACTTAATCAAAGTCATCTAAGGGTTAACAAGTTCGTCCAGTTTTGTCAACAGACCTCTTGGCCTTTCCTTATTTGGTATTCGGGACGAACTCTTAAGTAATAATAGGTTGACAAAGTACCTGCGATGTGCGCCGGCCACTCGGTAAAGCCACTTGTCCAGTGGAGAAGATCTGCCGTGCGCGCTACGAGTGAGATGACTGGTGAAAGAACAAAAGTCAAAATGATGTTTACCTTGCTATGAAAAATTTGATGCAAAATAGTTGCTTTCTTGGTCCTGTGACGTGCGATTAGCATATTTAGGTATTTATTTATTAATCCTGAGGAATTACTGAGAGATCACGGATTAGATTTACAGATCTGGCCGTTTTATTAAATGTTCCTCCTCTAAAATAAATCGGGCGAAATGTCGTAAAGCAATGTAGGTATATGATTATTGCATCGCATGTTTTCGGATAAGTCAGAGAAATTTTGTGAGATTATTGCTTTCTAAGGATTTTCGATACCTATGCATCTTTCTGTTTTACAAGCATGTATATCAATGGTTTGACATGAGTTCCCAACAACCAAGAAAATATTTTAAACGATTTTGTTGCACTAGAGATGAATAGTATCTCTCCTTAAATTCAGTGGACGGTGTTCCTAGCTTGGATAAGAAAGGCGCGGGTTTCGGATTATTGGCGCATTGATCGGACGTTCGCTCTAGAGTGCCCTCCATTGTGGTACAAATCACGAGATTCAATATCTTGTGATTTGTACCACAATGGAAAGTAAAGTACCACAATAGGAAGTAATTACATCAGTTAGGTTAAATAATATACTCGTACGTTCGGTACTCTTTCCCTTTTAGCTCAAATTGATAATATGTCTGTTTTGACGTCACAGCGAAAATGTGAGGTCTTTTCGGCGATATATAGAACGGTAAATGCTTAGTAGAGTGAACGGCTTTGACAGGGACTTTGGCAGTATATATGTATAGCAAAACTACATTAGGTACTGAGATATTCCATGTGGCAGAAACATAGTATAGGAATCAACTCAGAAATTATATTTTGAACTTGAATTCGCCTATGGCCCGCTTTGCCCGCTTAGGGTTGGCATTTCAACAAATCTTCTCTTAGCACTCTCGTACTTTCTCCAAGCAATATCTTATCTTATCTTAATATATAAAATCCTTGCGATAATGACTGACTGACAGACACGCTACAGCCGAAACTATTGGGCGCAGGAAGCTGAAATTTGGCATGTATGTTCCTTGGGGACCGTAGAGGTGCACTAAGAAGGGATTTCCCGAAATTCCCACGGGATCGGCCAAAACGAGTAAATTTAAAAAATATGGCTATATATCAGGCTGTGAGCCACTGGAGCGGAGCAGTAGCCTTAAATAACGCGGGTGTAACCGCGGTCTCATCAAGTAGATTATACATGCCAAATTTTAACATCTTGCACCCAGTAGTTTTGGCTGTGCGTTGTCTGTCAGTCAGTAACTTAAGAATGTTATATATACAGATACAGCTAATTAACAATTTACATAAATAATTTTACTTATATTTGATTATAACGCATAACGTAACAGTCTGTTAAGGATGCACGTAGGGAATACAGCACAGTGCCTGTCTGCATTCAGATTGCTTGTCGCGATGTAAATGTACGCTTTATTACCTACAAGTCATAAAAACTTTCTCGTTGTAAGTTTAATACAAAATCATATTATATGATAAGACTAGAGGATGCCCGCGGTTACGCCCACATTATTTAAGGCTTACTGCTCCGCTCCCGTCGCTTATAGTGTGATGTTATTTAGCCTATAGCCTTCCTGGATAAATGGGCTATCTAACACTGAAAGAATTTTTCAAATCAGACCAGTAGTTCCTGAGATTAGCGCGTTCAGCCAAACAAACAAACAAACTCTTCAGCTTTACTAAATAATATTAGTATAAGATTTTGACCAGAAGCTGATGTTCTGTTTTTATACTAAACGAAAAAATTAAGGGATCAAAAAATCATTCAACATTTTTGGGCAATTTTCAACAGGCCGTAACTTCGAGAGAAATGGTTATAAAGGAAATAAAAAAAAGGAAATTGTAGCTCCAAGTGTCTTGTTTTTGGATTAGAACTTTAAAGTTTTGTAACCTCCGCGGTTTTTGAGAAATCGTAGAAAAACCAGCAACAAAAAAAATATTTTTATTTTTTTTTTGGTCTACTGGCGTGAATTTTTTTTAGATTAACCAATATATGGATCGGATATTTTGTTCATTAAGCTTTGATTTCTTTTTTTTAAACACCATGATACATCCACTTCTCGCCGAGATATCGGTCTTCAAATGGGAAAGAATCCTTTTGTCTTTGATTATCGATATCTCAGCAACCAATGATTGCACAGAAAGTTGAAGGTGGGTTTCAAGAATTTGAATGAATTCTACTTAACGACTAGCCATTGCTTTTCTGAAAAACATTTTTTTCTTTTTGTCACACGAATTTGAAAATGCAACAAAAAAGGACTTTTGGTGTTTTTTGGAAAATCAAGCGCTAGATCGAAAATATTTAGGAAACCACTAATGTGTGCCTTTTACAGTTCAATATGTCCACAAAACCCTACAAAAAACCAAATTAATCCAGCCAGCTGTTTTATTGTTTCAATCGATCGAACTTTTGAAAACAATTTAAGGATCACGTTTTTCTCTCATAATTTAAAAAAAATCGGGCAAGTGCGAGTCTGACCCGCGCACCGAGGGTTCCGTACGCATTTTACCTTATTTGAGGTTGAATTACGCTAGTCCTCTAAATCTGTATGAGCGCCCATACAACTTAGAGGTCTATCTTAAATGGAGTCTACTATGTATGTATGGGGACACCCTTAAATTTTCCACTTTTTTTATTTTTTGTAATTTTTCCTTTATTTGTGCTGTAAGACCCTGCTTTTGGCCAAATTTCGTGATTCTAGTTCAACGGGAACTACCATATAGGTTTTCGACCCAAAACCTATAGGGTACTTACGGTTGACCTAGAATTGTCAATTTTGGTCAAAACCAAGGTCTTACAGCACAAGTAAAGGAAAAATTCCGAAAATTAAAAAAAGTTGAAAATTAAGGTTAATTTTGGTACTTACAAGTTTTCGCAAAAATCTAATTTTGACCATATCTTTTTATTGGGTTGACCCAGGACCCTGATTTTCATACACCTAATAGCAATCATAGACCTCAGTATCTGGTATAAATTTCAATTTGCTAGGTCCACCCGTTCCTGAGAAAATCGGTGGTGACACACGGACAGACAGACAGACAGACAGACAGACAGACAGACGGACAAGAAAGTGATCTTATAAGGGTTCCTTTTTTTACCTTGAGGTACGGAACCCTAAAAATTAGAAAAAAGTTTTTTCCGAGCTTTTTCCACATGTTTGCTTCAGAAAGTGCTTAAATTTAAAACCAAAAACAATTTAAAAAAAAATTATTGATGAGAATAATTACCGCCGGCATTAGCGTTATCCAAAGCGTACCACGTGTGTGTGTGTATTTGAAGACCAATATCTTGGCGAAAAGTGGACGTATCAAGGTGTATAAAAAAACAAATTAAAGCTAAATGAACAAAGTATCCGATCCTTATAGTGGTTAAGCTAAAAAAATAAAAACTTAACAAAATTGTTTTTTTTTTTGTTGCTGGTTTATCTACGATTACTTAAAAACCGCGGAGGTTACAAAATTGTAAAGTTTTTTTTTCAATTTCCTTTTTTTTGATTTCTTGTACGACTATTTCTCTCGAAGTTACGGTCTGTTGAAAATTGCCCAAAAATTGGGCATTTTTTTTGATCCCTTAATTTTTCCAGTAGTGTATTTTGTATATTGTATGTAGATGACTTTCTTTCTTACTTTTCTACATTTATTTTCTGTGCAGTTTATCAGCTATAAGGCCGCAGGTCTCCTTTTATAAGTACAGTCTGTAATAAAGTCTGTGTAGTGATAAAGTCTTTTCTTTTGCCAGATATATCTGTATGGAATATCTGCAAGCAAAGATACATTTGTAATAAATGATGATAATTATTACAACTGTATATTTGCTTACAGATATCCCAACGACAACCAAATATTACAAAAATAAATGAAATACAATGTGCGGCAGATGAACTTATATCTTGCACTTACCTTGTTTTATTTGGGAATTGATTAGCGAATATTTTGTAAAGACCACTGAAACGTATTTCATAACGTCGATATAACATGCTAATGGTTGACTGTTAGCGCGCTTGCCGGTATCTAGCAACTTTGAAACAGTAACATGCTGCAGATACGCTGTTGTGGTGCCAATACAATGTACCATGACTTTTAGCCTTACGTTACAAAGTTTTATGCCTAAACATATGGCTATAAGTTATTTTCGTCAGCATTTTGCATCGTTAGGAGTCTACAACTTGAGTTGCAATCGGAAGGAGTGAGTAGACTCGCCACTAACGAAGTGACAGACAGCGAACTAACTAATGACATGTTGTAAGGAACCACAAGGCCTTATTTATTGCGGTTATATTACGATGACTGGTCAGAAACACCATGAGTCAATCGCGGCACTCAAATCGAAGATCATGGCCTTCTTGTAAAGTGGCTTGTACTGTTGTCTAATGTTGTTGTTCGTAGGTTCATTGTTTCACATTGTTATTTATGGTCTCTCTATTATAGCTTGCATTTCTGCTTCATTATATTACCATATATATATATATTTCGCAAAACTATATTTGTATAGTCTCAATGCACATCTATAATATCAGCGTGTAACTGCATGCTTAGGTTAGCTTAATTAACACTTATATTTTACTCATGCGGTGATCACCTGCATGTGATAGTTACACTCGCACTGTTACTAATATTGTTGTTGTAAAAGTTATTTTTGTGTAAACAATTGTTTGTGATCCAAATAAAGAAAATGAAAAAAAAAGAAGTTATTTGAATTTGATATGTGTAGAGCATTTTTCTTTCTTTTGGGACTCTTCTTATACTGCTCGCAGGAATCTTGAATCAAATGAGAATTGTTTAAAACGATAACAGATATAGAGACCACCCCCTCTGTAAATCACACAAAAGTGATAGGTGGACCGAAATTACGGTATTTGCCGCATTATTATATGGTGAGACGGCCACTTAAGCTGTCTGTTCCTCAGACAGAATATCTAAGCTAAGATCAAGAGACACTACGAAAATACTAGGTAGGTAGTTATCTATTGTAAGACCAATTTACTAAAAACTTTGTATTACCCACAGTCTGAATTGTTAACTCATCATCATCAGCCTACCATAGTCCACTGCTGGATAAATCGATTACCTTGGTTCTCTGTCGGATCACTTTATTACAAATTTGATCATTCAAAGAAATTTCGAGAGTAGCCCTCTCGATATATTTTGTGTTTGTCAAAACATTGTCCATCCGTCATCGCACAAAATGGATGGAGCTAAAGTTATCTAAGTCTGGCCATATTGATCTACTGTCCGCGCCTCCCTAGTTTGGTCATAAAATAAGTTTTACTTTGTCCTTTGTAGACATTTTTATTCATATGCCATCTGAGAAAATACTGGTCTAGAATATCTGGCTTTGAGGCGTCTTTATGAATAGTTAAGACTGTAGTCTTATGACGGCATATTCTGTAGAATATAACGTCATTTTTTCAAAATATTAAGTACTAAGGCATAAGGCAAGTCTGCACAATTATTATGTGGCGATACCTAATGATAAGCTTGAGCCCTCTGTCTAAACTCTGCAACTCAAAGGATAGCGATATTCCATGATTTAGACTAGTGTCAGTTTACTTAAAGGTTCTAACTCCAGAACGACTGCTCGTCGAGGCGCGGGGCAAGCTGTAGTTAGTCAATACGCACGTAACGAAAATTCAATGGTGCGCGCCGTGGATTCGTACCCGATACCCTCTGCATGAAAGTATGTTGGAATCTCAACGAGGCTATTGCTGCTGCATAGTCATATTTATATATTTGACCTTTATCTTCAAACTTACTTCGCCATTATTTTCAAATAATTTCTCGATTGAGTCCCCTTACATACCTAAATGATTTTTAACCACACACGGCTTAATTTCGTAACCACATAAAGACACGTATTATAATAACACAAGTGGTCATAGCGACGGCGTCGCGCAGAAGGCGACGCGTGTAATACCAGTATTACTGCGATTACATGCTCGGTACACATTACCGCCACATGATTCTATGCTATACAACGGTTCTAGGACGACCGCACACGATCTGGTTTGATACTGAAGATTAGTTTAAATGCTGCGTGCTTTGAAAATCATCATCCTCTTAGCGTTATCCCAGTTTCAATCTGGAGTCCGCTTACTAGTCTAACCGGATTTGGCTCAATATCAGCTTTTCCACAGAGCGACGGCCTGTCTGACCTCTGCAACCCGAAGGGATAGCGATATTCCATGATTTGACTAGTGTCCGTTTGTTTAGAAGGTACTGACGCCCTGTAACGACTGTCAAAGATCTTTATGACAACCGGGACCGACGGCTTAACGTGCTCTCCGAGGCACGGGACAAGCGATAATCAACAATTCGATACGCACATAGCTCCGAAAAGTCATTGGTGCGCGCCGTGGATTCGAACCCGATACCCTCTGCATGGCAGTCTGTTGGTATCTCCACTAGGCTATCGCTGCCTGCGTGCTTTGATAGAATACGAAATTTCACGTGTCGCCGTCCAATGGGGACTCGTGATAATACTGAATATTTTCAAATATTTCTCAGTAGTGTAGCTTTTAATAGAGTATCATCATCAAAAAATTATAGTGGTGACAACACTCACAACTCGTGATTATACAAGAAAAATAGTATTATTTTTGCTGTTTTATTTTCAAGGATTCCGTACCTCACAAGGTAAAAAAAGGAACCCTTATAAGATCACTTTCTTGTCCGTCTGTCTGTCTGTCTGTCCGTGTGTCACCACCGATTTTCTCAGGAACGGGTGGACCTAGCAAATTGAACCTGAATTAATACCAGATACTGAGGTCTATGGTTCCTATTAGGTGTATAAAAATCAGGGTCCTGGGTCAACCCGATAAAAAGTAATGGTTAAAATTAAATTGTTGTGAAAACTTGTAAGTACCAAAATTAACCTTAATTTTCAACTTTTTTAATTTTCGTAATTTTTCCTTTACTTTGATCCACGTGCTTTGATGCTGTCTACGAAGCCTACTGAATTAGGCTACGTATCCATCACTGTATAAAATAGGCAGTTTTGAAGTTTCACTGTTAAGATAACTGAGAGTCGCCTTCATTAAAAATGACAAAATTGACTATTATTGAGTGCGATGATATATATTTTACGGCACATCACTATTTCAAGGGGCAACACTAGTGCGCAAGCGCCATCTTAAAGCAAGTCATTCCGCAAAATGAGGTCGTCGAGGTTGGTCACATAATTATCTTTATATTTTTTCGACGTTAATTCGACAAGTTATTTCAAAATTAAGTAAATTTGTTAGTTCGTAACAATATATATATACGCTCCAAATCACATGTCTTGTATGCAACCGGGATAACGCTAAAACGATGATGACGATGAGCGATTTGGATGCAACAGGGGGAGCACTCGGACGAGGATGATGCTAGACATGATATCAAGAGATGCGGCAACGTTTTAATGTCGTGATAATTACCCTGAAACTACTCGAATACAAACTAGGTAAAACTGTCCTCCATTGCCCTGGCGTTTTCTGAGAGATCCAAACTGCTTGAACTACTCAAGACAGAATGTCTTAGCGCAGAAAAGTGGGGAGCCCCAATTCTAATTAAACAGGGATGAAAGAAGATCCATTACAGATGTACAACCAAACAAGTCGGCGGTGCACCAGTTTGAAAAAAAATCCCTAGGCTCGCTCATAGAGTCGAAGCATACTAGAAACATGTTTTGTATACGAGTGTCAATGTGCGTGTAAAGTAGCACTGGAAGCGACGATGTCTTGCTGAGCGATTCTCGCCTTTGTAGTGGTCTAGTGGGAAGTTGTTTGACTGTACGAGGTGAGAGATTGGTTTTTGCCTTCCTGACATTGCCCAGATAAGGATTTTTTATTGGAAAAGTTTGTCCAGAACACAGCTCATCTTAGACTTCTTCGCTCATCTCTTGTGGATACATAACTTTATCTGCGAGAATTGTTTGGCAGTATGAACACTGCAAGAAAGTTTACGTTTATCTGGTATTAGAGCGTCTTGCGCTTAATCCATTGCATATGAAGCTGTAAGTATGTTACATACTTGTTTGTTTGTGTTGTAGAATTGATAGATTATGGCGCGTTGTCGATAATAAGCCTTTGATTAATGAACTTGTGATATACTCAGAGACAAATATAGGAGCGAGAGAGGGATGATAGGAATGGTAAAAGGAAGAACATTTAAGAAAGAGTAAATATAGGTAGGTATATGATTTCATTACTCGGATAATATTACTTGCCAAACACGCAATATCGCTCATCAATTTCGGGCAAGCATGAAGCTTAATGCAAAATAAACTTTGTTTTCAATTTCATTACATTCGCTTAAACGTAAATAAGTCGATACCAAACATAACTCGCTCAACAAACTCCATTTCAGAATCAATTGAAGTCGAAGAAACGAAATCACTTTAATAGAAACAGAAAGCTAGTATCTCAATAAATAGGCAATGAAAAGCGATTTGAGTAATAGACTCATATAAAAGACTGGTTGGCTGCCAAGTACTCAGATCGCTTTCAATTCGTCTGTGCTATTGTTATGAATTGCTACCAAAATCCCTCGGAAGATTTAAATTAATTATTTTTAATGTTTTTTTCTTTGATCGGAATATTAATATTGAAGAGGTTGTGGTACTTATTGTACTTGGTTCATTGAAATGCTTAGATTGCATTTGACTTTGTATAAGTAGAGTATGAATTTATTATACCTCGCCAATTTGTATTAAATTGAGATAAATTAACATTAAGACATGTGAATTGTTTTAGTCTTGTTATATTAGTATTTGAAAGTATATATAGCAACACGGATCTTTTTGTTTGTGATATTGTACCAGATGATGTTTTGATCTTAAAAAAATATTACTTCAACATTTCAAGAGTAATGTTCATAACTTGCAATTTTCGAACGTGGCAGTAAATGTAAATGTAGAATCATTTAGTAATTAACTTAAATGTTTGAGGTTCACAAGCGTCACTTTGTGGCCTAAATGAAAAAATGATTTTGATTTTGACTTTGACTGTAAACATCTATAAACTTGAGACAAATAAATATTTATTCGAATCAAATATAAAGCAAAATTCTTTCAAGCTTCTTGATATGTCGTCGAGGTATTTGGATTTTCATTAAATAAAAGTTTGGAATAGCTTGGTATCGTTTTCTAGTTGCCATGGTACAAGTTCTGCTTAATTTTGAGTTGTCCCATATCATCGCTACTATCGACAACAAGAATTTATACCAATTTGAAGACATTTTCAAACAATAGCTTGATAGCTTGGAAAAGTTCAATTCATGACAGATCAAATTCATCTTTTAAGTCTTCAATAAATTCATTGTTTCGATATTACGACGTCATCGTATGATTTGAAGATTTTAATTTTACACTTTTATTAGAAGAAGTCACAGTTTTTCAAATTATTAAATCAATTGAGTAGAGAGTTTGCGATGTTAAAAATTCATTGCGTTATAGTGATCTTTAGTATAATAATGTTCTTTTGATTGCTTTTCCAAGTGCATTGCATATATGATTGAGTATTGCATTGGGTTGTCATTACGGAGTGCAAAACGAGTTTTGAAGTTTGTATGTTTTGATTGATTGCTGAACCGAATTTAAATACTTCAGAAAAGTAGTAATACATTTTTTTATCTTCTCATAGCTACATTGTACGTTAAATTATCTGATGCTATGTAGTTACTGTGTGCTATTGTGAGAATTTTGAGAAAGGGAACAATAAGATACTTTGAGAAACTAGAAGAGTATTAGACCTCACTTTGTTATTGATATGTACTTATATTATAAATAATGACCTGTAATCTCCCATGGAGTCGACATCCAAAATTCTAGAGAAAATAATAAACAAACGTTTAGTTCCCTACTTGAAATCACAAAACATCTTAGCCTCAAATCAGTATGGTTTTAGATCTGGTATGTCTACTAAGGATGCTGGTCGTTCCCTCGTAGATCATACTGTAGCTATGTTGGATAAAGGTAAGAAGTGTTTGGGTATTTTTCTTGACTTTTTCATGGCTTATGATACTGTGTCTGTTCCACACCTACTGCTCAAACTGGAAGCCATTGGCATCCGTGGTGTCACTTTGAAAAACTTTCAGGACTACTTAAGTGACCGATCCCAGAGTGTCACAATTAATAGCTTAATTAGTGACAAGAAGCCCATCACTTTTGGAGTACCCCAGAGCTCGAGTTTAGGTCCAACACTATTTTTAATTTACATTATTGGCCTTTGTAAGCTATATTTGCCAAACTGCTCAATCTTTTCCTATGCGGATGATACGGCTTTTCTATTACATGGTGCCAGCTGGACAGAAACATATAAATACGCCGAAGAGGCTCTTAAAATAGCGATTAACTGGCTATCTGCTATTTTACTTACAATAAAACTAAGCAAAACAGTATATGTGCCGTTTTCTTTGAGTACCTCTATAACAGAGCAACTTGATACACCTATTCTTAAAGCCCACAGCAATTTATGCTGTCCAGGTTCTTCTAGGTTGCAGTGCAACTGTCCACAAATAAAAATGACTACCGTAGTTAAATACCTAGGTATCCAAATTGATCCCTCGCTAAACTGGAAGCTACACATTGACAACCTTATCTCGCGAGTTCGGAAGCTAATATCCATTTTCAAAAAGCTACGGATTTCAGCCGATCCCTGTACGCTTAAAATGGTCTACTGTGCTTTCTGACAATCCGCGCTATCATATTGCATCACAGTGTGGGGTGAAGCTGAGAAGACGCATCTGCTGAAACTGAAGCGAGCGCAGAGGGCCGTACTCAAATTAATGCTTTTCAAAAATTACAGATTTTCTACCACATTACTATACGCAGAATGTAGGGTGCTAACAGTCAGAAAACTTTTTGTACTCCATACTATTCTCAGAAAACATAGCACTCTACGATATGATGCAAGTTATGCTGGGGATCGTTGGTTCTACAAAGTTTGTCCTACATATAAAACCAACACAGCAACTGCCCAACGTCATTATCACATCCTAGGCAATTATTTGTGTAACAAAATAAATAAATTTGGTAACATATATCATCTTCCCAGATATACCTGCAAAGGCACTGTTTGCAAATGGCTTCATACTCAAAATTATGAAGAAACAGAAGAATTATTAAAGATCTCAATTTTATGATTTACCTACCAATTTTAAAAATAGCAGAACATAATTATTCAAACTCTACACACATTCGCACGCACCCACGCACACACAATACACACACACACGTGTGTGTGTTGTAATATATAAATTTAGTAAATTAAAATTTAAATTTATCTTTTTTAGTTACCTCACTTACAACTAACTACATAAAAATTTAAAAAATTTTATTCTTATTCTGTGTTCTAATTAAAAGCAATGTAACTGCTTGTAAATAATTATGTGAAAACTGATACCCACAACACAAGTTAAATCTTACCGTGGCGTGGGTACCAGAGCCGCAAATACTGCTTACTTTGATAGATAGATAGATAGATTACACTTTATTGAACACCGAATCAAACAAAGTATTTACATAAGTACATATATAATTTAAAACTAGTGTGCAATTGGCGGCCTTTTCGCTAATAGAGCGATTTCTTCCAGGCAACCGCGGATGGACAGAAATGATGTAAGTTAATAGTCATGTTCATTGATGGTGTAGCGTCAGTAATATATAATATTCATAAATAAGTACCTAAATATATACACATATACTTACATAAATACATATTATATTATACTACTATAACATACATAAGTAAAGGTACGATATGATACAATACATATTATAAATAAATTATGATTATATATAAGGAAGCAGTAAACAGAACTCTTGTAGAACGACAGCAATACAATATAATATGATAAATTAACAATACTTATAATGATGGGCGTTAGATTGACAGGTAGTGTTTTTTTAACATTCACTTAAATATGTTAAGCGATTTGGCTTTACGAATTTCTAGTGGCAATCCATTCCACAGGCGTGCAGCTTGAATTGTAAAGGATTTTCCATAGTAATTGCTAGAATGGATTGGCATCGCCAGGGTCAAATTCTCAGACGACCTCAAGGACCTTATATGTGTGTCATGAACGAACTTAAAACGTCCTTTGAGATAAAAGGGAGTACTGGGATTAAATAAAACATTATAAAGTAATGTAAGAATGTGAGTATTCCTGCGAAGACGAATTGGGAGCCACTTGAGTCTGTTGCGAAATTCTGAGACATGATCATATTTGCGTAATCCAAATATAAATCGTATACAGAAGTTTTGAAGGCACTCAAGTTTGTCTAGCTGCTCCTCCGTGGGGTCAAGATAGCTGACATCAGCGTAGTCGAGGATAGGCAACAGCAGCGATTGTGCAAGCGCAATTTTAGTAGCAGTCGGAAGAAAGTTGCGTAGTCGACGCAGAGATCCGGCTGATGCAAATAGTCTGCGACTCGCCTCCTGTATTTGTGGTACCCAGGATAGATTCTCATCAAGGTAGATCCCCAGATTTATAACCTTCTTAGTATAAAGGAGATATTTTCCGTCAAAACTAATTAGTGGTAGACCAGACCAGTTAATTTTTGCAGTCATTCTTGGGCTACCAATAATAATTAACTGAGTTTTATCAGGATTTACCATCAGTCCATATTTCTTGGTCCACTCGCAGATCCGGGCCAAATCAGTGCTAATGGTTCTACAGGCATCTGGTAACTCATCTAAGGGGGCTTGCGTGTAAATCTGTAAATCATCTGCGTAAAGGTGGTAGGATGAAAGTAGTTGGTTAGAGATAGAATTAATGAAAATCGTGAAGAGTAATGGAGATAGCACGCCACCTTGTGGTACCCCGGCATTCGTTTTAGACCAAGTGGAATAAGAGTCTTCAATGCGTATACGTTGCCGGCGACCAAACAGGTAACTATGAAACCAGTCAATTGCCGTTGGAGATATGTTAAGAGAGCGGAGAATGCCGAGTATAATGTGAAAATCCACGGTGTTAAAAGCATTGCTGAAATCGAGCAAGGACATAACCGTTAGATTTCCACAATCCATACCTCGCCGAATGTCATCAATGATGTGTACCAATGCAGTGACGGTACTGTGGCCGGGACGGAAACCAGATTGGTAAGGATTAAGGAGCGAATTTTTATGGAGAAAGGAACTGAGTTGATTGTGGATTAGGCGTTCAAGGACTTTCGACAGGAAAGGTCGATATGGGACGGTAATCTGAAAAAGAACAAGGTTTAGGTTTTTTAGGTAGGGGAATTATAAGTGCATCTTTCCACACTGACGGAAAGATGCCACGGATAATGGACTGGTTTAAAATGTTGCATAGGATTGGAAGGATTATATCTAGGATGGGAACGATCATTTTCCTGCTGATATAGTCATCACCGACTGCATTGGACGCACTTTGTTATATTGTCTTATATTAATAATATTATATTGTGTTGTGCAAAATTACGATAACTGCCAATACACTCTTTAAAACGATTTACATGCTAGGTTCAGTAAGTAATATATCTACCAGTCTGTGATAGCATGTATAATAGTATAAACTTATATATTATTATTCCTTACAATGTTGCCTAAATTCAAGGAATTTGTGTGACATTCTTGCACGCAAAGAGTACTGAATGTATTCTGATTAAGTGTTTCAGTATTATAGCTTATACTTACATTAAAATAACATAGCCGCCTATTGTTCTCGCGATAGCTGACAATCTCGCAAAGGAAACCAATGGTGGAATCGTGTATTTTAGTGGATGAATTTCACACATTTCGGCCTTTTACCCTAAATTCAAGTAATTTTAAAAGAATTTCGGCTAGCGTGGGCTAGAAGCGCCGTAGACATAACTGTTCTTTCACGCTGCATATGAATACAGAGCTCTGCATGTCTTGATACACCATCAATCACGTCTTGAACAAAAACTCGTTATCTCAGGTGGCCAGAAAAGATGGTATCAGTACTCTGCCGCTATTACGCAGGACCATTCTTTACAAAAAGCTGCGGTTATATTTCTTAGGTTGCATTTATCGTGAGTTTCCATCCGAGGGACCAACAAAGCTTTGCAAAAACACCGGTGACCGGAGATAGGCGGTTTTTGATGGGGGATCCATTGTTCTCAGAATTAGGCCGCAACCGATTGTTGCTATCAGAGCTTATTGGTGGAAATGTGATGGTGAAAGTATTTCCCATTTTCGGTGGGAAGGTCAATGGTTAATTACGTTTTGTATTGTGAGGCGGGTGGAACAATTTCGTGAGTGTTAATGGATCAGGGCGTGGTACGGCGTTTCTATCCAAGTGTTTGTCATATTGTTTTTTCTACGTCATCTATGCGTTTGTACAAATAAATGAATTGTTGTCCGAATTATGCAGGTGACAAAAATAGGAAATCTTTTTATTTCAGTTTTGCTACCGCTGTGTCAGTCCATCGGATGATGAGCCGTATGCATGTATGCTATGTTTTTTTACTCTTGAAATACAAAATAATACCAGTTTGATGAAAATGTGTGTGACTGAAGTAAAAAGCCAACGTTAGCAAGAAATTTAAAAATTTGAAGAATTTAAATGTTTACGTCCATAATCTTACGTATTATGTTAATATTGTCATATATTTAAACGCAATTTTAAAAGGATGAAAAAAAGATGTAAAGATAAGTCTCAAGCTTTAGATATGCTTTATTTTATCAGTAATATACGACATAATATACGTTTAACTTTCTTATTTTAATAATATTAGAAAAGTATACAGCGAACTGGACGTAGGTGTATAAATAAACAATGTACCTATGCATGTCCATACTAGGAAACAGAAATAAAAGAAATATATATTATATTTGAAAACGACCTCCGTAGAATTCATCGCTTAATATTATGTTATCCCCCAGTGATCGTCCGTCGCTAATAAACGCGTGGTTTTTACACAAATTATGAGTCTAGCTGGTTGTTCGTCACTGCGATTTTTGTCGCACCTAATTTGTCGCACTCTGATTCAATTATAGCGAGCCGTCGATTGCAATCAACTTTCAAATAGAGAGGACTCTAGAGTGTAATTCGTATTTAACGTTGAATTTGTCCGGAGATAATTTGATTACAAATATTTAACCAGCGAAGTCTACTTTGGAATAAAATGTTCAATACACAGATCAATAACGACAATTTTAATGTTTTTAAATTCTCCGCTTGCAGTTCACATCTCGTATGATGCTGCGTTTTACAATATGAAAATCAAATGAGATTCAAGTATAGCGACAAACTGGTACAATCTTGTACCAACACTTTGGATATTGGTTTGTCAGTGCTGGTTGATAACATACATAATACAAAACTTCACGCCCTTATCCCCGAAGGGGTAGGCAGAGGCGTATTTCACAGCCACACTTTCAATATTATATTTTTACAAAGGACAATAACAAACTAAAACTGTCGTAGGAAGAATGAGACCAATAAATCAAGATATGGAACTTGCGATGCAACTTTGTGACAGATCACCATCGCTTGGGTCAAACATTTTTGTCATCGTTTTACGCAATTTTATTGTGTCTTATTGCATGAGCAATAGAGTTCAAAATGCTTTAAAATTAAAGGGCAAATCGACTTTACGCTTAACCCAGCTTTAATGAAACAAAGACATGCACGTACGAACCCAAAATTGCCGGAAGCAACACTGATTAATGTATTCACTAAGTATCTGTGTGCCCACATTAATATTCTGCCCAGTGGCCAGATGAATAAAGCGTATTAATATGAAAGTTTATAAACGAGTTAACAATGCTCCGAATATTATGGCGCATGTTGCGAATTCTAAAATGATTTAAGAAATAGCTATTTTCTTTCGTGGAATCGAGTTTGCAGATTGCAGAGCGTGTGGTTTTGGATTCGAAGTCGAAACGAATAAAAATCTGTGATTAGTTGTGTCGGATCTACGAGTCTTTATGCTTATGAATAACTATAATAATTTGTTATTAACAATATTATTTTCAAAATTTACCAGTGAAAAAGTTATCGTCACTGCGTCATATATAAAATACGTAAGCGGCAAACCGAGATTTGATAAAGGCTGCGAGAAGCAGACGTGAACTAGACTTCATAATAGGTCTGTGCCCCGGCTCAGTATTGATATGCTGCCTGATAAATAGACAAGTGACGAAGTCTTGGAAGTTTGCCAATCTTCAGGCCAACAAAGATTCGATTAATCATAAACCTAGTTCGGTTAACGTAAATTGAATAACATGCTTGAGGCATACATTTAAATAATATGTTTATACAAAATACGACCAGACTACTCAGCAAGCATTACAACTAAAAGGTAGAACAAACTACTCGAAAATACTTAAAATTCACAAATAATCCCAAGTGGCTACAAGAAAACTGCATCGGCACTCCATCCGCTAACGCCGCACGTTTGATAGAAGCGGCACATTTACCACATTCGCAGACGTGTGTTCTGCACACTGATCAGACATACCGATTTGAGTTTACACTAGACGTTTCCTGCGGTTTTACCCGAGTTATATTCCAAACCGTTTTCGTCGCGATCAAAAGGATATTGATTGTATTCTCTAAAGTGATTTCTCTACGGTGATTTCTTTTTTTTGCATATAAAACAAGTAATACCTGCGTTTTCGTTACTGCCGCCAGCGGCTTGGGCTAATTACATGACGTCGCCTATCAGCATATAATTGTTTAGCATATTTTTCTGCGTGTCTCTTGATATCATCATCATCATCGTCTTAGCGATGTCCTGGTTTTGCATCCAACACTTTCTGCCAATATTTTTTGGGCTTTGGAGCCCAGGACCCACAAGTCTATTCAGATATTATAATAAAATATTGGCTTGTATACCAAGTTACTTTTCTAATCATATTCTGTCTAAACTGATTAGACTATTAAGCGAACCCCGGGTTGCAACGGGAAGCAACATTTTTTTTTTACGAGTCGGAAAATCCCTTCGGATCTCCGACTCTTGGGGAAATAAGAGTCGGAGTATGTGGTGCTACCACTAAAAACCACCTCGACTTTAAACTTTCGCGACTTGTATACATCATACAATATTATTTAACGGGTCTTATTCGCGATATTTAATTAATTTAAGGTATAAATAACTATGTTTTACCGACGTTTCGGCCGTCTTACAACAGCCTTGGTTGCGGCAGGACAGGAGAGTCCTGCCGCGACCTAATAAACAACTGTGTTCCTCATCTCCCAGACAAAACAACCCGTTCAAATTACAGCGCAATTTTTAAAACCATTTTAAAATAAAATCAGCGCACTGAGAACATATCTCTGAGGTTTAAAGTCAGCGGGTGACGGGAACAGTCGTTAACATTCATCAAGCGAAGCTGTACACCACTCTGTGTCAGATATGTAGGTACTATTGCAATGCTGTTTCTTTGTATATGAAAACATGTTTTATTTGTTTTATTTGGCTCAAGAGGATTGGAGTACAAATTCAAATTCATTTATTCATAATTATAGGTTACTTACACTTACGAACATCAGTGTTTTTTACAAACCAGGTCCGGGATGATAGCGCCTTTGATAGAGCTATGGGAAGAACATGGAGAAACTCATGTGAATCCCATTTTCATAATAGCGCCATCTCTTGTAAACTGTGATAACACGAGCTACCATTTGGTTTTAATCTGCTTATAGTTCATCATCTGATGATGATGAACTATAAGCAGATTAAAACCAAATGGTAGCTCGTCAACAGTATAAAGGGCTGATGCCCTTTATACTGTCCCACTGCTGGGCACGGGCCTCTTCCCACTATGAGAAGGGTAAGGCCATAGTCCACCACGCTGGCCAAGTGCGGGTTGACAGACTTCACATTTCTTTCGAGAACATTATGGAGAACTCTCAGACATGCAGGTTACTGATGATCAATGTTTTCCTTCACCGTTTAGCAAGCGATAATAAACAATTTAATACGCGCATAACGCCGAACAGTCATCGGTGCGCGCCGTGGATTCGAAACCGGACTCTCTGCGTAGCAGTCTGTCGGTCTCTCCACTAGGCTATCGCTGCTTATAGTTATGCTTTATTAAATTGAATGCTGTCCCGTGTGCGCTGCGTCTCGACCGTGTTAGAAATGTATAATGAAATTTTACATTGTTTGCGCCGCACGCAGGCCCTGGCTGAATCGCCAGGTTCCGTTAGTTCTGAGAATTTTGAAGCAGATTGCGATGGGTAATAATGTCATTAGCAACCGTCACGTCAAGTCGTAGGACATACTTTAGAGTTATGTACGATTGTACATAACTCTAATAATAACATTTTCATTAGAATGTTATTTTTGTTGCGTACTATCTTTGAATAAATTTATATATATTTTTTTGAATATACTATTATGAAAAATTTAAAGTAGACCCGCTCATTTCGCTTAATAACATACATACATACATACATATCGTCACGCCTTTTATCCCCGGAGGGGTAGGCAGAGGTGTATTTCTACACCCACTTTTCGCCAGATATACTTTAGTCCCACGTAATAAGGGGCGAGCTTATTGCCGTACCGGGCACATTTCCAGACTCCGTGCTGCTACTGAGAATTTCGTGCCAGAAAAACCCAATAACACCGCCCCACACGGCTTAATAACTTTCATGGAATTAATGATGTGGCAATAAATGTTGACTTCATTTTAAATTTTAGAATTGTAATTGGGTGACAAGAATGATAAAAGCTTAGCGAGTTCAATTGTTGAGGATTGATTTTTACTAAGGGAAAAAACCTGCGTGAGGAAACCTGCCTGCGTGGCTGAGAGTACAAGTAACACCTAGCACGAAACATAATAAAAGCTATTCGCTATTGCGAGTCAGACTCGCTCATGAAGGGTTCCGTAGTGGAGGTATCCACTTATCTTCGACTAACTATTAATAGATAGTATTTGTATAAACGACAAAGCTATATTTGCGGTTTTTAAGATGTGCTTTATTTCAAAAACTGCTACATATCAACAATCGTATAATCAATAAAACATATCGTTCAATCCAATTTTCTTTGGAAGTTTTTATTACGATCTACAACATATATTTTTGTTAGATTTGTCACTCTCTTACTTTAAAAGTTAGAGGGACACACACACCCATTTTACCACTTTAAAACCGTATATTTTTCAAACGATTGACTTTGAGATACAATGGTTTTAGGAGCCTCAAATTAATATTTAACGACCCATTTTCCACATCAGTTCCATGTACGAATATTTTTTATTTTCTATAACGTCGTAAAGCGGTTCACAGAATACTTACATCTACCACCAATTTTTCAAATGTGTAAACTGAATAGTTTCGGCATAAAGTGGCTGTGACATACGGATAAGCGATTTTTCACTACGTTACTCTAAAAATACTGTTTACAGAAATGGTTTAAATACTTCTTGCGGTTATATTTCTTATCTGTCCATATGAACAGAATTAAAACGAAAATTAATATCGAATGTTAAAGGAGTTTTGTGTTACCCCGAATTTAACGTGAGCGAAGCCGCGGGCAAAAGCTATTTACATTACAAAGATAACATGTAAAACCATTACACTGGCGATTAAAACGAGTGACCATGAGTTTTATTGCCCGTTCTTTCTCGCCGTTCTACCTATTGCGTTGCGAACGTGGCAGTAAATGTAAATGTAGAATCATCTATTAATTAACTTAAATTTTTGACGGTCATAAGCGTCTCTTTGTGGCCTAAATGAATGAATGATTTTGACTTTGACCATTTATAAATGCGTTACCAACACCAACAATCAACTCCAACATTCCAATTCACACACATGTGTGCAGACAAGTTGATAGCTATCTCTATCAGACGCAAATCGGCAGTTTCTCCGCCTGTAATCAGGGGTACACTACCGTTGCCGACGACTGAATAAAACTATGGTCCAGCCTTTAATCAGGGGCTAAAGTCACCCGACCGAACGGAGGGTTAGCGAGCACGGTTAAGTTAAACACTCATTCCAATCCTGTTTGTCGTCCGAACGACTGACTTGCCGAATTCTGACGATCGAATGGTTGTTTATTCATGATTTAAATTTGAAAAATATTTTTCAACGTTTATTTGTACAGTTTTCTTGAAATTGATGTTAAATGGAATTGGTAATAGTTTACTCTGGTCTGCTCGCAAAAAAAACCCACTTTAAAATTTAAGTGTAACGGAATTTCCTCTTAGATCTTAGAACATTATTTCGTCTTTAAGGAACTGCTTTGGTATAAGTAGTCGACGTCAGTCATGTCGTCATTTATACTCATCATCGTAATCATACATGTTAATCTTGCACAACAAGTGAGGTAATCATACGTCTTATTAACTAACTCATCTATACATAATACATATTGTATAGAGAAAGTCTTGCCGCGTCCTTTCTGTCAGCATGAACGTGAGATGTATAATCAAACAAGTCGGCGCTGGACCAGTTTGAAAAAAATCCCTTGGCTCGCTCGTAGAGTCCAGGCACACTAGAAACTGTTTTTGTATATGAGTGTCAATGTACGTGAAAAGTAGAAAACTTTTCAAAAATTTGTTTAGTTACAAAAGCAAGCAAGCAATTAAATTAAACAAATTGTTGATTCGTAAGTGTTTACTTACGAATTACGAAACACAGACGCTGAAATAATATACGCACCAGTACTAATTTGATCAATGTTCTTTGAGTAATTTGACAACGTTTACCGCCTAACAAGTATTCAATTTAAAATAATGACTGAACAAATGAGCCTCAACAAATTGAAATGGACAAACATATAACAAAAATACTCACTTGTTTAAGTGGAATGTATTTATAAACGGGATTGACGAGCCATAGAATGTATTGGATTTATCAAATTTTATTTGTTTTACAGGTTGGGATGAAACTGTCGAATCATTTAGTAATTGGCTGCCATGATTGGTCGGTGGCTTCTTTATAATATGTGCAAATTTATACAATATGTTGTTTTGTAGTTGCCAAACATTTTAATAATACAATATAGACACCATAATTATCAGCATACTTATTCACCTAAAATAATTTCATATAAGACCCTATTTTCATTTAATGTTACTTAGATAGTAAATTAAAATAAACTGTTGACTGGTACAGAATAAGACTGCACAGTAGGTACGTGTGCTTGTGTGTGTTAGGTACCTGTAATGCAGTCATACGGTTATCACCAGTGGACGGAGTGTTTCACGACATTCGTTTTACCCTGCAGGAGGTGAAACCAAAGCTAGTGACGTATAAAAATAATAGTCAGAATTTTTATAGAATAAATTGTAATTAATGAATAAATTAACTATGTATCGTTACATAGACTGATCAAGTAGATTTACAAGGCGAGTGTGAATGGGACAGGACGAAGTGGAAGACCTAGGCGGATGTTCTCTGACCAGATTGGAGACATCCTAAAAACAGGACAGGTTAGAAGTACCTACCCAGAACAGAAGAGCATGCATAAGGAATTTATTATTATATTTATTTATTTATATATTTAATTAGTAATCTGATGGGAGTGAACGAAGCAAGAGAGATATGTCAGGATTGTTGCAAATGGCGTTCTGTAGTCACTGCCTACCCGTCCGGGAAACAGGCGTGAGTCTATGTATGTATGTATGATTTATATACATACCGATTACTACCTGACACAAGCGAATAAAACTTGAACCGTTGACACCGAATATAAACGAAGAATTTCGACAACACAATTTTTTTGATTTTAATTCACGTAAAAGTTGAGGCCTCTCATTTAACTATTTACTTACCTTAATTCCCAGTTACTTAGCGTCCTACATGTACTTATTAAAACATTCTTCATCTCAGTGTTGATTAAAACTGCTGAACACGTCTCAGCAGGGGTCCTTAATTGACAATTTTTTTTGACAATTAATTCCGCCACCCTCGAGAGGGTAAAGGTTTCGTGTTCTTTATTTTTATCTGCTCTTATCTATAAAATTATTATTTCATTTCTTCCATGAATTTCACAAATAACTCACTAAGCGAACCAGTAATAGAACCACGTGCCACGTGGCCTGTTAAGTATTTGTAGACTTAAACTTGCACGACATTCACAAACAAACAAAACATTATATTAAAAAGTAATAAGTGACAGATGACCTATTAACGTAAAGAGTTCACGATCCCATCAAGCGAACTGTTCAAACAATAAGCCTTTACAGGAAATTACGCGGACTTGCGTAATTACTGCTTACGTGGATGCGTAATGAAAGGCAAAAGGTTGTGTATCGTGGCTGCAACTGCCACAGTTACGCTACCCGGTACTCACGAACTAATTAAAATCAATGTTCCATAATTACGTAAAAGCTAGTTACCAATAATGGCTTAGTTGTTAAGTCGGTTTCGATTTGACCAGTTTTGTCTTTCTAAAATATAAGAACCTACTTGAGGTGCCTGTCAAATTGTGAAAAAATAGACAGCAAATTATTCAAAGGCTTATTTTAAGTAACATGTAGTAAATCAAAAATATACCTAAGGACCATACCTATCATGTACAGTCGCGGTCTGAAAGTGTTTACCACCTTAAGGCTTATAATTGCATGAACACATCAATGACACAAGGACGACGATATTGTACTAGGCAACCAATCTATGATAACATGCGTTGCGTAGCAACTGGTGTCAATAACGATTTATTATTCCACATTTATAATATACGTTCATTTAATTACAAGCGTGATATTTACACTGAAACTAAAATATTTGTAGTCTTCAAATAATTTAATTTTAAACTTGCTATTTACGATTTTGGTATTTGTAATTTATAAGTTTATCAAATGACTTTTACATTGACAGATTATAATTAAAGGGATGGCGAAAATACGACATCCGGAATATAAAACCTTTTTGAAAAAAATACTATATTTATATCGTCTAGCGTAAGACTGCCTCGTTGGCTTAGCGGTAGTGCATACGACAGCTGATCATGAGGTCTGGGTCTCGATTCGCGGGTGGGGCTCGTAAAATGTTGCTAAGGTTTTCTGTTAAGAATTTCTGTCAATAAATTCTTAATAATTAGCCCGAAGTTGGCGGTGTTTCACCCCCGTGCATCAGAAAGCACGTTAAGCAGTCCCGGCTGTCATGATCTATGGCAGTCATTAGTGGGAAGTCAGTGCCCTCAAATATACCTACTGACTACTGGTCTAACCTTAGAATGATGTTAGATGGCAGTCGCTCCGTGTAAAAACTGATGTTCAGTCAAATCTCGGTAGACCAGTAATAGCAGGCCCTGGGCTCCGAAGCGCAAGCTTGAGATGCAACTAAGAAATGCGAGGGTGATGATGATGATGATATCGTCTAGCAAAAATCAGGGCGCGGCCAGACTGTGAGCTATAATGATAGCGGATGGTATGCTAGTCACGTTAAAGCGCATGCTGATCACAAGTGAGCTTTTGTTTAGATAGTACCATTTTATTACAATAAGTAAGTGTCTTTTTTAATAATATTAAAATACAGAACTTTTACAGCAAAATAAATGCAATTCTGTCATTATGTCAAATTATTTCATCGACCTAAAAATATTCATACTCTTTTTGTTTGAATCGATGCCTTACCAATGATTGAAAAGTATAAAGTACTCAGATATAGCATTTTAGACCTTGCTGAACCCAGCGTGACAAAGAATGTAATTTGAAAAGTGGTAAACATTTTTAGACCGCGACCGTACAGGCAGGCAGGCAGTGCCAGTGTCTAGATACACAGTGAGCGTGAATGTATGTATATAAATATCTCACTCGGCAGTTTGTATGTATGTAGTGTACGAAGATTCGCTCGAGTGTGACAGAAACTCAATATTGCACATTTTTGTTTTTGTGTGAATTGAGCCTCACATCCCCGTGTCTACACCAATATGATGAGAAGATACCATCAGATGTCTTCACGACTATTCATGAGCTAAATATTCGAATCAGTCGATTAATTGTGAAATTAACGTAATTCCACTCAACAACTATAATTGATAATATTTGT
The DNA here is from genome assembly GCA_944739405.2 of Euclidia mi. Classification (NCBI taxonomy): domain Eukaryota; kingdom Metazoa; phylum Arthropoda; class Insecta; order Lepidoptera; family Erebidae; genus Euclidia; species Euclidia mi. The sequence continues at coordinate 13,697,424 of OX123183.2, read as the reverse complement.
CAATAGGGATGTTTCCAACTAGTCAATTCAAACACTTTTAATTAAATGTCAAAAACGAACTTTGCTACGGCTTTTGTACGAAATTTGACTTAGTGACGTCATAGTTTTCTGCTGTCAAGTAGAATACTTATAATCAATAAATAGCGGATATTTTTTTAATAAAGTTTTAACATTAATTGATGAATGAAACTACCATTATTTTGACAAGTGTCCCAAGATAAAATTACTTCTTTATTTTATTTCACTTGCGGGATACTTCCCTATTGATATAATTTTCAATAATTTAACTTTAGACGTGAAGTTGTTTACAGTAAAAAGATGAAATATTAGATTTTAATTTTTTTAAACCTAATTATTAGAGGTTCTGATATACAAGAGTCATATCTGCTATATGCTAAGCTATTGCCAGATAAAAATCATAAGTACATTCTCTGGCCATAAAATCAAGTACTACATACATACATATCGTCACGCCTTTTATCCCCGAAGGGGTAGGCAGAGGTGTATTTCTACGCCCACTTTTCGCCAGATATACTTTAGTCCCACGTAATAAGGGGCGAGCCTATTGCCGTACCGGGCACATTTCCAGACTCCGTGCTGCTACTGTGCTACTGAGAATTTCGTGACAGAAAAACCCAATAACACTGCCCGACCCAGGAATCGAACCCGGGACCTCCCGATCCCACGCGCACATTTATGCCGCGAGACCAACGAGGCAGTCGTATAGGATTTGATGTCGAGTTTTCCGTCTCTACGCAAAGATGGTATTTTCATCGTGTTATCCCTTAGTCGCCTCTTACTACACCCACGGGAAGATAGGGGGTGGTGACACTTGTATTCTATGCCGTCAACCACACGGCCTATAAATCAAGTACTATTTCTCACAATTTTGATATTTGCTTTACATTTAATAAATTTCCTTGAGAGTTATTTGTAACTTATATATACAAAAATAGACTCACGCCTGTTTCCCGGAGGGGTAGGCAGAGACTACGGAACGCCATTTGCAACGATCCTGACATATCTCTCTTGCTTCATTCACTCCCATCAGATTCCTCATGCATGCTCTTCTGTTCAGGGTACTTCTCACCTGTCCTGTTTTTAGGATGTCTCCAATCTGAAACTTATTATTGAAGAATGTAAGTTATTTTTTCTATAATTATATCTTAACTTTAAATTTCTCTATGAAGATTATTAAAATGCCTTACTAATTGCACTGTTGCAAGCGCCATGTTCACGGATATGAATCATATCCGTGAACATGGCGCTTGCAACAGTGCCGAAATATCGGTTACTCAAAACAAAGGTATGTGGTATATATCCCGTAGAAACAGTAAAAAGTAATTATAGTGACCACGATAGTTTAAATTCCTATATAGCACTGTCATTCATCTTTAGAGCCAAAGATTAATTGAATAATCCCTCTGTTCCTAGGCACGAGTCGATCTGCGTATCTTAATAAATTTGACGTAGTTTTGAACGTAACTAGGCCGTTGCCGAGGGATTCGGTTATTTTTTTATTAGACGTCTGTTTCGGCATCTACAGATATCAAACAGGCTGTACCTCGGTGTATTTTATTATTTAGTGACTCTTATTGGCCGACACGGTTTTTTAATTTCTAGGCATAGCCTTATTTAAACGGTCCACTCTAAGTCAAAATCCAGTGCTTAATTCCTCTCAGATTAGAACTAAAAGGCTTTAAGTAAGCTATGTGTATTTTAAGTATCTTTAAGGAGCTGAATTTTATGAAAAGTGTGTCGCATATTTGAGTACAGCAATCTCTAGATCAGACGGTTCGTGAGCTGGTAAGCGATTACCGCTGCTCATGGACACTCGCTACACTAGAGAAGGGAAAAGTGCGTTATCAGCCCCGATGGGAAAATAAAACTAGTAGGAGTGGGATGAGACAGAATAAGAATGGTGAACTGGATCATTGGATGATTACATTCGTTTACGGAGGTTCGGAATAAAGCCTTGTTAAATTACCAGTATATTACAGGTACTTCACTTAACAATGCAAAGTCCAAAATATAAACACACTGTAACTGAGCTATCACAAATTCGTATCCACCTTCAATATTAAAATATGTATTAATTAATATTACTAAAGGTTTACTAAAGACTTAATGCGCATTTTGAAAGAAAAAGAAAAATGTAGACTAAATATGAAAAAATACAATAATCTACGAGATAGATACGAGTATACAATACTTAAAGAAAGGACGAGTAGATTAATTAAATGTTTATACCACAAATACATACAAAGCGTTCAAAATAGTGTTACTAAGGACCCAAAGTACTTTTGGCAATTTATAAAAAATTAAAGAAATATTAGCTCTACAATTCATAGACAAATGACTTACAATAAAAAAACCGCCAATGATGGAGAAAATATTGCAAACTTATTTGCTGAAAGTTTCTCATCTGTATTCAACCCTAAAATCGGTAGTGGACAGAACTTCAATGTTGATATTCACACAAACAGTAACAGTAGTTTACATACAATATATATCTCCAATAATAAAATAAAGAAAAATTGCAACAACTTAATGTTTCGAAGGGCCCAGGTTATGATGGTATACCGCCGCTGTTCCTCAGGGAGTGTGCTAGCCAATTATGTAAGCCATTATTCATACTTTTTAACAGGTCGCTGACTGAAGGTGTTTTTTCGGCAGAATGGAAAAAATACAATAGTTATACCTATACCTAAGCCTGGTAATAACGCCGATGTAGCAAACTACCGACCAATTAGTAAACTTTCAATAGTAGGCAAAGTATTTGAATCCCTGGTATGTCCGTTCATTAGCTGGCATATTAAAAACGTTATCTCAGATAATCAACATGGATTCATGAGAAATAAATCAACTTTGACAAATTTGGTAAATTTTGTCGAAAATATCTTGACTAACTTGAGCAATGGTAATGAGGTTGACTCTGTATACAGTGACTTTAGCAAGGCTTTCGATAAAGTTGAGCATCATATATTGCTTGAGAAGCTCTTAGTCATACACAACATTCATGGCCCGCTCTGAAACTGGCTTAGATCTTATTTAACAGATCGCAAAGCTAGAGTAGACGTTAACCCGGCGAGCATGAGGCAGGGTATGTCACACCCTGGTGCAATTTTAAAGATGTGTATTTTTGTAAATATACGTCTGACAACACTAGCGCACTGAATAGCTGGTGCCAGGGGACTGCTGGGGCGTGATCGCAGTTTGGCGTCGAGCGTCGGCTGGAATATTGGTGTGCTAACTTGTCTCGGGTACGTTATACCCTGCTACATGCTTTACGTATTTTTTTACGTAATGTATTTTTTATTGTTTTATATTATTTTGTCTTTGTTTTTGTTCAATTTTGTGTGTTTTTAAAATCAGGTAATGTCTCGTGGTTTTTTAGTTTAACGACTTATTATTTTATTTGTTTTTAAGTCATTCAGATGGTACAGAGTGCAAGAAAAATGTTCCAGTTTTTATACGCCAGCAAATCATGAATCCGCTTGGTAAACCATCACCTGAACCTGCAAATATGACTGGACGATATGTCAAAAGTTAGGACTGAATGCCCAAACAAGAAAAATAGAAAAATTGAGAAAAGCTAAGTATTCCTGCAACATTTTCGCCAAGCCTGTATGTATGGAGTATGCTAAGTTCGGATGTAAAAATTGTACTGATTTTGAGAGTAGTGACTAGTAACTTATGTTTGTAAAAATAATATTACTTTTGATTTTTCTGATGGAAGATCTTATAATCTTTATGTTTATGTTGATTTAAAATGTTAAAAACGACTTTCTTTTTATAAGTGTTGATTTTTCTATATCCCTTCTGCAGGCGGACATCGATAGATTCTGCAGCTGGTTTAATCGTAATGCTATGGAGCTAAATATAACCAAGTGTCATGACATAAAGTTTTCGAGGAAACGGCGAAAAATGATAACGTCCTACACTATGAAAGGCGCAACTTTGAAGAGCGTAACCGAGGTTAAGGTTTTAGGAATACATATTGACACTGAAATGCGGTTTTTAAAACACATTGACTACGTGGTCAATAAAAGCAAAAAGATGTTAGCCTTTATAAACCGTAACACACGAAATTTTAAATGTATTAGAGCTCTGAAAACGTTATATTTCGCGTTGGTACGCAGTAACATCGAATATTGCTCTTTTGTGTGGTATCCTAGTTACCAAAATAACATCCAGCGTTTGGAAAATATTCGAAAAAAGTTCGTAAGGAGGCTCTCCATAATTTCTGGTATACGACACTCAGTTAAAGATTATGGCGATCGACTTCACTACTTTAAAATGAAACCATTGTACTGGCGTAAAGATTATCTCGGTATCTTATTCCTTCACAAAATATTGAGCCAAGGGATAGATTGCCCACAATTGCTATCGCTAATTAATATAAATGTGCCCAGGTCGTCGGCAATGTTATATAAACCGTTTGTGATCAAGAAGAGTCGGAATAATTATGGTAGTAATGCGCCTCTCTCTAAGGGTGCTTGTACACGGCGCATGTAGCTTGAGCATGTTGAGGCACTTGCGCAGGTTACATGCACCGTAAACATATCGTTTAAAACAATGTGCGGGTCCAGCGACTCGAGCATGTACCAACGCGAGCCACCCGCGCAAGTAATTCACGTGCTCTGCGACGCGGGCGGGTCACTCGCGCATGTTATCTGTTAAAATTACATTTTTTACATATGATTTTAAAATAATTTTCGTTCGTCGAGACATTTGACGCGATTCAAGTCATAAAGCTACCGCGCGAATAGTATGCACATGTAGCTCTTGACCACGAACAAATAGCTTGTACATAGGTACAGCTTGCGCAAGTAGCCCGCGCCTTTACTTGCTCCAGTTATTTGCACGATATACAAGTACAAGCGAGTAACTTGATCAAGTAGCTTGCGCATATTACCCACGCGTGTAACCCGCACCTTTACTTGCTCCAGCTACATGCACCGTGTAGAAGCACCCTTACATCCTCCGCAAGTGCAACTCAGTTCCTTCGAATTAAATATCGACATATTTGCAACAAAAGTTAGCTTGTTAAAGAAAGCCTTGAACACTATGTCAGTTTAAAACTGAAGTTCATACAAGTGCTGACAACTTTTCATTTAAGTATATTTAAGAAAATTTTATAAAAGAAAATGTGATTTTGTTCTCTAATTCTAACTCTGTTCACAGCTTTTAATAAGGTTGTTCTCACATTGTTTTGTTTGTATAATGCTATGTTTATAGTGGGATAATTTTAGATAATTTTAGTAATAGTATAGAGTGAATATTGTGAGACTCACTTTAGATTGGTTATAATGTTGTGCCTACCTTTAATTTAACAGCTGTATGTTTTTAGTTGGTAAGCGTTAACTTAAATAAATAAATTAATAAATATCAGGATCACGTCAACAGCGCTATTGCCACGCGCTACGTACGTAGTAGCTACGGTGTAGCTACGGCGTAGGTGCGTAGCTTGTTTGCGAACGAGATGAACTGACGTAAACGTCAGCTAAACTTGATATCTCGCTAACATATACATAATATATGAAGGCTGGCTGGTATGCAGGACGTGATTATGTCAGCTGGTATATATGCAGTCGGCTCATACAACATTTCGTTCGTGAATATTCTTGTTAAATTGCCATGGCTTACAAAATACTATAACCCAAGGCGCCCATTTTAAAATCAGATATTTAAAAGAGAGTCTAGTCATTGTCTCTTGAAATGACAGTGGTGCTGATACATTTGAGCATTCACCTGTAATGAGCATTGAAAAACAAGCGAGTGTGTTTTAGCGAGCATTCTTACAATTTTTTTTGCTGATTAGAGCGTTCTGAAAATTTTCGTAGATTGCTACGAATAACTTAAACTAATCAAAGAACGGTGAATGCTCCCTATTCTGTTACAAGTGAATGCTCAGGTGTATCAAAGTTAATGTTCGGGTGTATTAGCACCATTTAGGCGCCGCTTGTACATGGTACCATTTAGGTGACTGCTCGTTGTGGCGTTTACCTCAGAACAGTACCGTGGCTTGGAGAACACATATGCAGTTGATGCATGTATTTGTTTCAAGACAAGAATCGTTATGGCTATATTGGAGGCCTTCAGGTGGTCAGATAACTAATAATAAAAACATACTATAATAATAATTTATGTATGCCTTTATAAAATAACTTACAAGTAACTATCAGGCTTATAACAGATGAAGATTTTTTTTATTCCGTTATATAGAGATATAGATATTTGACTAAGTATATAACAACTAAACAAATACTAAATTTAAACTTTTATCATCAGATTATTAGGATTCAAAGTAATAATCACAGGACCCAAACTACCCTCAGTATCAATTAACACATTATACAAAACTGTAAAATAAATGTATAACTGTAGTTCGAGGTACTAGTGCCATAACAAAGTAAAATGCTAATATTATTTTTTTAACTACCAATGGAAATGAAGGGAAGGTTGGAAGGCAATAATAAATAAAATTTTATATAGAGCCTTTGATAATGTATTTATGTAGTGTAAATGTAACCTTGTAAAGGTCAAACAAACGTGTTCTCTGTCATATTGGTTAGTAAAAAGTAGAGATTACAATAAAGAAAACATAAAAAAGTTCAATCAATGTTTACAATCAATTACATTTAACGAAGTTTACAAAACGACTGATCCAAATTACGCATTCGACTATTTTCACGATTTATTTATTTTATTTTATAATCTATGTTTTCCACATATATTAACAAAAAGAACACCTCGCAAAAAGCCTGCCTGGATCTCAAAAGGTATTAAGATATGTGCAAAACAAAAAAGACATTTACTTTGGCAATATAGAAAACATCCGACATTACACAACAGAAATTTGTTCAAATGTTATACAAAACGTTTAAACAAAATTATAAAGTTAACACAAAAAGGCACAAAATAACTATAAAATCGAAACAGATTCAAATAAATGTAGAGCTACTTGGTCGATCATCAATTATAATAACAAAAATATTATTAAAGAAGAAATCAGACATATTAACAAAAATGGCGTGATCATTGATAACCCGAAAGATATCGCAGAGTTATTTAATAATTATTTCATAGGTGGAGATAACAGTAACCTAAGAACTAATAACTTTAAGTATAAACTACCAAATTCTTATAACTCATTATTTATGAACCCAACTACTCCTTTCGAAATCAATAATATTATTAATTCATTGAAAAATACAAAGAGCACAGGCTATGATGACGTTAGCACAAAGATATTAAAAAATGTGTCAAGCACTATTGCACCCGTTTTACCATACATAGTGAATTTGAGCGTATCTGCTGGAATATTTCCAAATAAATTAAAAAAGACTGTAGTTAAACCAGTATTTAAGAAAAATGACAAGAGCGATGTCGCAAATTATAGGCCAATAGCGCTCATACCGACATTTTCAAAAAATTTTGAGAAAGTCATAAGTCATAGTCTTAATGATTTCTTTGAAAAAAATAAAATATTTACAGAGAAACAAGTCGGCTTTCGCAAGAATAAAAGCATTAACCTAGCTGTCTTTAATTTTCTACAAAGTATAATGTCAGGTCTTAACAATAAGCACTTAGTATCTGCTCTTTACATGGATTTAACTAAAGCTTTTGACTATGTTAATCACGGCATCCTCTTAAATAAATTAGAAGCATATGGAGTTCGGGGAAATGTTCTCAATCTCCTAAAATCATATTTAATAAATCGCCAACAATGTACACAAATTACTCGCATTTGCCAAAAAACTCATAGACAAATAGTACATTCTTCTCCATATAGTGAAGTAACTCAAGGAGTTCCTTAGGGAAGTATTCTCGGGCCCTTGTTGTTTATTGTCTATATTAATGACTTACCAAACTATATAAATCAAGACATGGTATTATTTGCAGACGATAGCATAGTGATGTTTAGAAGTTCAAGTACAAATCAAATGATATCTGACATAAATCAAACACTACACATAATAATTCAATGGTTATCAAATAATAATTTATTAATTAATCTGAATAAAACCAATTTAATGACATTTAGAAATAGGAATAATAATTTCATAAATCTTAATATAAGCTTCAATGGACAACAAATTGATTTAGTTGAAAATGTAAAATTTTTAGGTCTCAATCTTGACTCAAATTAAATTGGAAATCTCAAGTAGAAGATATTTGTACCAAACTCCACCAATTCTCTTATGCCCTGTATAGACTAGGATCAGTTGTGAATCAGTCTGCTGTCATCGCTGCGTATCATGGTTACGTAGAATCAGTACTAAGGTATGGTGTTATCTTTTGGGGTAACTCGGTGGACAATGTGATGTTATTTAGAGCCCAGAAGAGATGTATAAGGGCCATTGTGAAGTTGAAACAGACAGATAGCTGTAAACCCTTTTTTATGAGTTTGAAACTATTAACGCTTCCATGCCTCTATATCTATGAGATCGCTGTCTTTGTTATAACTCATAATTATTTATTTGAACGCTTAAATAGTAAGTGTAATAATCACAAAGTATGTTTTCCATCAAACAAAACAGCGCAATTTAGCAATAGTGTATTCTGTATGGCCCCTCAAATTTATAACCATTTACCCTTAAACATATTAAGATACTCCAACATAGATAAATTTAAAGCATTATTGAAACAATTTCTTATTAATAAGGCATACTACAGTATTAAAGAATTTCTCGAAGACAAATATGATATTTAATAATTTGTTGTGACATGTAACCAAATTGACTTTCCATATATAATAATATAACCTTGATTGACTTATTTGATTGTATTAATTTTAATTTTATTTTTTTGACATGTGTACTTTATATATAACTAGAATATAATATTATTATCTCAATAGTTTTTATATAACCATAATAAAATAATATATGATGAACATTGCATGCCAAATGGCAGAATATAGCTGCACTAATGTTTGTTCTGTGACTGACAAAAACCTATGTAAACTTCTATGTATCACCTATATTCGCAATAAATTATTTGAATTTGAATTTAAAGTTTTCGGGTTATGTATATGTTCCAATATTTAAGTATAGTCTACTGCTACATAAGTCCCTATAATTATATTAACGTAATTTTGATTGGTTTTACATTCAGTACTTGATATTATTCTCAAAAACTTGTAGGATTTATAGACAAAGATTACTTACTTGAATCACAATTGATCAACAAAGAATAATATTCGGACAGTTTTAATTTATCGCAGACTTAACAAAGATTTTGTAGTTAACTGTACCTGTATGTAGCGGGTCTAATCTGCCATCAAGTTATCTATACTCGTATTTTGAGTCTCTCCGTGGCCTCGACGGTTACAATCTAGCCGAAACGTCAAAAAATTCAGAAGTTTAATTAATAAATGACGCAATTCCGAGCCGTTCAAGAATCTTGTATGATACATACCAATACTATAAATGCGAGCAGACCGATAATGATGACGAGGTTTCAGTTTGCACTTTTTCTACCTATAATATTACTTAAATTCTCAGTATCCGCACGAATTCTGGGCATGTGCCTCGTAACGGCAATAGGCTCGCCGCCTATTCGGTGGGACCTCAAATTCATAAATAATATCGCGAAATATGTGTGTAATATTACACCGCTGCCTACCCCTGCGGGGATACATGTATACGTGAGTGTGTATATGTAAATTAAATTTATTTCTGTTTTAAAAATACCCTTTTCTATCATACTTATCATATAATAGAGGTAAACGTCAGGCAGTTGATTGATAGCGACTTTGTGACTTCTAATTTAAAATTACTCTACGTGTTAGGTTGTGCGCCTGTTTACCATTTTACAAATAAATTTATTAAATACATTGTATGGGGCATAATCTTGAGCTAACTTTGCAGATACACATCCGCTCCATTGTGGTGACTACAAAAAGATGACAAAAAGAAGACGTTTTGTTTGGGCTGTAGTGTTACATACTTTACGTGCTTTAAATACGCTCACTTTCACACTGTCACTTTCTAATCTTATCTGATCCATGTTCTTGTGTTATCGCCACTTTTATCCAGTGAAACCATTACAACCATGTAAATACGAGTCATACTTCTGATCGAGTCCAAGCGCTTGTCTTTGTTTGTTAACTGCCTCCGTGGTCCAGTGGATAGCATATGCGACTGCTGATCGGAGGTCCCGGGTTCGATTCCCGGGTCAAGCCAAAGTGTTACTGAGTTTTTTCAAATTCTCAGTAGCAGCACGGAGTCTGTTGATGTGCCTGGTAACGGCAATGGGCTCGCCCCCTATTACGTAGGATATAAAAATTCATGGCGAAATGTCGGTGTAATATTCACCTCTGCCTACCCCTGCGGAGATACAGGCGTGTGTCCAAAAAAAAAGAGTTGATTACAATAAATCCTGTATTGTGAAGGATATAGCGCAGCAATGATGCAAACATTGGACAGAAGGAGCATAGGTTGCGGATTTGTTTGTATCCACAAACAAATCCGCAACCTATGCTCCTTCTCTCCTCGAAGTTTTCTTATCTGTTATTAGTGATCGAATCTACAAGACTTGCAAGAATAATAAAGTAACCCTAGTATTAAATTGTCTGCCGGGATATAAATAAACAAAGTATTGTTTAACATTCGTGACTGTAAACATAGCTTTTTAATTGACACGGGTGCATTCATATCAGGAATCAAGTTGGCATGTTTAGAACGTTTAAAGATTCCTTACCATAGAGAGAAAGTTAGTGTTAAAGGTGTAGGTGGATATTTATTTTCGGTGGGCTATGTATATTTAACTCTTATTTATAACGAATATAGCTTCCCTCATAAGTTTTTAGTATTTAGAAAATTGCCTTGTATGACGGACGGTATTGTGGGTCAGGACTTTTTATCACGTTATACAGCTATATTAAATTTTGAAATTAATACGCTGCAATTAACGACCAATAAATCTGAAGTAGTTACATTGTCTTTTGAAAATAATCGACCAAGTAGTAGTAGTCAGTACCTAACCATACCAGCACGTAGTGAATCCACACATTTTATTCAAACAGACTTGCAAGATGAGTGCGTTGTGTATAATCAACAATTATGCGATGGTGTTTTCTTAGCTAGCAGTATAAATAAACCGATAAGTGGAAAATTGCCTATTCGTATTTTAAACACTGGAGATACAGATGTAAAATTAAATTATTTTCAAGTAAACACTGGTAAATTAAGTGAATACTATATTTGTCAATTTAATAAAACGAATGTTGACTCAGAAAGGGTGAAAACTTTGCTTTCGTTATTAAACTTAAAGGATTTAAATATTGAAGAACAGAAATCGATAGAGCATATTTGTGCAAAGTTTCCTGATATTTTCCATTTACCGGCGGATAAACTATCCACTACTCCTGTTTACGAACAGACCATTGACATAAAACCACATACCTGTCCTATTTACACTAAATCGTACCGTTTGCCTTATGCCCAAAAATCAAAATATCTCGAAAGACAATTCAAAATTAGTGTTCATAAACATGAAAGTTTGAATTTTAATAAAGTCGACACTTGAACAACTGCACCACCCATGCAATCAATCCGTTGACTAAAACTAGCAAGCATGCACCTCTGAAACTAAACAAAACAAGCTCATACCGCAATCCCAACGAGGAAATCTCAACCTCATCACATCTATTCAAAATAACTACAAAAGCACAAATATGAATCAGAAAGCGCAATTCATATCTAAGCTCTCAAAAGCAAAGCTGCAATAAAATGCTAAATATTTATAGTCGGAGTATTAAAGCCATTTTAGACCCGCTCCAACCAACTTTCACGTATTCAAATCCAGTTCTATACATAAGTAGGTATATATATAGTTTCAGTTTCATTGCTAACGCGAATTTAGTTTTAAATTTACTTAGTATGTGCTATATCAGTAAGTGGTTATAAGTTTTAGTTGAAAATTTGACTTTCTACTATTCATTTAATTCATTGAGAAAATTATAATATGTGAAAATATTAATTCAAGATTTTTACTGTTAATATGGACCGCACAATGTCAAATAATATGGCGGTCATATGACGATTAGACGGCCTAGTTACTGCACTGCATTGAGTGCTTTCTTTTTAAGCCGGACTAATGTAGTAGATGTGGGTGTTATATTACACCTCTGCCTACCCCTTCGGGAATACAGGCGCGAGACTATAAATAAATGAATAAAAAATATAGATTGAAAATATCTACAACAGCTAGCAAATATACTCCTCGTCTGTCTTTCTTTATTTTAAACAATAATTTTAGAAACAACGGACACACATCAGACTTAAAGCAACAATTTGTGATTCACACACAGTTGTCCCGTACAGTTTCTACCTTCAGCCGTGTAAGCCAATACGTCATAGATACTAGTTTTCCTTTAAATGGGCGGGTAGCTATATTATGAATCTCTCTCATCGTCAGCCTACCAAATTTTACTGCTGAATAAAGGCTTCTGCTTCTCTGAGCCATCAGGCTATCCGAATATCAATCGGGATCTCATAACAAGCTGAATGACTACTTTACAATAATTACATTACCGATACTTGTGACGGAATATTACAAATGAACGCCGAATACGTCACACCAATTACGTCCCATTTATCTCAAAAGCTTACAATCCCACAAATAGTACACAGTAAACTGGTAAGGATCTTCAATCATCCGGATTCTCGCAGCACTTGCGCACACGTAACACGATGGCAGCGCGATTGCTTGTTAACTAATTTACCGATGGCAAACAACACATGCTAGCGTATTTGCTACTGATGTAACCAGCAATGTGTATTGTACGTGGAGATAAAATTGGTGCTCAGCGCATTCCTTGATTGTGCATTGCTTTATCTAAACACTGATACCACAACCTGACTCATTTGTGTGTATTTTTGGGATATAGATAAAATACATACATATAAATGGTCTTGGAGTAAACTTCATAATTATGTATAAGGTGCTTTTGTACTTGGAATAACGAGAACTGAAAACAGGTTTCTACACTATTTCCTTTAGCTATATCTGATTTAATCTTCGAGACCAATAAAAGGCATGTAGTGCCTTTGAGGCCGACTACGGCTCTCGATATTGTGTCTAGTGGCTTGATTGAAAGTAAGCAGTTCTTGTAGCAGCTATATGCCCTGGGCGAACAAAGGGGCTGATTCGTGTTTCGGTAATATTAGTTACGTATTCGCTTTGCATCCACAAAGTTTCTGGAATTACAACTTTGCTGTCAGAACATCTGTAAGGTACTACGTATGTCAGATAATTCCAATTTGATATTAATCCTAGTTTCCGAAGGGAATTTCGCTTGGCTTAAGTTGATAGAACGCTCTGATTGACGTTCCAATATCTTGATTTGAAATTGTTGCAAATACCTACAAGTCCAGTTGCTGATTGATAGACTGAAATATGAAATATATGTACAAAAATAAAATATAATTTGAAACCTACGTTAAAGGATAACTCAAAAACTACTCGTCAAATCTTGAATAAACTTAAATCAGAAACAGGAGAAGAACCAGCATTCAAATAAAAAAAATATCATGAAAATAGGTTCACCTGATAAAATATTCTGAGATAACACAATACATATAGGAAAATACCGTCGAATTGAGAACCTCCTGTTTGAAGCCGGTAAAAAAATTGTTCCAAAACTAATCAGTATCAAATTACTCTGACTTCTAAAATATTTTATCACGATATTCATGAGACTTGAATAAACTTTACACGCACTATACAGTACGAAGATCATAAAATATACATTAGAGATAGTTGTACTGCTGGTTAACCGCAAAGATCAATCCATTTTTAAGTAATTTATACGTCGAAATGGCTAGGATCTCATACATTTTGAAACATCTCAATAATTCATAAAGGGATAGTTCGTCTTATACCACTTTATTTTGCTTGCTTTTCATTCAAAGCAAAGCGTAAAGGCGAGAACAACGTATCAGTTGCTCGGAGAATTGAACGTATTTGTGCAATAAGGTTCAATTCGCACTCTACTGTCACACACCATCGGCACCAGTACGATTTCGAGAAGGCTTTTATATTCTACTCTCTACCACTTTGGCGATGTTTTCACGGCTAGCCAGAAAAGGAGTGTCTTGTTTTTAGGGTAAATTTATCTATGTTTCATTATGCATCAGCGATAGCCTAGTGGAGATACCAACGTATTATCATGCAGAGGTATCGGGTTTGAATCCACGACGCGCACCAATGACTTTTCGGAGTTCTAGGCGTATTAAATTGTAAATTATCGCTTGGCCCGTGCGTCGGAGAGCACGTTAAGCTGTCGGTCCCGGTTGTCATGAAGATCTTTGTGAGTCGTTATAGGGAGTCGGTACCTACAAAATAATCTGACACTAGTTTAAACCATGGAATATAGCTATTTCTATGGGTTGCGGAGGTCATACAGGCAGTAGCTCAGTGTAAAAGCTAATATTTAGTGAAATCTGGTTAGACTAGAAAGTTGACCCTGGGATTTCTAACTGAGATAACGCTAGGAGGTTGATGATGATGCAACAGTAACAGTAGGTACCGAGTCCCTATGACAATTGCTATAACGACTGTCAAAGATCTTCATGACAACCGGGACCGGCGGCTTAACGTGCTCTCCGAGGCGCGGGCCAAGCGATAAAGGGTTTCAATAGCTTACATATTTAATAAAAAATGCGAAATCTTCTTTTTTACGACGTTTCCTTCTTCGTAGGTGGGATTCGATCAGGGAAATATTGATATAAATAATTATAGACATTCGAGTATTTAAGAAAATTACCAAATTACTCGTGTTTCTATAATGACTGTATAGATATTTGTTCCTATACAGATTTTTATGATTGCTGTCAACTGTCGCCTTGAATTTCTTTCCCCTTTTTCACAATCAGTAATGTAATGAAATCTATAAATACCTTATTACTAATAAAAAAACCTTAATACTGTCTTTCACGAATCAATTATTACAACAGCTTTGTAAATACAAAATTAACACTTACTTTATTTTCTGTATATATCGAGTGGTTTACAGTCCGAAAATAGCGTCGAAACTACTACCAACTAAAATATGTCAACAAACTAAACATGCACAGCATTCTCATCATAAATCAAAGTAGAACAATTATACGTAGAGAATCTCAGGGTGGAAACCCTGAGGTCCAAGGGTGCCGCAGACATGGGACTGAAGGCTAAATTAAACGGTTAAATTTTAATTCTAATTTACATGCATTATAAGTTATATCAGTGGATGTTTTGTTTATGGCTGAATAGATAGGAAGACAAAAAATATATTCATTGCAAGAATCTATGATAGCGTTCTAAGTGAAAATAGTCTACACAAAACTTTGCTCTATAGTATTTATCTATGTAGATAGCAGTTGTATTATAGCGAGCTAGCCAGATAGCCAGAGTAAAAGACGGTATACTGTATAGTCGTGATTTCAACAAAAATCGACTAGTTTCAGACCTATGAAGGTGTCAAAATTAGGTGTCATCAATAGATAACAAGATTTAAAAAATAACAATTGGATTTTTAAATAGAAAATCGTCAATTTGGTTATTTATTGATCCAGTGGCGTATCGAGAGTGTAAGCGGCTGTCACCCCGAAGGTCGTAACTTCAATTCCCGCTCAAGTCAAACATACATATTATTATGTGTGCATAAACATGGATATTTGTCTTGGTCTGAGTGTTTTGGTGGTACTTTATATGTATGTATTTACAGAAAAAGAGTAATAATATTATGTATGTCGGAGATTCGAGAACGGAACTTTGTAGAAATCTTAATAGATTTGGGCGTATTCGGATACGATGTTTGGCAACACTGAGGTCGGCAGTTGACAGCTGTCAATGTCATAAAATGTTTTATAAGCGAACGTGGAGCTGTCAACGGGCACTTTTTGCTACAGACACAGCGGAGGAAACAAGTGTGGCCTACCTACGTCCGACTTCGCCGCGTTTCCAAAAGTAATCCATTTTCATCCGAGCTACGTGTGCATATTTAGTTTGTGAAGTGAACTAATTAGTTTGAGTAAAACCTATTGAGTGTATACCGAGTCTTATTTACCTGAAATGTACGATGGAGGAAGACCTGAGGAACGAAGAACGCCCATATTCTCCTACGTTACCTACGTTATACGTTATCAGAAGTTGGATACGAGCACAACGACCCACGTGTTCAAAATCAAGACGCTAGTAACGAAAAATAGTCGGAACTACAAAATCGCAATTTCCTGACGCTGATCCAAGCCATGAAATACCTACTACATCGTCGCATGGCCTTTGTTTACCGGACTTCGATCCTGAGCAACAAGATGTAGATGCACGTGCTTTGGTGACGACTGCAGACATGTGATTGAATGATCGAGATCCGCATTGCGCCCCGCTAATGGTCGCACTAAGCCGGGCCTCGAAGGGAGGAGCTTCGACCTGGCTATCTATCGTGCCGTATGCCGTTTCCTGGGATGGACCTGTTCAATGAAGTTTGCCAACAACGCGCGAGCGAAGGCGGCTGCTAACGCTGCTATGTTGGTGAATCAGCTGGGTTCTCAACTGCAAACCGTGGTGAGCGTATTTTGTCTTTTTTTAGTTACGGTAGTTGTAAAACATTCTTGGTTAGCACAATATCAATACTGCTACGCGTTTAACCTTGGAAATGTCATAATTGTTGTGGTGATGTCGCCACCACATCGTACCGAGTGTTGTGGGTTTGATTCCTGCACGTAACACTGAGTTGTGGAACCGTTTGACTTTTACGGTGTCGTGTTTCTCATGGCATGATCTCATGAATAACCTTCGTTTGAATAGCTTAAAGAAGAAAAAGACAAAAAAAAATGTGGGTAGAACTGAACGATTTCATTGCTACCTTTGCTGTGTAAGCGTATGTTTGTCTGAGTACCACTGTGACCTAGCTATAGCGTAGATATCGAACGGAGGTTTTGAGTTTGATACGCCGGTTAAAAAGAAAGCGATTATTTTTATTTCTTCATGCGAGGGTGGCTCACACTCGCGAACCTTGTGATCATATTATGCTTGCTTGCAAATAGATTATCTTGTCTCGGTCTTACTTTATGGACTGTAATAGTAACGAGAGTGAGCGTACAGGCCAACTTGCATTGTTGGACAAGCAAGTGCGTTTGAGTGAAACGTGCTAGTTATTGTTCTAGTGCAGTTGTAATATTGGTTTTAGAATCAACTTGGGTGTTGATTGTTGCTTTGGTTGGTTTTCTGCTAAATCTAGAACAATAACTCCGGTCTAGACTCTCCTTCGCAGGGCAGCGGCGCTCGGGTTGTTGGATTAATCGAATCGTACGTACTGGGATCATAGTGTAAGACCGTGCTGTGACGGTCAGCCGCAATGGCTGACAGTGCTGATTTTGTGTAGAAACAGCTTGTAGCTTTGTTTTAAATAGACGTGTGAACTGCAGTGCTGTTTAGACATGTGCAGTTGGTTGGTCAGTGTAACCTGACCATAGTCGAAGGATATTACTAGCGCCATTATTTTACCGACTCGTGGTGTTGGTAATCCCTAATGGTTTTCGTTTAAACGTCATCAGAGCCTAAGTAAAAATGGTTTTTGTTTAAACGTCATCAGAGCCTAAGTAAAAAGCGACTCTTTTACTCGTTGTAGTTCTGAGTTGTACAGATGATCTCGGTGTTGCAATTACACCTGCTTCTTTGTGTGCATACATTTTTAACATAGCACATTAAAATGTTTCTTACTCTGATTATTAGATGGCACCACTAGTAAAATTCAATTCAATTTTAAGATTTTACGCGTGAAAATTACCTACTGTGTATTTTTAAAATTCATGTGATACGCTGGGAGTTTTTATCAAGTGCCCCGAGTTCTCTGGCCAATTTCAAGTAACGCTTAGGACGTTTAGGAGTGATAGTGTTTCTAGTAGAAGCTGTTAAACTCGATTATCAGACGTAGAAGAAAATGATTAAGTTATCATCGTAGTGCGCTATGATAATCAGTATCAGAGATTGTAATTTTCGTTGAAGGTAGAACTAGGTTAGTGATCGTTAGTGATGATTGTATGTTTAACCTTTTTCTCATTAAATGGGTACTTTTTTTAGTCGTTTTTGTGATAATTTTGCGGTTCCCGCGTTTCCGTTGGTGTAGATTTGCATAAACTGGATAAGCCGTTTCTGCTGTTGGTTGGGCCGGCAAAGTGCCTTTCTAGATAGCCTAGTTTACCCTTAAGCTTTTGTGTTAGTCATAGTCTCGTAGTGTCACCAACGTTGTCCATCGTCTTGAACGCGAAATGTTTGTTGCTGTATCGCTAGTGATTAGTTTAGGATAAGCTTCGTATTTATACTTCGTATTTATATACCGTACCACTACAAAAACCTCAGGCGAAAAACCAGTAATCGTGGATTTCGTTACAACGATTAAAAAAGATAAGTTTTTAAAGTCTTTCAAAAAGTACAACAAAGAGAATAGTAGTGCTAAACTATCAACGACCACTCTTGCCCTTGGAGGCCCTGGAAAACCAGTTTTTATGTTGGAAAATCTTACGTATAGAACTAGGCGCCTCTTCTATATTGCACGAAATTATGCTAAAGATAATCAATATACATACTGTTGGACTACGAACGGTAAAATTTACTTGCGTAAAAAAGAAGGTATGCCTGCTATACGCATCTCTGTAGAGTCCGACCTCACTAATTTAAGCCCGCAAGCATGACTAGTTCTTTCTTGTAATGTTATTATTAATTCACTATTTGATTTATGTTGTCATTATTTATATATACTGTTTTATGCATACTTTTTTAAAAGCAGTATTGTATTTTTAAATGAATTGCTAAATAAATGTTTAAATGAAGTTAATTGCATGTCTTCTTTATTGTATTCAGTTTTCTTACATAATAATACTACAAACACTATACACAAACAAAACACATCCAAAAGAACAAAATATCTAGAACAAATACCACTGTACAATGTCATCATGTCAACAACAACAAATATCGTTGTACAAATGAATTGTTATGTCTCTCTCACAAATCCAATCACGAGTTCATCGCTACTGTCCTATATCCATAGTGGATAACTTGAATAAATTGTCAGATGATCTCGAATCAGTTAGCGTGTCGGAATCTTTACTATGCTCCCGCAGTCAGTGCTCACAGTACACCTTCCAAAAACCAAAAGATCTAAACGTACTTCACATGAACATACGCAGTTTAAGTCGGAATTTCGACGAGTTAACAATCCTTCTAAGCTCGTTGAACACTACGTGTGACATCATAGTATTATCTGAATGCTGGCTTGGCAAGGTCGCAAAGATACCAACAGTGAGTGGTTATTTAAACTATCAATCCTCGTCATCTAACCAAAATGACGGAGTGTGTGTTTATGTTAGAAGCAATCTAAAGCACTCAGTCTACGAGCCCTCACTACCGGACGCGAACTGTCTAATCTGTACAAGTGGTGATGTTGCAATTGTTGGCATATATCGTAGTCCCTCGCGCCCTAACCTTGATTGCTTTTTGGGTGGCCTTAACGATATTCTCGGGTCTCTATGTATGTATAAAGACACGGCTATTATCGGGGACATGAACATAAATATTGCTTCGGGCCAGATAAATGCCCAGTCGGTCAGTCAGAAGAATACCTGAACTTGTGTTCATCACACGAACTCCTCCCCGCACATCTCATCCCTACGCGTGGTACTGCCTGTCTGGACCACATTATGTTGAAGACTCGTAGGCGAGCTATGTCATTGGTTTTGGATACCCATATCACTGACCATCTCCCTACACTATTAAGTCTGGACTCAAAGAGTATGAGAAAACACCTAAGTCTAGATGTTCAACGCACAGACCTACCAGCTGTGATCACCGACTTAAAAGCTTTTGATTTCTCACTCATATTTAAAATACGCGATGCAAACTTGGCGGCCGAATATTTTATTTCTAAACTATCCGATATTGTTCAGTCGCACATCAAACTAATTAATCTTCCATGTAGGAAGGCCTCATGAAGTGTATAAAAAACCGTGATAACCTGCATTTTAAACTAAAAAATAGCCCGGAAAATATTATTCTACAAACAACATATAAGCGATATCGCAATTTTTGCAATAACTTATTAAATACATTAAAAACTAATTACGAACGCAACCAGCTCCTCAAGGTCAAAGGTAACTCGGGGGCTACCTGGAAAGTAATCAAGAATATTACTAACATTTGCCAGCAAAATGCTCCTCCATATGAACTGTTAAATTTACATAGGGATCCAGGGTCATCTGTAAATCAAGTCAACAACTACTTTGCTAGCGTTGGTAGGTCATTAGCCGAGACAATACAAGCAAATACGCGTGGTACCACTGACTCGTCTGAAACAACACAGGACGGCAATAGAACTGGTAAGTCTATGGTTCTATTGGATATTACTGATAGTGAACTAGATGTTATCATTGGAGGTTTGAGAGAAAAGTGTGCGGTGGGCTTGGATGGAATAACTACATCTCTACTTAAATCAGCACGCGAGTACCTGGTTCCACCCCTGAAACACATCTTTAACCTTAGCCTACACTCTGGTATATTTCCAATGGTATTAAAAAAAGCAAAAATTCATCCGGTCTATAAGGGTGGGGACAGAGGCCATATCGCTAATTATCGCCCCATTTCCATCTTGACCGTGGTGTCGAAAGTCTTTGAGAAGTGTATTAACAATAGACTAATGAAATACCTTGACGACTTTGGTATTATTTCCCAAAATCAATATGGCTTTGTTAAGGGAAAATCAACAGAGGACGCCGTTATTGACCTCACGGAAACTATTATTAATTCCCTTGACAAGAGGCTAAAGACCGTTGCTATATTCCTGGACCTCTCAAAGGCGTTCGATACCGTCTCTGTTCCCATGCTTATTGACAAGATGGAATCTATAGGCATAAGAGGTACAGTCCTGGATTTGTTTCGGAGCTATCTTAGTGACAGAACTCAGTGTGTGAAGATTGGTAGGCACACCAGTGAAGAGCAGGCTCTCACTTACGGCGTCCCACAGGGGAGTGTTCTTGGTCCGACTCTTTTTCTAATACACATCAATGATCTGTGTCTACTCTCCATTCCTAACTGCAAGATTTTTACTTACGCAGATGACACGGCATTGGTTGTGTATGCGAAAAACTGGAGTCTTGCCTATGATTACGCCGATAAAGCTTTTTCCACCGTCAGATCATGGCTTGCTGCCAACCTTCTCTCACTGAACGTAGACAAAACTAAGTACATGACTTTCTGTACTTCTCACATCTCACAGCCACCGAGTGGACTAGAACTTAAAGCTCATACTTGTGACCAACTAAATGTTAACTGTAGCTGCCCTCCACTGTCACGTACACGACTCATAAAATACCTAGGAGTCACAATAGATGACAACCTCCGCTGGGATGAGCATATAGAGGCTTTGTCTTCCCGGACTAGAAAACTTATTTACATAATTAAAAAGCTCAGAAATTCGGCAGACTTTGATACGCTCAAGTTAGTGTACTTTTCGTTAGTACAGTCAGTACTCTCCTACTGTATTCCTGTTTGGGGCGGTGCTTGCTCTACAACTATGCATAAAGTAGAGAGAGCGCAAAGAGCGGTTCTAAAGGTACTATCCCGAAAACCTCGACGCTATCCAACTACAGATTTATATAGGGAATGTGGTGTGCTCACTGTCAGGCAACTCTTTGTGCAACAAACCGTAGTTCGAAAGCATGCATCCATCCCATACAAAAGGATTGGAAATCGCCGCAAGGACCGGATTTGCGAAATCGTACCACACAGAACCTGCATCGCTGGTAGAAGTTTCTATGTGCTAAGCGCTCGTCTCTACAACCGAGTAAACAAAAATATCTACGTCTATCCACAAACTGTAAAGGAATGTAAGTCGACGCTAATGAACTGGCTGCAAAACTTAAATTACAAGGAGGCAGAAAATCTCCTAAATTCAATCGGCAGTTGATGTCAGGAACCGTACAACGACACATGCACACAACATACACCCACACACACAGCCACACACACCATCGCATACCACACACGCCATACTCACACACACACCATACACTCACACATACACTCACTCACAAAAACACATTAGCATGCATATAACTTTTTATTCTTGTCTTTCATTAAAAGAAAAAAAAAATTGCTATTTTACTTTTTATTTTATTTTTATAACGATTGTGTAATTATAATTATTAAATTCGAATCTTTTATAAACTGTAATTAGTTCTATGCTTTTGTAAACTAAATGTTATTCAATAAATGGAAGGCGCTGGCACCTGTAACAAAATGTCTCATTAGTACAGGTGTCACCGTTTCATCGTGTTTTGTGCAACGTTTTATAAAAGTGTAAATGACCTAATCATTCGTTGTAATGTTTTTGTGATTTTTAAGGAC
The DNA here is from genome assembly GCA_944739405.2 of Euclidia mi. Lineage (NCBI taxonomy): Eukaryota > Metazoa > Arthropoda > Insecta > Lepidoptera > Erebidae > Euclidia > Euclidia mi. The sequence continues at coordinate 13,675,026 of OX123183.2, read as the reverse complement.
AAATAAACTATTATTATTATTATTATTCTCTTTATTTACATAATTTTCCTATTTTTTACATTTTTAAATATAACATTCCAAAAAAAAATGACATTTAAAAATATAAAAATAGATTCCCACCGACGACGGGAATAGGATCCAAGTCACCGGCGGTTAGGGCTCCAGAGATAGGAATTTCCTCACAATGCAAGCCGTTTGCAGAATTACTGCCTTTTGCATCAAACTCTTGACCCAGCTGCCTAGTTTCAACCTCTCTAGATGGCGTTCGAGGGTTTTCGCTATAAGTCCATTAACGGACACAACTATCGGAACAATGATTGCCGAATCAATATCCCACATATCGACAATCTCGTGAGCCAAGTCCAAATATTTTTCTTGTTTGTCTTATTATTATTATTTAGACTATCCATGACGAAGTTATAACGCTGAAAAGACTGGTTGGATACTTGATAGTAACCTTAACATCTAGAGCATCAACCTAGAAAGATTTTCTTATAGTCTTGTGGTAAGTAAAACCAAACCAACATGTTGAACAAACCTAGTTTAAGATTACTTTGTTACGCTTGAAATGATTATCCGGGTGGTGTTGTGTAACCGGATGGAGGTTGCATAGCGTGATGTTGAAGACCCAATGGATGTCAGTGTATGAGCAATGCAATATTTTTATGAGTTTCTTATTATTTGAACAAGTATGCGTGTTGTTCAAAGTGTCCGCTTCGAGAGAAAGAGTTAGTTATGATTATCATGAAAAGCTGTGATGAGTTTGCTCAGAGTATCTTTTAATGCCCACCGACTGGTGCCATGAATGGCTGAACGACTAGGATTACTGTTCGAGAATTTGAGTACATTAAAGTGTGGTTGTTGATCGCCATCATGGATACCCTGCTACTCAAGTAGCTCTCATTTCATTTTTTATCACTAAAATTATCTACCTCTGGTTTCTGTGTCGTATGATAAGAGCGTGTAGCTGCAATACATAAAGAGACATAGACGTCCGCTCACCGCGGCGCCGAGCGCAAACTGGCGTGAATTTAAGTGGCGCCAATATTTATACGAGCCGCGTGCGTTGTATGCTCGCACCCAAGTTAGAAACTAACTACATTAAAATTGCACTTTTCTGTGATTGGCTGATTTCAAATGTAAGCTCCCTTAATGTGTAACTTCTTGTAGCACTAAAATTGTAAATATAAATAGGCTAAGTTTATGCTAAAAATATACTCGTTTTCTACACTCATCGGAAGTTTTACTCTGCACCTCTGGACCTCTTCAGCTACAGTAGACCCTGCCTTACATTGGTGACCCCTACTGAACCATCAAGAACCGCAAATCCTCGTCCAAACTCTCTCCAATATCTCCAAAACCATCATGGCAACAGCAAGTAACTCAGTTTCCGACCAAGAACTCTCCGGCGTGTCTACAAACCTCCGCATACCACCCATATGGCGCGATAGACTCAGATTATGGTTCGCTCAGTTTGAAGCCATCGTTTCACCACACAAGAAGGGCGACAAGGCGATGTATGAACTCGTCGTTGGGCAGTTGGAACGGCAAGATATCGACGAGATCGCCGACATCATCCTACGGCCCCCGGAGAATAACAAATACGACGCTATCAAAAGCCGGCTATTACACGTCTACAAGGAATCAGAGCAACGCCAAGTACAGCGATTACTCTCTGAGATGGAACTAGGTGAGATGAAACCCTCCCAACTACTTCGGCGCATGAAGAACCTCGCTGGCGAAAACATCTCAGAATCTACGCTCCGTATCATGTGGACTAACCACCTTCCACAATCTATACGTGCCGTCCTCGCCGTAAGCGAAAATATCGCCAAGAAATCCGATCTTAACGACCTCGCATCTATGGCCGACAAGATTCTCGAACATTCTCGCCCCGAAATTTCCGCCATCGCCACGACCTCCGTCACATCATCAAACTCGCCACAAATGAAAGTCGCCCGTACCTTACAAACCGAGTCAGGTCACTCTGAACTTACCTCAAACGACTTACGCTCGCTACACGAGAAGATTGACATGCTTACGAGAGAGTTAGCTGATTTGAAAGCCCAACAGCTTACGCGAGAAATAGAAGAGCTGAAATCACGACGAACCTATCAACATCAACCACGACGTCAGCAATGGAACAACCATCCTAATCAATCAAGATCGCCGAGCAATCAACGTCCGCCACGCAGTAGTACTCCGCAGCGCTCCGATTCGTCTAGTATCTGCTATTATCACCGCAAATTCGGTAAACAAGCTTACCGTTGCACGCGCCCGTGCAAGTTCGAAGAATCGTCACCCACGTCGGAAAACTAACCGCTGCGTTGGCTGAGGCGGCAACCGACGCGAACTACGCATCACACCGCCTATTCGTAACAGATAGAAACTCACGTCTATCTTTTCTTATCGACACCGGCGCAAACATATCTGTTATACCGAAGCAAAGAGGGACGAAGACAGCTCCGACGTCGTTTCAACTGTACGCCGCTAATAACACCACAATACCTACATACGGCGAGAAAACCATGGTGTTAGATCTGAAACTACGAAGACCTTACACGTGGAAATTTGTCATCGCCGCAGTCAGCAAACCCATCATCGGCGCTGATTTTTTGAAATATCACAACCTCCTTGTTGACATACGTGGCCGTTGCCTCATCGATAAAGTCACGAACTTATCCGTCAAGACATCAGTTTCATATTCCAACGAGCCAACCGTCAGAAGCATCGACGATAAACAACATTTTCATAAAATCCTTGCCGAGTACCCAGACATCATCCGACCGTCCTCTATGAAGCAAATACCTAAACATCGTGTCGAACATCACATCGAAACAACCGGCCCGCCGCTACACTGTAGAACCCGACCGTTACCGCCCCACCGCTACTGGGCCGCTAAGAAAGAATTTGAAACCATGATGCAACAGGGCCTATGCCGTCCAAGCAAAAGCCCTTGGTCAAGCCCGCTCCACGTAGTTCCCAAGAAAAACGGCGATATACGGGTATGTGGCGACTACAGACGACTCAACGCAGTAACTAAACCCGACCGCTACCCCGTGCCTCGACTAAAGGACTTCACATACCTACTCCACGGCAAGAAAGTCTTCACGGTATTAGATTTGAACAGAGCTTACCAGCAACTGCCCGTCCACGGCCCTGATATTGACAAAACCGCTATCACCACACCGTTCGGGTTATTTGAATTCCCGCGAATGTGTCCCGGCCTCAAGAACGCCGGACAAACATTCCAGCGATTTATACATCAAGTGCTCAGCGGACTCGATTTTGCCTTCGTTTTCATCGATGACGTCATTTTGGCCCATGAAAGCCTTCAAACGGCCTCTAAAGACCTACGCACCGTCCTTCAAAGATAAGACGAATACGGGATCACAATAAACCCATCAAAATGCGTATTCGCTCAAGAAACAGTAAAATTCCTCGGTTACGACGTGTCGAGCGAAGGAATCAAGCCGCCGTACGAAAAGGTCAAGGTCATCGCCGAATACCCGAAACCAGAGACCGTGGAAGAACTACGACGATTCCTCGGCATGGTTAATTTTTACCGTGACAATACACCGAACGCCGCTCTCATTCATGCCCCGCTCAACGCATACCTACACAACTCAAAGAAACGGGACAAATCAAAAATCGACTGGACTACGGAAGCCCTTGAAGCATTCGAAGCCTGTAAAGTCAGCATACAAAACGCAACTTTACTCGCTCACCCGTCGCCATCCGCCGATCATCCGATGTCTCTCATGTGCGACGCCTCACAAAAAAACGCTGGGTCTGTACTACAACAGCGCATAAACAACAAATACGTACCTATCGGCTACTTTTCCAAGAGATTCTCTGACGCACAACAACGATACAGTACATTCGATCGAGAGCTAACATCAATCTACATGGCCGTAAAACATTTTAGAAAAATGTTTGAGGGAAGAGAACTCATTATCTACACGGACCATAAACCACTCATTTACGCAATCCATAAGCTGCCGTCGGACAACGAAACGCAACGCCGAGCCCGCCAACTATCATTCATAAGCGAGTTCACTACGGATATACGTCACGTGAGCGGGATAAACAACACAGTCGCCGACGCCTTATCCAGAATCGAAACGATCGAAATACCTACCTCGATCGACTACACACAACTCGCCGCTGCTCAACAACAAGATACGACAATACCCGGACTACTCAAACAAACAAACATATCACTCAAAAAGATCACTATACCTACGTCTGATAAACAAATATACTGCGAAACTTCTACAAGCAACATACGCCCTTATTTAACAGAAGACTTTCGGCGAATCGCTTTCGACGCCGTACATAACATAAGCCACCCCGGGATACGCGCTACAAGAAAACTCATGCAAGAGAGATACTTCTGGCCTGCAATGAACACGGACATCGGTCGCTGGGCTAAAGGATGTACTGCGTGTCAACAGTCCAAAGTTCAACGCCATACCTACAGCGAACTCGCAACGTTCCCGCCAAGCACCCGGTTTCAATGCCTACACATTGATCTGGTTGGTCCGCTATTACCGTCGGCGCACGGTCATCGATACCTACTCACTATGATAGATCGCGCGACTCGCTGGCCGGAAGCACTGCCCATACGAGAAATGTCAGCAAAAATTGTCGCGGAGACCGTGTACGAGTTCTGGATAACACGATTCGGCTCGCCCGTTACCATAACAACGGACCAAGGACGACAATTTAAGAGTCAGCTGTTTCTCGAATTAACGCGATTGGTCGGCGCCCAGAAAACCCGTACTACTGCTTACCACCCGCAAAGTAACGGGGTTATTGAACGCTGGCACCGCACGCTAAAGGCTGCACTGATGGCTAGACTATCAACAAGTAGCAACTGGACAAGTGAACTAAACACAGTACAGATGGGACTTCGAGCTGCAGTTCGCACCGACACTAACACAAGCGCAGCCCAGCTTACCTACGGACAAGCACTACGACTACCGGGAGATTTCATTACACCATCACCTACAAGCACGAAGATGGACTATACGTACGTCGACGAACTACATCGTGTTATCACTGAGCTTACGCCTAAGTACCTACCGCATAGCAACAGAAAGAACATATTTGTGCACAGAGATCTTCGTACGTGTGAATCTGTATTTCTACGTGTAGACTCCGTAAGGAAACCACTACAACGTCCCTACGAAGGCCCGTATCCAGTCCTGGAGCGAAACGAAAAATATTTTAAAATAAGATTGCCTACACGCACTGTCAACATATCCATCGATCGGTTGAAACCGGCGTATACACTGAACACTGATAACAGCGACTGCACGCCTGCCATGGATATTCCCTCAGCGCCTACGCCGACGCCGACGCAATCCGAAGATCTGCAACTCAGGACGAGACCTGGCAGAGCTGTGAAGACTCCGGTACGCTTCGCTAAGGGAGGACCACTGTAGCTGCAATACATAAAGAGACATAGACGTCCGCTTACCGCGGCGCCGAGCGCAAACTGGCGTGAATTTAAGTGGCGCCAATATTTATACGAGCCGCGTGCGTTGTATGCTCGCACCCAAGTTAGAAACTAACTACATTAAAATTGCACTTTTCTGTGATTGGCTGATTTCAAATGTAAGCTCCCTTAATGTGTAACTTCTTGTAGCACTAAAATTGTAAATATAAATAGGCTAAGTTTATGCTAAAAATATACTCGTTTTCTACACTCATCGGAAGTTTTACTCTGCACCTCTGGACCTCTTCAGCTACAGTAGACCCTGCCTTACAAGCGTGTTGCGAGAATCTGAAAGTACTCATGGACAGTCGATTGGTTATCTCAGAATTGTAGTCGTTGAATCTATGTAGCCAAAGAAAATCAGTTTGGTCGAAGGTAGCTTATCAGTTCTCGCCATGTTCGCATCTGGTTTTAGATTTGTCAGTGGTGAAATCCAGTTTTAACATAGCTCATTCAGTCTGTACGGGAGTTACGTTCTTACAGTTGTGAAGTTGTTAATGAATTTGATGATCGCTTAAAGTTGACGAAGTGCGGACGTTGAATTAGTTTGAAGGAACGGATACTCTATTCAGTGGGTATACGATGAGAGGAATCTTTGAAATACTGGTGGTAGATTTATTTCCTCTTTGGGTAATCCTGGTGGCCAGTGCAGCCTGATGGCTGGCGCCACCTAGTGGCCGGTGCCGCCTGGAGGCCGGCGCCGCCTGGTGACCGGCGCGGCTTGGTGGCCGGCGCGGCTTGGTGGCCGGCGCGCCCTGATGGTTGGTGCGGCTTGGTGGCCAGTGCGGCTTGGTGGCCAGCGTAGCCTGTGTGGCGCGCGGCCCGTATGTGGCACCGCGCCTGTGTGAAGCCTGTATGTAGCTTGAGGAGCTTGGTAACTGGTAAAGCTAGAGCCTATCTGGCCTAAACTTGCAATGAAAATGAAGGTAGTTTACTAAAGGCATTTGGTTAGAAGATGTAGAGTCCAAAGACCTTAGCTTAACTGAATGATGAAATAAGTTTAGTGGTGCTTCTTTCTGATTAGTGAGCAGTAGTTGGTATCATTACTACGTCGGTAAACGGACATGTCGCTCGATTTAGGTGATGTGTTCGTTGTATTGCTCGTTGGAGGCAATAAGTAATCTAAAAGTCACTCGAGGGAGGTGACATGGTTTACGTCACTCGATGGAGGTGGCGTAAGTTGCTATTGTTCGATTTAGGTGATAGCAACAACCCTGGCAAGGTTATTGTCACTCGATGGAGGTGGCAATGAGTCGCCATCGCTCGATATAGGTGATAGCGACGACAATGGGTACGTCGCTCGATGGAGGCGATATGAGTTGCTACGCTCGTGTAGGTGATAGCAACGACGGTGAAGGAAAACATCGTGAGGAAACCTGCATGTCTGAGAGTACTTCGGAGTGTGCTCGAAAGACATGTGAAGTCTGCCAACCCGCATTTGGCCAGCGTGGTGGACTATGGCCTTATTGTCACTCGATGTAGGTGGCAATGGGTCGCTATCGCTCGTTATAGGTGATAGCGACGACAGTGTGTACGTCACTCGATGGAGGTGATATGAGTTGCTACGCTCGTGTAGGTGATAGCAACGACGGTGAAGGAAAACACCGTGAGGAAACCTGCATGTCTGAGAGTTCTTCGGAGTGTGCTCGAAAGACATGTGAAGTCTGCCAACCCGCATTTGGCCAGCGTGGTGGACTATGGCCTAATTGTCACTCGCTGTAGGTGGCAAAGGGTCGCTATCGCTCGTTTTAGGTGATAGCGACGACAGTGTGTACGTCACTCGATGGAGGTGATATGAGTTGCTACGCTCGTGTAGGTGATAGCAACGACGGTGAAGGAAAACATCGTGAGGAAACCTGCATGTCTGAGAGTTCTTCGGAGTGTGCTCGAAAGACATGTGAAGTCTGCCAACCCGCATTTGGCCAGCGTGGTGGACTATGGCCTTACCCTTCTCATAGCGAGAAGGGGCCCGTGAACCGTGACACTTTTGGCTGATTAACGTTTGTGATATAATTCTTTGATACTGTTCACTAATGAGAGAGTTGCTTTCATAATATTGTGATGTGATAGTATGATGCAGTTGAAAAAAAAACTTGATGTTAACCCTTAGTGTGGTGGTTTATTACGTAACGAGCCCTATTCTATAACTAAACGATGATCAGAATGGGCCGAGCTAAGACCTTGAGATATTGCAGAACGTTTTCCTTTTGCAGGAGCATCACCCAGGGCACCTACAAGATGGTCTGACACGTTCAAGAAGGCGGTGGGCGGCAGCATGAAACGAGCCTTGTACATATGTACAGCCTGGAGACACATATGAGGTCGCGATCTTCAGCAGTGAGGGACCGAGGACGAAGAAGGAGGAGCATCACACAGGGACGTGTGATGTGTCAAGATGGCCGTGTCGGAGATTCGAGAACGGAACGTCAAATCTTAATAGATTTGAGCGTATTCGGATACGATAGTTGGCAACACTGAGGTCGGCAGTTGACAGCTGTCAATGTCATAAAATGTTTTATAAGCGAACGTTTAGCTGTCAACGGGCACTTTTTGCTACAGACACAGCGGAGGAAACAAGTGTGGCCTACCTACGTCCGACTTCGCCGCGTTTCCAAAAGTAATCCATTTTCATCTGAGCTACGTGTGCATATTTAGTTTGTGAAGTGAACTAATTAGTTTGAGTAAAACCTATTGAGTGTATACCGAGTCTTATTTACCTGAAATGTACGATGGAGGAAGACCTGAGGAACGAAGAACGCCCATATTCTCCTACGTTACCTACGTTATACGTTATGTATATTTATTCATTGTCTAGTACTCATAGTATAAGATCTGCTTAGTTTGGGACTAGATGGCGTTATGTGTATGTGGTAGATTATAATTATTATTATCATTTATTTCACTGACGTCACACTACTTACGCACGTCTAAAAATATTTTAGGTCCAGGCTCGAATAAATAGTAAGCCTAAAATACAAAATACAAAATATTTATTTGCGAAAGTGTGGTATATAGAGATGTTGTTACAAGTTTAGATCAGCACATTTGCCGTTAAATTTTACAGCATGCAAGTATTTCAAAAATTTGTTGAATTTTTACAATTTAAATATTCATTTACCGAATAAAAACATTTTGCCATAAACCATCGAAATAATTCGTTATTAAACTTATAATGAGGTAAATCATGTAAATGTTGCGGTAGATGATTGTAAATGCGTACCACCATAGAGTAGCTGTTTCGACTACATACGTCTGTTTTAATTGCAGGAAGAGTAAGTTTATTAGGATATCGCGTATTAAAATTGCAGATATTACATTCATTCTTTTATATATACATACATTCTTTTAAATCGCACCGCATAAGTTCAAATCGTCAAACTTGCTTCCCAAGCTGGCTTTATATTACAAATCCGGGTCGAATTACTTCCATTAAAACACACTCCTTTGCAGCCACATAAAAGAAACTAATAAAGATTTACATCTATGCAGTAAATATTAATATTATGTGCAGTAAAATAGTACAATAAAATGCATGCGCACGCTGACTAGTTGTAAGTAAATCGTAAACTGATTTCCTTTTTCTTCATAATAAGCATGTTGACCGCGTAGGTAATATTCCGCTTTGATTTCATAGAACGGTTAACAAATTTAAATGAGATTTTTCATTTAATGGGCAGGAAACGAGCAGACAGATCGCCTGATGGTAAGGTTACGACTCCATGGAAACGCAACACCAAAGAAGTCACAAGTGTGATGCCGCCCTTTAGGACGGACGGATGGATGGATGAAAAGGAATAGAAGGAGGTGCAAGATGAAGAAAGAGGGAAAAGGGGTTGGAGACTGCGGCACTCTACCTCAGCGAACCAGGCGCAACAGTATAGCATACTTTACGTCGATATTCTGTAAGATGGTAGTACTTCCCCGATCGAGCAAGCCGGCAGCACGGCTTTTCTATTTTTCAAACCCTTGTGATTCGTACTCATATAAGTAACTAATAATAATAATATTTCTTTATTGACATAAAATACACGTTTACAATATTTTAGAATTCTCTGACTCCCGCACTAGTAATAACTGTGTCGCAGGAGACAGTGTCTTCCCAAATTTAATCCTGGCACAGATCATTTATGTCTCAAGACGACTGGTCTCTTAGTTATTCGAAAGGATAGATAAAATATAATTTTTTTCCATTTGATCCAACTTTTGAGCTTAAGTTACACAAGCTGTGGTTACGAAATGACAGATGTTTATCATGACATAAAAATGTATGTTTTATTTAATGTTTTCTAAATTCAGCGACATTCATAATTTAAACACACGAAATAAAAACAAACTTGTTCTATCTTCAACTAGACTACAAAAAATAAGTAACTCATACAAGTGTCAAAGCGTACGTTTTTACAACAAAATTCCAGGCAATATTCAGGAACTAAGTATTAATAAATTCAAAGTATTTATTAAACAGAGCTTGTGTTCAAAAGCTTATTACACAGTTAAAGATTATGTAGCAGACAAAAATGCCTGGAATTGAGTTTAAAAATTATGAATTTTGACATTTTGAAATTAGTGACATGATATTTTTATTTACATTTGTAATACTTATATTTTTACATTTTGACATTTTTAATTTGACATTTGTAATTTTATTTATTTTGTTTTGACATTGTTTGATTTGACATTGTTATTTTATTTATTTTCTTTTGACATTTAAAATTACTTAAGTAATAAAAGTATATTATTATTCATAAATTGACATTCAATAATATTTTCTGACATTTAATAATATTTTCCGACATTTTAAATATATGACATTTTATTGTTTAAATTTTTATTATTTTTACTTATTGTTTGCAACATGTATTTTACTGTGTATTAGCATGTAAAGTTGTGAGTACGATGTGGGTATTATTAAACATATAAACAAATAGTTGTGGCAACCTGTCTGATGGCTTAGGCTGACATGCTTATGCATACACCTTTTGATGGTGTGGAGGCATAGTGATACAGATCGTGCTGGCTCCCTCAATTAAGGTTGAGCCGTACGATTGCTGTTGAATGCGGGCCATCAGTGGGCTGAGTCAGTCAAAAGCGTCAGATAATTTCCTGCATTGTACTTGCATACTAAACCCTTTTTTGTCTGGACTTTAAAAGATGAAGAAAAGACTAAAGAAATTGAAGTGACAAAAAAAAAACAATGACTCTGTGTTTGTTTCGGCCTTTCTTCTCAAGAAGTCATTTAGCTAGGAAAAGCCGGCTTCATCTAGAATAGGGTATTGACATGTATAAGTGTTGTAAACAACCAAAATGCAGAAATAAATATGTCTTTATGTCTTTAATAAGTTCGAATGCAACAGACAACGCGACGGCAATAACTGACGTGTCTTATCGATTCTAACTCCATATTAAGGGCTACTCCCACCGCACAGACAATACTTTCACTTCTCGTCCTCGTTGCCCATTGTCTTGTAATGATTTCTGTATTGCTTCATCATCATCATCATCAGCCTGCCTTAGTCCACTGCTGGATAAAGGCCTCGCCAGTAGCACGCCACTGAGCTGGATTTTCGGCTTTCGAGTCCAGCTCTATATCTGTATTTCTAATCCTGTTATTGTTAGAACTTTAGTTTTCTGGTTTAAGTCCCTAAAACACAACTGCCACTATCATCATGCTCACCCTAAGGTTGGCTGCTACGAAAAGCTACATTTTGTCAACACTAACACATATTTGAGCAACATTTTGTCGAAAAAATATCTCAAGGGAGGCACAGAAACAGTGCCCTGTTATGTTTGTCGTTTTCGGTAGCACGGTTTGGACCGTTTGAGTCAGAAATTTTATAATATTTCGCGACACATACAATATTTTCATATTCCGTGCTCGTTTTAATTTACTTTTCGACAATGTTTTTAAATTTTATGATGGTTTGACTGGATAACTGCATGCGCAGTGGTTATTTAGATACTTTATTTGTGTTTTATTTAATGCAAGTTTGCTTTTTGGGTTCATTATTTTTATGCGTTAGCTTAGTGGAGGAACAAACATGCTGCTTTACAGAGGGTATAGGGTTCGCACAACTGACTATTTCAAGTTGCGTGTTATTGTTAATACTCGCTCCTGGCTGACCTTAACATCTCTAACAGTAATTTTGGAGCGTCAGTACCCCTAGAATAATATAATTAAAGCGGAATTGAAGCAAGTAGCCTTCCTTTGCCTTAGCTTCTTTTGATTGCCAGGATAAATGGTATTTCGATACCATCCATACTGTCAATAGTCTTGATAACCTAACCGCGCCAAAATACCAGTAGGCCTAAAACCGAATCAGTTTCCATCTCGATTTTCATCCGACAGCCACGTGAAACGTGATTACGTTATAATTTGCGTGTATTAGTTAGTGTAACTCGTAGCGTGATACTGGGTATTAGTGCGATCTAATTGCCCCGCGATCGGTAATGAGAACTGTGATTACTGACCAAGGTACGCAGAACTGGGATGATCTGGTTTCAAAAGCGGGGTGGGAAAACAAAGTATTCACCTATTCCAATACAGTCAAAATTCATCCCAAAAATAGCCCAGAATCAAATATATAACTGATAGTAAACTATACACCTAAATACTGCTTTATTATACTGTCTCACCGTATTTAATAGTGCCGTAATGGAGGATCCCTAGTAGGTGTCAAAGGACCTCTGTATGTTAAATTTATGTCTCTGTGTGAGTCTCCTGAAGAACTGGCAATATTCTATACAAAAATTTAGAAGACGGCTGCCGTGGTCGGTATCGGCGGTATTGCGACAAAATATGCTAATAGTATGAGACATTTTCCAACCAAATTTGCAGATTCGTATTAGTTTTTTAATCAGATACTATAAAAAGTAATTTTAACTAGAAAACATATGAACGTATAAATCTTACGGTGGGATCTTAAGCTACAACCGCGCATCGCTTCACTTGGCCAGGAGGTTAACATGGTGGATGATGAGTATATCGAAAACCTCTTTAAGGGTAAGTCACTAAGACTTAATCTCCAAAACCAAAACTCGAACTTAAAGCGGGCACTTCTCACAAACGAAAAATATTTTTGGTCCGAGAAATAAAATAAACGAAGCAACCACAGAGTAACAAACCCGTACATTTACGTTCGCTATTTCGTTAGTATTGCTGAAAATATATATTGCCTAAAAATAATATTTGTGTACCCGCTTCCACGCAGTTTGTTGTCTCTCTAGCGGCGGTACTAATCTAGTTAACGTCATATTGAAAGTAGTGGTCAAAACTTTTTAGAATGGTACCGGACCGCGGAAGATACCTGTTGCCCACCGCTCCTGAGGATGCCTCGTGCAGAGGCGAAACACGTGTCGAAGAATAGTCAGCGCATACAGCGGGATACTGCAAGTCAGGTATCTTCCTTGGACCCATACCATTCCTATATCCTTTTAGAGGAGTTCGGTATTGTCAAACTTTTTCTATTGCAATAGTTGGGGTGGTCAATCCGAGGGTGCATGGTTGGTTCCTCTTTCCTTCCATTAGGTCATTTGGTTTAGTCGTATAATGTTATGAAATGTTGTGCGTGCATCGAGAATTTTCTATAGCGAAAATTTAATAACATTCTATTTGATTCATTTTTACTACTGACTGCAATTTTAAAATAAAAATGCCTGGATAAGGTGTGATAATAATTTGAGGCCACAAGAGTTAATTTGATCAACGTATTCTTACACACTCACTTCCTAGTAAGCCAGGATGAGTGTTTACGTGCCAGTTTGCGTTTTATGAGAAGTCAGCAGAACTTATTCTCAGTTTCACCGCCTTTGAAAAAGCTTTTTCTTTTAGATATATTTTAAATTAATAATAAACTTGTTAAACTTTATCTGACAAACAATCTAACCGGTACTTATCAGGGAGCGATACAGCTGGCTCTTAGTATTGATTTTGTGTGCAATATTTCACATTAAAACCAATTATTTTGTAAAACTACTGCCTGTGTGTGTGTAAGTGTGTGAGTAGGATTAATCTCCAAAAATGCTAATTAAAAATCTGCCTTTCTTAATTAGCTGCCTCAGTAATTTAAAAGCTCAAATGACTTAGAGAACCGGCGTAATCTCGTAATCCCCTAAAGGTTTTACTTCGGGAAGCGGATCATCGTCAAGTTTACTAATTTCCTTACCTTTGGACTGTTTTAAAGATATTTCGCAGGAAGGGTGTATTTAGGTAGGTATTATTGTAGGGATGACACGCGTCTTTCAGTTTTAAAGTGAAATAAATTAATCTATTTTAATTCAAAATTGTTTTCAACGTGAGGGACCTTCGTCGCGTATTGCGAAATGCTGATGGTGATGAAAATATTGGTTTGATACCTATTGCTTGGATCGACTTTTCTATAGATGAATATTCGAATATCATTCTAGAATTATTTGAGCGATAGGATATGATTGTAGTTTAACTTTAGTAATCCTATTGAATGAATGAAGTGCGAGCAGTATAAGTAATATGTCATTGGGACGTGAAGGCGAGTCTTATGATACTTTTCATGTCTTGCAACTACCAATTCTTGCATATTAATAATATCTCCATCCAAAGCTCACGTAGTAAAAATAATGTTCAGCAATAAGGTTCTTTGTTTATATCCTTTGTACACTACTTATTTATAAGAATCCCTGGAAAATCTTTATTTGTGTCCAATAAATATATAAATATGCAAAGTTGAAACGCCCTTTATAAAAGGGCCAGCCCTAACCACTGCCACTTCTACTTTCTAAAACTTTATCCTGAACTTATACAACAGCAGCGCGTGAGACAGTGTTAGTTTATATTAGCCCACGGTTGAGCAGTGGACAACCGCACCGTACACATAAATTACATGCATACCTTCTATTCGAGTGAGCGTTTGAAGTTCGTCTGTCTAAGTTAGTTTTGAACCACTACTATGAGAAAATATAGATAATGTATTTTTTTTTATTCGCTGCCTATAAAGATTTTGGATTCCTACATTCAAACTTATTTTGGAATAAAAATTTTATTTGTAAGAATATAATAGTGTAATTTTCTGCATGTTTGTTCTTGGACAATTACACTACACATAGACACAAACAAAATTTGATTTCTAAATAAACTTTACACATTTTAAATCTACATTCTGTAGTTTAAGATTTGTGGTTTGCATACTATTTAGAAATTTTATAAGTAAAATAAATACATCGTATCATAATTTGATACATTTCAAAATGTTTAATAAATACTTAGTCCCGTAACTGTTATTAAAATAGTCAACGTTACCGTAAACTTAGTAACGAGAACTGACACGATTGCCATATTAACACTGGCACACGTGCGAAACTTGTTGGCTTGAGTTATAGTTTATATTTCTTTCTGTAATAATCGGGTCTATGTGAAGGTAAGTTATTACCTAATGAAACAACAATCCATACTAAGATCTTGATGTGACCGACATAAAAATGTAGTAGATTCTTTTAACGTAAGGACAGCTCTTTGTCTGATCCACAATTCTTCTATTGATTGTGGGTGTTCTTGAGTCCGTTGGTTGAATGTATCTTTTACTGTACAGGTTTTATTTTTAATGAAGGCATTACCTTTTAATAACAAAGTAGACTTCGTTCTCAACTACCGCCGCGTTGCGTCCGCTATTTTACACCTTCAGAGTGGGAATTTCTAAAAATCCTCTCTTATTACTCCCACTCTTTAAGAAACATACATGGCAAATTTCTGCTTCTTGCGTCAAATAGTTTAGGCTGTACCTTGTCTGTCAATCGGACAGTAACGTAAGAATATTATAAATACAGAATATAATTTCGCGCATGTGCTCATCTTATATTGTTCAGTAGTTAGACATTCTATCGTAAGCCCCTGTCTACAATTTAGCGATGACGTACCTATACACCTATAAGCATTGCCTAGCAACACTGTCTTTAAATAAGTAAGCGTTCTTATAACTGGTGCCAGCATAACGATATCGAATGAAAGGTTGCAGCTGATCAAAGCCTAAGTATTAAGCTTCCGATAATTAAAGGGCTGTTTCATTTTGCTTCCCTTAGTGGATCAGAATACTTCCCTTGCGGTCAAGGTTTTCATAAAATTGGTTTAATTAGATTTGCTTCTTTCGAAGCAGTGGGGTGTTTAAAATTGATGATTAAAGATCAAGAGTTAAACAAGAGTTTTGTTAGAACTCTGGCTAGGTATCGAGATTTCATTAGATTCTAATGGTGCATGTATGAATGAGCTAGCTGGACCTGGGTAGTACCATTATTTTTATCACAAAATATTAATGGTAGATACACTATTTTTTTTATACTTGACTCCAACTTATACCCTTTTCTTTAGAGGAGAGGTGGTAAAAGACTGAGAACTCCACATATTTCCTTTCTCTTGTAATTGCTAATTAACATCATTGGTGTCTAACGGCTGTGGATAGCAGCTTACCAAACTAACATTTGCAACCATAATTATGAATGTATGCTCATTAGTTATGATACTTCTACGAATCAAAGTGAACTAATGACTATACTTCTTTTTCTCTTCTGGACTCTAGCTACTAGGTATGTGATTCAAACATGGCAAAACGAGGATTTATTTTGCGAGATTTGTAAGCGTATAATAAACTCCTTTTGTGTCAGTTCATTTATGGTTTAAAGATTTTTGAGGTAAACGCTCCGAACTCTTTGAAGGTATTTTCTATTCGTACGCGGGTGCGGATTTATTTTTTCTTATAAAAAGATTTGTGGGAAAATGTAACCCGGGGCGGGTCTAATCCTGTGTTAAAGGACTATCGATATTTGATGAGATTTGCGTGTAACACAGAGTTGTAGATACTGTTTGAAATTAATGTTCAGATAATTGTATGTTATTATTTTGATTTTCACGATAGGATATGAGTGACACGTAGCAATGGTTAGTGTTCCTAGTTCTCAAGGTGAACTGACTATCTTGTTGGGAACGCAGGAAGCGGTTGAATGCGGTAGGCTCAAAATCAGTCTTTGTAGAAAGCCTTGATGAGGTCTATGTAATGTCTACTCGCAGTACACCTGTCTAGGCTGAGATGAAGACACACTGTAGATAATAATAAGCGCCACCTTGTGACCTAGATGAATAATTTTGACTTTGACTTTGAATAAAGAATCTCGCTAAAATTTGTTTTATTGTAGAGGAATACTAGTTTTGAGCTTTCACAATTGGTCAGTAAGTTAATGATTATTAGCGGTTCTGCCATTTGGAACAATAAAATGGTAAATATCAGATCTTAGAGGTTCATGTACCCAAAATATTGATATTGGTAGCTGCACTTCATACCAATTTATGTAAGTAAACAAGACTGCCATGATATTGCATATAACATCAATCCAAATATCACTACGCAACCAATATTTGGATCCAGAAGTTCTGCTCCGAATTTCGACAGCGATATATTCAACACGAGACGATATTCGATACTACTCATCGTATGTATATTACACCAAGCCTACTCTAACAAATATTCGGAGCGATAATCGCGTAGGTACAATTGGTACTGGCCGAAGATCGAAATATATGGCGTACACTCCACCGACAAGAGCATATCTCTTAAATCGAATAAAGAACATAATCGCGGATCGTATCCACAGAGTAAATATTTTATTTATTTTTCTATGTTCGCAGTGGACTATACGAATGGCTCTAAAAACTCAAATATTCTAGGGTTGGCGAAACCCTGGTAAGCGCTAACGCTTTTCTGTAGCCTTGAATAAAATAATAGCTTTTGCGCAACCTAAAGTGGTCGGTGGCCACGACTAGTAGATAGTGGCTTCTATAACTTGTATGAAAGGTTTGATCGCGCTCCTAATAATCCTACTCATATTGGGAAGGTACTGACTTAATTTAAGCTATAGCTAAACATCATCATTATTCATCCGCAATCCATAATTTCAATAGAAGGTCTAGATAACCAGATATTTTTTAGTAGCGAGTGACTGACACTGAATGACGAGTGGCCGCCTACAATGGCGTCTCGAGGACACTGAGTGCCAAGTGGCTACAACATTTTTTCAGTTAAATGCCTGTCTGCCTTCCTTCCCTGAGCCGTAAATAGGCAGATAGGGCATGCAAGCGACTATGCGAGTAAAAGTGTCCATTCTGTAAATTCCGTTACTTGAAAATTCAGGTACGTCAGGCAGACTTTTGTAACTTACATTTGCAATCCATCCTAAGCGCAAAATTTTACAGCGAGCACAATTCAAACTCAGAATCTACCCACTATCCTATATAATTCATAGTATCTTACACAATACTGGTCTACAATACAACTGGTCTACAGCAGACTAAACTGGTCTATTCACGACCACGGTCAATATTAGCCCATCGTAACGTCGAAAAAAAAAGCGGTATATTAATCTTAGTTATCTTGTATGATGTATATAAATAACAAACTTAAAATCTTTTAAAGCACAGAACTTTAACATACCCATCCATAACGAGCAATTACCCAAACAGTTGTTTTACAAAAATGCGGTTACGCCGACATCTAATAAAACGCCCGTATAACTTATACCGGAATATAAGTTTAAGTTATAGGTACCGGTATAACGGGCCGGGATAAAAAGGATTTTCTATACTTTCCGCGAACGCACGTGATCCAAGTACGGATTGTACCGAAGAAGGCGCATTACTTGGAAATACACGGATTGAAATTACAGCCGGTGCTTTTCTTAAACATTTCTGAGTTGTTATGAAATTTATTTAAATTTGTAGGAGGTAAAAGATTTTTGCTCTCGTGATTACTCTCAACATGTAGGTCTTAAGCATGTCTTAAGATTAATATGGATCAGAAGAAAATCATGTTTAACGTCCATGTCGTACCTGCTTCTATTCAGTTTGGCAACTCCATACTTGAAGTAGTCGACAAGTATAAACCTGTAAGGTAGGTCCAACTATGAGAAAGAGGTCAAACATCGAATCCAACTAGGTTGGGTAGCGTTCGAGAAACTTCGGCATATCTTCACGTCCGATATCCCGCAGTGTCTCAAGATGAAAGTCTTTGACCAGTGTGTGTTGCCAGTGTTGTCATATGGAACGGAGACTTGGCCGCATACTATGGGCCTCATTAGGAAGCTCAAAGTAACTCAGAGGGCGATAGAGAGAGCTATGTCCAGAGTTTCCCTGCGAGATCGAACCAGAAATGAAAAAATCTGCAGGCAAACCAAAGTCGAAGATATAGCTCTCCAAATAGCCAGTCTCAAGTGGCAGTGGGCAGGACACGTAGCCAGAGGAACCGATGGCCGTTGGATCAGAAAAATTCTGGAGTGGCCACCACGCACTGGACGACGTAGCAGAGGTAAGCCTCTCGCAAGGTGGATTGATGATATTGTTGGGATCGTGAGCAGCGGGTGGAAGTGGGTGGCTCAGAATCGGTCTATGCGGAGAGCCTTCGGGGAGGCCGATGTCCAGCTGTGGATGTCTTTCGGGTGATATAATGACTATGAGAAAGTAAAGGAGAATCGCCTTTTTTTTGCCCTGGATGCATCTAATGGTTTACAAAGCTATGGCCACGAAAGATGACTCATTCCGAGAGCTACCGCCATGACGTCATCATTCCTTACGAAACGTCGGGGCAAATAAAGTCTAACAGTATTTATTATGTGAAAGATCGAACAGCTGGCGTCGATACGTCACAAAATGTTAGATCAGCATCGTAGAAGCGTCGCGTAGACTGAGCATAGCATATGGAGTTGGGACGCTCCGTAGATTTTATTTATTTTATACATTTTAGTGCCCGTAGTTACATGGTCAAGCACAAGACACAACTTTTTAATCGGTAAGAGTTGAGGAATTGTATATCATCAGCTTACCTTAATAACTTGATGGAACACATTAAGCCTTCTTTGTTGAATATATATGCTATATATTTAAACAATTATCCGCTTACTTCTAATCGTGGAGGACTTCTGTCTTCCATCATCATCAGCTCGGCAATATTACTCAACAATTATATACAACACATAGGTACGTTTGCCTAAAATATTCTAGAGTTGTCCTCGATTTCTTGAAAATTCATTTCTGATTTTGTGACAATGCAAACACCTTAAAAGTGCGCCCTTTCAAATAAAAAATATATTGTAAAATCAGTTCATGAATGCCGGAGAAATCGTTGATATCGTACTTTTTTGAAGTTTGTACAACATTATTCTCCTCCTTGTGTCGTATTCTTCTGTATTGATGCCCAGGATTTCCCTTCTGCATCACTTCTTCTCATATGGTCTTTCCATAAAAATTATATCTCTGGAAAACATACATGTTTCGGTAAAGTTATATTTCTTATTTACAATTTCAAACATGAATGTTGAAAAAAAATAAATTTGGCTTGAGTCTTACTCATCGGTACCTGTCACAATATCCTCCCATACATCCCCGCTCCTCAAATCAGAAAGCACTCAGAGCCGAGCACTCATGTGAGTCCATGAACCGATCGCGCCATTCAACGGCTAAGTAACCGCGTGATTTAGACCGCGCCAGAAAGGACGCGTGTTTGACAAAATCACTCGTTTTTTTTAAATCTGTCAAAAATTTGACGTTTTGGTAAAGTTCTTTCCTTACCGAAAAATTACTCGAAACATAAAATGTTAAGACTCAAGTCTTACTCAACGGTACCTGGCACAATATTCTCCCGTACATCCCCGCTCCTCAAACCAGAAAGCACTCAGAGCCGCGCACTCATGTGAGTCCATGAACCGATCGCGCCATTCACCGACTAAGTAACCGCGTGATTTAGACCGCGCAAGGACGCGTGTTCGACAAATGACCCGCTTTCATATTTTAAAGGGAGCTTATTACTGCTAAGCTGTCTTGGGTATTGTGATGGAGGGGTAGAAACCCCTCCATCCTCATCCTCCAGAACCTAGCCTATTAAGCTTCACTAGCGAGAAGGCTAGTGAAGCTTAATAGGCTAGGTTCTACGTGACCTATATTTAAGTAATTGATGGGGATTGGATTAAAAACGTACTTATCTTAAAACCTGCTTTTTTTTGTCAGATAGACAAAGATCTGGATAATTAATCTGATCTCATAACCCACTTTGACCCCTGAAGTAGATAGGGCAATACATTTGTTTGATCAAAAGTGCCTATCAAAAATCAGTACATTGAGTTCAGCAAAATTGAGTATAGTGAAGAAAATTATATCCCAGAAATTAAACAAGCTGACCAGTGTCTTTAAAGTTTAAACTGCCCAGGAAAAAACACATTTTATGTACGCAAACTTACACAGCACCAACCCTAATAATTACAGAATTCTAATAACAATAATTTTCTAGTTGGTCCTATCCTTGAGCGTCTATATTTTCTTTAACAACATGTAAAACATATGAAGAGGTATAAAACGTTGAGTTGAATCTAAAATAAATTCTAGACAATGTTTTCACTATAGCTGGTAGTAACAGGACTTTAATATTATTTCAAATAACATCAAAACTATAAAGTCTTTGTGTTAGGCATACGTAATAGTTATTTTAGTAAGGGACTGTGTGTGTTAAGGGCGAAAGGGTTGCGTCACAAAGGTACCTCAACCCATCTGTTAGTAGGTACCCGGAATCTACTTTGTTTTATACCTACATTGTAATTGGTCTGTTGAGTTGTAAGGTCTTTATTTATATAAAATGCTACTTTTTCAAGGTAGAGTTTGTGATAATTTCTATATTCAGTGGCGTTTGATACTATGCAGTGAAAAAATGGTAGTATTTTTTTCCAGATACCTTTAGGAATACAGGCGGGTTTTTCAGGGTTTGTTGTTATAATTCCCGTCCTTTCGCAAAGATGCCATGTGTATGTGTGGTGACAAACTGCCCATGTCTGTCTAGAATATAATGAGGAAATGTCACACGCAGGCTTTCTCAAGATGTTTGTCAGCGACTGTTCATAATTTAATACGCAAATAACTTCGAACTATCGCTGCCTCTCAAAGATACTATTTGCTTTGTAAACTTTCCTTAGTCGCTTCTTACCCACTCACACCTCTAGCATTGAATTTGCGACTACTTTAGCCTTAACATTAAATAATCTAGTTAAAAGAAGTGTTTCTGTATGTTACAAGAGGGCCAACACTTAATACTATAATTATTCTTCAGAATATTTATTAGCAACTTAATTAAGGCATGCCCTCAATAGGGCAAACCACCTCATCACTCAGTTTTCAACTTTTATAACAGTGTTTAACTTCTTGAAACTTCATCTAAAGTACCTCCGACATCCGTTTAAACTTAGATTATCTGACAAAAGCATCGTCTTCTCGTCCTAATATAAAACACTGAGTGCCATTATCATCATCTATATGTATATAATTCATGCGTCTTGACTGACAGTCAACATACAGCCGAAACTATTGGGCACAGAAAGCTGAAATGTGGCATGTACCTCTGTTCCTTGGGGACCGTACGGGTGCATTAAGAAACGATTTCCCAAAATACCGACAGGATCAGGCACAAACAGTAAAACTGAAATAATTCTTTTTATAATATACTAGATGAGCCCGCGGTTACACCTGCGTCATTTAAGGCTAGTGCTCCGCTTACGTGGCTCAGCGCGTGATGTTATATAGCCTATAGCCTTCCTCGATTAATGGGCTATCTAAAACTGAAAGAATTTTAGATATTGGTCCAGTAGTTCCTGAGATTAGCGCGTTCAACCAAAGAAACAAACTCTTCAGCTTTATATATAAGTATTAGTTTAAGATATAAAATTACTTATCCTTACTGACATCATCACAGAGCCTAAACTACTAACGTTAAAAAACATGAAATTTGGACAGTGAATTAATTATACATTTAACGTAGGCCACTAAGCCTTATTATATATGGGAGTATTTCTTATATTCCATCCGATTTTTAGATCTAAAGCGACTGTTAGTTTATTACATAGGAGTTATACTAATAGGTGGTAAAGACACGAATAATGCCGGCTCTCTAGTCACTCGAGGATTAAGTACTAAGTATGGAGTTGATTTAGGGCAAGATTATCATCTAGTTTTCGTCTTAAGACTTTGGTAATGTAATTGATATGGTCTATTTGTAATTTAAATACATACATAGACCTTCGCCTGTTCACCGAAGGGGTAGGCAGAGACTACGGAATGCCATTTGCAACGATCCTGACATATCTCTCTTGCTTCATTCAAACCCATCAAATTTCTCATGCATGCTCTTCTGTTTGTTTATGTTTTTTGTTCGAAATTTTTGACGTGACAACGTCTTATAAATTGGTTTGCCGGGTGACACTTCAAGAAACTGCGTTACGCTCCGCTCACGTTATGCGCTCACAATTAGAGCGAGTGAGAGGCACGCGTCCCGCCTAAGAGCGAGAGAGACAGACATAAAAAGTGAAAGGCACGCGTCTTTCATCCTTCTTCCTACTATACGAATGAATATTCACATTAAAATTATTTTACCACTCAAAGTCGTTGTCACGTAAAACTTTCGCCCGTATACCGACTTTACAGGCAACCAATTTTTTTTTGTAATAATATACATACATACATAAACTCACGCCTTTTTCCCGTCGGGGTAGGCAGAGACAACGGAACGCCACTTGCATCTATCCTTACAAACCTCACGCGCTTCCTCTACATTCATTACTCTGTTCATACATGCTCGCCGGTTCCGGGTGCTTAGGACCTTCCCGTTTTTCAGAACGTCACCAATTTGGTCGACGAATGTCCTACGAGGTCGGCCGCGACCGGCTTGCCCATACACGTTAGCCTCATATATTTGGTGCGTCATTCTTTCTTCACTCATTGCTCCACGTGCCCAAACCATTTCAGCATTCCTTTCTCAATCCTTGTCACGACATCTTCTTTCAGGCCACATCGCTCTCGTATTACTGCATTCGGAATTCTATCAATCAGTCTTACCCCACACATACTACGCAGTGACCGCATCTCAACTGCGTTAATTCTGCTTTCATTCTTTTTCTGCCATACCCAACACTCACTACCATACATCAACGTGGGCACAAGCACTCCATTATGAACAGCCAGTCGCGCCTGTTTTGGCACATTCTGGCCGTTCATAAAGGCATGCAGCGCTCCATTTACACAGTTTCCCGCAGTCACTCTCCTTTCAATATCTCCTTCACATCTTCCATCTCTTGTAAACATGCTACCCAAATATACAAATTCTGCCACTTGTTCAATGTTTTCTTCTCCAATCGCAATATTACACTCAATCACATTTTCATCCTTCTCAAACACCATCACTTTCGTCTTTTTTGCATTCAATTTCATACCTTTCGATTCAAAGCTCTCATTCATGCAGTTCATCATTTGTTGTAACTCAGTCGCCGACGACACCAGAATGACTTGATCATCGGCGTACAAGAGGCACTTAGCACGCAATCCTGCCATATCGATCCCGCATTATATTTCGTTTCAACATTTCTTAATACGAATGTGAAATTAGACATGGTATATTCTGTAATAATATACCATATCTAATTTCACATTCGTATTAAGAAATGTTGAAACGAAATATCAATTTTATAATACTATTAGAGATGCGACTTTACCATCCGATTTGGTCATACGAGTTTACTCGTTACGCGTAAAATATAAATGACGTGACGGATGCCAGGAATCGAACCTTAGCTGGTCCGCCACAGTGCGCTGGTGGTGTGTGATTGACGAGTGTTGCTACGACGCTGCCCTTCTATCGGTGTGTGGACTGTATCGCTTCGATCTATTCGGGGCTTCAGAAATAAAACATCTTCATACGTTGGGAGCGATGATGTTCAAGTGTTCGGTGCTTGGTGGTTACATATGGTTACTTGGTCACAAGATGGTTGTTGGGACGCCAACAAACTGGCCAAAAACATGGTCGCTTAGGTACTTCGGAACTTTACCTTAACTACGACCACCGCACCGGACATATGTACAGCGAATATTTATCTTCGATAAAGTACATACATGTAATTAAATTAGGTACTATGGTACATGCATATATGTTCTATACATAGCTAGATAGGTCTCAAAAAGTTATATCTATTGGTATACAATACCTAAACCTAACTGCTTGCGTCACAAAGCTATTCAAGAAAAACTATCGAAAAATGTCGGCACACAAGGGCCCGCCCACTATATTTTCTATTAAAAAACTATTAAATACTATAGTTATATATGTAATTTTGGTAGGCCGTTGTGTGCAACTATATATGGCATCTATTAAAATAAACACCATGCAAATATCTTTATTCAATTCTAAGTTATTACAGGAAAGCCTACGATGCATAAGTAAAAATACAAATTTTCTTAAGTAAACATTGTCGTACATGAACAAAGTTTATGATAAACATGCAAATGTTTGCTATTATGTTTATTTTAACTATATAAGGTAATAACTAGCAATAAAAAAGTATATCGACATGATTTCAAGCCAATTCGAAGCTTAAAAACACTTATAAAACTATAAAACGACTATGTAAACAAAACAGCTGTTTATAAACTATTAGTTTTTATCTATTACAACTGATAACACTATTTATGATCGATATCTAAGTCCCTACAGTTGGCACAAGTTTAAAACTAATGTCCATGCACTACACAGTACTTCTTATTAACGATTTGCTAATTTTCACTATTCTAGCGTTATTTTATTACTTTGACGCGTCCGGGAACCGAACCCAGTGTACAGCACGATTGAATAGCACTGATTTTATACGATTTTCACTCACGGTTTCGAATACACTATTCACTGTCATAGTTTTTAATGTCTGTTGCGAACAATAAACACAAAATAAACCCTTACAAACCCGGCAATTTGCAAGGAATTGTTGTTAAAATAGATGTAATTATATATTATTATTCTTCATCCACAAATTTCGTGCAAATTAACTTTATTTTAGCTGCTATACCAAAAAGCCCGCATAATAATTATGTTCTAAAGCAAAAGAACTAAAACTGCGCGTCCGTTAATTGCTCCACGTCGCTTCCTATTCCAAAATAATTTGAGCAATAATGAAGCAATGAGCCACGTTAGTTTCAGTAACAACAAACGCGCTGGTTTTCAATCTACGTTTCGTATTTCAAGATGCATGAAATTTATTTCGATCTAAAGCTTCGTAGGAAACATTCCATTAATTCAACAAATTATAATGGCGCTGATACATTTGAGCATTCACCTGTAATGAGCATTCTTGCGAATGTTACAGAACGTGTACAGTGTGTTTTAGCGAGCATTTTTACGAAAGTTCTGGCGAGCATTCTATCGAAATGACAGTAAAGGAGAATGACAGGTCTGGCCACATTAACAAAGCGGCGTTCACGAGTAAATATGTATAATTTAAGTGTTAACCCAAGGAGCTATTATAGCTCCTTGTGTAAAACATATTCCTACATTGTTACAATATGATAACATTTTATTCCCAATTTCTCTAACTTACTTTCTATTTGACTTATTTTTTTATTGCTACGTCAACAAGAATTTTATACATACCTACAGATTTCTCGGTATCACCATAATACATTTACGCAAGCCTCACAGCTTTAATTACAAAGAAAGAGAAATTCTTTTGATTCTAGGACAAACAGCATATTTTTACTATACCCGCAACACAGCTACCAAGAACCTCAAATAAAAATTTCACATAATGATTGAAATTAAACTACAGTTTAAGGATTTTATCGCGTCGCGTTATATTGGTTTCACTTGTTTTTACATTTAAACCGAATGATCTAGAAACTACATTTTTTTATTACTAGCCAACGTTTCGAATTCTTTACAGGATTCATGTTCACGGCAGACTGAGGTGGTATTTGTCTTTGTCTTGAATTTAAAAGTTATCTCAAAGTACCCGAACATTTTTCAACTATTGGTGTTACTATATACGCAGAATGTGCTCACTGTGTCTTGATATCTTCTGGTGACTTTGTCCTTCTTGGGTTTCATTAGCCTGATAACAGGGACCCTGTGAAACCAATATAACGCGATAAAATCCGTAAACTGTAGTTTAATTTCAATGTGTAACATTCGCGTAAACCCAAGAAAATATTATTTCACATAATGATGTCCTACATAATTACTCTCACTAAGAAAGTTTTCCTAGAAACCAACCGTAATTACGGAGCTTGCAATTTTGAAACAGAACCACGGGTTGTTTTACTATGGCATTCGCGAGTTGATATAAATAGCTACTCTATACAGACGAACTCAAAATTATGGTGCTGATACACCTGAGCATTCACTTGTAACAGAACAGCGAGCATTCACCGTTTTTGTTTTGTTGAACTGAACAAGGAATAGAGCTGAACATTGCTACGAACATTTTCACGATCTTTCTTGCGAATGCTCTAATCTGCAAAATATACCAAGAAAAGAACAATGGTCAGATTCCATTTTTGGGACCATATCTTTTAGATATTGTGCTTTGATATAGCTTAGTCATAGTAGTAGTACTTTAAAAAACAAAAAATAAGTCAAATAGAAAGTAAGTTAGAGAAATTGGGAATAAAATGTTATCATATTGTAACAATGTAGGAATATGTTTTACACAAGGAGCTATAATAGCTCCTTGGGTTAACACTTAAATTATACATATTTACTCGTGAACGCCGCTTTGTTAATGTGGCCAGACCTGTCATTCTCCTTTACTGTCATTTCGATAGAATGCTCGCCAGAACTTTCGTAAAAATGCTCGCTAAAACACACTGTACACGTTCTGTAACATTCGCAAGAATGCTCATTACAGGTGAATGCTCAAATGTATCAGCGCCATTATAATTTGTTGAATTAATGGAATGTTTCCTACGAAGCTTTAGATCGAAATAAATTTCATGCATCTTGAAATACGAAACGTAGATTGAAAACCAGCGCGTTTGTTGTTACTGAAACTAACGTGGCTCATTGCTTCATTATTGCTCAAATTATTTTGGAATAGGAAGCGACGTGGAGCAATTAACGGACGCGCAGTTTTAGTTCTTTTGCTTTAGAACATAATTATTATGCGGGCTTTTTGGTATAGCAGCTAAAATAAAGTTAATTTGCACGAAATTTGTGGATGAAGAATAATAATATATAATTACATCTATTTTAACAACAATTCCTTGCAAATTGCCGGGTTTGTAAGGGTTTATTTTGTGTTTATTGTTCGCAACAGACATTAAAAACTATGACAGTGAATAGTGTATTCGAAACCGTGAGTGAAAATCGTATAAAATCAGTGCTATTCAATCGTGCTGTACACTGGGTTCGGTTCCCGGACGCGTCAAAGTAATAAAATAACGCTAGAATAGTGAAAATTAGCAAATCGTTAATAAGAAGTACTGTGTAGTGCATGGACATTAGTTTTAAACTTGTGCCAACTGTAGGGACTTAGATATCGATCATAAATAGTGTTATCAGTTGTAATAGATAAAAACTAATAGTTTATAAACAGCTGTTTTGTTTACATAGTCGTTTTATAGTTTTATAAGTGTTTTTAAGCTTCGAATTGGCTTGAAATCATGTCGATATACTTTTTTATTGCTAGTTATTACCTTATATAGTTAAAATAAACATAATAGCAAACATTTGCATGTTTATCATAAACTTTGTTCATGTACGACAATGTTTACTTAAGAAAATTTGTATTTTTACTTATGCATCGTAGGCTTTCATGTAATAACTTAGAATTGAATAAAGATATTTGCATGGTGTTTATTTTAATAGATGCCCTATATAGTTGCACACAACGGCCTACCAAAATTACATATATAACTATAGTATTTAATAGTTTTTTAATAGAAAATATAGTGGGCGGGCCCTTGTGTGCCGACATTTTTCGATAGTTTTTCTTGAATAGCTTTGTGACGCAAGCAGTTAGGTTTAGGTATTGTATACCAATAGATATAACTTTTTGAGACCTATCTAGCTATGTATAGAACATATATGCATGTACCATAGTACCTAATTTAATTACATGTATGTACTTTATCGAAGATAAATATTCGCTGTACATATGTCCGGTGCGGTGGTCGTAGTTAAGGTAAAGTTCCGAAGTACCTAAGCGACCATGTTTTTGGCCAGTTTGTTGGCGTCCCAACAACCATCTTGTGACCAAGTAACCATATGTAACCACCAAGCACCGAACACTTGAACATCATCGCTCCCAACGTATGAAGATGTTTTATTTCTGAAGCCCCGAATAGATCGAAGCGATACAGTCCACACACCGATAGAAGGGCAGCGTCGTAGCAACACTCGTCAATCACACACCACCAGCGCACTGTGGCGGACCAGCTAAGGTTCGATTCCTGGCATCCGTCACGTCATTTATATTTTACGCGTAACGAGTAAACTCGTATGACCAAATCGGATGGTAAAGTCGCATCTCTAATAGTATTATAAAATTGATATTTCGTTTCAACATTTCTTAATACGAATGTGAAATTAGATATGGTATATTATTACAGAATAGGCATCCGTCACGTCATTTATATTTTACGCGTAACGAGTAAACTCGTATGACCAAATCGGATGGTAAAGTCGCATCTCTAATAGTATTATAAAATTGATATTTCGTTTCAACATTTCTTAATACGAATGTGAAATTAGATATGGTATATTATTACAGAATATACCATGTCTAATTTCACATTCGTATTAAGAAATGTTGAAACGAAATATCAATTTTATAATACTATTAGAGATGCGACTTTACCATCCGATTTGGTCATACGAGTTTACTCGTTACGCGTAAAATATAAATGACGTGACGGATGCCAGGAATCGAACCTTAGCTGATCCGCCACAGTGCGCTGGTGGTGTGTGATTGACGAGTGTTGCTACGACGCTGCCCTTCTATCGGTGTGTGGACTGTATCGCTTCGATCTATTCGGGGCTTCAGAAATAAAACATCTTCATACGTTGGGAGCGATGATGTTCAAGTGTTCGGTGCTTGGTGGTTACATATGGTTACTTGGTCACAAGATGGTTGTTGGGACGCCAACAAACTGGCCAAAAACATGGTCGCTTAGGTACTTCGGAACTTTACCTTAACTACGACCACCGCACCGGACATATGTACAGCGAATATTTATCTTCGATAAAGTACATACATGTAATTAAATTAGGTACTATGGTACATGCATATATGTTCTATACATAGCTAGATAGGTCTCAAAAAGTTATATCTATTGGTATACAATACCTAAACCTAACTGCTTGCGTCACAAAGCTATTCAAGAAAAACTATCGAAAAATGTCGGCACACAAGGGCCCGCCCACTATATTTTCTATTAAAAAACTATTAAATACTATAGTTATATATGTAATTTTGGTAGGCCGTTGTGTGCAACTATATAGGGCATCTATTAAAATAAACACCATGCAAATATCTTTATTCAATTCTAAGTTATTACAGGAAAGCCTACGATGCATAAGTAAAAATACAAATTTTCTTAAGTAAACATTGTCGTACATGAACAAAGTTTATGATAAACATGCAAATGTTTGCTATTATGTTTATTTTAACTATATAAGGTAATAACTAGCAATAAAAAAGTATATCGACATGATTTCAAGCCAATTCGAAGCTTAAAAACACTTATAAAACTATAAAACGACTATGTAAACAAAACAGCTGTTTATAAACTATTAGTTTTTATCTATTACAACTGATAACACTATTTATGATCGATATCTAAGTCCCTACAGTTGGCACAAGTTTAAAACTAATGTCCATGCACTACACAGTACTTCTTATTAACGATTTGCTAATTTTCACTATTCTAGCGTTATTTTATTACTTTGACGCGTCCGGGAACCGAACCCAGTGTACAGCACGATTGAATAGCACTGATTTTATACGATTTTCACTCACGGTTTCGAATACACTATTCACTGTCATAGTTTTTAATGTCTGTTGCGAACAATAAACACAAAATAAACCCTTACAAACCCGGCAATTTGCAAGGAATTGTTGTTAAAATAGATGTAATTATATATTATTATTCTTCATCCACAAATTTCGTGCAAATTAACTTTATTTTAGCTGCTATACCAAAAAGCCCGCATAATAATTATGTTCTAAAGCAAAAGAACTAAAACTGCGCGTCCGTTAATTGCTCCACGTCGCTTCCTATTCCAAAATAATTTGAGCAATAATGAAGCAATGAGCCACGTTAGTTTCAGTAACAACAAACGCGCTGGTTTTCAATCTACGTTTCGTATTTCAAGATGCATGAAATTTATTTCGATCTAAAGCTTCGTAGGAAACATTCCATTAATTCAACAAATTATAATGGCGCTGATACATTTGAGCATTCACCTGTAATGAGCATTCTTGCGAATGTTACAGAACGTGTACAGTGTGTTTTAGCGAGCATTTTTACGAAAGTTCTGGCGAGCATTCTATCGAAATGACAGTAAAGGAGAATGACAGGTCTGGCCACATTAACAAAGCGGCGTTCACGAGTAAATATGTATAATTTAAGTGTTAACCCAAGGAGCTATTATAGCTCCTTGTGTAAAACATATTCCTACATTGTTACAATATGATAACATTTTATTCCCAATTTCTCTAACTTACTTTCTATTTGACTTATTTTTTGTTTTTTAAAGTACTACTACTATGACTAAGCTATATCAAAGCACAATATCTAAAAGATATGGTCCCAAAAATGGAATCTGACCATTGTTCTTTTCTTGGTATATTTTGCAGATTAGAGCATTCGCAAGAAAGATCGTGAAAATGTTCGTAGCAATGTTCAGCTCTATTCCTTGTTCAGTTCAACAAAACAAAAACGGTGAATGCTCGCTGTTCTGTTACAAGTGAATGCTCAGGTGTATCAGCACCATAATTTTGAGTTCGTCTGTATAGAGTAGCTATTTATATCAACTCGCGAATGCCATAGTAAAACAACCCGTGGTTCTGTTTCAAAATTGCAAGCTCCGTAATTACGGTTGGTTTCTAGGAAAACTTTCTTAGTGAGAGTAATTATGTAGGACATCATTATGTGAAATAATATTTTCTTGGGTTTACGCGAATGTTACACATTGAAATTAAACTACAGTTTACGGATTTTATCGCGTTATATTGGTTTCACAGGGTCCCTGTTATCAGGCTAATGAAACCCAAGAAGGACAAAGTCACCAGAAGATATCAAGACACAGTGAGCACATTCTGCGTATATAGTAACACCAATAGTTGAAAAATGTTCGGGTACTTTGAGATAACTTTTAAATTCAAGACAAAGACAAATACCACCTCAGTCTGCCGTGAACATGAATCCTGTAAAGAATTCGAAACGTTGGCTAGTAATAAAAAAATGTAGTTTCTAGATCATTCGGTTTAAATGTAAAAACAAGTGAAACCAATATAACGCGACGCGATAAAATCCTTAAACTGTAGTTTAATTTCAATCATTATGTGAAATTTTTATTTGAGGTTCTTGGTAGCTGTGTTGCGGGTATAGTAAAAATATGCTGTTTGTCCTAGAATCAAAAGAATTTCTCTTTCTTTGTAATTAAAGCTGTGAGGCTTGCGTAAATGTATTATGGTGATACCGAGAAATCTGTAGGTATGTATAAAATTCTTGTTGACGTAGCTGCAAGCATCGTTTAGTAAACTACAAAGCTTGATGCATGTATTACATCACGGATGGCACAGTGGATTAAGCGACCATTGCGCACCGAACATTGTGCTGTGAGTAATAGGTTCGATCCCCACTCGTCACAACACTTTGTGTGTTCCACAATTTGTTGTTTTGGGTCAGTGTGTTATTTTTGTAAGTTGGATTTATGTTGGTAAAGTCCCTCGCGATACAGGATGCATCTATTGTACGATGTAGTTTAAAAAAACATCATTGGCTTTGAAGAATAAATGGCTCTGTACCTACAGTTTGCTACGTTATAGAATTAGGTATATTGTCTCAATTCTGCTCAGTCTACCTTCTGCCTGTGAATGCATAGTGTGCGGAGACACTATGAAAATATCGTGACATCCCGAATTTATTCCAAAGTCTGCTAAAGAGTTATTGACGTCCAAGGACATTTTCACTATTAGTTTCTGCTGGCATTGTGCCCACTAGATGTCAAGAAAGTACGTCAGCCCTCCCCTTACAGTTGTAATTACGATAACATACATTGGAACATACATTTCCTGTGAAACATAACTATCTGAAAAACGTATCTATAGGACTAACGGTAGTCCAATTTATGATTATATTATAATTTTTGTGGGTATACTTACTAATACTAGATATTATATAACTGGATGATATTTTAGTATGATGTTCGTCAGTGACAATATTTTTTTTGTTTTTGTTTCTTGGTTGCGTAAATTTATAAATACACAAGTCAAAGTCAAAAGTCAAAAATCATTTATTCATCTAGGTCACAACGTGACGCTTATGAACGTCAAATTTTTAAAGTAAATTAATAATGCTTCTACATTTACATTTACTGCCCATTCGCAAAGCAATAGGTAGAACCACGAGAAAGAACGGGCAATAAAACTCGTGGCCACTCTTTTTAATCGCCAGTGTTATGGTACATATTTTGTTTTTGTCAGGAGCTGCAACTGTTTCACATTGTAATTAATTACTTGTAAATAGTAAATAAGAACATACATAGTACTTAAACAAATATGTAGTTACTAAATTGAGTGCTGTAGTAGTCTTCAAATGTGAATCTTGTGTAAAAGGAGCATCCACTTACGCTTTATAATGTAGGCAACTCGCGATCATGTTCAGAACTATGGTGGAAAAGTATGTTACAGAAAGTGACGGTATATGAATACACGAAAATTACAAAAACGTTAGAATCCAGCCCATGATAACGAGTTACCTTCATCTAACACTGTAGCAAATTTTAATAAAATTTGTGGTACAACAATGAAAATGTAAATGTAGTAAGTTGAATGACCTAATAGTGCATGAATATTAAATTAATAGAACTAGAGATATTATATAAAAAAAACTGAAAATTAAGGTATCTATATAAATTAAAAAATCAAGACTTGGCTAGTGTAAGTGACCATCTATCCTTATCACTGAAATAATCATTAATGGTATAATAACCTTTCCTAATAAGGCAGTCTTTTATTTTACTTTTGAACGTACTAAATGGCAATAGGCGTATTCCAGCATACGCAACCAGTAGGGGGTTGATATACACAAATTATAATATATAAGTCTAGTTCCACACAGGACAACTCAATAGTGCGCTCAATACACAAATTTACAATATCCTTACGTTCTTTGCATTTTAATAAATTTGAAGTCATTATGAGAGAACCGCCTCTAATAGCCTGCTTTCTTATATACGAACTCTGCACTGTGTAATATTCATTTATAACAATAACCTCATGGGTGCTTAACCAATGTTCAGTTAAGCACAAAACCTTAACGTCATATTTTTCTAGAAATAAACTTAACTCTAACTCTTTGCCAGATAGGCCCTGCATGTTTTGATGTACTATATTTAAATACTGCAGCCGAACTGTTGTCCTATCTTGGAGTTTAAAGGTCTACTTTCTTTTGGCTTGGTTTTTAGTATGGCAATACATCTGCTTCACCTACGCATAACGTTCAAGACACATCAGCGGCAATTAGGTACGTTGCGATCAGCGCGCGCGGAATCTTCCGACGGCCCTCACATCGCGCGGAACGTTTACGCGATCAAATGTTAGCAGCCGCCGTCGCATAATGCTTACAGTCCCGTGCGTTTGGTGTGCCATGCCAACCGATTACTACAACCGATAGTTCAATCAGTTAAAGTTTGACGCGGCACTTTATAAATATTCTGGTTCTGGCTAGTGTTAGCATATTTGATTTTGAGACTAGTGAGTAAACTTATATTATCTTCTTAGTAACGGTTGTCGTAGATTTTGATGACTGGCACCGATGGCCACATGTGTTCTCGAGACAGGTAACCCATCAATAAATCGAACAGTGATGAAGTTGCTCGACCTCAAAGTTATAGTGATACACGCGACATCCATTTTTCGTAAAATCAGAATAGAATGTAATACGTTCCTGGGTAGTTTGTACATGCATTAGTAACCAAGCCTCTAAAAAATAAATAAAGAAAATGTTTAAATACATTATGAAAGGAATAGCGTAGTCTAGCTTGCTAACGATGGTAATAAAACATTCGAGCAAGGCAAGACGGGCCATGAACGTTCATGGCTCTTACTTGCCTTTTCTAAACCATGGTACGAAAATTACAGGAGCAAAACATAATGGATATTAGAAACAATGAAGAATATATTAACATCATGTAAGTTACAAGAATAGAGCACGTTTAGTGAATTTAAAAATAACCACTTGAATGACCGAATGAACCGATAACCGAGAGAGAAAGAGAGAGAGAGAGAGGGAGAGAGAGATCATGGTATGGTAACAATAAATTGAATAAAAAGGAAAAATGGGCTATTGCCTATTGGCTCGGCTTTACACCGAAACCGTAGGGTTCTAGGCGACTTGGGAAGGATTAATGGAATGGACTGTATTAGGGCGAATTCTGGGTCGCCTAGAAAGAAATAAGGGAAGAGGAGATGGATACGGGAGGAGGTGATTGAGTGGGTATAGGATATTTCAAGGATGTAAGGCACTTACCTTATACAACCTTCTTCGTTTCTTTTCCTCCTGGTGTTTCGTGATGCAGCTGATTGTTTACACTTCACTCACGAGCGGGTTTTCCTTGGTGGAAGCGGTAAATCGCATACAGCGGTGCGGCGTGGTACGAACGAGACGGCGTTCTCAGCGGGAGGAATGTTCTCGACTCTCACTCGCGTCCACGATCGCGTCGACGAATCAGGCGGAAGGCAGTGCCTCTTCCAGGGAGTGGGATAGAGCGGGACGGAAGTATGATATCGCTGGCACTAGAACGTGGAACGATTGATGTTGATGCGATTAGTTATGGATAGGAAGGTAGATGGCGCTACCACCTATTCTTCTTTACGCACGCAATTACGCACTGCTTTCAACTGAGAAATTCAAAACTAACAAAAAACGTGATCTAAAATGTTTGTGAGGATGGATGTTTTTATTCTCTTACGTAAAATCTACAGGGCGGCTTTAAAGAAAAATGCCACATAGCTCATGTATGAAAATTAAAATCATATTGGCTTAGATACATGATTGGTATGGCTTCGCTCGAAGCGATACAAATATTTTCTAAGGTTATAGGCTAGATTTGATGACGATTTACTTTCTCCCTTACCACCCACATCGGAACGTGCAATGCGGGTAGCGTCACGGGTGAAATCTAATAATTATATTAGTCACAATAAACCTCAAGGCTGCAACAAACCAAGATTACTATCACCAAAAGCGAACGCGTAACATTTTCCGATAGCCGCAGTAAAGAATATTAAGTATCTTTACCGCTTAGTTATTCTCAGGGATCTGCTTCATAAATATCTATACACAACACGGTGGTACATTACGTATGTTTGGCGCGGTAAGAAGTTTGATACCTCGAACATTAGCACGAGGAGGGCTCTTAATACGTGTGGAACGATTCCCCGCGGTATGATTCAGTCTTTTGTAAACAGATGTACAACATTACTAGTTGGGCTTGAAGAGCGTCTATTATTATTGTTTTCAGTTACCTAACAGGGATAGAAAAATGTCTAAAATCGATATATGTATATCTGTTTGAAGTTCTTGATTGACTGACAGACGACTTATAGCAAAAACTATTGGGCGCAGGAACGTGAAATTTTACTGTATATATCTTGGGGAGCGTATAGGTGCACTACAAAGAGCTTCTGAATGGTTAAATTCAAAAATATTCTTGTATAAATATAATTGTGTAACGTGTTACCTAATAGTACTTTATAGGACACATCTATTTCGTCTATTCGCCCAGCTTGTACCCTTTTAGGGTTTTACAAATGAATTTGTAATAATATGTATATTGTAATCTCGTGTTATACAATACAGGTTTTCCGTTTATTAACCCCTCACTTTAATGTATAAGTCTAAATAATTGAATACCTTTAAAGCAATAACGCATCATTTCCAGTACACCGACATCTACACCGCCCACGGCCACAGAGCAATGATTATATCAGAGCCAAGACGTTCTTTCTTGACACATGCACATTTGTGCCTACTCTGTGTTTGTGTGTTCGAGGTGAGGCCAAATAAAATGTAATCCTCTACCAGTATTTACTTTTGATATAGGTTGGGTTGACGATGTTGTTGACGATTGTAAGGAAGTGTGTGATTTTTGTTAGTTCTGCTGATTATTATGATTGTTTTTATCTGACTGTGGTAATAATACTATCAGCTTTGTTTAATAACATTCTAGCTGCACCTAGGTGATTTTCTTAATGAAAGTTGGGCTAAAACCTAACCTAATCCAACTCTTAGTGAGAAAAGCACTTGAGCTGGATTTTTTTTATTCAAAAGGAACAACAAACAGCTACAATATAAAATATAGAAAGTAACATTACATAATATTCATCACAATATTGCAGCCCACAACGCTGTTCACAGATTATCAGTAGAATACATAGAAAAAATCACTACAGTGGCAGATTATATATAATAGAACATACTTAACTTTCGTGTTTTAGCGTTTGAATATAAAATAAATGAATAGTGAGAAAAAGTTGAAGAAAATAGGAAGAAAGCGAGAAATTCATGTGAGCTCCTTAAGTATATATAAGTCTTTTGAACTTATAGATAGGACACGTAAAAATTGTATACGTGTTGATAGACATCTTCGAGAGCACTATGATTATATTGCTCCAGGGCGCTCAAAATTATCTTCTGGTACTTTTTATATATGTGGAAATATATTAGTACCTAAGAGGCAATATATATTTACGCTTTTGTTCCATTTGAATTCGTACCATTCTTCACGAACACAATTTTTTGTACTTAAATGTTTGTACATATATTTGTACTGAAAGCCTAGAAATCCTCTTAATTTAAAGCTTTACCCAAGAGAAAATCTCTTTAAAAAATCAGTGTCTGTCAAGTAAACTCCTATTGACTTTTCAAGGTGAGTAGGCCCGATAAATTGTAGTGTGATCACATTTTTTTTTAACACTACTCCCACAAGACACACAGGCAAGACTACTTACTACTATAGCCCCGTACATTATCAAGAAAGATGATTATTTTCTGTTGTTTGTTCAACTGTGTGCTCTGGCCTACCTAGGGTTATATTTCAGGGTGGACTTGGGTCTTCATAAAACAATGGGATGAAGTTTCTTAGGTGTCCAGCCAGGAATTTCGAATCGGTAACCAAATTGCGCACGCTAGGCCATGCTGGGGTGGGCACGCTAACCTCGCGAACCTAAAGTTGAGTAACAGCTAAAACATGATATAGGAATTTAAACATTAACACGAAAGTTTAAATTCCTATATCATGTTTTTGCTATTACTGTACTTTAAGTTGGGGAGGGCAGCGCGGCTCTCCTCCTATATACGCCTACTATAGGACGCCAGCAGCTACGCCTGCATTTTTTTTAAATTTACCTTTTTTGGCCGATCCCGTGGGAATTTCGGGAAATCCCTTCTTAGTGCACCCCTACAGTCCCCAAGGATACATGCCGAATTTCAGCTTCCTGCGCCCAATAGTGTCGACTGTAGCGTGTCTGTCAGTCAGTCAGTAACGCAAGGATTTTATATATTAAGAAGATTACAATGTGTGAGTGTACAAGTTTCAATATTCATATTTTTCCATAACTCCAATGCGCCATGCTAGCTGCCTTATCTACATTTTTATTACCAGCATGCACTCAATCCTACCTACAACTATGGTTCCAATACGCGATATTATTTATTCGATGTCAAAGAGAAATGTCATTGCGATATTCGCCCCATGGACTTAGGTATTCGCATTTGATTTATTTTACTAGGAAATGTATACTCTGTGCACCGTGGTTACTCTGTAATGCATTTCTCGTAGTACGATACTGGGTTGAGTGATAAAACAATTATTTTAGTCATAATGTGAATCTAACTACGGGGAAGGGTAGGTGTTAATAAAGAAGTTGGAAGTAAAAATTCTATATGAAGGAACTTTAATTAGACGCTAAAGAGAAGTATAAAAATTATCCTACTTAAAGTGTACAGTATAAGTATAAATTTTTTATTATAAGGTAAATACAAATCGAAAGTGTGCTATTAGTCGCTATGCCGTCAGATGGCGTTTATAAAATGGCGATAGTTCAGCGCTTCGAAGAGTTGTGATGTTAACCCTCGGAGGCGAACGAGGACTGTGATGTTTTGATTATGGCTCAATCTGACTAAGTGTCATATTGAGCCAAAGTCAAAACGTTACAAAACTTTGTTAGATGGGCAGTGAAGTAAAAAGAATATTAATGTCACTAGAATTCTACCTGAAGATAATAAATCTGGTCTGCAGGATAAACTCAATGTATGTTTCAAGTGTGTCTTCGTTTTACGAGACCTATGTAGTTCTACTTTTCCCCATAATGTTTGAACGTATCGAAATAGCGCAAAACCCAGCTATAAGTACACGGCCCAGATAGTGTTTTTCGATTCTTAGTGTTCTTTCTGTTCCCTTATCATATTATAACATCCCCAATGAATTGAATTTATTCCAATGTTTATCTTCTGAAACCAAAACCAAAAACGTACGTACATACATGAATAAAATACGTATCTTTATCTTCCACTAACGGAAATGTTATGTTAAAGTAAGTGCATTGGACGTGGTTGTACTACAAACGTACTTATGACAAAGTCACCAGATTGTCCCTTTCTCGGTCGAAGCGGCCCTCGCTTTACTTTGCATTTGCCCTTTTAGATCGTTCATACATATTTCATCCACTTTGTCAATGCCCCAGGTGTCAGGCCGCAATTAGTTGTAGAATGTCGACTGATATAAACCACGGATAAGTTTACCCTTCTCACAGTAGGAAGAGGCCCGTGCACAGCAGTAGGCACAATATATACAGGGCTGTTGTTGATAATTATTGCCAAATTAATATTGTGCTTATATTTTGAGCTACGGTAAGGATGTTTGATTTGATGCAATTTGTTACTTAGATCAGTTGTAACAACCCTACGAAGCGGTAGCTTTCGCTTTAGCCAGTATTGGATTATATAAAGCGTCCGTTTGCCAGCAAGATATATCTCGATATCCTTTGTTATGCTTCTTGGATGTATTGCGGACCGACATTTGCATGCATTTCTACACACATTATTTTAGAATATAATATGTTTTTAACACTGTCCTTAGTATAATACATAAAACCTGGAGTAAATGATATCTGCCTATTAGCAAAACAAAAAAATGACAGGTACCATATTAAGTCTGGGTTCTACTATTGTTCTATTTCCAGTATTCTTAGTTCGGCAATAATTATTAAGATACGTAAAAAAAATATCGCTTTAATATATTCTCATACGGTTCTTTTATTCTATTAACTAATTTAGAACAAAAATTATTCACAAAAAATTCCCTTGCGAACACATGTTTCACACATAATCATAGGCTAGTTTCCACTGCGGGCGGAGAGGAGCGGGCTCATTTATCCCTTATTTTAGCTTGCAAGAAAAAACTCCATAGATACATGTGTTTTCACGAACAATGATACAAACAATGAGTCAGCAAACAAGGAGAGCAAAATTTGCTGACTCATTTTTGAAACAAAGAGTCATGAATTACATAATTATATCGTCATCATTTTCTCATGTATCGTTCAGCTTGCTCTGTGCATTCTTCTATCTAATATCACTTTTGCAGTGAAAACCAGATGACTAATAAACTCAATAAAACGCAAACCTTTTTCATGAAAACGAAGTCCGCTCCGCTTAGCTAACTCCAGCTTACTCTTCCACGTAGAATCCTGGCTTTAAACAGTTATATTGTAAAAGTTCTTGAAATCCATTAGTTTCGAGTTCTTATACAATGCTTGTTTTATTTACTCGTAAACTATAAGACACTGAGAAATATTTTCTCCGTTGCTATTTACAATAAAGACTAAGTGCAAATTTTATTTTGTATCTTAATTATTATTATACTCGTGCTGTACATCTACTATCAAAGAATGCTATTTCTCGTTTTCGACGCTACCGCAATTCTCGTGACCCCATCATAATAAACAGGACGTGAAGGACAACGTGGTGGTTTGTTTTATTGGGTAGGCGCCTTACGCGCAAGGGAACGTTTCACACGCTTTTTTTTTTTACAACCGGCTTCGGGATGGTACGGCTATGAGTAGAGCTTGAACGAAAAAATAAACAGCAGTTTATGGAAACCGAAACTAGGAGCTTCTTTGACCTCTCTTGGGGCAGGTACAAGAAGTGTGTGTTGCTTTCATCTACAGTTTTTCGGCGCCATCATAACTGAAACCATCGGGCAGCGGGGTTATTTACCGCTAGCCCAGTGGTATTGCAATACAGTGCATAGTACAATTTTAGTAAGCAATATTGCAGTGTTCCACCATAATCAGCTATTTGAACAGAGTAACGGTAATAATTATCGTTTTTCTGTATTTCATTAAGATGAACAAGCAGACATAGCGAGATAACACCGTGGGCTGTTTCGCGATTCATCAACTACCAAGTAACAAGTACCGTTAATTAGAAACTCTTGTAACAAAGCAACAATTAATTTGTATAATATACTAATTGTTCCCATGGCGGTAAAAGGAAATGTAGGTGACTGCCGTGTAGGCGTAGTGGTTAGTGA
Source organism: Euclidia mi (assembly GCA_944739405.2). Lineage (NCBI taxonomy): Eukaryota > Metazoa > Arthropoda > Insecta > Lepidoptera > Erebidae > Euclidia > Euclidia mi. The sequence continues at coordinate 13,633,902 of OX123183.2, read as the reverse complement.
CTGCTAAGCTGGAGGTCGTGGGTTCGATTCCCATCCAGAAAAAATACTTTGTGATGAGCACGAACATTAGTTCTGTATCTGGATGCAATTTATCTATAGTATGTATTTAGGAATATAAATATAACTATGTTAATCAATAATGTAGTTGCCATATTACTAGCTCTGTTGAAATGGGAGCAGTTGGCCGTGTGTGTGATATTATAATTATTAATATAAAGTAGCTCGCAGTACACTTGCTTTATTGTTGTCATATTGTTGCCACGGTATTTCCTTTGTGGATAATAAACTTCAGAACAAACTCTTTATGACAAAACACAACAAACATGTACATTGACTATCTTTGTTCTGCGGAAAAACTCGTATACTGAGAAATCTGGTTAGAATCGTCAAGGCACCAAGCATTAGTTCTGAGGAAAAGCTTATATTTTGTGGAAAAGCTAATATTTTGCTAAACCTGGTTAAAGGCTCCAAGGCTTGGATGCAACAGTGACAACTCTAACGGTTGGTTTCAATATTTTATCTATCCATGGATTTCGAGATTCGAGATACATGTTTAACAGATTATGTATAGAGCTTATGTCAAATACGTATCTCAAATCTCCAAAATATGGATGGATCGAATATTGATATCAGCGGTAAGACGATGAAGATTTTTTTTAGTAAAAGTGGCCAATCAACTGCTCCATTTCTGAGCAATAGCTGTCTCTGCTAGCTACAATAACACATCTCGCTTGGAAATATCGTGTTTTCATACTTTTAACTACATAATAGAAAATTCTCAGATATATAAGCTATCCAAGAAGTTTTCTGCATTGTTTAGCAACGGCTTTGAAAAATATACATAGCATCGTCATACGTAATAGGGGGTGAGCCTATTGTTGTTACCGGTCATATTACGAGGCTCCGTGCTGCTACTGTGAATTCGGAAAAACTCAGTTACACTTTTGCCCGACCCGGGACCAGCATACACCTAAGCTATTCACTAGACCGCGGATGCAGTATACATAGCATAATTATTATAAGTGTAGATATGTTAAAAAAGTTAAACGATTTAGATTCTGATCGCTAGAACACGTAGTGTAATTATATTGCCCGATGGAATCCTTAAAACGTAGGTGATTCCATTAAATTTTTGAGTAATTATATAGATTGTGTTATCATGGATAAGAAGCTTGAAGGGTACTTACCAATGGCGCGCTTATATCTAATTGAATAAAATGCAATTTTAGTAAAATTTTAACTTCATGCTTTGGAGTTTATAAAACGGTTTTCTTTTCTTTTTTAAAGACTACTCCCGCATTAGGAATAAATCCTGTGTTGTGGGGGACTTTACAAACATACAAACAACAACTTATGGATTACACAAAGTGATGTCTGGGAATCGAACCCACAACACTCGGCGCAGTGTCAAGCGGCGAGGTGGCCGCTTAAAGCACTACGTCAACCGTGCAGTCAGTTCCGAGCGCACATCGCGTTTCTGTTTTCGCATACTAACGCTCGCCATGAAAATATATACTTGAAACATATGCATAGTAGCTTTTCGCACTAAAGTATTCCCTCTCAAGGTACAGTCAGCTATACACGATACGGTCCACAAGAGTGATGCCGATGCCGAGAGCTCGCTCCGGTCCAAAAATCACAGAGTTCTGTTCCTACACAGCAGCAGTCACATTCAGTCACTGAGCATTACGAGCACTGTAATACGTCTATGCATGTATGGTATAAGTTCAGACAACATTACATTACTGCGGCCTTTCTTATTTTAAACTAGAGGACGCCAGCAGCTACGCCTGCATTTTTTTTTTAATTTACATGTTTTGGCCGATCCCGTGGGACTTTCGAGAAATCCCTTCTTAGTGCACCCCTACGTTCCCCATGGAATATACACGCCAAATTTCAGCTTCCTGCGCCCAATAGTTTTGGCTGTAGCGTGTCTGTCAGTCAGTCAGTAACGCAAGGATTTTATATATTAAGATAACAAATCATACCTACAACCTTTCACAGCATTGAACTTCGTATATTTGAACGTAGGTATTAGTAACCGATTCAAATTGGATTCAAACTAACACAGCAGTACTATATTTACATTTATCTATATATTATATAGTTTCTTGTCCATGTTATTTATATCCAAGTCTCTCAGCCGCACCTCAGCGGTATGGCCCCGCAAATGGAATTGATTAACGAATCGATATTAAATATTTGTTTGATTCGCACACATATACACTTGTATTTTTACTTTGCTCTACGTCTATCTCGCTATTTACTAAGTAATATGGTTTATTACAGGGAAATTGCTTTCGAGGGCACTTATCAATTTAAATTAAATTCTGTAAATTAGTATCTCATAGACAGTTTTGTTTCTAACAGATTTGTTCAATAATATTTGACTTCAAGCACTGAATAGAGATTTACATAGAAGCGCATTTCTTAAGGATTTCGTGTGCCGATTCCAAGTGGCGACTGTCGCCAGTGTAGTTCGTAGTTGGTGCCGTTGGCGGCGCTGGCGTCGTTCTCCGTATCTCTTGCTCTCGTGTTAAGATACACAGGAGGAACGTTCGTTCCCTTGCACTCGTAGATACAGCTGTCACAGCGCGACTGCCACGCCGCCAAGCGGCAATTTGGGTCATAGAAAGTTTGTCTACAGAGCGCCCATAAGAAAAGCGCCTCTATGTAAATATCTGATCTCTTTGCTTCAAGGACTACTTTCTTTTGCAACTGATTAGTGCTGTCGCAACAAGATTGACAAAGTCTTTAAAGAGTTGAGCTATTCTAAGTTTAACGAATAGTCATTTCGTATCTTTACTAATATAATAATGGTTGATATTCTGTCATATCTGGTTAGATCAGTAAGCGGACCTCGGGCTCCAAGGCATGTAAGTCTTGGATGCAACTGAGATAACGCTTGGACGATGATGACTAATATACTAATATTGTGTGTGTTCAGTTTTAATTATTATTTTTGCGTTGGATAGTCCATTGTAGATTTATAACATTACGCTTTGCGTCACGGGTGCTCAGCAAGTGGTGAATTAAACTACGCGATTGCGAAATATTTCGAGGATAATTGGCATTGGTCCTCTATGTTCTGTACATTGATCTAACTTTTGTTCGCAAGATTAGCTTTGCAGCCTTTTTACCTCAACCAAGTCAATCATTGGTCTATATTAGTCCATTGGTCCATTGGTATAAAAAATATTAAATCTAAAAATTGAATATCGGAATTCTGATACGTAAAAAGTGCAGGATCAAGAATTTTCAAGGTAAGCTGATTTCGAATCCAAAGTAGATAATTAAAGAACCGTGAAACGATTACCCACTTTGATGCGGAGAGATCTCGAGATTATATTAAAAACGTCTTGCAAAACTCCGCACAATGTGGGCGCAAGTGTTTTAATTTCCCCGAGCTTGGGAAACGTTTCATCGTGTGACATGACACCTGACAGGATATAGATTATTTTATATGATCATATAAAATAATCTATACTCTCTCTCTTCTATTTGCTAAAAGAGCTCTTCATAAGCGATCGTTTATGAAGAGATCTTTTAGCAAATAGAAGAGCAAATTTAATATATACCATGTATTTTAAGTCAGTGTTGTCCTAAAAAGTATGTACTCAGCCTATGATAAAGAAGTTACCTATATGATTTATCTTACAAAATACGTAAAATATTATTATTGATTTTTTATTTTCGCCAAAATTAATGTTTCATAGCATAACAACGTGACGGTAAATGCGTAAGGTCAATGCACTTTATTTATAACCTAATAAAAATAACTACGTTAAAAACAACCGACTTCAAAAACGAAAAAGTGAAAAATAATAAAGATTTAATATTAATTAAATACTACCTATTATTTATATGTGCTATTTACTAATAGGTTTGAAGTCGGTGCCAAGCCTTAAGCAAATAATAATATATTAATCACTTAAATGAATACGAGCAAATTAATACAATGAAATGACTACAATAAAGATGCGTAAATAAACCTAATAAAGAGCAATTTGATCTTAATATTATAAGCAGCTTCAGTTAATATGAAGAATAATGAAAAAAAAATTAAAATGTATTCAGCAGAATGTGAATTCATATGAATTATGAAATGCCTTTTTTTAATTTAAAGGCTTTTGAAATTTGATTTGGCACCGACTTCAAACCAGTTAGTAAATAGCACATATAAATAATTGGTAGTATTTAATTAATATTAAATCTTTATTATTTTTCACTTTTTCATCTTTGAAGTCGGTTGTTTTTAACGTAGTTATTTTTATTTAATACTTTTTAGTGTATTGTTGTATTGTCAACTAGATATGGGTAGACCTACAAAAGGTGCTGCCTGCCTTAAAATATAGTTCTCAAGAAACGGGAACGGATCAACGTAGTCGTCTCTGTAAAAATGCTCTTCGGGACACAGTTTCACGTTCTTGTGAGACTTTTAAAGATCTATAAAAAACGTTTGTTAGCCAGGAAAACATAAATGAAATCACGTTTACGTCAAGAAACTCTTGAACAGTATAATTCTAGACTCGGTAAGATCCAAGAGCGTCTAGCGAATGAGTCTTTCGAGCAGAGAGCTAATAGACTTGGTCTCATTAATAATCGACAAATCTTTGATCATGGCATTACCGCATGATTAACGTCTTTGAAGTCACCGTTATCATCATTGTGCAAGTCAAATTGATTTTTGTAATTACTGAGTTGGTCACCTTCTGACTCCTTCATCAGACCCTAGAGGATCCTAGTTACCACCCGCATCAAACTGCTCGTCAAGACGAATCAAATGAGCCCAAACTCGATAAAGTTTTCTGAGTTCCTATATTATTCCTATGGCCACCTTTCAATTCCATCATCAGATCAGCTCTATGTCATAATATTTTTTCATTGTCATCCAATTTAAATACGTCCACTAATTTCGATTTTCATTTCTTAATTAATATGTTTTTATCTCCTGTCTCTTTTAACCTTTCCATTCCTTCCTGAAGTTTTTAGAATTTTCTAATTTTTATTCGAAATGATTAAATAATATTTTTTTTTATATTTACCAAATATTCATAATTCCAAATTTCATAAAAACTAAAATTCACATAACTATTATGACTTGGATTTGAACCCACGCCTTCAGAACGTAAAGCGGATATATTATCCACACGGCCATCGCCTTGTTGTCAGTTAGTAGCGAATTTAGCGAACACTCGACAGAGTGTTTACGTCATCTAACTTAAAACTCATTTTCAAATAATGAAATTGTCTTCAAACCTTTTTGCTAATTATTATATGTTTGAAGACCAGCCAGTTTGTCGTGTAAACGTCAGTAGTCCTTGGTGACGGCAAAGAGTATACAAATACTACGTAAGAAGAGGCGGATGTGCCATAGATCATGCGAGACTTTTAGCTTTGTATGAAACGTGCAGGGAGAACTCGTACCAACATAAAGATACTAATTGACATCGTTTTTATGTTGTCAGCATTGTCATATTTGTCAATATAGGGATGTACTCTCTAGTGATTAACGAAATATCGATATCGATAATATTCGGTAAGAAATAATTATAATTATGTTTCGACTAGAATTATACTTTTCCAACACAAATAAAAGATGTATTTAATATTTATGTGTTTATTCAAACAAATTAGCCTATTCTATAAATCTATTCTAGATTAGCGAAGAAAAATACGCAGAACTAAAAGATATATTATGTATGTACATGTAATGGAAAGGTTTTCAACATTTCTTTTGTAGTAGGATTTAAAGAAATGTCTAAAGATACAAGGCACAGCTGTTTTTCTGACTTGAGTTCCCTTTTTTTTAAGTCTTTCGGCTTAAAATGCTTGCCATACACATAGTTCAACTGATGTAATTTTTCAATGGGCACATAAATCAAGTCTTGGTTTCCAGTTGCAGCTTTTTACATCTAAAAAGAAAAAAAAGAATAGAATTTTTAGTCCTTGTGCCAATTTCTAATAACGGATTATCGATAACTGACAGGCAGCACTATTGTTTACCTACAAAGTACTAGGATATGAAACTTTAGAATATTTCCTTATTTTTTATGTTTCATTGAAATATATCACATTATATAACATTATAAATATTCATTGATCTTTATCTAGGGACATTTTGCCATAAATACCTACCCTTTTTTCATTGCTTGACCGGCATGTTGTTGTATGCCATATTTCGCACGTTATTTGCTTGTTTTCATTGCGCTCCTTTCAATGCTAATCAAATAAATATAGTAACACTAGCACTAGAAGTGTAAAATCACATTTATTTGGTATACACAAATCACTTTTACAGTATGTTTTTTACGTTTTATAAACAAACTACATAATGCGGCAAAGTTCAATCTGGATAATAATGTGACAGTTGTGACATTTGACACTATTGACAGCTAAGGCGGTGATGTACGTATAACCCGTCTAACTTTGAAAGAATACTGTTCCAAGGGTACATAGTGAAGGATGCTATCTTCACGTTTTATACATATAATAGTAGCCATTAAAAAGATAGCACGTTTCATACATTCGGTTTTTTCTTAGGAACTTGCGCCAGGCTGGGTGACGGTAGTGATGACAGTTTGACATAACACAGCACACAGTCACAATTATTATTCATAGGAATTTCAGCCATCGGGATAGGTGAAAGTAAATAAAAAAATGCTCATAAAATAAAAACCACTGGACCTACATGAATCAAAATTTTATGGGACCAATTCGAAACTATTGCGTATCAAGCAAAAAAAGAATTACGTAAATCGGTTCAGAAACCTCGACGAAATCGGTGTACATACATCGAAAAAAATATATATACCGGCCGAATTGAGAACCTTCTCCTTTTTTTTGTTTGAAGTCGGTTAAAAAGCAGCCTACCCTTCGTTCACGTCACATTGTAGTTCTCGGAAATACTGATTTTAAAGAAAATGTTTTTTTTTTTTTTTTTTTAACCATTGCTGTCCCAATGTTTGGCAAAGGTCTCCCCCACATTCTTCCACTGGTCCCTGTCTTTTACCATATCTTGCCAGTCTTTAATAAAATTGTCCAAATCATCGCGCCATCTTTTTCTCGGCCTGCCTCTTTGACGACTAAAAGCGTTATTAAAGAGCAATCTTTCAATGACACATAAACGCAGACTCATCGACATGTGTATCTTGCCCGTCCTAACTTACGGAGCTCAAACATGGTCCCTGACCGAGTCACAAAAGTTCAAACTCGGGGTTTGTCAACGCGCAATTGAAAGGAGCGTGTTAGGTTTAAAACTTAGTGATCGAATTCGCAACACCGTAATACGCTCCAAGACGGGCATCATAGACGTGGGCATTAAAGCTGCTAAACTGAAGTGGGACTGGGCGGGGCATGTCTGCCGAATGAATCCCGAAAAGTGGACAAGTATTGCCACAAGGTGGAAACCAGAGTGTCGTCGTCAAAGAAAATGTTTAAAAGAAAAAAAAATGAAGTATATTTTGTAAGATAAATGTTATTGGTAGCTTCTATATCATGGGCTGAGTACATACTTTTCGGTAAAACACTGACTTAAAATACATGGTGTATATTTAATATATATATATTTTAAGTAAGTAATCATTTATTCGTCGGATCATACAGAGCATTTAATGATTAACATAGTTTCGAACCATAATTGGCAATGGCAATTATTGCTGGCAATAAAAAGTGATTGACTCCTGAACTTAGAATGACCACCTATTTTAAAATCAAAAGTAGCACACAGTGAAGTTTAATTGGACTTGTCTGCTGACTAGTCCATATTGAGTTTCTAAGGTTGTGTTGTTTTTCGACTGATCGTTAGGTACAGAAACTTATCGGATGAAATATGGATAAGTGACTGCTTCGTTAGTCCAGTCGTAGTGCAAGCGCCTGCGGATCATAGGTCTCGAGCTCGCTCTCCAGATCGCTCTTCAAAATAAGATTAATAACTACCTTCTTGTAGTTTTCAATCTAAACCTGAGACTACTTTTTATGATATATATTATTTCCTGTTTTGTAATGAGGCCTAGTTTGACAAAAAATATTTGACGCTAACACAAAATATTTTTAGGTGAGTAAAATACCTATATATAGCAAACACGTTCCTGAAGATTTACCTTTGCACGTTTTTTCACGTCGACGCTAACGTGAAGGATTGAAACACGTGGGAACGCAATCAACCCTCAGAGGGATTCTGTTTACCAGTTTTAATGGCGTATTTTTCCATCCACGTTTGTGTATTTTGATGTATATTGTGGAATATATGTAGGCAAATTTTTATAACTGTTTGATCCTGCTTTGTAAGCAGACTGTTTACGAATGAGGTTTACAGTTTTGTTATCATGATTGGAAAATAAGTATTTGGTATTGAGCTAAGTATATGATCCTACTAGGTTGGGATTGTTGTTGATAAGCATAAGCTCCGCTCTTCGTATAATGTAAATAAAATGTTACAATTAATTATTAATGTTTTATTTTAAGCCCGTATCGTCCCTGGGCATAGGCGTCCCACTCTCCTTCCATCTATTACTGTTTTCATTCTTTAAGGACTAGTCCATATCAAAGGAAAATTTAATTGTTATAATTACTAGTCAGGTTTCTGACTAAATAGGCACGGACGGTATTTTATAGACACGTAACGATCACCAAGCTGGTACTGAGGATTATCCCTCTAACAGGATACTTCACTTACCCATACCAATTAGCAGGACCCGGGTGGCCCACTGGGTCGTATTTTACCGAAGCCATAATATCAATCTATAGACGTCCAATGCTGGACATAAGTCTCCCAGGCTCTCTACACAAACTGATCTTGATTCGCCCACATGCAACAGAAAATAGATTTTTATTTTGTTTTTGGTAGAGGCATCGCTACCAAAAATAAAAAATAAATATTTTCTCTATAATCGATATTAGCTGTAAAACAGACTATACAAATTTTCGCCAGCAGTTAAGGATTTGAGCATTTCTACCACGTTTCTTCACGTCTGTGACTGAACGAACTGTTACGGGGTCCCTTTCCGAGGTCTTTTTAAAAAAAGATATTTTAAAGTTAACTAGACTATTTATTTCGACAAAGAGTTAACAAGAGGAAAGGACCCGTAAGGCAACCGTATCTCGCGAGCGTTCAGCATAGACTGTCCGATCTATGAGTCGACTGGCTATTGAAACAAAATGCTGACGTAACAGTAATGCTTAAAATGTTAGTGTGCATGGCTAAGGGCCGTGTTAGCTATAAGGGGTTCTATACCGGGTTATAACACCTCCCCCTTTAGAGTGAACTTCGGGGATGGACGCCGAAGTTAACTTTAAAATGAGGTTCTTAAAGCTGGAGTTGGGATTTCTTGAACTGTTCTTTGCAGTTCTATGGAATCCGTCTCCGGTTTATTTGATTTGCGAAATCTATATTTGTGAAAACGAGGGTTGCTGCCGGGTTTACAAAACGTTAATACAAGTTTGTATATAAGGTAAAGTACAATGATACATACGATTATATTTATAGCTATGGAATAATGTGCTCCGTACTCGATTATATGTGGAGTTTCTTTAATGTTTTCCACGTCGGATAAAAGTTTAATGGATAATTTATCAATTGATTGAATATCGTTTAAATCTATGGGTTCTAAACGAGAGAGGGGCAAATTATTTGTTACATTCTTAATTTTATTAATGTTACAAGAAATGCAAGAAGGTAAGTTAAAATCTGGCATATTAATTGGCGAAGTTAAATTTAATACATTGTTATATTTAGGGAACAGTGTTGTACCTTTACAATAAGCTATACAATTAGTCGGTATTGTAAGTATACCGATGCCAGATATATTTGTTTCTTCTATTTTATTTGAGTTTCTACAGTCAATAGATAGTTTAGCTGGTTCTGATTGTATATAAATATATTTGTTATTACTTATTGATTTAAAAATATTCAATTTACCATAGATGTATTTCATATTACATTGTTTAGGAATATCCACAATAGATTTAGATAACAATTCAGTTTCACAGTTAGGGTTTGAATCGGTTTTATGAGTTATAGGGATGTCACATAGATATTCTGCTGAGTTTACAATTTTGCAGTTGTCTAGTGTTTCTAAATTACAATAATTTGATTTATCTTTTGTTATAGCCATATACTTACTACTAGGTACAATGAGACTGTAAATGTCTGATTGGTTTACATGTGGTGTTGGTAAAGCAACTTTATTATACAACATATATTCAAGGTTAGAGACTAACGGTATTCGTAACAGGAAAACTAATTTACCATTGAAATAATAACATAACAAACTGGAGACCTTTACAATGTTATGAATGGAGCTTATGTCTAAATACAAAGGCAGGTTAAGATTGTTCGGTAAGTGCCTAATATTGTTGCTCAGTTCTCGGTATAAGAGTGCGGGCGACATGATTGCCGGATGTAAATTGTTTTGGCTACAGAAAAGAATCGCATTCGTTGTTTCTTCTAGTTGGAAGGATAGAGTGACCATAGAGGTTTCTAGTGAATTTAGAACAAGGTCTAAGCTTATTCGGGTTTCTATTGAATTGGCATTTATTGTTAAATTTTGTATACTGGCTGAAAGTTGGTCTATGGCGTTGTTCATTTTAATTTCATTCCTTTTAATCTTTTGTAAGGAGCTGTTATACGCTGATATGACTGAGTTTGTGATTAGAACATTGTTCTTTACTAAGGATTCCAATTTATCCTGGTTGACTTGTATGGACTCAATCGCTTGGTCATATTTTATGGCGTCGTTTTCGTCCAACGTGCCGAAAACATATTTAAGGGCAGTACCTATACCACCGACCCAAGCTCGCTTAGATCTATTATCGATTAAATGAGAGATTGAACTGAACAATTTAATAATGTTTTGCTGTTGTAATACTAATGGTTCTATTATGTTATGGCATTCGGGTTCTGCGAGAATTTCCACTTGGTTACAGAGATTTATAAAAGTTTCCAATGATGAGTTAATGTTTTCTATATGCGGTTTGAAATGCGAAATTCCCATTGGCATGATAACATTTAATACACCATTAGAGATTTTTAAATTTCCTATATAGTCAAAATAAATTCCAGGACTCGTGGTTATCGGTTGGATATAGTAGTTGGGCGTCTGGAGTTCCGCTGAAGTGCTGTAAGTATATTATTTATACGTTACTATTGTATTCGCTTGTATATAAAAACTAACAACTATTTAATCTATGCTTCTAACAAGGTATTGTTTATATTAAGTACTTATTTAAGCTAACAAAAGCAGTCTTGTGACTAACACATAATAACTAACATCTATATATGTAATACTAAAACTATAACGTTAAATTTAAGTATGTATTATTAAACTAACCTAGTTTACTAAAATTAATTTTTGTTTAAGTATGTTTGTGTTTGCAGGTCGCCGCTGACTTCGGCGAGCTTTACCTCGTCATAATGGTGACGGACGTGCCGTCTATTTATTAATAAAGATAAAGTGTTGTTACCATGAATTTTGACAACTTTATATGGACCTTTCCATATTGGCGATAAAGCTTTTCGTAATCTAAGATGGTTCTTTAGGTAAACAAAGTCGCCTACTTTGTATTGTATAGGGCGTGAATGAGAATCGTAATAATTCTTAGACGATACTTTTGATCGCTGTATGTATTCTAAAGCTTTATCGTGAGAGTTCTTTAGACGGGTTTGTAACATGCGTACATACTCCGGGTATGTAGTACCTAGGGATTCGTCATATATTGAATTAGGAATAAATGGTTTGTTACCGAACATTAGCTCGTAGGGAGTGTAATGAGTTGTGGAATGGACGGTTGTATTGTATCTAAGCATGGCTGTATATACATAACGAGGCCAATCTGTTTGGTCTTCGTTTACGAAAGATTTTAGGTATTCCTTTAAGGTTGAGTGGCTCCGTTCTAGAGCACCTTGAGTTTGTGGATGGTATGGCGTGGACCATAGCTGCTTGATTTTTAATAAATCACACGTTCTTTTAAATAATTCTGACGTAAAGTTGGTACCCTGATCAGTGAGGATCATTTTGGGAATACCAAATATGGATATAAAGTGAAGTAAACATTCACTTGTTTCTTCTGCGGTAGTACTGCGTTAGTGGATAAGCGGAGGAGAACTTAGTAAAGTCGTCCTGTAGGGTTAATATGAATCTGAGCTTTGCGGTTCCCGATTCGGGAAGAGGTCCTACAACGTCTAACGCTATACGCTCACACGGTTTGGTTGAAGTGCTTGTGATTTGCATCGGTGCACGATTTGTTTGACGCAAAGCTTTGTTCTCTTGACATAGTTTACACCTTTTCACATAAGACTCTATGTCACTACGCATACTTTTCCAATAATACAATTCTTTAAATCTATTATACATACGACTGACACCTAAGTGACCAGCTGCTGGGATGTCATGGTTGTCGTATAGAATTTTCTTCACCTCGGACGGTGAGGGATAAGTAACATTATTATGGTAAATGTTTACTAGGATGTTTGTATTATGGAAGAGGAAAATAATTATATTGTATATTTTTATAAAACTATGTTTTTCGAAGGCATCACGGAAATCAGATATACTTATTTGTTGAGTATTTCCTATTATTACTAATTCGTTCCGGATGGCTTATAGAGTATCATAGATCTCTTGATAGGATGCTTGATCAAAGTGATGGACCTTGACATAAAGGAGGTAATAAATCTTATTACCTAGGGCGATTTTCGAGAAGCTGTGTAGCTGTCTTTCTTGGTTAAGAATTTCGTCTCGGTTTTCTAGGTTACCTAATATTTCTTGTATGTAGGGGTTTGACTCATCGAGATCTATAGATGTAGGGATAAGGATAACCTTATCGGGGCTTTTTAGTAAGCTCTGATTATGTTCAATAATTTTTGTATTATAAGAGTTACTTTTATTTGACAAGCGTTTCAGGGAAGTCGAGTAATCGTCTGTGATTATGTTGCTTGTCGATGGGGTAGGTTCGGCTGAAGTTTTAGGCGAGAGGATTTCATCGAGGGTTGGAGTGCGCTGTGACGTTCCAGGTAAGGGAGGCATAAGAGATTCTATGTTAAGTAGTTCTGGAGTAGCACATTCTAGGAGGATGTCTGGGTTTAGGTCTTCAGACGGGAAGGAACGCGGCGATGTTAGTAAGTCCATTAGGTCTTTATCTAAGTTACTCGGTTCTAAAAGGGATTGTTCCAACTGTTCTAGGTTGATGTCTTGACCTTGAGGGTTAGGTGTTTCATTAGTGACAGTTGGTTGGATGGGGTTCACAGGAAATCTGGAAAGGGCGTCCGCGTTTGCGTTTATCTTACCCTTTTTATACTGGATATCATATTCAAATTCTTCCAGCTTTAGCCTCCACCGGACAAGGCGAGACCCGGGGTCTTTACAGTTAAATAACCATTGGAGGGGCTTGTGATCTGTTAAGATTGTGAAGCGGCGGCCATAAATGTATGGGCGAAATGTTTTTGTGCCGAAGATGATTGCCAGGCACTCTTTTTCAGTGAACAAAGCCGAGTGTAGTTACACTCGGCTTTGTTTAGGGTGCGTGACGCGAATGCAATTGGGCGGTCTTGCCCGATAGGTCCTTGGGACAGGATGGCGGAGATGGCGTAATTGGATGCGTCACAGGTAAGTAAGAAGGGTTGATTAAAATCCGGGTAGGCGAGGATGGGAGCTTCTACTAATTTATTTTTTAGGGCTTCAAAGTTAAGCTGCTGTTCATTACACCAATTAAAGGGGACGTCCTTTTTCAGGAGAGAGGTAAGTGGTTTAGCAAGCTTAGAGAAGTTTGGGATAAAACGCCTATAGTAGGATACCAATCCTAAAAAGGATTTGATGTCTTTGGGGGACTTCGGAGTTGGATACTGTGTGACGGCCTTGACCTTATCAGGATTAGGTTTAACACCGTATTGTGTTATAATATGGCCTAGGTAAGTAACCTCCTTTCGTAGAAATTCACATTTCTCCGGTTGGAGTTTAAGGTTGAACTCTCGAAGTCTATCGAAGACGGCTCTTAGGTTTTGGATGGCTGAAAGCAGGTCAAATGCATACAGGACTATGTCATCCAAGTAAACGAAGCACCTGGAGCCCTGGAGGCCCGTAAGGCAAGTGTTCATGAGTTTTTGGAACGTGGATGGGGCATTCTTCAGCCCAAAAGGCATGCGGTTAAATTGGAAGTGACCCTGAGGTACAGAGAAGGCTGTTTTGGGTGCGTCTTCTGGGGAAATCAATAATTGATGAAAACCTGATGATAGGTCGAGTGTCGTGAAGTACTGGCTCTTTCCTAACTGGTCGAGGATCTCAGTAATCTGAGGAATGGGGTAAACTTCACCTATTGTGATGTCGTTTAGTTTTCTATAGTCAATGACTATACGCCATTTCTTTTGGCCAGAGGGGTCAGCCTTTTTGGGGACGACCCAGATAGGAGACGACCAGGGAGAAGACGACGGTGTGATAATGTCTTGGTCTAACATTTTATTTATTTGAGTTGCCACTTCTTTCTTGTGGCACTCAGGGAAGCGATAGGATTTAGTATGTATGGGAGTGTCACTGGATGTTTTGATTTCATGTTGGATGGCGGGTGAGAAGGATAAGGGTTCATCTGGAAGATGAAATATGTCAGAATATTCTGAACAGAGGTCGAGAAGGGCTTCCGCTTCTTCTTCGTTCAGGTGTGACGTTCTCAAAAGGTCTAGTACCTTCCTAGTGCGCTCACTTACATTGCCAGTGTAAGAGGGCAATGTGGTTGGACAAACCTCTATAGGGTCCAACTTAAGGTTGAGATTACGCTTGATCTCGGCGGGTTTATTGGAGGTATTTATAACCGAAATGTTAATTCTTTGGTTATCCTTCACCTTTACTAGGCAATTGGCTACGAGAAGAGTCTGGGATAGGTGTTGGTCTAATACCATACCCTCTTTCAATTCGGGATTTGCTACAGTACATTCAATCACGGTCTCTGTCCGTGGTGGTATGACGTAGCAGGGATCGAAGAAGTGAATCTTGATCTCACTTCGCTTTAATTTTAAAACATTACGGCGATAGTCGATATTGCAACTTTTGCTCGTGAGGAAGTCGTTGCCTAATATACCATCGTAAGGCAGGTTGATGTCTTTTATGACATGAAACTTGTGACTGGTTGGACAAGTATCGGATAGGTTAAACTTTAGTTTGAAATGTCCTATTGTTTGAGTATTGTCCTCACCAGGGCCAATACCTTTGATACTGATTGGTTTACGGATCAAGGGTGGCTGCTTCAGTACACTGGACTGTTTAAGCAGGCAAATGGCAGAGCCTGAGTCTACCAAAAGGTTGAGCGGTAAATCAGAGATTTCCGACTTTACTACTACATGAGGTAGAAGTCTTTTGGTAGTGTCAATGTTGACCTCGTAAATTTCTTTGGTATCCGTATTAAGGTTTCCATTTTGGGGCTGGTTACCCTGTCGTATAACCTTAATAGGGTGATTTGAACTAAGGTTCCCGTTTTGGGGCTGGTTACCCTGCTGTACAACCTTAGGAGGACGATTTGGATTAAGGTTCCCGTTTTGGGGCTGGTTACCCTGCTGTACAACCTTAGAAGGACGATTTGGTTTAAGGTTCCCGTTTTGGGGCTGGTTACCCTGCTGTACAACCTTAGAAGGACGATTTTGATTAAGGTTCCCGTTTTGGGGCTGGTTACCCTGCTGTACAACCTTAATGGAGGCTACTAATTTTTTAGTAGGCTTGGGACGAGGGCCTTTGCTCTCGGGATGTGTGCCGTCGTTTTTAGGATGGCTACGTCCTGGGCGGCACAGTTCCAGGACGCCTACTGGTTTAAATTCTCGTCAGCGTCCTCGTCTTCGGTGTCGTCATCGTTATCGTTGTCGACATAGCTAACCTGGGAAGGTTTTTGAGGGGAGAAGGACGTAGACGGTTTGCTGTCTGGCTGTGAGGCGAAGTGCCGTTTGTTTGCGGCTTGCCTCCTTTGACAGTTTTGAATTTCATGCCCTGTTTCCTTGCAGTATTTGCAAGTTAGGTTAGGGTTAGGCTTGTTTGGATGTCCGGAAGTACTTGGTTTATCGAGTGGCTTCTGGAATTTTGGTTTATTTAACGGAGTTTGGATAACCGGTTTGAACCGGTTCTGCGACTTTTGTTTGTCCTGCTGCGAGCTATTATTACTTTGCCCGCGTTTATAGAGGGTTTCTTGGATCCTCTCTTCCGAGATCGCCAGATTGACCGCTTCGTTAAATGTTTTGGGGGCCCTGCATCTAACGATGTTGGATACACGGGGATGGAGCCCCATAAGGAAGTGGTGGAGGGTTAAGTCCTCCATGGCGGCAGTGCGCCCTGGGATTTCCTTTACTTTGTGACATGAAAGTGAGATCTCCGTAAGAAGGTGGGACAAACATGTCTCCATCTTTAGTGCAAACTGGCTTACGTTTTCTGTAGGTCCTTGCTTGCTTTCTTGGAGCTCAGTTAGCAAATGTGAATAATGTTTCCTTTCGGAAAACTGGGTTTTTAGAAATTCTTTAAGCTGTTCCCAGCTGGTAAACTCTTTAATTGAGCAGGCGGTCTCTGCCTTACCTGTCAATTGACATAGTATATATTTAAAAAGGATGGGCCTTTGTGAGTCAGATGCCAGTTCATAGGCATTATTGCAATTAGTGATAAACGAGTTAAGTTTTTCACGAGAATTTCAATAGAATGTTTAACTCCATCTCGACAGTACGCCTAGTTATCTTAGGTGATAGTAAAGGAGATTTAGGTTCCGATTCTAAACTAGATACGTCTATAGTCACCTTGCTATCCTCAACCTTAGACACTTTGGGCATAATACAAACAATACATAAAAGAAAATAAAATTACGATGCACAATAAAAATAAAAATAAGGTTCTAAGAGCGTGAACACTGTTCACGATAAAAATGTATGAGTCACTCACAGGCACACGTAGGCGGCGACAACAGCTAATTCGTGGAACCGCAGCATAGCGACACCACACGGATACCGCACTATGATTTGATTTGCACAGAACACTTGGACACAATCGACGAAACACGGACACTAATTTTCGTAGAATACCTTCGGATACCTCGTAGAACCACTGGCGAGTCGCGGATGTCGTCGGGGTTGCACACAATGCGGTGCAGGATGCTCATCAGAGCTTACAGGATGACGACCGGATGTACTCTCAGGCGGGTCCCAGGTAGGTCTTTCAGGGTACTCAAGGATGTGTTCGCGATGTAAGGTAAGTGTTACACTGTTGCAGGATTCACGAGAGGTAAGGTATACCTCGAAAGTTAACCGGAGGTCACTCACGGTAAGTTTTCACTAAATTTGTAGGATACGGCGAGTCTATTTTTATAACGCAAATATAGATTTACGCGAATCGGCACTGGGGAATTCCGTATCCCACCGCTGCCACCAAATGTTACGGGGTCCCTTTCCGAGGTCTTTTTAAAAAAAGATATTTTAAAGTTAACTAGACTATTTATTTCGACAAAGAGTTAACAAGAGGAAAGGACCCGTAAGGCAACCGTATCTCGCGAGCGTTCAGCATAGACTGTCCGATCTATGAGTCGACAGGCTATTGAAACAAAATGCTGACGTAACAGTAATGCTTAAAATGTTAGTGTGCATGGCTAAGGGCCGTGTTAGCTATAAGGGGTTCTATACCGGGTTATAACAGAACGTAATGATTTAGTTTAGTTATTTATGTAATAACTCGATCGTGTTGATTGTAATCGAGGAACAGATCCCTCCATTGTTTTTCCTATTTATTTTATTTATTATACACCTGTTTATGTAGTTATTTTGTGAGCTTATTAGTGTTTGGTTATCTATAGGAATATTGTTCTGGGTGCTGTATAAATGCTAATTCCGCAATGCTTCAAGACAAAATTCTTCAATCAATGCATCCTACTAGCACAGACATATGGTGTCGAAATCTGGACGCTCACAGGACTGTAGGGCTGGTCCATAACACACTCATTGACATATTAAGTTAAATTTACAAGAAAAAACTGCACACATGTATTTCCAGCAACAGAGTCGATAGGAAATACGTAAAAATTGTTAATTTCTAGAAAGCGAAACAGTCATAAATTCAATCAAATAAGCATTTACCACCTCTCTTTTGCTGCTCAGCTCGCTTAAGTCATTGTTAAGTTTTATTTATTTCGTGCTGTAGGAATCGCATGACTAAACTATTTCATGGTGGAAACACAAACTTAATTCATGAAAACGAAGTCTGCTACTCTAAAAATTTTTGGTTCATTATTTTGTCCGTACTTCGTACACTAAAAGACGTTTATTTCATCTTATGTCTTACTTGTATGAAAATGAGAACTAGCGACGGTGTATAATTTCAGCATTGCGGTACATTTGCATCTACAATAACACAACCGAAGCAAGCTCACACATAACATTTTATTTTTCTGAATCCTTTGAAAATCTTTCTCAGCCAGTTTATTCTTATACGTTGTAGCTATCATAACTGGTTTTGTAACTAGAATTTATTCGCCGTGGGGAACTGCCTAGAAGGAAGAATTATAAAAATATTTTATTTTTCGTTAATATTGTATGCAACGACAACTAACATAATTACGGTCTTTTAATCCCAAAACAATAAATATCCGAGCTCTTTGCCAAAACTAAACTGAGCTTGCACTGTAGAAACCAGATAACTGATAAACTTACTTATACATTATATTCTCTAATACAAACATTATTACTATAGATAAATTGCACCTAGACACAAAACAAATAATCGTGCTCATTGCAAATATGTTCTGTAGCGTAGATTTACAATGCAACCATCAGTCTTGGTTGTAAACCTATTATATTTTACCGTCACAATACATAACCGTATTAACAAGATAGGTGGAAACCTTTATTATCATCTTTCAAAACATGGAGGAGCTATCATTTGCAATTGCTTTATTCCAGAGGCGCCTAGACGTCGCAAACTGAGATTTTTATTACACTGTCAAAATCAAGGAGCATGTATACTTGCTCCTTGGTCAAAATCTAAGCTATAACAGAACGTCTTACAGTCGAAACCCTCTTCAACTTAAGGTGCTTTCTAAAGGGGTCACTCAACTCAGAATAACATCTAAAAATTTGTTTCCAATCGTATAATCTCGGATTAGAAAGATTTATGAGAATATGTAAGCGACGAGATGCGAATTAAAAAGTTTAAATTGCATAAAAAGAGTTTGGAATTCGGTTTTAATTTCACGCTTGGATACACACGTGGATAAGGTTGTACACAGGGGATGAAAGATTTGATATATTAAAGTACGTGTATGTATATATATTATTATATATATATATATTTGTTTTTCGGCGGTAGGTGCTAAAAACGATTAGACGTGTTTAAATTCATCCATTTGAATTTAATAATAAAATACTAGTTTAAGTACAAGTTTTGCCCTAAGTCTGTATATAAACTATAAAACTACTAGTACTTACAGTGGATTGCTAATGTAACACAAGCATCTCTCAATTATATACCACCTGCCAGCACATCACATAAAATCACTACCGGCTGTAAAAAATACACTAAGTATGTCACAGCTTGAGGACATCCAGTTGGCGCAGAAGAGTTTGGAGGAGTGCTTTGCACGACGAATGGCTGAGCTTGAAGGCCAAATTCAGTCTGCAGGGCCTGCTAAAGATACCGTGGCAAAAGTAGCGGAGGAGTTTAGGACATTCCGGGAGCTGATGTTCAGCATGCTTGGCCTACTTCGCAGGCAGATAGACGAATGTTCTAGCATGCTTGACACTATGGAGACAAGACACAGGCGGAAGGATCTTATCTTCATGGGAGTAGCTGAAGCAGAGAGAGAGAACTGCAGCGCTTTGATCCTAGATATCATTCGTTCTAGAATGTCTGTCAAGGATGTTGGGGAGAGCTCCATCTCAACTTGTCACCGGCTTGGGGCACCCAGCAAGGAGCGGCACAGGCCTATCTTGGTGAGGTTTTCGAGTGTGAGCACCAGGACTGCAGTATGGAGGGCGAAGACAGCACTGAAGGGCACGAAGATCGCGGTTAAGGAGTTTCTAACCAAAACCCGACAGTCACTATTTGCCAGGGCTCGCCAGCACTTCGGTATGCGTTCATGCTGGACTCAGGACGGCACTATTGTTGTAAAAGCTCCGGATGGGACACGCTCCAAGATCACCTCCACTCATGATCTGAAGGACTTGCTAGATAAACACCCGAAGACAGCAGGCGATACATCTTCCGCAGCAAAGAACGGCGCTGGCAGTGCAAAAACTGTGCATCGCAAGAATTGACCAACTGTGTTGACTATATCATACTTGTTTCGCGTTCTATTCAGGTCCCCTAATGTCGTGTTTACATATTCGTTTATGTTTTGTGTCAGTGACCCATTAATAATTCAGTTTTCTTGAGTCTTATTCGTATTACCCACAACATGCGCACGCACAACATATAATATTATTATTTGTTATTTTCTAGACAGATGACAGATGACTATGATTGTTATGTGAATAACTGACAGCTCGTTTTGTTTCTACACTGTCAGATTCATAAGTTTTGCGTTTTGTTTGTGCATTCAATTTACACAAAATGTTGTATGTTTATTTTTTTTCCTTTTGGCTTCAAAACGGTTCGGTAATTTTAGTTTTAAATTTATGTAATTTTCCCTATTTGTTTATTGTGAGTTGGCTGGCGGGTGGTGCAGAGAGAAAAACGTATAAACGTGAGTATAAATTGGTATTCTTATACGCATTTATTTATTATATTTTATTTATTATATTTAATTTATTTACTTATCTAAAGTATACTTATTAAGTTATCATATTTTATTTTATTATATTATTTTATTATATATTAGTTATATTTTATTATGTCATCAGATGATTCCTTTCATTCTGCTAATGAGTCTCTTCATGATGATAGCTTTTGCTCCTCAAGCTGTACATTAGGTGATTTCTTGCAACACACTTTCGATCAACGTACAGGTAATCTGATAAACGTGTGCCATATAAACGCGCAAAGTGTGCCAAGCCATTATGGTGATCTGCTTGAAGCCTTTTCGGATGCCAATGTTCACGCCGTCCTGGTTTCAGAGAGTTGGCTCAAGCCTCACCTTCCTTCTACCACTTATCCTCTTCCAGGCTTCATTTTGATCCGAAATGATCGAATTAACAGGAGAGGAGGTGGTGTTGCCATCTATCTCCGTTCCGATTTTCCTTACAAAATCCTCGCTGTCTCCTCTTCTGACATTTCTACGTCTGCCGAATATCTTTTCCTTGAGGTTTGGGTCAAACGAGTAAAGATTGCTATAGGCGTTGTGTATTGTCCCCCCTCAGTCGATTACTTCTCCAGTATCGAATCGATACTGGAATCTTTAGGGTCAGAATACGACCACCACATCATCATGGGCGATTTTAATACCAACCTCCTTGCTCAACAGTCCCCTAGATCCTGCAAGCTCCTTCAAATTGTCGAGTCATGTAGTCTCCACATTCTACCATTGCAAGCTACTCATCACAATGTCGATGGGGAGGATACATGGCTCGATTTAATTTGCACCTCTTCCCCTGATCTTGTCTCGAAACATGGTCAAAGCCCTGCCCCAGGTTTCTCCCATCACGACCTCATCTTCCTCTCATACATCCTTAAGCCTCCCCGTCCTCCCCTTAAGGTTCTGCATGTGCGTTGCTTTGGGCGCATGGATGTTAATCAACTAGAAAGAGATGCAGCTACAATGAATTGGGATCACCTACCCGCTGCTGCAACTGTTGATGAAAAGGTCGAGATATTTAATAACGCTGTTCTTAAGCTGTACAATGTGCATGCACCCGTCAGAAGGGTAAAACTGAAGCGTCCACCTGCTCCATGGATGACGAAGGCGGTCAAAACGGCTATGAGGCGTAGAGATTGTGCCTTTCGGAAATTTATGAAGCACAAAACTGAATATTTTTGGTCTCTTTATAAAGTTGCAAGAAATCGGTGTAATCAGGTGATAGGTAACGCTAAACGCCGCCATATTCTCAGTAATATTAACTCATCCTCCCCTGCCAATATCTGGAAGTTCCTCAGAACTATAGGTATTGGCAAACAGCATAGTTTTGATCTCCAGTGGACAATTGGTTTGGATGAAATCAATAAACATTTCTCCACGTCCAATTATTTGGATCATCCTACCAAGTGTCACACGGTAAATTACTTACGTAACCTCCCCCGTCTTAACATAGACCTTTTTAAATTTTCTTCAGTGACCCCGGGGGAAATCAAGAAGGCTATCCTGTCCATCAAATCCAACGCTACTGGCTGTGACAATATTAGTCGTAAAATGATCGTCCCTATCATTGATCAATTGTTACCAGCCATTACGCATATTTTTAACTTTTCCCTCGACACCGGTGCGTTTCCCTTACTATGGCGGAAAGCTTTAGTAACTCCTTTGCCTAAGATCCCTAACCCTTCCCTCCCCAGCCACTTCCGCCCCATATCAATCCTTCCTTTCCTCTCCAAGGTGCTTGAGGCTTGTGTCCACAGACAACTCTCAAAATTCATCAGTCAGAATAACCTACTGGACCGATTTCAATCTGGATTCAGACCTGGACACAGCACATTGACCACCCTTTTGAAGGTGACTGGTGATGTTAGGGCGGGAATGGAAGACACTAAAGTTACGGTGCTAGCTTTGGTCGATTTCACAAACGCCTTTAACACGGTCAATCACGAAATCCTATTATCCATCCTTTCTAGTCTTCAGATCTCTCCAGAGGCGCTTGAATGGTTCTCCAAATATCTCATGGGACGTCAGCAGTCGGTTCGCTACGATGAGTCTTCGTCGTCATGGTGTAACCTCGAGTCTGGCGTTCCTCAAGGTGGCATTCTCTCTCCATTATTATTTTCTATTTTTATAAATCTCCTGACCCAGAATCTTCGGTGTTCGTATCACTTGTACGCTGACGACTTGCAACTATATGCACAGGCAGGAGTTAACAATGTCACTTCAGCTATCGATGGGGTAAATCAAGCTCTGACTGTTGTACATGACTGGTGAAAACGATTTGGTGTGGCAGTGAACCCCGCTAAATGCCAGGCCATCATCATAGGTAGTCAACGCAACATGAGCAAAGTTGATCTTTCAACGCTTACATCTGTCATGTACAACCATATAGCAATACCCTTCAGCCCAGTCGTTAAAAATCTTGGCTTATACATGGATAGCCACCTCAACTGGCGGGCTCAAATTACATCTATTAGTCAGAGAGTGACAGGATGCTTGCGATCGTTGTACCGTTTGAAGAACTTCCTCCCTCCTAGCACTAAGGTAATGCTCATGCAGACTTTAATTTTCCCTATTATCGACTATGGTGATGTGTGCTATTTTGACCTGAATGCAGACCATCTCAACAAACTAGACCGGCTTCTCAATAACTGCATTCGATTTGTTTACAACCTTCGAAAATATGACCATGTCTCTGAATACCGTTCCCAACTCAAATGGCTAACTATTCGTCAACGCCGTAGTTTGCGTGCTCTCACTACTCTTTTCTCTTTTCTTAACTCTCCCTGTCTTCCCTCTTATCTAAGTCCTGTTCTACAATATTTAGGCTCCAATCACGACAAAAATTTACGGTCATCTAATAATCGTCTCCTTTTATGTACCTCCCATAGTTCTGGGTTTGTTAACTCTTCTTTCTTCGTCCAAGCTGTCTCATTATGGAATACGCTCCCTCTCGAAGCCAGGATGGCAAACAATTGGCTCACGTTCAAACTAAAGGCTCGAGAGTTTGTTCGGAGTAAAATGGCGGAATAATATCATAATGACTGTATTTACTGACTTATATATTATTATGTATATATATTTATAATCTGCAAATATTTATTCATATACATATATATGTATTTATATATAATTAATACGTGTATACCTATATAAATATATTTATATATTTTAAATATTTATCTATAATTTAAGTAGTAATTTTCATATATAGTAATTATTATCCAATTCCAAATAATAACTTTCTTATAGTCACGCACCTACTATCTTCTATCTCTGCATCACCCTAGGTTGACTGGTAGAGAATGCCTAAGGCATTAAGTCCGCCTATGTACCACATGTTTTGTGCTGTGCAAAAAGTTAAATAAATAAATAAATAAATATATATATATATATAATTTTCATTAGGCGATAAAGATAACAAATCTACCCGAATCGATTATACCAGGTACATATAACAAATAAACTTGTTTTCAATATTTTTAGAAAAGTAATAGTTTTTAGTCAACCCATGACCACGGCTGGTGTAACCTATGCTGAAATGTCAGGGGAAAATAAGAACCCCCCCGTGGGATCTCCACCTTGTCGTGGTGGTGGGGCTCAGTAACCGTAGTTAGGTTACCCACGGTGAAGCTAAGCGAGATCTCGGTAGTGGACGCTCCGCGTGGGCTAGACGGAGGCCTGCGCGGGATGCGTCCAATGGTGCGGGTGCGAGGGACTTCTGTCCCTCGCAGTCGGGCGCGGTCGCTGGAGGAGAGGCGTGTTGGTCTATCTCCCGCGACCAAATGGGGGCGCACCATTGTTGCGTCGCGGTGGGGCCGCAGAGGAAGAGGAGATGCGGTGTTGCGTTGCCGTCCGACTATCGGCTATCTGCGGCCGCTGGATGTTTTGGCGGCGGAGCCCAACACCTTCATCCGCCGCCAAAGGGGTTTTGTTCGGGGCCCGCCTGTCCATCTGGCGGGCTTATACTCGTCGGGGGGTAGCGAGGAATGCTTTGGTGATACCCGACCCTCCGACACACGGGTATACGAGGAACACGGGTTGGTTTTTAGTCAGTAAGAGTCTGACAGTCCCCTTCACCCTTCCCCTAGGGACTCCATGAGGATTTTCCAACACGACACCAAAAAAAAGGGCAAAATAAGAAGTATTTTACCTTTATTTTAAATAAATTACACGATATAGACCATTGCCGATGCTATGATTCAATCTAGCGACTCTAGCAGCGAAATTTAGAAGTCGTCCATGTCCGACTCTTTCACAGATCACTACTACTTTTGACACTTTTAACACCTCTCGATAAAATTACCACCATAACCTCAAAACAAAGTTGTATTGTAAGCTGTCAAAAGTGTCGTACTTCGAAAACTTCCAAATTTGCGCCGCTAGAGGCGAGCGGATAATCTTTGCATCGCTAATAGTATAAAATATCTTTAACATATTATTGTAGTAGTTCTGAGTTTGTCACAAAAAGCGTGTTTGACATTGTTTTCTATGACCCCATTTATAAAGGACAAAATAATACTAGTTCAAGCGATATAAATAAGGTGAAAAAATTTAATGATGTTTTTTATGACGATGACAAGGTTTAGAATTTATGTAAAGCCACGGTTCTATTCATTGTGAACCGTAACAAAAGCATTCTATTTAAAATAGTATAAAGTACATTATTATAATACACCATACACTGGATGTCGCAGTAGACGTAGCAAAGTAGACGGACGTCCTTGTTGGGATCGCAGCAAGCGTTTCAGTGCAGGCTGCTCAATACTCAGCAGTTGACGGCTCCCAATTGAAACGATGATGATAATGATAACTAGTATCAGCTGCTGCTGCCACCTGTTGGAGTCTTTAAAGTGTCACATTATCTATATAATCTATAAAATAATAATAAATATAATTATAAATAGAAAAACAAAAAATATAATAAATATTGAATTGGTTGTGATTTTAAAATAACTATGTTTCTTCAGGTGCATATGCCAAGTCACAAATAAATCTTTAAAAAAAGTCTGTCTTTATGTTTGTCTACTAGGGTTATCTCTGAAATGTTTAAGCTGGATTAAATGGGAATTTCACTGGATGATGGAGGACTTTGTTGTAGGGGGCTATATAAAGCCTGTAATTTGACCCGAATGGCAAAATACCTAAAATAATGCAAGAAAAAAAGCTAGGTACGAATATAATATTTTATGCAGAAATAAATCCAAGAAATGATAACCTCTTTTGATTTAGCATGGTCGTAAAGCAAAATATTATTAAATTTGTTGGCAGTTCGATTACAAATCATAATCCAATCTGCCTCTTCATTTTCAATCATGAAAATATGAGTAAGATTCCGAAAATCCAGCCTTAAGTCTCGTGATCCTCAATCGAAAGCTTTTTGATGAGGCCAACGAACCGAGCCTCATCTTGTCATTCTTGTTCGTAGAAAAAAATTTAAACCAGTTATATAAGTTAGGTACTATATTGTCGTAACAAATCAATGCCTTGCTATGGTAAACGAGTGATTATAAGATATTTATTAACCTGTCTATCACGTACGTACTTACAAACACACATATTTTGTCACGATGTTTCGACTGGCTTGTAGGCTGTTTAATTTGGTGGTTAATAGTTCTAGATTTTGAGAACAATATTTTCATAATATTCGGTCATTTCGATTGCGCTTATAGTGGCCGTACAGTTCTCGAATGAGGTGCAATTGCTCGAGCTTGATATTTCGATAAATTTGATTTTGCTGTCTGTATACTTGTTAGTGTCTATTATTACCTATTTGCTTATGAAATAAATTATGTGCTTTAAAATGCTCACCAGACGATCATAAGCATCATCGCTCCACAGCTATAACCGCCAGCAAGTTTTGTCACCTGGGACTACTAGGCGCAAAAAGCTGCCATTTGGTATTTATGTTCCACGGACCGTAAGGGTGCACTAAGAAGGGATTTCCCAAAATTCTCACAGGAAACACGAATAAATTATACAGACAAAGACTCACATACACACACACACACACATACACGCACACACACACAACCACAGACACAAATGCAGGCGCGCGCGCGCGCACGCACGCACTGCAACTGCTCGCTCGCATTCAAGTATGCGTGTACACTGGTCCAAGTTACATGTAATTATAAACTTTATTTTAATTGAAAGAATTAACACTAGACACAGTCCATAAATTGTACAGATCTAATTTGCGTAATAAATAATAGGCGATCACTGTCTCTTATAATACAGGGCCTACCCTAGTTAAAGAGACAGGGTTTCAAGATAATTGTATACAGATTTCTGCAATAATAATGGGTCTCAAAAATTATTATGTTAATCTATTATTGTAACTTTATATAACTCTTTTCGCATTTACCTATAATCATAATATGTAACTGTAACTTTTGGAATCAATAAAGAAAGAAATAAAAAAATAAAATAAAATTAGCGTGTAGCTGCAGGCACCATCTAGTTGGTGGATAATTTCCTAGCGCTCCGCACAGCTACTTCGCATATAAACACGGTGTCGCGCTAATGAGCGGCTCACCTCATGTCACTGATACGTCGGGCCGATGACTGACATCATCGATCTGATGAACTGATCTCATTCGCTTTGTCCCGGTAATGGAAGATTATTGATGTTTGTTTGCGTTTACTTCATTTCTTTTTTCGATGAAAGGAGCTGAAAAGGAGTTGTTTGATATCGAACGTACTTTTAAAACGGCAGAAGGTTGGACATGGATGTTAAATTACCAAAATATCTTCATGGAAACTCGCAAGATTTTGACTGCCTATCAAACTTAGTTCGATACTGTAACGGAACATGTAAGTCGCAGGTGTGCTGACCGAGCTTTACCTTACCCGATAGTAAGTTCTTAGACACAAACCAGGCGTCAATCGTACGTTGTTAATACTAAGAATAAAATAAAGACAAAGCGTATTCGACTTCACTCCTTCGTTTCTTGATTCTATATCCCTTCCCGCTATTGAAAAGACAGAGTGGATGGAAAGCTATTCTTGAGCCACGGCACTCTAACATACGGACACCAAAGGTGCTCGTAGTAATACCGCTATTAATTTTGAGCCGACCTATTCATAAATTCAGCAGCGAGGACACGAAAATAAATCAGTGAAATCTTACTTCAAGCCCCAAAGAGGTTATAACATCGCTCAAAACAGATAAAGATGTGCAGAAAATTAACTGCACACCACCATTCTCAATCTCTTGAACGCCAGCTAAACTGCAAACATCTTTTAAAGAGTGTGAATCAAGTTCACCCCTATTTGGAATTCGTTCGATCTGCAACGTGAACCAAATTAGAATCAACAACGTGCTTCTACTCTTTTTCAAAGGTTTCAGAGGGTTTCGAGTGTGCACTGACTCATATTTGATGCTTTTTGAGACAAATAAAGCACATGTACTAAATTGCTTTTTCTTATCACCATGCAGAGATATACTTGACGAACTCATAACGGCTTGGAAATTGATAATTTTGATTACAGTATAACCAAAATTTTGGCATATGCCTAATGAAATATTAAGCATAAAACTTCATTTGGACACTTTTATTATAGGAACTACTTTAATTCAAACACAATAATTATGATAATCACCACAGAGTGGAGAAAATTTGCGCTTAAAAAATGCTATTATTTAATTTCATAAGTCAATATTACTACTAAAATAATTCAACCACCGCTTTCAAAAAAAAGCCTGAACACGCACGTGATTTTCACCAAATGCTGACGTACACACTTTTTTTTAAACGTGAATTAACAAAGCGGATCCTATCTTCTCGTGGGTGTCGTAAGAGGCGACTAAGGGATAACACGATGCAAATAACATCTTTGCGTAGAGACGGAAAACTCGACATCAAACCCTATACGACTGCCTCGTTGGTCTCGCGGCATAAATGTGCGCGTGGGATCGGGAGGTCCCGGGTTCGATTTCTGGGTCGCGCAGTGTTATTGGGTTTTTCTGTCACGAAATTCTCAGTAGCAGCACGGAGTCTGGAAATGTGCCCGGTACGGCAATAGGCTCGCCCCTTAGTACGTGTGACTAAAGTATATCTGGCGAACAGTGGGTGTAGAAATACACCTCTGCCTACCCCTTCGGGGATAAAAGGCGTGACGATATGTATGTACATATCGTTTTGTACAGTTGCTAGGAACCGCCTACCTGTGTCTAGATTTGTAACAACCGCAAATAGTTTGCAAGTCGCAAAAAGTATGCCGTAAACTCTAACAATCAAAACACCTTACAAAAGCACGTTCCAAAATACCTCTCCATTTAAAAATCATTCTCGAACAAATTTATTCAAAAAAGGAACATAAAATGAAATTTTAGAACGAAACCTGCACTGTAGACAACCTATAGACATATCTACGGATTGGCCTCTGGGGACGGGGCTACTTATCGCGACGAGACATAAAAATCTTAGCCCGGAGATTTATGGGTCCAAACCGAATACCAACTCCAATTGGGTTTTCCTTAACTTACATAAGCACTTGTTCTATCGTTGTATAGCTGTTTTTATCAGACTTTTTTTAGGATCAAGAATGTTTGGCTACAGATTTTATGTTTTAGCTTTGATGTAACTTTTGACATTTTTTTAAGTGATTTTTTTTAATAGATTATTTGAACTTGGGTTGCCAAGTTAGATTTTATAAATATGATTGTGTAATATTACTGTAGACCTTACAGTAGAATTGTAGCTTCATTTTATTATGTTTTCTTTTACATAAAGTATTTACCTAAACAATTGACGGAATTAATATCCAAGACATTCTGTATAATATCATAATAATTATATTTAAGGCTCTAGTTTGCCTTAGAACGGTTTCACACTGTGTCTGATCCGAGCCCATATATAAATACGGTTCGGTGAAGTCGTGTGACAATATGCTTCTTACTATTCTGAACTAGATATATATTACTATTAAATTCAAATAATTTGCTGATACTATAATATAATTATTTCTATTTGGTAACCATAATATTTTTAAACTATTTCTTATATTATACAATTATTCTCATCAAATACATAATTATATATATACCTACTGATACATTATTATGCCAAAAACTCTCCTCTAACTATTTTTAACCGACTTCATAAAAAGGAGGAGGTTCTCAATTCATCGGAATCTTTTTTTTTTTTATGTATGTTCCCCGATTTCTCTAAGACGCCGGGACCGATTTCGAAAATTCTTGTTTTGATTGAAAGAGTATACCTCCCAGTTGGTCCCATGATCATCAAGTCAGGATCTGATCATGGAATCCTGAAAAAATCGAAGGAAACCTTCAAATTTTATAAGCACACTTGAAGCGATTTGAAACCGACTTCATAAAAAGGAGGAGGTTCTCAATTCGTCGGAATCTTTTTTTTTTATGTATGTTCCCCGATTTCTCTAAGACGCCGGGACCGATTTCGAAAATTCTTGTTTTGATTGAAAGAGTATACCTCCCAGTTGGTCCCATGATCATCAAGTCAGGATCTGATCATGGAATCCTGACAAAATCGAAGAAACCCTTCAAATTTTATAAGCACACTTGAAGCGATTTGACGATAGCAATCCAATGCCGTCGAGTTTGGGCTCGTTTGAATCGTCTTTACATAGACTATGATGCTGGATGATTTCCATGGTCTGATTATAGAGCTGGAAGGTAGCCATGAGATCTTTGTGATAAAACAACCCAGTCAAATCGAGTTTAGGGTCGTTTGATTCGTCTTTACATGGACTTTGGTACTGGATGTTTTCCAGGGTCTGATGATGGAGCAGAAAGGTGGCCATGGGATCTTTGTAATACAAAGACGCAATCCCATTGAAATTACGCTCGTATGATTCGTCTTTACATGGACTTTAGTGCTGAGTGTTTACCAAACTCTGATGATGATGCAGCAGATATCTATAAGAATGTAAATAATCTTTAATAATAGTATATAATTTGCTCAAATATATATAAATGTAAATACAACAAAATTCTTTATGATTTAGGTAGTATATCACATTGCTACACCTGAAAAAGGCACTAAGTCTGAAGTTCATCATCAATGTACACTTAGTTTAGTACCACCTAATGTACACTTAGTTTGCAATAAAGATTTGATTTGATTTGATTTGTTATGGTACGTTACGCACTACATCCGATTTCTATCGTATTCGGTGCGTTTCTAGATCTGTAATTTCACGGGCTAAGATCGGATTCGATAGAACGTAGTGCAAAACCGATACTAGTATCCACTCCATTTTCCAGCACTGAATGTTGTGATATTAGCTACAAGACCAGCTGAGCATAATTTCAATAAACTGTCTTATTTTAATGAAATATCACTCAATACCAAATTATAATTAAAAGCACATAGTTTACACTTCAGCCCAGAAATAAAGACAACTTGAACGATCCATCATTTATTTTTTGTTTTTATGTGCATTTATAAAAGCGTGTTTTTTTAGTGTTTTTTCAACTATTAATTTTTTTTATACTTTTTGGTCTTTGATAACGAAATATTTTTAACATTTATATATTTATTTTAAGTAGGCGAATGAGCCCGCATCCTCTCCATCTCCGCCTGTGTGCCTATATTACATGGTGTTTTACTTTTATCTAGCTTATAAGAATCTAGCTCTTCAATCAGGAGACCACTAAGTGATTTTACTCTACTCAGGGCCACATACGCCTGTCCAGCCGCAAAAGTACGCTACGTACCATAACTACACCACTGCGTGGTCTTCAATATGTAATTGGTTTGTTAAAACCTTGAAACGTGATCGTGTTCAAAGTCCATTACATGGCCTTTCTCACAAGTGCAAACACGACTATGATACGATATTCCATTATGAAATGCCAGTGCCTATCTTCCGACTTCATCATCAGACCTTGAAACCTAATCGTGGCCAAAGTTCATCACAAGACTTTTACTAAGAAATCCAAAACAGCTATGATACGATTTTCCATCATGAAGTTTCAGTTCATGTCTTCAAGCTCCATCATCAGATCAGTTTGACAGTATCATATTATTGTATTGTCATCAGAACTACATACAACTGCCAATTTTTATTACGCTACGACCCTTGGAAGATGGTTTAATTAGTTACCTTAGATTCCATTACATAGGGTCATTTCGCCTGTTCGCGTCCATCGCCCTATTCGCGTCCATTTTGCGGACCCCCCTTTAAAAATGCTCGGAAATAAGTATACTAACACACTAATAAAATGAAAAGTCAGTTTCACCAATACCTCAACGTATAAGAGACACGCACAAATAGACAAAAGTTCCCTGCGCCCAGCTTATCCTGTTTAAAAAAATTAGTTAATCTCGGTTGTTCAACAAAATAGTGCAGATGCGCGGGATATAAATAAAAAAATAGTGTGCAGCGGCGTGTTTGACGTGTATTTTATTGTTTTATGTGAATTTTATGATACATAGCTGTTTCTAGACATTAATAATGAAAAGACGAATAGTATGAATGAATTAGCTTGTTTTTTTTTTTATAGTTAACAATTAAAATAAGGTGGACGCGAATTACAATGCCGAATTTATAAAACTTCCACTTTGCGTCCACATGGACGCGAACTCGTCTATTTATGATTTCTTTAGTTGTTTATTTTTATGTGATTAAAATATGTGAGAGAAATTGGGATTTTGTTTATTTTAACATTAATAGTATGCAATTGTAATGACCAATTTGCGTCCACATTATTATGATTGTAATAAAAGATACAATCGATATAATAATCGATCACAAGTGGACGCAAACTATACCTGCAAGGGATAATATTATAGCAAATTGCGTCCATATTTTCATGAAATAGAAATGATCGCATAAATACATTCTATATATATTTTTTTTTATAATTTTAAATGCATTTTTGATTCAATCTGAGTTTAAAATTCAATTATTACATTTAATTTCTTTTATTCCATATTTTTTCTATTCAAGATGAGTTCTTAGGAGACAAGAAAGAAGAAGGAAAAAAATACAAAATATGATTAAATAAAGAAAGCGTTTAGTGATATTCGTGAGAAGAAGAAATCCATAAGACAAATATGTACATAATTATGTAAAAATTATGCTATTCCGAAGACCACAATATTGGACAACATGTACCTATCGTTATTTTTTTATCTTTGATTTTAAGTTCCATTGATGTTGAGAACAATAAACAGTTATTTATAGTTTATATAAAGTGATTTAATAATGATAATAATGTAGATTTTTTATAACTTTAATCTTAAATGTAGAAATTGTTAAAAGCCAATCTTTCTTTAGATTGTCTTAACAATATCACCCTTATATGAAGGATTATAAGGCTGATATTGTTAAGACTAAGCTGGTGGACGCGAACTGGTCCACAGGTGGACGCAATTTGGATTTTTTGGACGCAAACTGGGTAAAATGCCATATTTTGAAGTTTGTCTATTTAAAAAAAAACATAACAAGTTTCGAACAAAACTGAAAGTTTATAATAAAATAGACTATATAATGAACGCATTACATAAATTTTTCATTTCATCAATTTGCTGGAACATTTTTATTTTCTCCTTCAAACTTGCCAACTGCACTAAATGGACGCGAACAGCCGAAATGACCCTAGTTAGTTACATACACGACGACCTAATAAAAGCGTCTTAAAAATATGGCTTATCTGTGGTCTTCCTCTAGTAGAAAATGAAATGTTACTGTGTACACACATTATACGGATATTATAAAGACCGTGTCTGGTCTTAATAATATTCGTCGTCTTTTATCAATAATCATCTCTTGAATAATGTACTAAAATTATGTTGGTGGGTGTATCAGTGTTACCTGAATACTTTTGCGCCTCAGTTTATTTCAACCTGAGTTGCTAAAGCGACGTTTTTTAGAGTTAATTCAAAATTAAAATTTGCTAAACAATTCAAATTGAGGAATTCAAAACTAATTCAGGATATCCTTTTTAGTTATTATAATAAGATTTGATCGGTAGGCTTATGCCATGGTTCCAAACATCAGCTGTTTGCAACTGATAATCCGATACTGTGCGCTAAAATATAACAATAAAATACGATGGGCGTATCAAATATCGCTTATATATTAGTTAATAAATGGAAGTGGTACTAAATACTAATCTTTATTTGGCTGGCATTGGTATTATAATCAAAATCGTTATGTGAGAAATAACGCGTCACAGCTATACAAAATCGTAGAAAGAGTCAAGCGAATAATTGGGCATGTTTGCTCTTTCTAGAAAGAAGAAGAAAGAAAGAAAAACTATTTATATGTCACAGACACTGGAAAGGTATAACATAAAATAAAAATCACAAGAAATAACAGTAATCTGTGACAGATAGGTGCACACTCAGCTATATTGTTGCATTGTGGTAGTGTCCAAAATACAACGCTGTTATTCTGTGTGCACCTTAAATGCCGCACGGACGTTAAATAGCACAATAATTTAAGAGAACATATAAAACAAAAAAAATGACCTAACCCTGATATGTTATATGATTTTCAGAATACTAAACAGATAAGATAACACCAACTTACTGGCTGTGGCTATTCACTTCACTTAGAAGGCTGGTTGACTTCCCGTCTGCAAAGCGGGCGGATGACCTGAAATTATTAAATACCTATTCTTATTTTAAAATGAATTTATTCAATTGTATTTTTTTCTTATGAGGGCTTTGTAACTGACACGACACTTATTTCTCACTGTTCTTATGTTATAGTTTGGTACTTAGCTATTGTTAATTATTTATGTACACTTACCTATGGAGTGTGGCCATCGCGCTCCGCTGTCAACTGTTGGTAAACAATTAGTTCCTCGACGATCCATAGTGTTATTAGTGTAAGACAACGAGATGTGTCGACTTTGATGATATTTATTTTAAAAAGTAAATGTGCTACGCTAGTACGGCTGATAAAGTTATTTAATTTCATAATTTAGGGTCAGTTGACACCAAAACGCGACGCGACGCGACGATGCTTGAACAGAACAGTGGGTTTGCGCTGCCCAGCGCGACGCCGCGAGATGCATCGCGCAAATGTGTATGTTTTTGTGTTGTAAATAAAGTATATTTTGAGTTGCTCTATTAAAATGTGCGCGCATCGTCGAGTCGCGTTTTGGTGTGAACTGACCCTTCATGTTTTCGATATTGTACTACGATCTTGTAAATTTGCAGCGCAGCGCGCGTACGCGCGACGCGTGCGGGGAGCGGTCTGTCGGTTGCAAAGGTCGGTTGTCTCTTTCTTCCCCCAGCTGAAGCGACGTCGACCCCGCCTCATGCCTCCCGCGCCCGCGCCGCTAATGCGTGATGTTATTATTTTAAGATTTAGGCATGTTAAGTTTTTATTATATGTATAATTATGTATCATCTTTATCATATTTGGCCACTGTTTTGCGCCTTCGTGAGTTCACTATTAGGGTTCCGTAGAAAATCAGTGCCAGCATGTCTGGTATCATGCTGAACGGGATCCTATTTAATTGCCATCACGACCTAACCCTGATATGTTAATCGTGAATCTGACATCGATGTTTTAGTCTTTTTTTTTGTGTATTTTTGTGTTTCTGTATGCCTATAATTATGTTTGTTTGGTTGTGAAAGCAATAAACAATTGTTCATTTCATTTCATTTCAACTGCCGCTCATCTTCATTATTAGCCCTATTTATTCTGTCCCACTAGTGGGCACAAGCCTCTTCAAGAATATTTTATATTTTTAAGGGATTGCCCAGTCCATGTCCGTACGATCCGTACGATCTAAGTCGCTGGTGTAACGGTAGATATATCAATGAGAAGCTTAATAGTTTTCAGCTGAGTTTGGTAATGTGTAGCATTCTAACTGTTCTCAGAACTTGTCCGCACTAGAAATCCAGTATAATCGTCTTGGCAAACATAAAAAAAATGGACAGAACGATAAACCACACTAGAAAGAAAAAATAATGGATCCACCAACCACAACTGCACCCAACGCAAATCTAAACGGGTGTCCGCTTATAGCTTATCAGTAGAGTAAAAATCATGGCAATGTTCACATCCATTTTAATATTATGTAATTTGTACTACCTACTGATTCTCCATAAATTTGGTAGTATATTGGTGTATGGACAATACATAAAGACCCAAAACACATACGCTTGAGGTACCTTGATTGTTCTAAAATCTTTTAGAAGAAAAACTTTAATCGAATTGAGTCTTATCATGTTGCTGCTAGTAATTCCAACGAGACAGTTCTCTCTTATCAACTGCCATGAAAATCCGAGTCCACATCGGGCGTAGAAAATAGTGTTCAATATGCGTCATTTTGGCATTTACCTTTCACAGTCCGTGTCGTCAGCGTCCCACGCTAACGTCCGTCAAATTTACGCCGCTAATATGACTTTTGACTGATAGATACTAGAGGACAGTCAATCGTCATTCGTGTGGGTAGAATTTAAAAACTTTGTCTGCGGATAGATAAAATGTATCATCAGTATTAGTCTTGTTTTAGTATTTGTCCAACTGCAGGGCACATGACTTGGCTTGCCGTTCGAAATAGTTCACCAAAAACATTACCCTTCCTTTTGGCTTCGCCGCACTCGGGTAAAAATGTTCGGTGCACACCGTGGCTCTGGATTCGGTACCCTCTATGTAGCGGTCTGTTACTTTCTCTACTAGGCTATTTCCGTAAATCTATAATGAAATATATAATTACAATATTGTTTTATGTAATGATCATTACAAAGGCACAGCTAATGAAATATTTCCGCTTTTCTGCTCCCCTTAGATAAGGAGAAAATAGGATTACGAAGATGGCTGTGACCTTCAGCCGTCACATATTTCAAACGAAACGAAAGAGTTTCGCCCTTTATATACATTATTCCAGTTTATTTCAAGCTCACGGCTCTTTTAAGAAAACGTTTTTAGGAGATTAAGAGAGACAGTTATGTACCAAGGACTTAAACAGGAAGAGTTTGCAAATATGGCCCAGTATGCAAACTATACCTGTTTCCACTAATGAAAATGACAAAGATCTGTAAACGCGCGTGCTATCTTGTACCTCTGTGTAAAAATAGTTTTCCTTTACCCGACGTTCTATGATTCACATAATAATGCAATAAATAAAAATACATTTATGAATAGCTGTTTAGCACAGATTCTGATATATCAAATTGTTTAAAATATAGAAAAACTATATTTTCTATTCTAATCACACAACAAAATCTATAACAAAATCTAAAAGAGCAAATAATGAAAAGAGCAATATAAATTCTGCCTATGAAAAATATTTGTAATTAAACAACGCATGGATGTAATTTAGATGTGTTTTCAATTCAATCATTTTTTGCGACTGAATTGTTCACATTTGAGTTCAAATGTTTTGACTTTTTAATTTAACTTGTATTTGAAGTATAACGCGATACTAGGTATATAATGGTACTGATGCACCGGAGCATTCACTTGTAACACAACAACACGCAATCGTCATTTTTTGTTTTGTCGAACTGAACCACGAACAGAGCCAAACAATGCTACGAACATTTTCACGATCTTTCTAGCAAACACACTAATCAGCAGAAACGTCAAAGCAAAACTGTCCATTTCCTAGAAAGCTCGCCAGAGCGCTCGATAAAAAACTCGCTAACTACGGAATTCAATATTCGAATTATAGATAGATCTGTAGATTTTAGATTCGTTTTTGACAGTTTTTGACATGAGCTCCATGCAAAATATGTCAAAAACGAATCGAAAATCTCAAGGTAAATCTACAGATCTATCTTTAGTTCGAATATTGAAAATGGCCGTAAAACAACTCGACTGTTTTTCTGTTATGTAACATTGACAAAAATGCTGGTTATAAGTAAATGCTCAAGTGAATTGGAACCATATTATTAAAAAACATTCATTTGTACAATAAGGTGCCAGATTCAATTGCTTTACAACATAAAACAGAACTATTTTGAGTAGCGAGCATTGTTATTATTATTAGTAGTTCATGGAAATTACCTTGATAGTGAGCTAATCACGAGTAAATATTGCAAATTAAACAAAGATGGCAATAGTAGGCCATGATGTCACTTCTAACGATTTGTAGCAGGGAATCCAACTCACGAAATGAGCGTATTATATCATCTGCAAGGCAAATTTCTGAAATGTGACATCAAGAATTAAAGAAGCAATTTTTTCATATGGTGTGAATATATTGTCACACAAAAGCGACAAATCATCATCATCGTCACACGAGTGTTTTTCCGGTCGCGATCTACTTACCTACTACAACGTCTCCACTTCGGGCAGTATATATATATTATTGTTGTCATATCCACAGTCCAGATTAATATATTAAAACGCACAAATAAACATTACAATACATATTTGTACCTACGAGAAATTGGGACCAATATTCTGATATAAGTCATTCCCCAGCAACATTTCAATGCAATAAAATAATTATTTCTCACCTGTTCTGCAATTTTGTTCTGAAGTGGCACTTACGAATGCCTTCGCCGCTGAGCACTTGACTTTCTAATATCATATTTCAAGTATTTGCGCTTTGCTCTTTGGACACTTTCTGGGGTAGTTGAGGACTTATTCCTGACGAG
Source organism: Euclidia mi (assembly GCA_944739405.2). Taxonomy (NCBI): domain Eukaryota; kingdom Metazoa; phylum Arthropoda; class Insecta; order Lepidoptera; family Erebidae; genus Euclidia; species Euclidia mi. Next base: position 13,595,617 of record OX123183.2, on the reverse strand, counting down.
CCTGCCACGAGAATAAATTGTAATTTACATTTATTTAATTTTAATAAGAAGATGTAGATGTTAAAACTTCAGTTTATTTAGTGGCATATACTTATTATGTTTTATAAATTCAAATACCAAAATATTTCTACGAGTTCCGTTTACCTTTTAGAATACAGATGGACAGCGAATTCATATTATTTCCTTCCTAAGATTTCCTTTTGCATTTTTAAACAATAGAACACAATATTTAGACAAGATTTATCTTGGGAACTTGAGTTTCCTGTAAGTTACATTGTCAGCTTATCAGCTCCTGTGTTTTGATAAGATCGACACACAAGATAACGCTTCACTGATTTAATTTAGTGATGCAAGTCTCAATAGACTACGATAACCAATCCATCAGATAGTTATTAGTTTCGTTGTAAGGTTACGTCAAATTCTTCGGCCATTGTTAAGCATGCGATAGTGAAGTAATTAATTTAATTAAAGATACTATAAGTTAATCCGAGAACTGGTCACAAGCGTGTCTGTTACGCATAATAGACAAAACAAAATGGTCGTTGGTTAAAATTTGAGTTCGTTGACTCAACTTACGGCTACTTTGGTATTAAGCTCTAAATTGAAATAAATAAATTATGAACTAAAGGATACTACAACGGATATCTGCAATACTAAAATTACCATCAATGCGTTTTTATAAATGAGAATCGCGGTAATAATAATTACTTGATGGAAAGTATGGACAGATCTAGACTACGTCAAACCAAAGGGCAGAAGGAAAAGCAGAGGAACGAATTCTCGAAGTGCAAAATAAAATAATGGTAAAAAAAATATCGTCCTTACAGTGTGTCCACATGCTAACCCTATCGTATCGGGCACCAAATCAATAAACGGGCCGTAAGAATCGGTACCTACTCTGAATAACTTGCTTTGTTTGTCGACAGCTGCCGATTTTAATTAATTATCCACGTACACCCGACTCGATTTAATTAATCAATTACTTTGTAAATGAGCTGCATGTGTGGTGCTTGGAAAATTTCTTGATATCTTATTTCAGTATGAGCATTGCATGAAATTTTCTTAAAATGGAAACATAATCGGGACACCGACCTTCAGCTTGATGCTATGCGCTGGAAGTTCACTTGATGACTGGGAGTTCAGAAATTCCACGGGATAGTGTGCCGCGTTTTTTTGCTCGACGACAGTGTTTATAGAGGTGTAGACCACTTCATTCCTCTCAATTTTCGAGAGAATGCATTCGTTAATTACTACAGCCTGATCATTTTTGGGCGTCAAAGTAGGCCACTCACACACTCACGAATTCTGCTATTACGGTATACAGCTGTATACCTAATTCTAAGCTGGATACAACTCTACTGAGAGACTCTGGAAGCACCACAAATATTGTGGTTTTATATAACTTAAAATAATGGCAAAACATCGTTGATGCTATTTTATCTAAGTTGTATGTAAAAAGCTATTCAATTTTATATTTATCTGTAAAGAATATTATGATATAGAAAATTCTGTAAATCGCAGCTTGTAGGTAAAGGTCTCTTATTACGTAACAAGCTATAATAATTGTTTATCTAATGTAAATAGAGTTCATAACACATAGGTATGTTTGGTTTAAATTTTACTTACTTACCTTGAGGTTAAATTTTAACTTTTCGACTGGCTTGTGACGTTGAAGAAAACAGATGTATTTAGGTATACCTGTAAATAAGTAAAGTAAGATCCGCTAAGAATTAATATTGAATGACATTCCTTTTTCCATCCCAAGGGGCGGAAACGCATTTGTGATTTTGCTTTAGTCCATGGGCGGCGGTGATTGTTTACTACACGTCAGTTCATTTCCCGCCTATGACATAAAAAAATCACTGTGATAAGTTGAACTAAATGTAAAACTAAAAGTAGCTGTCCAGTTTACATAAAGGCTGAACAATAGTGCTCCAATATTCTACTGCTTCAAATCCTTTAAAAGAAGTAAATCTCCCCAACATCATTATAACTCTTAAAAGCATCCATTCTTTTTAAATTGATCAAACACCTGCACCTGCACTGAAATGAAATATGTAACGTTCTGAGCCACCGATCTGATCAGAATTCCTTTGAAACTCCAACGCTATCGACTTCATAATGTGATGCGACCCACCACTGAATATGTATGACATAACTCTATGCTGATCTTGTTAAAGAAATGTCTGACGTCTTAGCAATCAGATCTTTAATAGAAGATCATAGTTATTTTTGTACGCAAATGTTACAAATTGAAATTAAACTATAGATAATGGTTCGAAAGTTCAGGTACTTTGAAATAACTTCTACATTCAAGACGAAGACATATCTCTTCAGTATTCTGTGACCACGGCCCGGCCCCGACCAGTGTGTTCCGTGTTTATTGCATTTATTACGACCACCAAACCACTCTGACCGTTCCTTTTTACGGGTTCCAAAATACCAGCATAGTTCCTCAAATACACAACCAGCTTATTTTCTACCCGAATTTCTCGTGTACAGCATGGAATTCCATAAAATCGAAATGGCCAGTAACACAGCGCAACCCAGCGTCCAGCAAAATAATATCACTGAGTATTGCAGCACATTTTATATCCCGATATATTCACCGAATTTGCTACCAATATACCAGACTAGCGTCGGACTGTAAAAGTATTTCGCAATTTGATAGATTGCTATATAAACTAGATTGAAACATTTGTTATTATTAAGTACATATATGTTGAATTTTTCGCCAAGTATCCGGATGTTGCTGGGTGAGTTCCTGGTGATCTGTGATACAGGCTCACGCTTACTTCAGACACCAGTCCTCACACAATTATAAAAGTGTTTACTGAAATGGTGCAATGTAAACTTGTTTGTATGTTGTGAGGAGAATAAATAAATATATTATTATTATTTATTTTATTGAAACGAAATGTTGCTGGGGAATGACTTATATCAGAATATTGGTCCCAATTTCTCGTAGGTACAAATATGTATTGTAATGTTTATTTGTGCGTTTTAATATATTAATCTGGACTGTGGATATGACAACAATAATATATATATATATATGCAGCCACAATCTGAAGCCAACATAGAACAGATTGTGTATAGTCAAATATGTGTCACCCAAGGGCGGCATCTTTGATCCGTGGCCCCACAGATAAGTTAGGGTCATGCCCAGCGAGACATGGAGGTGTCAAGTTGTATATCTGTACTTGTACGCGTATAAGCATCCCCCAAACCCGATTAAGCTTTTGTTTTGAGATGGATGTGAAAATGTTATACTAATATATTAAGATTTGGCAGACTTTTGCAATCAACGATTTATTTTTCAGTAACTTTAGCGATTTTGTTACATGTTTTCGTTGTTTACTTCAAAAACTACACATGTGTCTCAGATTAGTTTTTGAATTGAACTGGAGGATGCTTACCATCCTCCAACCACGATTACGTTTTTAATCTTGACTTTATTTTGAGATGAATGTACGAATGTTATGCTGAGGATTTGAAGACTTTCTTTTGCAATATACGATTTTCTTGAAAAACTTTTACGATTTGTATATATGTTTTTGACAGTCTCTGATTGGTATTGGCGTATATCGTAGTTCGAGGACGCTTGTCATCCTTTAACGACGGCTAAGTTTTTATTCTTTACTTCATTTTGAGATGATGTGCGAAACTTAGATTGAAGGTAGACATCGGAGAATAAAGAAGTATTTACCAGATAATAACAAGTAGTTTAGTAATATTTATCAGTATTACAAGATAATTTTATATATAATATAGATATTATAAAAATTAAATTACCTTTCCATCCTGTCTCTTTCTATAAGGCGATAAACTCAAAAACTACCTAACGGATTTTTGTATGGTTTTTACCAGTTGATAGTGTGATTCCCAAGGAATTTTAGGTGTTTAAAACATGCGACCGGAGCTACGAGCCAAGACAAATATTAATAATTAAAAAACAAGTAATCGCTACTTCTTATTAAGATGCAAAACATATTGTCACTGAAAGCATAAACACAACACATGTAATAGAATATACATACATGTATCTTGTATTACATGTATAACATTGTGCGTGTGATGTGCATACACAATATCATCTCTAGCCAAAACTTTATCCTAAATAAGATAAATTTCGGGAATTCTAAAGAAGATATTTTGATAGAAAATAAAATTATTTCACCAACAAATTTCAGCTTTCTTATAAGTTTCTGAAATGCAAAGATGCTGAATATTTTATGCGTAAGTGTCCATGAATAATTTAGTTCAAAACCATTATTAAGTGAGGCTAGAATTATTTATTTTGTAACTTTGTTGCGTGACTCAACAAAATGATTTCAATAGGTCTGACTGGTTCATTACAAACTTGGAAAATAATTGTGTAAATTTTCAATTTCTCTGTAGTTTGTAAATATATTGTCAGAGTATTTCCATTCAGTCGCTATCGGTTTTCTAGATGTATTATAAATTCTCATCTTAAATTATAAGCAACTTTGACAACAAAAATTAGTTAAGAATACTCGTTTAATAATTAACAGTTGTTACGTGTGTATCTGTGTATAATGGGGCGAGCTCTGGTAGCCATAAAACAAGTCAAATCTAAGCAGTCCAGTGTTCAATAAAACTAGTGTATTTGATATTTTTGTCCGTGTGGTGACGGATTAAGAATACGGATTGTCACCACCCCATATCATCCCATGGGTGTCATAAGAGCCGACAGAGGGATCATATTATGCAGAGAACAGCACTGTAGGAGAAGCAAAATTTTATACAAACCCTATACAAACCCGTTTGGCCAGCGTGGTATAGTAGGCCAATTCCTCCTTTCAAAGGAGAGGCCTAGTCCAGCAGTGGACTGTTAAAGGCTGATGATGATATGATATTTTTGACTTTTCATGTATAACTTGTTGTATCTATGTTTTTGTGAAATAAACAATTTATTTATATATTTAATGTGAACCCTAGATATTATTAATGAGTACGTGTGCTATGATTAGATTTATAAGCTTGATGAAATAATTTATTAAAGAAGTTAAACACATATATGTATATGCAAGTTTGTATACTGTGGATATAAAAGCAATCAATTGAGCAATGTAACAATATAATTTAGTAAAACCTATTTCACTGTCTATTTTAACCGACTACGGCGAAGCCAAAAGGAAGGGTAATGTTTTTAGTGCTTAGTTTCATAGCTTAAGTTTCTTGGAATAAATTAGTTCTAGGATCAAGCTACGTATCAAATACATAAGTTAGTTACCAGTGGCGGCGCTAGACCACATGTGGACGTCGGCGACATCAAGTTCGCGAGGCCCTTTAAATCGATGGCGAAGCCCCGTTTACTTCGTAGTAAAAAAAAAAAATTTAATTATGCGAGCAAAATTATAAAATAATGTATGAATAAATAAATGACAATTCAAAAATTTTCATCCAACACAGATCTTGTCACGCACGTGTTCGAAAATAATTAAAGTCATTATCATCTGCTTAGCTTTCTCCGAATTGTTCGGTGTGGGCTACCTAAGCCAGGATGATTGGCGAAACGAAATTAAGTATGTAACTTGTAAAACTTCTTGCGAGGCCCCCTCAGGCGCGAGGCCGTCGGCGGTCGCCGACGTCGCCGACGCCTAGCGCCGCCACTGTTAGTTACAGCCGTTAATGGTTGATTAAAGTTTGAGCTTGTGCCTGATAAAATTCAATGAGCTTACGCAATTATTGTATTGGTATACCAAGTCTCCTTATTATTTTATTAAGAGTATCATCTTAAGAGTATCATCTAGACAAAGTATTAAAAAGTACAACCAGATGTTTTTGTCTGTTGTTATCGTCGAGATTTAGAAGCCTTTTTCTGAGGTAACATGACAAAACCTTTCATAACATTATAGGGCTACGACTTGCGTTCACCGTGTTTGTTCACAATATACTGGTGCCAGTACGAAGCGCCGAGCGCAAGTGATGTGACAGTAATAGTACACATGCACTCGTGAATTATCCGTCACGCGAATGTCCAACCGTTTCGCACTGGCCGTCACAGTAAGTACGCGGCCCGGAATTTTATGTGCAGAAGAACTCTCAACTGCATATTTTCCGTTAGGTATATTAAATTCATAGATGAATATGTCCAAAGAAAAGCAAGATAGCTAAAGGAAAGATAGCTCTCGGTTCATAGTATGAAAGGCAAATATATACACGTATTTTCCAGTAGAGATTAGCAATTACTTAGTAAGTGATAATCACGCTTAAAGACAGAAGATGGGGTGTCGCAAGTGGAAGTCGTCAACCGGCCACTGTTTTAGACTCTGATTTCAAAGAATTCAACTAAACATATAATATAATAGTTCTATAATCTCTCACTGAATAATTCTGTGACTCTTGTCCTCAGGCAAAGATGACAATATGTTTAGTGAAAAACCAACTCAAATTGTTCATTAGCTAAGTAGAACAAATGCCGTACCTAACAGTACACAGCTTAAAGGGCTAGTGATCTGACAGTAATAGAATAGTCGCCATTGTAACGTACAAACGTTTATCACTCGCCGTCACAATGCGGTGACGCTTTTGTGTGCAGCTCATAAATGAATTTATTTACTTTCAGTGAATATTCAAAGACGAATGCATGACTAAAATGTTATGAGTAGAGTTATTTTGACGCTCCTGTACATTTTATTGTTGGTTAAATATTCCAATCTCGATCACATACTCTGGAATAAACGATATGCTGCAATACATGATGATGGACACTGGGATGTATAGTCTCAGTTGCTACAGACCATGTCATCGTTTAACTAGTATAATATCTTAGTTGTCCGCAAACTTGATTCTCATGCAATGTTTGTGCCATCTACCACATTGCTTACAAACGATGGGTTCTGCGCAATGTAGGACAATACTGTTAAATATGAAATAATGATAATAATTAAATATTTTTACATATTTAGAATCGTGCTAAATTCGCCATCAACCCATGAATATTGCGTTGTTTTCATCGTATTTGTGTTTATTTTAATGTCTATTTGATTCCTGCAAATGCGTCTATAATTACCTGGGTCCGAGGTAATCCATCAATACAGCGAAATATTGCATCATCATTTATTCAAAATGGGAATACCAAAGCTTGACATGACAATTCGAGCGAAAATATTCAATAATAAAATTGGATCAAGTCACTGACCTCAAAACCAATATCTAACAAACTGAAGGTAAAAATAGGTACACCTAACTGGCTCTGTGGGTATTGAAAAATGTGTAAAAAGCTGTTTGTGGCCTGTGGTCCGTTGAGCGGCGTAAATTAGCCTCCGATATCCATTTCATTGGGAGCAGCCATGGAGGTGGGTGATAAATCGCAGGGTCGCACCCTATCCTGCCGGCGGCCATTTGAAAATTGTCGAAACGCGGCAGCGATAGATATAACTTTATGTTTCGATTCTTTGCTTCGTTGGTCTGTTGGAGGTGACGCGAACAATGATTTGGTTAAATCGATATTGTGTTAGCCGTATTTGTTTTTTGTTTGTCTGGTGTCCACCTTCGATCGAAGCTGTAGCGTCAACATTTCTAGGGCGCAAATGTTATTATTATGTGAAAACCAAATACATGCTCACTGTAATATCGTGTCAAAAACTTTTAAATTCTTTAAAAAAAAATCTTGGATACTCTATAAATGATGAATTATGAGGAAGCTGACTATAATTGCCTAAATGGCCGTAGTAGAAAGTTACACATAAATAAAAGACAAAATTAAGTCTAAGACATAAGTATTATCAAACGTAAATAATAATAATAATTATATATATATATATATATATATATATATATATATATAGAAGATATAGAAGAAATATAGAAGCGGCGGTAGCCCAGTGGTGTACGTAACGGACTGCCGAGACGATGGTCTCGGGTTCGATCCCCAGGTACCTCGGGCACACACCTCTGACTTTTCGAAGTTATGTGTGTATTAAAAATGTTAATTATCGCTCGCTTAATAATGTGCCCGGTAGATGGCAATAGGCTCGCCCCCTATTACATTGGGACCGAAACATATCTGGCGAAGTGTGGGTGTGTAATACACCTCTGCCTACCCCTTCGGGGATAAAAGGCGTGAAGATATGTTATGTTTATATATATATATATATATAACAGCAAAATCCGTGTATGATGGCCACTCCGCTCTATCAGCTTAACTTAAAGGATTTTTCCGATTGCTGCGGTAAATTTTGACGTCAGATAAAAATATACGAATCGGTTTAAATATGCATCGCTAACTGAATCCGTAAAATTCACAGGAATAGGAAGGACTTAGGACTTTGTAACTGTACTTATGAGTATTTGTAAGCTTACATTAAAAAAAATCTTATTGAATTTTTAATACGTGTACTGACGGATTAAGAATACACGACACTACCCCTTTTTCATTGCGTGGGTGTCAGAAGAGGCAACTAAGGAAATTCACGAAGCTATCTTAGTGAAGAGACTGAAAACTCGACATCAAAACCTTAAGCAACCTATTTGGGAAGCGTGATATAGTAGACTAATTCCTTTCATTGACTTTCAGTATTATTGTGATTCAAATGCATGCGGCAATAGGCTCGCCCCCTATTACGTGGGACCTAAAAATTCATGGCGAAATGTGGGTGTAATATTTACACCTCTGCTCACCCCTTCGGGGATACAGGCGTGAGATTATAAATAAAATAAAAAAATGCATGCGATAAAGTACCTGTAATTGTAGATGTACTTGTGAGTGTAATAAATAAATAAATTAAAAAAAATTGATTAGGAGAGGCCTTTTTCCAGCGGTGGACTGAAAAAGGTTGTATAATAATATAACAATGTATATTGACATTACAGTGCCACTTTAGCTCCTACGTTGTTGTCCTTACGTCAGAAGTGCAACACCAGCGATCGAGAAAAAAGTCACTAGACCCCTGCCGACAACACGGCGCTTAAGGATGAATTACTTTCTCACCACAGGAAGGCAGTATAAGCTTGTTTAACAATAATCTCTAGTAGGGTAAAGGTTTTGTTAACAAGACAAACCCTCTTATGTTGTGCCATAGTGCGGGATACTGACATCCCGCTGTTTCTTACACCTGTACCCCGCGTGAGGTTAAGTGCCAAAAACCAAGCAATTCGTAGCTATAAGTAGTATTTGCAAGGTTACTGCAAATATTACTTATAGCTTATTTGTGGCGTTTGTAATTCTGAACAGTAGAGTATTATAAACAGGGGAGTTTATTTTTCTTATACACATAATTATGAATAGGTGCCACGCGGGATGCAGAAATATATGTACATTGATATTGATGTAATTTTTACGCTTATATATATTTGATATATTAAATTTGTAGTGTATATAATTTCATATTTGTTCGATTAAAGGGCTATTGGTAGCCTAGTTACGGTCATTATACATGAATGAACAAACCGGACATTACTTGGGTCAGGCTGAAAGTAAAGAAGCTATGGCCTTTCAAGCCATTCCCCAAAACCAGATCTTAGCACGACTTCTCTGCATGCATACCGATGCCGATTACAAGGGTAACTTTCTCAATTAGAAATGTTGATGGAAACGCAGACAGCTAGTTTCCTTTTTATTACTACAGCCATGTAAGCACGGGTTCGTGCTCCCTATAAAATAAACAGAAAATAGTAAAATTAGATTGCACGTCTCGAATAGTACTATCTAATAAATCGAATGTCATTCGAAGTGGCGCACTGACACTGAATGACGTTCGTATACACTGCGCTGCCACTTGCGGGATAAGCAAATCAATAATGTAGTTGAAACTCGGGCTAAGAAGCTGTCTATAATATGAGTTTGTGCATTTTTATTCTGCAGCTTGCATATATCCTAGTCATGATATGTTTCGGGATATATTTCTGAATATGAAGAGATGCTTGAGTTATTGTTATGAAAATATGTTTGCATTTGTATGTGTGCCATAGACCGACATTACTATTATTTGACATTGAAAACGATTTGTAACTTCTAGATATAAGTATAAACGTTTAAATAGTTCAATGGCAATGACAGCGATAGTCTTGATAGGCCAAGGTAGTAGAGCCTTGTTGATTTCAGCATGAATGGGCCAGCTCGACCGGGGAAGTACTACCCGCTCACGGAAGATCGACGTAAAGTAACAGTACCTAAACTGTTGCGTTTCGTTCGGAGAGTGAGAGTGCTGGAGGTCCTATCCCCTATTCCTTCTCCCTCATCCCACTCCTCATCCTATCCCGTTTCCTAACCCCAAGGGACGGCAACGCACTTGTGACTCCTGTGATGTTAGTCGTGTCCATGGGCGGCGGTAATTGCTTACCATCAGGCGATCCATCTGCTTGTTTGCTGCCTATTACTATGAAAAAAAAGTCTGGTTGACAGATTAAGAGACTGCTAGGTTTCTGGTTGAAACCGGATTTTTCGAACTTATCTGCGTAATAATAGTAAATGATGAAAGAAAACATTGTGAGGAAGCCTGTGTGACTGAGAGTTTTCCATAATTATCTCGAGGGACTAAAGTCTGCCTATCCGCATTTGACCTATATGGCGGCATATGATCAACACACTAATCACAGTAGGAAGAGGCCACAGCTGTGTGTGCCGCAATGGATCAAGTTTATACACAGGGCTCATGAGGATGAATAAAGTTGTCTGCTTATTTTCAGTTTTGTTAAGTGTAATTTTTTTTACAAAGTAGCACTACAAATGACTATAACTGGCGTTAACTTTAGCACCGAATAAACACCTTTTACGTTCAAATTAAATTTTACACGAAACGAATTTTGGAAGCACTACTTAGTTAACCAAGACCACTTCAATCTCAACACCTAGTCTAACTTGATATACTATAATCGTCGCTAAGTTAGAGCCACAATTATCCCTCAAGTCAGGCCAGGTCTATTTTCCATAGCTGAATGGTCTTGGGAACGATAGAACTCTATTACGACGTAGAGCCTCAATAATGGCTCTGTAATAGGCGAGCCTCGCGGGTTATCGATTTCTTAGCTGCAAGGAATTTTCTACCGACTTTATTGTACGTTTATAATATATTGGATTTTCGTGTTTGGGTTCGGATTATGTAGCTAAGATTTATAAATTCTGAAATATTTTTTGTTTTTTGGTTAGTCAAGATATTTTGTAGAAAGGCTAATTGTCAACAAGGTATAGAGCAGAGCCTCGTGTTTTTGTAGTTCTATTAAATTGAATACAAACTTCGTGATTCGAATTCTATGTAATTCTATAAGTTGTATTAATACAGGAACTCTCTTCTTTGTATGTTTATACAAGCAGCCTTAGTATTACCCAATATCAATCCCACGTTACCTTTTCAAAAGATCAAAATTGTGGATAGTCAGTTCGAAAACCTGACCATCGACAATTTTACTACAAACTTTGATCAAAACACACAAACCATCAAATTAACAGACGAATCTGAAGTTTCTTTTTACTTCATCAGTAAATAACGTCTGGTAACTTTGTAACTTCGTGTATTCAAAGTTACAGCTAAACATACGTTGCACACCACACAAACCTTTTGAAAGAGCTGTATACAGCCTAAATGGTGTATTCTCAACATCACCTTATTCACTCAAACACTAATGAAAAGTTTTCATCGCTTTCAAAGAGAAAGCAGAACGCAGAAAAAGTAGTCCTTTCTATCTTGTAACTACCTACGTTTTTATAAAACTTTAGACTTTGTCTAAATCCAGTTGGAACCAGTTGTGTAAGCACGTCAGCTTTTAGTTAGATTAAAAGACAAGGAAACCTTCACTTCAATATTACTTGGAGCTCCGTACAAATGTTTTATTGGAGGACTCGCCTTGCTTGCTATTTGGTTTGCTAAAAGTTGTATTTGAAATTGAGAATAGCGCCATCTGTTGTTCGAAGTGTCTTTGTGAGCGTAGTGGTAAACTTTTGATACACAAAATAGTAAGCAAACAACTCAACTCAAAACATTAAATATGTACTAGCTTTTGCTTTAAGCTCCGCCCGCCTGAGTCTTTCATTATTCTGAAGTACATATATGCTATACACTCCAAAATTTCATCAAAATCTGTTGAGTAGTTTTTGGGTGCCTGTTGCACACAAAAACTATTGAACAAATTTTAACTTGTTTGACTAGTTTTTGGATGCAACACATCCATTTTTCCTCACAAACATTTGCATTATAATAATAGTAGGCTCTCACTGCATTGAAAGAGTTTTCCCTTATAGGTAGCTCAAAGTTCCTAGAACAGCAAATTAACTCCGGCAATATAAAATAAATTGCCAATTTCATGTTATATTTACCCAATCAAAGACAGAGGTAGTGCATCGGAGTTGTGTTCATGTGTTCATTTTAAACGTTGAGAAACATACAATTCAAATCTTAAGTAATTCAATTGGAAAGCTACTGTATTTTGATGTAGTTGACTATAATATTGAATTGATTACATTGTAATTGATTAAATTCTCAGTAGCAGCACGGAGTCTGGAAATGTGCCCGTTACGGCAATAGGCTCGCCCCTTATTACGTGGGACTAAAGTATATCTGGCGAAAAGTGGGTGTAGAAATACACCTCTGCCTACCCCTTCGGGGATAAAAGGCGTGACGATATGTATGTATGATTACATTGTAAATTTTATCTTAACTGTGAAACATCGAGTCAAAAATATAATGATACAGCCTTTTGTAGACCACTGCTGGACATAGGTGTCTCTTAATTTGCGTAACGATTGCATTGTAAGTAATGGTGAGGATATGTTCTACTATACCGCGGTAGTCAGACGGCTTGTTATTGGGTTTTATGTAAATTTTTCGGCTCCTATTCTCTTTCCAAAGCTACCATTATCTCTGTGTTTTCTTTCTTTAGAAACTTCTTACGACACCCACGGAAAGAAATAAGTAGTGTCACTTTGATTTCCTAAGCGAATGCTGATATTCCGTCATACCTGGTAAGACTGATAAGCGTACTTCGGGCTCCAAAGGCGTTAGTCTTATATACAACAAGGATAAGTTTAGCACAATGATGATGATAAATTCGTATTCTTAATCTGTTTACATGAAGAAGGCAAAAATGTGTCGGAGATTGGAAAACGGAACGTCAAATCTTAATCGATCTGGGCGTATTCGGATACGATGGTTGGCAACACTGAGGTTGGCAGTTGACAGCTGTCAATGTAATTTGATGATTTTATAAGCGAACGTGGAGCTGTCAACGGGCACTTTAGGTGACAGACAGAAATAGCGGAGGAAACAAGTGTAACCTACCTACGTTCGACTTCGCCGCGTTTCCAAAAGTAATCCATTTTCATCCGAGCCACGTGTGCGTATTTAGATTGTGGAGATACTGTATTTTGTGTCCTCGAATAAACTCAGTGTAGGTACTGTACTCAGTGTGTATTCATTGCAAAGAGACCCAGCTGTGCTCAAATAGATCTGTGAAGCGTTGATACCGGCCAAAAATCGAGCTACCCGTCGTCAAATATATAATTATGATTTAATAAGTTATAAGTAAAGACGCATAATTTTATTAATTTTTATGAGGATATGTTTTAGGACGCAGCCGCACATAAATAATCTGTGGTCGCACGTCTCACCCTAGGTTACAAAAAAACTAACACTTTAGAAAAGTAAACAACCCAATAATAAATGACACAATTTAACGAATGAAATAAATCATTACCGATTAAACTATTGTCAGTGGCAGATAACACTAAAACGCTGGTATAATAAAATTCATGTGTCTGACCGCAGCCACACGACATATAATTTAGATTATAATCGCTAATTATCCTCTCATACTAATCTGTACAACCAATTAATGATATATAATAACTGGAAACGTTTAAGCTGAATATTATTGACGGATTATTCTAGGATCTCATATTTGCAGGTTAGGGCTTTGATGATTTCAGCATGAATAGGCTGGCTCGATCTGGGAAGTACTACCCTGACTCAGAATATCGACGTAAGGTTACAGTTCTATACCATAATAATTGTATTTTGTATATATAGTGGGCGTGCCGGAGGTCCTATTCCTTCACCCTCATTTTCCTCCTCTTCCAATTCCTTTCCCTATGCAAGTCGGCAACGCACGCTTCAGTCCTCTGGTATTTCAGGTTTTGGGTGGTGGTAATCGCTTATCATCCATCAGGCGATTTTGCATTTGCCTCCGATCTGACAAAATAATTATTAAAAAAAAAAACATGTCTTTACGTTACTCTACATACACTTTTCAGTAAATTATAGTTCGTGTAGTAAACAAATCAAATCAATTAATTACATTTAGTTGAGTCCTGTGCAGTCATGTGTGTTGTGCGTTGTATTGAACATTCGAACAGTGTTATGTATCGCTTTGTACCACAATTAGTGGTGGGATTGATGCAGTAATTAAATGTTCTACGTATTGTGGGCTTAGATAATTTCCATTTAAATAGAGATGGGACTAGTGGACTGCCATTTACTTTGACTTAAATCGCTCTGTATCTACCTAAGTCTGAGATTGTTTCGGTATTGCAAGGGACTTTGCTCACATTAAAGCAACGCTCACAAAGAACATTCAGACTTGAAACAAATTTTGATCGGTGTGTGGACACTGCGACAAGTTTTATGGATTCTATATCCATAAAACTTGTCGCAGTGTCAAACGGCGAGGCGGCCACTTCAACCACCACCCTTGAAATGGGCAAGGCCTTATGATTAGTCAGTCAAACCTGGGTTGACCGGTTCCACATACTGACATGTTTTGAGAATATTATGAAAAACAAAAAGGTGAGCATGCTTGTTTTTCATCATGTTTTCATTCGCGATTTAGCAGAGATATTTAACAATTCAATACGCATTTAACTTCGAAATGTCAGTGGTGCGCGCCTTGAGTTTGCACCCTCTGCGTCTGATTTCAAGATCTATCTATCATTCTTGTATTATAAATATATATTTTTCAAAATATTTTTGTTATAAATCACTATACTGAAATTATTATCGTAAATCATGAATGCATACGTTTCAAAGAAACCTACCCGTCATACTGGTATCTGTCTGACTATAAATCATCCCGCCAGACAGACCATTGGCCAATGCACGAGACCGCACTACAAACAGTTTGTACGGGCGTTGTGGTTTCATTCGTTTGATAGCGAGCTGAACTGCGGACGGGTTCAACCAGGCGGGGTACTAACAGCCCATCTAAAACTGCATGCTCAGTGGCGAGAATTACGAAGTATGAGAGCGACGAGCGATTTTTCATGCTTAGGAAGAGACTTTTCTTTTAAGTGATAGGAGGCAAACAAGATGGATTGCCTTATAGCAATTATATTGAACTATTGAAAACTGGAGCTGTCACAAGTATGTGCTCAAACTTGATGGGCAAAGAAACAGGAGGAGGATTGGCATAAAGTTGAAGGAAAAGGGGATGAGGCTTTCGGCACTCACTCACCGAACGAAATATGTGTGTGTGTAACAGTATAGTATACTATTGCTTTACGTCGATATTATAAGAGGCTACGTGATGTATACCACAGTCGATTCTACGACTTCTGGCTTATTGATGTCTACAACGCGAATATGAACTATTCAATGTCAATATAATTATATTCAATGCGACGGTGGCGTTCAACTTCAATTTTGGTTAAAATGGCTCCATCGGTTGGATCTATTTTTTGCCAATGTAAAGGTGTAAAAAGAGATCAAATAAATTAATAACAATGCAGAAAAGACGAGTGTTGACCGGTCATAATAACTATGGTTTCTCTTTGAAGGGCCGAGACCCTGAAATAGGGTAACACAAATAGTTTATAATTTAATTTTGTTAAGACAACGGCTTTGATAACAAAGAGAACACGACACTGACATACTTCGTCTAACGTCGCTTCGCCTGCCACTATAGCCATGGCCGGCCGTGAATCATGCGTAGACATTTGAACCGACGAAATCATTACATAGGCACAAGTGACTGAAAGTTTTAATATTCATTGAAGTTTATTTGTGACAGTGGGTTTGTATTGGTGTGATATGAAGTTGATATTACGGTACGGAATAGTAATTATAATTGATATATGTATGACTTTAAATAAATAAATATTATACCACATTTACACAATACCATCTAAGCAAAGCTTGTACTATGGGTACTAGACAATGGATAAAGATACATATACTCTTTATTTTTGTAAAAACATACAAATTATACATAGAAACACCCAAACTGAGACATACATCCATGTTCACGTACACAAACGTTTGACTTTCCTTAGACACCGAGGTCTACTTGCTAGCCTGACCTGTTCAATATTTATGCTCTTTTGTTCTTCCTACAGATGCAGATTTTATTGAAATATGATGACCTGCTTCAGTGGGAGGGAAAGATGTAATGACAAGCTAGCTACGAAATACACCCACAAATGATTAGACTAGTATACCTACAGGCTTTGCTGGGCACCTTTTTAACTAATCACGTAACCATTAAGTTCAGAACACGTTTAAAACTAATTACATTACTAAAACGTAGTACATTTCAAAGCTGACAGCACACTTGCAAAGTATGCATGGTGATAAATACAACTCGTTGAATTTATTTGGAAGCTATTCCTTGTACGCGGTGAGCCTAGCATTCTTGTGAAGTGTGTGTTAGCTTTACATGTTAAGTTTTTATGCTTAATTTATTTTTGCATTAAGTATGATACTTGACCTTAAAATGTATATTTTCTCTGTACGTGTGTTTGCTACCAACTACTTGTAAACGACTGGACCAATTTGAATGCACTTTGTGTTAATAAAGTTTAATGGAATCCGGAACAATCCGGTCCAATATAATTTTATTGGACCCGGTAGGTGGCGATGCAGATGGTGTGTTGCCAATTTTGATTTACAGGACAAGAAGGGTGACGTCTGCAGCGTCCGCTAGTTATGTATAAAAATTGTGTTTTCTGGTTGGTAGTCGTTGTAATAAGTGTTTTGATTACAAATTATACTTCTAGACTGAATGTGAGATAGGTACTCTGAACATACTCACATACGTTTTTATTAATGTCCAATAAGATATTATTGACCCAGAAATTTGTCAATGTTTACAAAATCTCTTGCGACACAGAAACATTACTAGGGCTAGAGTTGACTTAGAATAAATAGTAGAAATCAAATCTATATTTTTTATCAATAAAACTTTTATATACAACATAAACGATTACACACAAACTTATATATCGATATTTATAGGAGGGAAGGAATAAATCCATCCATATAAATGTTGGTGAAGCATTGTTGTTCACGCTTACATAAGTAAGCCGATTAAACCTTTGTCAATCAATCACAATGGACTATTACTATCAAACGTATCACGGACCACAACAATTAACGATCTGGTATATCCATTACTGCTAAGGTTGGAAGGCGTTAATCGTTGTTTGATGTGATGTTTGTATTTATATACCTTTGGAGGGTAAGCTGAAGTGTATTCTAGGTTTTACTAATTGGCGCCTTTTTAATGTTCCGTAGTAAACACGGCACCCAAGGTTGTAGAGAGGTCGAGGAGGGTATCGTAAGAGAGGTGCACTTAGCCGGTTAACTTTTCCAACTGATTGCTTATAAAGAGTCTGCCAGCGACCACGGCCAATTTAGGCCAGTCAAAATGTCGTGCTTCGGTAGCAAAGAAAATTATGCCGGGTTAAACATTTATGATGTAAATGAATGGCGATAGCTTTAAATTATTTCCTGTAGTGCTAGTTTGTAGTACTTGGTAAAAGTCGAAAGATAAAATATGGCAATCTGGAAATCAAATCTATGATAATACGATTCAAACAAAAAAATAATTTAAAAAAGGAGTTCATATGAGTTTACGAGACAAACGAGAAATAAAATTTGTGTTTATTTTCCATACGCCTAACTGTATGTGAAATTGCAGTTTTTAAACAAAATGTCGTCATGAGAAAAGTAAGGCGACTGTTGTATCAATCTGACAATAGCTAGGTTAAAATATAAGGCTAAATATATAGTTTATTTATTTATT
Organism: Euclidia mi; assembly: GCA_944739405.2. Lineage (NCBI taxonomy): Eukaryota > Metazoa > Arthropoda > Insecta > Lepidoptera > Erebidae > Euclidia > Euclidia mi. The sequence continues at coordinate 13,577,641 of OX123183.2, read as the reverse complement.
ATATAAAAGTATTGGTTTGTTACATCTTATTATTTTGTATTGTATGTACAATATATACGTATTCTATGTTTTATACTCATATACCTATATAATTGTATTGACAGTATATATCCGATTCTTTTATTAAGACACTGTTCTACTAGGTACCCCGTAACCCACACAATTGTTCAGTTCTGTTAATAAATACCTTTTCCAAACTAGGTTTTCTGGAAGAGATCGCATTTTGCGATAAGACCGCCCTATTGTGCAACTAGTTTTAAGTTAATTTTACCATTGTAATTCTGTTTGTATAGTGGTGTACAATAAAGTGTTAATCTATCTATATATCTATCTCTCTGGGTGACCAAAAAAAAAACAATTGCATCAAAGTGTCCATCCCCTATAGGTACCTTCTCTCTCATCCCACTCCTCCTCATATAACTGTTCCCAATCCAAAGGGCGGCAACGCTCTTGTGACTCCTCAGGCGTTGCTTGTGTTCATGGGCGGCGGTTATCGCTTATCATCGAAGGCGATTCGTATGCTCGTTTGCCACCTATTACATAAAAAATAAAAGAATAACGTTGCCTTTAAAATAGGTCATTCTATAACAGAACGTTGTTCCCTAAGTAATCATTATTGTTATCTTAGTTTTGCCAGCACTTTTGACAAAAACTGTTTATCAACAAACACACAGCTTTTGACAGCTCCAAATAGTCTTTGACTCGAAGTAAACCCTCTTATTAAACAAGTAACCTGATATTTCAACAATAGAGCATCTGCAAGCTAAACACAAGCATTCAAAATCACCTATAACACGCTGGTAATAAGGTTCAATTTTAAGTATTGGACTGTAATTGTGATTTTGGTATTTGTGGTCTGCCACAGTAACTCAATACAATATATTATTAGATGTATAATATTATAAATTGGTAGACACAGTCGTGCAAATCGGATCGAACGTTGTAATAATTATGGAATGTAGGTTAGTGATCGATTCGTAAGGATTTGGAGCAGAGTTTTGCTTACTCGTCTCGTTAGTGATATGGAATACATACATACATACATAATGGATTTATATGACCTGACTGTTCTTAGGTGTTGATTTGAGCTGAGGTTTTTGTCAGGTCATTACAATTTGCAGCAATACCACAGGTTTAACCACGTACATTACAATTGCATTTTATAAAGTGAGTATGACCACAAAATACAGAAGAGTTATTTACATTCTAATTGCTTGAAAAATATTGGCATGAACATACCGGTTTATATACTAGAACATTACGTTTGGGCTAGTAGCAGATAATGACTAGAAAGTTTCAAAAAACGACATTTATATTAAATACTTACTTTTGACTCCAATCCAATAAACTTCCAATACCATATAACTCCAACTCTATAATATTCAATTTAGGGACTAACCCATCACTGGTCACGGCTATCCTAAACAACTACTTTGATATAAACTTCTTAGAATCCGCTATAAAACCTTCGCGAATTCATCATGGTAATACTGTAGCGCCTCGCCTAAGGCATAGTAAGAGAGCATAGTGGTAGAGGAGTAGGCGGGAGCGGACGCGGAAAGAGGCGGGAAAAGCGTATCGGTACCGCTGCAGTGTCTTGCGTGGTGTCACGTTGGATAGGATTATCCTGTCTAATTATGTTTTTGGAAATAAAATATTTTATATAAACTTTTTGCTCGGTATACCATTAGCGGTTGTCGCCGCGGAAACCGCGTTGTTGCGCCACAAATATCATTATCATCATAACCTTAGCGTTTTTCCGGTTGCACCTAAGACTTTTTGACATGGAAGCTGGGGTTTTCACAGAGCGACTGCACTCTGACCTTCACAACTGAAACAGATAGCGATAAGCCATGGGGACCGTGGGGGTTCACTAAGAATGGATTTTCCGAAAGTCCCAAGAGAACGCGAAAAAAAGTTTTTTTTTTATAGACTCACGCTTGTATCCCCGAAGGGGTAGGCAGAGGTGTAATATTACACCCACATTGCGCCAGAAATTTTTGTAGGTCCCACGTAATAGGGGGCGAGCCTATTGCCGTACCAGAGTCCGTGCTGCTAATGAGAATTTCCTCACGGAAAAACCCAATAACACTTTGCCCGATTCGGGAATCGAACCCGAGACCTCCCAATCCCACGCGCACATTTATGCCGCGAGACCAACGAGGCAGTCGAAAAGTGCTTAAATTTAAATTAAATGTGCGGGAGAAGCTGCGAGCACGCGCTAGTAAAATGTAAAGCGTTAAACTTATAGCTCAAACGGACATGGCGGAAATATTGTGGCATCCTTGTAATTTATTATGAATTGCTACAAGCAAGAGATGTATGGTAAGAGCCTACGGCAATTTGTATGTCTATTGCACTGAAAATCAACCTCGAATCCATCGTGCACATGTCTAATCGAATAAAAAATGGAAGAGACGCAAAACACGACAGCAAATCAATTGTCAGCGTGATGTAGTAGGTAGGCTAAATTCTCTTATTGACTCTTAATGTTTTTGTGGTGCAGTGTAGAAAAGGCCTACGGCAACTCCACCAGTGGACTGCGAAACTCTGTATACTTAGAGTGATCCTTAAACTTACATTATTCACAAATATGTTACGTTTCAGAAAATCTTTACGACACGACGGCTTTTATTGATGATATCAAACTGAGACATATAACCACACGTTCAATACTTACATTATAATATATCAGTGTATCTCAAGGTGAGATTACACCTTAAACCTCAGGCGACACGTTTTGTGACACTTCTCTCACGATTACATGTGTGTTATAAAATAGGGATTTCGCTATTGTAACCAATATTCAAACAAATTTCAACTCTAAAATTTAGCAGCTAAGGTTGAATTTTGTGTAGTTTTGTTTCCGATCCTGAACTAGATTGCCCGCAGTACTATACGATGGCGACGTTTAAATTTAGGCTAAGCCACAGATAATAGATAGACTAAGATGAGCATTAGGATGGCGTAATGAGAGAGGCTACTGTATGTGATTTAATATGGAAATATGTTGTAGTTAGTATGCATATTTGAGTTGGAGTATAAGTGTTTAAGTTGGAAAAAAAAGGATTTTGGATAACGTGTTTGGTGCTTAAAGTTTGTACAAGTGATTAGTACGTTAAGCGATTCAGATGCAGTAGAATGGAGTGGGAGGTAAATTAATTTAGTTCAGAAACATTCCATTTTATTTTAAATTGGAGAGAACTCAAAGTGAATGTGTGAAAGAGAAAACAGTTTAGTTTCCTCTAGGCTTAAAACATGTATTCAACACAAAAAAAAACTTTCTTTATCTCCCAACAGAGTGAAAAATATATATTTACAGTATAACGACAATATTTTATAATAAAAGGTGCACAGAAAATATGAATACTGGTACAAAGGTAAGTATTAAAACCGGTAATTCTTAGTCCTGACTAAAAGGGTAAAAAAAAATATCTACTAAAGACATGAATTCAAAGATACAAGAATAACTTTATGAGGACATAGCGACATTGAAGTGGGAAACCAAGTAACACTCGACGAAAAAGTCATTAATTGAATGAAGTGGTAAAAACCAAAATATAACAGATATCTTAAGCTTTACCCTTCTAAATGTGAACATTTTTCTTATTTCGATATGAATGCTAGAGGATAACACCTAGCCCGCACATTTAATTTTAATTTAACCGCACTATTCTTAGTGCACCCTTACGGCCCCGTAAAACATACATGCAAAATTTCAGTTTCGTTTTGGCTATGCTTTGTCTATAAGTCAGTCAGTAACGCAAGAATGTTCTATACAGAAGCAGATTATAAGTTTCACGAAGAGTCTTAGTATCAAATGAAAGTTTTACTCTACTTACAAAATTGTATTTGCCAGCAGTGGACAGTAAGAAAACTTTTCAAGTCAAACAATGGCAAGAGTCAAGCAAAGATAAAGGGACCAGTATTTGATCTGTTTTTCTTGTACGGTTTTGTATCAGACTTGAAAACTTTAACTAACCTTATAACTAATACCTTATATTATATCAAGTGTCGCGGGATCCAACGCGATAGTTTCGAATGCCACCGGTATAGCAATCAGACCATATAAAATAAACTTGTATGAGAATTTAGTCTATTTTTAACACATGACGTAAAAACAAATTAATCAAATCCTCAACCTTTTTATAATGATTGGCGTAATTGTTTAGTGACCTTTTCTACTCCTGCGAGGAGGGAAAATATTGTGTCAGATGGATGGACGTAACAATAACATTGCCAAGCAAAATAGGTTCAAAAACACAAGGATAAAACAGTTATTTATTTTGTAAGATAATGTTTTCCTTCGGTTATCTGACGTATGTGAAGGTGGACTTATAGATTTATGTGTGGGTAACGCAGTTTCGGTAATTGAATCATAATAGTTTGACGGATCGCAGTGCCTACGCTTGTTGGTTTTGTAGATGCGAAATATACCGTGGGTATAATGGAAGAACTAAATAACTCAAAATTTCAAGTTTCGAGATAATCGCGATTTACTGTTTTTTTGACACTTTTTTTTACATCACTAAGAAATGGATAACAATTTAACGTCGGCGATTTTATATGCTTTAAGCATGTTTGCTGTCGATTCTATGCTTGATAAAACTAGTTTTTATCATGAACCAAAAAAATATTAAAAATAAAAAACCAAGTTATCCAATTTTGCCACACTAAGATATTGCAAACATACCGTAGTTAGCTAATTCTATAATGTAGTTATTTTGTTTTCCCACACAATAAATGAATGTGAATACATGAATTTGGGTCAACTAAGTACACTTATTTAGTTTTGAACCTAAAGAAATATTTAAACACGAAAGTTAGGCATTCTTAGTGAAAGTTTATTTGTTAAATTTTATCACTGATTATTGATTTCACATGAAATAAAAACCTGGATTGGAAGTAGTAACATTGTATATATAAAAAAATAAACGTAAAATTACAATATAAAAAATGAACAGAATTAGGTATGACAACAAAATATTATAATTATATAATAAAATCAACTAAAAGGCTTATTATAAATCTTCAAAAATCAACTAAAACAAAAATAACTTGCCTTTGCATTAAAACATACTAGGATGAAAAGTTTCCGACCTCAACCTGAAGGAAGCAGCACTCGTCAAAAAAATTGTTGTGGATGTAATTTTACTTCTTGTGGCAGTTAACCACCAACATTTCAGCTATTTTGTAGCAGTAGTTGCTATTTGACAGCCATACGATTAAGTTGTGTCTATCCGTGTGGTGACGGATTAAGAATACGGATTGTCACCACCCCATATCATCCCATGGGTGTCGTAAGAGCCGACAGAGGGAGCATATTATGCAGAAAACAGCACTGTAAGAGAAGGAAAACTTGATACAAACCCTATACCAACCCGTTTGGCCAGCGTGATATAGTTGGCCAATTCCTCCTTTCAAAGGAGAGGCCTAGTCCAGCAGTAGACTGATAAAGACTGATGATGACGATGATGATTAAGTTGATGTGAGTGTGTTTTGTGAAAATGGGAAATGTTGTATCGAGCTGGCATTAAGTTCTTGTTTTTAAAAGGCAATACGCCTATATAATTCAAGTTTGATTAAAACTCTGTTTATGGGGACTCTCTGCTCCATCATGATCGCGCTAGCCTTATCCCGGTTGCATCTAAGACTTACAAATCTTAGAGCCCGAGGTCCGCTTATTGATCTAATCAGGTATGACAGAATATCAACTTTTCCACAGAGCGACAACCTTCTGATTTCCGCAACCCAAAGGGATAGCGATATTCCATGGTTTAGACCAGTATCAGTTTATTTGAGGGTACGGAATCCCCGTAACGACTGTCAACGATCTTCCAGACAGCCAGAACTGACAGTTTAACGTGCTCCGAGGCACGGGGCAAGCGATAATTAACAATTTAATACGCACTTAACTTTGAAAAGTCATTGGCCGTGGATTCGAACCCGATACCCTCTGCATGGACAACTATTAGTACCTCCACTAGGTTATCGCTGCCTCACTGCTCCATCATTTACTACAATGAAATTTTGGGCGGCTGAATTTAAACCTGGTCGTAAGAGCTAGGGAGACGGGACATCCAAACACTGCAACCACTGAAGATAACCTCGCAAAATTTCACCAAATTGTGCTAGACGACCGCTGAATTGAGTAAGAGATATAGCAGAGGGTATGAAAATGACCAACAAATGAATTAGTTACATATTAAATGAAGATTTAAGCATGAGCAAGCTCCCAGCGCGATGGGTGCTGCGTTTGCTTACGTTAAGACCAAAACCGCGTTGACCCATCGAATGAACATTTTTTTAAAGCTCTGTTTGCGTAGTAAAGGCCTAATAAATCTAAGTTTTGGTCCAAATAAATACTGTAGATGAAACGTGGATACACCATTATACGCCCTAATAAATAATACATTCCAAAAAGTAAATTGCTAAGGAGGAACCGACTCCAAAGGACAAAGGCCGTTTATTCTGCTGGGAAAGTGATGCTGACTGCTTTTTGAGATGTTCATGGAGAGAGATCTAAAGGGATAACTATTACTGCAGCATACTATGCTTAATTACTAGACAAATTGAAGGAAGAAGTTGAGCAAAAAGGTCCACATTTGTAGAAAAGACTATATTACTGACATAAATCTTCGTATATTTTATATTTATTTTGTCGCTGATTGCCTCCATGGCACAGTAAATAACCTATACGTTTGTTGATCGAGAGGTCTTGGGTTCGATTCCCGGGTTAGGCAAGAGTGTAAGTAACTGATTTTTCTGAATTCTCAGTAGTAAAACGAAATCTGGCAATGTGCCCGGCAACGTCAATAGACCCCCTTTTTACGTAGGACCTAAAAATGCATGATATGGCCAAACGTGGGTGTAATAATTGCAACTTCTGTCTACCTTTTCGGAGTATCGGTTTGCCACGTCACGACTTGCTCGCTATCTCGCGACGTATTTTCTCACCTTTAGGCTTTCATAATAGGAAGGGGGCGTATAATGGTCAAACAAGTATATTAACTACTTCTACTCCTTTAGCTGATTTCATCAGCCTATTACTCCTAGAGGTGGGCCTCCCCAGGGTATGCCACAAGACCTATTCTGGCGGCCAACACTACGCTTGCTGAGGCGTGCCCTTAATTTAAGAACCTGCTTTTTAAACGACTGGCCATAAGTTCCCCCATTAAATTTGCTATAACTCTGATCTATGTCAGTTTCTTTGGTCTTCTGCCGGATAATCTCGTACTGGAAATTATCCATCAACGAAATTCTATTATCCTTTATGCATTGTCCTTTTCATAGCTCTCTGAGAGACATGTAGTGTAGGCAGTGCATTGTAGGCCAGCCCACTTCCAATGGGGTTGTAGGCATTTTCGTAATCCACAAAAGCCAGCCACAGCGGCCGGGTTTACTCTACGGATTTCTAAATAACCTATGAAAATTATACTCTGTATGGATTTGGCCCACGGTACTAAAGCCTTTAAGAAACCTAGCCTGCACCGGTGGCTGGAAGACATCAAATCTTGATGTCAGAAAAAAGTAGGGAGGGGTGTCCACACCACCCAGTCTTAAAGAGCTGCTCTCTGAGGTACGAGGCAAGCCATAATTAACAATTGAAACACATTAGGTACTTCGAAAATTTACTGCCTAGAATTCTAAACCGAGCCCTGTGAATGGCAGTCTGGTGATATCTCCACTAGGCTATCGCTTCCAATCTTAGGAACATAACACGTCTAATAATAGTATATCTGTTTATAATATAATTATCCGATTGTAATAAAACGCCGGTAAAACATAGCATATTGCACGTACTACTACTACTTTAAGTTGCAGTGAGTTTAAAATCTAAATCGATCATTTTGCTGTATTCTGCTACCTAGTGATTTAGTTATATTTAAGTAATTTTATTTTAATTGGAGCAAAATTTTCGTGGAGCCTCTAGAGCTGCTTCGTGGTGCCCTGGCGCTCCGCGGAGCACACTTTGAGAATGGTTGGTCTATAGGTTTACATTATTTTGCGCTAATTTGTACTACTGAATTGCACGATAACTTTGATTACGTACGTATACTATAAATAGAAATATTAAATAACTTCACCTATTGACATTAATCTTATAAATTAACATTTTCTCGAAGAAGAAATAAATAAAAATACTTATTTAAAAACGAAAGAATGCTCATTAATGCCCGAATTAAATAACTCAAGTTGTTTAGTTTTTCTTCAACTTGACTAGTTTTATTAAAATATTTTCGTGCGCGGAAGAACAAAATAACTCAATTTAGCTAATTTATTTCATACTCAAGTGATCAAAAGTCACAGTTGTTCATTTATTTATAGAGTTAGTCATTTCTTCTACTAACATTTAATGTTCATTTATACTTATCTATTTCTATAATTGAAACACAAAAATGCCTTTATTTTTGGACTGGGTTAAGATATAAGAATGCTTGTTAGACCAAAAGATGCGGTACATTTTGGGGTTCACGAAAATGGTAAAAGGTCAATTTGGCCAAAATCTGAGTTATTTAGTTCTTCCATTATACCCACGATACCTTTTGTTGTGTTCAGGGTGAAACTAATAACGTGCTCATCCTTCGCCTTTTGGAGGGTGTGTATTAAGAGGGTGTCACAATTTCTAGACTACCTATTAGCCTCCAACGCAGTCTTATAATTTTAGTCCTGAGATAAGAACCGGGACCAATGGCTATACATTGGCTGGGAATGGTAGCGCTCTGGTGTAAATGCCATAACTAGCGGTCACCCATCGTAATTGTGACCTCTGCCAGCGTTGCTTAACTTTGCCAATCTGTTACGAACGTCAAGACATGCTATGAGCGCTGCTTACTACTCTGACATAAAAACACGGCTCAAACTATGACCAGCGATCAAACCAAATACTATCTATTCTGAATATATCCCAGAACTATGTCAGTACAACTATTAGTTACAAGTACGAGTTAGAGTGAACGTAATGGGTCGGCACAGTTCTAGCGGCAGTGCTGACCCATTTGCTTGGAGCGCTAGTCATGACGTGACTAATACGTAAACATTAATAATTGTATCGAGTTCAAAGTGGCGAATATTGAGAAATTTTCTTGGTATGCCGTAAATTATTGACAAAGCACTGGTTTTTAAAAGGCAAATATGGTTTTAGAGGACATTTTGTACAAAACTCGCCCTTTATTGATTTAAAATACCGTGATTATACCTATAGCGTTTCTTAGTATTTTTGAGATAAGCTAATTTTTATACCATTCTCTCTAACCAACTTTTGCAGCAGCATGCATGATTTACTGTCTTTCATACTCTTTAAATATTTATATAATAGGTGCTATTACTATGGCAACTCTTAAATAAATATTTGAACTAAAATACGAGGACTACAATACCTCGTAGTCCTAGACTGCTGTAATCTTAAAATTCCAACTTTGGTGGTGTAATTTCATCATGGAAGTAAAGCAGCATGACCGAAAATTAACTGAGCTTCAACTGCACAAATGTCGTAGTGCTTTAAGCCACCACCTCGCCACGTGACAATGAGACGAGTGTGGTGATATGATTGATACATTGTGTGCTACACAAATTATCATTTCGAGTCTGAAAGCCGAATTAAAGGATGGGTGAAGAGGTTAAGGTTAGAATGTCATTGCAGAAGTCGAAAGTCAAATATATGTTGCTGTGTGATTGTGATCCCTTTAACATTTAAGTATGGACGTGTAACCACACAGGTTCCGGACGAATTTAGGCTTCTAAGTTTTTTGAACTTCCCCTTCCTCCCCATACCTGAGACGCTTAGTAGCTTCAGTTTTAGTAACGAAACGATCAGTAAAGGATGAGGTTGTATCATTCGATGAAAAACACGTGAGTAATCTTTATTTAAAAATCACCTGTAGCCTGTCAGGCTACACGTCCATAACTACGGTATAAAATATGTACAATAAAATTGGTGATATGGTATTGGATGACCAGTCACTACATACAAAGGACAGGAAACGCATGTAGAATTTTTCCTGAAAAGAAGCATAGAATAACAACCCCTATTTGTGTTCCATACAACGAGCCAGTGTGCTTACAATGTTCTCGCTATTAGAGAAAATACATACGTACATACATAGACTCACGCCTGTTTCCCGAAGGGGTAGGCAGAGGCATATTAAACGCCCACTTTTCGCCAGTGTTTTGATCCCACGTAATAGGTGGCGAGCCTATTGCCGCTTATCGGGATATTTTGTTTGCCAGAGCCTCGTCCGTTGATCGGCAGGTGCACCACTTACAGGTGAGGTTGGCTTGGGACTCTAAGTTCTTGGTGGGAACCCTATGCACACTATAGAGAAAATACTGTCAATAATTAAGAGTAAACAGCAGTTGTCAGAATTTTTGTTAATTGTTGTCTAAAGTGACGGTTTTATTTATGAGTTCCTTTTATGTTAGAATTTAATAAAAATAAGTTCAATTTTGTTTTCTTTAATTATTTTAATTGCTTAATAGTAAAAAGCATACCGATGTTTTGATTTTGTATGTTCCTAGATATTTAATAACAAACGTAGATTATATTTTCACGTATTTTAACTACAACTAACCCATACTTCAAGTTAAATTTATTTTTTAAACCTCTTTTGCATAATCTTGATAAAAAAATAAACACTAGGAAGTGTAGGAGTCTGTGAGACTACACGTCCACGGTAATTTAATAAAAATGTGACGTCCATACTGAAAGGTTAAACGAATAAATAGTTATCCCAGTTAGACTCGATGTTAAAATAGGTACCTCATTTTAGTATTTACTCTGACAAAAAACAACATTTCCACCAACTTGTCAAAGAGTTTTGAACGTAATTGATTCGCTAACAAGCTTACGTTCACTCACACTTGTATAATCAATCGCCACAAACCATTACCGTGCCAGCCGCCGCCGGTACGAAGTATTCCTTCTTTTCCCAAGTTATACGGTCAATAGTCACCTGTCAAAGCTTTTGGATTTGGTTAGGAATAAATTGGAACTCATTTTGAAAGCTAATTACTTACTTGCTTTAGAAATATTTTGATATGTGTTTTTTTTAAGAATATTATGATTGATTGCATGGGTGGCGGGGTCTGAGAAGCTGCCTCACTGTTGAGTACTGTGCCTCTTGTTGCGGCTTTGATATCCATACGAAATACTATGCGCTATTTACAAATCCTTGCTTTTAGCCTGGAATTGAAGTTTTCTTTGTGTCAGACTGATTTTTTTATAAGTCTCTCGCAATACAGGATTAATTTCTTTTCTAGTCTTAAAAAACATGCAACCAAGAGATAAAGTGTATACACACTGTAAACAATTATATGTAGATCACGTAAAGAGTTGCCCCGTCTATCGAACCGACAACAGTCTTCGTTATTGTAGTAAGCCTCATAAAGCGCATTGACGTCCTCTTAAGCCACGACGTCATCCGCGCCGTAAATATGAGAAGGTATACCTTAACGAGAGGTATTTTAGCACTTAGTAATAAAATTCTGCAGTAACTCCGTTACGACAGCAGACAGTTTTCTGCCAAAGTTAACGATCCTGCAAACATTGACTCGGAATCGTTTGAAAAGCTTGCGTGCATTTTACAGGTCTGTTTTATAATTTACCTTACCATTAAAACTATTCTAAGTTATTTTTAGCATCAGGAACTGATGATTTAGCGCTGAGGATATAAGGTCGTTGGTACCGCAGTTATGGTGTTAATGGAAGTGTTTTAGAAATATTTCATTGTACATTGAATGTTCAAATGTTTATCTTACTAAGCGAAAACAAATAAATACAAAAGTTTGCGAGGAAGGATGGATGTTTGTTTCTTTTTCGGCAAAACCTCCCCAACTGATTCTGATGGAACTTTACGGTTATAGTTACAGCTTATCGTCGCTTAGCAGATCGTAGTGTGACAGCTGTTTTAAGGTCTAAATCTAAAGCAGAGTTATAAGTAATCTGAACATTGTTGTTATACTCAAATCACACACGCATATTAATTAGTTTATCGGTCCAGCCAGCCTTTTTCTTAAAATAATGTTCGGTCACAGTTCACACAAAGTATCTTCTTCCTATAAAACCAATCCATCTAACTAACCTTAGATCGTTATGATAGTATTTGGACAAAAAAATCTCTTTAGTTCGAGAAATAGGGTGTGACACACCTAATTATAATTAATTATGTACTTACAAGGTCACGAGTGTCAAACCATAGTTATTATGATAGTTATAATCGATGCTCCAAATTAGACATTACTTTGCCTTACCCAGACACTCAGATATATGTGGACCAATTATATGTGTTCGAACCAATACGATATTTTGTTTTTAAAATTTAAAATGAATTGAACGAATCAAATTGTGAATCCTCACTCGTTTTGAAATTGCCATTAAAGTATTTTATATCGTTTTCTGAAAGTTCTTGCATTCTCACTCGATGCGTTTGCGTGTTTACGGTAGTTTAAACATTAATTATCATTTAGTTTATTTGGACGAATAGTAGCCTACACAAAAAGTTATATTTCAATGTGTATTTTTTTTCTTTTCTTATCTTTTTCAGTGAGCGAAAATCATAAGCACCGATTCTAATCACAAAATAGCAGCATAACCTAAATCTGTGGAAGTTAAAAATCAACATCTTTATAAAGATTCGTCCATGATGCCTGAAAGTTCACAGCATCCAATCTCTACCTCTCACGAAAAACTTGGCAAACTTTAATTGAACTACTAAATCATCCAGATTTTTTTACACTAAACGTTCTAACACGAGTTCTTTATTATATAGTTAATATAACTGGGGAACTTGTTTAACTTGCCCCTACTCAGCTAGGGTGTGCAGCTGGAAGAGGAAAACTTGGACAAAAAGTGTCAACCAAGTCTTGAACAACAGTCGGTCCCGTTTTTGTGTTTACTACTGTAATTAGTTTTAAAAGTTAAGAATGGAAAAAAAGAGTTATCGCTCTATAGAAATTGTTGAACAAGTGGGTCTTCAGGAGTCTTTATGCAGTTTATTTTCAGGTATCCATGATTATTCTTATCTTATGGTACCTACTTTGACATTTAGTAAAAGGCAGGTTTTGGTATGTAAACTATGTACATATACTTTAATCTTAATTGTGTTAGTTATTACGAAAAATGTTGACATAATAGTGAATTCGGTGGAACTCGCTTCGTTGGCTAAAACGTAATTCATTCCACCGAAGTCCGTAGTAAAGTAATTTTAACGTATACTCACCAAGCGTAGATTTCGGTTACTAAAGTTAATGGGTGGGTAATACACTATAATTACTGGGTTACGAGCAGCCACCAAGCCACATGTGATCATTTGTCATCGCCTGATCTCGACACAGCTAAGTAAAAAGTCATCATACAAATATTTTCTTCGGGAAATGGGTGTCGAACCCAAGCCCTTCGGATTCTTAGTCAGCGGCACTAAGGACTAAAATGCTGAAGGCACAGTACGACATGAAATTGTTCGTGTTGTTTTATTTGTACATACATACATACATACATACATATCGTCACGCCTTATATCCCCGAAGGGGTAGGCAGAGGTGTATTTCTACACCCACTTTTCGCCAGATATACTTTAGTCCCACGTAATAAGGGGCGAGCCTATTGCCGTACCGGGCACATTTCCAGACTCCGTGCTGCTACTGAGAATTTCGTGACAGAAAAACCCAATAACACTGCCCGACCCAGGAATTGAACCCGGGACCTCCCGATCCCACGCGCACATTTATGCCGCGAGACCAACGAGGCAGTCGTATAGGGTTTGATGTCGAGTTTTCCGTCTCTACGCAAAGATGGTATTTGCATCGTGTTATCCCTTAGTCGCCTCTTACGACACCCACGGGAAGATAGAGGGTGGTGACACTTGTATTCTATGCCGTCAACCACACGGCCAATTGTTTTTATTTGTAATTGGTATTAATTAACGTTGTCAACTCTCTAAAATGTAAAGGTAGATACAAAAACCGCAACCATCAATAGCGAACTTTGATTAAAATGTTAATTAAATGTCAATCACTCGCTCGCTGGAAACGGCTATACATTTGTATCGATTACCACAGATAATATATAATACTACTAGAGGATATAGCGCTCACAGCGAGAGTAGCGCTCACAGCGAGGCTTGGCTTGCCATTCTTAACAGATCGCCAAAGTTAAGTAACGCTTACACAGGTCACCACTTGCATGGGTGACCGTGCGTGACATAATTATACATCTGAGCGCTACCGTGCTTCGGGGGGCACGTAAAGCTGTCGGTCCCGGTTCTTATCTAAGGATAAGGATCGTTAGGCCATGTCAGCGGTCTGAAAACTCCGACATCAGAGTTGGCCACACACTCACACGAAAAACAAATAAACTAGAGGATGCCCGCAGCTACGCCTGCACGTTTCATATAATTTAACCATTTCTGCCCGATCCCGTGGGAATTTCGAGAAATCACTCAGTGCAACCCTACGGTCTCCAAGGAACACACATCATCAAATTTCAGCTTCTTACGCACAACACTTTTGGCAGAAGCTTGTCTGTCAATAACGCAACAATTTTATATAATTACTAGAGGACGCCAGCAGCTACGCCTGCATTTTTTTTAATTTCCCCATTTTTGCCGATTCCGTGGGAATTTTGGGAAATCCCTTCTTAGTGCACCCCTACGGTCCCCATGAAACATACATCCAAATTTCAGCTTCCTACGCCCAATAGTTTCGGCTGTAGCGTGTCTGTCAATCAGTCAGTAACGCAAGGATTTTATATATTATTAAGAAGATGCAGATACTAGTACTATTACTAAAAACACAAAGGTAATGCAGCGATAGCCTATAGAATACCAACAGACTGCCTTACAGAGGGTATCGGGTTCGAATCCACGGCGCGCTCCACTGACTTGCCGAAGTTATATGCGTAATGAATTGTTCATTATCGCTTGGCTCCATGCCTTGGCGAGCACGTTAGGTCGTTGGTCCCAGCTGTCGTGAAGATCTTTGACATTCGTTGTACGGAGTCAGTATCTCTGAAAAATAAATGTCAGTAAATCTGACACTAGTCTTAACTATGGCCAATGAATACAGATTTACATAGAAGCGCAGTTCTTAAGGGTTTCGTGAGCCGATTCCAAGTGGGGACTGTCTACAGCTTAGTTCGTAGTTGGCGCCGTTGGCGGCGCTGGCGTTGTTCTTCGTCTCTTTTGCTCTCGTAGTTAAGTTACACAGGAGGAACGTTCGTCTCTCGTCAGCTGTCACAGCGCGACTGCTACGCCGTCCGCCAATTGGCAATTTGGGTCACAGAAAGTCTTCAGAGCGCTCATAGGAATTGAGCCTCTATGTAAATATCTAAGCTCTTTACCATGGCATATCGCTATACCTTTTGCGTTGAAGAGATCAGATAGGTAGTCACTCTTTGGGAAAGCTAATATCCAGTCAAATCCAATTAGCCTAGTAAGTAGACCCAGGGTTGTAACTGGGATAACACTAGGTGGGTCATGACTAAATACACGTAGGTACTCATTGGGACAGACTAATAAACTATACATAATATAAAATGGAAGTGTCTGTTAGAGATCTCAATTTTTCTCAAATAATTATAGTTTTAAATTAAAGTTACTATGCGCCGACGTAAAGTGCAAGAGCTGTGAAGAGAATTTGATGTAATATACGAATTACTTATAAAATTGTTAAGAAATAGCAGATTTTAAAATTATTCTTGCTTCCAAAAGTGAATAAATTTGATCAAAGGTTTTCACGCATACCTATTAGTTTTTAACAGCACTAGTAAGTTTCTTTCGATAATTGAGTGTCAATCTTGTCTGATGGATTTGGACTCTGTTTTACTACATAAATTCACGGTTAAAATATCCAAGCTAAGGCCATTTTTGGAAAGAGATATTATCAAGGTCGAGGTCACGCTGTTTTACAGCCCATGACATTTACCGTTTACTCCTGTTCATCTATAATCTGTTTGCAAAATAGCTGGTACTATTTTTTACAGAGATCTTGACTCTCTATTCCAATCATATTATGAAAAACAAATAATTTCTAAAAAACGCTAACATTCGGCATCTATAAAAACTACAACAACCAACTTGCATCACATCTAACTTTTCTTAGAAAAGTACAAATAAACTGAACCAAAATCAGGCCAAACACTCTTGATGTATTCAGCATTTTCTTTGAGAACCTTACGAGTTCCCGTCACAAGTTTGTAGTTAGAAACACAAACGTTAACACTATTAATCTCCCAGCGAGAGAGTATGTAAGTGCATGTTGCAAAGAGATGAAAATTTCAAATGTTGGTTGAAATAAATAAAAGGTCAGAGATCGTTTGAGTGCTGCTAGATTTCCGCACAAAATGTTTGAAAATCTAGTAGTTTGAAGTGTCTAAAATTTGGAGAAATATCAAGGAATTGTATTATAGATAAAAGGTTTTGTCCGAGCGTTGCCATTTCATTCGTGTTTTTCGTTACAAAAAAAAAAAATACCTTTATTTCAGCCACATAACCCATATAGGACACATATAATTTAATATACACGATAACAAAAGCATATACACACACAAAAAAGAAAAAAAAATACATTAAAAAAGCACAAAAACAATATTACATTAAAAGCACAAAGTACACATAATACGTTGTGTAAAGCGCACATTTGACATTTAAAAGCACAGAGAACAAAGCAAACCTACATAATTGCGAAATATAAACTTGGCAGCCCTCATTTATATTTAGCAACCATGCACGTAGACATGCCTACTGCAACAATGCTTAATAAAAGGACAGTCAATTCTCACGGCTATCATTGTCAGGACTGTATTGGAGCTGGCCCTCAACCTGCGCACTAAGGACGCGCACCGCTTGCGCATGGTGGTGTGAGAACAGTCGGTGCGCGCCTCCGCAAACATACCCGAAGCGCTGCAGTAACGAGGCAGTCCCAGTACCGCCCTGAACGCGTTATTGTGCTGGACACGAAGGGCATTATAAGCAGTTTGTGTGTATGACACCCACAGGCTGCACGTGTATAATGCGATGCAAAAGGCTGTAAAAAGCGAAATCTTAACTTGTAACGAACAACCTACGAGCTATCATATTAGCTCTTTTCAAAAGTGCCCTTCGTTCCCGTTCCATGTCAACATGGTCCCTTAGGTCTTCGGTCAGCCAGTGCCCAAGATATTTAAACTTTTTTACCCTTTCCAAGGGTGTATTATTTAAGTTTGTTGTTGGCACATGTGCCGGCGATTTGCTGCCAGCCCGAAAGACCATGTATTGACTTTTTGCCACATTATACATAAGGCCGTGCCTGTCGTCATTCATACTCCTCACACAGTCGCAACAATCTGCGTATCCCACAGACGGACGCGCTCAGCAACACCATGTCATCTGCGTAGCTTAGATTGTTTACACACACGTCATTTATATATAGCCAACATGTTGACTGCTAAGCGCGACTATCAGGTCATTAATATACAGAATGAACAAGGTGGGTGAGGTTAATCCACCTTGTCTAACTCCACATATAAGTCGGTATGGCTCTGACATTGCGCCGGCCCATTTAACACTATTAATCTGGTGTGCATACCAAAACTTAAAGATATTAATTAAATCATATGGCATATTTATCTTTTCCAGCTTCTGCCAAAGAACATGGTATGACACCAAATCAAACGCTTTTGTCCGGTCAAGGAAACATGCGTACACCGGTGTATTGCGATCCGTATACCTGACAGTGTGCTTGAGACACAGTATTGCACTTCCTGTAGATAATTTGGGTCTAAACCCCAATTGATTATCGTGGAAAGTTACATATTTATTTAATATGTAACTTTGCACGATACAATATATAAAATACAATGGAACTCGAATGATCAGACGTGATCTTGTTTACTGTCTTGTCAGTTACGAATCAGACTGGTGCACAGTAAGGCGTGATAAAAACTTCAGAAGCTTTGATCGCCTGTAACTCATGGGTAACGTTGCGATGATGGTGTCCAAAGGATAGCAATCGATGATAGCGACAATAAGTCGCTGGATATATACACTTACCTGACTAATTCGCCAAATGGATGCCAAGAGATGTAAATTAGTGACATACTATAATAGATCAAAGTGAATGACGTGTGCACGGGCTAGTAGAATCCAGACGTTACGGGATAACTTCTATCAAAGATCTATTGTGACTTCAGTAAAATGTTTAAACATATTCTAAGGGGCCCTGCAAGTAACTTTTGCAATGTAATTAGACTATTACTTTTTTAATTATTGGTGCAGGCCATGGTTTAGACTCGGAGGCCCACTGCGTGATATTATATTCAATTTCTGTGTTCGGTGTTAAAGCTCAGAAGATATTAAACTAAAACTATTTGACTTTGTGTTTAAGTCATAAAAGAAAATATCAATATCAAATTATAAGTGCAGATTTCAAAAGTATAAGAGATATTGAATATTTAAATCGCTTTCACCTCTAATAGTGGGAGTTCGAAAGTAGGTCGAACTATTCTGATAAGTGCGGGCTTGAGTTCGAAACTGTTAAAATATAATGCGGCACGTTTCAGCATATAAAATGTTTTAAATCTTATTATTTTTATACTAGCTGTGCCCGCGACTTCGTTCGCGTAAATGTTGGAATTTAATTAGCATGACATTTATGCCAAGAGTATATAATATTTATAAATTTTATATGTATATTATATACCTAATATATATCTTTAGAGAATTTCTTTATACACAACATTAACTGTTTTACCACCTTCACATAGAACATACATACATAGACTCACGCCTGTTTCCCAGAGGGGTAGGCAGAGATAATGGAACGCCATTTGCAACGATCCTGACATACCTCTCTTGCTTCATTCACTCCCATCAAGTTTCTCATGCATGCTTTTCTGTTTAGGGTACTTCTGACCTGTCCATTTTTTAGAATGTCTCCAATATGACGTCACATTCGATTCGATATCTTTGACGTGATTTTA
This sequence comes from Euclidia mi, assembly GCA_944739405.2. Taxonomy (NCBI): domain Eukaryota; kingdom Metazoa; phylum Arthropoda; class Insecta; order Lepidoptera; family Erebidae; genus Euclidia; species Euclidia mi. The sequence goes on along the minus strand of OX123183.2, from coordinate 13,558,689 downwards.
ACATTCGAAACGGTTGTTCTGAATAACAAACTGAAGTAATCGTAAGATATGAAACCGAATCGTACGAAAACTGAGTTATCGTGACATTCTAAATCGACCTGCTGGTCAGAGAACGTCCGCCTAGGCCTTCCCCTTCGTCCTGTCCCATCTACACTTGCCTTATATATCTGCTTGGTCAGTCTTTCGTCATCTATCCTCTCCATGTGTCCAAACCATCTTAACATGCCTTTCTAGATGCTTGTCTCTACATCTTCTTTTACCGCACACCACTCTCGTATCACACAATTCTTTACTCTGTCGGTCAGAGCACTGAGAAGTATATGTGGTGTGTCTATACTTAGTGTCTAGGTGATTCTAGGGCCAAAATGGAGTATTTTTACTCCCTACATATGGGGTCCAAAATGCACCATTTTATAATAAAACGGTTTTTAATATTTTTTGAGAAAATTCCAAATTTTTTTTATAAACATCTTGTAAAAAATTATTTTGACTATTCTTAGTGGCAAATTGGGGCTTATTTAATGGACAATTAAATGGCCCATCTTTTAAATTAAAATAAACCTACTAGCTCAACGTGGAATTTGAAAATAGAGCCAATAAACACGCAAAAAATGTTCGAATAAAATAAAATTACGCCACAAAAATGCAATTATTTGAAAAAAATAATATGTGGCATATTATGTAAAGTGTTGGAATAACTTCCTGGTATTACCTGCTATCCAAGAAGGTATAATGTTTCTGGTACCTTCCCATCCTTGTGGCGTAAAGCCTACGTTATTCCTTTGCCAAAACTCCAAAATCCTTCTCTCCCAACGCATTTTCGTCCCATATCCATCCTTCCTTTCCTATCCAAAGTTCTCGAGTCCTGTGTGCAACAGCAATTGTCCAGGTTTGTTAACATCAACAACCTTTTAAGTCCTCTCCAGTCTGGTTTCAGGCCTGGACATAGCACTACTACTGCACTCCTTAAAGTGACTGGCGATATTAGGGAGGGCGTGGAAAATGCCAAGGTCACAGTGTTGACTTTGGTTGATTTTTCAAATGCCTTTAATACCGTCAGTCACGATATCCTATTATCCCTCCTCTCCCATCTCAAGGTCTTATCCGATGCTCTGGATTGGTTCTCAAGTTATCTTCGGGGTCGTCAGCAGTCTGTCCGCCTTGATGAATCATCATCGAACTGGTGAGACAACAATTCTGGCGTTCCTCAAGGCGGTATAATTTCTCCTTTGCTATTTTCTATGTTTATTAATCTCTTAACTCAAAATCTTCAATGCGATTATCACTTGTATGCCGATGACTTGCAGATTTACTCTCAAGCAACTGTTGAAGATGTTTCACTAGCAATCCATAGGGTTAACAAGGATTTACTTGCCATAAAAAATTGGTCAGACAAGTTTGGCTTGTCTGTAAATCCTAGTAAATGCCAAGCCATTATCATTGGCAGTCAGCGATCAATACAAAAACTAGATTTTACAACTCTGCCAACACTAGTCTACGATGGTACTGCTATAGACTTCTTTCCAATGGTCAAGAACAAGGTTCTTATAGATTGTACCTTGAGTTGGCGTAACCAAGTTACTCAAGTCGGTCAGAAAATTACAGGTACCCTACGTGCTCTAAACCGCTTAAGAAACTTCCTCCCACCCAAGACCAAGACTATGCTTGTGCAAACTTTGGTTTTCCCGTTGATCGACTATGGTGATGTATGCTACTATGACCTGAATGCAGAACTTCTCAACAAACTGGATCGTCTTCTCAATAACTGCATTCGATTTATCTTTAACCTTCGCAAGTATGATCATGTATCTACTTACCGTTCTCAATTGAAGTGGCTTCCTGTTCGTCAAAGACGCAGTATGCGTGCCCTCACTACTCTTTATTCTATCCTTATGTCTCCCAATACCCCAAAATAGCTTAATTCTTATTTCCAATACTTGAGTTCCAACCACGATCGAAATCTTCGTTCTTCCAATAATCTTCTCCTACTTTGTCCTTCCCATAGTTCTGCTTTAATCCACTCGTCCTTTCCCATTCAAGCAATCCTTCTTTGGAATGCCCTTCCTCTAGAAATCAGGATGGCTACTACAAAGGATCGCTTTAAATCCAGAGTGAAACAGCTGTTGTTGGATAAATTGGCAGAAGTATCCTAATAATATGTTTATGTATATTGGTATTTAGTGTATGTATATATTTAATATTTTTATAATTTGTTATGTATTCTTAGTTTATAATTACTATATATTTTATATTTTGTATAGCTACTTATTTATTATTATGTTCTTGTACTATCGAATGTATGTATTTTAAACTATGTATATAATATGTATTATGTTTATGCTACAAAAGTTCTTCTTCACTCACTTCTTCAATACACCTACTTTAATCTCTGCACCACTCTAAGGTAGACTGGGAGAGAATGCCCAAGGCATTAAGTCCGCCTTTATACGCTTCAGTGTATATAAAGTTATTAAATAAATAAAAATAAATATAATAGTCTTAGACAATTAGTGCAAATTTCGAGTAATAGCCACTTTTGTTCAAAAAAAGTGCTTCTGGATGACTCACTCGCGAGAACATTTTTTCCTGTATGTATTCTTAAGCTCTGCAATCAGCAGTGATTTACTAGTAGGGAGACCAACCTAGCAAAACTTAGGGTCTTGGGTTCGAATCCTCAGCGTAAATGACTGTCTTTTGTTAGTTAAATGCATATTAAGTTTTTTATTCTCACTTGTCCCGTGACTCGAAGAGCATGTTCAGCCAGTTGGTACCGGACGTTATGTTTATCTTGGAAACTCTTTTAGGGGGTCAAAACCAAGTCAATCAGACAAATAAATAAATAATTGAAAAACAAAGGCGTGACACTGAATTAAACCATAAAATATCCGGATTTCAGATGGGAACTCACTGTGACAAAACATGTATTACAAGAAATCTTGTCGAATCAGCGTTGATACTCTAAAATATGTTACTTTTTGTAAAAAAGATACTTTTACGTAGGCTTTTACTTATTCATAATAAGAGTTTCCGGCTCTGTTGGAAGAAGTTCCGTTGGATGTGCCATTGTGTATAATATTTTGCCCAGCACAAAAACCGCCGGTGCTGGGCAAAAATCCAAATCGCCAACCTGTGGCAAAAAACGGGACAAAAAACCTAATCGCCAGGTGGGCCAACAATATTCGCAATACTAGTTCGGTAGGAGTGGCGTTCTTTGGCCTGCATCATGCGCCTTTTCACGAATCTTAAGTTTTGCGACAGATTGTCCCCATCTCTCATCCGCTATATGAATGCAATGGAATATTTTATGGTTTAATTCAGTGTCACGCCTTTGTTTTTAATTATTTATTTATTTGACTGATTGACTTGGTTTTGACTCCCCTAAAAGAGTTCTCAAGATAAACATAACGTCGGTACCAACTGGCTGAACATGCTCCTCGAGTCACGGGAAAAGTGAAAATAAAAAAATTAATATGCATTTAACTAACAAAAGACAGTCATTTACGCTGAGGATTCGAACCCAAGACCCTAAGTTTTGCTAGGTTGGTCTCCCTACTAGTAAATCACTGCTGATTGCAGAGCTTAAGAATACATACAGGAAAAAATTTTCTGGCGAGTGAGTCATCCAGAAGCACTTTTTTTGAACAAAAGTGGCTATTACTCGAAATTTTCACCAATTGTCTAAGACTGTTATACCTTTTTGGATAGCAAGTAATACCAGGAAGTTATTCCAACACTTTACATAATATGCCACATATTATTTTTTTCAAATAATTGCATTTTTGTGTCGTAATTTTATTTTATTCGAACATTTTTTGCGTGTTTATTGGCTCTATTTTCAAATTCCACGTTGAGCTAGTAGGTTTATTTTAATTTAAAAGATGGACCATTTAATTGTCCATTAAATAAGATCCAATTTGCCACCAAGAATAGTCAAAATAATTTTTACAAGATGTTTATAACAAAAATTTGGATTTTTCTCAAAAAATCTTAAAAATAGTTTTATTCCAAAATGGTGCATTTTGGACCCCCATATGTAGGGGGTAAAATGACTCCATTTTGGCCCTAGAATCTCCTCCCGAAGGGAATACGAGCAATTACAAATCACCCTGTATAAACATAATAATTTTGTGACGTCGTGCCTCCGCACTTGCGAGCCCCACTACGATGACGCACTGGAGTGGGGACCCTTACCCGCTTGCCGACGACATATATACCGGCGACACACGTGGTTGGCTTTGCTTTTTCTTCGGCGGGGACACGTGAAAGCTGAGTATCCATCCGTGGACCTGTGGAGTGTTAACTTACGACCTACGCCCTGGATAACTATCTAGCCGGTTAACCCCTAGTGTCGGTTCTTTTGTTAATCAAAATTGTGAATCTGGAATATAACGCGAGTTTACTCTGTCCTGGTGATGTTTTTATTTATTTCCCGTAAGACAACCTAAGCATCTCTTTTTATTGCTCGGCGAGTGATCGATCCCGGCTATCCCGTGAAAATCGATCACCCGTGCGACAGTGGCGCCCACGGGAATATTATAGGTAGGGTTTTGTTGAGAATCCGCTGCCGGTGAGTCTTCTTTTTTTTATTTTTTGTGTATGTGTGAAGTCGTTCCAAAGCAGTGTGTAGTTATTTTAGTGGCATTTACCTATTGTTTCTTTTTGCTTGTTCTGTTGTGCTCGGAAGGTCGGTATTGTGTTGAGCCGGTCACAACAGACAAATTTTGTCTTACTACGCTTGGTAAGCATTTCTATATTATAACTTTTTCTGTTACCGCGTGTGATAATTACTGTGTATCAACCGCACAAGTAACGAGTTATAATCGTTCGACTGCGGCCACGTGTCCTCTAAAGACGCGCTAAGGTCACATTCGTCGATCGCATTCTTTGTATTTTGCGATTTATGACCTCACGTCCACTAACGACGTGCCTAGGTCACCTTGATCGTACTGCTTCGCGATTAGCTTTTTTAAATGCCACTAAGGTAATTAAGTGCTACTGGTAATTATTGCTAATATTCTGCTTTGTCTGACTTATGGAACGAGCTCACACCCTTCTCTTTTTCATTTCTTTCTATTTTCTACTATAACCTTCTGCTAGTGATTTTATACGGCGATATATTTCTATATAGTCGGTATTATTAAATACTGTTACCGCCTACTACGGCGATTACCTTTTAAAATTAACTATTACTTTTCTTTCTTACTAAGAAAGTTGCATCTTTATTATACCACGTGTACGTAACATAGTTGGACTGGCTGAGAATGAACGTACCTAAAGATGCTAGCGATTTTGGTCTTGGCGCGATCCTCTGTCAAAGGTTAAATGGTGAGGAAAGAGTCATAGCGTACTATAGCAAATCACTCAGTAAGCAAGAAAAAAATTACAGTGCCACTGAGCGAGAGGCCCTGGCTGTTCTATCTGCTATAGAACACTGGCGTTGTTATGTTGAAAATGGTAAAAAGTTTATTGTTTACACTGATCACGCTGCTTTGAAATGGTTCTTGACCTTGAATAACCCTACTGGCCGGTTAGCCAGATGGGGAGTTCGCTTATCTTCCTATAATTTCGAAATACGTCATCGTCGGGGTTCCGATAACGTTTTACCTGATTTTCTGTCTCGCTCTTTACCCGTTTCTGCTATTGCTAATGATATAAATATAGATATTAATCCTAATCAGAATTTACCAGTTTCTACTAATGATCCTTGGTATTTAAATATCTATAAAGGCTGTTTAAGTTCTCCGACTTCCTTTGTTAACTATCAAGTAATAAACAATAAATTGTATTGTTTTAAAAAAACATTAAACCCTCTCACTAGAGAATTTCAATGGAAAGAGGTTATTCCGTCTGACCAAAGAACTGACATTCTAAGGGAGAATCATTCTTCGCCCACTGCTGGACATCTGGGTATCTTTAAGACATACAAACGTCTTGCACTTAATTACTTTTGGCCTGGTATGTACTCCGATGTTGTCAAGTTCGTCAGTTCATGTGAACCTTGTATCACCCATAAACACCAAAACCACCCAAATTTAGGTCTAATGGGAAAACCCAAATCATGTCAAAAGCCCTTTCAGACGATTAGTATTGATTTGATTGGTCCATTGCCCCCCAGCAGAAAACAAAACACTTTTATATTTGTGGTCAGTTGTTGTTTCTCTAAATATTGTTTGCTTTTCCCCATTAAACGGGCAACTGCAGAAGTGATAACAAAAATTCTCGAGGAAAATGTATTTTTGGTGCATGGAATTCCATCTACTATTGTTTTGGATAACGGTAAACAATTTATTAGCGCAACCTTTAAAAGTATGTTGTCAAAATATAAAATTCCAAATTTGCATTTTACACCGTTGTATACTCCCCACGTTAACTCAGTTGAACGCTACAACAAAACCATTATTACAGCTATTTCAACTTTCATAGAATCTGATCATCGAATCTGGGACACTTTAATCACTAAGGTTCAGTTCGCCCTTAACTGCGCAGTTAGTGAGGTTACTGGTTATTCTCCTAATTTCCTTGTTTTTGGTAGGGAGGTCATAACATGTGGTTCTCAGTATATTGACAAGGAATTTAATTCCAATATGGTGCTCGAACCACGGGACGGCTATGCCGAAACTTTAGGCTGCTTATCCTCTATTTTCGAGAAGGTACATTCAGCTCTGTTGTCGGCCCACCAACGAAATTGTTCATCTTATAATCTTCGCCGTAAACCGGCAGAATTCAATGTCGGTGATATAGTTTGGCGCAGAACGTTTCTACTTAGTGACAAGGATAAATACTTTAGCAAGAAATTGGCGCCTAAATTTATTAAATGTAAGATTGCCTCAAAAAAGTCACCTCTAGTATACAAACTTAACGACATGGCCGGTAAACCTTTAGGAGAATGGCACATCAAAGATCTAAAGTTGATTAATTACAAAGAATAATAAAAGCATAAACACAACAATGTAAGACGCATATCTACACTAAGTTATAATTACCTACATAATCATTTGTGAAGGCCAACAATGGTTCTTATGTTTTCGAGTCGAAGCCCACAAGATAATGTATTGTGTTGTGTTAATGATTTATGTAATCAGGCTAACATAAAATGAATAAATGTTTCAGTTATAAATGGTAACAAAGTTTATTACATGTAATATTGTTACAAAGAATCTGTTGTTTATCTAACTATCAGTTATGGCTCAATGGTTAAAAAGTCGTTGTAGGATCGGTCTAGTGTTCGATTCTCGCATGTGTATTTTCTATAAATGCATATTGATTGGCGTGTTGTTTTTCGCTGTGCCTTGTTCTGAAGTTCTGTTGTTATTCTTAATTCTGTATAAATTCCATAATCAATTGTTATTATAGGTACTTTATAAACATTCAGAGTAATTAACCGTGCGTCGCGAGCTCGGAATAGTCGAATCGTACCTACCTAGTTGTCGTTATGATGCACGCGCGTTCACTCAGCGACGCGCCGATAAATAAATGCCTAACTAATGATTCACCATTGTTTACATTCAAAAGGTGTTTACTGGTCGTGTTGTAGTATTAATTAGAGCAAAATATTTATTAAATTCTTTCCTTTGACATTGAGCGGTCCGGTCGTGTCTGAGGCTTATATTACTTTTGTTCATCGTTACGAAAAATTTGTTGTTACACCTAACTATATTCAAAAAGTTTACTTATCTAGTGGCAAAGGCCGAACCCAAGATTTTTAAGTCGTAGGGCTAGATCAAGTTCTTATATCTACAAACCATTATTACCTAATAATTACCCTAAGCGCTTCTCCATAGATTGTTATCTTTGCTATTGGGCCATTACACTGGCCTTGGCATTTACTTGTAGGTATGTGTGATGAATTATGAATGATAAATGTTTATGTTCAAGTTCAGACTGCCGTTGTACGCGTGAAGAATGCAAGCGTGGGTCATTATTATTTAGGTATACTAATTAGCGTATAGGGTTGTCACTTGTTCAAGGTACTCATGCCCCTGTTTTCTCTAATTCCAGGGAGTATCTTCAGGGCTGCTACGCCCGTTGGGCTAGGGAATTTTCCTTAGGGAAAATCCCGGCCTAACGGGGGGGGTGTGTGACGTCGTGCCTCCGCACTTGCGAGCCCCACTACGATGACGCACTGGAGTGGGGACCCTTACCCGCTTGCCGACGACATATATACCGGCGACACACGTGGTTGGCTTTGCTTTTTCTTCGGCGGGGACACGTGAAAGCTGAGTATCCATCCGTGGACCTGTGGAGTGTTAACTTACGACCTACGCCCTGGATAACTATCTAGCCGGTTAACCCCTAGTGTCGGTTCTTTTGTTAATCAAAATTGTGAATCTGGAATATAACGCGAGTTTACTCTGTCCTGGTGATGTTTTTATTTATTTCCCGTAAGACAACCTAAGCATCTCTTTTTATTGCTCGGCGAGTGATCGATCCCGGCTATCCCGTGAAAATCGATCACCCGTGCGACAATTTTAAATACATGAGATTGACCGTTTAAATTAAGTGGACATTGTAATAAACTTTGACACAGAGACTTTTTGTTTATGAAAGTGCCGAATATTATACTCTATTATTTTTTAATAACAGAAGGATACCCGACACATAATTATTGTCTTTTTTGCAAGAAACATTTATTTTGCTAGAAAATTATTTGAAAATAGTGACATCTATCGGTCGGTAAATAGCCATAAAACACTTTGAACGTACCTATTTAGACTAACTATACTTTTACTAACAAAATTATAATGATCATAGATGACACCATATAAATAAACAGTTTTGGATGATCCCTGTTTTGTTTGGGACTACGTACAAAGGAGAGGTCAAGCTGTACACAAAAACCACTCAACCGATTGTGATGTAACATATGCTATTTTATAGGTTTGAGTATCTTTTGTACATGAGTGTAAGTTTCATTGAAATCAATTTCGCCATTTAGAGATCTTTAGCAATATAGGGAAAGACAGACAGACAGACATAAATTCTAAAAAACATCAAGTTTTGCTTTTTAGCATTTTTCTAGATTTTTTAGCTAATTTTCGTCAAAATATCTTTAATGTACAGACTTTTTCACCTCTACAGTTTTATTATAGTATAGATTTGCTTAAAGTAAATTCTATAAAAATTATATAAGAGTGGAACTTAAAAGTTGTATCCTATTTCACGATAGTTGCGCGGACGTCACCCAATTTTCACGTGAGAAATTTGGGCTACTGCTGGGCACGGGCCTCTTTTCAATGTTAGAAATTATAGACCACCATGCTTGCCAACTGCTGGTTGGCTGACTTCACATGTCTGTCGAAAACATATTGGAGAACTCCCAGTCATGCAGGTTTCCTCACGTATGTTTCTTCACCGTTTAGCTTTTTAATGATTTAGGAATATTTTGATTTCGAAAATGCATTAAATTCAGTTACATAAAACGTTTTTGGACTGCGGTTAAACTGAAAATGCTAATTACTTTAACTCCTATGTATAATTTTGGCTCCTTTTTTAATTTTTACGCCTTTACGCTACATAATGTTATTAATACATACGCTACGCTACATGATGTATTGCCGGTGACACAATTCATAATTAAGTGACACCAATTACAAATTAAATCAGTTTAATGTTAGTAATTTTAAGTAGGAATGAATAGGTACATAATTATTTTGTTAGTTGGGTGTCGGGTACAGGTATAAGCATCTAAGTTATAAGGAATAATTATGTAGATGATTATATTATTGAGCGGCATTGTCAAATCTGACATAGCTCACTTATAAAGAATTAAAAAAAAAAAAAAAACAGTTAAAAAGCACCAACTACCAACGTCCCATAACAGACTGAAAACTGACACTTCCACCTGAAAATCTCATTTCCTCTATCTCTTTCTAACCGGTATGCTAAAAAAGGATGTACATAGTCGCTCGAAAATCGCTTTGGTATCCCAGTTTACGGCGCGGGTCAGGATTTAAAGGGTATGTTTACGATGTACCGAAACGCCCAGAAAACATTCAGTGTAGCATTTTTCTGACCGTGATTTTAACAAGGATGTTACAAAATAAGTTATGATCATAATAAAAATGTCTGTTCGTTATGTATTAATGCATTATCAATTTTAAATTTGCACGATTTGAATACAGGTCTTTTGCGATCATGGCCGTAGTAAGCCGAACGAAACTTTGACGAAATAAACCTTAAATTAGGCCCAACTAGCCTCTGGGATAAAATTATGCATTATTTAAGGATTAAAAATGTTTGTTGATTATTTTTTTAAAGAATAGGTTAAAAAACATCGTTATGAACTCTGTCAGGTCTGGGCCTGTCTATCTGTCTGTCATGGATGTCCATAAAATTCTCGGAAGGCATTTACTCGACTAGCATAATTGGACTTTTTCCTTACACTTATCACAGTATAAAGTTGCTTGATGTCAGCAGTTGAAGCATTATAAATACAAAAAATAAAATATTTTTGAACAGAATATATATCGAAACAGTATCTGTGAAAACGATCTGATGTTATAAATATTCTTATGTCAATGTCATAATTATATTATAGTTCTTGCGTTTTGCACTTGTATTGCCTTTGGACTTCATAGACAGGTTGCAAGAGTTCAGTCCCATTTTGAACACAGCTACTTTTGTTTCCATTTATCTGCTCTTGATCTGGAAATGTACGATGTATTTATATTACGCCAATGTTATTTAAATTGTTGCTTTATTTAGTAAGCTGTTAATTTCCTAGAGCTAGCTTGAAGCGGACTTTTAAATCAAATCAAATCAAATCATTTATTGCAAACTAAGTGTACATTTAAGATGGTATACATTAGTAAGTGCTTTAGACTTAGCACCTTTTTCAAGCGTAGCAATACATACAAGCTGAGTAGCATATAAAAACTAGGTACATGCATTAGCAAAATGTAACAATACTAAATTATATTTATAGAAGTCATTACATATATTTAGAAAAGAAATTTTATAAGTTATACGTAAGCATTTGAAAGCAGGAATTATATTAAATTAATGGAATTATTAGATTTGAAATTGGAAAATTATATGAGAAAGAAAAATAAAAATACTATTAGAATTCAAGATACGGATTAAAGATAACATTTTAAAAAAGAACATTATGAAATTAAAAATATATTATGTCACATGGAATTTGTATAAGCTTATGAATACTTAAATACCTAAATTGTTTGCCTAGTAATAAAAATAATATAAATAACTGAAGTTTGGGAATTTATGCAAATAATGAGCATCGTCATACTAAAGATATATTTTAAATAGGTTATATTTTGTCATTTAAATATTCTATAACTGAATAGTAACATTTTTGGTTCAGAAAAGTTTTAAGCTGTTTGTTATATTTTGTTTGTATCCTTTCATTTTTAATTATCTTAGGCAATTTGTTATTTATTTTAACAGCCATGTAATAGGGGTATCATTAAGCAGTTTTGTTTTTGAAGTGGGTAAATGCAATCTATCTTTATGTCGGGTGTTTATGTTGTGGATGTCTTTAATTTTATTAAACGTTTCACTATTTCTGAACACAAATGTACATATATCTAGTATGTATATTGACGGCAATGTTAATATATTAAACTTCGTAAAGTATGGTTTGCAGCTTTGTGTATTGTCAATTTGTGCCAGAATTCTAATACATTTATTTTGAATTATAAATAGATCGTCTACATTAGCGCTATTACCCCAGAGCATGACCCCATACCTCAGCCAGGAATATGCATATGCGTAATACGCGGAAAATGCTGTTTGTGTGTCCGTGCTATGTTTTATTTGGAATAGAGCATATGTGAATCCAGACAGCTTGGATTTGACGTGTTCTATATGTGTTTTCCAGTTCAAGTGCGTGTCTATATTTATTCCCAATAAGCTAAAAGTGTTGACTTCTTCTAGTGGTGTTGTCTAGAATTACCGTAGGCTTACTGGGAATTGGATGTAGGCACAGTGGAAGCTAATTTATATTCATCCAGTTGTCCTAAAGCAATCAAATGTCTGACGTATATTGCTGAGATTCTCAGCGATGACAAATTATAATGTAGTTATATGAAAATTTTACCTTATATCTCCTGGTGATGTTCTTGAAGTGGACCTATAGGATTAACTCATAATTTTGGCCAAAATAACAAGAGAATCGAATAGATACCAGTGTACAATTCGGCGAAGTCCTTCTCCAGACCACGATGCACGTTTACGGTTCACAAAACTTTTCACAAATGTCCAATATGTCATCAATTTACAACAAACTTTGCCGGAAGTCAAAAGCGGCAATTACGTATTAAGTTAATTACAAGTTGAATCAATTCGCGTTAATTCAAAGGGCGATCAATTTATTAATTAGGCACGCGAGAGTGCAAACGGCGTGTTAATTTTTCAAGGCGCCAACGGAAGTGACAGTTCAGTGTGACCATTGTCAGAAATTTTCAATAGACTAAACAAAATGTTACTCAATCGATCTAATCGATTTGACTTATAATAAAAACTAATTCTATTTCAAACATCCACCCGCCCCGGACCGGCCTACCGGTCCGCTAATCGGTTGGTAGACGTGACAATGTTGCAACCGCTCTCCTCAGAATCGAACCGTCCACCAAGACCTCAGCAAATCGGGGAACTCCATCAGCCCCAGTTACCAAACGAAGGATGCGCCCCCTGCGCCATCTGAGTGGCGGAAGGTTAGCCTCCTTGATCAAAACGAGGTCACCAATCTTGGGTGGATCGGTCTTGTCGGTCCACTTAACGCGTTGCTGGAGTATGTGCAAATATTTCAAATTCCAGCGTTTCCAAAAGCTCTGAGTAATCTGGCGTACCAATTCAAAACGCGAAAGACGACCAGGTCTCGTATCAATATAGGGGTACTCAGGCAAGGCGACAAGTGGGCGACCAATCAAAAAATGGCCCGGCGTAAGGGCCTCCAAATCATTCGGATCTGAGGAGATCGGGCACAATGGCCGAGAGTTCAAAACGGCCTCAATCTTACAAAACACAGTTGCGAGTTCCTCAAATGTAAGGACAGACTCACCGATTGTCCTGCGCAAGTGTGTTTTGGCCGATTTTACGGCGGCCTCAAATATACCACCCCAGTGTGGACAATTTGGTGGGGAAAACAACCAATTTATCCCACGCCGGGCAAGCCTATCACCTATATCAGCCTTGTTGGTTTCAAGGAAATTAACAACATCATTCAAATAATTATAGGTGCCCTTGAAGTTAGTGCCGCAGTCAGAACGGATCAAGGAAGGCAGCCCTCTGCGGGATACAAATCTGTCAAATGTGGCTACAAACGCCTCGGTCGTAAGCGAGGAGACCAGTTCCAAATGAACGGCCTTTGTGGAGAGGCAAACAAAAACACACAAGTAGGCCTTAACAGTCTTGCTGTTTCGAAGTGTCGACGTTTTTACCAAAAAGGGACCAGCGAAGTCCGTGCCAACACAGTCAAATGTCCTGCTCTCCGTTACGCGATCTGCCGGTAAGTCTCCCATCAACGGCTGCATGGTAGAAGCCTTGAGCTTATAGCAAGGGATGCAGCGAAAGACTACATTCCGAATAATTCTTCGGGCAGACAAAATCCAAAACTCGCGTTGCAAAATGGCCAACAAAGCATTACAACCAGCATGCGAATTTTTAAGGTGACGGTCAGTTACCAACAAGCGTACCAAATGACCGTCCTTAGGTAACAAAAGGGGGTGACGTGCTCCGTAAGGGAGGTTGGCGTTCTTGAGACGCCCTCCAACGCGCAAGAGACCCGTTTCGTCCAAAAAGGGGTTCAATTTAGAGACAGCTCCCGACAATTTCGATCTCCCTGATTTAAGGATAGCAATCTCCTTTTCAAAATGCGCCAATTGCACAGAAAGAACCCAAAAGGTGAGGGACTCCTGTCGTTCCTGTGGTGAGATAAACGGTGTCAGTCGTTTCTGTTGTGGGTGCCTAAAGTTAAAAATAAAACGCTTTATCCAAGCAGTGACACCTAGCAACTTGTCGAGGGAGCTGTAACGATTCAACAAAAAATCGGGGTCGAAGGCGCATTCTACCTTCTCAAGAGCGAGTGTTCGTAGACCCGGCAAATTAGAAGTATTCAAAACTGGCGTTCGAGGCCAATCAATTTCTGGTCGACTCAACCATTCCGGACCCCACCACAGCGAATGACCTATCGAACTAGGCGTCAAGCATCCGCGCGAGGCACAATCAGCGGGGTTGAGCTCACCTGGCACGTGCCTCCAAACAAGTTTGACTTCGGATTTCTGGATTTGGGAAACGCGATTAGCGACAAATACCTCCAAGGTGTGGACAGAAGCCTTCAACCAACAAAGAACAATTTGGCTGTCTGTCCAGGCGTAGGTCCCACTAATACAAATGCTTTTACCCAAAGTACTAGACACGTGGTTCAATAAGCGTACAAGTAGGGCTGCTCCCGAGAGCTCCAATTTTGGGATGGTCAGAGATGTCCGAAGGGGTGCTACCTTGCTCTTTGCCATGATCAGGGAAACTCTCACCTGACCTGAGGCACTGACTGTGCGCAAGTACACCACGGCCGCTTGACCACGTTCCGAGGCATCACAAAACCCGTGAAGGGTGGCCTTGTACTTCCCGGGAGGAAGGATGGGACGAGGCAAGGAGATCTCGTTGACGGCAGGAAGTGAGGATACAAAAGAGGTCCATTCCTCAACAAGAGTACCGCGTAGAGGTTCGTCCCAAGTCAATCCTGCTGTCCAAAGCTTCTGCAAGAAGCATTTGGCCCAAAATATGATAGGACAAATCCAACCGTTCGGATCAAAGGATCTGGCGACAGTAGACAACACGAGACGTTTAGTCCAAGAACAAGGCAATTTCAAGTCTACGTTATACGTAAAGATGTCTTGGACTGGTCTGTACTGAACGCCGAGAACAGCCATCATGGCGGGGTTGTCAACAATCTCAAACAAATGTGGATCCTGCTGATGATCCTCTGGCAAGCCTTCCAAAAGCGCTGGTGAGTTGGAAATCCATTTACGCAACTCATAACCAGCGAAGGCCAAAATACCTATCAATTCGTCCCGCAGGAGGATCGCCTCGTCTGCTGTGGAGGCGCCCGAGCAAATGTCATCGACGTAAATATCGTCCTTCAAGATGGCGGAGGCTCGTGGGAAACGTAAGCCTTCGCGGTCTGCGAGCTCCCAAAGAGAACGTATTGCCAAGTAGGGGCTTGACCTTAAACCGTACGTATTAGTATTGAGCTCGTAGACAACCATGGGATCACGAGGAGACTCTCTCCAAAGGATCAGCTGGAAGCGACGGTCATCAGGGTGGATAATCATCTGCCTGAACATCATTTTTATATCGGCTACAAAGACAACCTGATGTCGTCGGAAGCTGGTGATGACGTCACAAAGGTACTTGACCAACTTGGGATCAGAATGCCAGCACTGGTTCAAGGATACGCCTGTATAAGTCTGCGCAGAACCATCAAATACTGTGCGCAGCTTGCCAGTCGATGGCTTCAATACCGCATGATGCGGGAGAAAGTAGTGCTCCACCGAACGCCAATCCAAATTTGACACAGACATGTGTCCCAACTGTTCATATTCTCTCATGAACTCAATGTACTTCTGTCTGAGCTCCGGATCACGACCCATGCGACGCTCCATAGCCAAAAACCTCTTTTCGGCTAAAGGTCGTGACTCACCAAGCGGAGGCCGAACAGACAGAAAAGGTAGCCTCGTAATAATCCGACCAGAACGGAGTCGACCCGTGTTGTTCTGGAAGAACAGCTCGCACTCCTCATGTTCTGGATTCAAACGGGCAGCTTGAGGCGGCTCCTCTACCTCCCAAAAAACAACAAATATCAAGTTCAGGTGGAGGGGGGTCCCTAGGTACAGGTCCCATCAAAGCAAATCCAAATATGGTCGGGATGGCAGTCAAACCATTTGGCACCAAGACCCGTTTCCCACCAATCAAAATTCCACCGAGGACATCAGAGCCAATCAACAAATCGATTTGTCCCGGTGTGTCAAATTTGGGGTCTGCCAGTTCCAATCCCGATGTCAAATTCACCACAGCAGCAGGTAGCTGTTTCTGTGGATGCATACCCAAAATATTCTTCAGCACAATAGCCGAGGTTCTAATCCTCGGGTGTGAAGATTCAACAGGGCCAAACAAAACCTTAACTTGCCCTTCAACATTAGAGGCTACGTCACCTATGCCCCGTATACAATTTGGAAATAAACCCATATTTCATTTAACCTGCCCTACCAAGTAAGTGGAAACAATGCAACCTTGTGAACCTGTGTCCAATATAGCACGGACATCAACAGAGGTCCCCGTGGGTCCCCAGACCCTTACAGCTACCGTTGGTAGGATAACGGTCTCAATGGGGGAGGTTGGCGTTATAGGGCAGGGGTCAATGACCTATTGTTGCCTGGGCGGCGACCGTTGGCCAGGACCAGGCAAGTCAAAACGAGGGTGCGGCTTGAAGTCCTCAAAGGCGCGATGACTCGATCCGCGCGCCATTTGTGGGGGGTCATAATGACGCAACCGCCCAAAACGAGGTGGGCGCGAGTCAAGGCGGGGACGCTCCGCCAAAGGAGGGGAATACCTGGGGCAGCAGTCATGGTGCTGGTGACGTTGCGCGGTCGCACATTCAGGTGCGCGAGAGAGAGGAAGCGTGCGCACGCTACGGTTCTCCAAGCGGGGCGAGTGGCGATCAATTGAGCGAGGCGACTCTCGGCTACGCGCCGGTGAGCCTCGGCTGCCACCTTCAAAACACCCGCCCGTGCGCGGCGTCGGCTGGTTGGACAAGCGGCCAACCTCTCTGGCATTCATACAGAGAATGTCCAAATGCTGTCCTCCACAGTGAGGACAGGGGCGAGAGTTTGGGCAGTCTCGCTGGTAGTGGGACCCGAAGCAAGAGAAGCAAAGGCGGCGGGCATTCGCGATGCGCCTACGAGAGGCGACATGTAGGTCCAAGAATGCTCTACAACTGGCCGTTCTGTGCCCTTGCAGTAAGAGCACTCCACTGGGCTCTGCGTGACTGCAAAGCGAGGAGGGCGCCGGTCAACATTGGCTCGGGTGTGAACGCGAGCCTGCTCCTTGACCTTGGGAGGCTGCGTCTTAGCCGGCGTGTCACCACCGGAGTTGTCCAAGACCCGGCACTCATCCTCCAGGAACCTCTCCAGGTCAGCAAAGGGGGGCAGATGGGTCGCGCTATCCCCACCAAAGCGCTGCTCAAAACGCGACCTCAGGTCGGCAGGCAGCTTCTTCAGCACAATGTGCACCAATAGATAGGACCATTGGTCCACGGGCAGGTCAAGGCACTTAAGTGCGTTGATGGCCACCAAAAGCGTGTTCAAAAGTTGGGTGTGCAACCCAGAGACCCGGGTGAGCGTCGGCAAACCCAAAATCTGCTCGATGTGCGTGTCGGCGAGGCCACGCTTATTATGGTACCTACGGGTAATTAGGTCCCGAGCCGTCTGGTACGCCTCGTCAGACACGGGCAGATGCTGGATGAGGCCCTTAGCCTCCCCATCCAGAACCGACATTAGATAGGCCAACTTTTGTGCCGGCCGAAGGTCAGCCCTATCATTGACTAGGCTGTCGAACAAATTAACGAAGCCCAGGTAGCTTCCTAGGCAGCCATCAAAATGGGGGAGGTCCAAAGTAGGGAGCCTACTCACCAGCCCCGGTGCTGACCTAGGAAGCTCCTGCTTCAGGCCGGGTTGCCCTTCCCTATCGGCAACTAGTTGTCTCGCACTATTGGAGACAGCATCATACAGGTCTAAGACCTGGGCATAGTCTTCACTGACCTTATTTCGCTGGTCAGCAGTGAAATCAGTGACTGACACTTCAAGACAGCAAGCGCTGAAAGTGCGGAACTGCTGTTTCACACTTGCCAGGCGATCATCGATCCGCTCGTACCTTTGAAGTAAGGCCTGCTGGCGATCAGGCCGGTTCACTAAAGCACTGGCCGAGGCAAACCAGCGCAAATCTGATGCAATAGCACCAGCAGCCGCACGCAAGTCCTTGATAGCTGACATAATCAAACTTCAAAAGAGCCCGGACAAGCGTTAAATAAAATTAACCATCAAAACTTAATTTTTCTTAATTCTTTGAAACCAACAAAGTATTAGCCTGTTTACTGCAAGTGCAGGCAAGTGACAGGTATTTACTGCCCAGCAAAATTAAAAGTTTCAGTATATTGAAACAAACACAAAAGTTATCAAAAGTTATAACTTATAACAAATTAATAAAGATGAAACTTCAACTTAATTAATTATTTGCAACAGACAGACTAACTGTGTTATTTATGATATATACAACTGTAAGTACACACAGAATATGTGTTACCTAACAATATTATCCGTATATTACAACAAAACAAGGGTTTATCAAGTTGATTTATCAATGTGACCCGCCCATCTATGCAAGGTCAAATTTGATTATTACAATGTTTATGAATATATGCAATAAACTAAAGGAGAAAGACCAAATACGGCCTGTAGCGGCCAGAAAGTTGTTAATCGTTGAAATTAAACATATAATTTTTAAAAACTTTACATCGTTTCCGTTTCTTGATAGAGTATCGGTGAAAGAATTTAGTTTTTAAAGATTAATTATTTTGAATAAGCTATGGTAATAGCGGTGAATGTCTTATGTTGCCAGCATTAAAAATAAAATGAAGTATGGTAGGCAGAAAATGTTTTAAGGAAATAAAACATTATATGTCATAGATATAAACATAGTCATTCGTGTTGCTACTGTGTATCGTAAATATTTTGTTCTGATTCATTGGTGTTTTCGTACGGTTTTAATGTAATGTAATTGAATATAAATTCAATAATAATGATCAGTACCTTCTACCCATGCTAAGAATATGCAGCGGTGTTTGTGATTGTGGTTAGCTTTTTTGGACGAGTATACATAGTACGAGGTTCCCTAGTTTACAGGTGATTATTCATTATTATTGGCCACTCTTTATGTAGTTTTTGTTCTTTAAGACGCTAAGACATACTTTTATTTACATCTAGGTATTATATTTATGTTAAAATTCAATTTTGAGGTATATTTAGTTCCGGAATAATATCCATTTCAAATATCTCGTATCTTATTTCCACCAAAAGTTATTTAAAAAGAAATTATACAGGTTAATAGAGTAGTCATTTATCTTCAAAACACACATGGTGTTGTGTTTGGCCGTGCCAGGCCCATAATGTATGGCCAAATGGTACATCTCCTTTATTAAATTTATTGATACATACAGCTGTTATGTATCCAAACAAACTGACTTATTAATGCAACAACAAATTTAAGTTAGATTTTTCAACAATACAAATCAACAATTACTGATTGAGGTTATGTGACAATGTGTTTCAAATTATCTAGGTCAACTTATACAATTAAATATTATGTATTTTAGACAATAACTGACCTGACAAACACTACAATACCAGGCCTCCTTCACTCGGCCGTACCTACAGCGATAAGTGCCTACACTTTGGCGCGGCTTCCACGCCGCATCGTCACCGCTCGCGCGCAGGGCTAGCTAATAACGTGAATTTTAATAGTGAACAACAAAAATGTTCACATCACAAGTCTGGTGCGAAGTATTGCTCATTTAACGGATGTGTGTCGGAAGCAACTTGAAATTTTGATTTTATTTATTTTACGAGAGCAACTTGAAAATTGTACTTTTTATTTGTTGAGATATCTCAACGATTATGGTGTCAAATTAAAGGTCTAGTTCAAAAACCATTTTATCTGTTTGAATCATGTAAATCGGTCCACGCGTTTAGGAAATACATAACTAAGAATTAATATAGTGAAAATGTAAACTACCAGAATGTTTGTGGTTTTCGTTCTACGAGCTTAAATAGTGGGATAGGATACTTATAGTATAAATATTTATTATTAGGTACGTGGTCAAGTAGGTAGATAGACGATGAATAAATATTATAGTAGCAGCGGCAAGTCGACAACCCTAGCGCACCGCTCCGCGCCAGACAGCGACAGCGTTATGTGTTAGAAAAGAGCGGGCACAGTTAGGTCAATATCGCGTTAGGTACTGAATGCTCATGCGAGCTGAATTGCACTTTCTTGCTTAGTAGCAAGAGTCGCCATTTCTTTAAATTGGTTTGCGAAGTGGTGCTTCTGTTCGTAAGAACTATCTATTCTGTGACAATACTGTCTACAAGGTGATAAGATACAAGCTCATACCAATCTGAGTTTATACTCAGTAATGCAACAGCGGCTAAATTTCAACTACAGCTCTGCACCAAAATTATGTCTAGAATTACCGTAGGCTTACTGGGAATTGGTTGTAGGCACAGTGGAAGCTAATTTATATTCATCTAGTTGTCCTAAAGCAATCAAATGTCTGACATATATTGCTGAGATTCTCAGCGATGACAAATTATAATGTAGTTATATGAAAATTTTACCTTATATCTCCTGGTGATGTTCTTGAAGTGGACCTATAGGATTAACTCATAATTTTGGCCAAAATAACAAGAGAATCGAATAGATACCAGTGTACAATTCGGCGAAGTCCTTCTCCAGACCACGATGCACGTTTACGGTTCACAAAACTTTTCACAAATGTTCAATATGTCATCAATTTACAACAAACTTTGCCGGAAGTCAAAAGCGGCAATTACGTATTAAGTTAATTACAAGTTGAATCAATTCGCGTTAATTCAAAGGGCGATCAATTTATTAATTAGGCACGCGAGAGTGCAAACGGCGTGTTAATTTTTCAAGGCGCCAACGGAAGTGACAGTTCAGTGTGACCATTGTCAGAAATTTTCAATAGACTAAACAAAATGTTACTCAATCGATCTAATCGATTTGACTTATAATAAAAACTAATTCTATTTCAAACAGGTGTGTTTTGATCCGTTATTTGTAGCGCGAGTGCTGGTTTTTTGTATGTCCTAAATTGCAGTATCTTTGTTTTCTTTGAGTTTATTTCTAAATTATGTTCTTTTAGCCATTGTGTAACAGATTGGAGAGCGTTTTGGACCTGGTTATTGTAATTTAAACAATCACATTTTATCAGTATTGAGACATCGGTGGAATTTATAATATTTATGACCTCTTTTTGGCTGACTGGTAGCAAGTACAAGGAACACACAGGCGAATTTGCGACATGTTGTCCAATCGGTTTATTTGAGTCTATGTGACAACCCTAAGGTTGTTACCTACTGTCGCGAAAAAGTTGTTAAATGTGTCGGCAACAGTCGTTGGACATTCAATAATCTTATTATTCATTTTTAAAGATATATTTTACGGCTTGAAGATTTTAGTTTTCCCGTTTTTTGTGTTAATTATTTTCCACATAGTCTTCACTTTATTGTCTGAGTTTTCCATTTGCCGCTGATATTCTAACTTTTTTGCTATTTTAACCGTAGTTTTTCAGGTTTAAGTAAATTTTGTGTAGTACTTTTTTATAATATTGCTTTTTGTTTCATTTAAAATAGTTCTTAAAATCCTTTTATGTTGGCATGATTTTTTTAAACCGGTTGTAAGCCATCCTTTTTTACATTTATTCCTGATTTTAATTGTTTGTATGGGTACATATTTATTTAATAATTGTGTTATAAGATTGATAAAGCTTCGTAATTAGAATTTATGTTGTGATTTTCAATTATTATGCTATCCCAGTCCAATTGTTTTAAATGGTCTTTTAGGCAGTCAATTTTATTTTGGTTGAATATTCTTTTTTTTAGATACCACGTCTTTATTGGATTTGTTAAGTTTTCGATGTTTAATTCTATTTTTATCGCTCTATGATCTGAGAGGCCATAGTCTTGGATGGATGATTTTTTTATAAAGCTCGTGTAGTTAGTGAATAATAGATCGATGCAAGTGGATGTAGTTTTTGTTACCCGTGTGGGGTCACGTATTATATGTCTAAGGTTGTGTGTTTTCATAAAATTTATGAATTCTCGAGTTTGTGTATTGCTATTGTGTAGATTTATGTTAAAATCGCCTCCGACCAAAAAATATTTTTGTGAATTTTTAATATCCAATCTGTGTAAAACTTTTTTCATTTGTTTGTAAAATATATCTATGTGACGATCTGCTCTATAAACACCTATAAATATACAATTACTCTTAGGAATTTCAATTCCACTAAATTCTACGATATATTCTTTTGAAGAATTTACAATATCTTTTTTCTCAATATATTCTAGATTGTTTCTAACTATAATGCAGACCCCTCCACCTTCACGAGACTTACAACAGAAGATGGATGCAATTTTATAGCCTTGAGGTACAATAGAATGATAAAAGTTTTCATTTTTCCAAAGCTCCGATAGAGATAATATATCGATTTTACAGTCAAAGAGTAGTTCTTCAAGTAAATCAACCTTATTTCCTATGCTTTGAATATTTTGGAAAACTGAGGTCAGGTTATTATCGAAATGTCTTTCTATTTTTTGTGTTTTGTGTTGGTGTAGACTTTTCTGGTGGGGGTGATGCTTGCGTTGCTGGTTGTGTCTGTAGGATATCCATTTCTTGTGTTCCTATGCTATGGTCTATATAACTCTCACTGGTTTCTGATTTCCGTAGTACCTCCGTTGTAAGAACTGTGTCTTTGTACTCTTTTCCGTTAATAAATAGTTTGTTGTCTCTTATTACCGTATGATCTCCATTATTTCTAGCTATTGTGAGCTTTTGCTTGAGTTCGTAACGTTGTTGTAAAGTCTTTTTGTCCATAAATAATCCAACGCCTAATCCTGTGTTTTTGAATTCTCTAGCATTTTCAATTATATATTTTGTCATACGTTTGCTGATTAATTCTATTGCCAGTGGTCTTTTTTTGCCGCTTCTACCTATGCGTTTTATATCTTCTATGTATGGATTGATATTTATGTCCATTATTTCTTGGTAAGCTTGGGACACGCGGTCATAGAGATTGGATACAGTTTTATTGTAATTTTCAGTTAAGCCATATAATACGATTTTCTTTGAATTCTTCAAATTATATAATTGTTGCTGGATGTTTTCAATTTTGTCATTAATGTTGTGTATTTTTTCTGTTATTTCTTTTTGTTCATTGGCTATATTGTGTGTTTTATGTTCTATTTCAGTTTGCAGATTCTTAATGGTGTTATTTAGTTCTACTTGGATTGTGTGTCTGATATCTTGTAGTATAGATGACTTTATATTTTCTAATTTTGTGTTCAATAGTATGCTAATTTTTTCTAGGGTCAGAGAGTCCCTCGTAGCGCTTATTTGACTATCAGGCAGGCAGCCAGTGTCCTGAACTATGCTATTGTTTAATGTGTTTCCTATTACATCATCTATACAAATATTGTTGTCATAGCTATCACTATGTCTCACGAGTGATTGATTTCTTCGTGGTAGCCGGGATCGATCACTCGCCGAGCAATTAAAGAGAGATAATTAGGTTGACTTACGGGAAATAAATAAAAAATATCACCAGGAAGGTTTAAACTCGCGTTATAATTCCAGTTATTGGATGGCTTTAGTTATACAAAAAAAGAACTGACGATTAAGATTAACAGAGGCGACAATTATCCAGGGCGTGGGCGACGTTGGCACTTCACAGGTCTTCGGATGATGGTAGTACTCAACTGGCGGTGCTGGCCGGAGGAAAAGGGACGAAGCCTCGTGTCCGCTGTATTTATAGGGCCGTCGCGGAGGGGCGCGAGGGAACGGCCCATTGCTGTGCGTCACTCGTAGCGAGGCTCGCGGCGCAGGAGCGCAATGTGACGTCACACACCCCCCCCACGTTAGGCCGGGATTTTCCCTAAGGAAAATTCCCTAGCCCAACGGGCGTAGCAGCCCTGAAGATACTCCCTGAAATTAGAGAAAACAAGGGCATGAGTACCTTGAACAAGTGACAACACTATACGCTAATTAGGATACCTAAATAATAATGACCCACGCTTGCATTCTTCACGCGTACAACGGCAGTCTGAATTTGAACATAAACATTTATCAGTGTAATAGCCTAATATTAAAGATAACAATCTATGGAGAAGCGCTTAGGGTAATTATTAGGTAATAATGATTTGTAGATATAAGAAACTTGATCTAGCCCTACGACTTATAAATCTTGGGTTCGGCCTTTGCCACTAGATAAGTAAACTTTTTGAATATAGTTAGGTATGACAACAGATTTTTCGTAAAGATGAACAAAAATAATACAAGCCGCAGACACGACCGGACCGCTCAATGTCAAAGGAAAGAAATAAATAAATATTTTGCTCTAATTAATAACTAAAACACGACCAGTAACCACCTTCTGAATGTAAACAATGGTGAGTCATTAGTTAGGCATTTATTTATCGGCGCGTCGCTGAGTGAACGCGCGTGCGTCATAACGACAACTAGGTACGATCTAAATGGT
The DNA here is from genome assembly GCA_944739405.2 of Euclidia mi. Classification (NCBI taxonomy): domain Eukaryota; kingdom Metazoa; phylum Arthropoda; class Insecta; order Lepidoptera; family Erebidae; genus Euclidia; species Euclidia mi. Next base: position 13,534,340 of record OX123183.2, on the reverse strand, counting down.
AGGTACTATTCGACTGTTCCGAGCTCGCGACGCACGGTTAATCACCATGATCGTTTATAAAGTACCTATAATAACAATTTGATTATGGAATTTATACAGAATTAAGAATAACAACAGAACTTCAGAACAAGGCACGGCGAAAAACAACCAATCAAGATGCATTTCAACAAATAGATTTGCGGAAAGAAAATACACATGCGAGAATCGAACTTGTATGCTCAGCTAATAGCGACCTTTTAACCACTGATCAACAGGGTAAAAAAAACAATATATTTAGTTTATGGTTAGTATTTTTTTAAACAATGTTCAACATAACCTTTGAGTACACAATTGTGCAGCAATTTGAAAAATAGTATTGTTTACGAGAAAAAAAATATTTGCTACCCACCACAGAAAATATCAATTTTTAGTAGGCACTTCTACAAACGGTAATATAAATTAGAAACGTTCGTTTGAAAAAAATAAACAATGAATAGGTAGAAGGTATTCTTATTGTTGTTTTTATACTTTTATTATTCTTTGTAATTAATCAACTTTAAATCCTTGATGTGCCAATCGCCTAAAGGTTTTCCAGCCATGTCGTTAAGTTTTTATACTAGAGGTGATTTTTTTGAGGCAATCTTACATTTAATAAATTTAGGCGCCAATTTCTTGCTAAAGTATTTATCCTTATCACTAAGAAGAAACGTTCTGCGCCAAACTATATCACCGACATTGAATTCTGCCTGTTTACGGCGAAGATTATAAGATGAACAATTTCGTTGGTGGGCCGACAACAGAGCTGAATGTACCTTCTCGAAAATAGAAGATAAATAGCCTAAAGTTTCGGCATAGCCGTCCCGTGGTTCAAGCACCATATCGGAATTAAATTCCTTATCAATATACTGAGAACCACATGTTATGACCTCCCTACCAAAAACAAGGAAATTAGGAGAATAACCAGTAACCTCACTAACTACGCAGTTAAGGGCGAATTGAACTTTAGTGATTAGAGTGTCCCAGATTCGATGATCAGATTCTATGAAAGTTGAAATAGCTGTCATAATGGTTTTGTTGTAACGTTCAACTGAGTTAACGTGGGGAGTATACAACGGTGTAAAATGCAAATTTGGAATTTTATATTTTGACAACATACTTTAAAGGTTGCGCTAATAAATTGTTTACCGTTATCCAAAACAATAGTAGATGGAATTCCATGCACCAAAAATACATTTTCCTCAAGAATTTTTGTTATCACTTCTGCAGTTGCCCGTTTAATGGGGAAAAGTAAACAATATTTAGAGAAACAACAATTGACCACAAATATAAAAGTGTTTTGTTTCCTGCTGGGAGGCAATGGACCAATCAAATCAATACTAATCGTCTGAAAGGGCTTTTGACATGATTTGGGTTTTCCCATTAGACCTAAATTTGGGTGATTTTGGTGTTTATGGGTGATACAAGGTTCACATGAACTGACGAACTTGACAACATCAATGTACATACCAGGCCAAAAGTAATTAAGTGCGAGACATTTGTATGTCTTAAAAATACCCAGATGTCCAGCTGTGGGCGAAGAATGATTCTCCCTTAGAATGTCATTTCTTTGGTCAGACGGAATAACCTCTTTCCATTGAAATTCTCTAGTAAGAGGGTTTAATGTTTTTTTTAAAACAATACAATTTATTGTTTATTACTTGATAGTTAACAAAGGAATTCGGAGAACTTAAACAGCCTTTATAGATATTTAAATACCAAGGATCATTAGTAGAAACTGGTAAATTCTGATTAGAATTAATATCTATATTTATATCATTAGCAATAGCAGAAACGGGTAAAGAGCGAGACAGAAAATCAGGTAAAACGTTATCGGAACCCCGACGATGACGTATTTCGAAATTATAGGAAGATAAGCGAACTCCCCATCTGGCTAACCGGCCAGTAGGGTTATTTAAGGTCAAGAACCATTTCAAAGCAGCGTGATCTGTGTATACAATAAACTTTTTACCATTTTCAACATAACAACGCCAGTGTTCTATAGCAGATAGAACAGCCAGGGCTTCGCGCTCTGTGGCACTGTAATTTTTTGCTTGCTTTTTTGAGTGATTTGCTATAGTACGCTATGACTCTTTCCTCACCATTTAACCTTTGACAGAGGATCGCGCCAAGTCCAAAATCGCTAGCATCTGAGTGTATTTCAAAAGGTTGCGAGTAGTCAGGACAAGTCAACACCGAGGAGGAAATCAAACAATTCTTTAGGTTATTAAACGCCTCATTAGCCTCTGTCGTCCAACAGAATGGAGGTGCGTTTTTACTTTGAGATGTTAACTTATTTAAGGGTGCAGCAATAGAGCTAAAATTCGGTATAAAACGCCTGTACCACGAGGCTGCGCCTAAAAATCGACGTACTTCTTTTCTATTAGAAGGAGTGGGATAATTTTTCATTGAATTTACTTTATCCGGATCGGGATGCAATCCACTAGAGTCGACAACATAGCCTAAATATTTTAGTTTATCTCTAAAAAATTGACATTTTAAAAAAAAATTTTTTGTTAAATTTGCGCTTTTTAGTTTATCAAGAATGCGTAATAAAAGAGTAATATGCTCGTTGAAACTGGGAGTGATACAGATTATGTCATCGATAAAACAGAAAACCTTATTTTCAAATTCTGGACCATAAAATAAAATATCAACTAATCGTTGTTGAGTAGCTGGTGCATTCGTAAGACCGAAGGGCATTCTTTTGAATTGAAATGTGCCACGCGTAGGAATATAAAAGGCTGTTTTGCAACGGTCCTCTTCTTTAATTAATGTTTGCCAAAAAGATTTAGACAAATCTAAACTAGACAAGTATTTAGCATCTCTCAGATTATCTAAAATTTCCGAAATATAAGGCAAGCTATAAGCATCTTTTTTTGTAACGGAATTTAATTTACGACTGTCCAAACAGAAACGCAGTTCACCATTCTTCTTAGGGGTCAAAATGACAGGGTTTGACCACGGGCTTTCAGATCGTTCAACAACATCCTCTGAGAGCATGTCGTCAAGATGCTTTATTAAAATTCTTTGTTTATCGGGAGACATGCGATAAAATCTTTGCCGAATAGGGGGGCAATCACCTGTATCAATTGAATGAGAAATAATATTTGTGCAACCGAGACCCCGCTTCTCGTATGAAATATCGGTAAATTTAGAAATAATGTTGTCAGTGGTAGCTCTCTGGTCGACTGTAAGATGATCATAAGAAACAAGATGTGTAGGGGGAACTGCCTGCAACTCCATTACTTGAGCGTCAGACTTGTTCACAATCAAAACAGACTCTAATTTGTTAGGAAATAGGCCAAAGCTTCGCCAAAAATCCATGCCAAGGATAAGGGAATTTTGAATCCCAGGTACAACATGAACTTCTAAGTTAATCAATTTATCCTGAAACTCAAAGGGTAGAAACACCGATCCCAAAGACTATAATCGTTCGCCGCCAGCTGTTATTAACCTTAAAGGTTTCGATTTATTCAAAACATCGTCTTTCAAAAATAAGTTATGCAAATTATTACCTAAAATTGTAACGCAAGATCCAGAATCTAAAAGACCAGTGGTAGGTATTCCGTTTAATTTTAGAGTAACGTAAGGTAAATATTCTACTTTAGAATTACGGATTGAGGATATATGATAGCTACTAAAGAATTTTTTTTAAAAGTCCAACCAATTATTCCACTCTGTTTTATTACAATTAGTTGATTTTCCACAATCCTTGTTAACTAGTTTTTTGAAACTGTAGGGGTCGACTTAGATTTACAATTGGGGCAGTCTGACACCTTGAAACCCTTTGTACCGCACTTAAAACAGATTAGGTAGTGTGGTTGACGGCAATTACGTAATGAGTGCGAATTGCATCTACAACGCACGCAAAAAAATTTATTTATATTAGAAGTACTCGATACGGCGTTAACTTGTGGTACCGACTTGTATCTCGATGTATCAGCGACAGAGTTATATTTATTGAAGTGATTATGATTGTAAACATTTTTGTTTGAAGAAAAATTAGAAAACGGATAATTATACGCTAGATCAGGTGCTACAGTATTCTTTGAAACTTTAGGGGGTTCAGAAAATTGCTTACTGCGACTTTGGTAATTTTCGAAAAGACGACAAACTTCGACCAGACTATCAACATCAACAACCTTTGCAGTGAGCAGACAATTAGTGTAACAAGGTCTAATATTATTTAGCAAAATTTCTAGCTTCTCCGAATCAGCGATAGGAAAACTAAGTCGCGAAAACAGACCGTGCATTTTTGCCACGTAAATAGTTATTGATTCGTTTTCGCCCTGTGAGCGCTGACGAATCTCCGTCATAAGCCGATAATCGTAGTTATGCGGACTAAAATCTCGTTTCAAAAGTTCGCAAAGTTCTAACCAAGTCTTTACATTATTTTTAACAGAACGATAGCAAACTAATGCGTCACCCGAAAATATTTCAAAAGCGAAAGACAACATCTTGTCGTGAGGAATAGATCTACAGGACATAAATTCATCAATTTTTTCAATAAAGGATCTTACACTTGATTTACCGTTAAATTTGAATTTACCTAATTCCGAAAAAAGCTTACGGTCGTAATTATAGGAAGTGTTTCCCTCTGCCATTGAGCAATCCGACCGCGAATTACGTCTCGTGATTAATTGTAATTTCGCATATAAGTCATTAAATTTATTCCACACAGTCTCAATTTTTTTAATATCAAGACTGCCGGTATCCACCCTATTCAGTCGATGAAAACAATGGTGCAGCACGGTTTCGACCTTCTGTTGAAGCTCGGAAGTATAGTTTGCTTCCAACATAGATAAGTGTTTAGTTGATCTTAATAGCGACTTTTCCACTTCTGCCACATCCTCCTCTGGTGGGAAGGGTGAAGATAATATATCCTCTGAGGGAGTTTTAACTGAAAGTTTAGCAATTTGTTTGCGGGGATCGTCAGGCTTTGAAACGCCGCGTATTGTGGTCTCATATTCTAATTCCGCTTTAGTTAATAATGAGAAATTTATAATGTAAGCCATTATTACAAAACAATAATAGAAAATCTAAGTATTTACGCCGGCACTAGAAAAAAAATTAAATATCGCCAGAAAATCGAATACCGTGCTAAAAAAAGCTGAAGTACACTAAATTATACAATGGTGTGATGATTGGTCAAGGAAGAAAAAATTTCTTAAAGGTCACTCAAAGGTTGAATCACAATATTTTTTCGCGAACACGTGGCTCGTTAGTTCAACGGCTAAGCGGTTAGAACCGGTTGGCGGCTCAACACGCTGCCCGCGGTGGAAACGTGATTTTAGACAGACGTTAATTAAATCACCGTTATGTTATTTACACAGTTAAATTGCTTATGGCCAACAAAAATAGATAGAAACTGTACCTGTACGCAATTCACCACACCAGAATATATGCACACACAGGAGAAAAATATACAAGAGAAAAAGAAATTATTTCACTCACCTGTAAAGTGCCAACTTACGTTTTAAAAATTATAGGGCGCCAATGTCTCACGAGTGATTGATTTCCACGTGGTAGCCGGGATCGATCACTCGCCGAGCAATTAAAGAGAGATAATTAGGTTGACTTACGGGAAATAAATAAAAAATATCACCAGGAAGGTTTAAACTCGCGTTATAATTCCAGTTATTCGATGGCTTTAGTTATACAAAAAAAGAACTGACAATTAAGATTAACAGATGCGACAATTATCCAGGGCGTGGGCGACGTTGGCACTTCACAGGTCTTCGGATGATGGTAGTACTCAACTGGCGGTGCTGGCCGGAGGAAAAGGGACGAAGCCTCGTGTCCGCTGTATTTATAGGGCCGGCGCGGAGGGGCGCGAGGGAACGGCCCATTGCTGTGCGTCACTCGTAGCGAGGCTCGCGGCGCAGGAGCGCGATGTGACGTCACAACTATTAGGTGTACAGTTGGTTGGTTTACGCCGCATTGTGACATTCATTTCAGTTAAATCATACTGGGATGCTCGTATTGGTATATTGGTGTTATCTCCTTTTGGCATTTTACATTTGCAGGCTTGGCATTTCCATGTGTTTAAATGATTATTTGTCATTGAGTTATAATGGCCTAATAGTACGTTAGCGCATTGCAGGTCGTAATTCTTATGGCAAAGGGAACATTTCAATCGTTCTTTACTAGGTATGTTTTGTTTACATCCTGCGCACTGAACCATATTTAAGGTGCAATTGAACTAAATATTGTAAAAATTGTACTCGTACATTACTATTACTATTGCAAGCACTGGGAGTCAGTTGGTCGTTAAGGTATGTACGATCGTGAAGAGTATTAATCTAATTGTAATGTCACTGATGTCCTTGTGTTTGTGATCTTGTGATCGGCTGTCTATAGGTCGAAGTAATGTCGTTCGCAGTGATGATCGAGAGAGAGGCGAGAGATGGCGTTCCTTTGCGAGTATTTGGTGTTTGTATTTTAGCCCATTTGTAACCCAGATTAGAAACAACTATGTATGGATCATACAAAGTATTATATATATATATATATATATATATATATATATATATATATATATATATATATATATATATATATATAATACTTTGTATGATCCATACATAGTAGATACAAGCTATGGGAATCGGGCCATGCTTCTATACTCAATGCTTAAAGGCGAGGCGACCGCTTAAACCACGCCTTACGTGCAGTAATTAGAACGCTTATGTTTCATAATTCAATTTTCTTCGCAATACATAGCCGTACACGAACCAGTCTATCAGTAATTAGTAGAGCTACTAGTTGTATTAGTTACTACACTAAGTAAGTTTTGATCGCTCGACATCAACTTGTATCGTACAGAGTTTGAAGCTCGTCACAGACCAAGCTATAATATATGTTAATATGTTTATGTACTTAGCATTCAGAAACTTTAAAATATCACTTTGTAATGTAGTGTAAATGTTTAATAGTAGTTGTTATGTGAACATGTGTATTTAACAACTATTAATATGGTTTGAATGTTATATTCATATACAAAAAAAATATAGGCTTTCTTGTTTTGATATTATTTTTAAGTGAATATATGCAAGGGTATATATGCTACATGTATAGATCATTATCATCATTGTCCTAGCGTTGTCTCACCCGCATCTAAGCCTTGGAACCCGGGGTCCGCTTACTAGTCTAACCAGATATGACATTATATCAACTTTTCTACAGAATATCTTTTTATCATTTGGGGCATAGATGTCGTAACATTTAGTATATTATGCACTGATTCTCACCAAATCGATCACCAACTCTTCTTTTAACAGAAGTTTTGAAACAAAATCTTGCATTCATCATAAAGGTAATATTTGATTTAATTGTTTGACGTCTAATCGAAATCTATACTTAGTTTGGAATATAATCTTCTGTATAAATGCAAAAGTTTGACAGGTTGGATTAATGTGTGCTCAGCTTTTAAGCAAAAGCCCTATGTCGAAAATCTACATTTTACCTCTAGGTACGAATTTTGTTGCAACTTTGCAGTAATAGGGTTTACTTTTATCATGAAAACAGACACCGACTTAGTCGCGGGCTGAAGATAGTAATTCTACATAGCGCATTAAATTACTTAATATTATATCTACATCTGTGATGAGCTTGCATATTAACACGTTAGGCTGTGGATGCATTGCTTGGCTCAGCGAACAAGATAGCTCGGGTAAATACGCCGTATTTACTTGATTTATCCCATTGTAAATGTATACTGACTATTGTAATAGTTCTGTTATACTGTAGTATAAGTTCTCATTAATGTTTGCGAAGGATTTTAGTTTATTTAGGTGAATATCAGCAGTATAGAATGCCATATTATGCTTAAAACATCGTTGTAGTAGAGTATTTCGCCATTGTGAATCGCTAGGACAGAGGTTATTGATCTTAGGAGCTCTGTTGCAGAAAACTTATTGCTGGGCCTGTGATTTTGAGAGACACTCAAACAATTATTATCATTATGATCTTAGCCATCAGGCGTCCACTGCTATATATAGGCCTCCGCAAGACAAGCACTGCCCGTTTTGAATACTGAATAAGGACGTTCTTTTGTTTCCTAGAGAAAGATGTTGTCGATGCATCATTTCTCGACAAAGAGACAAATAGCCGAAAAATTGAAGCGTGGTTATCTCAGACTATAGGACGTTATAAAAATATTGATGTTTGTCATTTACGCAAGCTACGGGACTTTAAAAAGCACGTACAAACCGTAACAGTTACGAAGCTCTACACACCGCGTGACAATGACGACGTGATGCGCAGAGTGACAAGTCAAGAGATGAGAGGATTACCATGGGTGAATAAGAAAACTCTCGAAGATATAGACTTTGCTGACGATCTTTGTCTATTCGCGACATCACGCGACCATCTCCAGTCCAAGACCAACGACCTCGCTAAGTTCGCTGCAGAGGAAGGATTGCGCATAAATTGCTCGAAAACGGGAATGCGCCTTAAAAACTCCGACACAGTGCCAATATACATTAACGGCGAGGCAGTAGAACAAGTTGAGCGGTTTACATACCTGGGTAGTTGACCCAACAGGGGGAGCAGATGACGATGTCGAAGCGCGTATTAATAAAGCGCGAGCAGCATACGCGCAACTTAAACCTGTTTGGACGTCTAATGTAATAACCCGGCGAACAAGAATCAGGATCTTCAAATCCAACGTCAAGTCAGTACTGCTATACGGATGCGAGACATGGCTCGTCAAAAGTAGTATAACCAGTCGGTTACAAGTGTTCATAAACAAATGTTTGCGGCTAATTCTCAGCATTTACTGGCCACGAACCATTTCTAATGCTAGAATGTGGCAAATGACAGACCAAAAGCCCATTCACAAAGAAATCCTTCTAAGAAAATGGCTTTGGATTGGAAACACGCTTAGAAGACCGGACAACCACCTATCCAAGCAAGGTCTATGCTGGCGGGTAAATGGCAAGAGGCGGCCGGAGCGCCCACTTACCACATGGAGGCGCTCAGTCGAAAAGGAGGCTGCTTCAACTGGTCTCGGCTGGAAAGAACTGGAGGAGGCCACCCACGACCGCCAAAAATGGAAGACTCTTCTGCCAGCCCTATGTCCCTAATGAGGGAAAAGAGGATCACATCATCACATCACACACCGCGTAGCTCGTGCTGCAAAATACGCGACAAATCCCACCAGCACTTATTATGTTAACAAAGCAAAGCATACAAATTATCATTTTATTTGTTTTTCCTTTCAACAATCCGAGAACTAACAATACAATGCAATAAACAGAACAACAAAACATGACAAATATCAATAAACAAGCTTACTATTTGCAGGTTAAAAATAAAAATCTGTGCATTCTTTGTAAGCTCTAGTGCTGCTGACACCAGTTTTTCGCTGTTATTGTATACCTTTATAATTTAGTTGCTGTTTACGAGTGGAAAAAATATTTTATCGAGGCATTTGTTGTTACTTAATTGTGCTATTATTTCTTATTTTTATTTGGATTCTCGCCTGTATCTTCGAAGGGGTAGGCAGAGGTGTTATGTTACACCCACATTTCGCCATATTATTTTAGGTGCCACGTAATAGGGAACGAGCCTATTGGTGATCCTGGGCACATTTCCAGCCTCCGTGTTGCTACTGAGAATTCGAAAAACTCAGCAACACTTTCGCCCGACCCGGGAATCGAGCCCAGGACCTCCGATTAGCAGTCGTATATGCTATCCACTGGACTACAGACATCATATTCGTCTACTATATTTAATTGATACAAATTGGGAGAGTATAATCTCCAGCAGTGGGCCGCGATGATGCTGATGAACCATAAAGATAAGAAGTTCTGATCTATTTCTTGCTATTACATTTAAAATAGCAAAGCAACAAGACCCTAGTAGAGAGACTAACAAATTGCTTTGGAGAATTTTTGGGTTTAAAACCATGAGGGCCGACTTTGCCAAATTTTGGCTTACTAAACCGTTAAAGAAAACAAATATAATGTCTGAAGATTTGCCATAATGTTCTCGAAAGCCAAGTAGAGTTTGCAAAATCGCCCTTGGCCAGAGTGGACTACTTTATCGGAAATGCTAGACCATTCAAGCAAATAAAATCCCTAGTCATATTATGATATCAGCAATAGTATGCTATTGCTTAATAAGAATCCTGCTTGAGTATTGTTCGTCAATGTTGTACTCCATTTACTTGAATAATATAGATAGACTAGGGGACGCCAGCAGCTACGCCTGCAATTTTTTTTAATTTACCCGTTTTGGCCGCTCTCGTGGGAATTTCGGGAAATCCCTTCTTAGTGCATGTACCCCTATGGTCCCAAAACAACATACATGCCAAATTTCAGCATCCTGCGAAATATCAATAACCTATGACATTAGAATATAAGGCGTAGTGCAATAAATGAATAATGTATATTCAATAGTATTTAATAGCAATGTCCAAAAATAAATATAAGTATTACCTATCTATAAAATTGTAATAAATGTAAATAATTTCAATAATGTAAGCTTAATTGTTATATTCCTTGTTTAATTTTATTTGAAATGTTTAATGTTGTGATTAAATTTATTAATAAGTAGGTATAAATAATATAGTTTTGTAAACATGTAACAGTAATAGTAATTTTGTATGCATGCAAACGATTTGGTGACACCACTGTAAGTTTGTATTGTTAAATAAATGAATAAATAACATACATACATACATAACGTCACGCCTTTTATCCCCGAAGGGGTAGGCAGAGGTGTATTTCTACACCCACTTTTCGCCAGATATACTTTAGTCCCACGTAATAAGGGGCGAGCCTATTGCCGTACCGGGCACATTTCCAGACTCCGTACTGCTACTGAGAATTTCGTGACAGAAAAACCCAATAACACTGCCCGACCCAGGAATCGAACCCGGGACCTCCCGATCCCACGCGCACATTTATGCCGCGAGACCAACGAGGCAGTCGTCTAGGGTTTGATGTCGAGTTTTCCGTCTCTACACAAAGATGGTATTTGCATCGTGTTATCCCTTAGTCGCCTCTTACGACACCCACGAGAAGACAGGGGGTGGTGACACTTGTATTCTATGCCGTCAACCACACGGCAAATGAATAAATAAATAAATAAATAGTTTTGGCTGTAACTTGTCTGTCAGTCAGTCAGTAACGCAAGGATTTTATATATACAGATTAAAGGCAGTTCAGGGACATTTTGTTAGAGCACTAACTTATAAGTTTGGCCTACGCTGTAAACTTCAAGATAATGAGAGTCGACTCTGTTACTTTGAAATGACCAGTCTTAAGAACAGAAGATGGATGAGCGACATGTGCACCCTACACAAGATTGTAAATGGCAAACTCGACAGTCAACTTCTAGGTCGTTTCCAACTCAAGATACCAACGAGATCTCTGCGTATCCAACAACTTTTTTCCATTCCGTCTAGCAACAACAATGTATCGCAAAACAATCCAATCTCACGATTGTGTAGTCAATATAATACTATATTTATGTTCCCAGGTTGACATTTTCCAGAACCATCTTAATACATACAAAAGCACTTTGGCTAAATTTGCATAAGGCATGTAAATGTAAATTAAAAAAATACATATATATTTATAAAATTAAACTTTGAATCCCCTCTGTATTACAGTACTGTCTGCTGTTTTTTATTTGTATTTTTTTTTGTGGTCTTTTAAATCAAGTGTTTACCCAGAATTGTTGTGTATAGTTTTAACTGGGGTTCAGATTCGTGTATTGTATACTGTTCATAGCTTAAGTACGAATTAATCTGTATTCTGTTACTGTACCTTTTCAATAAAAATAAAATAAAATGAAAATTCTCATAACTAGACGGGACCCGTGCCAAGAAGAAGGACAATTTTATTTATTTTTACGTAGAAACTACTAGCTCAGCAGTAACAGATAAGGCGACAGTTTTTATATATAACCTTATTAGATACCTTAGCATATCTGATATATACCATTCTACTTAAGTAATATGAATAACAATTAGCACATATTAAACCTGCGGCATTACCTCTAAAACCATCAAAGGTTACTTAATTGTGTAACCAAACAATATTAATATTTAGACAAAATACTTAGAAGCCGTATAAACGTTTACAATATCATATATCTCATTATAGACGTTCAAATAACAAAGCAAGTAATATAAAGCGATATATTATCATCACCTTCTATTATATAAAATAATTGTCCTCACTGACATATCAACGGCAAGCACGGCCGGTGAATTTCCTTTATATTTATAATGTAGGCCCTCAAAAATGAACTCTTGAGCTTAGAATAAATCCAGTGTCGTATCCAATATTTAATCTATCCATGGATTGGGCTACTAGAAATATATTTAACATAAGCTTCATACAAAATAATTATGTCAAATATACGTATATCTCTAGTAGTCAAATTCATGGATAAAATATTCGGAACAGCCGTTAATAAACATTCAACCAAAGGCTCAAAGAACACCCAGAAACAAAACCACAATTGATAATTACAAGCGTTTTATCGTATGGGTATCGAATCCACAATATTCACAGTACCGGTAACCGGTGAGGCATGAGGCATCCCATTTTCCGAGTAGCCTAAATCAGCATCTCCATCGATCTGATAAAATTACAGGTTTCATTTCAATTTGTAGATATGTTATAATCTACGCTAGAGCCCGCCAGCATTGATGTCAGCTTTTGCGACTAAAGGTGGCCTATGTGTAAACCTGATGAAGAAAGTTTTGCGTAAAAGAAGAAAAAACCAACAAACAGACTTTCGCATTCATAATGTTGTTAGGAAAAAATAGGCAAACAAATCAATTCTAGGAATCCTAAGAAATCACGTTGTTCGTTTGTTTGATTTGTGAACGGCGCAAACAGCCAATTACTGAAAAACAAAAGCTCTCGTTACATCTCGTTATAGTGAGGAAAAATGTTGAAAATCCTAATTGAGCAATGTGAAAATATTTATTCTATCTTTGTTAATTAACTGACTTAATTGTGCATGTTGGCTTAATTTATTAGTCTGTTAAATCAGTGAAAACTCGCTTAATGGTTACGCCAGTGATTGGTTGATTTACAGGGTCAAGGGTCATTGCCCGGGACGGGTTTGAGATGGATCTACATTTTGAATTTCAATTTGTGTTGTACAATTACATATTTTGTCAATTGCTTGTTTAGGATGTAGTATTGTGTGTTAATGTTATTCTACCTTAACAAGGGCTGAGAACATTTCTGATTCTGTTATTGAATTGATGTTATTTTTTGTTTTGGATATGCATTTGGCTATGTATACTTTGTTTGCGCTGCGGTTTGCATTTAAAAATATTTGTAGTCAGATAACCGTTAGAAAAACCTCTGCATAGGAAATGAAGGCAACTTTCAATATAAAATATCGTCAATAAAATAACATTTACTGCAATATTACCATATTCAAACGCAACATCATGATTCTTCAATATGTGAGAAATACGTGAGTCACATAACTTATTTGCTGTTTTGTACGCTGGCTGAAGAGCAAATAACTATTAGAAGCTATAAATAAACTATTCGCATAGCAAAGGTAGCTTTTAATACTTTACTTATCAAGGGAAACACTTTAAATATTGAAAAAAAGTTTATTACTACAAATTCATTATTCACGCTTCATACAATTATATTATTTTTACACATCGATGGAACATTTATTTTTTTTGTTATTGCACTGATTATTCAGTGATTTCAAGAGTGCGATTCGTCACTTGATAGCCTTGAGTATTGTGGATTCGATTCCCACAGGTCAACGCTGAGTGTACCACAAATTGTTGTTTCCGGTATTCTTGTATTTTTGTATGCGTTGGCTGAGTGTGGGTAAAGTTACAACTGTTTCATGCTTAGTGCGGTTGCACTATATATAGAATGGTGAAAGGATACCTCATATTATGACAGTGCAACAAAATATTATTTTGCTTTGATAGGTACATATATCCGAAGGGCTGAAGTCTAGTGACCTTTAGAAATTCGCTTTTTAAACCACGATATTTTCGAAGTGTTGTTTAACAGCGACAACTAAGTAAACAGTAAGAACAAAATAAATGTTTTACTAAGTGAGTTATTTTAGGCCCTTAAAATAATTCTTTGAATTCCTTGTTTGTATTCTCACTAGCTAGGCTTCACGAGGTCATAAAAAGATTCTGAGAAAATGTTATTGTCAGTAAAGCGCCAATCATTTGGCGCCAAGAGCTAAGAATAGAATAAATAAGGCCTGAATAACTTGAAACTAGATTTAGACTAACAAAACCTACTTCTTCGTACAAATGCTGTTTTGGTATATACTCGTAGGTATTATAATTTTATTCTCTTCAAATGACTGAAGTGGTAGCACAGCCTTTGCCGATTGCCAAGAAAAAGGAGAATGACCTGACTATAGTTCGTTCACGTTAAGAATGCAGTAAATAAAATAGATTAAAATAATATATTAATGATTTAATTTTGAATTTAAACATTTAAGTGTATTTTTATAAATTCATTAAACTTAATCTTTTAAAATATAATTTGTTTGAATTTAACACCACTGTGAATACACCTTTTATCTTGCAGTTGCACTGATGACTCACTGCATTCTTAACGTGAACGAACTATACTGACTTTATCCACCAAAGGTGTCGTGTAATACAACAGATAAGAAATAGTTTCTTGTTTTAATATTACTGTGAAAAATTAGCGTTTTCAAAAATGAAGATTTCATATTGTCCGCCTTATTGGTACGAGAGATAAACATAAAATCAATTATTTCTCCAGTCTCGAATCGATTCTGGAATCTTAAGGGTCAGAATATACACACCATATTATCATGGGAGATTTTAACACTGAACTCCTTGCCCTTAATTCCTCTCGCTCCCACAAGCTCCTAAAAATTATTGAGTCTGCCAGTCTGCATATACTTCCTCTCGGTCCCACTCACCACAACACCGATGGTGCAAATACTTGGTTTGATTTAATAATTACTTCTAACCCATCCTTAGTCCATTCTCACGGCCTATTCCTTGCTCCCGGTTTTTCCCATCACGATCTAAGCTACCTATCCTACAACCTTAAACCACCTAAGCCCCGCCCTAAGGTCCGGCATATGCGTTGTTTTGGGCGAATGGATGGTGAGAGTTTGCAAAAGGACGCCTCTGAGATCGACTGGAATCCACTGACGGTGGCCACCACTATCGACGATAAAGTTAATATGTTTAATAACATTGTTTTCAGCTTATATGACGACAAGCATGCCCCCGTCAGGAAAATTAAGCTGAAACGTCCTCCTGCTCCTTGGCTAACTAGAGGTGTAAAAATGGCGATGAGGCGCAGAGATCGTGCATTTCGGCTGTTCAAAAGGGACCGGTCTGATGAAAACTGGAGTCTTTTCAAGGCGGCAAGGAATCGTTGTAATCAGATGGTACGCAACGCAAAACGCCGCCATATTCATGACAATATTAATTCTTCTACCCCGGCCAATATCTGGAAGTTCCTTGGAACTCTAGGTATTGGCAAACAAGGACACACTGATTCGCGGGTGACGGTTGGTTTGGAGGATTTAAACCAAAATTTCTCCACTTCTACTCAATTGAATCTCCAAACCAGGCGTCGCACTGTGGATTACGTGGCATGCCTCCCCTGCCCGGACATAAATCCTTTAACTCTTTCTCCAGTTTGACGACTGGTTGGTGTAGCGGGAGTGTAAGCGACTGCTACGCCGAAGGTCGCGGGTTCGATTCCCGCTCAAGTCAAACATTTGTGTGCATGAACATGGATGTTTGTCTTGGTCTGGGTGTTTTTATGTATAATATGTATGTATTTACAAAAAAAAAGTATATATGTATGTTTATCCATTATCTAGTACCCATAGTACAAGCTCTGCTTAGTTTGGGACTAGATGGTGTTGTGTGAATGTGGTAGAATATTATATTATATTATATTAGTTACACCAGATGAGATCAAGAAGATAATCCTATCCATTAAGTCCAACTCTGTTGGATGTGACGGCATCAGTCGCCGTATGATCACTCCTATCCTTGATCACCTCATCCTTCCGATTTTCCACATTATTAAGTTTTCAATAACCAATGGAACCTTCCCTTCCTTATGGCGCAAAGCTTTTGTCATCCCACTTCCCAAAATTACAAATCCTTCTCTCCCTAAACATTTTCGTCCTATTTCCATACTTCCCTTCTTATCCAAGGTGCTAGAGTCCTGTGTCAATAAGCAACTATCCAGTTTTGTGTATCAAAACAACCTACTTAGTCCATATCAATCTGGCTTCAGACCAGGACATAGCACTAACTCCGCTCTCTTTAAAGTGACTGGCGATATTAGGGCGGGCATGGAGAACACTAAGGTCACAGTATTAGCCTTGGTCGACTTTTCGAACGCCTTTAATACCGTCAGTCACGATATCCTTCTATCGATCCTCTCCCATTTAATGATCTCACCTGGTTCTCTGGAATGGTTCTCGTCGTATCTTCAGGAGCGCCAGCAGTCGGTCCACAGTGATGGTTGTTCATCGAGTTGGCGTGACATAAACTCTGGTGTTCCTCAAGGTGGCATACTTTCTCCGTTATTATTTTCAGTTTTTATAAACTTCCTGACACCTAACCTTCGATGTACGTACCATCTTTATGCCGACGATTTGCAGCTTTACTCCCAGACGAGAGTGGAAGATGTGTCAATGGCGATAGCGGATGTAAATAGAAACCTTTCGGCGATTCTGACATGGTGCAACGACTTTGTTCTTGACGTCAATCCTACTAAATGTCAGGCCATGATTGTAAGTAGTAAACGCATGATACCCAGATTAGATCTTTCAACTTTGCCACCAATCATGATTAACGGACTGAAAATTCCATTCAGTACAACAGTTAAAGGACTAGGGTCTAGGACTACACATAGATTCCACTCTCGACTGGCAGGCCCAGGTCACTGACGTCAGTCAGAAAGTCACCGGTACCCTTCAAGCTTTATACCGCCTCAAAAATTTTCTCCCTTCCAGGACCAAGACAATGCTTGTGCAGGCCTTAATATTTCCTTTAATCGACTATGGTGATATGTGTTATTATGACCTGAATGCAGAATATCACAATAAGTATGACCGCCTTCTCAATAACTGCATTCGATTCATCTACAATCTTCGCAAGTATGATCACGTATCTACTCTTCGTTCCGAACTTAAATGGTTACCCATTCGTCATCGCCGGAGTTTGCGTGCTCTCACTACACTCTTTTCTTTACTTAAATCCCCTTCTCCCCTTCATACTTGATTTTTTACTTTCAATATCTATCTTCTACACATGAGAAAGACCTTCGCTCCTCTCACAATCTTCTTCTTCAGTGTCCCACTCATACTTCAGACTTTGTATTTTCTTCCTTCGTTGTTCAAGCTATCTTGCTATGGAATAGGCTCCCTCCTGAAATCAGAATGTCTACTAACCGGTTCGCATTCAAATTGAAAGTTCGAGAACTCCTTTCTGAGAGATTGAAGGAATCTGCACATTGTTTTCATCAGTTCTAGTTATATAATATATTATAATTATATATTTTGTATGTATTTATGGGTTATGTGTGTAGTTTATGCAATATGTATTATTATGTATGTAAATAGTAATATAATCATTTATTTATAATAGAATATATTTATAATTTTATTTATAGTATAATATTCAATTTACTTATATTACATTTGATATATCTGTGATAATTATCTCTATATTATATAATGCACCTACCTTGCTTGTCTCTGCACCACCAAAAGGTCCGACTGGTAGATAATGCCTTACGGCATTAAGTCCACCTTATGTACTGTAACTGTATATTGTGCATGAAGTAATAAATAAATAAAAATAAATAAAATAAAATGAACCTAAAATAAAACTTAAATTAATCTCTTCGAAAGCTTAAGCATATATTAACTAATTTGTAAAGCCTTCTAGCTTCATCTAACGATGAAGAAGATAGAATGCTATTACAAAGACCAAAATTAAACGTCATCCTCTTTCTGTTATCCCAGATGCAACACGATGACCACTTACTAGTCTAATAGGATTAGGATGAAAACAGGCAGGCAGAGCGACTGTCTGTCTGACCTCCGCAACCCAAAGTGAAAGCGATATTCCATAGTTAAGACTAGTGTCAGTTTATTCAGAGGGACTGACTCTCTAAGTCAAAGTCAAACTCATATATTCATCCAGGCCACAAAGTGACGCTTATGAACGTCAAAGATCTGCATGACAGCACGGGGCATGCAATAATTAACAATTCAATACGCACATAACTCCGAAAAGCCAATGGTGGGCGTCATGGATTCGAACCCAGTATCCTCTGCTATTGCTATTGCTTCCCTCCTGCGCTTCGTACAGTGTGGTGCGAAACAAATAGCTGTGTTTTTTAAATAACTTTTTACCGGTTTTGTGATAATTTTTCAGCTCGTGAGTTGCTTCTGGTTGTGTATTTTAGGGTTTAGGCTCCGTGTATTGTAAGTTTTGTACATATTATATTGTAAATAGTGTAAATAAGTGTAATTCATCGATCGGTAAGTCTTTTATTTTTTCTTAATGTAGGTACTTGTAAAAAAGTAGGTAAGTTTTTTACTAAATTATTTTTACTGTTAAATATATTTTTGTTTAGGTTTCCTTTTGCGGATACAATATAGTATAGTTAAATAAGGTAAGGTAATAATGTCTTTATTCTGTAATGAACCACCTGATCGTGGTGGTGGCACGGATTTTTGTACACCGAAGTCGCCAACGACTAAACGTTTATTTAGTGATATGTCACCATCGTTTATTACGCCAGATGATAGGTCAAGTAGTTATTTGGCCAACATAAATGAGTTAGTGAACGATCAAGGATCGCGTATTAACGTCGCTAACTAAACTGCCATAATGGATTTTACGCAGCGTATAACAGGTATAGTATCCATGCTAGCATTAAAATCGTCTAGTAACGAAACTAGGATGGCGCATTTGGAACGAGAGTTAGATAGCCTAAAAAACAATCAGCAAAAGCCGACGTACGCACAAAATCTTAGCCTTCGTCTACCAGCAAAGTCAGTGCCGGTGGCGGCCGCGGTGGAGTCTCACCGTGTCCAACGCCCTGCTATTGTAGCTTACCCGACTACAGAGCGTTCAGCTGAATACGGGTCGTCATCCGCTACGAAGCAGGCACTGATGAAGGCCATCAAACCTTGCGACGAAGGCTTTCAAATAGTAGGTGTCAAAAAAACAGTCAAGTCTGGGGTAGTACTACGTGTAGCCAACGAAAAACAACTCAAAAAGTTGGAATCCGTAAGTGCGATTAGGTCTGCCGGTCTACGTCTAGAGAAGCCGAAAGGGCGTAAGCCACGCATCCTTGTCAAGGACGTACCCGGTGCTATGGAGGACAAAGCGTTCATCACGGCGTTATACCGTCAGAATATCAAAGATGAGGTAAGTGTAGATGAGGAAACGTTTATTAAAAATACCAAAATCACTCGTAGGCGTAAATTAGATAGTGGTCGTAAATGGATAGGCCTGGAAGTAGAACCAGACATTCGTAAACATCTTGTTAGCACAAAAGAAAAATTGTTTATAGATTGGGCAACATGTAGGTTTATAGACGACATAGAAATAGTGCGGTGTTCAAAATGTCAACAATTCGGTCACGTTCAAAAGTTTTGTACGTATAAAACAGCTGCTTGTGCTCACTGTGCTGGGGAACACGAAACAAAAACTTGCTCAAATAAAGATCTTCCTGATTTTAAACCTTCATGCGTAGCATGTAAACGCCTTAAGAAACCGCATGACCATCGTTGCTGATCTCAGGAATGTCCCACATATAAGTTGAAATTAGAACAACTAATTCGTAATACTAACTACTGAATTAATAGTTTAGGGAACCTCATACTTAGGTAGGTACATCATGGATAATATCGTTATAGGACAATTAAACCTTCACAACGATAGGGTGGCGACATTAGAGTTACAGCGCTTAGTTATAGAATATAAGTTAGACTTAATACTCGTACAAGAACAATATCAAAATACAAGCCACAGTAATAAAATCATACAGCTGGACGGCAAAGCGCGAGCTGGGATTTATGTCGCGAATTCAAACTTAACTGTAACATCTATTAGTAATCTCATGACGTCACACTGTGCGGTTGCGGAGGTATCTTCTGCGTCCTTTAGAGTTTATGTTGTCAGCTGCTACTTTCAGTATTCACATCCGGTTGCCCCTTACTTACACCATCTTCGCTTGATTTTAAGGTCCCTTGTGGGCCATAAGGTCATAATTAGTGCCGATGTAAATGCATCATCTACGTTATGGTATGGCAAATATCGTTCTTCTGATAGGGATCGACGGTGCGCCGTCGAGGATTTCATTGCAGAAATGAATTTATCCATCCACAACACACCAGATGCACCACCTACTTTTTGCAGCCCCATGGGCGAGTCTTCTATTGACGTCACACTTTCTTGTGGGGACGTTCGTATAGATAGGTGGCGTGTCCTACCGGACGCGTCATGTAGTGACCACCGCCTAATCGTGTACGAATTCACGTCAAGGCTGCCACGGGACTCGTCATGCATCTCCTCTATTAATTTTAGATATAAAACAAAAGGAGCTAATTGGGATCTTTTTTATATATATAGCTAATTGGGATATTAAAAACACCGCCTCGAATCAAATTCAATAACATTACCATTAGAAACAAAGAATCAGTTTGTTATTTAGGGTTAGTTTTAGAGAGAAACTTTTCATTTGTCGAGCACATTAAAACAGTAGGTGAAAAATCTAAAAGAAGTTTTTACGCCTTGTCAAAGATATCAACTGCGACATGGGGGCTTTCGTTCAAAACTTTAAAAGTAATTTATGGTGCAACATATCTGGGTTGTATGTGTTATGGTGCGCCTGCATGGGCTGATAGAGCTACTATCGGTGCTGTACGACGTAAAATGCTACAAAGTCAACGTCTCGCGTTGATATTTTTGTGCAAGGCTTATAGGACAGTTAGTACTGAAGCTTTGCCAGTACTGGCAGGTGTATTTCCAGTTGATCTTGAGGCACAAAGACGAGCAGCAATGTATTACGTGACACGAGATAACATGGATCTAAATTTTCTAGCTCCGCGCGACAGACATAAGATCGCTAGATTGTTGAACCATCAATCTACAGTCTATGACGATCTTCTTAATGAATGGCAATGTCGCTGGAACACATCAACTAAGGGCCGTCACCTCTACCAGTTCTTCCCATGCGTCCGAGAGCGACTGGCGAGGAACTGGTTGGAGGTGGATCACTGTGTAGCCCAATTTCTTACAGGTCATGGCAACTTTAAGAGCAAGTTGTATTCATTTAAGCTAGTTGATTCACCGTTATGTCAATGTTCAACATCTGGTAACAATTATGAACAATCTGCTCATCACATTCTATGGGAGTGTAGTCTTTGGCAAATTGAACGTTATATCATGCTTAACGAATTAGAGGTAACTTCTGGAGTAGTGTACTATACGGATCTTGTGGCAAGTAGGACGAATTTCCGTGCGTTTAGGCGTTTCTGCCATACATATTACTGGAAACAGGCATAGTTCACTATTTAGGCCCCCTTAATGCTCATGTCCGTGGTGCTTATCTTTTCTCATCACTATATCTCTTCGTTGCTTGTCTCCCGCTTTGTTAAGGAGGGAAGTGGATTATTCATTTTCCAACTCCTCCAATATACTTCTGATTAAGTTCGTTGCGGGTTCCAAGACAGTTTAACTTTCCCCGGGACTTCACGAGTGTCAAAACTCGTTGTCATCAATGGTCACTGCTGCTGAACCTGGCTACACAGGTGACACGGTAGTGGGAATGAGGGTGGGATTAGTCCCATTTAAAAAATATATATATATTGCTATTGCTGCAGACTACCATACTGATGGTAATTCTACTAAGCTATCGCAGACTTTTAAGACGATATTAAATATCATATTAGTAACGGATTGACGTCTTTAAGCCTGCACGCTATTGCGTTCGGCTATCATATAGTAAGCATCTTCTACGACCCCACACGCCTTATGGAGGATGAAGGATTCAAGCAGTGATTAAGTACAATGTGAAATAGTTGCAGCACCTTACGAAACAAAATCTTTATATAAAAATAAAACTAGCGTTAAAAAAGAGTGGCCAAGAGAATGCCCGTTCTTTCTCGTGGTTCTATGTTTGCGAACGAGGCACTAAATCTAAATGTAGATTTATTAAGTAATTATCTTTAAAAATTGACGTTCACTAGCGTCACATTGTGACATAAATGAATAAATAAGGTTGACTTTGATTTGACTTTGATTCCACTTTACCACTACCTACTCGTATCGTACTTAAGCAAATAAGCATCAATAACCCTTGAGAAGGTATTATACAAATGAGATACTGTTTACTATGTTGTTCGATACACTACAACGAACATTATAATAACATTCTATGAAGACATAAGGCGCGTGCTTGGTACAAGGTATCATCCTAATGGCGTCTACACACACAAGTTGTAAGTTGATGGATAATAAGTGTCTTCATGCTAAAATTCAGCTAAATGTGGTAACAGTAGAAAGTAGCTCTGTGCCTTAAGGTGTGGAATGGGTTTTTTTATATAGTGCAAATAGATTACATGCCTCGGATGCAGCGGATATAGACACAAAAGTATTGTATTGAACTGATTCTATATACGTCATGATGAGGTATCATGAAAGTGTTATCCAGAGAATCCAAACTGTAATACTTACCTAGATATTACAAAATATCTTACTTCTTATGAAATTGCAACAAAGTATCGTATTATGTTGTTTTGCTAAGATGACAAGGGTTTCTAGTTTCTAAAGCGAGGTATTTCTACGTATTGCAGTCAAAATTTCACTAAAGCAATAAAAAGTAAAATTTTTGTTCTGTGGTAGAATAATTTTCATCGAAAACGGATTCATTTTATAATTCGATGTTATTATCATCCATGAGAAGTCAAATGTTAATTTTAATAGAAGACAGCGGTGCTAGGAACATGTCGTAAGTGGTGCAGAAACAGTAAATATGCGACATTCTCAAATAAGAGCGTAAGCGTATTTATGACTTATATCTTACTTAAATGGATGAAATCCACAAATTCTTCATCTTTGCGCTTTTTTGTAGACGCAGCCTAAATACGCGAGCCGTAGATATCTTTAGGCAAACAGATAACCAGGTATCGATTTAAAGATCAAAAGAGTAAATATGTAACATGACTGTGATGTAATTACTTCCTCATCATATCGTAATAAGAAATTTAACAAATAAATAACATTGAGTTCATTTATGTCGGCCTTGTATTTTCATCAATTTATACATTTAGGTAACAAAATAATTTTATCATCAATATCTTTGTAAAATGTTAATTTAGTGAAGTAGGTCACAGTGAGATTAGGTATCACGAAGGCTGATAAACCTCAGTGATAACCTACCTATGCCTACTTCACAGTAACTGAAGTTTCTCTAATTTAGTTTTTAATTATTTTCTTGTGAGTGTGTGGCCGACGCTGGTCTCGAAGTTTTTAGACCACCTAACAAAGCCCAACGATTCTTATGAGACAAGAACCAGTACTGACTATGCGTGAAAATGCCACGAAAGTCGATTCAATGGTTTTTGGGTTTATCGCGAACTGAAAGACGCAAGGTTTATTTAAGTTTAGTTTTAAAAAAGACAACTTCCGCACTAGGAATAAATCATGTGTTGCGGGGGACTTTACAAACATGCAACCAACGGACACAATGAACACCCAGATTCGAAACAACAATTTTTGGATCAAAGTGTTGTTTGAATTGGGAGGTGACCAGTTAAACCATTAAGCTAACAGTGCAGGGGTCACTTAGTTTTAAAATAAGCAAGTAGATTTATAATATATTACATTGTTTTATAGACTCACGCCTGAATACCGGAAGGCGTAGGCAGAGGTATTGTAGCGGCTGCCGACGCTACAAAATATACAACGCGCGCTGACGCTACTGTGTAATACTGCACCCACATTTCGCCATTTATACTTTTGTCCGACCCGGGCATCGAACCCGAGATCAGTAGATGCATACGCTAACCACTGGACCATGGAGGCAGTGGTATTTTTATAAAACTCCAAAAATACAGGATCATTATTTTATCATATCGTAATCAATCCACTACGACGGGTCTATATTGATTGCTACGAAGCATAAGTGAGACTGCAGACATCTAAATCGTTCGTCTACGATATTCCGTAGGCTATCTAACTTAACGAAGCAACACTTCATAGTGTGTAGTTGGCTGCATTTCCATTCCATGGCGAAACTGCACTAGTCCGTCCTATCTAGGCGAAACCACAACGATCGCCTTGATATAAACATAGTATATATGTTACTATAAATGCTAATACACTTGACTTAATAGAAAAATATTGATACACTATTTGTGTAATGAAAAGTGGATGAAATAGCCAAATTCTGGTCAAATAAAAATAGAATCTAAAAACTCAGTCACTACGGGTCTCTCTGTTAGTTTTTATTTAAGTACACATTTCAACTAACGTACCATTTCAGTAACTTATATTGATGACATTAGGTATTTAAAATTATTTTTTCTTCACCTTTATACTTAGGTACTACAATTTCTTTAGAATACGGAAAAACTCAGTAAACTTTTGCACGATACAGGGATCGAACTCTGGACCTTCCGATCAGCAGACACATACGATATCCACTGGACTACGAATGCATTTAGAGGCAGAGTGACAATATACTTCGATAAATACACTTGAACACAATAAAAATTACACGCACTTCGGGATCCATCGGACGAAAGTAAAAGCATTAAAAGTCCGGCGAGTATGAGTGCCTCTTCTTAAGTGTCAACTAGTTGGCAAATCGATCATGATTAGTAAGTTCGTATCGCCATCAATACCAGTTAGAGAGGCTCTAGAGTTGAGGAACTTTTATATCTGCAGTATGTAGGTACACACGTTGTGTTATTGTGTATTTTGTGGCTGGAGAGACTGGTAAAATATGTAGTGGACGAACATTTTCACTAAACAATTATTCCAAATACTAGAGTAGGTACTTTGTATAGTGCGCAACGCAATAATATGTGTTTGCCATCGTAATAATTTAATCATTTCATCATTATTTACTTGGTTAAACAAAGATCATACAGGTCTTACAGGTGTCATATTACAAGTCCACTATGTTTTACCATCTAAATTGTGTACAAAGTAGATACAAGTAGGATGCTAACTTTAGAATTATACAGTCAATTAAATATAAGATAAAGTTATAAAAATAATAAATAAAAATATATGTCTAAATAAAATTAAATTGAATAATGTGCTAATATAATAATGTGATAATCAAAACATGTCAAAAGGTTAAATGTAATGGTTAAATAATAATGAAATTAGATAGTATGTCAATATGATTATTTAAAACAAGTCAAAAGGTAAAAAAAGAACCAATAATGATCGGCTAATTAATTGAATAAAATGAAATAAAATGTCAATACTAATGAATACATGTCAAACTAATAAAATAAAATCATTAATTGGTAAGTAGGTGGATTCATGTCAGTACATTTTACATAAATTTTATCATTCAAGTATTCATCTATTGAATAATATGCTTCTTAACCCTTTACCGCATACTAACCCATATAAGGTTCTCTAAATTAACCATTTTTTTTTGTTACTTTAAACGTGAG
The DNA here is from genome assembly GCA_944739405.2 of Euclidia mi. Lineage (NCBI taxonomy): Eukaryota > Metazoa > Arthropoda > Insecta > Lepidoptera > Erebidae > Euclidia > Euclidia mi. The sequence continues at coordinate 13,508,627 of OX123183.2, read as the reverse complement.
GAGAAACAAAACGCAAAATATACTAATTGTCTATGGTCTTATTACTGCACAAAAAAAAATAACAGGAGTCTATGGTCTAACCTCAAAACGTTCCACATGCAATTTTTCGTTGGCGGGTGCGAAGTTCCTGTCAATGTCGAAAAAGAGTTTATTCAAGAAGGATTATTGGGTAAATAAAGGTAAGTTTCTGTTGCGTGAAAAATGTTTTTGGTTGCGTTTACTCTTCTTCTAAGCATTAGTGAACGGAAATCTAACTTTTTTTTGCTTACCTACTATTTTGAAGGACTAATTACAGTAAACCATATATGGGTTAGTATGCATTCGCAGACTTACAACTGCATTTTGGCTATACCATATATGGTTTACTATGCATCCGGAGCTTTTTGGGTGTTACAAGATTTTTTTTCTGCTTGCCTGCAGAATGGATCCAGCTCGCTTTTATGGAAGAGCTCGGCATGTCAATGTCATACCTGGTGAAGGATCGCAAAGCGATGACGAATGTGATTCCGATTCTGGCACTGAATATGTTCCTCCAAGTCAATTTCGCTTTCATAAAAAATCGCTTGTCATCCCTGAGACTGATAGTGATAGCTCCGATGAGGAAGTAGCTCCTGTTTCTCCCCCTCCCAAAAAGAAGAGAACAAAACAGAAACAAATCAAACCTTCTAAAGTTAATTGGGTACCGGGTAAATTAGATGATTTCGACATAAATAATTATAGATTTACAGGCACTGTTGAATTACCCGACTATATCCAAAATCTCGAAGAACCAGCAGAGTTTTTCAAATTCCTTTTCACTGACGAACTGATTAATACTATCGTAGACCAGTCCAATCTCAAATCCGTTCAAGACAATATAAACAAACCTGGTAATATAACAAAAGATGAAATGGAACAGTTTATTGGTATGGTTTTTTTCATGTCAATAGTTAAACTACCAGCTGCGCGTTTATACTGGAACACAACTATAGGGCAAGCTCATGTTTATGAAATAATGACGTGCAATAGATTTGAGGGTATAAAACAGCACTTGCACTTCAATAATAATTACCATTTTATCCCTAAAGGTCAACCAGGTCATGACAAACTTTTCAAAGTGCGACCACTGTTGGAGGGCATCAGGAAGCAATTACTGCTTGTACCTAAAGAAGAATTTTTGGCTGTGGACGAACAGATTATTCCAACAAAAATGCGACATGATCTCAAACAATATAACCCAGCAAAGCCTCATAAATGGGGATATAAGAATCAAGTACTCAGTGGAGTATCAGGCTTTAGTTACGACTTCGATATTTTCGCTGGAGACCAAAGCAATAATTACCCAGATGATGCGCCTGATTTGGGTGTTAGCGGGAATGTTGTTACTCGTCTCACGGAGACCGTACCAAGACATGTGAATCATAAGATCTTCTTTGATAATTGGTTCAATAGTCCAAATCTCCAGGTGCATCTAACAAAAATTGGACTTTTGCCATTAGGTACTGTGCGCCTGAATCGCGTCCCAAATGTTGCAATGCCTACAGAAAAAGAGCTCAAAAAACACGAACGTGGATTTTTTGTTGAGAAAGTTGCCACCATTGATGATGTCCGTGTTTGTGCCATTACTTGGTATGATAACAAACCTGTCAATATGCTGTCAACCTACGTGGGTAGCGAACCAACTACAAAAAAACGAAGATACTGCAAAAAAGGTAAACAATACATAGAAATAAACTGTCCTCAGGCCATCGAAGTTTACAATCAACACATGGGAGGTGTTGACCTACTAGATTCCATGTTGGGTCTATATAGGATTCATTTAAGGTCCAAAAAATGGTACAAAAGGATATTTTTCCACATGCTGGACATGTGTATCGTGAATGCTTGGCTTCTTTGGCGAAGAAAGCACAAAAATGAATATATGAGCCTCTTTACTTTCAAGCAAGCTGTATCTGAGCACTTATGTAAATCCGGCAAAGCCATTTTCCGCAAAAGAGGAAGACCGTCAAACGCAGCAGGAAACCACAGCAGGGATGGAACACCATTAAGATGTGCAAGCCGTAGCAGTCCAGCATTGTCTAATCCGGGCACACCAACGCAACCAAAGAAGGTCAGGAAACGTGGAAGGCCTCAAGACATACCACTGGCCTCTGTGAGATCCGATCATGTCGATCATATGCCAGAGTGGCAAAAGAAGAGGCTAAAATGCCAAGTTTGTGACAAAAAAATTCACAAAATGCAGAAAATGCAAAGTTTTCTTGTGCTATAACGATAAACGTAATTGCTTCATCAAGTTCCATGAGTAAAGTAAATACAGTAATTATTACATCTTTAGCTCACTAATTACGTACTCAAAACGTGATTGGCATAAATAAATAAAAAAGATTATTGTTTTCTTACTGATGCATACTAACCCATATATGGCCCGTAACTTTTTGATGCAAATTCACCGCACTGCATACTAACCCGTATATGGCCTATTTTTTTTTTTCAGTTTCTGAAAGAAGTAATTTTTTTTTTCTTGTATTTTGGTACTTCTTTGTCTTCAATAAAAACTATTAACCATACATTTTTTTTTTATTCCACTTATTTTATAATTCATGCAGTAGAGGGTTAAGTAGGAAACATTGTCATTTATTCTTAAACAATGTAATATTTTCGATTGAGCTTATTCATTTATGTAGTTTATTATACACTTTAGGCGCCATAACAAAACACACTTGTGTGGATGTTATCAGTTCGGCGTCCACTACTTACTTCTGAGAATTTTGTCCAGTTTCGTTTTACAAACATTGCGGGGTCAAAAATGTACATGGATGGAAAGGTAAATAGTTTTAATTTTTAAATGAGGTTTGCAAGTATCTGTAATCTTTATGTTCGAAATAGCTTTTATACAGCGCTTCTGCGCTATAAATACTGATTCTCTACCAAAATATTATGCCGTACCTTAATTTAGACGCTACAAAACCGTGATATGGTGCGAGAGGTTATTTTCTATGTGTACTCCAAGAAATTTAGTAATGTCGATGTGAATGTTCGATTTTTGTCCAAAATTCATAAGTGTCGTCTTACATAGATTGATTTTCAGATTTTGTTTTTCTAGCCACGTTATAAGGAATATAATTTTACGATTTATCTCAATTTCGATGATGTCTACAACCAGAATGAACGAACAAATTATATCCTAACATAACAAAAAATATGATACATGGCATAAGTGGTAAGACACTAATTGGTTATTATTAAGAGCTGGTTGATTACGTCCCGGCTGTCAATGATGCACTCCGCAGATATCATCGCATAGATTGACATACAGACACTTATTCATTAACTAGAGACATATTTAACAACAAATGTGAATCACTGGAGCTAATTTTCTCTGTGAAGATCGAACTCGCTTCAATGACTACACCAACCGTGTAGAAATATTTTCGTTAAAATTTAACAATAGGAGACACTAAGGTTTATATGCTGTAATTAATAGGTTTATAGTACCTTTTAGCCTATATAATAAAATACATCAAAGTTCTCATTTTGTCCGGCCCTTTTTACGATTAGCCTAGCTAGATTGGCCTAGCTAAGCACAGTTCTCTTCTCATAAGTTTTTGGCCATAGTCAATCACGCTGCAAGACCTACTGTGGTTTGGCAGAGTTCAGTTCTCTTCCTATAACACTTTGGAGAACTCTCAGGCATGCAGGTTTCTCACAGTGTTTTCCTTTACCGTATAGCAAGCGCTTTAACAATTTCAAAAAGTAAGTGGATAGTGCTATGTGTTTGAACCCGAGACTTACATGGCAGTCTGTTGATATTGCCACTTGGCTATCGCTGCATTCCAATATATAATTAATAGGCCCTAAAATTGTATACTTATCGACAACGAAATCCCAAGAATAATGAAATATTCATGTCGAAACACTAAGCTGATTATGTAATTATTGAATTATTAATATTGAAATTAAAACATTGCGTTCGTTATCTTGAAGGAACAGCAGCTCTTAATTGTTTATATTTACTTAAGATTGAATAACGACGGATGCCTTGAGAAATTACTTATCTGTGAGCGTAAAGTTTGTGTGCATTAATACGCTGTTTATTGGTGTCCAAAAAGAGGTAATGTACTTCGAATTTTTCGTTTACACAAAGGACTCATTCAGTTTTGAAGGACTAGCAGAAGATATAGATGTACGAAGCATTACATATCGGCATTTATTACAGATCAGCCGTGCTCACGGGCAGACCAATCACAACAGGTAAGCCAACTGCAGCGTTGGAGCTACGAGAGTTATCCATGTGTATCGGCGCAATTAAGACCTGTCAAAAATGTCATTATAATCTTGCTTATTGTTTTGGGATGCCATAATTTTTTCTGTAAATGATTGTTGATATTATTAAAATCTTTTTCTAGCAAAACCGATTCACATGTCTATATCTTGTATATTAAATAAAAGATAATAAGTGCGTTTTAAAAAAAAGTTTTTAGTCGAAACATTTTAGTAAATAATTTTTGTGATGTATCCCAGGAGAACTTTATCCAATCGGATAGTGCTTTAAAACATTTTGACATAAAACAAAAGTTAATAGATACTGTAATTAGCTGTTTATCTTGTTTAATGGATTATCAAACAATTCTCTTAGGGAGTTGCGAGACTGAGAGAGTAATATGTATATTGATTCAATAAATATGTATATTTATGATAGATTTAGACCTACAAATTTTTAAGAAAAGTTTGCACAATTTCAATAAAAATTGTTATGCCTTTAGAAATAGATGTGACATATACTGTCACTGAAGTGTCTTACAACATAGGTATGTACATACCTATGTTGTAAGACACTTCGGGGGTAATGTTTAGCATTTTCTCCCAGTCAACCTTACGCAAAGAGAGTAAAATTAAATAGAATACACGGTATAATACATACTATAAATAAATACAAGATCCATACATACGCCTAAATATATACATATATAAATACATACATATGTATATATAGGTACATATAAATGTATACAAATAAAATATTTAAATAGATAGACTACTAACGGTTGATAAAGTACTACTGAGAAGCTTCTGACAATTCACTATAAAACAGCTGGCTGACTCTAAATTTGAACGTGGCACGATTAGTTGACATACTAATTTCGGGAGGGAGTGCATTACAAAGAAGGATTGATTGGATATTAAAAGAAGAATGTACTAGACTAGAAGTGTAAGATGGACAGAGAAGAAGAAGGTTATTAGTAGATCGCAAGTTCTTGTCATGGTTGGAACAGAGATATTGAAGGTAAGGTATCAGATATGACGGAGTATTAGGAGAGTGGAGAAAGGAGTATAAAGCCGACAAGGTACGCAAATTTCGTCGCTGACGAATCGGCAACCATTTTAATTCCTTGCGAAATTTGGAAATATGATTAAACTTGCGCAGATGAAAAACGAAACGAATGCAGTAATTGAGAAGTCGTCAAGTTTGTTGAGTAGATCTGCATTCAGGTCGAGATAACATACGTCACCATAGTCAAATATAGGGAAGATTAAAGTTTGCACAAGCATTGCTTTGGTTTTTGATGGAAGAAAATTTTTGAGACGATACAGTGAGCGCAGAGTCCCGAATACTTTCTGGCTAACAACTGAGATCTGAGTACGCCAGTCAAGGATGCTATCTATGTGCAAACCAAGATTTTTAACAGATGTCGAAAATGGTATAACACACCTGTCAAAAATTACAGGCGACAAACTTGTGAAATCAACTCTAGTGATCATACGCGGGCTTCCTACCACGATGGCCTGGCATATTGTTAGATTTACGCAGAGGCCAAATCTGTCAGACCAAATGCGTATCGCATGCAAGTCTCTGTTAATTTTTACAATTGCATCTGACAAGTTGTCCACCCTTGCCTGAGCGTAAAGCTGCAAATGGTCAGCATACAGATGATACGCACACTGAAGTTCATGAGTAATGAGATTAATGAATAGTGAGAATATAAGAGGAGAAAGAATTCCGCCTTGTGGAACCCCAGCGTCCATATCGCACCAATTTGACGATATCTCATCAATGCGAACTGATTGCTGGCGACCACGAAGATATGATGAGAACCAATCCCGAGCCTCAGATGAAATATTAAGGTGCGAGAGGATGGCCAAAAGTACGTCGTGGCTGACGCTATTAACGGCGTTTGAGAAGTCCACCAAAACTAATACAGTTACTTCGGCTTTCTCCACTCCCGCCTTTATATCGTCAGTCACCTTCAGAAGTGTGGAAACAGTACTATGACCAGGCCGGAATCCGGATTGGAATGGACTGGGGATATTATTGAATAGGATGAATCTGGATAACTGCTTGTGTACGTAAGCCTCTAGGATTTTGGATAGGAATGGGAGAATGGAAATGGGCCGATAATTATTAGGCATAGTAGGATTGGAGATTTTAGGAAGAGGCCGAACGTAGGCTTTTCGCCAGACGGCGGGATATTGACTAGAGGAGAGGGAAAAGTTGATTATATGAGAGATTGCAGGAAGGAGTTGGTCAAGGACAGTGGTGATCATGCGACGACTGATATTATCGTAGCCCACTGCCCTTGACTTGATGGAAAGGATCGACTTTTTATTTCATCTGAGGTGACAGGAGAAAAATTAAAAAGATCTATATTAAGTCTAGGCAGCCCTGCAATGAAGTCAATCGTTTGACGCATGGTAAGCCGATCCAAAGTATTCGAGGTAATGAAATGGGTGTTGATATCGTCTAATCCAATGGTCCCCATGGTGGTAGACTACATTGCCTCGATCTATCAATCCCCAAAGTCCCTAGGAATTGCCAGATATCACCTGGAGATCCACAGTTAATGTTGCTTATGATGTGTCGGCGTTTGGCATTGCGTATCATCTGGTAGCAGCGATTTCTTGCAGCCTTATGGGCCCAGCTATCATCGGAACGATTCCTTTTGAATGCTCTGAATGCACGATCACGTCTCCTCATCGCAATTAGAACCAACCTAGTCATCCATGGCGCTGGTGAACGTTTTAACCTATCCTTCCTAACAGGGGCATGATCGTCGTAAAGCTGCTTAACAGCCGCATTAAAAAAGGGCAAGTTTCTGACCTATAGTGACTGTCCCCATTATAGGTTCCTAGTCGATCGAGGAGGCATCCGAGGAGAGCATCTCCACATTCATCCTAGCAAAGCAACGCTTGTGCAATACTTTAGGTTGAGGTTTGGGGGGTTGAGGGCGCATACAAGAAAAATGAGGTCATGGTGGGAAAAGCCGGGAGCAGGATACTGACCATGGGAAGATACTAAGGACGGACTAGAGGTTAACATCAAGTCGATCGTCGGTGGCGGTCGTCAATGGCGATGACACCTGGCTTAGGTGTTATCACCATTATTGTTGTGATGAGTGGCTTGCAGTGGTAACACACTAAGATTGGCTGACTTGAGGATATGTAGGAGTTTTTGGGCTCGAGGAGACTGGATAGAAAGGAGGTTGGTATTGAAACCTCTAAAGATTCTAAGACTAGTTCTAAGTCGGTGAAATAATCAACTGCAGGGGACAATATACTACTCCAAGAATAATTTTAGTCCTCCTGACACAAACCTCAAGAAAAATCAGCAGACGTACTACAAAAGGGGAAGAGGCAAGAATTTTATAAGAAAAATCACTTCGCAAGTAAATTGCGACGCCACCGCCTCTTTTCTCTAAACGGTCGTTGCGAATGAGAACATATTCCGGTAGAGGATAAGTAGTTGAGAGAAGTTGAGGTTTGAGCCAGCTCTCCAAAATTAGGATGGCATGAACATTTTCATCAGCAAACGCTTCAAAGAGATCACTGTAGTGACTTGCCACACTTTGAGCATTTATGTGACACACATTCAATAATCGACTAGATCTGCTGTTGAATGTATCACGAACAAAATCACCAAGTAATACGTCAGGAATCGAAGAAAAACTATCATCAGCAGACGAAACCAAAGAATTGTTGGCAGAAATATATATATATATATAACAATATTACATAAAAATAAAAATATCAATAAAATAAAATACTTATATGAAGTTAATAATTTACCAAATAAAATTCTCATCACTGCACCACCCGCCAGCTAAAATCACACATAAATGCCAAACAGAAAAAGAAAATAAAACAAAAAATAAACATACTCACGATAGTAGTAACCAAACAATTATAACACATTTGACGATGAGTTAAAAACTAAACGCATCAAAAACGTTTTAAGCAGAGAGGTTGGACTAGTAATAACAATGAATACAGATGATTTACATTAAAGAAGCTTATTTCTTAAGAATGTCATGTGCCGATTAAAGTTGGCGTATTGACGGTTGTCATTAGTGTAGTTCGTTGTTGGCGCCGTTGGCGGCGCTAGCGTCTTTCGCCATCTGTCTTGCATTGCTTTGGCGTAAGAAATAGACAGCTGTTGCACTGACACTCACGCGACTGTTACGCCGCCAAGCGGCAATTTGGGTCGCAGAAAGTTTGTCTTAAAAGCGGCAATAAGAAAAACATCTCTATAAATAAATATCTATGCTCTATGGTAATAATATATACACCGCTATTTTTTAATTAGTACAAAAACTTTAAGGACAGATTAGCGAAGATATTATTATCAAATATGTGACGTAAGAATTTCATAATATCAATAAAGAACAAAGTTATTATCATTTCTTTATTGTAGAAAATCTCACTTAAATCATAGTCATATTTTACAATCCATTCACTAATTCATTGATAATATTCCATCCTACTCATTCGCATTCTCTCTGTCGCACTTATGATGTAGGTAGCCATAGAAAATAAAATGAAGAAAAATAATAAATGTAGGTAGTTATTTTTTAATTTTGTTTATTCTACCCTCTCCTTCATACTTCATTCGGGCTTAGGACCTGTAAAATGTATCGTTTAACAAGTAATTAAATACGGAGGTATGTAATTAGAAATCAAACAAATATCAAAATAAAAGAAGGTGTTCTGGACTAAAAGAAAAGAGTAATTTTGGCGTATTTATGAAGTTAGAATCATCTGCTATTTACAAATATTATTTTATCATCATCATGTCAGCCTAGAGATGTCCACTGCTGGACATAGGCCTTCCTCAAGGTGTGTGGAACACAGACCGATTTTGAGCCGCCCGCATCAAATTATTATTTACTTAAGTACGTATTATTTACTAAACTTACAAGTATTTCCATTGTCCTTCGAAATGTCCACCACCGTTGTCAAAAGCATCCAATATGCACTGTTTTAATTGTTTGACACTGACCGAATCACTTTTGTACACTCACAATAAGATGTCCATGGGTACACAGCTGCACTCGCGATTTTTTCACTCAAAAAGTACGCACGAAGCATAGCTACATACTCCCGTGATATGAACTGATATGATAGGTCATCGCGTCGGGCAAACGTAGACAAACAAATAACTTTTGCAACGAAAGTAGATACGCTCACTTTTGCCAACAATTTAGTACTGATTCTCGCATCGTCGGGGTGTGGCGCAGGCGCAGAGGGGCGAGGGGGGAGGTGAATTTATCAATGTTTCATTTTACTATGATACTCGTAGTACTCGGGTCGGTCATAGTATTAGTATTGCATTTACCAATTATCACGTATTTTTGTGGACAGTTTTGGGACTAAGTGTTTTTATTTTTTAACTACATAAATATGATCAGTTAAAGATACTTAGTGCTGTGTAAATATTTTTGTACTAATTAAAAAATAGCGGTGTATAGTCTAAGGTTTTAAGACTGACATTATTGACATATTATGTCAACTGCCAATGTAATATAAATTACTTTGGCAAATTACGAAAACTGGATTTGTTTGTACTACAATAATATTATACATTTGAGAATAAATAAGTGGGTAAATAGAACTTAAAAACAAAAAGTAAACAAACAGGTTAAGCCTTACAGAACTATTGAATCTAAATTATGGAGTAATAAAACAAAAAAGAAAGAAGTTAAAAGTGAACAAGAAATCAACGCCGGTGTATCATTAGTTCTTACGCGAGGTGTTCTTACTAGTTACACCTAACGAACCTCCACTCCCAGCACCGCCAGTAGGTCCAACAGTAGACGAAGAGCCATCCAACCGTCCTGGGTGCTTGGCCATCAGCGAATTCAAGCCATCCATGCACGTTATCTTTGAACGACTGCCGGGGTCTTGATAATTATGATGCCATCCGGCGTCCAACATGACCGCATGCCGAAGTGCTGTCGAGCACGCCCGAAAACAGACTGTCGAGACTTAGTCAGGAACTCCTTGACGGGAATGGAAGAGCCCTTGAATGCTTTCTTGGCCCTCCACACTGACACGTTATCCTCCACGCAGCTGAAACGCACTAGAATAGGGCGAGGATGATCGTTACTTGGGCTACCAAGTCTATGGCAAGTTTTGATGGATGCGGTTGATAGATTTTTCAGATCCAAAGTATTCTGTAGGGTGCTCACAATGAGTGCAACACAATCCTCCTTTGCTGACTCGGTGAATCCAGTGAATATCAGTGCCTTTCTACGATGTCTTGTCTTCATACAACATACATCTTGACACATTCGTTAATCTGTTTTCTAAGTCTCCCAAGCATATTGAAAGCAAGTTCGCGAAAGGTACGGAACTCTTCAGCCAGCTTTGCAACTGTATCCTTGGCAGGTGCACTGCCCTGTATCTGGGCTTCCAACTCCCCCATTCTTTTGGCAAAGCAATCTGCCAGGCATTTTTGTGCAGCTTGTATTTCCAATAGTTGTGACATATTGTGTTTCAGAAAAATAAAAAACTTGCATTAAGTGTGATGTTTCAAGTGTCTAGTGATCAGCTGGCAGGTGGTAATGTAACTGAAAATTGTTACATGTAGCAAACGTGAGTACAAACTATTTGTAATCAGCAGCACTCAAAAAATTAGATCTGACGAACTTTATGAATAATTATTTCCACCAACTTTATTAAACATGTAGCAACGACGTCAACTGCCGCTACTTCATCTGATCTGCTCATTATAACCGATTAATACTTCACTACATAAGTGAAGTAAGGAGAGCCACATCTGCGCTATATGCAGTTAGTCTATGATGCAAGTAATCCGATGTATCCGATGAGTTCCGCGGAGCGCGAGCTACGTTAACTGTGTCTACTTCATCTGCTGCTGCTCATTATAACCGATTAATACTTCACTTTATTTGACACCTGTCATAATATGTATTATTAATGTTTGTTTTGTTAACGTTTTCGTTTATAGATTATTTTTTAGTTAGGACTAGATGATGCCCGCAACTACGCCAGTGCGGAAGGTCCGCACTAGAAATTAACAGTATTTATTCTTAGTGCGGACCTTCTGCACTAGGAATAAATCTTGTGACGCGGGGATTAAAAAAGTCTTCAATCAACAAACTCAAACTACACCCAGACTTGAAACAAGAATTTATGAAATTCGTGTGGGAATCGAACCCACAACACCCGGCCCACTGTGCAGTCTAAATTAAAAGAAAATTTGTGGGCGTCCGCTAGTTACATAAACAATTCAGTAATGTTTAGAATTAAATATTCTACAATTACTTTAATGTGAGTGTTTGTTATCCTATGTATGTGCTATTATCCTTGGAGTGGAGGCATCGTTAATTAAATACCGCAACTTTATCTACCAGCGCTTATTACAACCAATTAGTGGCTTACTACTGACGCGCGACGCCACGTTTATTTTAATAGACTTTTTATAACGCTTGGTAAGAGGAAGATAAGAATATTTATTCCCGTTTTTAATATATTTTCTCTTGATGTTTTATTTGATAGCCGATACTCAAAGGACCCATTGCATAGTAAGTATTAGTTTTTTTATTTTTCAACTCCTTCAATATAATAATAATCATCTTTATTGTACCAAAGTTTACAATAATGGACCTTAGCAATAATTACAGATAGTACAATGGGCGGCCTTATAACTATTAAGTAATCTCTTACCGGCAACCTTTGCAATAGACAAGAATATCACGGATTTAGAAAGAGGGTAGTATGGCGATCTTTACTGATAAATATTAATAATACATATATTTATATTATTATATATACATACATACATATGTAAGTACATGGTTATTTATCTATGTATATACATAGATAAATGACCATGTACTTACATAAATAACTATATACATACATAAATAACTACCTATATACATACAAAAATAAATAATTATAAAATACGTACATATTAATATTATTGATAAATATATGAGTGATAAATAAATGAAAGGTAATGGAGAAACGATAATTACAAGAGTAGTAAGGTTAAAGACACAAGTAGTATTCTTTGAGTGATTTTTTAAACGACGTTACTGTTTGAGCGTGTTTAATTGACATCGGCAATCCATTCCACAAGCGTGCAGCTTGGACAGTAAATGATTTATCAAAAAAGCTACTGGAATGCAGTGGTATTGTCAGTCTCAAATTCACCGATGACCTCAGAGATCTAGAATTCGTGTCAGAAATGAACTCGAAGCGTTCCTTTAAGTAATGGGGAGTAGAAGGGTTAAAGAGAATGTTATAAAGTAAAGAAAGTATGTGAGTATTCCGTCGAAGGCGAATTGGGCACCACTTGAGCAAATTGCGGAATTTAGAAACGTGATCATATTTGTGCAATCCAAATATGAATCTAATACATAAGTTTTGAAGTCGCTCAAGCTTATCAAGTTGCTCCTCCAATATACTTGTGGTTAAGTTTGTTGCGAGTTCCAAGGCAGTTTAACCTTTTTCCGGGACTTCACGAGTGTCGAAACTCGTTGTCATCAACCGTTGTGGTCAATGCTGCTGATCCTGGCTACACAGGATACACAATACCTAAAGAGCATGAAAATGAGAATTAGTCAATAAAAATAAGAATATCCTATTCGCGGACCCAGAGCTCCAAGTCGAAAAGCCTTGGATGTGATCGGGATACCGTTAGAACGATGGATGTCATTAGTAATACCTCAAGTAGCTATTAGCTGCTTCCTAAGGTGACGCATTTCTACTATTAGACTATATATGCAAACTATGACGACATATAAATAATGATATCAAGATTTATCAAAACCTTCTGCATATTAGGACTTTTTAAATATTTCATTAAAAGGTTTAGCTTTCGTTTCTCTGGTTCTGGGTTCAAAGGTTGAGTCTTCGGCATAATGTGTCTGCATTTAATGCATCATTGACCTTGCCACTAATTACGTACCACTATATAAGAGCCCACAATGTCCTAGAACTACCACTAGCATCACCAAATAGCCTCATAATACTTGTAGTAGAAACACTATTACAGCACAACAAGATTAAATTACGCCATTACATTAGAGGGGTTATGGCAGTTTTTCGGGTCCCGTACACAATTAGCCTAAACAAACATAATCGTACTATTAGTGGTGTGTTCATACGACATTCACGGTTAAATAGATGCTTTTTATCAACGTTGTTTTGGTATGCTCACGTCAGTTTTATCTTTGTGTTGTATTAAGTCGCGTTCTCCTTGTGATTGCGAAGAATACAAAGTGTCACTACCCCATTTCGGTACGAAGGTGACGTGAGAGGCGACTGTATTATCCCGTCTGGTCAGTGTTGTATTAATAAGGTATAGTGCCAATCTTCCAATTGACTTACAATCCTATTGTGAGGCAAACACAAGTTCCTCCCGACTAAAATAGTGAGTCAATAAGCTGTTCGAGAGAAGAAGCAATCGTAATCAAACACGAAATGTGTGGATTGAACCCACGAAACTCATCACGGTGATATCGGTAAGTACGCCGTTAATTGTGCAATACTGACATAGCTCGTTCTAGATAGGCTCATAAGGATGTATATCAAAAGCTTCGATACGTTTTCCGGATTTAAAACGGGTTTTAAGTCCGGACTAAAAACATAAATAACAAGTGTGTATGTATGTATGTATGTTCCGTTTTCACACTAACAGGGCTGAACCGTTTTTGTTGAAATTTGATATAGAGATATACTGGCCCATGGAGACGGACATAGGCTACCATAAGTTGCAAAAAATAAACTGGGAGGGATTGTAGGGAGAGTAGAAATTAGAACGACACAAATTTACCTCTTGGAAGTAAGAACGCATGCGTTGTAATAATTAAGTGCGCATGTGCTTTCGTATATCACTGTCAGTACTGTCACATCATTCATTGGCTCCTTGATACATAATGTCATATTGTGCACGGTGCCTTACATTGTTCGCATATATTTTTAGGAACTAATAATTATATAATACGCTTAAACGGCTGAAACCAATTTCTCAACTTATATTATAAATGCGAACGTTTTCATAGATATACATATATTGGACATGAGTTGGAAGTGTTGGAACATGGCTTCCTCTTCGTCTGTATGTAAGATGTTGTTATTATGTACCTTTCGGTAGATAATGTCATGGATACTGACCGAGTGACTTTGTTCCCTATATTGTTTCTGATGTCTTTAGAGTAATCAGGAGTGTCTTCACACAAATTGAGACTGAAAGTAGATTTGTTTAGGCCCGAATTTAACGCATGCGAAGCCGCGGGCAAAAGCTAGTTACAGATAAAGGAACAGGTTGATATAGTTGATATTATTTGTTTTCAAAGAATAACAACCGGAGAGGCATATATCCAGCAGTGGACTATGGCAGGCTGATGATGATGGTGAATGAAAATAAAAATGAAAATAAGAATACTTTACTGTTATAGAATGATACCGAAATGAAATATTTGATTCATATTAATTATCATAGCGTTTGCACCTGAAACCAAAACGGTTTTTATTTCTTGTTTTTTTTAAGAAGGCTTCATTTCTTTGGTGCTCAAAGGTTAGTTTTGAATAAGAAACATTTTAATTTCTGAAGGTATTTAGTTATCCGTGTCTTAGGGTATATATTTGTATTACAAAATTTATATCAGAGAAATAAGGACATATTTCTCTGATATAACTTCACAAACACTGCCAATCGTGCAAAACAAAAGTGATCAATAAAGAATAATATTAGAGAAGACCAGGACCACAATATAAAACGTTGCTGTACGGTAATTTAATGTACGATTGTGGTTGTTTCACCCTATTAAAAAACAAGCAAAGCTCAATTTCTTATGAATTTTATGATAATATCCTGGCAAACCGAAGTTCAGGAGATCCTACTTTTACCTTAGAGAACGAGGTATTAGAGAACGATAATAATTATAATAAAGGATCGTATCTAAATGTCTAATTAAGTTATTAACTTGAAAATATTACATACATAGCTTCACATTGTGACCTAAGTGTATGAATAATTTGCCTTTGCCTTTGACTTTAATGTTGAAGCTCGTATTTTCCTAGACCATTCCATTTAAAGGCTACAAAAAATATACCTCAGTTATATTTATATCAATAAATTTATTCGTTTCACTATTGTAAAACGAAAACCTCTAAGTCAAGCGTCGCTATGACTAACAAAACTCGCCATTTGCAAAGTAAACATCGCATGTTGTGAACTGTAGAGCGATGCGTCACGTCAAGATTACCGGCGACAAATGCGCCACATTTGTAACTTGCAGGTTGTGTTCGTCTTACAGCATCGCAGACGCTGAACCGGTAAGAAACAGAAGAGTAACTGCATAGAATGTAATGTTTTTAAAATAACAAGGTGTGTTGTCCTTTCGGTCAGTAGTTTGCCACACCCTGGATGGGTGTGGCAAACTACTCGTGCGCATTGTGAATGTTTGTGGATCTTTTACGACTTCTAGCGTTTTCTTTTGGATTTCTACCCTAACCATACGATTAACTCATTCCTTTCTACTCAGAACTACGAAATACTGTAACTATCCCAATATAAGTACGTATACACCTAATGATTTTTGAGCATAAAAAAGTACTTCTTGTAATAACACTATGAATGTGGCCGACCTCTAATCAATCTCAAAATTCTAGTTTAGCACTCTTTTATCGAATGCAATAACAACTACTACGATTTTTGACGGTCCACACCTGGCCCGGCGTCTCTAAGAAAAATGGGCATTGTTCTTTATTATTTTGACGTTTATAACCGTCACATTGTGACCCAAATGAATAAAGGATTTTGACTGACTGAATTTTGTTTTAAATTGGAACATATATACATTTCAAAATATGGTTTATTTTAAACAACCGTAAGTTTTGTTTGTGTGTATATTTTTTTAAAAGTAATAACAGTAATTTTAAATTGTCATTGTGTGTCATTAAGTATTTTATCAAAATGGGCATTCACTTTTTTATAGGTAAATAATAAGCAGGCTAAGTTGGACACGTTATCTTCGGAATGTGAGTCGTTCTTATCGTAAGTAACATTAAAAACGAGCCTGACGGCTAAATGCTGTTGAAAATCAAATCTCCTGTGTCAGTCACCAGTAACTGACATGACCTGAATGGGTCCTGTATTATTATATCTGTCAGTCGCCGCTGAATGATGTGCCTATTTTAAAATATTTTTACTTACCTAGTACCAGATTTTACTGACAGTTTTTCGCTAACTTATACTACTGAACTCACAGTTTTAGGGTTTTGTGATTTGTAGTATCTACAGGTATACCGATACCTATCTCAGGCACCATTCTCTGACAAGTATCTTGTTATGTGTATATATAAATTTCTTGCGTTACCTGGCTGATAGACAAGGCACAGTCAAAAATACCGGGCGCAATAATGTAAAGTTGGCATGCATCTTGCTTAGGTACCGTAGGGGTGCACTAAGGATCGGACAAAAACGGTTAAATTATAAAATAATGTGCGGGCATAGCTGCGGGCGTTCTCTAGTATTTTAATAAGACTTAGTACAAAGTATTAATAATATTTTCATAGTATTCGACAAGAAAATACAAATAAACTGAATATGTAAACATGTATTTAGATTACATAATATGTGTTCTTCACAGCTGTCTGCTGTATGATATTTGACCCTGCTCGCCACTACACCACATCCATGTTGTCACCCATCCCCTCTGCCCTCCCCCCTGGCCGCTATGATTGATGATACTACTCTGAGATTCGGTTGCTCCTCTACACTAAAATTTTCATCCTGCAGCGATAAACTGTGGCTTTATATAAGATTTTAATCAAATAAGCAGGTTTATTTTTGGAGCCTTGATTATTTTCAACAACGTACACGGTTTGCCTCTCGTTATAAGTTAAAAGTTAAGCAAAGGCTTTTGACTTTTTTTTGGAAAGATTTTTTCACTAGGAAACCTCTTGTATAACAGGCGGTATTTGCAATTACCATGCTAATAAGAGGATAGCTTTGTGCTGGGTATACATTTAGATACAAAATCTTTTCACTTTTCTTAACTTCAATTTTTTTACATTTTTGTCTGTCTGTCTGTCTGTCTTTCTATGTGTCAGGGGTAATCTCTGGAATGGCTGAACCGATTCAAATGAGACTTTCACTGGAAGGTGGAGGACTTTATAGTGCTACATATAGGCTACTATTTGACCCGGTAGGTAGCGCTGTTGTCACGATACGGAGTCTTTACTTTTTCTACTCATCTATACATACATATAAATAAAATTGAAGTGTCTGTCTGTGATTTCAAAATGACTATGTGTTTTCAAGTGCATAGAGTTAGTTACACGATTCTAATTCCTAAACAACCCTTTTTAACATTTTTGTCTGTCTGTCTTTCTGTTTGTCCGGTGTATACTCTGAATTGCCTGAACCGATTCAAATGAGACTCTAACTGGAAGGCAGAGGACTTTATAGCGCTACAGATAGGCTACAATTTGACTCGGTAGGTAGCGTTGTTGTCATGACACTTATTTTCTGTATAATTATACACCGCTATTTTTTAATTAGGAGGCGGCGATAGCCCAGTGGTGTACGTAACGGACTGCCGAGACGATGGTCTCGGGTTCGATCCCCAGTTACCCCGGGCACACACCTATGACTTTTCGAAGTTATGTGTGTATTAAAATAAAAATATTAATTATCACTCGCTTAAAAATGTACCCGGTAGATGGCAATAGGCTCGGCCCCTATTACATTGGGACCGAAACATATCTGGCGAAGTGTGGGTGTGTAATACACCTCTGCCTACCCCTTCGGGGATAAAAGGCGTGAAGATATGTTATGTGTTACAAACAATTTAACAGGGCACTAAGTATCTTTAACTGATCATATTTATGTAGTTGAAAAATAAAAACACTAAGTCCCAAAACTGTCCACAAAAATACGTGATAATTGGTAAATGCAATACTAATACTATGACCGACCCGTGTACTATCATAGTAAAATGAACCATTGATAAATTCCCCCCCCCGCCCCTCGGTGCCTGCGCCACGCCCCGACGATGCGACAAACAGTACTAAATTGCTAGCGAAAGTGAGCGTATCTAATTTCGTTGCAAAAGTTAATTGTTTGTCTACGTTTGCCCGACGCGATGGCCTATCATATCAGTTCATATCACGGGAGTATGTAGCTATGCTTCGTGCGTATTTTTTGAGTGGAAAAATCGCGAGTGCAGCTGTGTACCAATGGACATCGTATTGTGAGTGTACAAAAGTGACCGGGTCAGTGTCAAACAATTAAAACAGTGCATATTGGATGCTTTTGACAACGGTGGTGGACATTTCGAAGGACAGTGGAAATACTTGTAAGTTTAGTAAATAATACGTACTTAAGTAAATAATAATTTGATCCGGGCGGCTCAAAATCGGTCTGTGTTCTCCACACACCTTGAGAAAGGCCTATGTCCAACAGTGGACGTCTCTAGGCTGACATTATGATGATAAAATAATTTGTAAATAGCAGATGATTCTAACTTCATAAAAACGCCAAAATTAATCTTTTCTTTTAGTCCAGAACACCATCTTTTATTTTGATATTTGTTTGCTTTCTAATAACATACCTCCGTATTTAATTACTTGTTAAACGATAAATTTTACCGGTTCTAAGCCCGAATGAAGTATGAAGGAGAGGGTAGAATTAACAAAATTAAAAAATAACTACCTACATTTATTATTTTTCTTCATTTTATTTTCTATGGCTATCTACATCATAAGTGCGACAGAGAGAATGCAAATGAGCAGGATGGAATATTATCAATGAATTAGTGAATGGACTGTAAAATATGACTATGTTTTAAGTGAGATTTTCTACAATAAACAAATGATAATAACTTTGCTCTTTATTGATATTATGAAATTCTTACGTCACATATATGATTATAATATCTTCGCTAATCTGTCCTTAAAGTTTTTGTACTAATTAAAAAATAGCGGTGTATATAAAAGCAAAGGGTCAGTAGTCTTGAAATCTGGAAAATCGCCGGCTGTATAAAGATTAGATTTGGCAGAGACCTTTTAAAACGTAGCTTTTTTTCCGCGTGCGAAGCCGCGGGTACCAGCTAGTATTGGATAAAGTATAAATAAAACCGACTCAGCACTGCAAACACTTAGGCACTCTGAAAATATTACCTTTTCTTAATTACCTCTTCGAAGTTCATGGAAGGGGTCACTACAAAGCAGAAGGACGAAGAGCATGGGCAGAGGTCACAAACACATAGCACAAAAATAAAAATAACATACAAGATAAAGAACTAATGTTAGAATATACAGCAAATGAAGTCAGTATAGTAGGCGTGAGGCGATAACGTGAATCGTGTCGTCACTGAACCACAACCCGTTATTACCCACTACGTGACTATTGCCTGTTATGGAAACAGCACATTTACACTGACGTGTATCTTCTTTCTGGAGTCGTTGTCTTTTAAAACATAGAGAGCAATCGCGGTACATGTCACGAGTGTCAAGAGCGTATTCCTTTTTAAAAGGCCGGCAACGCACTTGTGACTCCTCTGGTGTTGCCATGGGCGGCGGTAATCGCTTAACATCAGGCGATCCGTCTGCTCGTTTGCCCCCTATAGCATTAAAAAAAAAAGAGTAGGACAAACTGAACGTCAACCAAAATTGCGTCGTTTAATTTAGCACCATTATTCCTTTGTTTGGCAAGGCTATTTCTTTGGTTAATAATAAAGGGCTACTTCTATTCTTTGATGCAGTATACAAGATACCAACATTGCTACTTGTTTTTAAACTTTCACAATGTCGCGGGAGATTTAACAAATATTAAATCACATGAGATAAAGTAGACGCAGACTCGAATAATTTGTGGATCACAAAAAGTGCAATCTTCTGTCGGGATCAGATCCACAATATTCTAAATGGCGAGAAGACCTCTTAACCCGGCGTGTAGTCAATATATATAATAATGAGTCATAAGTTTGTCTATAACTATAACAAATAATTTTCTTAAACGCACCGTAAGATCTGTATACTTCATAAAATATTTACATCTTAGACCACGTAAGCACAACGGACACAATAAACAAGACGTCCGAAGTAACAATTTGTTGATCAAAAGAGTCAGGTGAGAAGTTCGTATCGCACCCAAAACTTTGTACTCATTTGGTTACAGTTTAATTAAGAAATAATTGCACAACCTTATATTATTAATACTAGCACCAACTGTTAACAACATAAGTTATAAAACAATGCTTGCATCCAAGAGAGTCTCAATTGAGTATCGTACAGTAAATTATATTCAGAGTAAATAATACCGTACGTCTTGAACGCAAAAAGGTAGTGACAGACAAACGGAAGGACCGTCCTTCGTCTAACGGACAATTGGGCAAGAGCAAAAGGGGTCGGAGAACCTTTACCTATAGGTATATACCTACTGCCTGTTGTGAGGTACAGCAATTGAACGTTTACCGAGTATCCCACATGTGTTCTAACGAAGATATGTTTCTATTTATAAAATGTTACCTACGTAATTTCTTTCTTGAAAAGATATTTGAACGCTTTTGAGAGTCAGGACCTATCCGTTCTATTTGTAACCCACTTTATATGTAAACCTTTTTTTGTGGGCATAGTAAGTATTTAAGACCATTCAAAGAATATACTGCCAAATATTTTCTGGATAAAATATGAAACTTGGAATAATACAAACGGTCCCTAGTTATTTTATAGAATAATTGGATCGTTCTCTAAATGTATTATAGTAAATTTAGGGATTTACTTATTCACAGTGTGGTTAGTTTGTGAGCTCGACATATTATTATGATAAGAGACAGCTCTTTCCAAATTATCATACTTTTGGCAATACAAACAGTAAATGCTAGCATAGGATTGCAGTCTATATTAATCGATTAATTGCATAAAATTTACATTCCTCCATGAAATTGTAAAATATTCCGGAAAACCCGAAAGCTTGTCAAAGTGAACTCTTAAAATTGGCATACCCAGTTTTATTTTAGTCATTTGAAATTCGAATGTCAGATTACTGCTTATTTCTTTACAATTCTATAATAATAATGACATGCCCGGGCACACTCCGCATCGAAGAAATATTACAGATGTCTCCATCTGTGTATTTATTGCAATTTGTACATTCTTTGTAAGTGTTTTACTTAGAGTCAAATATTTCACTTATTTGCCTAAACAGGATGATGTGACAGATTGTAGGTACGAAAATGAAAACTCTTTAAATAACTAAGTCTCGTCATTACTGAGGGAGATTTTCCGCTGGAATACAACTTTCTTCTTTACAATCGACCGATATTTGTGTCCATCTTTGGCGTCATGAGGCCATCATGCAGTTTGGAGTTTCAATTTGAATAAGACGCTAGGAAAGCAACATATTATGGACTTGAAATTACTAGACTTAGACCTTAGGGTCCATAACTTAAAAATCAGCCTGCTCGTGCATTCACAAAAACAACCGAATAAAAATAAAAGCTTGGACGTCAGTCAATTTGTTGTGAAACAGCAAACAAAATAAACGAGTTACAAACTGAGTAATGCAATACAAACAGGTTTTAATTGTTTTACCATTGAGTTGCCGATGTTTTATGTAATTTCCAAAAGGTTTTGTTAACTAGCGACTTTGAAGGTTTGTGCTAGAAGGGCAGTAATGCAAGGGTGTTTCAATTTTGAAATGACGTCAGCAGAGCAATTTGCGGTTGACATTGGAATGAAACTAGACCACTGAAATACATTTTTTAAATGCAACGCCTAAGAACGAAAAAGATGTCCATTGGTGGACATAGGCTTCTCCCAAGTTCTTCCACATGGACTGATCTTTAGCCAACCGCATCCATCTCCTGCTCGATGCATACTTAAGTATAAATACAGAGGCATCTAATTATTTATTATTCTAGAATGAAGAAAATATTGCTAATGTCTTATAGCAAAGTTTGCAATAGGAAGCTTCATTCTTAACTAGAACTGCCGCAAAGCCATTAAGCAAACCTAGCAAAAAAACCCCGAACTTACAAGTTTAAGTAACGTGAGATGATACGGCACCCGCCATCGGAATCCCAAGCAGTGGCAACTGAGGCACGTATTATTTGCGACTTTGTCGTTCCCAAACTTCGTTGTCGCCGACAAAGACGCCCAACAGAACAGTACGTGTCGCGTCGCGCGCGCAACGAATAATAACTGGTGCGTGATCGGACTGACGTCACTATGATAGATACTCAAGTAGGTTAGATACATGTTTTATACTTTGACGTAATGGCTTGAACGTTTTCTGTATTTGGTAGTAATTACCTCTCGAGATATTATGTAATGTATTTTCACGACTCATCATCCTACTAGCGTTATCCCAGTTTCAACCTGGGGTCCGCTTACTAGTCTAAACGGATATAGCCATATAGTCTGACCTCCGCAACCCGAAGGGATAGTAATATTCCATGGTTAAGACTACAATAGTTTATTTTAGAGGTAGGTACTGACGCCCTATAACGATTGTCAAAGATCTTCATGACAACCGGGACCGTCGGCTTAACGTGCTATCCGAGTCACGGGACAAGCGATAATTAACAATTCAATACGAAATATAACTCCAAAAAGTCATTGGTGCCGTGGATTCGAACTTGAAATTCTCTGCATGGCAGTCTGTTGGTATCTCCACTAGGCTATCGCTGCCTTTTCACGACTATTTCCGCTTAAAAAGGAACGTAAATTATTTAGATCAAAGTGCGATTAGTTCAGCTCGTAAAATTAGTACAGGTTTGGTATGGTTTACGGCAGGGAGAAGCCACTCCTTCCATACTCTGGGTGTTTTCTATTTGAAAGTAAGTAAGTGAAACTAGAAGAACGAGGAAGGTTGTTTCCTAGAGGAAGCTGAGAAGATTTTCATAGACGTCTTCTTCCTCTATCACCTTTCACTTGATGGTACCTCTTTAGTATCACAGGCGCCCTAAGTCCTTACGTAACTTTTTACTCACAATAAGGTTTTCCGTACTTCCTTTACCACACTAATTTATAAGAAAGAAAGTAATAATTTTGGTGTTTTTCACCGTCTGGTGTTTTTGAACTGAATTTTATTTCATTTTTTAGGCATTATTTATTATAACGCTTATTTTTTGCCAGTCATAATATATAAACACGTAGATTCTATAACATGACCAAATAAACCAGTCAAATACTACAATCTAACCAAACATTACTTATTGCGATTTTTCGATATAAATATCAATATGTTGCCAAATAAAAAACCTTCACGTAAAATAAAGTAAATATTACGATATATAAATGGGTTTGTATAGGCTTTAGGAGTTTGGGATTTTTACTCCCTAATATAATTATGTATTTTGCTCTTCACTGACTTTTTGGTCTAGTGCTTTGAACCTGAGCAGTAAGCTGGTCGTTTTGATTCCCACCCTTTAAAGCATGATAATTCTTTCTGTATCTGAATGTAACTGACCTACAAGAATTATGTTTGTATTTCAAATATTTTATAGGGTTGATTTAGTTAAATCCATTGATTGGATCCTAACTCCAGCAAATGCTCGGTTATAGCCGACTTGGTGATTTGTCGGTTTTCAACGGCTGCAATATATTATGTCAATAGTGTGAAACATCTTGGAATATAGTCATTTACATATGTAGAAACCGACAAAATGATAAAATACATTTGTGTGAAGACATCGTTAGTGTTGTGTGTACATAGAAGTACCAGTTCCGTTGACAAAAAAAATTGTGAAGACCAAGTCATTTTACAGAGTAGTATTTAAAAACATTGTTAAGTGATTTATCAGACGGTATTCTGATTGCCGGCTGCTTCAAGCACCTACGATTTACTTTCAAATAAGCAGATATAAAAGTCAAATATTATTGTTTAGTTTCCCAACTATTGGTTTGATATTCATGCAACCGATCTATATCGCGTAATTAATTAAAAATAAAAGATAAAATATAAATGTCTATTAATTTTGTTTTTGTCGTGTGTGTGGTCAACTCTGGATTCGGAGTTTTCAGACCGCCCGAAGGCCTCCGACATGGCCCACCGATCCTTATCCGTAGACAAGAATCGGGACCGATAGCTTTACGTGCCCTCCAAAGCACGGTAGCACTCATATTTAAATGCCACACATGGTCACCCATCCAAGTGGCGGCCTATGCAAGCGTTGCAAGTCTCGCTATGGGCGCTACCGTCTGTCTATTACTATGTGTACATGTCGTGAACGTTTAAAAGTATTTACTTTTGATTGGAATCAATATCATTCTGGTCTTGGTTTACACAAATAAAAGTACAAAATTTATATGCATACATACATACATAGACTCACGCTTGTTTCCCTGAGGGGTAGGCAGAGACTACGGAACGCCATTTGCAACGATCCTAACATATCTCTCTTGCTTCATTCACTCCCATAAAATTTCTCATGTATGCTCTTTGATTAAGGGTACAAAACTTATATAATTATGTATATGTAAGGGATCTCAATGACGGTTTTACTTATGAAGAAAAGTGATATACCTTCTATTTGCAACAACGTGACTAATGCTAAAATAAATGATGCCGCAATTGAAAGATGTTACATAAATATTACTATATGACCAAACAGAATAGTTTGAAAGTACTCAGACTAGATATTATAAATCCCAGTAAAATATAATAACTAAAACCAATACAAACTGCTACAAAATTTTAACTAAAACTTTAATCACCTTCTCGTAAACTAATTACCAGCTGACCAAAGTTGTTTGTGAAAAACGTTGGTCGTTTGAGTGGTCGCAATCAACCGTCGCCGTGGTCGGTCCGTTGCGCCCTCTGTGCACTTGAAACTGACGTCGAGTAAAGGCGCTATGGAAGCGGCAGGGTTAAATGTACGGTCACTTTGATCGGTTGCTAATGTGGGCTTCGATTTAAGGTTATTTGGCTATACCTTGGTTTTACTTCATGGGTATACGTTTTTATCTATTTCGCGTTGCTAACGCTACACGTGCCAGTTAACCTCACTATTATCACCAGCCTGCTATAGTCCACTACTAGATAGCTACTAGGTAGTGCTCATAGCGAGACTTGGCTTGCTGTTCGTAACAGATCGATAAAGTTAAGCAACGCTTGCACAGGTCGCCAATTGTATGGGTGACCAGGACCACGTCTGGCATTTACAGCTGAGCGCTACCGTGCTTCGGAGGGCACGTAAAGCTGTCGGTCCTGGTTCTTGTCTTAGGATAAGAATCATTAGACCTTGTCGGAGGCCTTCGGGCGGTTTATATATAGACCACCACGGAGCCTGCGCCACCTTTTTCGATTCTTTGTGTCCAGCTACTAGCAACCACTTTGCGTGTATGGTGTACTTCACTTAGCTGTGCGACGTGTTACTTTACGTTTTCTTAAGCGTGGTCTCAAAAAAGATTAGCATCATATCATGATTCATGATGTACAATTTACAAATCGGATATAATAATTTAAGCTGTTGAATCATCTGCCAATTTTTCCCGTTTTACAACACGTATGCTACTTTTCTTAACGCCTCATCTGGTTCAAACATTTCTATTGATCGAATCAACAAACTGCAACCCTGTGCTCGTTTATCAAGCAACAGTTAGTACGAACTATCGATTTTTTTACACCCACCTCCCAGCAACATTTCAAAAAATCGTCTGCCAGACAAAGGCATTGAACAGGTGTGATTCCCTGGAGAATAAAAAATGCATCGTTCAAAGCTGGAACATGAGCGTCAAAGTCACTTCCATATTTTCTATAACAATTCCAGTAACGAGCGTCGAGCGTCACTGGGCCATGCAATCTGGTCTCGGTTCAATATTTTTATTTCACATTTTTCATACAACTAAGGGCGGTTTCAGATATGCGTATTTTTCTGCGCGTATACGGTCGTTTTAGCAAATGCGCTTACACGCGCGCTACATTACGCGCTTTAAAAAACCAGACTCGCGTAAATGGGCATATTTCGGCGTGTTCGCTCGAAACGACGGCTCGCTCTTATACGAGTTAAGAACCGCGTCAACGCTCGTACGAGATGCGCGGGTGCCAAAAGGCACACCTATACGCGCGTACATGCGCGTCTAAAAACGTACTTATACGCGCGTATAAAACGCTAATCTGAAACCGCCCTTACTCCGAGAGGCGAGGCTACTGGCCCTGCATGTGACAGCCAATTATTTTGCGATTTGTATGTATCGTCTAAGGTGGACTTGGGCTGTTATATTTCATAAAATAAATAATTGTGGCAGTTATATATTGCTTGTCGTTTTTAATGTCGCATTCCTATGTTTGAAAAATGCCCGATTATTTTTAGAAGTCGTTTGTCAAATGATATACGCACGTAAACAGAAACTTCAGGCGTATTTATTAAGGCGTAGGCTGCGGCTTTGAGTATTCAGCAAAGACTAACAGGCCACTATTATCGACCAAAATCACAGATATAGTAGTCAGTGTCCAAACTTATTATTGCTCTCCAAATTGTATAAATATTACAATTAGCTTTCGGTTTCACCGTATAGGTAAAGTAAAGTAGGTATTTGCGGTAAAAAGTATTATATGTAGAACTCTTCAGCTTCCTAAGTATTTTATTAACAACATTTCTCAACATCACTCCGCTTGCAACAAAGCGTCAAAGAAGTACAAACACACTTTCGCAAATATAATATTAGTTTGGAATATTTAGTCCCTAAATCGAAATCATCAAAATAACATTTTACCAATTGAATACTGTGTAAATTAGTTAACAAAATACCACTAGGCGACAGATAGCATGTGTGTTATTTGCTAGCTAAATAGTTCGTTTGTCATCAAACAAGTTAGCTAAGTAGTGGCACTAAAACTATGTGTGGACAGTTAGTATTAGTTGATTAGAACTTATTTGGTTATGCATTGTAATTAGTTGCTATTTAGAAGTGACTTGTGATTGCCTGTGGCTTCGCTCGCTGGTTATAACAAAAATCAACTTATGAGTATATAAACTATATCATAGCGCGATTTGTATAAAAAATGCATAACGCCAGATTTATTAAGTCTTAAAGATCTTGGTCCGTGTGGTGACGAATTAAAAATACGGATTGTCACCACCCCATATCATCCCATGGGTGTCGTAAGAGCCGACAGAGGGAGCTTATTATGCAGAGAACAGCACTGTAAGAGAAGGAAAACTTCATACAAACCCTATACCAACCCGTTTGGCCTCCTTTCAAATGAGAGGCCTAGTCCAGCAGTGGACTGTTAAAGGCTGAGGATGAAAGATCTTCAGTTCCGACAAATTTTGACCCATTGAAACTTGCTACTGCAAGTTTCAATGGGTCAAAATTACTTACTAGTATATAATTTATAGTTAAAAAGTAAATAATTACATAATTTTAATAGTCAACCATCTAACAATCCATGGTACATTTGTTTTTATTCCCTCTTTGTCCATCTACCTGCAGTAATCAGGATCTTAAAGTGGCTTCAGACAATGTCGTTACCGTAGCCAAGTTTTGGGAACAGATAATCTGAACCAGTGACACGATGAAGAAGAAGAATAATCATATGATTCTGGCTTATTTAAAATCTTTTTATGAATTAAATAACACATTTCATATAAAAATATACATACTACAGCTCAAAGTTTACCCAATACCCGTTGCGATGAAACGTTAGATTACCCCGACGATTTACTTCCAAGAGGGACTCTTGGTACGGACGACTAGTTTGTCGAGTGCATAAAGACGTACACACGCCCCGGTCTCAGGGCGCACGTAACACACAGCCAAGTTCCTCACAAAAAGAGGAGTTATTGTAAAGCGGTGCGGAAGACGAAATGATCTCATTTTCTATTCCATTCGTTTCGCACAGACCACACAAATCACTGTGGCTACGCCGCCGCGACGCAGTTTTGTGATGCGAGTGATGAGCGGGTGAGAATAAAAGAGTAGTTTAGAAAAAACTAGTAATAAGTGTGCTATGTTGATTTATAGCTACTTAGTTGGGTTAGCAGTTTCGATCAATTTTTTTATTTAGATTGAAAACGACTGAATTATTTTGAATATCTTATAACTATCCATTTGTCATCCAGCTCCAGCTAAACTTCGATTGTCTTACTATGAAAAGATGAACATATTAAACTTCTCAGAAAATGGTAGATACTATTTACATATCCAGTAAGAACAGAAACTTTTAAGTACATGTGGACATACAACCATAGTTGAATGATTAAGATTGAGGCACGCGTTTAAACACTCAATTTAATAATCCATCCATATTCAGCAATAGTGTTCAAATAAAATACTCGCTGTATAAAATTGGACCCACTCTTCACACAAAATGCCTGCCTCGTTTTGCACAATGACTCGCTGTCGCCTTCACCGTAAACATCAAGCCATTACCATAGTACACTTTTTATTCAGCCGTAAAGCAACATACAATCGACTTGATTTAAATAATCAGTTACGATGTCTCGCTGTAGTGCTGTCGCCCTAATTGTCCAAGAACTTGGCGGGTTTTGCGCGCGGTTAACATTCAGCTTGATTGATTTTTGTTTTATTTTTATCGATAATGGGGCAGGACGGCTTTGTTGGGTGTTAAGGTTTTATTTGATAAAGACAGAACATAATAATCTCACTACTGTTATAAATGTGGAAGTTTCTGAGAATGGATGGGTTTAGTTACTCTTACTCTTTAACGAAAAACTATTGATCGGATTTTGATGAACCGTTGCAATAATGTATATTACAATGGCAAATGGATGGCCCTTAGTCCATCGGGCGTAGTGAAAGTAAGAAGCTAGTTTTATAATTTTTTTAAGTTACTTTTACTAATGGTGTACGAAAATTGAATTGTTTTGACAGCTGTAGGTCATGTTTTAAGAGATATCATTTCGTCTTCCGCGCCGCTTTACAATAACTCCTCTTTTTGTGAGGAACTTGGCTGTGTGTTACGTGCGCCCTGTGACTGGGGCGTGTGTACGTCTTTATACACACGACAAACTAGTCCCTCTTGGAAGTAAATCATCGGGGAAATCTAACGTTTCATCGCAATGGGTATTGGGTAAACTTGGAGCTTTTATTTTTACATGCATATTTAGCCATTTTGCACTGTATTAAATTTATATTTTAAATATTTAGATTGAAAATTATAAAGAATTTACTACTACTACTATACTAGACTACTGATTTAAATGGATAGTAAAAAATATTAGTAATTTGATTAAAGTTCTAAACATTATACATTTAGACGAATTTGATAGATTTGTTGAAATATATTGTAAAGATATTCAAAAATATATCAAAGTAAGTACGTCTAAAGTATGTGTGTCCCGTTTGTAAGTACCTATTTATTATCCCAGCAAAAGCTCGGATGTTGAACTGTTATAAATCTGGCTAGAATGTATATCATTGTTATTTCTACGTTAGGTTTTAGGTTAAGTTACAATAAGATCGATTTTAGAATTATTCACATGTCTCTAACATGATATAACCATATATATTGCATCATTAACTATGTATAGCCTAATCATATTGTAAATGGACATAAATGTATTGTATGTTTTGAATTTATAGTGTTGCCAATTCTAAATAGACAAATTGGTTTGACGTTTGACAGTTGACACTGTCAAACGGGTAAATAGAGTATAAAATGTGAACAGACTCTGTTCTATGTTCATCGCCCTCTCCTGCAGGAACAGAACATCGACGTGGCGCTGATAAGCGAGACGCACCTGGGACCTGCAGACCAACCACGATTCCCAGGTTTCCTCGTTTATCGGAGGGACGAAACCTCGCCCGAGGGAAGACACTACCGCGGACTGGCAGTGCTGATAAGACGAAGAGTCGTACACCAGCCACTACCTACGCCGGACCTCAACTCCGTCTACACGCTGGGTGTAGAATTGCACCTAGGCGGTGCTAACCTACACCTACGCGCCGCCTACAAGGCGCCCGCTACTAAACTGAACGTCGTAGAGCTGCGATCATTGTTGGACGTCCCTCACCCAGCCATCATAGCGGGCGACCTCAACAGCAAGCACCCAGCGTGGAATTCGTCAACCGCAAACCCCGCTGGTGTGCGACTACTCAACGACGCCGAAAAGCACGGTTACGTGGTCGCGGGACCTGAAGTTCCCACCCACTACCCGAGCGACCCCGTACGAAACCCGGACGTGCTAGACATACTCGTGCACAACAGCGAGATGCACTGCCAGACGCAACAAGAGGTTCTCGACGACGAGCTGCTGTCGGACTACCAGCTGATGCTCGTCGTCATACAACAGCAGCCCACACGGATAGTCCCTCAAGCGCCACGTCGTAAACTGGACTGGACACTATTCGCAGAAACGATGGAGACCACCACAGCGACTCGCCCGATCAACTCCGCGGCCGACGTTGAAACGCTCGCGGTAGAGCTCGTCGACGCGATTAAAGGCGCCCTTGAGACTGCTACCACACCCACAGACACCTAGAGGCTACCCCCGTATCAACCCAGGATACGCACATCATGTGCGCGCGCGGGCGACCACCGCAACAGAGGACGCCAACACCAAACTCCGCACCACCTCTTCGACACCACACACCACACGTCGTAAACAACGCTGAGGCCGCACGTAAGTCGTCGCCCGTGTCGCTGGCTACACGGAGCTGGGCCTCTCCCGGTTCGCCGGGGGTCTCACCTGGCTCGTGCTGACCGCCCGGGCGACGTAAAGACTAACGCAGCCTCGCACGACTCACAACGTTAGCCGTAGGGCACTCAGCCCGCCCCAACCACCCGTCCTTTGTTTAAGGGGCAAAACGCCCTGAACCAGCCTCCGCCAACCCTCTAGAGGGTTGCGTGATGACTAGATGGCAGTCTATGTTCAGTTTCGCTCCGGCAACGGCTAACTAAGGTATGATATAATTCTGACTATTATATTATTGTGTTTCACAATTCTATATTGCTTCTGTGGTGTTATATAGAGTATTGTCAATAGAAATAATGCAGAAGCAATGTAATATAGTATTATATAATATATAATACTATACGTATTGTATAATTGATACTGTGGGTGGTTTTGTCACTTGTGAGATGTTATAAGCTTAGAACTTGGGATATCATATAATAGAATCGATTCATATGCTGCGAAATAAGCCATATAATAGCACCTTTTAAGAAAACGACTGCAAATTAGAACAAATGCTTGACATTCTTTTCGGAATAGGTCGGGGACAAAGTTTATTATACTGTTTATCAAAGAATTGTGACTTAAAATATGTTTGGCTTCCTTTCTTATTTCTGTTTACGTCGTTTGAGTGTGTAGCTAACTCTGGTGTTGCAATTTATAGGTTTCAGGTGGTCTAAGGATTTCTGTTTTGAGACAAATACTAAAACCTAAGCTCCGCGAGCCCTTTTAAAAAGTGAGTTTAAACGTTTAAGACAAGTGATGTCTGAAAGTATTCTGCTTTTAAAACTACTTGGTTCATTTTATAGTATAAATCTGTGTTTATGCTGATAATGAAATTGGATTGGTTTCCTAGAAGTGTTTTATAAACGTAAAATTCAATATGAATATATGTTATATGTTTGATACAGGTCCAATTAACGAGATCGTCTTAATAATATAGGTGCATAAAAGTAAAAACTCACCACTAATTAATCAACGTGGTAGGTTTAGCACCACACGTGAAATGCTGAAAACAACGTTTTAAAATTGTAATTAAAATCATTGATATAATTATTTTTGACGTCATTTAATCAATGACGTCAAAATATTATTAATTTCAATCACCTTTTATTATGACATCATTTATGAAGAACTAAGGTAGCGACAAGCAAGTGGGTAGACTTACACACGACGCGAGTCTCAAATTAAAACTCCCATCATCGCGCGCAAAGCTGATTCTTCAAAGATAAATAGTTAGACTAAAACAATAAATAGTTAGCGCTCATAGCGAGACTTGGTTTGCCGTTCGTAACAGATCGGCAAAGTTAAGCAACGCTTGCACAGGTCACCACTTGGATGGGTGACCGTGTATGACATTTACATCTGAGCGCTACCGTGCTTCGGAGGGCACGTAAATATGTATATATTTTAAATATATATCTATAATTTATGTAATAATTTTCATATATCAAATACCAAATAATTTTGTTCTAATAAATGACGCACATACTCGTACTATCTACTATCTCTGCATCACCCTAGGTTGACTGGAAGAGAATGCCTAAGGCATTAAGTTCGCCTACGTACCACATATTTCTTGTGCTGTGCAAAAAGTTAAATAAATAAAAAATAAACAAAGCTGTCTAACCCGGTTCTTGTTAAAGGAGAGGGATTGTTAGGCCATGTCGGAGGCCTTCGGGCGGTCTGAAAACTCCGATACTAGAGCTGACCACCCACACGAAAAACAAACAAAGTAAATTATCGGTTGTTTAGCGGTGAATGCAAAAGTCATGAAGAAACCCGCGTGTCTAAGATACCTTCATAATGTTATGGACAGACAGGTAATCTGTCTGTCAACCTGTATTTTACTTGAAAAACCCTAAAAATATGTGTACGTTACGCACGTATCACCATTTAGCCATTAAGTCAGTAAGTCCCCGAAGTATATGAGCGTAAAGTTACACAGCGAAAGCTCCAATAAACTTGTAACTATTGTTTCCATAGAAAACTACGGGTAAAATTAACAGACCGGCGACATTCTGTCTTCATGTAACTACTTTTAGTTGACTAGTGAAAATGATTCGTCAAATTTAAAATACTGACTGAACTTCTTGCTGCTAACTCGAAAACATAAAATTATATTGTTTGTCTGCTTTATCATGGCTTAGAATATGATAACTAGTAGTCCAACTAATACTCTTTTTCACCTAACAACCTTCATGAATCACAAACATAAAGTAACACATATTCCACATAAAGTCGGCAAGCATATCAGCAAACGAATCAAATATTTATTTAGCTAAAGGCATTTTAAAATACCACAGATTAAAGCTGATTCCTGAGCAACAAAAAGTGGCCAGTCTACAATCATGAAACAACTTATCTCCCCTGCGAAGATTCACGGCTCGATTTTTTTCTCCTAGCTTTGTGCACGAGATATATGACGTCCATTTTGTGCATCCCCCCTTGAACTATGACTTCGGATTAAATCCTCTTGTATCATAATGACAAAGTTCCTCCTGTTTCTCCCATTTATCGAGCAAAAAACACACTTTAAACTTTTATAATTGCTAAAGTTTTGGGATGTTGTGACAAAGAGCTGGATTTAATTTGAACTTTGCAACTCGGTGTGAGACAAGGGACATTTTAATTGGTGTTGATGTGATGACAGGTTGTGCGTTGTTGTGGATGACACGCTTATTTATGTACCTATGTCGGCACGTTGCAAGTGAGCAGATGAATTCTAAGCGCGTCGTACTGTCGTGTAGGTATCTCAATGACGTTTTATTTTGTACGAGATATGGAACAAAAGTATATTTATATACAATCTGGTGTGGCCTGTGAAGGACGTATAGATAGAAGAGCTATAATGCTGTGGATCCTGTTTGGTAACAGCTTTAAGGTACTGTTGAGTCTGGCCAGATATTGTAGCGTTTCAAGAATGTTCAGAATGTGAATGTGTGAGTTATAGGTAAGGTCTCTTTTTAATGTTTTGAATGTCAGACAGTGGCAAAAACTTCTTGTTGGTTACTCTATTCTATTCTATTAAAACACATACATACAACACAATCCAAGCTAAGCAGAACTTGTACGACGGGTACTAAATAATGGATAAACAAACATATGTAGCTTGCTAGTGGTATGTATAGACATAAAAAGTCTATAAACCAGCCTCCAGAACAGTTAATAAACAAATGTTTCATATTTACTTGTATGGTAAAGAAGGCAGCGATAGCCTAGTGGAGATACCAACGGACTGCCATGCAGAGGGTATCGGGTTCGAATCCACGGCGCGCACTACTGACTGTTCGGACTTATGTGCGTATTGAATTGTTAATTATCACTTGTCTCGTGCCTCGGAGAGCACGTTAAGCCGTCGGTCCCGGCTGTCATGAAGATCTTTGACGGTCGTTATAGGGCGTCAGTATCTCTAAAATAAACTGACACTAGTCTAAACCACGAAATATCGCTATCCCTTCGGGTTGCGGATGTCAGACAGGCAGTCGCTCCGTGGAAAAGCTAATATTCCGTCAAATCCGGTTAGACTAGAAAGTGGACACCAGGTTGAGACTGGGATAACGCTAGGACGATGATTTACTTGTATGTTATATGGTGCTTTTAATAAGTATTGTAATATCTGAAAAATGGGTACATTCTTAATATTAAACAGCGTATATAAATCAGATACTGTTGTAAAAGTGTATTTATCAAGAAAAATATTTTAAATTTTGCCACGCTTTAATTTAAAACCTTGTTTAATTATCATTTTGGACACTTTTACGCCAGATAATAGTCTCGTTTACCCGAAAACAGCTATGGATTTAATTCTGCTGTGAAAACGTGTTTTTCCTTTATTATATACATTTCTCTTCATTAATGACGTTCTTTGTCGCTAAGTACTCTGGTAAATTTATAAATGTAATGCAGTTTTCCATCCTGAAATAAAGGAGCTACTAAAATCAAAATAAAATGGTGTCTACAGTGTATTCGTATTTTGATTAATTGTAATAATTAAGTGATCGTGAATGATTTATCAAGCCTTTGTGAAAAGGCCTGGATTACAGTTTTACGTTTTCTGATCTTCTCATATACCAGTCTCTACTTGCTAAAGATACTAGAGATTTGAAACAATTTATATTGATCACCGTTTATTTTTATTTTTCTAGATGCATCCGAAGCAGCGATAGCCTAAGAGACCCACAGACTACTACGCAGAGGGTCCGGGTTCGAATCCACGGTGTATTAAATTGTTAATTATCGCTTGCTAAACAGTGAAGGAAAACATCGTTAGGAAACGTGCATGTCTAAAAGTTCTCCATAATGTTCTCGAAAGACATGTGAAGTCTGCCAACCCGCACTTGGCCAGCGTGGTGGACTATGGCCTTACCCTTCTCATAATGGGAAGAGGCCCGTGCCCAGCAGTGGGTCAGTATTAGGGGCTGATGATGATGATCCAAAGCTTTCACCATTTAGTCCGAGGTCCGCTTTTTGTCTAACCAGATTTGACAGAGACATAATTTTAATGCTCTTGGGAATGCCGAAACCCGAAAGAGACAGCGATATTCTTTGGTTTAGTAATGAGTAACTTCCATGTCCGTAAGCGTAATGGCTGTCCAGATCTTCATGACAACTGATTTATTTTTGGAACTACATAGAACATTACTGTATCCCCTAAGTAGATAAGATCATCAGCAGTAACCATATAAAACACTAAGTGTGGAAATATAAAATTTAATCAGAAGTATATGTGCATAGTTGTCTAAATCTGGCATATTAGCGCATAAGACTCGTCTTAATAAAATTATATTATATTATAATTATATTAGTAACACGAGTTACGTGAACTTAGACATAAAAGTTACCGAAAAAGTTAACTTTCATTCAATTATTTTCATTCCATTAGTCTTAATGTCATACCTAGTTTTCATGTGTAAATAACTTTGTTAATACTTTATTACATTACAATATTAAAATTGAGATCAATTTTTTCTTGGCGAAAATTCTAGTGAATTGTGACATTTTATTAATGAAGTTCTTGGAAAGCCTGTTTAAAAGGGCTGTTACTCCACGTACTTGGGTTTGCCCAGAAGTTTCACCGAAAACGTAAGCTGTCAATGCCACCTACTATCCTTGACATTTAGGGAGTTATTTATGTGTCGGTAATCACCTTACCTTATCAGCACAGTACGAATTACGAGTAAGTAGTTATTAGAAGTAATTGGGGCGTTTATTTGAAGCGAACAGTTACCTACATTATCACTGTAATGTGCTAGAGAATTTGAGCATGATAAGTCACAAATAATAATTTCGACCAACCTATTATTCAATTGCGGTGCCACAAATGAAAATGTCGGGCTTATTATGTGCCTTTCGATGAGCGATCTTCTTTATGGATCACAAATAAAGTATTATATCGTATGGGAATCGAACCCAGGAAACACTGTGCAGGTTACGCGGCAAGACAGATGTTTAAACTACTACACATTGTAGTCAAGCTACGGCATTGTACATAATAGCTTGGTAAGTATATATCGCAGTTTCAAAAACCCAACATTGTAGCTTTATACTCTTGTAGGCTTTATACGAAGTTTGTTTTTGTCATTGAGTTTTGTGTAGAGCACTATGCCGTTGCTGGAATTAAATGAAAATCCAGCAGATTAAAGTACGTATGTTCGAGCTAACATGTTTCCTTGTGTGACTTCCACCTCTCCCTGTAAAACACTATTTAAATAGTTATTAATTGTAGCTTAATCTAGCTGCTAACCACCCAATGCGATGGTTATGACTGAACCATATTGCGAAGCCCTTAAAAACTTTGTCAGTATAACGCATAGAAACCGGCAAAAAAGCCAAAGTAGATGAAGATCAGAACTGCTGCTGCTGAACCAGGCAATAGCAATTCAAGACCGCTGAACAACGCGATATTCAAGAAGCGAAACTCAGCGCGAGCCAGTTCATTTATAGTTTCTCTTTATACAGGCATATCACATAGGTCCGCATTCCCGCCTCGCCGCTTGACATTGTGCCGTGTGTTGTGGGTTCGATCTCCACACGAGACAACACTTTGTGTGATTCATAATTTTTTGTTTCGAGTCTGGGTGTACATTGTGTCCGTTAGTTGTTTGTTTGTAAAGTCCCCCGCGACACAGGATTTAGTCCTAGTGCGGGAGTTGTCTTCATAAAACAAAACAAAACATTAACCTTGAATTCACTGAAAGTGGCAGCCTGAGCGGAGTGTGAATCGACTGCTGAGCAAATCAACGAAACCATACTATAGAGAGCAAAATAGTAAACAAAATGTCTACATTACAATAATTAATTTGCTCCAGTTTCAGATTACAGTGAACATAATATCTTAAAGAAGTAAACAAGGAGAGAATGAAACAAAGATGATGATAGAAGACAAATCTTAGAGTTCGTAAAACTTAAATTTCGAATATTCATCGATATATTCGAAGAAAATACACTTTTTTCGATCTAACGAATAAAAGTCAAAATATGCAATTCAGTATCATGTAATAAGCATTGGCTAGGTATATAAATGACGATGTTTTGTAGTTCTGGGTGCAAATGCTTCATCCCTAGGGCGTCGTCGAGACTAGGGCTCGTGCGATATATCCTTATTGTACTTAATAGCATTAACTGGTAGAAAAGTTACTACACGGCCAATTATGCTGTTATAGATAATTTGTTTTAAGTAAGAGTGCCTAAGTATTCGAGAATACTTTTTAAAGTTAGGGCTTTGGAAGGAAAGGCAGACAGACTGCCTTTCAACTTACTTCAACGGAAATTGGACCGAAATTTTTGACGTTGACCTAAGTAATTTACAGATTAAAAAGAAAAGTTTTGTAATAAAGTTTTGATGACTGGTGAATATTTACATTAAAATAGTAATTAACAAGTAATTAGGAACCAAAATTTGAGTCAAAATTGAACAAGTACCTACTCAGCTGCCATACAAAAATCTGTTAGTCTTTCTAAAACTTTCTCTATATATATAAAAGTTACCGTCTTTCTTTTTGTCCGGGTGTCACATATCTCTTCACCTTGAGCTCCACTTTTCATAAACCACCATTAAATTATTCACAAATGTCAGATTGAAATGTGATTGACTAAAAACTAAACTGTGTTTTTTTTTGTCGGTGTCCTTTGCAGGTGGCTCCAGATGAAGGTGACAATGACATAGCAACTGTTGAAAGTTAGCCAACAATAAGACGCTAGCAATTAGGCAGATCTCCAACGTTTCCATAATTTGTGGTACTAAATAATATAACATCAATTGAGAGGGATTCCTCCCGTTATTACAACGGATATGCGGTGGTCGACTTTTCGGGAAGAAAAAGTTACCTATACATACATCATCATCCTCCTAGCATTATCACAGTTGCAACCCGGCGTCCACTTACTGGTCTTACCGGATTTAAATGAATATTAGCTTTTCTATAGACCGACTGCCTGTCTGACCTCTGCAGCCCAAAGGGATAGCGATATCCTCTGCTTTAGAACAGCGTCGTTGATTCAGAGGTACTGACTCGACGACTGTCAAAGATCTTCATGACAGACTGGACCGATTGCTTTAGGCACGGGGTAAGCGATCGTTAAGAATACAATACGCACATAACTTCGAACAGTCAGTGGTGTGCGCAGTGGTGGGTCGGAACTCGATTTCCTCTGCATAGCAGCCGTTGGTATCTCCACTGTGTACCCATCAATACCCTTAAAAAATTTCAGTATCTACGCAATTTACCCTTTGAAGGTCTGTTGGTACGCCTATAAGTATCATAATAAATAAAGTTTCTATTGCGTCTCGTTAACTGTCCTTCAAAATGATACGACCCGTCAACAAATATCGTAATATATCTATCAGTTCTGTTAAATTGCTGTCAACATGATTGTAAATTCCATAGCGTACGGCAAAATATTATACAGTTTATATATGAAATAGATTTTTGTTAGTCTAGTCATTATAATAGGTTCACCTCGGCATTCGAGATACCCAGCTGTAAGTCTGTAAATACTTGTATATTGACACCCTAAAAGTTGTCTCAAAACCTACATATGATAGGGTGTACGCAACTATTCAAGGTCAAAGGTCACAAAAATCGTTTTTTTGCGCTTTTTTTGTAAATATCTCATTTCCTATGGTTTTTTTTTTGCTATTTGTATTTATTATCAATACTGTAGAATACAAAATTCTCTACAAATTTTGTTAATTTTTTTTTATGCGATGAACCGTTTTCGAGATAGAGGGCGGCGAGCGCGCGGTCACAGGATCACTTCAGGTCAACCGGTGCCTCCGGTCGAAAACGCGCCATATATAGTTGATGAACTATCGATAAATCAATGATTAAACATATTTGTAAATTTTATTAACTATCATATTATATTTTATAATTTTTATCCTAACCTATCCACTTTTCATTCAGTATTAATTTATTTAACAACACTTACCTGCCCATGTAATTGTTAATGAAAATATAGGAATTATATTTGAATTTTAATCTAATTAATAACTTCTTATATGATGAAAAAAAAACAAATAATTTATGAATTAATCTTTTTATTAACAAATATCATTCAATACATTTATTTTTATTAAAAGTAAAAAAATGGAATAAAGGGTACAAAAACTACAATTTATAATTTTAATCATCTTCTTCCTCTTCATCGTCGTCTTCCAGCTGTTGGTAAATTTCAAACTGGTCTTCATTATCGTCTTCAACGACATTTGTCTCAAGTTCTTCCATAATTTCGGGGTCAAAGGTTCCATCTTCGTTAATGTCGCTTTGATATGGTAGAGCATTGAGACAAGCTTGCCCATTACATTGGCCACAAGCGAAAGAGCATTGCAAGCCCGCTTTCCTGCATCCGCATCGCGAACTACAACCACTCATGCAGTTGCAGAAAATTGTACTTACCAAATCTTCTGGAGAAGGTGGTAAAATTGTCATGGTAGGCTCCAGAAAATCGTTTCGAATTTCGTCGAAACGGGTTCTAAATCTTGCCCTAACCAAGTTTGAACTTGATAATATACACGTTTGAAATGTGGATGAGCAGCTGCACTTGTTGGTGGAATATTTGAAAACTGCACAGGTATATTAAGTTTTGTATACTTGATGTAATGCATATAACGAAGATGATCGACTTTTCACAGATTTCGGAACATTATAGACTGCCAATATGGTTTGAGTTCCACTCTCTAATAATCTCTGGGCCGAACAATTTTCTTCCTCAAATGCTGCAGCTGGTTCATCCAAATTTGTCAGTTTCTCAAAAACTTTTTACAATTATCGATTTACATACATTTGCATACAGAACATTTATCGATAGTTCATCAACTATATATATGGCGCGTTTTCGACCGGAGGCACCGGTTGACCTAGAGTGATGCTGTGACCGCGCGCTCTCCGCCCTCTATCTCGTAAACGGTGCACCTTATGAAAAATTTGTCTAAACAAAATTTGTAGAAAATTTTGTATTCTACAATATTGATATTAAACACAAATAGCAAAAACCCATAGGAAACGAGATATTTACAAAAAAGCGCAAAAAAACGATTTTTATGACCTTTGACCTTGAAATTTAATAATTGCGTACACCCTACCATATGTAGGTTTTGAGACAACTTTTAGGGTGTCAATATACAAGTATTTAAAGACTTACAACTGGGTATCTAGAACTCCGAGATTCTTACCTAATTTAAGCTTAAATGACTGGACTATTTAGCAACAACATACGTTTAAATTCTAAGTACACGTACTGCTTTTTATCGATCACGTATGCATTTTTTTTCTAAACAAAGTACTTCTTTATAGGTAGGTACGTAGCTTTTGCCAAAAATGTGTAAATGCTAAGCATAAGTAGGTACCGACTTACTTATAGATATTGTCGTTTACCAAGCACTTCTTCCAATTTTATATCGGGATGCGAACAGTATTAAGTGTAAAGCATTATGAGAAAGTCCTATAATAGATAACTTAAGACCAAGACTGGTATCACAGATTTAAATTCCTTTTTTTATACAGCGCCCGCACTGAGAGTTATCTTGTGTCGCGGGGATACTTATCAAACATTGAATCAACAGTCACACATCAGTCGTTCCACCTAGCTGGAGGCCGCCCTACCTTACGCTTACCGCGTCGTGGTCTCCACTCTAGGACACGCTTGCTCCATCGGCCATCAGTCCTTCTATAAATATGGCCAGCCCACTGCCACTTGAGCTTACTAATTCCGTGGGCTATGTCGGTAATTTTGGTTCTTTGTCGTGTAACTTCGTTGCGGATTTTATCCTTCAAAGACAACAACTTGATACGTGGGATCAAGTCTTATTAACTTTAAAATCCATTTAAGTTCTTCAAATCTCACCATTTTCCTATCAAATCATTAACTTCTAATTCTTTTATCGCCATTACCATCAAACGTCATTCGATAGTTCGTATAGACAAAGGTTCTATAACATTTGCTCTAAACAGCCCGTGTGTATAGTAGTAACGTAAAAAATAACAGCCGTCCGGGCCCATAATAGTGCGATGTCCAGTATGCCAATAAAACGAGGTCCGTAACTGAGAACCTCACGAATCCAATAATAAATTCTTATTTTGCAGATTATTACCTTTTGAAGAAGCAGATAGTAAAAATTCATTACATTTACTAGGGTCACGCAAATCGACAGGCTTCAGGCTTCCCTCACATTGGGCGTGCGCGTTCCTAGAGCGTGCGCTCGGCGTGCGCTCAGCGACCGTACGGCGTGCGCCTAGCGGTCGATCGGGGTACGCCTAGTGGTCGATCGGGGTGTGTCCGATGTTCAGTTTGTACTACGGAATGAACGCCGAGCGCACGCCGGAAGCCCGCTCGAGAGACCTTAAGGGCTCTAGTCTACAAAGTTCTACTGCGGTTAGGCTACACACTGACCTCACCTAACGTGAGAACTTCTACAGCACGTTTAAAACAATCAAACTACCGAATAAAACGTAATTGTGTGCGGTAACGGCTTGTGTTTCTTCGCGTTAATTTCAGGAACTACTGGTTCTATTTAGGCTATATAACATCACGCTACGAGCCACAGATGTGAAACAGTAGCTTTGAATAACGCGGTTGTAACAGTGGACTTAGCTAGTCATATGATAAAATAATTCACTCAGTAATAAGTGCATCGTCTCACTCTCGTCTCTACCTTAAACCACTCATAAAGGGTTTTTGGGTAGCGGTTCGGCGTTACACCGAAACCAAAGGTTCTAGGCGACTTGGAGAAGGAAAATGGACTGTATCTAGAGGAAGGCGAGTTCTGGTCGCCTAGAAAGGATAAGGGAAGAGGATTGTGAGTGGGTATAGGATATTCTAAGGATGCTGAAGGATGAGGGGCACCTACCTTGTACGTCAGTCCTCTTTCCTTGCAAATGGCAGCCTCGGTAATAGCTAGGTGCTATAACTGCCTAGGTATAGCGATATAACGTATAAAAACGTAAATGAATCCGATTCGTATGGATCAAAAAAATGGTTCGGCGTTACACCGAAACCAAAGGTTCTAGGCGACTTGGAGAAGGAAAATGGACTGTATCTAGAGGAAGGCGAGTTCTGGTCGCCTAGAAAGGATAAGGGCAGAGGATTGTGAGTGGGTATAGGATATTCTAAGGATGCTGAAGGATGAGGGGCACCTACCTTGTACGTCAGTCCTCTTTTCTTGCAAATGGTAGCCTCCTGGTGTTTTCGAGATGAAGCTGCTTGATTCACTCCACTACACAAATCACTTTCACTCGCGAGCGGTTTTGTATAAGCGGTAATTATAGCTGTGCGGTGCGGTATGGCGGACACGTTTTTCGAGCTTCTCAAAAATTCTGGACTGTCTCTCGCGTCGATGATCGCGGCGACCAATCCGCGAAAGGCGTGCCACTTCTAGGGAATAGGATAGACAGAGACGGAAACAAAAGGCATCGCTCGCATTGGCCAAGCAGCAACGAACCATTGACGTTGATGTTATTAGTTTTCGATGGAAAGGTAGATGGCGCTACCAGGTAGGGAAATAAAGAGCTGTACCGTGAGCCACGGGCCCCCGGGTCAGCGGATATTGAAATAAGGTAGCCTATTTGCGGTGCATTCTACTCGTTTTTATTATTTATGCGCTGTGTCCACCGCGCTGTTAAGTATAACGCACATAGCACATGGTTCTTGTATTTTGTGCACTTACGTAGTTTATAGGTATGCAAATGAAAGGGGTTATGTTATTTGTGTTTTTGATAGCATCATAGCGTTATACCATACTATCCAAGACTTTCACCTGGGGTTCGCTTTTTAGTCGTTTAGAGAATTGACAAAATACTATTTTACACAAACTGGCTACCGACTGAGCGCCTCAACCAAAATGGATGGCGACTTTCCACACCTTAGACCAGAGTCAGTATTTAAGGGTACAACGTCAACTGTCAACGGTCTAAAATAATGCCAGCACCTACTGCTTCTGAGGTTTCTGAGGCAAGAAGAAGACTATAAGTAACCACTGTTACCTAGATAATTATTGTGATATTAACAAATAAACGAACAAAAATAATCATGATTTTTTATTTGCCTCCAACGAATTCTGAGCTCAACCGTTAGTCGTATAAAACTAAACATATTGTAACTTACAGTACAAAACTAACTAATAAAATGAAATAAGTTCAAAGTGAGTGCCCGTTTTCTCACGGTCTATATTAATGTTCTGCGGTCGGGCACGAAGTTCAGACCGACCCCGTTACACGTTAAAGTTACTATATATTTTTCACTAGTGGAACGGGGGTTTTATTCTACAGAATTAATAATGTGTAGCTTAATGCACGGTTGGTGGTTAAGAGGTGGGTTGGTTTGTAATGAATCTTTGGTGAGATAAAAGTATAGAGATTGAATAAACTAGTGGACTTTCTAGTAAATCACTCCCATTCTGTTATACATTGCTGGGCAAACCCTTGTCTACGATTAAATATTCTTGGTTTTCTTCAAGGGGATATGAACGGGCATTGCATTCTATAAAATGTAGAAACTGCGTGT
The DNA here is from genome assembly GCA_944739405.2 of Euclidia mi. NCBI lineage: Eukaryota > Metazoa > Arthropoda > Insecta > Lepidoptera > Erebidae > Euclidia > Euclidia mi. Next base: position 13,464,750 of record OX123183.2, on the reverse strand, counting down.
TTCGTATTCAAAAAGTACTACGTTTTAGGTTGAAAACATCATTGTCATGCGATCAAACCAATAGTAAACACAAGCAATTCTGATTTTGTAGTGTTTAATTATAATTCCGGCCACATGTGTGTCGGCTATGGCAGAGTTATCCTTCAAAAATATTTTTTTAATCAAACGTAATGAGTGGTCACAAACTTAAATACTTTAATTATTTTTATTTTCACCTTCCTCTTATAATGGGGCATCCCGAATAAGGGGACACTGACAATAAATTGTTTGTATTATTTGTTAAGTTATTAAACTTGTGGCAACATTGTAATAACAAGATACTTGTAAAGAGAACTGTGTTAAATCATCTTACATAATAATAAAAAATATATAAATATGTGTTCAAGTTTCGAAAGTGTTCAAGTATGTAGTTAATATATATTATAGACATATAATTGTATTTAAAAGCCGTGCTATGTGAGGCGACGAAACTTTTAAAACCGAAATTCGACCATAATTATGAGCATCACGATCAGCCTGTCTGTTTTCTTACTCGTATATTTTTATAGGACTTCCTTTCAACACTTCCAACTACAGCCACCCTCATTCCGATATTACCAAAGAAGAAAACAAGATTTAAAATATATCGTCTTTACTCACTCACTTTTCGAGATCTCACACGTCACTTTTCGAGATCTCCATGAGCGTAATGTATGTAGATACCAAAATCTCTATCAAATTCACAGAACACCTGAATTACTATTCCACTTAATGTCCCAACACTATTTACATTACAATAGTCGCGCAAACAAACACCGCGGTACTGAGACTGCATTTCATTATTTACATCGCGTCGAAACAGATTCAACTTCACCTCAATTTTATTACATTCCCTTTGACTATGTTGGAAACCATTTTGGACGAACTACGTTGTTGTACTAACAAATGCTTTATCGTTGGACTTCTTCCTGGGGACATAGGGATCAAATGAATGATCTAAAGCAGGAGACAATTCTAAACAGTTGTGGCAGTTTTTCATTATTCTTCATTTTGCTGATAAAATGACGCATTCATAGAAAAATGTCCATACTAATATGTATTAAATACAAAAGTGTGTAAGTTTATATCGAACTACCATACGGGCAGTGCTGGATAACTAAAATAACGTTAAAGTAATAAACAACTATGTATTTCGAATACTGTTCTACTAGTCACTCCATAAATAAAATAATATTTGCGAATAATAAGATTGATGAATGATGATTCTATGTATTAATAAAATTAGATCTACCAATATTTGCATGTCACAATATGACAAAATGTATCTGGCTCTGTTTTTACCTTGTTCCCATCTTTATATGTACCTACATTTTAAACAAATAAAATTCTATTCTATTCCATTCTATTCTATTCTAAACAAAATGCTTTGAAAGCTATCTCACCTCGCATCCCAAGCGAACAACAGGTGAGGCATCCTGCATTGTAGATCACTACAGTCACATCGACGACTTTCAGTTTAGGTGTCGCTGACGGCCGTTGCTTCCTACCTGGCTGTCGGGATCGACACTACGAAAAGAAAAGAAAATGCCAATGAAATAATTGAGAACTGTCGCCTTTTTGAAGTCGTTAAAAATACCTTGTGGTTTTCAAGATAGTGGAGCAATTACAGAAATACAACATAAGTCTGCCTCCGTAATCTAGTGCATAGTGTATGCATCTGCTGATCGGTCGCGGGTTCGATACCCGGGTCGGGCAAAACTGTTACTGAGTTTTTCCGAATTCTCAGTAGCAGCATGGAGTCTGACAATGTGCCCGTGGTAAAAGCAAAAAGCTCGCCCCCTATTAGGTGGGACCTAAAATTAATAATGCGAAATGTGGGTGTAATATTACATATTATTATCTGCCTACCCCTCAGTGGATACAAGAGCGACGATATAAAAAAACAACAGCAAAAGTTTTGGAGGGTGACGAGTCATTGGACTCAAGTTGACATTACACTATCCTCTGTCGACAAATTGATGGCATATTTTTCTATTTTGGAAGCTGACGAACCTTAACACCTGTGGTGTTTTTCTTCGATTGTTAAAAACATCTAGGTAGGCAACTGATAGCGCTACCATAGTATTCTAAGAAATAGAATCTCAAACACACAGGCATTGAGTACTGTAATACATCTCTGCCAAAGCTGCCGGGAACAGACAGATGTATATTCGTGTACATACATTGGTATGCAGTTTATCTGTTCTCCATTAAATTGTATTTATTGGAGCATTGTTAATCTTGAAGTTTAATACGCCTGCACGGCTGTATGGTGCGTGGGGAGCTCGAGCGGAAATATTGGCGCCGTTTCGTGAGTGCACTGGAGTCTACGTGGGAAGAAAATAACATTGAGTGGATTTGATCTCATATATTTATAGTGAGGTACTTGGAACATTGTCCGTGTGGTGAGATGGATGAAGAATACTAAAAGTCACTAACCCATTGAATTCCATGGCTGTCGTAATAGGAGAAAAATTTGCGAAAGCACTATAGATAAGATACTAGATCTTTACGAAGAGACGGAGATCTCGTCACTAAACCGTACTCCGTCAAAATCACGTTCATACAGTTGTTAGCTATTATAGCACTGTCTTTGTCTCATTTTAAAGTATAAAAATATAGTCGTCGAATTGCGAACCTCCTCCTACTAAATAGGAATCGTTTAAAATATTACTATACAGAACTGTGTACTGTCGGTTAGTACCGGTTATATTATATTAATGTGTTAAGTAGATGTAGTATGATAAAGAATTAGAAATACGACTGGATATACAATATTACAAACAGTTTTGTTAGATCCTACAAAAAAACGAACATAAAGTAGAAAGCCACTTGCTAGATAGATTCTCAGAATAAATCTAAGCTGTTTTCTAAGAATTTCACGCAAACTTATTTTTATTCTTACAGACTTGTTTGATTTGTGTTTACTTGAAGTTTTGCTTTGCTGTCGTTGTCTCAAAATTAGCTAAGTTATATTCTCGTAGAGATATCATCATCATCATCATCAGCCTGATGTCAGGCATAGTCCACTGCTGGATATAGGCCTCTCTAATGGCACACCACTAAGCCCGATTTTAGGCCCGAAACTATATACTTTTTTATTAACTGGGCCACTACTGGGCATAGGCCTCTTTTAACTATGAGATGCATTAGGTGATAGTCTGCAAGCTTAACAGTGCAGATAAGCAGATCAGCGAAAGCAGAAGCTTCAGAATTTGTATATTAATGTAGCAGGCGTCCAACTCACAAATTTCCTAAGTATTATCTGGTATGATTTTTTTATTTTTATTTATTTATAGACTCACGCTTGTATCCTCGAAGAGGTAGGCAGAGGTGTAATATTACCCCCACATTTCGCCACGATTTTTAAGGTCCCAAGTAATAGGGGGCGAGCCTACTGCCGTTACCGGGAACATCACCAGACTCCGTGCTGCTACTGAGAACTCGGAAAAGCCCAGTAATAGTTTTGCCCGGCCCGGGAATCGAACGCGGGACCTCCGATCAGCAGTCGCATACGCTATCCACTGGGCCACGGAGTATGATAATCTGGCGTAAGTCAATACTATGACTCTATCTTAGATACTTTTACTTAGTTAAGCTATACTAATGTTGTAATCGGAAGAGTTTGCTTGTTTGGTAGAACGCGCTAACCTCAGGAACTACTACAAGAACTACGGGTATGGAACAGTAACCATAAATAAAGCGGATGTAACCGCGGGCTCAGTTACTTACTTTATAAAACTTATACACAATACTTTTATAACAAAATATACTATCTAGTACCTACAGTACAGAGTTAGAAAGCGACCAGCAACAAAGTAGATCGCGCCACAAGACCTCAAAGAAAAGTCGCACTCGACATTTCTCGTTAACAAACTTTTGTAATAGGTCTTAAGAATCTTACATCCGTTGCTTACTATCTCACTGAACTTAGCATTATCTAACCAGGGCACAATGAAACTGGGACTTGAACTTATTTCTCGTGTTCTCCAAGCACAGGAGCCAAAGTAGAAACTTTTACACTTAAACTTACCACCTTAAGAAGCGACACCGTTTTACTGACAAAAAGTGCACGCTTGATTCCAATAAGGTTCTGTACTGTTATAAAATTATTGTATCGTATCCTGCAAGCAATTTCCAGACTGAAGTGCGATTTCAAAAGCGTTTGATTTTTTTGTATTGAATTTTTAAGAACATTTAAATAGCAAAAGGAGATCTGAAAACCTCCTTTTGATATTTATTTAAGGTCTGAAAAGATACCTAGTTAAAGTCAAAAAGTTTCCCTGTTAGTAGCTCTGATGTAGTAGTAAGTAGCTCTGCAGTCAAAATATTTTTATAAGAGTCCACTCTGCTTTAACAAATATTCTAAAAACTTTTAAGAAGTTAAATTTTGTACCTACTTATTATTTGCAGTCTGTGCCTCCTTATTATTTACAGCTGCAAATAAATCATAGATGGCGGCGCTTTCATACCTTAGATTATGTCGGTTCAATGTTTAAATTATAAAGATCTAATAAAATCGGCTGTGAAATTCTTCGTAAATACACATGTGTAAATTACACCACACATTTACACGTTTCAACTATATGTAGGTTTGTATTTGCGTATTACGGAACCCTAAAATGGAGAAAACGAGATCATTGCTGATAAAAAGTATGATTTGCAGCACTTTTAACGTTTTTGTTTAATGGCCTGAGATCGTCAATTTTGCCTTTATTTTTTGAGGAAGTAGCATTCAAAATTGATAGCCTAATCTTACTTTATGGTTCAGTGATTTAAGTCTACAGTGTCGTTTTGAATATCCACAGTTCTTATTGTCGAGGAAATTTTGAAAGACTTGCCGATGATTAAAAGTACCTAGTTTTTGAAATTGACTTGAATATTTTGGAATAATAGATATGTGGTTTATGAATACAATAGAATAATAGAAGAGTCCATAGCATTATGATTAGATTATTTTAAATTATATTTTATATTTTATAGGTAGTTTCAGATACACACTTTACGACATGCGACGATACTGACATATATTTTTTTAGTATTTACCTAGTTAGCCTATACTGACCCATAAATGTGCTCTCCTGATGTGCGTCAATTTGTGGATGTGAGTGCTTTAATAATAGACTTGCTTTTTACGTTGGGAGCAAGTTTTAAAATTGAAATGCATGCTAGTGAAAATTGATAATTTGCTTTAGTATATGTCTTTGTTGTACAGATATTTTGAGTGAGATTTCATTCGAAACAAGTGACTATAGTATAAGTAAATTGTAGGTTGTTCAAAATAATACATTTGATATAAAAATAAAATAAGTAGAAATAAAAAAAAAATACCTATAAGTTAACGATTGTCATAATAGCTGTCAACTTAGAGTTAGCGTAAGGCTAATTGTACACACGTTTGCACAATAAGAGTAAAAAGGATTTAAAATTACCCTGAAACAATATTCGATTCAGAAAAAGAAACGCGTTGCTGCATTTCCAATTAGGTAGCAATACATAAAATATTCAGAGCAAATAGCGGCTTAAGCGAAAGAGTACGGAAAATGGTTTCTGTCTTCAACAATACACTTAACTTTACCTTCCGGCTGAAGTGGAAACTGGATAGCGGTACACACCAATACCATATAAGGAGGCAAGGAACTAAAAAGGTAAATTTGAAACCTGGACTGCCAGTCTGTGTAGACAATATTAACAAGCCCTATGAAATTGCCAATCTGTTTAGGTCATACTTTGCAGTGCAACCTCGGCGGAATGACGTGATAACTGCAGTAGGTGCTGAGATGGTTTATAGTACATCGGGAACAATGTTTTCGGCTAAGGAAGTAGGCAAAATTGTACATACTATGTCCAGAGGTAAATCGCCAGGTCATGATGGGCTTAGCGTAGAGCATTTACGTCATGCTGGGCCACATGTGTCTGGGGTGTTGGCTATGTTCTACTCTCTTTGTGTGAGCCACTCCTATCTGCCGCACGATTTTATGAAAACGGTAGTTGTGCCTGTAGTGAAGAACAAAACTGGCGATATGGGCGATAAGCATAACTACAGACCAATCTCTCTCGCGACAGTAATAGCAAAAGTGTTTGACGGTTTGCTTGAGACACAGCTAAATAAATATGTAACTTTGCACAATAATCAATTTGGGTTTAGACCCAAATTATCTACAGAAAGCGCAATACTGTGTCTCAAGCACACTGTCAGGTACTATACGGATCGCAACACACCGGTGTACGCATGTTTCCTTGACCTGACAAAAGCGTTTGATTTGGTGTCATACGATGTGCTTTGGCAGAAGCTGGAAAAGATAAATATGCCATATGATTTAATTAATATCTTCAAGTATTGGTATGCACACCAGATTAACAGTGTTAGGTGGGCGGGCGCAATGTCAGACCCATACCGACTTATATGTGGAGTTAGACAAGGTGGATTAACCTCACCCACCTTGTTCAATCTGTATATCAATGACCTGATAGTCGCGCTTAGCAGTCAACATGTTGGCTGTTATATAAATGACGTATGTGTAAACAATCTAAGCTACGCAGATGACATGGTGTTGCTGAGCGCGTCCGTCTGTGGGATACGCAGATTGTTGCGACTGTGTGAGGAGTATGCCGACAGGCACGGCCTTATGTATAATGTGGCAAAAAGTCAATACATGGTCTTTCGGGCTGGCAGCAAATCGCCGGCACATGTGCCAACAATAAACTTAAATAATACACCCTTGGAAAGGGTAAAAAAGTTCAAATATCTTGGGCACTGGCTGACCGAAGACCTAAGGGACCATGTTGACATGGAACGGGAACGAAGGGCACTTTCGAAAAGAGCTAATATGATAGCTCGTAGGTTCGCACGTTGTTCGTTACAAGTTAAGATTTCGCTTTTTAAAGCATTTTGCACCTCATTATAGACGTGCAGCCTGTGGGCGTCATACACACAAACTGCTTATAATGCCCTTCGTGTCCAGTACAATAACGCGTTCAGGGCGGTACTGGGGCTGCCTCGTTACTGCAGCGCTTCGGGTATGTTTGCGGAGGCGCGCACCGACTGTTTTCACACCACCATGCGCAAACGGTGCGCGTCCTTAGTGCGCAGGGTGAGGGCCAGCTCCAATACAGTCCTGACAATGATAGCCGACAAAATTGACTGTCCCTTTATTCGGCATTGTTGTAGTAGGCATGTCTACGTGCATGGTTGCTAAATATAAATGCGGGCTGCCAAGTTTATATTTCGCAATTATGTAGATTTGCTTTGTTCTCTGTGCTTTTAAATGTCTTGTGTGTGCTTTGTTATGTATTATGTGTACTCTGTGCTTTTAATGTTATATTGTTTTTGTGCTTTTTTAATATATTTTTTTTTTGTTTTGTTTTTTTTTTCTTTTTTGTGTGTGTATATGCTTTTGTAATCGTGTATATGAAATTCTATGTATCCTATATGGGTTATGTGGCCTGAAATAAAGGTATTTTATTTTATTTTTATTATTTATATAAGTACGGTGAGTGTAATATACGTGCTTGTCAAAGGCAAAACACAGTAATAATGCTAAATAATAATGATTTGTTAGTCACCTATTGGTGATTAAAATACTGTCCTCGTCTAGGGCATTGGTCTAAAATATAGATATAGTAATTAATAGGAGATATGCCCTGTAGACGAAAATGTATCGGAAACCTGTGTCGCCAGTTTGCTCCTACCACGCGGCTACTACTACACATGCAGATCAGTAAAAGCAATATGAAAACGCTTTCGCGCACACACTCACATTTTTAAATCAAAACTTACAAAAAAAATCAATTATAAACCTTATCCTATCTAACATAGCGTGTATTTACCAAGCAACGTTTAACTTACACAAAAACATCGGCCACTATCGTTGTGCTATGCAAAAGAACTGTACACTTATTCGTACCTAGAGACAGCAGCCGTACTACGCGATGCATTCCCTTAATAAAGTATCGTTCGATAATGATTATATTGCTTGTCTAGTCACTTCGCGACAAATTTAGGTAGTAGTATAAGAGCAATGTATTTATTGAAAAATAATAGAGTCGTTGTGCGATTTGCAAACAATAATAACATAATAACAGCAAGGAATATTTTACGATTTGTTGTTTTTCATGTTTTTAAAGACAAATAAAGTAAAATACTTATAGTTTCATAATTATGGTAAGTGATTCCATTCTTCACAAAATTTTGGTGTGAGCTTCGGTTTTTACAGGAAACCACTGAACAAGACGGCATTCTTATAAATTGTCGCGATCACGGTCGAAAGTGTACTAATTCGCGGCAACGGCCATTTGCTTGCGATATACACTCTGGGTGCATTTCGCGCGGACACCGACACGCCCCTTGGCATTTCTACTCTTATTTATTTTTCTATAATCAAGGTATTTAATTTTATAATCTATATGTAGCTTAATCTAATCTTAATGTCTAAGTAGTATATGTACAAAAAACCGTAAAAACAAATAAAAAATTTAAAATATTTACAAGGTTTAGGCGTCGTAAAATGCCTCCGCATCAATGTCATCGGGTAACGTGCCCAGAAGGCTGGCAGCATTGCCACGCTGGATGGCAATGCTGATTCTCTGAGCAAGGAATAAACCAGCCTTCTGGTCACGTGAGACGTCGATTAAACGTTTAGAAATTTCCCGGAATAGTGAACGAGCGCTCGGACCCCATGAGCCTAGCGTTTCAACCCCAAACGGCTCAAACACGTAATTACTCACTAAATTACTGTATTTGCGCCGTTTGAGGGTTTCCGCAGTTGCAGCAGCAGCGCCAGCATGGCCTCCGGTGCTTGGAACATGTGATGGCGCGAGGGTGTCTACGCAGGTTGCGTCCCACACCAAGGGCCTACCCATTTTCCAAGGCAACAATGACATACCATCAGGTCTCTTACCGTCGTCGCGTACCAAACCATTTGGTTCAAGTACAGCTGGTACGCCAGACGCGACAAGAGCACGACGAATTATGTCATTCAGATGGGCGTGACGGGGAATTCTACCAGCGCTTCTGCTGCAAGATAGCCCATGGTGTCCGAGGCTATCGACGTCTTCTCCACAATGACATCGATGCGGAGAAACACACGGAGCACCTAAACGAAGACAAGTGGCGATACGGAACGTCTCATCGTCCAACATGGTTCCAGTGTTGGACGATGGTAGTGCCTGAAGCCACAGACCCGATTCCCATTCTCCCACAGCCAGCAAGCGAGCACGCTCTGCAACGTTAAAAGATGCATCTAAAAGACTTTTCCTTACAATGTCACAAAGCGGCGCATCCCACTGTCTTTGGGAGAATAGGTTGGTAGGCAAAACAGTGCTTGGACAAGCCATTTTCCAGGCGTTTACAGCTTCGGATTTGCACAGCACTTCTGAGTTAACTAGTGTAGGTGATAAAATTTTCCTAGTTAACTCTTCCGTGCTGTGAACCGAAGACAGAAACGCCGGTAAACTGACACTAGAAATTTTGCGTATACCGAGCCCACCCAGACGTATAGGCAATGACGCTTGTAGCCAGGCTCGGTCGTCCAAGTCCACATTTAGTATTCTCTTTAAAGTAGTTTGGATAATTTTGTCGACTTGTTCTAAAAGTGCATATTTTTTCCAAAGTTGGGAAGATCTTAAAGCATGTGTGAATTTTGGGACGAAAAGACAATATCGAATAATAGTATAGGCCGAATGTACATTAATTTTGAATAGGCGATCTGAAATATCACAAAAATTTTGAATTTTTTCCTCTATGAAAGAATCGAAAGATTCTTCAAAAACTGGAGAACCTAGGAGGCGAAGAGAACTCTTATCAACAATTTTGATGTCTGAAGCCAAATGATTAAATTTAGATATAATCGAATGTTTTTTTGAAGAGTCTGTTGTATTTATAAACAGCTCACATTTACTAGAATTTAGTTCCAAGCCAATAGATGCGAATTTATTTATAAGAAGAGCTAAATCTTGTAATACAATGTCTGGATCCCCTCCTAGGGTCCCGTCATCTAAAAACCATACATTAAATTTAGAATTTACTTGCCGAATTATGGGGTGTATTGCTAAACTAAAAATGACTGGTCCAAGAGGGTCACCTTGTTGACACCCAACTGCTGATTCCAATAGCTTATCCTGATATAATAATTTTGTGGGGTACCTGTAACATTGCCAAAGAAATTTAAAAATTTTAGGGGTTTCTAATTTTGCTTGTGCCAACAAAGTGTCCCTATTCACTGAATTGAAGGCGTTTTTTAAGTCAACCTTCAAAATGACCTCTCCATCACCACTTCCAAGGTACGTAGAAAGGGCATGTATAGCAGCCTCGCAACCCCCTTTGGAACCAAAACCTAGTTGGAGGGGTTGGAATTTTTCCGATAGCTCCCTGCTGTAAAATTTACAGCATATCTTGGCTGCTATACGCCGATATGTGCAACCCACGGCAATGGGACGTATGCCACCATCCCTCTTGTTAAGGGCGCACAAGTTCGCCCCATACAAGATGTCAACGATGGCGTCGTCCACATTACCGGAGAGCATCATATTTATTAGCGCAGTCAACTCCCTCAGAAGTGTATCGCCAGCCACCCCAGCACTGGCACACATAAGGTCTTTCAGGTGCTGGGGCGTCAGTGCATCGAGGCCCCCGGCCGAGCCACTCCGGAAGGAGCCAACCGCTGCTAACACGTCCTTGGCTGTGGTGATCAGATGTTCTGATTCCCTGTCGGGAGCTTCAGGGAAGGAGAGATCATTAATAGGCGCTGGATGCTTGCTCTTCAGACCCGCAAGCGTGTCTGGAGAGCAAGGCGCCACCACATCGCTACTGAAAAGGAGCCTAGAAGCGCCCCGTATATCGCCCTCCCTTAATTTAGATTCTACATATTGATACAGCGACTTCTGCTTGTTAAACGTAAATTTTGAATCTAAAGAGTGTGCCGAAACTTGACAATTATATTTAATTTGGGATGTCAACGAATTTTGGCCTGCCTGATTTTTATCAACATGTAGAATCCTATAAGGGAAAGTCAGTAATTGCTCCCAGGCTGTTCTCGAGTTCTCCCTGACGACAAGACCAATACATTCCGCTAATTTTTTGGATACTGATGGTCTTGCCCCACGGGGAACTCTTTTCACAACCGGGATCGAATGTTTAAATTTTGATAGCGTTTGCCAAAAAGGAATTTGTGTGGTGTCTCCTAATACAGGTTGTGAAGATATTGTGGAGCCAGAAAGTGCATTTTGGGATTTATGTACTTTACCAAAATGCACTTTCAGGCCCCGCTTACCTTTGAAAAAGCGGTCCTGGGAGCAATCCGGACAGCGCACCAGACCAGTCAACGATGTGGTAGGTTGACTAGCACTCACGTCCACATCGCCAGTGCCATCACAACATTGCATTCGTTATATTACTACCTATATATAATATTTACAAAAAAAAATCACAAAAATAAATTCACATTTTAACAATATTTACAAAACAAACTGTCACACTATGTCAAGAACTGTCACGATGGCAGAGATAATTATTAATAAACAATTTCTTTGGTGCTTTTGTTGCTCGGCGGCGGCATAAAAACTCACGTGAAGAAGATGTGACTTGCTTGCTGGTGAAACCTGGGTGCGACCAAGGTAGCGACCAAAATACGGTCGCTTACATTTACGAAGCGAGGCACGGCTGGCAGCTTGAGCGATTTGCGATTTTAATCCGCTTTACATATTTATACATTTAAAACAAAACCTCTTGTTCGACTACGAATGATCATGAGTTAATAACACAGAGAATGGTTTATAATCTCGTTCAGAGCAGACAGAAATAATTATTTTCTTAGTGAAATTATTCAGCACGCCGACATGTCATATTCCGTCATTTTCAAAAATCATTGTCAAAATCAATCATTTTTCCATGGTCTAAAATAAAATCACAACGCGTAGCGTGAACTTAGTAAATATGTCAATGATACATATTCAAATGGAAAAGCCATCCTGCGATTTTATTGTAATAACTAGATGGACTGGGTTGAGGTTGTGTTATTGTAGAAAAGATTTCGTTAGTCTCTGACAACTTGGAATCCTCTTCCCAATAAAATACTTTCAGTCTTGTGTTTGAGTATTTTATCGCTTCATGCGCGACTATTACTTAGTATTGGCGATCTGTTGAGAGAGTTGTGGCTGATGAAACTCAATGCAGTGACTACTTCCTGCTTCAAGTAGATATTTTGTAATAAGGAGGTTTTTATTTCCATGGAAACCGAAAGGATGATTATTCTTAGTTTTCGTGTATTTTCCTTTGACACCTTTAACGACACGCACGGAATAAAATGGGGTAATGACTCTTTGTTTTTTAATCTACTTTTTTTATAATAACAACTTTATTGCCCTCGCTTATAAATAATAATCTTTATTGTTCCAAAAGATATCTCACTTTACACTTAGGCTTATAAATTATGCACATTTCAAGAAAACTCTGTCCTCTGAACTAGGTTTATGTCCTCGTATTTCAGACGACAGCGCCCGTACCCGTATGTTAGCCTCAGTTTCTTTTTTATAAAATAAGAAACTTATCTTTAACAATACAATTTTAGTTAGTGTTTGTATTAATCTATGAGTAAGTGTGCTGTAAAATGCTGTGCATAAGCCTCATCTCACCATAAGAAGAGATTTTTTATGGGACGACATACTGAACAAGGGCGAGTTAACATACTTCGCATGAATTGGATTATGGACCATTTTGGAAATTTCCCAGCAAAGCAGGTTTCCTTGCTCACAATGTATTTCTTCACTAATAATACGCACATAATCGTATGTAGCTACGACAAGTCATTGATCAATGCATCATTCATCGTGGGTTTGAACCCGATATACTGCGTCGCTATTATTATTAAACCATCAGGATTGCAGCGATGCAGAAGCTGTTAGCAACTATATACAGTAGTATATAATTATATAAAGTTATACAATTAGCTAATTAATCTATTGGGGTAAGTTACTTTATGATAAGTAGTTTTAAAACTACTACGCCTCGAATGGATAATTATGTAACTTCAGTGACAAGCCTATTAAGGTGTGTAAATAAACTTAGGTGCATATTTTCATCGGAGTTAAGTTTTAATAAGATTTCATACAGTTGTTCAACAGAGGGCAGCGATAGCTTAGTGGAGAGACCCACAGACTGCTACGCAGAGGCTCCGGGTTCGAATCCACGGTGCGCACCAATGACTTTTCGGAGTCACGTGCGTATTCAATTGTTAATTATTGCCTTCTAAACGGTGAAGGTAAACATCGTGAGGAAACCTGCATGACTGAGAGTTCTTTATAAAGTTCTTGAAAGACATGTGAAATCTGCCAACCCGCACTAGCCTTACCCTTCTCATAGTGAGAAGAGGCCCGTGCCCAGCAGTGGGACAGTTTATATACAAGGCTGATGATGATGATGTTCAACAGAAAGCGGGTACACTTATTTTGAATAATGTAAGTCTATAGGATAAAAAAAAAAACAAATTAAGGATGTCAGTACTTGCTCGTTTTATGCAAAGCTCCAGTATATACGTAGTGCTAAAACCAAAAAAACAGCCTTAAAGTGCTTCAGTCTTCAGACTAGAGCACAAACAGAACCATCATATAGAAGTTAGGGTATAAGTAAGCACAAAGTTCTGCGACTAGCGGCCGTGGAATGGACAAGTTTCTACGCAGCACTTATAACTCAGTAATGTTTGCTTTTTTCACAAACTCTATGTCCTTGTACGCTATTTTTAATGTTCATTTAAACGCTATAAACTGTTTAATATGTCTCCTCTAGTGTACTTCTCGACAGCAGAATTAATTCAGAGCTTTCTAAATACATTTGTGCAGTTACGGTACGAAATTCAACTTCACAATTGTTTCATTGAGAATGGACTCAGTGTTTTGAGTGCTCCAGAATATTTGGAATTTCGTGATTGTAGTGAAGAATTAAATTAATTTGTTTCATTAACAGGAATTCACAGTCAGATGCACAGTTAAATGAATAATTGAACAACAATTAACGTATTTAAGGGTAATCATGGTTAGTTTCAGAATAGTGTAAAGGTCTTCGAGTTATTTTCGGTATACAAATTTCTAGATAGTATTTAATTGGGCTTAAGCCAATAGAGCCGAAACGTGTTCCATGTCGACGGCTCCTTTAAGGTAGCCGAAGCGTCAGACTATAATGAATAATATAATTTCTAGATCATCATCACTATCTTAGCGCTGTCCCGATTGCGATCCAAGGCCATCGCCTCAGAACCCGGAATCCGCTAATGTAGTTTCTAGAGCATTCGATTTAAATGTAATGTTATTAAAACGAATATATTGATAGAATTCGTAAACCGTAGCTTGATCAAATTTTTTTACGTGGTCCATTTCTATGTAGTGGTATGTATATGTATAAATGGAAGCACAGACACAAAGGTTTTCTTACCATTATATTGATAAACTGGCATACGGCGCGCCTGATGGTAAGTGGTTACTATTATTTATGAACACTTGCAATACCACGATATTGCTTGTGAGTTACTGGCTCTGGAAAAAAGTAGCTTTTTTCGCCAGACTAAAAACTTACTTTTGGTCCTTTGTCTTATTTTTTGTTGTATTCAGAAAATATCAGCTGCCAATGGCATATAATACGCTAAAAGAGTCTAAACAAACTTGTCATGTGTTTGCAAATTAAATTGATTGATTTATGGTAATGTAGGTAAGAAGAACGTTCGGAATATATCAGGGTGTACGATATTAATGGGACTCAGGTAGGGAAAGCGTTTACCAAGCCACACCCGTTTAAAAAAATTTTGCTGCCGCACTAGAAATATTATATCCTGAGTAACTCGAAACATTACAAACATTCAAACAAAATACACAAAGAACATCCACACTCAAAACAATCATTTGGTGTGAGGATGTATCCTCATAAGACACCATAGTTTTCGTGCGTCGATTCCGCGCTACTCGGTACAATGTTTAACGTCGAGGCGGTCACTCAAACTACTAGGTATGCTATGCTTGCAGTAAAATTTCAACGAAATCCTTCCCACCATAAAACAACTTTTCAAAAGCAACTTAAACTCCTCCATGGTCCAGTGGATAGCGTATGAGACTGCTGATTGGAGGTCCCGGGTTCGATCCGGGTCGGGTAGTGTTACTGGGTGTTTCCAAATTCTCAGTAGCAGCAGTAGGCTCGCCCCCTATTACGTGGGACCTAAAAATTCATGCTGAAATGTGGGTGTAATGTTATACCTGTGCCTACTCCGCCGGGGATATAGGCATGAGTTTACAAAAAATAAAATTAAAAAAATTAAAAGAAACATTAATCGAACATAGCACAACGTCATCTAAGTACACAACCCCTTGTGAACTCAAACATCATAATCGTATTGAACAAACGATCAGATTCCGTAACAAAAACCAATTATCTCACGTCCCGACCAAAATAATCATGGGTGGCATGTGGTGGTACCATGATGTAAGTAAAGTAAGGTGTAGGTATGGAATATGTGATCATGAAGTATTTTCAGACAGAAATCTTGCTCAGATTACTAGCTGAATTCATGGCTCCTTGTGCTACATAGGTGTTTTAGGTTGGATTCTTTATCGGACAAAACTCTGATTAACACTAATTCTTCTCTGTTGTGCACTCTTGTCAGAGTGGTCGTGGTCAGGCGTTGGTCGGTTCTTGTGCCGTTGCCGTTCTTGTGATGCGTCGCCATGTAGTTCTATATTTTGCGGAGTGAGAGCAGTCGCTAATGTTGGAGTTCGTCACAGATTTAATGAGGTCTCTCCATCGGGTCGGAGAGCGCCCACGTGACCTTTTGCCCTCAACTTTCCCTTGCACGACCAATCGTTCCATTGAGTCCTCGTTACGGGTGACATGGCCAAAGAACTTGAGGATTCGTATTTGCACAGTCGACGATCTTTGATGTTGAGTTCCTTCAGGATGGAAACATTGGTTCGATGTGCGGTCCATGGGATTCTGAGCATGCGTCTCCAGCACCACATTTCCAGGGCGTCAATTTTGCGGCGATCCTGCATCCTCAGCGTCCATGTCTCAGCTTCGTATAGAAAGATTGGAAAGACCAGGCACCTCATCAGTCGAACCTTTGTGTTTCTGGTTATACTGCGGTCTTTCTAAATCTTTGTGAGTTTTTCCACTGAGGATCTTGTCACCGCGCAACGCCTCCGAATTTCATCTTCGCAGCCTCCAGTTGGTGTTATTAGAGCCTAGATAGACGTAGCTCTTGACTACGTTGCATCCTGCTATTTTTTGGACGTCCGGTTGGTTGTTGTCGGCACGATCTACAATCATCATTTTAGTTTTGTCCCGATTGATTGTAAGTCCAAAATCTAATGCTGTGGTCTCTAGTAGTTGAAGAAGAGTCTCGTATTCGTCCTTGGTTGATGCTAGGAGTGTGGTATCATCAGCGTATCTAAGATTAGATATTTTCCGACCCCCCACAGATATTCCCTTGTCCCAATCTTCAAGAACTATCCACATGATGTACTCTGTGTAGATGTTAAACAGAAGGGGAGATAGTATGCAGCCCTGTCTAACGCCATCTTGGGTCCTAAAGCGTTCGGAGTCGATACTGTCAACACGTACCGTGGCTGTGCCAACTTCGTACAGACGTCTAATGAGGTGCACGAGGTGTTGTGGTTCACCCATTTCGGCCAGGACCAGCCACAGTTTCCACCACTTGACGGTATCGAAAGCTTTCCTGAAGTCCACAAAGCATATATAGAGGGTGATGTTGAACTCTCTAGCCTTTTCAACAATTTGTCGCATTATGAGTAGCTGTTCTCTTGTACCTCGACCCTTGACGAAACCAGCCTGCTCGGGGCGATCTCTCGGGAGAGGTAAGATTGTAGCGTCATGTTAATAATATGCAACATGATCTTACTGGCGTGGGATATGAGGGAAATTAATAACTAACACTAATAGTTGCTCTTATTCTGCGTGCTCCCTGTATCCGCTATCTAAAATCTAGGAAGAAAAAAATTTTAGGAAGAAAATTTAATTTGTCTACTTCAAAATACACGTTTCCTTTTATCGTTACAAGCTTTATATACCACCTTTGCACCAAATATGTATAAGTTTAAATAATATTGTTATCTACAGATTTTCACTTAAAGAAAGTCCAAGCCTTTAAACAAATGGACCACTTACCATACCGCATCATAAAACTACATCTATCATAGTTACAGTAATACAAGCAGTAACACCCAATGGAACTTTTAACCTGACACAGCAAATACGATACGCTCACAGGATTTCCAATGAATAAACAACGGTGATATCGCGAAATTAATATGGCCGTATTATGCACATAACAAACGGTGATAATGGCAGGCAGCGAGCTGAATTTTAATTGCAATTCACTCGCTCCGCTGCCGTTGGCAGACTATAGTTCGAAGATTCTGTTTAGATTGCAAAATGACTAGGTATCTGGTTTGCTGGCGTGCGATATTTCATGCAGTAATTTATATTGCAAAATTTAATAATACTCGTCGCAGTTTAATTGTAGATTGCTGTTGCATACATATCGTTTTCGTTGAAAGGAGTTTGATTTTGATTATGTTAATGTTAAACACCTGTCAAAACTACACGTTACAGAAATGCGCATATTACGCTAGTCAGCGGGTGTCACAATGCTCGACAAGGAAAGCAACATGTAGAAGAAAGAAGGACGCCTTTAATGGTATGGACCTGTGATCCGCTGACCCGAAGATCACATGGTACGAGTACCTAGGCCTCAATCTACCGACAACGACGCGTCGCCGCGGAAGACCTCCTGCCACCCAGCTTTCATCAGTCTAAAAAGACCTGAAGGACATGAATGTTGATGGTATGACCGCCCAAGATAGAGCAAAATGGAGAAGACAGATAAGGAGAGCCGACTCCAGATAATGGGATAAAGCGAAGGAAAGAAGAAGAAGAATAGGTAACATTCTTCTTCTTCTTTCCTTCACTCGTCTGTTTTAGTCCTACACCTGAATAAACCTCGACGCGTTTGGGCGTATTGGCGCTGTGAAATAAAGTTAATATTTGATCGTGGTGGCAGTTATGATCTTATAACGATACTGTAAGGCGAAGCTTTGCCGTACGTAGAAATAAAGTTCTTCTACATTCATCCAGTGGCAGAGACTGTGACTTTCTGCACACCAGAGCTCCATCGGCTATCGGTCTGTGGACATAGATTGCTGGTAATTTTGTTACGAAAAACTTATTTTTCTTTGCAAGTCAATGCTTCTAGCAAATATGAATACAACTTAGTTCTTTGTTATTTTGAGCCAATAAAATCTGTAAAATTTAGTTTCACTGCACGTGGAATCCTATCTGCTAAGATGTAAGGCAATCTTTGCAACACAAATGAACAACCAGATTCGAAACAACAAGTGTTGTTTCGGGTAGGAATCGAACCCCCAAAACTCGGTGCAGTGTCGAGCGGCGAGGCGACCACTTAAACCACTACGATATCTTTGCAGTCAGTCTATCAGTTAGTCAAATCTCTGCATTGTGTGTTTATATAAAAACAATAGCCTTTTTAAGTGAGTCTAACGGAGTTTTTTTTTTTAAGTCCGAAGATCAAAATTTTAACCTTTTATAGAACGTTTCTATAGCTCACATCACGGCTTTATAGTTGTGGTCTAACCTTGTCGTATAGCAAAACAATAACAATATAATATTCGTATAATTGCAAATCCATCACACAGTTTAATCATAACTTCGAAGTACGGCTTAGTAGCCTAAGTTACGGCTACATACTGGCGTATCTAGCAGTAACTAATAATTTCCTCTTTAATTAAAATCTCCTTTTGTATATGAGTTGATTAAATTTTCATACCAGACTAAGTAGGTATTAATTTTAATTATTACACTTCATCGCAGTAACATGCCTATTTCCTCGGTCTAACCAATATGTAGATATTAATTATGCTGAATCTCTCGCTACCTCATTACCCACTAAATGGTAATATATTATTGGTATGTGTTAAATATAATAGTATTATCATGTCTACCTATCCTTTGGATGGATACACTGAAAATATGATTATTTTACATAAATGTGATTGTGGGTAAATTTCGTCAGAAATTGTCTACTGCATGTATGTAATTGTCTTATGATGCTTAAAAAATATTTCAGTAGCACAGAGTTATAAATTTACCTGCTTGGAGCAACCGAGATATTTTCTACATAGTGATCAATAGCGATTCATGAAAGATTAAAGCATGAAAGATTTTCTCGTCGTTTGATTATAGTATTAAAACAGGAATGGAGGCATAACCAACCAACAATTAACTTTAAAACTATACAAAATATTGTGTAAATTCTAGGCATCTATAAAAAACCTTTTCGTAATAAAAATGTTCAAATACCGTCTTATCGTCAGAAGGCTGATTCTCGTAAATATCTTTATTTAACTGGCGAAGTGTGGATGTGTAATAAACCTCTGCCTACCCCTTCGGGAATAAAGGCGTGAAGTTATGTTATATTGTTTGTTTAAAATGCTGATTCGATTTAGTCTCGGTGGCATCAATGGTATTCTCGTAAACGAACTGACTCGATTGACATCGCTACTACATCTTAAATTAATCAGAGCGTTAAACTATGTGTCAACGTCCTTCGATGTGTCAGCAGTCATTTAGTGCAGCAAGATAACAATTGTGTGCCAGTTCAAAATCAAGTCGCATTTCAGTCGCAGTTCACTTATAGTGTCAGTGTCTGTCAAAATTATAAAATACAAAATTCCCTTTCTCCTGATATTCAATAATAAGTACGTGACCATTCCTAAATATTACATGCTGTATCCATTTAATAAAATTCATTTACGCAATATCATATACAGCAATTACCAAATTCAAAATTTCCTCTATTTGCAATTTTCAATGACACAAAGCCTTAGCCGCTGCCGCAGCCTTAGAATAATTGTGCTTATATTTGAAATAATTGCGTCGGTATAAACTTACGTACAGACATGGATTAATTGGAGAACTCTCGCATTCTACACATTGAACGGGGTTTGCCGTAATTCGTATGTTGTACTGTATCTCTATTGTAGGAATTGTTTGTATAGTAACCAAGTTAGGAAGATATATATTTAAGATAGATATAATTTAAATTTAAAAACCTACGTACTGTTTGTATCTTTTTGTGACGGAATAAATAGGTGCTGTAAGATTTGAGTAGTCAAAGTCAAAGCGTTTATTGCGAACCAAGTGTACAAACATAGATGTAGTAAGATAAGTACATTGTATAGTAGGCACGTGGTATAGTAGACTAAGTCCGCCGACTGACTTACATTAAATTTAGTCTGGTAGAGAGATAATACAAAGTATAGCTACCCCATTTCATTCCGTGGGTTTCTTAAGAGCCGGCTAAGGTATATATACGAAGCAAATAGTGTCTTTGGGAAGAAATGGAAAGCGTACTTGTAACTCTTCTAGTGTTGGCAGTCGCTGATCGCTTATCATCCGTGATTCTTCTGCTCGTTTGCAAATCTTCCTATCTCAAAAACAAACAATTTGGCGACGACATTATTATTTACTCCGTAAACCTAAATTCCTAGTATATTTGCCGGCACAACATTTATAATTCTTACATATGGTCAAAGTTCACAATATTTCTTATAAACAGTTATGCTTCATTTATTTCTAAGTGTTATGCGTCGTTACTGTTTTAATGGAAAAAGCAAATAGATCGTCCTCATTTTGTAGAAAGTAACCATTAAATATTAGGCCCAATTGTAATATCCGACCTCATATTTTCTAATTACTGGTCCATTTTTTATCATCTTTAAGATTTTTCCTAAAAAATATACGGAACAATAACCATGAAATTAAAAAATGAGATTACGATAGCCTCGACTTCCGTTAGTCGAATCCATATCACAATTTTAAGGGTTCCGTGGCTAAATGGCAAAAATACGAAACCCTTATAAATTCCCCATGTCTATATTCTGTATGTCCATCTGTATGTCACAGCCACTTTATTCCGCAACTGGTAGGTAGGTAGATGTAGTCTGTAAGCCGCTTCACGCTATAGCCTGTTGCAGTAGACGTTTAAAACATTTAAAAACAACTGACCTATCTTTAGTAAAAGTGTAGTCTTATGTGTGAATCGAACCTACGTGTCTTTACCTACGACAAGCGCAGCAGTGCCAAAAGCTGAAGCAACAGCAGGAACCACTACACTACACAACTCAAGAATGAACTGAAATGCTGTTCTGTTCCTCACAAAGTTCATTCTGTACTAAGACTTATGTGGTAGAAGGACCATAAAAAGTTGAGCTCATTATCATGACAGTGGGGTCAGAGACGGCACATAACCGTTAAACGTGGTCACTGCTGCTCAATTCAGTTAACGAATGCGACCGGTTCGCGATGTTAGTGCGCGGGCTCTAGAATAGCGGGTCTTATCTTTCGTGCACGTGAGTATAGAACAGAAAGACATTCTATATGGTTTCTTTCTTTGCTTTCACGCGAATCTTTCGGGGCTGGACAGATAGACAACTTCAATGAAAAACGTTTTAAAAAGCACGCTGCTCCTCTTAAAAGACTTTACTACTTATATACCATGGTAAAAAACGTTTGAAAGTACTCCCATGCAGACGCAAAATTACTTCTGAAAATATTAAAATACTTTGCTGTATTTTGTAACTTTCATGTCCGTATAGCTTTTAGAGAGAGTCGGGTATTGGCACAACAGGTAGCCCATATGTGTAATGTTCTGATGTATAATATTGCAGAGTTTCATTAAAACCGTTCAGCGATCTTCATAAACTTTCTGATTTAATATGAAGACTGAACTGACTGAACTGAACATTTACCAAATCTCTACTTTCCTGGCCCCACGCTTAGGGTCATTACACACGGCATTTGCGCGTGGAGACAAGGCAGTCCGGTAGCTAGTGAGCTTAAAACGTCAAGCGTCGAGTCCCTTAGCAACGCTACCCTTTACCTGAACAATGGACAATTTGAAGCCCCACTGAGTTTTTGCGGACCTTTACAAATTTAAAAGTTGTTTCAAATAGCCCAAATATTCCACAAAATCATTTTAATTAGGATTTGAATGACGCAGACTTATTCCTAAGTGGCTGTGGTTTATTTTTTTTGAAGTTAGATATCATCCTTATATTTTTTCTTTTAGTTTATTTATTTATTACCTTTTAAAAGGTTTAGTATTTTTTGTCGCGGAGGACTTGTCCAATATAACTACAGACTCAAAAAACATAATCGGAATTAATATATGTAGATGGTAAACAGTGGGAATCAAATCCACAACACCCCTTTTTTCTGGACTGTCAGACTCTTACTGACTAAAAACCAACCCGTGCTCCTCATGTACCCATGTGTCGGAGGGTAGGGTTTCACCGAAGCATTCCTCGCTACCCCCCCGACGGGTATTGGCCCGCCAGATGGTCAGGCGGGCCCCGAACGAAACCCCCTTGGCGGCGGATGAAGGTGTTGGGCTCCGCCGCCAAAACACCCAGCGGCCGCAGAGGATAGGGAGGACGGCAACGCAACACCGCATCTCCTCTTCCTCTGCGGCCCCATCACGACGCAACGATGGTGCGCCCCCATTTGGTCGCGGGAGATAGGGCGCGCGGCAACGCAACACCGACACGCCTCTCCTCCCGCGACCACACCCGACTGCGAGGGACAGACAGAACTGTCCCCCTCACCCGCACCTATGGACGCATCCTACGCAGGCCTCACGTAAGCCCACGTGGAGCGTCCCCTCCCGGGATCCCGCTTAGCTTATGGTAGCAAACGTTATTGAAATTTGTGATTATTTTCAGACGAGATACGGTTGTGTTCTACATGTAATAAAATGGAATGCAAACGGGCCTGATGCCTCGTTTGCAAATTGTTATGCTTTGAAAGCAATTACACGACTCACGTTTCGTATTTTGGTTGAATGTTGCGTGTGCGTTGTGAATAGAATGTAGTTCTATTCGAGATCATCGGCTTTATAATAGAGTTAGATAAAACAGCGTAAAAATAATTTGCCTACTGCAAAATAATTTTGATATTTTGTTTATGCTTTGCCTTTTTGGAAACCATTGGTACTGCATCACTGGTATCCGAAACGGCACGCTGCACTGTATTATTGAAAGACAATCTATATGTTGTTTTTTCTGTATTCAATAATCATAAATATAAACTACCTTTAATTTTAATTTTATTGACTCACGCCTGTATCTCCGATGGGGTAGGCAGATGTGTAACTTACTACCTTTTAAACTACTATTAACTACCTTTCATACAATTATGAAATCAGTAAATTCACCCTCCACATCAGGGTAATCGTATACCTCTTTTACTTGTATTCTCATTAAATCAGGTTATGAAACATAAGTATGTTGAACCTCTCCACGACTCATTAATAATTCACACTTTATCAATCTTCAAGAGCGAATGACTAACTATTAACTTAGGTTGAATGCACTACAATATGATACTCGTAAAGCAAGAAAACATATAAAAAATGTGTAATTGCAATTCTAACAATTTTATTATAAAGTCCAGCTGCGACGAGTAATTTAGTAAGTTAAACATAAAATAAAAATGTGCAAAATAAAAGTTTATTTCAAACACTCAATTCTAAATGAAAATTATGAGAAAGGATAAAGTACTGATACAAGTTTTCGTAACTTGTATCAGTACTTTATCGCAAAATGGGGTGCGAAAATTTTATTAAATGAAAATGATAGTTAAAGATTTTTACTTGGCTATTTCTCTTCGATACCTACTGCGTATATTTTTATCAAATCTTTCTATATACTTCAATTATCTCAACACATGTGCTACTTATTGTTAATACGATAACTCATATAGAGGGAGTGATAGCCTAGTGGAGCTTCTTACATACAACCTATCAGAGAGATAGAGAGAGAGAGAGAATCTACGGCGCGTAACACCGACTCTACGAAGTTCGCTTGCCGCGTGCCTCGGAAAGCACGTTAAGCCGTCGGTCCCGGCTGTCATGAATTTCGAAGATATTTGATAGTCGTTATAGGTAGTACCTCTAAATAAACTGACACTAGTCCAAAACATGTAGTATTCTTATCCTTTTGGGTTGCGGAGTTCAGTCGGCAGTCGCTCGGAGGAAAAGCTTATATTTAGTCAATTTCGTATCCCAAATATGGGTAAATAAAGGCGAGCACCATATTATCTCTCATATTTATATCGTAGCCTAGATTTTATAATTCTCTTAGATTTATTTACACCTTACGTTTAAAATCACTCATTAATTTAATACTTAAGAAAAAGCTAAGCATGTCAACTTATTTACGTAATAAACGTGCGGTACAATCCACTCATTTGTTCTAAAATACCCAGCTGTGTCCACAGCTCGACCCACGAGCCATTAGGGTCAAAGGCACCTTAGTAATACTATTAACTGGACAATCTATTCATTTTTTGTATCGCTGGCGAAAAGGCTTCAAACAGCCTTTTCGCCAGCGATACAAAAACCTTTTGTTTGACTTTAATTTAGCCAACCTAATCTTAATTGTTAATCCAAGGTTTCGCTCCCACCGAATTAACAAGAATTGAGTAAAAAAACAGAATTATCTCTTTTGTAATTAATACTGCATCGGCAGTGGGAATTTATTTTCGTAAAGGTTTACTGAGATTAGGAGGTCTTGGGTTCGATTCCCGGGTCGGGCAAAGTGTTATTGGGTTTTTCCGTTAGGAAATTCTCAGTAGCAGCACGGAGTCGGGTAATGTGCCCGGTACGGCAATAGGCTCGCCCCCTATTACGTGGGCCCTAAAAATTCATGGCGAAATGTGGATGTAATATTACACCTCTGCCTACCCCTTGGGAGATACAGGCGTGAGTCTATAAAAAAAATAAGGTTTACTGACATCGATAAAATAAAAAAATATAAAATATGAACGAAGAGTTACAACACTTGTATTTTCATATGTAACGTTATTTTTATATAATTTTATGATTCGGAATGTGTTTATTTTATGTGTTTATGAGCCTACTGAGTTAAGGTACTGCAAATGGAATTGTTGTTTAATATTCATAAAGTGAAATAATAAACCATGATTCAGGGCAAATATAAGCTCTGTAATTTTTTCTGTAAAATTTTACATAATTATTCGATTAAACATTTCAACATAACTATTAGTTTATTTGCTAATACAATATAGTTATTGCTGGATAACACTACCAAAATCCATATTTTGCCGGCGCTTTTAATTAACATTCGTTAAACACTCAGTAAGTTAATATTATAGCGTTTATTAATAACAATTTATACTGAAATTGTCAACACAGCAAATTGTTTGCTACACTTACCATATTTTGTACTCGTTTAATATCAAACTAAAATTATCTGAATTTAACTACTCAAAATGAGAAGTGATCATAAGAATAAGGTTGTGAATCCATCAAAGATGAGTGAGAGCAGATCGCTGTGTAAGGCATCATCTGAAAAAAAATATTTTTTAATTTTATTTCGCTGGTCTAGTTCATCAGATATTATTTACATAATATGCTAATAAGGCTGTGAATTCATCAAAGATGAGTGAAGCGGTGTGCAAGCAATCATCTTCTAAAAACGTTTTTCTTTGGTCCGCCTAGTTCAATTTGTGTTATTAACATTATGCTTCCTTCGTATTACCGTTTAGCTACTACGCACATCTTATATGTATACACAGCTTAAGGTGATGCATTTGTCTTTGTTTTATTGGCCTCTGTCGGATAAACACAATATGCATCCGGGCGATCGGGACGTGTTAAAACACTGAACGTGGAATAAATGGATATTTTCATAATGAGGATCACAATTTGAACCCAGTACTGGACGTCGAAATAAAAACGTGAGAAAATTATGTTCGAAAAATTGTAGTTGCGATAAATTGGCGATCGTAAGATTGCTTCTGTGATAAATGCATAGTATGTTTGGTTTTTTATAATAACACTAATATTATTTGGTACGGTGCGATCTGCGACTGCACTATCAGTAATTTTGTTAATATTACAAAAATATTGATAGTGCAGTCGATAGCTTAACTAGACAAGGTAACATTGTGTCAGATATATCGTTATTCGCTAGGTGCGAATATGTATGGCATGGCATACACCTTCTATATGTCACGTGGTCAACAAAACACGAGTAGTATAGTGAATATTAACTTTCAATAGTTCAGCATCATTACCAATCGCTAGCCAGACACAGGAACAATCACGAATATACACAGACAAATCAAAGTGCATGATATTCAACAGTCAATTGAATCACAAACGTTCCATGTAATAAGCATTATTTAAAGAGAGCTTTAAATAGATAACAACCAATAGTCGCTTCTTCTTTATTTTCTTGTGCATTCAATTATTGATTGCACAAATAAATGTATTGGTTTGAAATTAAATGGGACGGTTATTTATTTATTTTCTCAAAATTTCTCAGCTAGGGTATTATATCGGATTGACTTCTAATATAGAATCACTAGTCTATTTGCCATAAAATAAAAAAGAATGAAAATTAAATTGAATAGAAAAGTAATGCATTTATTGAATTAAAATTAAACTAATTCACTTATTAATAACTTGTGTTATACTTCCATAATTATAAATGTGAAAGTGTATTTGTTTGTTTGTACTTCTTTCAAGTCACAATAAACAGAGCGATGTTGTGTGATGAGTGTAGAGGTAGTCAGGAGGCTAGGTAATGGTATAGCCTACTACCGGCTACTCCCATGTGGCTCGAGCCATAGACGAAGTCTAGAAATGCATAATAACATAACTTCACGTCTTTTATCCCCGAAGGGGTGGGCAGAGGTGTATACAAACCCACATTTTTCCAGTTATGTTTAGGTCCCAATGTAATAGGGGCGAGCCTGTTGCCGTCTACCGGGCACATTATTATGCGAGCGATAATTAACATTTTTAATACACACATCACTTCGAAAGTTCAGAGGTGTGTGCCCGGGGTACCTGGGGATCGAACCCGAGACCATCGTCTCGGCAGTCCGTTACGTACACCACTAGGCTATCGCCGCAAAATGCAAAATAAATATGTATGTTATCTCCTTAACGTATAGTATATTAAAAACATATTGTTTATATTACTTATCTAGGATGGGGATAGCAGTTATAAATTATCTCTTGAGTTCCTAACGAGAGGTGTTACCCGAAGTATGCGTGTTGTCATGCTTAGTTTATTGAATTTTACTCATTATCATCTTGCCGGTGTGACCTTTTACGATTTTTAGGGCGGAACAAGACCACAACCGGCATTTTTGAGGAGTAAGAGAGGAGTGTGAGGGAAAGGGATGAAATTTAGATTGTTCCCGTTTTATATTAAGTAATCTGATTTCAGTCGGTACTCGATAAGAGCTTAAGTATCTTAGAAGTAAATTATGACGGGTTGCCATCAATTTCTTGTCAATTTATAAAACTTCCCATACGACGAATTATGTGAGAAGCAATTCCGAAATAAACTTAAACAAATCACTAAATTTGCGACCAAAGCTGTGCTAAATTCATGCCTTAGCTCTTGATGCGGTGCAATGCAAATCAGTCTTGACAAGAACTGAAATAGCCGCTTTAATGTATGAGACAATCGTGTATGCACAACTAAGAATAAAACACGTGGGCTAGTTTATGCTTAGATTTGAGGGCGTACTTGTGTGGCGCTATAGACGATAATGTGAAAGGAAGTCGTTTGGCTTGATATGGACATATTATGGAAAGAGATGATATGGTTGTAACTAAGCAAGTGATTAATATTATGGTAGAGAAATGACGTCAAAGTGAAACTGACACATCTTGTCAACCGAAAATAAAATAAAATATGGAGTTATTGATGTGTGCGTTAGTGTACCGTTTCTACGAGTTGATTACTACTTAGGTAAAGTATCTACCTTTTTCTTGTAATATCATTGGCTGTGGGAAAGATAATCAATATGGTTTATCATTTTTGACTAAAGCACAACGCAGCGACTAGCTGCGTTGCGGGTCGACCGGTTGGCGCAGCGGGAGTTTAAGCGACTGCTACGCCGAAGGTCGCGGGCTCGATTCCCGCTCAAGTCAAACATAATATATTTGTGTGCATGAACAGGGATGTTTGTCTACGTCTGGGTGTTTCTATGTTTAATATGTATGCATTTACAAAAAAAATAACTATATCACACGAGGCAACACTTTGTATGACCCAAAAAAGAAGTTTTGAGTGTGGGTGTAATTTTTGTCCATTGGCTGTATGTTCGTAAAGTCCCCCACGACACTGGCTTTATCTTATTGCGAGGTGATTTGACTATCATGAAGACGTTCGTTAGTATCCAAAACTTCAAACAATTTTCCCTTTCTTTTGCCCTAGAATTCTGTATTCCTTTATACGTAACGAGCTTGATTAGTTCCCATTTCAATATCACCCCAGAATAACCAGATAGCAGTTTGTCAATCCATTAACCTCCCACATGAACAGATTTGTCAACGTTCGTCACAAACAATGACTAGTAATGTGCGGGGGCGGAGAGAATTTGAATGAGTCAATTATTTGCTGATTGGCGTCTGTCAAGTGTCATTAGCGCTTTTGTTTGTATGATCGACGCGTGCGTCTGATCACTGATTGATGAATGTATTCTATGTTACTGTTTGGTGAAAATGTAGAGCTAAGGTTTATTATATTGGAGTTAATGAACGTTTTGTTTTCCTTGCGGATTTAGAATATAAAGTGTCACTATCCCACAGTGACACTATCCCACAGTGACACTTTATATTCTTAATCCGTCACTGCAAGGAAAACAAAAAGTTCATTAACTTGTGTTCATTATTTTGTGGCAGCAAGGTGGCAGACTAACGGACAGTTCAACTGATGGTGAACGTCATACATTATTATATACTGCACATTCGCACGTTACTACTTGGCGGCAGAATAATGGATACTGCGGTGGAAACTATCCATTTCATTCCTCGGCTGTTGTTAGAGGCGACTAAGCAAAAAACATGAAACATATAATATCTTTGGGATGAGACGGACACTGTGCCATCGAACCCTGTATCAACCCGTCTGTCTAGCCTGCTATAGTAGGCCAAATCTTTCAATGAACTTACAATGCTATTATGACGCAAATTAGCGGTAGCCCACGTCTAGCACTGCACTGCGAAAGGCTGTGTCATTATAAACTATTTCGTGTATAGTTTTGATATCAATGGGAAAGCATTATTGGTAGTACTTAATCAATATTTTAATAGTGTTATCAGTTGGTGTCAGATTCCTTGACAACAAACATTCTAAGATATCGAAGCAGTTCAAATAGGCAGGCTGTGGTTCCGTAGCATAAAGCGTTTACTTAAGCGCAAGAAAGTTACAGTGACAAGATACGGTGACACTATTCCATTCACGAGAAACAGATCGGGTCGGAAGCATGCCACGTCTCTTGTTACATTGTTTCCGATTAAAATAAAACTAAAATGGAGTACTTGAAATGAAAATAATACCAGTAATAAAATTGTTGCTTGTTAAATTACTAATTAAAAGCAAAGGTGATATACAAATTCTGTGGGAATAAAAGCGTTAAACTTGAGTATCTGATCATAATTATACCCAATGTATAAAGCTTTTATTACAAACTTCCATACATAAATAAAAATTAGCATTACATCTAGATTAGGTACAGCCAATTAGGGTTGTAGACACAATATTCCAAACAACATAATACCTAAAAGGTTCTACACAGTTCTCAGAATATTAATATGTTTGCTAATGTGCCCGGTGTAGCTTGCAACACTGAGAATAATCCTGGATTATGTGGCGATTCAATTTCATCAATCGTAATACGTTTAATACTTGTGTCTGTGTGTAATGCGTTCGGACACCGCGGTGGAAATGTTTTGTCTGCCTTTGGTTGTATGAGTGACTGTATATTTGTGTGTGTGAGTCTGGCAGTTATGAATAATTATGTGTGAGCGATTTTCTGTACGTCAGCGATTGTTCGAATGTGAGAGTGAGCTTAGATGAGGATACTCTCGTAGGTGCTTATGTATGTGTGTGTGGACGTCTTTGAAGTTATTGAGTGAGTGAATCATTAGGGGAAAGAGTTGGAGTAACGGGGTGTGTAACGAAGATAAATTAATGTATGGCAGGATTATATTCATGGTTTCATACGCCATTCAAAACTGGCTTATATAGATTGCCGTTTAATAGCTTCGTGGACAGATTTAACGTTAATATGTAGATTAAACTGAATTTTAAATGGCTTGAATTTTGTTTCAACAGATTTTAATTGAATTCATTCGTTTGTAATGTAGTACAGATTTAATCAAACATAATTCGGCTTATTCACATATTTTGCAAAATAATTTAATAATGTATGAAATAGAGAGACCTGTATTGAGTAATTTAAATGTGTATTCACAAATGTGAAAACAATTTACAAGGACGTAACAAGCCAAATTTGTTTGTTGATTTAACCAATTGCTTATTATAGTCAGAACAATAAATGATGTTTACAGCATGTAGCTTACAAAATAATAGCCTAGTAGACTGCAACACATCCACCCTCATCAGTAGAACTTAGGTCGCCCACACTTTGAGTTCCAATGGTGGCCCTATGTGAGGGAGCACTCAAAGCCTAATTAGGTAGGCAGCATACTTACAGTATTGTATTAAATACATATCGTATATCAAAACTTAATAGATATTATCGAGTAACCTGTGTTTGAAACAATATACTGAATGATTAGTTCGACTCAACCAATCCATTTAACATACATCACAATAGCCCAGAATCGTTAGTATATCGATTCAGTACCTTTTGACTTTATCTAGTCATACAGATGGATCGGGAAAAAGGGGACTTCATTTGTATGGTTGGCGCAGCGGGAGTGTAAGCGACTGCTACGGCGAAGGTCGCGGGTTCGATTCCCGCTCAAGTCAAACATTTGTGAGGATGAACATGGATGTTTGTCTTGGTCTGGGTGTTTCTACGTATAACATGTATGTATTTACAAAAAAAAAGTATATATGTATGTTTATCCATTATCTAGTACCCACAACAGAAGCTCTACTTAGCTTGGGACTAAGTATGTGGTGATGTGTGTATGTGGTAGAATATTTTTATTATATTATGGCACATTTCTTCCGCGGGCGAAATGACGACCTCTAGTACTTACAAATTAATAAGCCTATTAAAATTAAATTCATTTCATCGCACTACTTATCCCGTTACTCAGTAAAATATAGTGTCTAGTTTTACCACGGATTCACGAAATATTCCTCAGAATAAGAGATTATCGCAGCTGAAAGCTAATTATGTGGGCATTATCATAGCTTTGCCCAAATAATTGTTCCGTGTTTTATACGAGAAGTACCGAAAGCAGTATACGTAAGTTACGATTATTATTTCGCGAGATCATTGCTGCTTTTCTACTAGAGATATGCTATTTAGATTAGCTGTGACGATTCGAAAGCTGAGCTGTGATACTATATGACTGTTTCCTGTATATGCCAATCTATGTAGCTAAACTGTGCTATGAATATGCGCTGCCATGAGGGAGCTGTGTAAGGAAGATGCGTTGATTGAGATAATCATTGAGATAAGATTAAGATGATCAATGACCAACACAAACTTTTCTTTGCATAAAGCTATACTACTAGCGATCATCCATTATCGTTCTAGCATTAAAGAAACTAGAATAACCTAGTTTCAGCTCGAGGTCCACTAAGAGGTAATGTCCTCCCGACCGATTTCGGCCACAGCGGCTTGTCTATATGTATATGAGACTCAACATCTGCGCGGGACATATTATAGTGCACAAGCGTGTGCGTATACTTACACAAGTGTATTTTCTATTCCCTCACTCTCATAGTCCGATGGGACTCCACAAGTGACACGATGCGAGAGAGATTGGGCGCAAGACCAACGGCTTAACGTACTTTCCGAGTCATGGGGGTGTGTCACTGCCAACTCCCTGACTCCGAACTTCTACTGGATAATTCCTAACAGAAAAACCCAATATCACTTTTTGTTCGACCCAGGAATTGAACCCGAGACCTCATGATCCGCAGTCACTAACACTATCGCAGGACCACAGAGGCAGTTAAGAGGTACTGACTCCTCATAACGACTGTCAAAGATCTGCATGACACATAACTTCGAAAATTCAGTGATGCGCGAAGTGGGCACAAATTCGATACCCTTGTCTGCATCCATCCATAAAACGTAGCTTAGTCAAACTCGTTTCTAACGGTGCTACGCTGTACCGATGAATATGAATAGTAGATATCATACACATCTATAACAACAAAACACAACACATCTCCAGTACAAGACCATCCTGTGTACAGTATTGAATATTAGATATACCACTAATATTTTGTGTGGTAAAAGCAGCCTTATTAAGGTATTTATCTTCGCATGGGATAGTAAATGTGTTAGTTAACTTCTTATCATGAAATATTTGAATTTTGGGATTATGTATGATTATTGTTAGGAGTAGAGTATTCCAACAATTACTTTTTAGTATATTATGTATTCCATTCCATATTTGCTTTGAAATTATGCTTTGTATGTGTGTAGAATAGGCTTACATTAAAATGAGTATTTAGGATATCTTTATGGTATTTTCCAGACGTGTATTCTTTCTTTTTCATCTTAGTGTGAGACTAAGATGAAAAAGAAATGGTGTAATAATTCTCGTCCTGCAATAAGCATCGGGATCGACAACTTTACGTGCACAACATATTAACGGTGCAAACACGGTAGTGGTCCGATGTAAGTGTCATCCATGCAAGTTGCGACCTGTGCCAGCGTTGTTTAACTTTCCGACTGCAATAAAGAACGGCAGGCCAAGTGTCACTAAGTGTTATGCGAATTGTGTATAATGGTATTTCCATATAGTTTATGTTGTGTTTATTTTATTTTATTTATTTAGGGATAATTAACAGCTACAATATACATGTAAAATAAATAAATTCAGCTTAGTCTAATTTTACAATATTGCAGCCCACATTTGTGTTTCAAGATAAATGTTGTTGCAAGCGCAAGCATTATAGTCATGAATATGCTGATGTATTGGTAGTGGATGAATGTACAAACCATTAAATCGGCTTATCTTCTTTATATCGAGTAGATAACCACTAACACTACATTCAATGTCACTTTAAACTCGATCACAATATCTTACTGTATCAGTTGATGCATAAGTAGTTGGATCTATGATAAAACGACAAAACGAAGACATTCGCCAAAAAAAATTAAGTCCAGGGTATGTAGATTAAAATGCTTCAAACTTTCACGATCTATACACATATGATATATTTATGCGACGTGTAAATAGTCTAATAATTTTAACAAAAATGTCGTCCAAATGCCTTCAAGTAGCCTGTAGTTTTCACTGCATGGCTGCTCATCTCAGCATCGCGGCGGACAACAAACATACAATCAGCGGACACAAAGTACACCCACGCTTTATACAACAATTTTGTAGATCACACAAATTAGTGTTGTTTTGTGCCGAGATTGAAACCCACAACTCTAGACGCAGTAGCAACTGCTTAAACATCTACGCTTAACATTACTTCACGCCTTTTATCCCCGAAGGGGTAGGCAGAGGTGTATTACACACTCACTCTTCGCCAGTTATATTTCGGTCCTAATGTAATAGGGAGCGAGCCTATTGCCATGTACCGGGCACATCATTAAGCATGCGATAATTAATTTATTATACACACATACTCCTAACTTCAAAAAGTTCGAGGTGGGTGCCTGGGTGCTTATGGATCGAACCCGAGACCATCGTCTCGGCAGTCCGTTACGTACACCACTGAGCTATCGCCGCAGCTACGCTACCTGTGCAGGAATAAACCTTTCCATTTATTTAACTGAAAAAAGAGATATACAGCATCAACAGTGTATCGTAGCTGATAGAACCAAGTCATAAATTTACAGCAGGCAAATCAGCAGATTGCACGTACAAATCGTGTTCAAATTATTATGTTCGCATTGGAATGGATAATAGACCCGGCTAATGTTCATTAATGTTGCAAAACCTTTGTCCACGGCGGAGCCTGGTGAGCTTAATGCAATGTATTATGCAGTTTTAGATGATGTGTCGTTGATATGGTATGAGTGCTTTTGTATTGGTAGAGATGTTGTGTATGGTAGAGATGATTTTAGCATAATTTAATTTTAACTGATTTCAATCTTGGCTTCAACATTCACTCGAAAAAAGCATACAGATCATCTGATGGTAAGCGGTTTCCACCGGAAATGGATTTCAGTGTGTACATCAGAGGAGTCACAAGTGCGTTGCCACCCTTTGGGTTGCGAAAAAGAATAGGCGCAGGAGGAGTGTGGTGAGGGAGAAGGTATAGACAATTGGGCGTCCGGCACTTAAGATAGTAGTTAGCTAAAAATATATAATTATAAAATATATAGTAAAACTTTCGGCTCTGCTACGATTTCTGCAAAATAATGCTATTTGGGTATAGTCTAATGGATTACAAACAGGCACAATATCATTCCTGTCATATGCATTGACCACTTATCCTCTTGCAAATGATTTGTGAAATACGCATTGACTCGATTTATGTGTTTTCGTATCAAAATCGTAGGAAATGTGTTAAGTCAAACTAAGAGCCAAACAAACAGTAAATTTATAAACTTCAACACAGGGCAATAATAATATAATGTATACGTTCACGGCAACGCTTAAGAAATATATGTGCACCTTAATGTTAGGTCTTTAAAACATTGACCTTCTAGGAGGTTGTATCATGGGTTTGGTCCACAGTCATACAAAAGTAATTCTACGTATAAAGAATTACGTCTCATCGCAAATCACTTAAAAAATGTTTATGCGTATGTTAGGCGTGTAAACGTAAAACCAGATAAACAGCAAATAGCCAACAAACTTGACATAAATAGTAACATTTTATTAAACTCATTTCGGTAGTTTACACTAACCAAAACTTAAATAAACACCCGTACTCCTAGCATCTGCAGACAACAAAAGCTGATCACTATAAGCAAACGATTGCATATGCTTTTAACTCACAATACATGGAAAAAAGAAAAACTGTTCAATTCAATTTATTGATCTTTGATCTTGACTTTTGATCTTAGCAGACACTATTTTTATACATGCACCATCTAGTCCCAAACTAAACAAAGCTACGACCCATCGTACAAGCTCTGCTTGGCATGGATTAACATACAACATATCAAAGTAATCAAAAATTAGATTTTCAACATAAAAGAGTAATAAATTTGCCTTAAAAGAACGTTGATCATAACTAAATATATATGATTGAAACACAGCAAAGCCATAAACTCAACAGAAACATAGGGTATCAAAACATTTAAATAGAAGTCGGCAAATAAACAGTACGTTTGCAAACAATTCTAGTCACGGAAATTACGAGGCCACAGCAAAACGATATCAGCATCCAATCGCAAACGCCGTATTTTTCGATAAATAAATATCACATACCACACGATATTTTTCGGGACTATCTGACCAACCGAAAGCAGTCTGTAAAGATTGACAACTATATGAGTGAGGAGGTTACGGCTACGTACGGCGTCCCCCAGGGGAGTATTTTAGGTCCCACTCTATTCCAAATATATATCAATGATCTCTGTGCCCTTTCTTTACCAAATACTAATATATTTACTTACGCAGATGATACAGCAATTCTTGTTACTGGACCAAACTGGCAAGCAGTCAAGGATAGAGCGGAGTACTCCCTTAGGATAGTAATGCGCTGGTTGAATAACAACTTATTAACTTTAAATCTCACAAAAACCCATTACATCCCTTTTTCTATTACTAGAGTTAACAGTCCACCTGAAGATTACACAATTAAAGCCCATACTTGCTTATCCCAAACCAATTGTAACTGCCATAAACTCACAAGACTCGAATGCGCTAAATATCTAGGTGTGGAAATGGACAGTGGTTTGAAATGGGACAAGCACATAAGCCTGATGACCACACGCGTAAGAAGATTAATACATCTTTTTAAAACTCTAAGAGGCGCTGCACCTCTTGACAAGCTTAGGATGGTATATCTGGCGCTAGGTCAATCTATCATCCAATACTGTATCGCAACGTGGGGTGGAGCAGCCAAAACCCATCTCATTGGCTTAGAAAGAGCACAGCGTGCCGTACTTAAAGTTCTGTCCAAAAAGCCATACAGATATTCTACCGTGCAACTTTATGCAGATATGAAGGTATTAACAGTGCGTCAACTCTTTGTGCTCCGTACAACCCTCATAAAGCATTTGACCATCTCTGCTCCAGATCCAAATAGACGCAGCAAGAAATCCATCTGCCCTAGAACCCGATGTAAAACTTCGTTTGGAAGAAGGCAATTTCATAGTATAAGTAGCAAAATTTACAACAGCATAAACAAAAAAATCGATATTGCTGGTTTAAACAAGTTTGTTTTAAAAAGGAAAGTTACCGCCTGGTTACTCCAGCTTGACTATCGGCTGACGGAAGACCTACTTACCTATATTTCGTAAGGACGCTACATAGAGAGATAACGCTTCACTCACTCACACACATACTAACTCACGCACATAACATACTCACACGCACGCGTGCGCATACACACACACACACACACACATACACACTCCCCCTCCACACACACGCACACTCACACACACACACATAAACACTCGCACACACTACCATATTTATATAGTTAATAATACAAAACTTTTTCATTTAGTGTTATAATTTCTAGATAAGTAATAAAATGTAACTGATTAAGTGCACAGCGACATTCACTTTATCTACTATTACTGTGTCACAACTCCACGCCTGAACACTGACTTCCAAAATACAGGCTTTAGCCTAGTTTGGAAAACAGTGCCAGCACGTATAGTGTAATGCATTACATCAAATTGCTGTAACTAAATACAATGTGTAACTTGTGAATGTATTTAAATTGAGTCAATAAATATTTTTTATTTTTTTATTTTTATTTATTTACATAGGGTGACTGGCACAGTTGGTGTCCGGTAAAAAGTATTTTGCAATTTTTTGTGATATTTTTGTCAAATGTAGCAAGCACGTTTTTTACGGTGTTGCGTAACTCAGTATTATATAGGAAAGTTTTGTTGCATATTTCTTATGATGAGATATTTTATTGTCGATTAATATTTCATATAAGAATTGGATTCATATTGTACTATACAATAGATTATAGCTATTTTATAGATACTCTTCAAAGTTCCTAATAAAATGATTTAAAAATAGGTAATTAGATGCATTGTTTAGTACCTGAAAAGTACTACACGTTTACCTCAGATACTCACATTTTATCCGGACTCAAAACGCTCCTGACTTCAGCATTCTTCATGCATAAATAAATAATTGATTAAATACATAAGGTCTCGGAAATGATTCACTTCAGGGAAGTAACTCCGCTGACGACTGTCCTAAATTTAAATGAGAAGCAAGTCCATCGGCTCCACGTGCTCGCCAAAGCACGGAAAAAGCGATAATTTACGATATGATTGACAGGGGTTTGAACCTTAAACTCGCTGTGTAGCCTCGCTAGTTAGTCTAGGCTATCGTTGCCTACCTTTTATACATGTAGGCATCAAATTAATTTTGTTTCATTTTTATTATTTACTAGAGGAAGCCAGCAGCTACGCCTGCAATTTTTTTAAATTTATCCGTTTTGGCCGATCCCGTGGGAATTTCGGAAAATCCCTTCTTAGTGCACCCCTACGCTCCCCAAGGAACATACATGCCAAATTTCAGCTTTCTGCGCCCAATAGTTTCGGCTGTAGCGTGTCTGTCAGTCAGTCAGTAACGCAAGGATTTTATATATTAAGATAATAACTTGAATAATTCATATTCTAAATTAATTGTAATGCTCCTTGTTGAATTTTACACTGGTTTTAAATAGAATTTTCACTTTATTAGAAATATAAGAAACAGTAAAAGATCTAATTTACAAACACAAATATTATTAAAGTGCTCCTTTCATCAAAGCAATAGAAAGTAAAATAAAGTAAAAATTTAAATTACTTAATTTTGTTTTTACTTAACAACTTTATTCAAATACTAATTAGCATAAAAATATTGCAATGCATTTACTTTTTTATGAAAGAAAACATTTTTTATTTGATGTTGTCACATAAAATGTACAAATTTAAAGTTTAAAAGCTTTTTTCAATGTATAAAACTTTGCATATCTATAAATAAACATCAGTTGGACATTTGAGGCAAAAACATTATTGTCATTAAACGACAGGAGGTAAATGATACGTACTGCATAAGTGATAATATAACATTTTATGAACAACGTATTGTTTGTTTGTACTTCACTACATAGTATAAAACAATGTCTGTCTTCTGTCTGCCTGTCCCTATGTATGCTTAAATCTTTAAAACTACGCAACGAATGTTGAAGCGTTTTTTAATATATAGAGTGATTCAAGAGGAAGGTTTAGCACCTATTGCACTCATGCGAAGCCGGGGCGGGTCGCTAGTTATTTAAATAAAATAAGACAAGTAATAGCGGTTGTCAAAATGGCCTAGAAAAAATAACATTGTTTTCATTCCGTTGATATGAATATTCACCCCATCAGATCTCAAAGCTCCTTGAAAGTGCATCGGCGCGTTCTTTAGCAATTGCAAGCAGGTGAGTGTTCCGTACGTCGCAAAACATTTTTATCTCTTTTCAGTTTCCTCCAAGATACCTACAAAGATTAGACCTTGTATCGTACTTCAGGAAAGTTCGATTAAAATCGCTAGCTCGGAAAACGGCCAAACTTTCCCTTGTAAATATGTTTTGCTGTAGGTAAAGAAGAAGTTTCTAGACCAAACTTAATACGAACGTATTGATATTAAAATATTCCTAAAGACTTTTTTGTTTAAAAAGGGTGATTTTGTTTTGTTGTTTTGCAAGTGAAGGAGTTTCGCTGGCTGGAAATGAGTTGCAATAAGACTTATGGTGTACTTTTCGTTTCTTGGAGTGAAATGTGTTTTACGATTTGCTTTTCAAATAGATTTCAAGCTCTTGGAAGATTTCAAATCAGTCTACATTTCACGAAAACTTAAAATTATATTGACTTATCCTAGCGTAATCAGAAATGTTTTTAGTTTCAAAGGAAGAAAGGTACCAAATTAAACGAGTATATATGTAAATAACACGAACATCCATAATTCATAATATTATAACATAACGACATAAAGACATAAAGACATATTTATTTCTGCATTTTGGTTGTTTACAACACTTATACATGTCAAAACCCTATTCTAGATGAAATGAAAGAAAAAGAAATGTCAAAAGAAAATAAATAAAAGAACAATGTCAAATCAAACAATGTCAAAACAAAATAAATAAAATTACAAATGTCAAATCAAAAATGTCAAAATGTAAAAATATAAGTATTACAAATGTAAATAAAAATATCATGTCACTAATTTCAAAATGTCAAAATTCATAATTTTTAATCTCAACTCCAGGCATTTTTGTCTGCTAAATAATCTTTAACTGTGTAATAAGCTTTTGAACACAAGCTCTGTTTAATAAATACTTTGAATTTATTAATACTTAGTTCCTGAATATTGCCTGGAATTTTGTTGTAAAAACGTATGCTTTGACACTTGTATGAGTTACTTATTTTTTGTAGTCTAGTTGAAGGTAGAACAGGTTTGTTTTTATTTCGTGTGTTTAAATTATGAATGTCGCTGAATTTAGAAAACATATTTATATTTTTCCTGACATATAACAAGTTCTCATAAATGTATTGAGATGCGACAGTCATTATCTTAATTTCTTTAAATTTTTCCCTCAGTGAATGCCTTGAACCAAGACTGTAGATTGCACGAATAGCCCGCTTCTGCAGTACAAACACAGTTTGAATGTCAGCTGCGTTGCCCCATAATAAAATGCCATATGACATTATGCTGTGGAAATAACTAAAATACACTAATCTGGCCGTATCTATATCAGTTAACTGACGAATTTTGTAAACCGCGTATGCTGCAGAGCTAAGTATATTCGACAACTGACCTATATATGGGCCCCACTGTAGCTTAGAATCTAAGGTTATGCCTAAGAATACGGTGTTATCTATAAGATCCAACTCTTCTCCATTCAAACATATGTTAGGTTTAACTTGTTTTACATTCGGTCTTGAAAATCGTATACATTTTGTTTTTCTTTCATTTAACAGTAAATTGTTAGCTGTAAACCATTTAACTACTTTAGAGAGAGCGTTATTTACATCGTCATTATTTGATTTTTGTCGTCTTAGTTTAAAAATAAGTGATGTATCATCAGCAAATAACACTATCTCTTCATTATTTTGCATAATGTATGGCAAATCATTAATATATACAAGGAAAAGGAATGGACCAAGAATTGAACCTTGCGGCACTCCCATTGTGACCACTGAACCCATAGAAACTTTTCCATTTACCTCAACTCTCTGTATCCAATTACTCAAATATGATGTTAGGAGATCCAAAGCAGTGTTCTTAACTCCATAGTAATGTAATTTCCTGATCAATGTTTCATGAAACACGCAATCAAAAGCCTTAGATAAGTCACAAAAGACTCCCAGAGCATCATGCGACTCCTCCCAGGCATCAAAAATACTATCTAAAAGCTCAACTCCAGCATCGGTAGTTGAGCGACCCCTAGTAAAACCAAATTGTTTTTCATGTAACAGCTTATTGTTATTAAAATGAATTTGAAGCTGACCTAGAATTAATTTTTCAAAAATTTTACTAAACGTGGGTAGCACAGATATTGGCCTATAATTTGTGTGGTCAGATGTGCTACCTGATTTAAATAACGGAATTACTTTACTACTTTTCATTTGATCAGGAAACACACCACAGTCAATGCATCTATTGAAAATCATTGCCAGTTCCGGTGCTACTGTGTTGATTATAGATTTCGTAATCACAACAGAATTGCCCCAAAGATCACTAGTCTTCTTCAAATTAAGGGTATTAAAAGTTTTTACAATATCTCTGTCAGTGACATAACTAAAACTAAATTCAATGTTACACCTATTGACATTTTGTTTCAATAGAGATTCGGCGTCATTAGGGGACGAGTTGAGGGATTTAGTGGTTGAGACTGGAATGTCTGTGAAGAAATTTTCAAATGCTGTGGCAACCTCAAAATCTGACTTTAATATCTTTTTTTTAACAGTGTATGAATTTCATATATTACCTAGCAATAAAATATGAAGTCAGATCTATATTACCCTAATGGTTATATATTATTATGCTTAAAGGGTATGTTCATACGGGACATCTAAAGTAACGTGGACCTCGACGCCCACCAATCTAAAATAATGTGAAGATTCTAAAAAACTCACAAATACATAATACCTTCCTTTCTTTACTTTTGGTCTCAAACTAAATCAATTTCATTTTTTACATTAAAACAGTCTCCAATAAATGCATAAAATCGGTTTACTAATGTTTGCCACAATTTAAAATGCCATAATTTCACATGCCATACTGGTATTTGCCATAATTTGATTAGAAATAATGCTTCAGTTGTCATAATCGTGAAATGACATAAAATGACTTTCACTAATTCTTTTGGTCATAATCGATCAAGTGTCATAATAATTTAAATCCATAAATGTATTTGCTATAATTTTCGTTTTCAATAATCTAAGAAGAAAATAGAGAATAAACTAAAGTTGAACAACTTCAGTTTATTAAACTAGTGTGAAGAATGTGGACTAAGTTGATGGAGTCCTGCTTCACAGGGCTCCTATTTTTGGGTTAAGGGTCAAAAGAGAACCCTAACCTAACCTATCCGAGTCGTATTGCACTGAGTCGGGGTGTTAACGATAATTAATTCAACTTCAGCTTATTAAACTAGTGTGAAGAATGTGGACTACGTTGACGGAGCCCTGCTTAGCAGGGCTCCTATTTTTGGGTTAAGGGTCAAAAGAGAACCCTAACCTAACCTATCCGAGTCGGATTGCACTGAGTCGGGGTCTAAACGATAATTAATTTCGACCTAACAATATTATGTATTATTTTCATAATTATATCAAATTTTGATTATGTCAAGAGTCGATTATGAGATGTGTTACTTATGGAAACTAATTATTATGATATATGTTGTTATAGAAAGTTATTTTAAGGCAAATAAAGGTTATCACTGTTGAGTTGTTAAGGCAAACCTTATTAGTATAAATGATAATAGTGCAAGTAAATATTATGATCGGGGATGATTATGGCAAACAACATTAGTGCAAATGAATTTATGGAAAACGAGAGAATACCCATAAAATCCATATAATCTTTTTCAAATCACTTAATACTTAAATCTGCAGCGGAAAATAGCCGATCATCCAACATTCCTAGCGTAAACGTCGTGGAAAATACACCCCTTCAAGCAATTCAAACCCTCAAATGTAAAGTGCAAGGGAGATCAGA
The DNA here is from genome assembly GCA_944739405.2 of Euclidia mi. Lineage (NCBI taxonomy): Eukaryota > Metazoa > Arthropoda > Insecta > Lepidoptera > Erebidae > Euclidia > Euclidia mi. The sequence goes on along the minus strand of OX123183.2, from coordinate 13,422,328 downwards.
TAGACCGATTGTATAAACGTTGAATTTTATCTCCGAGCAGATCTTATCGGTACCGTATAATTTTATTTTAGCTACATTTGAACGTGTTAAGACGTGATATCTTATTTTCCTAATGGGTTCTTAAACGCCACATATTAAGCTTATCGCGACGATTTCGTTTATGGGAAGAAGTAATGACTGAAATGCATACCGTCGTTTAAAAGAGAATTTTGTTTTAAAATGATAGTGGGACATACGCAGTGATACTTATTTTAGATAAGGGGCATTTGAATGATGGAGGTATCTCCATAGAGTAAAGTAATACTACGGATAGGTAGCTCTATGGGGTTGGTTCTTCTCTTCATCACTTCTTTTAAATAACTGCCAGGTTAAATTTTCAAATATTTTTAATTATTGTTAGCTGGTCGTATTATACAATTGTGCCAATGACAATTGATCTTCTCTTTTATAGCATTACCAATTCTTATACGGTGCTATCGAAAAAATATCTTTTATTAGGGATACTTTGTATCTAGGGATTTTTAAACGATGGTAGCTTTTTTCGAGTCTTCTATCAGATGAATTATTTTTTATCTATAGTGATGTATGTACTTTATCCAGGGACCTGGTAATATAGAAACTTGCCTTTGGAGCAGCGTTTCAATTATTTCCACACATCTATATCGTTACTTTATCTGCTTACATCTAAGATGGCATTTTATTTATATTATCATATACTAGAGTAAATGATAGATGACTCGCTTGAATAGAAGCCTTGATCTAAACAAACTGCTATCCTAAACTAGGAATTGACCATAACTAGTTTAAATAAGAATCGTAGGTGTCTCACAACTTTTTTAAACCAACATTATGCTTATCACTATTATCGCCGAAAAAGTGAAAAATGCTTAACATTTTCAAAGGCGAATATTTGACGTTATGTAACTAAATAAATAGTTTGAAATGCTTTAATTTTAATATTTCGTTTCACTGGTTCGTTGTTCGTACGCATATGTGTTACTAACTTCTCTAAATGCCTTTAATCGTACACATATACATACATACATACATACATAGACTCACGCCTGTTTCCCGGAGGGGTAGGCAGAGACTACGGAACGCCATTTGCAACGATCAAGACATATCTCTCTTGCTTCATTCACTCCCATCAAATTCCTCATGCATGCTCTTCTGTTCAGGGTACTTCTCACCTGTCCTGTTTTTAGGATGTCTCCAATCTGATCCGAGAACGTCCGCTTAGGTCTTCCCCTTCGTCCTGTCCCTTCCACACTTGCCTTATATATCTGCTTGGTCAGTCTTTCGTCATCCATCCTCTCCACGTGCCCAAACCATCTTAGCATACCTTTCTCGATGCTTGTCACTACATCTTCTTTTACCCCACAACACTCTCTTATCACACAATTCTTTACTCTGTCAGTCAGAGAGACACCACACATACTTCTCAGTGCTCTCATTTCTACAGCATTTATTCTACTTTCATGACTTTTCTGCCATACCCAACTATCACTACCATACATAAGAGTAGGTACTAACACCCCTCTATGCACAGCCAAACGTGCCTTTTTGGACACGTTTTGGCTATTCATAAACGCCTTCAGAGCTCCATTCACTCTATTACCTGCATTAACTCTTCTTTCAATATCTTCTACATTCTTACCATCTCTTGTAAACAGCGTACCTAAATATACAAACTCATTCACTTGCTCCACTCGCTGTCCATCGATCATAACATTACAAGCCGTAACGCATTCCTCCTTTTCACAAACCATAACTTTCGTTTTACTTACATTCACTTTCATTCCTTTCCTCTCTAACGCACCATGCATGATTGTTACCATCTCCTGCAACTCCTCCACTGAAGACGCAAGTATAACCTGATCATCAGCATAAAGGAGGCATTTGACAAGTAACTCATTCGTCCTTAATCCACAATCACTATGTTTCAAGTCTTGCAAACAACTGTCCATAAAGAGGTTGAACAGCCACGGCGACGCTACACATCCCTGTCTAACAGCTGTGTTGATGGTAAACCAGTCAGTGTATGCCCCGTTTATCCTCACACAAGCTCTAGGATCCTCATAAAGGGATTTCAGAGCTCGAATTAGGCTGCTGTTCACCCCATACATCGACAGTACCGACCACATTTCATTCCTCACCACTTTATCGTAAGCCTTTTCCAAATCCACGAATGCGCAGCATTTTTCAGCATTTCGACTGTAATCCTGTCATACCCTGCAGCCTTACCTAATGTCATACTGGCCAGTGCCTTCAAAATTTCATCCACGCCAATATCGCTTTCATCATTGCTATCATTACCATTCATTTCACCTGTTGATGTCTCTGTCGTCGTTCTTTCAAATAATCCTTCAAAATACTCTTTCCATCTCTTCAGCACACACGATTCACCATTCAGTATCTTTCCGTTCTTGTCTCTGATTGCTGTGTATTCTGAGAATTGAGTTTTTCCTCGAACTGCACGAACGGACTTCCAGAAAAACTTAATGTTTCTCCGAAAGTCGTCAGATAATCTACTATTAAACTCATCTTTCTTTTCCTCTTTTTTCCTTTTAACCATTTCTTTCACTGTTCTTTTAGACCTAACAAACTCCTTTCTTGCTTCATCTATGTCATCACTCGTTGCCTTTCCCATTCATTCATTTGCTCTGGCAGCCAACCAATCTAACCACGCTTTCTTTTTCTCTGATACTGCTGATTGTACATCCTTGTCCCACCATGTATTCTTAACCTTTCGTAGTTTCCTTCTTTTGATCACACCACATACTTCAGACGCTACACATACTACGTCTTTTTTAAAGGAATGCCATAACTCTTCCATATCATTTATGCCATCGAACCTCTCAAATCTTGCTAACAATCTTCGTTTATACTCATCTTTCACATCTTTCTCTTGCAGATTTTCTACTTTTATTCTTTCCAAGACCCTCTCTTGATTATTTTCTCGGTGTCGCCATCCTCTAAAGAGCCCACTTATCCGGCTTAACACCAAAAAGTGGTCTGTATGGATGCCGATCCCTCGAAAAACTCTCGTATCCAACACATTCTTTCTCAGTCGTTCATCTACTATTACAAAATCAATCATACTTCTTCTAACATTTTTCGCCTCACGTGTATACAAATGTATCCTTTTGTGATCAAACATGGTGTTTGTCACACAAAGGCTCCACTCCAAACAAACCTCAAGCAGTTCTTTCCCATTTTCGTTCACACTCTTATCACCGAATCCACCTAAAGCCATTTCAAATCCATCTCGCTTTACTTCCACCCATCCATTGAAATCACCTAACAAAATCAATCTCTCGTTATCCTTACAGGTCCTCAGAATCTCTCTTAAACTCTCCCAAAACTCCTGCCTTTCGTCTTTTTCTTTTTGTGACATACCCGTTACTATATTGACCGGGGCGTAAACCCCTACAATAAGAAGACGAGTAAGCCCTACTTTCATTCTCATCCATAGTAGCCTTGCATTTACACATTCAAACTCTTTTACGCACTCATTTATTCGCGCAGACAATATTAAGCCAACTCCCTTGCAGGCTCTGGTGGTACTATCTACTCCGGACCAATACGCCGTGTAGCTGCCATGCTTTGTAGTGTCACATCCTTTCTTTTTCGTTTCATTCACACACAGAACATCAATCTTTCTATCATCCATCATCTGGCATACTTCATCCAATTATCCGTCCATTCCACCACCAACATTCAATGTTGCAAATCGGTTTTCCGTAGGCCGCTTTTCGCCCTCGCGGGAATCGAGACGTGACAGGTTGCGAACCGTGTCGCCGCCATTTGAAGAATAATTAATGTCTGTCCTCATAGCGTTCCCACGAGTAATAGGGATTTAAAAGGTCCATCCCCGCAGAGCCCTGTACGGGGGTAAGATGGAATCCTAGCTGTGCCCTGTGACCACCAACACAGGCACCCTCCGTTTGAGACCAGCTTGCCCTCTGGCCACGAATCGGCACGGGTCGGTTTACACCTTAGATCGGGGATTTGTGTTGGGTATGCTCCCTGAAAGTTGGTTTAATTTCGGAGTTTTCCTTCTCCTAGACAGGTTGCCAACCAAGGCTAACGAGGCCCATCTCCCCGAACACATATAACTATTACAAAAACATGCTAAACACTAAAAGTGGACAGTGACAGTCTCAAGAGGCTCCTGTAATCGATATGGGAATGACACCGACGTGTGTCGTCCTCGTAAGTGGCGCAGAGGGCGGACATAGTGCCTCCTTAGGGACGTGTTTAAGTGACGTGATCGGTTTCATTTAGACGATATAGAATAACAGTATAACAGGAATTATTTTTATTAGTTCTTCATGACAAATATATCTGGTGGTTCAAAGGATTCATAGTTTTTGTGTGTATTGTATAGTATTTCAAAACTATTGTACTGGTTCCTCCTATCATATCTATATTACTGATCTTTGATAAAAAAACCCGGTAAAATCGATCGCCAAGGGCTTCAGTATCATGTACTGCATCACTGGTATCAGATTTCGATACGCCGTTATTACACCTTGTATATAAATAGTCTGTACGTTGTTTGTACGTCTACGTAACTAATAAATCTAGTTTATACATATAATCGCATCCACTCTTCTACTAGTGTAATATTACTCCTCTGCCTACCCCTTCAGGGATAGAGCCGTGATGATATAAAAAAAACTCTTCTACTACTCTACCAGCCTCCTATCATGTAAATCTAACTATTATAAAAACATTCTAAAGACTTAAAAGTGTACAGCGACAGTCTGGAGTGTCCTGTAATCGATACCTGGGAATAACACCGACGTGTGTCGGTGTCGAGGTGGCGCAGAGGGCGGACTAACCCTTCTTAGGGACGTGTTTAAGTAAGGTACATGTAAGGTTTCAGTTAGACGATACAGTATAACAGAAACTACTTGTATTAGTTTTATATTTCAAATATTTTTGGTAAATTAGTTTAATATGACAAATGTCTTGGGAAGTTTGAAGTATTTTTGAGGTTTTGTTTGAGTTGTGAATTATTTAAACAGGACGAGCTACTAGAGCTCGTCAAAAACAACACGGCATATTTACAATAAAATACTTACAATTAATTACACAATTACACCTGAATATGCCATAAGGCATGCGTCACTCTGTCAGTTGGTGAAGCCACATGGAAAACCGCTCAGTAGTTTGCAATAAGTCACATTAAGTGAAGATCTACTACGCCGTAGCAGATCTACGTCGTAGGCCGTCTACGACACAATCTGTTCGTGTAATAATATTCTATTATTACTAATGCACGGCAGATTCAAATCTTGAGTGAAACATGATTCAGGATCAGAGCATATTACATGTGAGCTTAACGCGGTTATTGCAGAACGTATACTTTAACAATAACGTGTTTAGCATGTGTGCTTGTGTAACAGAGTTAGCGAGAATTCGAAGTGGATGCGATTCACGTAATTATTTCATTTAGTTATTTGCAATTTATTTTCATGCTTTATTTATAATATTTAGCTGCTTCTGCGTTATGTCGGTAGAATAATTGAGTGTATGGAATTTTAAGTTGCTCATGTTGGAGCCTATGCGACCGTCAAGCGCTTGATTTCGAATAAGCCAAAGCGCGCTTGTGCACATTTTTGTTTAATTTTTCTTTGTTACGCATACACCATTTGCCTTTTAACACACATCTCGAATGATATTGGTGTATGTATACAATAATATAAGTAGACTAGACAAGCAATTTAAAATACTACACTGTCTACCATCAAGAACATGGTATACTTTGTGGTTAATTGTGTGACAATCATCCTCCTCGCGTTATCCCAGTTGCAATCTGGGGTCCGCTTACTAGTCTAACCGGATTTGACTAAATATTTGTTTTACCGCTGAGCGACTGCCTATCTGACCTTGATAGCAAAATGCCATGGTTAGACTAGTGTTAGTTTACTGAGGTACCGACTGTCTATATAGTCTGTCATAGATAGCCGGGGCCAACGACTAAACGTGCTCTCTAAACGATAAAAAATGTACACAAACATTCAAAACGTAAAAAGAGAAACGCATGACTTTCAAACATTCATACTCAACACTGAAATTCAACAATTCTAGCCTGTTATACTCATCAACGTAGTATTAATTAATCGCACGCCTTGCTGAATGTGAATAGACTCAGTCGCAAATATTGGCGTGAGTTGGTAATTCTAATCAAATACCAACGCAGATGCGAAAGGTATATAGCTCAGTTGTTAGCGGAGACGTGTGATGTAGATAGAATAAAGTGGCCTCTTCTTTATTAGTAAAATCAGGCTGCGATAGCATTGAGGAGCTACTAATAGACTAGTACGCAAAGAGATTAAAGTACTCATGGCGCGCACTATGACTGACTTTTCGAAGTTATTTGTTACTATTACTTGATAAATTAAGGAAAGATAGTAAAAAATCTGAATGTCTGAGAGCTGTCGTTCTTGTTCATTCTCTTATGTATACTTTGCCTTTACACACTGAGTGTGGTGGATTTTGCTTTATGAACCTGACAGTTTGCTCCGCAATTACTTAAAAACTAGCAGATCTGCGCGCTTGTTCGCTCGTTCGATCTGATGTTGATTAGATTAAACGAGCGAAAACGCGTCATATAGTTAAACTACTTTCATTGTTATATGTACAAAAGCTTCAACGATGATAATGACTTTATGTATGTCAGAATTACACTTTTGATCGTGGTTAATTATTACACAACTGTCAAGCTTTTACGCAATAAAAGAAAAATAAGATCAGATTCTGCGTCTGGATAAGATATGATGACATTATTTTAAAATTCTATTGCTCAAAATCGCGAAACTTTTTATAATCAGAGATCCATAGAAGAGCGACTTTCACCAATCTGGTTATTGGATGAAAAGTATTTTATATCAAATTTTGCATGTCAAAATATATATCGCGAATGATTTAGCAAAAAAAATCCGGTCCAGGCTAAAAAATTGCCAATCGCTTTTCCTGACAGGATTTTCGAAGGATATACGGATCTACTATTACGACAATAATACCAATTATAAGTAGCAGTCACCATTCTCTTTGTAATATTACAAAGCTACACTTGTGTCAAGTTTCACCACCCCCTATCTTCCCGTGGGTGTCGTAAGAGGCGACTAAGCGAAAACACGATGCAAATACCATCTTTGCGTAGAGACGGAAAACTAGACATCAAACCCTATACGACTGCCTCGTTGGTCTCGCGGCAAAAATGTGCGCGTGGGATCGAGAGGTCCCGGGTTCGATCCCTGGGTCGGGCAGTGTTATTGGGTTTTTCTGTCACGAAATTCTCAGTAGCAGCACGAATTCTGGAAGTGTGCCCGGTACGGCAATAGGCTCGCCCCTTATTACGTGGGACTAAAGTATGTCTGGCCAAAAGTGGGTGTAGAAATACGCCTCTGCCTACCCCTTCGGGGATAAAAGGCGTGACGATATGTATGTATGTATGTATGTATGTATGTGTAAAAAGCCGTTAATTATACTTTGGACATCAATGACTTTTCTGCAAAGATGTCAACCGAACAATTATTTCACTAGTTTTACAAATGACCGCTCTTATAACAAAAAGTGAAACACAAAATTGTCCAAGTACCTTTTGCGCTAACTAATAAATTTGCCTATTCAAACAACATCACTAACATATTTGTCTCAAAGAACGTACACACGTTCCGTTTCAAACAAGTTAGCCATATATTCAAACAGTTTGAATTATAAGCAAAGTTTTAAAGCGATATTATTTTCCTGACTAGCGTTATAAAATACGTCAATAGTGATTTATGGCAAAACGGAGGCGCAATCTCTAGATAAATGACCTTTCACAATACTTGGGGTACTTGTATATTGAGGAAACAAATTGCAGTAGGTGAAGTTCAACCTGATTTATGCTGACGCTTTGTACGCTAAAGAAATTTTTTAGAAAATCATAAAATCTCAATTTTGAGATCATTGTCAGCCTTGTATATAAACTCTCCCATTGCTCGCCTCTTTCGCTATGAGAAGGGTAAGGTCATAGTCCACCACGCTGGCCAAGTGCTGCTTGGCAACCTTCACATATGTCTTTCGAGAACATTATGGAACACTTTCAGAAATGCAGGTTTCCTGACGATGTTTTTTTTCACCGTTTAGCAAGTGATCATTAAATTTTTAATACACACATAAATTCGATAAGTGAGTAGTACGCGCTGTAGATTTGAATTGCCTGCTGATGTTTAAATAAATAAATATTTACATAAAAATAAATGGGTATTGTAAATCAGTTGTTGTAGTGTAGTTTTTAAGGAGACAGACACGAGGGGGAGAGGGGAATAATGCTAGAAAAGCCACTGTTAATAAAGATATTACCACATAATTACAAGCGTACTGGATAAGCACGTTACTCTTAATGAAATATACATGAACAGTATATTTAGGTGTTTATGTTATTGGTATTGACGGATGCGTTGAAGCGGCCTGAACTTCTCCAAATGGCCATACTCCTGATGTGAGTTGAATAATAGAATAAATAATATAATAATATTCTACCACACCCCCACTTAACAACATATAGTCCCATCTAAGCAGAGCTTTATTTGGTCCTAGATAGTGGATAAACATCCATAAATACTTAACTATACACTTTTTATTGTAAATACATACATTTTATACATAGACACATCACCAGACTCCGTGCTGCTACTGAGAATTCGAAAAAACTCAGTAACACTTTTGGCCGACCCGGGAATCGAACCCCGAGGTCCCTCCGATCAGCAGGCGCATACGCTATTCACTGGGCCACGGACGCAGTAGAGCGTGTATTTTAGAATCGAAGCTGATACTCTATCAGGATTTTCTGCTCCGATGTAGGCGTCGATGAAAGTCATCAATCCGCGCATAAGTAATCGTGAATTGAACTGCTGTTTCTCACCTCCTTATGTGTGCGGTTCTGTGCATACAAACGCGTCGGTCGAGACATAAAGCATGCGTTATGTATGCTATTTGTTCGAATGCCACTTATTTATGTGTTGCGTTCACAGACCACTATCTGTCACCGCATGGAATATTTGTGCTCGTAAGGCTTCAAGTTAGCAAATATAGCTTATGTACGACTGTATGCATTTGTAAGGAGATAACTTGGATTTTGAACTTAATGTGTATTGAAGATTTTATACCGAAATTAAACTGAGTATGGGATATATTAACGGCAAAGATACTCTAGTAGAATCATTTTATCCTACAGTTTGGCATAGAATATATTGACTAAGGCGATAACCCTAGTGTAGATACAAACAGGGTATTAAAAATACCACGCGCAGTAGACAGAAACTGAACCCTGGGTTCTGCGTTTGGCGAAAGCGAAAAGACTTGCGTGTAATAACATAATTATATAGTTACATAAAAACAGTTCAAGCCTTTTGGGACGGAAATTACAAAACTAACCTTAACTTTCCACAAGCACAAATTATACTAAGAGTAGTTAGCATATTGTAGATGACTCAGTAGATATACCAAAACAATCTAAGAAACACTACGATTATGCAATTATTACCGATCTCAAGAGGTATTAGCTATCATTACTTGAAAATTGTGTTAGTCTTTCTAATAACACCTACCCGTTTTATTTCATGACTAATGTTTTATTTCATAAATAATGTTTGTTTAGCAAAATGTCGTTCTATTTTGTGGTTTAGACGCGTAAACATCAAGGGCAATAAGAATAATACTTTGAACTAGTAGCGGTGTACATTTTCCTTTCGCTAGTAGAAATATGCGCTGTGTGACCGGAATAAACAAAGATATACGCGGACGAAACAAACTGAAATTGTGTGAGTGAGACTCACATGAACCATTGCGATGACCACATAATATCTTAATATACTAAGTATTTACTTGGGCTTACGCAAATGTTAGGTACACATTGAGTTCAAACTACGATTTAGAATATATTATATTAAGAATATAATATATTATATTAGGGTGCATAGGGTTCCCACCAAGATCTTAGGGTCCCAAGCCAACCTCACCTGCAATTGGTGCACCTGCCGATCAACGGACGAGGCTCTGGCAAATAAAATAACCCGATAAGCGGCAATAGGCTCGCCACCTATTACGTGGGATCAAAACACTGGCGAAAAGTGGGCGTTTAATATGCCTCTGCCTACCCCTTCGGGGAAACAGGCGTGAGTCTATGTATGTATGTATGTTATATTAAATCAAATGATCTAGAAGCAATTTTTTTATTACTGGCCGACGTTTCTATTTCTTCACAGGAACTGTGGTCACCACAGACTCAGGTGACATTTGTCTTTGTCTTGATTTGAAAAACAAATATCTTTAAAACCAATATATTGCAATAGAATCCGTGAACTGTAGTTTAGTATAATAATATTTTAACCCAACAATTCCTCCTATTGGCTCACAATAATCAAAATGCTATAAGTACACTAATAAAGAGAAGCCCATGTCCAACAGACGGTCATGATGATGATGATTAGACTATCAGGCAGACTACAAGTTATGTAGAACTTAATAATTGGAATTAATTTATTATTGAAAGTAGCTTCAATTAATGGACATATATCATGTGTTATGAATGAGGCCTTGATTATTTTGATAATTAGTGTTTGAATATTAGACTATACTATTTAACAACTATTTTCAAATATCGATAATATGGTCTTAGCTTCGTGGAAACGGAATCCTTACAGTGATAATAATTAGAAATGTTCTTATTCGAATCACTAGCTTTTGGGTGCAAATACTTGAAACAGAGTAATTATATAAGTTATTTTGTTAAAAAAACAAACTTAAAAAATATAATATGATATTAAATGCATGAAATGTTAGGTCCAGGACTAGAAGAGTTCATTGATAAAGAACATCTACTCAGGGTCTGAAACGGAAGTCGTAGGTATCAGTTGCAACAGCCAGGACCATGGGATGATTGATTCTCACAGAATTATCTCACAACAGGTGACAGCTAGCGTAACCTACACCAAAACATCGAGACACAAAGTATTTCGTCTTCTTTTTTAACTGATGACGTGGTTGAGACATTACATAAATACTATATGTATCTATAAATATACATAATACATATCACGAAAATGGAGAGTATTTCTTTCAAGCCACAATTTTATTATGACTTCTTTCCAACTTTGACAACAAACTTCCCCTAGTTCGTGTGAGTCCGTCAGGCCCATTAATTCTTGAGCCGCGACCGTTCTTGCCGTGACGGCTGAGCTCTAAACAGTATCATTACTGCTTTGTTCACTGTCAACTGACGTTTATGGCCCATTGCTTCTATTAAATGGGCCAAACAGAATGACACAACTTATATAGAAATTATTGGTGTGTTATTATTTTCTAAGTTTTGGCGTCTGGAATTCTTTGCGTATGTTATTTGTGGAGATGTGTCCTTCAGTAATATTCGGTCTCTTCTTCGGTCGATCAGTAAAGTGATCATTAAAGGGAATTAAATTGTATGTTGTCGTTATCCAAGGGGAACAAGGGTCTGCAGTTGTGAATGATTTACAAAGTATATCAACACAACCATTAGCATGGCTATATATGGCTGACTGTTATATTTTATTGAAGTACTATTTTGTTGAAATAATTGGATTTGGCTCTTGGTATTTAAATGTAAGATGCGGCAAAATTTTTATTTTATTTAAGGTCATCAGAAAATTTCCCCTCCTACGTGGTCCAGTCGATAGCGTATGCGACTGCTGATCGGAGGTCCCGGGTTCGATTCCCGGGTCGGGAAAAACTGTTACTGGGTTTTTCCGAATTCTCAGTAGCAGCACGGAGTCTGCTGATGTGCCCGGTAACGGCAATAGGCTCGCCCCCTATTACGTGGGACCAAAAATTCATGGCGAAATGTGGGTGTAATATTTACACCTCTGCCTACCCCTTCGGGGATACAGGCGTGAGTCTATAATTAAAACTAACAAATAAAAATCAGAAAATTTGAAACTGATAATGCCGTTCATTCCACAGCATTTTATGACAAATATTTTTCAGTTACCGCTGTTAGCTTATGGAATGCCGTTACACATAAGACAGGCTCAGGCTATCACTAGATTTAAAGCCACTACTCAAATTAAATTATAGTTACTCAAATTAAATTTCTTGGTCTCCATAGATCAGCATTTAAATTGGAAAAGCCATATAGAAAATTTAAACAAAAAAATATCTAGCTTCTGTTACGTCCTATCAATACTTACTGAAAGTGCTTCAACGGGCATAGCAAAATCAGCGTATTATGGCTATGTGTATCCATTGTTAACATATGGTGTCGTATACTGGGGTAACTCCACAAATGTCGAACCAACTTTTATTTTACAAAAGAAATGTTTAAGAGTTATCTATAATATGCAAACCTCCGAGTCCTTAAGAGTTGTCTTTAAAGAAAAAGGTTTCCTGACGCTAACTTCTGTGTATACATTGGATCTTAGTCTCTTTGTTAAATGTAATTCTGAATATTTTGATGTTAAATTGAATTTAAAACCTTATGTAAGAACGCAATACAAATATAATTTAAGTATGCACTTAATCCGTAAGTCAATTTACTACAACATATGTCACTGCTATAAGGGTATTTAACCATTTACCTCTAGAAATTAAAAAGCTTAATGGCAATTTGCTTAAAATTAGATTAAAAAAGTGGTTATTGGAAAAGGCATTTTATAACATACATGAATTTTTTAGTTGTAAGCATTATTAAAATCTCGTGGGTATAATGGAAGAACTGAATAACTCAAAATTTCAAGTTTCGAGATAATCGCGATTTACTGTTTTTTTGACACCTTTTTTTTACATTTCTAAGTTATAGAGAACAATTTTACAGTAGGCGATTTTATATGCTTTAAGCATGTTTGCTGTCGATTCTATGCTTGATTAAACTAACTTTTATCATGAATCTAAAAAATAATAAAAATAAAAAACCAAGTTATCCAATTTTGCCACACCACGATATTGCAAACATACCGTAGTTAGCTAATTCTATATTGTAGTTATTCAGTTTTCCCACACATTAAATGAATGTGAATACATAAATTTGGGTAAACTAAGTACACTTATTGAGTTTTGAACCTAAAGAAATACTTAAACACGAAAGTTAGGCATTCTTACTGAAAGATTATCTGTGAAATTTCATCACTGATTATTGATCTCACATGAAATAAAAGTCCTGGATTGGAAGTAGTAACATTTTATATCAAAAAATATATAAAAAAAACCTAAAATTACAATATCAAATTAACAGAATTAGGTACGGCAACAAAATAGTAAAATTAAATATTACAATAAAAATTACTTAATATAAATCTTCTTAAATCAACTAAAACAAAAATAACTTTCCTTTGCATTAAAAGATACTAGGGTGGTCTGAAAAGTTTCCGACCTGAACCTGAAGGAAGCAGCACTCGTCAAAAAAAGGGTTGTAGATGTAATTGTTCTACTTGTGGCAGTTACCCACCAACATTTCAGCTGTTCTGTACCAGTAATTGCTATTTGACAGCCATACGATTGAGTTGATGTGAGTGTTTTTTGTGTAAATGGGAAATTTTGTATCGAGCTGTCATTCAATTTTTGTTTTTGAAAGGCAATACCCCGACACCATTTAAATTAGATTAAAACTCTGTTTATGGGGACTCTCGGCTCCATCATCATTGCCCTAGCGTTATCCCGGTTGCATCCAAGACTTACGTCTTAGAGCCCGAGGTTCGTTTACTGGTCTAACCAGATGTGACAGAATATCAACTTTTCCACAGAGCGACTGCCGTTTGACCTCCGCAACCCAAAGAGATAGCGATATTCCACTGGTCTACAGTATCAGTTTATTTGAGAGCACGGACTCCCCGTAACGAGAGTCAGAGATCATCATGACAGCCAAGACCGACAGTTTAACGTGCTCCGAGGCACGGGGCAAGCGATATTAACAATTTAATACGCACTTTACTTTGAAAAGTCGTTGGTGCGTGCTGTGGATTCAAACACGATACCCTCTGCATGGACTGCCGTTGGTACCTCCATTAGGCTATCGCTGCCTCTCTGTTCCATCAGTTACCACAATGAAATTTTGGGCAGCTGAATTTAAGCTTGGTCGTAAAAGCTAGGGAACAGATGAAGGTCCGCGACGTCCAAAAACTGCAACCACTGATGATAACTGCTCTAAATTTCACCAAATGGTGTTAGACAACTGCTGAATTGAGTATGAGAGATAGTAGAGGCTATGAAAATGACTAACAAATGTATTAGCTACATATTAAATCAAGATTTAAGCATAAGCAAGCTCCCAGCGCGATGGGTGCCGCGCTTGCTCACGTTAAGACCAAAATCGAATGAATTTTTTTTAATGATCTCTTTGCGTAGATTAGGCCTATGATCCAAGTTTTGCTATAATTAATGACTGTAGATGCAACCTGGATACACCATTATACGCCCAAATCAATAATACATACATTCCAAATAGTAAATTACTAAGGAGGAACCGACTCCAAAGGACAAAGGCGTTTTTCGGCTGGGAAGGGATAACTATTACAGCAGCATACTACGCTCTATTACTAGACAAATTGAGGGTAGAAGTTGTGCAAAAAGTTCCACATTTGCAGAAAAGACTATATTACTGACATAAATCTTTATATATAAAATCCTTGCGTTACTGACTGACTGACAGACACGCTACAGCCGAAACTATTAGGCGCAGGAAGCTGAAATTTGGCATGTATGTTTCTTGGGGACCGTAGGGGTGCACTAAGAAGGGATTTCCCAAAATTTCCACGGGATCTGCCAAAACGGGTAAATTTAAAAAAAATGCAGGCGTAGCTGCTGGCGTCCTCTAGTCTTCTTATACTTTATAATTATTTATTTTGTCACTGATTGCCTACGTGGCCCAGTAAATAAGCTATGCGTCTGTAGATCGAGAGGTCTTGGGTTCAATACCCGGGTTGGGTAAGAATCTAAGTAACTGATTTTTTCGAATTCTCACTAGTAGAACGAAGTCTGGCAATGTGCCCGGCAATGTCAATAGACTCCATTTTTACGTAGGACCTAAAAATGCATGACATGGCCAAACATGGGTGTAATTATTACAACTTCTGTCTACCTCTTCGGAGTATCGGTTTGCCACGTCATGCCTTGCTCGCTATCGCGCGAGGTATTTTGTCACCGGCAGGCTTTCATAATAGGAAGAAGGCGTGTAATGGTCAAATAATAATAATATTAACTACTTCTTCTCATTTAATTCATTTAATCAGCCTATCATTCCTAGAGGTGGACCTCCTCACGGTATGCCACAAGACCCATTCTGGCGGCCAACATTACGCTTGCTGAGGCGTGGCGTTAATTTAAGAACCTGTTTTTTAATCGACATACCATAAGTTCCCCCATTCAATTTGCTATAACTCTGAACTATGTCAGTTACTTTGGTCTTCTGCGAGTCTAATCTCGTGCCGGAAATTACTAATCAGCGAAATCCCTAGCATTGTCCTTTTCATAGCTCTCTGAGAGACATATTGTAGTGTAGGCAGTGCATTGCAGGACAGCCCAGTTTCAATGGAATTGAAGGCATTCAGTCCACAAAAGCCAGCCACAGCGGCCGGTTTTACTCTTCGAATTTCTACATAACCTATAAAAAAGTATGCTCTGTATGGATTTGGCCCACGGTACTAAAGCCTTTAAGAAACCTAGCCTGCACCGGTCGCTGGAAGACATCAAATCTTGATGTCAGAAAAAGTAGGGAGGGGTGACCATACCACCCATTCTTAAAGATCTGCTCTCTGAGGCACGAGACAAGCCACTCTAATACGAGCCCGGTGATTGGCAGTCTGTTGATATCTCCACTAGGCTATCGCTGCCTAGCTTAGTAACATAGTATGTCTAATAATACTATATCTGTTTATAGGTACTATAATTATCCGATTGTAATAAATCGCCTGTAAAAACATAGCATACTAGTATAGCACAATCTACTACTTTAAGTTGCAGTGAGTTTAGTGTGGTGGCGGATTAAAAATACGCAATGTCACCGCCCTATATTATCCCATGGGTGTCGTAAGAGCCGACAGAGGGACCGTACTATGCAGAGAACAGCACTGTACGAGAAGGAAAACTTAAAACAAACCCTATTCCAATCCGTTTGGCCAGCGTGGTAAGGCGTAAGGCGTAAGGGGCTGATGCTGAGTTTAGAATCTAAATCGATAATTCTGCTGTATTCTGCTACCTAGTGATTTAGTTATATTTTAGTTATTTTTTTTTAATTGGAGCAAAATTGTCGTGACGCTTCTAGAGATGCTTCGTGGAGACCTGGCGCTGTGCGGAGCACACTTTGAGAATGGTTTATCTATAGGTTCACATTATTTCGCGCTAATTTGTACTACTGAATTATACGATAACTTCGCTAACGTGCGTATACTATAAATAGAAATATTAAATAACTTCACCTATTGACATTTATTTGATTGGAATCTCTTAAAAATTTATATTTTCTCGAAGAAGAAATAAATAAAAATACTTATCTAAAAACGAAAGAACGTTAATTAATGCCCGAATTAAATAACTCAAGTTGTTTAGTTTTCCTTCAACTTGACTAGTTGCATTAAAATATATTCGTGCGTGGAAGAACTAAATAACTCAACTTAGCTAATTCATTTCATACGTAAGTGATCAGAAGTCACAGTTGTTCATTTATTTATAGAGTTATTAATTTTTTCTACGAATATTTAATGTTCATTTATACATATCTATTTCTACAATTGAAACACAAAAATGGCTTTGTTTTTGGACTGGGTTAAGATATAAGAATGTTTGTTAGACCAAAAGATGTGGCACATTTTGGGGTTCACGAAGATGGTGAAAGGTCAATTTGACCAAAATCTGAGTTATTCAGTTCTTCCATTATACCCACGATCTAATCTTAATATATAAAATCCTTGCGTTACTGACTGACTGACAGACAAGCTAAAACTATTCGGCGCAGGAAGCTGAAATTTGGCATGCAGGTTCCTTGGGGACCGTAAGGGTGCACTAAGAAAGGATTTCCCGAAATTCCCACGGGATCGGTCAAAACGAATAAATTAAAAAATGTGCAGGCGTAGCCGCTGGCGTCCTCTAGTATTGTATAATTGCAATGCCCGTAACGGGTAAACTGTTGATACATTATACATATTTAACATCCATGTACATTACTACACAGTTATGCAATAAATGTCCTTGTCTTTGTCTTTGTCTTCACTATCTGTCATTATAACTTTTCTCATTCTACATTATATATGTATGTATTTATTTAAGTGAGAAGGCGCGCTATGAGCATTTTGCTCACGCATAAATTCATTACTGTAAATTTCAACTTTAGCTATACCGTGTCACTACAAGCTTCTCAGTAGCTTCCTAAAACTTAACCCCCTCTTCTGTGACGCAACTCCCGTGGTGCTCAGTGCCACCATGGCTGCGTGGTGAGGGGTTTGTGAGTGGTGCATCGAGAAGCGCGGCATTTTGCTCATCACGCGCCCGTTCGTGTTAGTATTTTTTTGTTAATTACAAAATTGATTTGATTGTGTTTTCGTAGTTATTATGCACAGTTATTGATTAACTGAGTGGATATATTATTTAAATGTTTTATTTGTTTCTTACAGTAAACAAGGTCTACAATGGGTGATCGGCAAGCCCCTCAAAGAAGAATGGGTGGTTTCATCCCAAGTGTTGTTACATCTTGAGACCTATATCAAACTAGGGGATGTCCGCAGCTACGCCCATTAACTGTTTCTGCCGGATCCCGTTGTAGTTTCGGGATATCCCTTCTTACTGCATCCCTATAGTTACCAAGGAATATACATGCCAAATTTTTCTTGTGCCCCGTAGTTTTGGCTGTTGCTCGTCTGTCATTCAGTCAGTAACGCAAGAATTTTATATATATACGGATGAAAGATATCAATTAGTGTTATTTTAAAGTAAAGGGTCTAAGTCTGTAACATGTACAAGGAAAATGTTATAGGGGTTTAAGAAAACAAAACTTGCGCGGGCTTATCTGAGCGAACACCTAAGAAATGGCATGGAGAATCAAAATATGCATAGGAACATGCTAGGCAAATCAATTGTCGTATCACTAGTAGGTAAAAGTAGGATTAGGCGTTCAATGCCACATTCACAAAACGCCACTTTCGCAAAATGCCACACTTTTTATATGCCACATTAGCAAAATGCGTTCTAAAAAAGCATGCATTTTGTGCAGTATGTCAGTGCACACCAAGCATGTTACTTTTATGTGCCATATGTGTTATGAAAGACACATAACTCAAGATCTCATAGACGATAAATCATTCCTTTTTTATTGTGATTTTGTTTTTTGATATATTTTTTATATAAAGTTAGCGAAATATTAAGGCCGAATTGCAATATTTTTTTAAATTTGCAAAATAGACTGCATTTTTTGTTATTTACTATTAATAAAACACTTTACTTAAATAAATAAATGCTTTTAATTTATCATAAAATGTAAATTCATAGCAAAAATATAATTGATCTTAAACAAAACGTCATTTCAAGTAGCGTGAGAGTTTTGCTCACGCGCGCCCCTCTTCGTGTAACTTTTTAGGGCGCGCCTTCTCATGGGTTAAATATTGTATATTTACTTGTATCTATATATTAATATTTATAAGTATTTATTTGTATGTATATAATAATATGTCATTACACGAATTTATATATTTTTTACAACTGTACACTTGCAACTACCATCTACTTCCGACCAATAATATCCATCCAAAGGTTGCCTGGTAGAAATCGCTATCAGCGTTAAGGCCGCCCTTTGTACTTACTTGTTCATAAAATTTCTTCGAATGTATCTGTACAAAAAAGTAGAAATAAATGAATTTGTCCCATTTTGATGTGCCATGTATTTTTCGATATATTTACACGGATACGGATACGTACACGGATTTCGTCACCATGGCATATCATGCAGCTGGCATGTTTGCGCTAGTGTAAACTAGTGCAAATCGAATCATGGGCTCTGTTGGTGGCATACAGTATAACAATTATTGGAGGATATTTCATGTTAATTTTACCGTTTCTTCCAGATCTTGTGGGGGTTTCGATAAATGCTTTCTTAGTGCCAAGTTTCTGCGCCCAATAATTTTAGCTGTATAGTGTATGCCAGTCAGTTAGTAACACAAAGATTTAATACATATATGCAGGTACTCTATCCGTAATGGTATACCAAAATATATTAACTGACGTTGGACAGACAGTTTGACTTTACATTCGTCCTTGTAATTTCCAGCCTAATATAATCACTGAGTAGAAATCATACAGAATACGTTATACATTTGATACTCTGAATTCCATGTAGGTTTCGTGAAACGTAAATAGATTCGAACAGACCGTAATTAAGGTATATTAATATACGTAATTATAAGATTTACAAGCAAACTGCGGTTTACATAGGCAGCGTGTAATTAGTATGAAGAATTTATGATTTAAATATTATGTATTAAATTGTTTGATGTATATTGTTATGTAGTAAGCTGATATAGGGTCATGTTAAGATGTCGTGTGTGAGGTAACAGAAGTAGCCTAAAATACTGAAATATATTATTTATCGGTACTATTTCATCATCCACCTAGCGTTATTCCATTCTGTTTCTTATTCACAGTCCCACGTAATAGGGGGCGAGCCTATTGCCGTTACCGGGCACATTACCAGACTCCGTGCTGCTACTGAGAATTCGGAAAAACTTAATCAGTAAATCTTTTTGGAATCGAACTCGGGTTCTCCCATCAGCAAACGCATACACTATCCACTGGAACAAAAATCCAAATGTACAGTGACACCTCTACCATTTTCATTCATTCATTCATTCATTCATTCATACCTACGCCCTATATCCCAGTGTTTGGAAAGACAGTGTCTTTAAATATTGAAATCATATTCATTCTCAGAATATGTTACTTAACATACAGATCACCGGTATATTTTAACTTGTACGATAAACTTTATTTTCTAAGAAAAGGGGAATTAGCTTTCAGATTTCTTTTAAACTAAGAATTTTACTTAATTCTATGAAAACATGCTGTAAGCTAATTATAATATTTATAATATTCTAGCACATACACACAACACAATCCTGTACCAAACTAAGCAGACTATGGGTAGGTACTAAAAATGGATCAACATACTTATCATCGGATTTTCTTTTTGTAAACACATACGTATTACACATAGCAATACCCAAACTAAGACTAACATTCATGTTCCTAAACCCAAATATTTAACTTAAGCGGCAATCAGACCTGTGGCTTTCGGTGGAGCAGGCGGTTACACTCCCGCTAAGCCGGTTGTCGAAATAACAATTTAATTATATTATTAAGTTAATTCATACAGTTTTAATAGCCACGTAATAATTTGTCTCAAATCAAAATACCTTTATCACATAACGAAATGTCTGAACTTGATCTGAAGATAGATATATGATTTTAGATAATTCAGTTAGCCCGATGGTAGGTACAATTTCTATTTAACAATTCTTCACAGTATTACTATGCTATGAACTCCCGTTTAGCTTTAACTATTGCAGCAGCATTTAACCACATTCATTTTTATTTATATTCTTTTAAGTGTCGTCGGTGAGTTCTGTTTCCAACAAACGGGCAAAAGTAACAAAGCTGGATAACACAAACTGTTGTCTCGCTAGTACCTACAACACTGGGCCCAGTACCTACTAAATTATGACGCGAACTCCTAAAGTGCTACGCCACTCGAGCACATAATCAATAGGCAGTCCATTATAATCTTAGTAATAGCCTTAATCAATAGAATTATCAATCACTTCAAGGGTACAGCCAGTATCCGCACCTCATGGTTGATATAATATATGCTCCTCACACACAGTATTCGAAGGCTTAAACATTTAGGTAATATAAGTCTTAATCTCTAAATCTAGGCCGGGCTCAGACATTTGATTTAGTACCTACTCGTTTTATATTTTGTTCAATTTACGTATCGTTAACGTTTCGGGCCTATTGTGAATATCATTTGGTTATTTGTTTGAATTATTTGTTTTGTAATATACAAGTTATTGTTTTGGGCGCCGTTAATGTTGTAGGTGTGTTTATTATTAATTTAAAATGTATACGTGTGATTGACGGCATAGAATACAAGTGTCACCACCCCCTATTTTCCCGTGGGTGTCGTAAGATGCGATTAAGGGATAACACGATGCAAATACCATCTTTGCGTAGAGACGGAAAACTCGACATCAAACCCTATACGACTGCCTCGTTGGTCTCGCGGCATAAATGTGCGCGTGGGATCGGGAGGTCCTTGGTTCGATTCCTGGGTCGGGCAGTGTTATTGGGTTTTTCTGGCACGAAATTCTCAGTAGCAGCACAGAGTCTGAAAGTGTGCCCGGTACGGCAATAGGCTCGCCCCTTATTACGTGGGACTAAAGTATATCTGGCGAAAAGTGGGTGTAGAAATACACCTCTGTCTACCCATTCGGGGATAAAAGGCGTGACGATATGTATGTATTAATGTATGTATGTATGTAAAATGTATAAAATGGCCTCTGGGAAAAGGAGTATTGAGAATACTTTTTTTATACTAGAAAAGGTTATAGTTTCCTCCTCTACAACAAACTTCAGTATTTGCCGTGTAATACGCGTCTCTGCCACATGCTGGATGCACATGTGTGAGAGTTATGTGAATGAAAATAGGTTTTAAACTTCCGAGCTTATTAACATTAAATTTTATTTGGCTTTCGGGGTATGAAATAAAAGCTATCGTCATACATGACTTATTTCACCAAAGATATATTAAAGCTACCATACATCTAGTAAAGCACACTCATATTGCATTCAAAAGTAATTTTATAACGATACCAATTGTAACGATTACCATAGATGTTCATTATACCCGAGGCCGGGTAAGCGACAACTAACAAATTAATATGCACATAATTTTGGAAATTATATGGTGCCTGTCATGGATTACACCCGAGATCCTGTTCGTGGCAGCTTTCTGCTCTCTCCACAAAACTATCAAAAATTAAGTTTCTTTGAAAAACAAACACTACTCAGTACCAGAGCCCCAATGTATTAGTTACCGAAAATTTACCTTCCAACTTGATCTTAAATACCCCAGCCTAACTTTTAGACTATTGACAACATTGACGTAATAACACAGGGTAAGAAAAAATAAGTAGGGGAAAACGCGGGAAGAATTTGCCCCCGGTGTAAATAATCGTGTTCGTTTCCCCGATTTCTGTCAAACTTCAACGCAATACGTCAGACGAGTATTCAAGAGGCTTCATAAAACGGAACATTCTCAAAAGAGAGATTTAATTAAAATATTTTTGTTCTTGATCCACAATTCTTTCTGATTACCTACCTTTGTGTTACGCTGCTATTCTTTTCATGTTGTACATGAATTTCAATTTGAAATTTGAATACTTTTAAAGAAAACTTTTTCGAATTTTAATCGCTTGCTACATCCATTGTGGCATCTCTTCTTTTCATATTTCCATTTTCAATAAAATATCAGCGGTTGAAAGGGTGATTATGATAAAAATGTTTTATGAGTCTGTAGCTTTGTATTATGACTATAATTGTTAATAAAGTATTGTACGTAAATATTAAGATAAAAGTGTTTTATAATTCTCTAGTTTGGTGTTGTGGATATAATTGCTGAAGCATTGGGCGTAATATTACTATGTTATATATATCATCAGCTGCCCATAGTCCACTGCCGGATATAGGCCTCTTCAAATTACGATTTAAATACATATGAAAAAACCTTTCCAGTGCATAAGATGATAGCCTCTTATAATTTACATACCATTTATTGTATTGCATCAGAATCAAAACAACAGCATTCCTCCTACATTTAAACTCAACAGTCCACGAGTGTCCTTCTTAAACTAATGCAAGCCTTTTGTTTAAGTGCTCTACGAATTCTTAGAATAAAATTAACATAGACTCAAAGAGAAGTTTAGGTAACTTTTAATTTTGTTTCATTAACGGAATTACTACCTTCTCTTAAAGAATATCTAGACAAATCTTTAAGTTGTAAATTAAATCATTTGATAGTACAGACTTTTAGTTAACGTTATACTACATGGTAAATCGATTTGGATGACTAATAAATCGGCTTGGACTTTTAAAGAAGATTTATTATACTTGTGAGTAACTCTAGAGTATTATAGTAAGTGGTGTACGTAGCGGACTGCCAAGACGATGGTCTCGCGTTCTATCCCCAGGTACCCCGGACACACACCTCTGACTTTTCGAAGTTATGTGTGTATTAAAAATGTTAACTATCGCTCGCTTAATTATGTGCCCGGTAGATGGCAATAGGCTCGCCCCCAATTACATTGGGACCTAAACATAACTGGCGAAATGTGGGTGTGTCATACACCTCTGCCTACCCCTTCGGTGATAAAGGGCGTGATGTTATGTTATGTAACTCTAGAGTATTTTGTATATTATCTGCAATGTCACATGTAATTTTATTGTAACCTATGTATGTATTTATGAATCAAGTAAGTAATTATTTTTATACAGGCTGTCACAAGACCGATCACCAAGCCGAAGTCTACTCGTTGTGGACATCATGCCAAGTCATACTAACCAAAAATAATACCTGGGAAACGTTGTTTTTTTGAGTTTTCACATTTTTTAAACCGCAATTAAAGCGCGCGCGTGCAATGCTCGAAATACCTACTAATCCATGGGGTTATAGGGCATCTAAAGAACATATTGGCGGGATAAATGCATCGATTTTGTACCTAATTAGAAAAAATCCATACTAACTTTGAGCCTCAATATCTTCTGAACCAGTAATTTCCCAGGTATGGTGCCGCAGTAAAAAATGTTCGTAGTGATTGGTACAACATAGGATTTCAGTTTTCGTTAAGGGCCTTTTTACACCCTGTATAGACTGCACGGTTGTCGTAGTAGTTTAAGCGGACGTCTCGTCGCTTGACGATTGGTGTTGCGGGTCCGATTCTCACATGAAACAACAATTTGTGTGAACAGTAAATAGTTGTTTCGAGTTTGGGTGTTCTTTCAAATTCCTCTATCTTATTTCATAATGTATTATTATTTTTATAATAATACATTCTCAAAATGTTATAGGACGTTGATTATTACAAACTAAATGATTTCTTTATATTTTTAGAAAAATACTGAACTTTCATAAATAGAAAAGGGAAAAACATGAAATACTTCATGTTTTTTATTTAGCATCAACATAATTATTTTGTATGTTTCTCCAAAAAGCTTTTCTATTTCACTGATCAGCAATCATCAGGTACTTAGTACATTTTCATCAATCAGAACCATTTAAGTATTATGTATGAAAAAATATGAAATTATCGAAATATTTTAAATGTGCAGTAGAAAATGAAATACTTAGTAAATCTAACAGATTATTAGTATGTACTACGGTATGCTCATATATATTGTTCTTCACGAACGCGTGCATAACTTTACTTCATTCTACATTGAATTGAAGCTCCTAAATATAATTGAAGAAATACATTTACACCCATTTTCATATATTTTACGAGCGCATACGAACACTGAGTCTGAAATTGAGTTATTTGACGATATTTTAAAAAATCTTACTCCTTCGTTTTAACAATGTTTTGGTGACATTTTAATACCGTGAGCAAGAAACTTTGCGAGGAGGAGCATTCTGACCTTTAAACGATTGTAACTTAGTATGTATATTTATCTTATACATTTTTAAATGATTTATATTTATAGGTATAGTATATAAAAAAACCAACAAAAGAAGCAGCGATATCCTAGTGGAGAGACCGACAAACTGCTACGCAGAGGGTCCGGGTTCTAATCCACGGCGCGCACCGCTGACTTTTCGGAGTTATGTGCGTTTTAAATTGTTAATTATCGCTTGCTAAACGGTGAAGGAAAACATCGTGAGGAAACCTGCATGAATAAGAGTTCTCCATAATGTTCTCGAAAGACATGTGAAGTCTGCCAACCCGCACTTGGCCAGCGTGGTGGACTATGGCCTTCCCTTCTCATAATGGGAAGAGGCCCGTACCCAGCAGTGGGACGGTATAAAGGGCTGACAATGATGATATTAAGTTTATAATTATAAAAGATATAGTTAAAATGATTTGGGAATCCATTCCAGAATCTACAAACAAACATAGAATTCACGTTAATCGTAGAGTTTTAAGCGGTCGCCTCGCAGCTTGACACTGCGCCGAGTGTTCTGAATTTGATCCCCACATGTGTAATCCATAAATTGTTGTTTTGAGTCCGACGACTGTATGTTTTAACCCCCAACACGGGACTTGGACCTAGAGCGGTGTTTGACTTTAAAAAACAATCACAAATGCTTACAAGCTTGTTAATAACAAGACAAGTCCAAGCGAAAATGGCAAGACAAATCCTAAAGATACCTACGACTAGGAGCACCAATTTTGAGCTGTAAAACATTTATCCAAAATATATGTCTAAGGCAATTTTGAGTCTTCAATATTCCTTACTTATATCCAATGCTTATTTAGGACAACAGTTCATTACCTCGCCGTCCCACATACGAACTCAATACACGCACAAATTCTGAATACACTCGTAAATAGTTCAAGCCGAATATATTATTTACGTTCGGGTTTCCTCGCGATGTTTTCCTTAAGCGATTCGAGCCGTGATAAATTCTCCTACATATAAATGTATGTGTATGTGTGCGAATGTGTCTATATGAATCAATTAACGAGGACCGTTGAGTGTCAATCCGAACTAGTGCCCTATAAAGTAATTATATGGAACTGTTTAGTTAAGTAAGTTTATGTTGTAGGTTTTGTATAATAATAATAATATAATAATAATAATAATATTCTACCACATTCACACAACACCATCTAGTCCCAAACTAAGCAGAGCTTGTACTATGGGTACTAGATAATGCCTTCGATCTCAGGTCAATTCGGGATCATTAACCCGGCTCCGGGACACCTGTTTCTTTCGTTAGGTGTCATCGGAGTAACTCTTGTCCGGCGCGTCCACGTCGCGGGGGTGGGCACCTCTTGTCTAGGCTAGAACAGGATGGTGGCAAAGTTCGGATAAGGACCCTATGTCTACGGGGTATAATGTGGATCCCTTGCCCAGGGTCATGGGTAAAGACCTTAACGGCTTAGTTGGCGGAGTTGGAGTCCATCAGTACGGTAATTAAGGCGGATGAGGCACGTCGTATCAGAAGCGGTGAGAGAGACTCTCAAACCGGTTTTGTAAAGACACCATTAAGTCTTCACCGGTACAAAGGGCGAGCAGTGTCGATAGACAAAGGAATTCGGCCTTTGTGGCGGCGAGGCAAGGCACACGGTGGTGTGCCTTAAAGGGCGCAATTCATATTTTATAGTGAATTGCGGCCAACCGCCTGCATTCTCAATTTCCTGCTGATCGTATCGGCTGCCCGGTCCATCGGCAACTGGACTTTGAGAACGAGAGAGTGGATCTGCATCAGCGCAACTGCTTAACCACTTAAATATATTCACGCGCGGATGACCCTGGCTATATTTTTGATTGACTTGCGAACTGTGAAAGCCCTGCGGCGATAGAGAACTGGTGGTGGGGTTGGGATCTTGGTGGATCACCGGCCTTAGCTGGGACTCGGCACGTAGGCGGTCAGACGAGAGTGGTCGCTCCTGGCCTTGACTGAGACGGAGGGACAGGTTCGGCAGCACGACTGACGACAAAGCAGCCCTATTTAGGATCGCTCTGCTTTCCCCAATCCGGGGAGGGGCCTAGAAAAGGTGGCCTAAACATAGTCCGTCTCTCATTCCAATCGGTTGGCAAACCGCAGTCAACCGAGCACCAACCTTTAGCGGTCGCAAGAAACAAAAAAGGAATATGGCAAAAAACTTTATAATAGGAGCATGGAATGTTCGAACGCTCTTAGATGACGACTCTAACCTGTGTCCCGAGAGGAAGACTGCAATCGTAGCAAGAGAGTTATTAAGATACAACGTGGATATAGCTGCTTTGAGCGAAACTCATCTTAGTGATAATGGTAGCCTATGTGAGCAGATGGGAGGATATACATATTACTGGATTGGTAAACCATCAGAGGAGCGTGCGGCTAGTGGTGTTGGCTTCGCAGTGCGTAACAAAATAGCATCAACTTTATATGAACTTCCAAAAGGAATAAATGACCGCATAATGGCTTTGCGTCTCCCTGTCAACGACACTAAATATGCACACCTTATTAGTATCTATGCACCCACTTTAACAGCTAATGATGACGACAAAACCAAATTCTACCACGATTTGTCTCGTGTTCTCGCTGGAATTCCTCCACAAGACAAAATAATTTTGCTCGGTGACTTCAATGCTCGCGTTGGTACTGACTACGTAGCATGGAGTGGTGTCATTGGTCGTCATGGAGTTGGCAACTGTAATTCAAATGGTTTGGAGCTGCTTACACTGTGTGCAGAGTTTGACCTGTGTCTGACCAATACCTTCTTTCGCTTACCGGAAAAATATAAGACCTCCTGGATGCACCCTCGATCGAAGCATTGGCATCTTTTGGATTACATAATTGTGCGCAAGAAAGACCTTAGCGACGTTTTAGTAACTAGAGCTATGCGAGGTGCAGAGTGCTGGTCGGACCACCGTCTCATTCGTTCAAGGATGCGCTTAAAATTTAAGCCTACTTGTCGTGCAGGACATAAAAGGTCAGTAAGTGCATTTGTTGCTCCACTTGTTCAGTCCGAAAACCTCAGACGTGACCTAAACAATCATTTTGGCACCAAAATCATACAGGATGGTGACAACCCAGACGAAGCATGGCGCTCATATGCAAAACACCTTCAGGACAGCGTCTCATGCACCATACCAAAGCCGCAGAAAAAAATCAGGACTGGTTTGACAATTCGGACGACGAAATTCGATCATTACTGGCAAGTCACAGAAGAGAATTAAGATCTGTTACAAGTACCGATAGACGGAGATCTATACACCGAGAGCTAAAATCCAAAATCCGTGGGCTCAAAAATCAATGGTGGCTGGACAAAGCGAAAGATCTACAGCTTTTAGCTGACACAAATCAAACAGGAAAAATTTTCGAAGGCCTTAAATCCATCTTCGGACCCAAGACGAGAAAAACTGCACCAATATTATCTCGTAATGACAGCTGCAGACTAACAGATCATAAACAGATCTTGGAAAGATGGGCTGAACATTTCAATGACGTTCTGAATCCCTGCGGGCAGACAACTGACATAGCGTACATTGAAAATCTAGAAAGTCGACCTCTTATGAAAGACCTCGCTGATTCGCCATCTTTTGATGAGTTTATATCAGCCATCAAGAGATTAAAGAATGCCAAAACACCAGGTACTGATCATTTAGCATCGGAAATCTACAGATACGGCGGTCCTTACATACAAAATAGGCTGTTCAGTATAGTTCTTAGGGTATGGGAAACCGAAATGGTACCTCAAGATTGGAAGGATGCCCTCATCTGCAAACTTTATAAAGGTAAAGGTGAAGTCTCTAGGTGTAGTTCTTACAGGGGTACCTCCCTTCTATCTTCGGCTGGGAAGATAATGGCCCATATTATAAATAGGCACTTGGTGAATCTTGCTGAAACAATGCTTCCTGAGTCGCAATGTGGCTTTAGACCTGGCAGAGGAACAGTTGATAGCATATTCGTGGTCAAACAAATCCAGGAGAAAAGCCTCGAACAAAACCGGCCCTTGTACATGTGCTTTGTCGATCTAGAAAAGGCCTTTGACCGCGTGCCACGTGATGCTCTCTGGCTTGTATTGAAAAAGGTTGGATGTCCTGAGAAATTCATCAACATAATTCGCCAGTTTCACGACGGTATGATGGCGCGTGTTCAACACGAAAATGATTTCTCGGACCCGTTTCAAGTAACCAGTGGTGTGAAGCAGGGTTGCGTCATG
The DNA here is from genome assembly GCA_944739405.2 of Euclidia mi. Lineage (NCBI taxonomy): Eukaryota > Metazoa > Arthropoda > Insecta > Lepidoptera > Erebidae > Euclidia > Euclidia mi. Next base: position 13,393,397 of record OX123183.2, on the reverse strand, counting down.
GCTCCGACGCTATTTGCGCTATACTTTTCGGCCGTAATGAATGATGCGCTCAAGCATAGTGTGGGAAAAATCGAGCTTAACGTCCGCTCTGACAAAAGTGTTTTCGATATATCACGCTTTAAGGCAAAGTCTAGGATGTCTAAGGTCCCCATAGTTGAGGTTCTCTATGCCGACGATGTGTGCCTATTAGCAGATCGTATAGATACACTTCAGGATTACATGAATGCACTTCAGAGCGCCTGTCGCAGATTTGGTCTGGTTATCAGTGTGGAAAAGACCCAAATCCTTAAACAACCACCAAGGGGATGTTCGGCTGACAGCGGTTCAATAGAGCTCCTTTCTGAGCCACTAGTAGAGGTAGCCAAATTTAACTACCTCGGAAGCCAAGTCTGCAAAGACAATAAGCTGACTGCTGAAATTCCAGCACGGATCGCTAAGGCAGCTGCTACATTTGGGAAGCTTAAGCAAAGGGTATGGACATCTCACGACCTCAAACTGCAAACTAAAATATGCGTTTACAAAGCGTTGGTCCTACCTATACTCACCTACGCCGCGGAAACCTGGTGTCTCTACAAAGGTGATATTAAAAAGCTCGACAAGTTTCACTTACGATGTCTGCGGTCGATACTGAACATAAAATGGCAGGACTATGTTCCCAACACGGAAGTGGGTATGGAGGCAATACTAATGAAGATCCAGCTGAGATGGTGTGGTCACATACAGCGCATGGGATCCGATAGATTGCCTAAAACCGTTTTCTACGCGGAGCTAGCCCAAGGCAAGCGAACACAGGGCGGGCAATACCTGCGGTACAAGGATGTATTTAAGCGACACCTTGTTGCCTGTGGACTTCCCGTTGATCGATGGCAAGTGCTGGCTCAGAATCGCGAAAACTGGCGAACTTCAACCTATAAGGCAACCGAACGTTTTGAGGAAAGTCGTCTAGCAGATCTGGACAGGAAGCGTCACCTAGTCAAAAGCCGTCCGAAACCTACTTATGACTACACTCTCAATGATGCCGGTCAACTCTTCTGTCCACAGTGTGACCGGGTTTTCAAAACCAAGTTTGGATTTGCTAGTCATCTAAGAGCTCACAACAGAAGGGAGAATTAGTCTGGGTCGCTGTCACCGGACACGGTGAAGAGGACTATAATGGATAAACATACATATATACTTTTTTTTTGTAAATACATACATATTATACATAGAAACACCCAGACCAAGACTAACATCCATGTTCATGTACACAAATATTTGACTTGAGCGGGAATCGAACCCGCGACCCTCGACGTAGCAGTCGCTTACACTCCCGCTACGCCAACCGGCCGTACATAATAGATCACGTTGTCTTAATTTATGGGCGTTAGTTCGTAAAATAATGTATGTATTTCATTTATGCTGAAAACCTCTGGTGGAAAAGTAAGGCCAAAATCCACTTTGTTTTCGAATCACTTCTTGTGTACAATCGCAGAGATACAGCTGAGTATCCAATCTCATCCCGGGGTACCTATTCGGTTACTTAAATTTGAAAGAACTTTAGATTTAGATTAACTCTCACAACATTGTATTATGTTCCTACAAACAAAAGTTTATGGATTCTGTCTTACAATGCAATATGCAATGTTTTCATTTTGAAAGCATTTCCCTGTCTGCTAATGCCTACTTATAGTATTTTACAAGTTTGCTTGTTAATTTCTGACTAAATTGTGCGAAACAGCGAAAATTAAAGTGCGCGAAGACCCGTGTCCAGCAACAGGACATATTAGTAACAAGATCTCGCTTGGGGCTCTACTCACATGAATTTTATACTTATTTTACTTAGTTCCAACCATAGATTATACAGATATACTGGTAGTTCCAACCACAAAACACTTGTTAAAAAACATATTGCGGACAGATCTACTACCAGGTGACAACGGACGGATTTGAAATCATCTTTAAACCCGGGAAGTATCTTACTTATTAACTTACACTCCTCATCACACATTTACTCGGCTCACACCAACGTGAGCTTCGTCCATCACACACTGGCACAGTTTTTGTCTCCTTTTGCTTGACAAGACGTGGAAGCAAAATCGAAGACTGAACAACCGCCCCATACAAACACCTACTACACTTACACTTCACATTTATTTAAGTGTTTATAACTTTAACAAGGCCCCTATATATAATATCTTTATAAGTAATAAAATATAGAAATTGATACAAATTAGTAAATTTGCCAAGATTATATTTTCCATTTACTACCTACATATTTTGCCTAACTAATTAAAAATTGAATATTACCTTTACTTTCAATAATATTTTTCCTTTTCTGTTATTTGTCTACTGTCCTTCTAGCTATAAATATTTATTCAAATAAATATATTTATTTATTTATCTATAAACTCCTACTCATTACTGACTTATCTCTTTTCTGACATCTTGTTTATCTTTCTGTCCATAGGTGTTTGGCGTATCCTTGGCTATGAGCCATTCCACAATGAGCACTATGATGACCCGGAAGGCCACAGCGAAGAATCTAGAGAACAAGCTGAAAACAACCTTGATAGAATTAAAGAAGTGCCATGAGGAGAGTATACACCTACTGAAGGAGCGTGCAGACTGTGAAGAGGACATCAGGATTGTCAACGATAGGGTTTCCAACCTGAAGGCTCAGCTCGCAGAACTCCATATTGAGTATATGGACACACTGGTCCAGCGAGATAGGTTACAGGAGGAAATACATTTATTGACCGCTAGCAATGATGGCCATTCATGGTCTATGAGTCGCATTAGGGAACTTGAATGCTGTTTAGAACAATCTATAATAAATATTAAATCCCTAGAACAGACTGTTGAGGAATTAAACAGTAGTAAAACTCAGAACCTTTATACAGAGGTTGTAGGTACTAGCTTAGGTCACAGATCTACTAAACCATTTAAATTAAACACAAGTGGCCTGAAACGACATAGAAAATATAATAAACTAAACAAACACATTAGGAAACTAATCTTTAGCCTAAAACAATACAAGAAAAATAAAGTAACATCCCAGCAATATAAAGTTTTAGTTTCTGAGCGTTCAGAATTGTTATTAGACTTAGAAAAGTACAACACAGAGTTGATAAATAGTAAAATGCTGTATGATCAACATACTAGGGATCTCAAAGGTCAAATTACCTCTTTACAGTCTCAAATAGATAGGATGAACACCCAATATCAAAATGAGGTTCAGGATTATATTAGGAAATATGATGAGATAGCTCAGGTAGGTAGGCAAAATAATGAGTATGTGAAAGCTTTGACAAACACCAATACTTGCCTAAATAGCATAAAATCAACCATACCCACTTGTGAGTCTCAGCATATTTTTGATATTGACAAAAGTTATTATTTAGCAAATAATACAACAGATAGGTCTTCCTTAGGTAGGAATGGCACAAATAAAGTTTATATGTTCTCTGATAGGCTAGGTTTAGGCTTAGGTAGTTTAATGAATTGTGAATTGAAACAACACAATATTATCAATTATTGCTATCCAGAGTCTTCTTTTTCACATCTAATTGATAAATTAAATACAACAATATTTGATAGGGAGTCCACAATAATTATCTCATACGGTGATAGTCAAATGGTGACTAAAAAAGATATAATTAATTTAACAGAAGGTATGTTATCGCTTCACAGAACATATGATTGCAAATTTATTAGTATGACTTTGCCTTATGCTTATAGTTTAAATGCTATGATGAATAGACATATTCATGAACATAACTTGATGTTATACAATTTGACATGGCAATATAAGGATTTTATTTTATTTTTTGACATCAATAATTTTATTAAAAATTTTACATTGACTAAAGATACTATGTATCTGCCACTATTTTATAAAAGACAAGCTGCTAAATTATTAGCATATAATATACAAAATGACACAGGTACATGTAGGGTATCCAAGAATTTAGTTTCTGTAAATAGTTCCTATCCTTATAATTCTTCTATTGAGAATACTGACACAAGTTCTTTAAACTTAAGAACAGGACAAAGGGTAGACATATTGAACTGACTGTAGCACATCAAAACATACAAGGTCTATCTGGCAAGGATTTAGAATTAGGTTTATATTTAGAAAATCATAGTATTAAAGTTATGTGCATTACGGAACACTGGCTTAAAGAATACCAGATTAAATTCATAAATAACACACAATACACAGTACACAGTGCCTTCTCTAGGAAACAAGCTATTCATGGTGGATCATTGATTATTGTTTCAAACAGTTTAACATGTAAAAAACGGAAAGACATAGCTAGCTTGTCTATAGAACGCACGGTGGAACTGTCATGCATTGAGCTTGAGCAGCATATTATTATATGTGTATATCGTCCTCCATTAAGTGACTTTAATTTGTTTGAATCTGTTATGGAAGATGCAATTAGTAAAATTAGGAGCAATAAGAAAGGGATTATAGTTTGTGGTGATTTTAATGTTAACATTCTTGAAAATTCAATAATGACTTGTAAATTTTTAAACCTTTTTAGATCATTTAATTTGGAAAATTTATTTCTTGAACCAACTAGAATCACGGCAACATCTTTCACCTGTCTTGATAACATATTTAGTAATTGTATTGTTTCAGATAGAGTAGTTACTTCTGAATTAACTTCGGATCACTGAGGTCAATTAGCTAGGTTTCCATATTACAATGATAGCATCGTACAGAGAGTGTTGGTTAGGCCATTACCTAGACATAATATTATAATGAATTCCGGAATAAAGTATTGATTGGAATGAATACTATGAATCCTGACTTAATAGAAATAGATTCGCCAAATAAGAATTTTAACAATTTATTTAATATAGTTAATAACACGTTTCAGAATACTTTTAAGACTAAGAAGAAAGTTATTAAGGAATCTCGAGCTTTTAATGAGTGGGCTACTGCGGGTATTTACAAAAGCAGAACAAAAATGTATGAGTTGTATGGTATGAAAAAATACAATTCTGATTTAAACTTCACTGAGTATGTTAGAAATTATTCTAAAATATTTAAAAGAGTGTGCAATACAGCTAAAGCTATATTCGTTAGGAATAAAATTAAACAATCTTTGAATAAAGTTAAGGCAACCTGGCGAGCTATTAATGAAACAACAGGTAAGGCAACATTAAGAAGTAATAGTTTTAGTCTTCTTGATAATGATAAATTAATTCATAATGACAAAGAAGTCGCACACACATTTAATAAATTTTTTGCTAGCATACCACTTACTACTACTAGAGAATTAAAATCATCAGCTATAGTCGCAGAAAACTTATTAGAGTCTAGTGTAGGAAAATGTGAAGTAATATTTAAATTTCATAGTATTAGTTCTACCGATATTATAAATACTTTTAAGTCTTTAGAGTCTAAAAATACAGGTGATCTCTGGGGCATTTCTGTTAAGGTTTTGACAAGTATAATTGATGTAGTGGCTCCTTATTTAAGCAACTTATTCAATAAGTGTATTAAATCTGGCAGTTTTCCAGATCTTATGAAACATAGTAGAATAATACCTCTGTTCAAATCCGGCAATAAGACTGATCCTAGTAATTATAGGCCAATATCGATACTACCTGCTTTTAGTAAGATTTTTGAAAAGATCTTACTCAAGCAACTACTAAGACATTTTAATCAAAACAGCCTCCTTCATGGTGAGCAATATGGTTTTACTAAGGGTCTCTCGACAACAGATGCAGGAGTAGCGTTACTCAAACATATCTACAGTGCTTGGGAGAATTCTCAAAATGCTGTTGGTGTGTTCTGCGACCTTTCGAAAGCATTCGATTGTGTCTGCCATGAGACGCTCTTGTGCAAGCTTAGACATTACGGCGTCCAGACTAAAGCATTGGATGTCATTAAGTCGTACTTAAGTGACAGGATCCAATGTGTTGAAATAAATGGCTCGAAATCCAGTGGCTTACCTGTTGATTTAGGAGTGCCACAGGGCAGCATCCTAGGGCCTTTCTTGTTTCTTGTTTACATAAACGATTTACCTTTTTACTTGAGAAACATTTGTGACGTTGTACTGTTTGCTGACGATACTTCTTTGATATTTAAAGAAGATAGAAATAAGGAACACTTTAACGAAATAAACAGTGCACTCATTCAAGTGACTAAATGGTTTAATGTAAACAATCTAGTACTGAACGCCAAAAAAACATAATGTGTTAAGTTTGCTCTGCCTAATGTCAGAAACCTTGGTCCTAACATAGTTTTAAATGACGATGTACTCGAAACAACTGAATCCACATTATTTCTAGGATTAACACTTGATTCGAAGTTACAATGGGGTGCGAATGTTACATATCTCTCAGGGAAACTTAGCTCAGCTGCTTATGCCGTTAAGAAGGTTCGTAGGTTGACCGATGTCGATACGGCTAGATTGGTTTATTTTAGTAATTTTCATAGTGTTATGTCATATGGCATATTGTTATGGGGTAGAGCTGCTGATATCCAAAATATTTTTATATTGCAGAAACGGGCAGTTAGGGCCATTTACCAGTTAAAGACAAGAGTCTCACTCAAAGAAAAGTTTAAAACTATTGGTATTCTTACTGTAGCGTCACATTATATTTATGCCAGTGTTATGCATGTAAGACTAAACATAAATTCTTATAAAATGAATAGTGACATACACAATATCAATACTAGAAATAGACATAAATTATGTGTTCCGTATTTTCGTTTGCACAAAACGCATAGCTCTTTTATTGGGCTCAGTATTCGCATATACAATAAATTACCAACTTATATATTAGACTTGCCATTAAGTTCGTTTCAGGCAGAAGTTAAAAAGAATCTTATAAATAAGGCATATTACAGTTTGAAGGATTATTTTGATGACAGGAGCGCTTGGAAGTAGTTGTTCGCTTTTGACTAGGTCAATAATTAGTAGTTTTATTTTATAGTGTAGTTAATTACGATATTCTCATTTCATACTATATTTTGCATTCATGTTCCACACTTTCATTATAACTTTGCGGATTTGTAAGATGTGGGTAACTCGTGGTCATGGGCTAACTAATAGGTTGTCGATTGCTTTGGTTTCATAATACCGTTACTTTCTGCTTCATTCACTTCTAGGATAGTTCTGACCATGTTCGCGAGTTGCCTACATTAAAAAGACGTAAGTGGATGCTCCTGTTTCACCATATTTACTTTGGGAGGCTTACCACATGAACATCATTTACTGCTTGAGTATGATATCAATAGCTACTAAAAAAAATTCTAGTGGAGGTCTACAATGTGAAACAGTTGCAGCTCCTTACAAAAATAAAATGTACCACCATTATATTTGTTTGAAAAGAGTGGCCATGAGTTTTATTGCCCGTTCTTTCTCGTGGTTCTGCCTATTGCATTGTGAACGTGGCAGTAAATGTAAATGTAGAATCATTAAGTAATTAACTTAAATTTTGACGTTCATAAGCGTCACTTTGTGGCCTAGATGAATAAATGATTTTGATTTTGATTTTTATTACACTCGGTTGGAGATTTTAGTTTCAGTTGGAAGCCATTTAAACAGAACAGTATAACATACTAATGATTATGTAACGGGTCTGAATCGTGTTAACTAAACGAAAAGAAAGATGAAATGCCTTTCTGTTTGCCCGTACGTTTCGGCATGGCTTACACCAGCCGTGGTCACGGGATGACTGATGTTCGTCAGCGCTGCCTCCGAGAAGTGCGGGTTTCGGAACCTACCCTCACTTGGTCTTCAAAGTAGTTACAACAGTATAAGTCAGTACATTGTTGTTTGAAATATGTACAAAGGCATAAAAACATATTGGAGTTGAGTATTGGATTGAACTGAAGGTCTATTAGACTTATGCAACAAATCTTGAGTATTATATGGAGTTCCTTTAGTTAATAACATAACTAAAGGAACTTCATATAATACTCAAGATTTGTTCAACAAGCTTCTCTTAGAATTCGCTTTACTCTACATGAATTGTAAAATATAGTATAGTTCCTGTGTGGCAATTGAGTGCTTTTGCCATAAGATTATTACTTATTCTAGGCAAGCGTGCTCCACCTTCGAACGTATCATCGCTTAGGGTGCTTCTGCAAAGTGCATGTAGCTGGAGCAAATAAAGGTGCGGGTTACACGCGTGGGTAATATGCGCAAGCTACTTGATCAAGTTACTCGCTTGTACTTGTACATGGTGCAAATAACTGGAGCAAGTAAAGACGCGGGCTACTTGCGCAAGCTGTACCTATGTACAAGTTATTTGTTCGTGGTCAAGAGCTACATGTGCATGCTATTCGCGCGGTAGCTTTATGACTTGAATCGCGTCAAATGTCTCGACGAACGGAAATTATTTTAAAATCATGTTAAAAATGTAATTTTAACAGATAACATGCGCGAGTGACCCGCGCGCGCCGCAGAGCACGCGAATTACTTGCGCGGGTGGCTCGCTTTGGTACATGCCCGAGTCGCTGGACCCGCACTTTGTTTTAAACGATATGTTTACGGTGCATGTAACCCGCGCAAGTGCCTCAACATGCTCAAGCTACATGCGCCGTGTACAAGCACCCTTAACATCAGGCGAGATCGCGATCAAACGTTAGGGCGGTTTCAGATTAGCGTTTTATACGCGCGTATACGCTTGTTTTTGGAAGCGCGTGTAGGCGCGTATATGAGCGCATTTTGGCACACGCACAACTCATACGAGCGTTGACGCGCTTCTAAGCTCGTATAAGCGCGAGCCGTCAGAATCCATGTAAACACTGACATGATGTCATTACCGTGTCAAGCGAACACGCCGAAATATGCCCGTTTACGCGTGTCCGGTTTTTTGAAGCGCGTAAAGTAGCGCGCGTGTAAGCGCGTATGCTGAGACGACCGTATACGCGCAGATAAATACGCTAATCTGAAACCGCCCTTAACCTATCAAAATTAAAAAATGTGCGAATTATGGTAAACCCTTTTATAGTTACTAACTTAATAAAATTAATAAATACGCATAATTATAATATTCTATCGTAAGTTGCTACGTAATGAAAACTAATAGAAAGCCTTCTAAAACGCCTGCCTATAAACGCATTGAATACAGAGCCAGTATTATTTACTTTTCAATAAAAAGACTATTTGCTTTTCCCGCCAAGTATTTAAGTCACCTGACCTCCTTTTTACATCACTGGTAATTAGCATTAGCTTTGAAAACTCCCTACACTGATGGCAACTTTTTATTAAAGTTCCTATGTCAGGAACTCAATAGCTTACTTATAAACGAGCTCTTAGATTTAAAATGAGGTTACTTCACTTAGTTATTTCAGTTTAAAACAACCGGCAAAAGAAAACACACGTAAATTGCCTGTTTTATATTTTATATAAGGTGGAACAACCCAGAAAACTTAAACAAGAATTTGCATTGAGGTTTCGTCTAACAACTTCACGTAAACATATACAACGATAACGTTTCACTGAAACAACGAGATCACGATCTTTGTTACTTAACCATATACACACAAAATGAGCAAAAGAAGACTCGTAAGATGGTAATTAAATTAAACTTAAAGTTTTTTTTGCTTTCCATTCTACTTTTATTTACATTCCTAATTAAATAATTTTAAGTACGTAATAAAGCGTAGGTCACACTTGAAGCGGCGTACCAAAAGTGTAAACTGTACATTCCATATGCGCATCGCGTATCACTGTAGAAGAATCCACTTTCACTAAGTATATTATGTAGACGAGGTTTGGAGGCTTCATTGAAAAGAGAAGATTTCCCGCCACATGAAAGGGTGTTTAAAGTACCTCGCCAAGTACGTGTATTAGAAAAAAAACTAGTTTCACTACCTTCCGAATAAAAAGGCAGTTATTATATGATACTGGTGAGACACTTAGTTGCGTGATCGTAACCTTTTATCGCTTGGAAATTTTAGGGTTATTGATATTGAAAACTAAAAATGTTACTGCGGTGATACGGGGCAGGCGAGAATATAAATTTCTCATGAGTAAGTGAAATGGGTAATGCTAGCTGTAAATGACAGTTTATCAGAATGTCACGTTTAGCGGAAGTTGAATATATCATATTTAATACAGGTGTGGAAGATACTGATATGTATAATGGGTTTTAGGGATTTCAAACGGATGCAATATCTTTAATGTTGACAATAATTTAGAAAAAAGAACAAACATTAAATTCTGATACCAGATGACGGTATAATATTTTTATATAACACGCACTGTAGAAATAAATCTTGTACTTCGGGTGATAAACATGCTATCAACGGGCACAAAAACACTTAGATTTGTTCGATCTCGATACAGAATCGAACTTACAGCACTCGGTACAGAGTTAAACGGCGAGGGGAGCGCTTAAGCCACTATGCCATCAGTATTATCGCAAGAGAAGAATTCAAAGATCACAATAAAAGTGTACAAGTATGTGTCGGCAATAGGTTTTACTCTGCAGTAATAGAGCGCATCATTTAGTTGAAATCGAGGTCCATGAGAAGTGCTATGTGAATATCGCGAATACTTGGGACTTACTCCGGCTTTGATTAAATATCTTCGCTTATATCACCGGCAGTTATGTACAAAGATTTTAAATCATCTGGATAAACTTTGAAAGCTTTCTCGTGTGTGGGTAGACAATGCATCGGAATATTTCAATCGTAGTCATTTTAAAGCTTTATAGAATTAAATAGCTCTTCTTTACTATTAGTAAACTACATGTAGAGTTAATGGTTTATTATAATAGTATCTATCTCTTAAATTCAAAGTTTGTCCTTAATTTTGTTAGCAGCATAGCACTATCAAAAACTAAACGTGATAGGTGTGTATTAAAAGAGCAAATGAAAATCCAACAACAAGGACTATTTGGCAATACAACCTATCGCCATTTTTTTTCTTATTTCAGCAAATGAGTGGGGTCGAACCAATAGGCGGTTAGTGAACATTTTCATTTTTAGGTGCACAGTTTTTATATTGATACCATAGACTTTGACCAGACACTTCTTCGGAGAATTGCTTTAAAAAAATTACAACAGGGGTAATTTTTCCTTTTTGACTTCGAGATCTTAAAATCGCATATATGAAAACAAATCTTACAATAAGTCCGCGCCAGTGCTTTTTATTCATATTTGAAATATGAATTTAACCAACCACATAATAAATCGAAATAATAAATCGAAAGAAATTACACCGCAGTTTATCCCAACTTGCTCGGTAAACGGAATAATTCTTGAAATAACAGTCTGCGAAATCTTTTCTTTATTGAATAAAATCATGGAATTACGTGCTCAGTCAACTACATCCAAAAATTACGGGTTTGAAAAATACCAGTGCGTTCTGAAGCATACCGATCAGACGACTACGCCTAAGGGTTACGTAGAATGTCGACGGCGTATTTACATAACCTAATGTCACTGTATTGTAATGTCACCGGCGTATTATTGTCGGCAATTAAAACTGTTTCGAGTGATACGCCGATTCAAATTTTGTGTGTACTTTGTGCTTCGATACTTTTCCTGGTTTTCTTTTTAATATTGCTGTAAAATTGAATTTGGAATGTAAATATGCTAAGCCTGACAGCTACGAAATGCTTTGGGTTTTCCGTCTAACTGTATGGTTTACCGTTCAATACATTTCAAGGCGCTAGGGTGCGAGAGTGGTGCAGTGAGTAACTATCGTAACTACTACATTTCAATCGTTTAAAGCTAATAAAGTATAGCAGTTTGCCAGCAATAGTATGCTATTTCATAATAGTACTTCGTAAATTGAGACTTACTAGATGTGATTGTTGAGGCAGGATCAAAAATCAGTATTTTTTATTTATAAAATACCGTAGCAAAAAAATACTTAACCTATTTAAACCACGTAAGTGATGATGATGTCTATATTTTATGAACACATCTGTATATATAAAATCCTTGCGTTACTGACTGACTGACAGACAAGCTACAACCAAAACTATTAGGCATAGGAAGCTGAAATTTGCCATGTATGTTCATTGGGGACCGTAGGGGTGCACTAAGACGGGATTTCCCAAAATTCCCACGGGAACGGGAAGAAACGGTTAATTTTAAAATTTGTGCGTGCGCAGCTGCGGGCGTCATCTAGTCGTGTATAATTATCTAAGTGACGTGTCTATTCAACTGAAAACTTTATTACGACACACAAATCATTTTTATCAAAGTTTATCTGTAAAAAATATCATGTCAAATATGTATTCATGAAAAAAAAATGCATTCAAGTTTGTATGAAAAAAATACCTTGAAACCGGCTGAAAACAAGGAGATTATTCAGTTACTGATATTTTTATGAATTTGCAAGAACTATATCCGTATGTTTATTATTTTATTAATTGAATTGAGCTTCGGTGCATCGGATTGCCAACGGCGTATTGCAGAATCTAAAGGCTTTGCCGCGTATTCAGGGGCTTATAGCAATATGTACAAATTGAAATATAATATCATTAAATCATCCTACTTCCTTTACTTCCAATCATCATCTAATCAGCCTAGAGATGTCCACTGCTGAGCATAAGGCCCACCGTCCGTTACATTTGGGCTCTCTCCACGAACTGATCTTAAGCCACTCAAACACATTTTTAACGCCACTAATATGACTAGAAATTACACGAACATATGTTTTTAGTCAATGTCAGAGCACTTTAGAAAAATTAACAGAGGAATATATATATATATTCTTAAACATGCAACGCGAGTGTTTAAAACTTTCAATTAACAGAGGACTGGGGTCACAGATCTTTTTTGACATAATTATATTAAATGGCAATAAATAGAAGAGTTACAAAAGATCAAAACTAAACTGACAACAAGTACTAGTCAATGATACAAGAGATATGGAGAGAACCCAACTGACTAAACGGACCAATCTAATAAGGATTGCCATGGCATTGAAAAGATCCGACCACAATTTTAATAGGATCAGAGACGGAAGAAAATTAATATAGTTGTACAGCGGGAGGCGGTTGGAAGTAGGTGGCTCAAGATCTGTCTGTTTGGAGAATCTTGAGGGAGGTCCATAGACCTCCCTCAAGATTAGTAGAGTTGTTCATGGTAGGACATATCCTACCATGAACAACTCTAGGCTGAGAGGATAAAGGCTCACATCATGCGGTCGATCGGTAGTGATATGTGAAGTTAGGTAACTTAATGAAACAACCGGCTTGTACCGGTCGTGGTCGCGCAGATTAGTTCCTCTGTTGACGCGTTGGAGAATAACACAGATATTTATACCAAAAAATAAGTAAATTATCACGAGTAAGACCCGCTAAATAAAATTGTTTGATATCGACTGTTGCTATATTGAAGTTTAGTAGCAGTTCACAATAGAATTGATAATCGAATATCGACTGCCAATGCAATTGCGAACCAATCACTTAAGCTTACTATTAGCCGATAAATCCATGATACTAAATGGTTTTAAACTTTCACGATTTAATTTTTTGTACGATATTCGTTGATAAGTCTTAATCGCGATTCGACTTATATCTGCTATGTGAAAAGGGGTGTATTCTCATGAATGTAACTCAGTTCTTATATTATCACAGAATATAGTTAGATAAAAGCGAATATTTAAAACGTTAGGTTCTTATTGCTCTATTATCCATCCGAGACGTGTTTATTTTAATCGTTACAATTTCCCTGTTCATGTTTATGTTCATGTTCTGAAAACATAAAAATGTGACTTTAGAGTTTACTATTATTAATCATTACTAACAATTATCGTTAATAAATTATTTTGAGAAAAACTGCGGCTGTCAGCACTTAGCAATCTTGCAGAATAAAATAATATTCGTATTATTCGATAACAGCAGTAACGCCGAATGATAGGTATAGTTTTTACGTTACTTAATAATAGAATAATACGTACTATCATTTGCACAAACAATGACCTATTAAAATGTAACACTAAACAGAAAGAACATAATATTATATTTAATAGCATTTTTCGTCCGTGTGGTGACGGATTAAGAATATGGATTGTCACCACCCCATATATCATCCCATGGGCGTCATAAGAGCCAACAGAGGGAGCATATTATGCATAGAAGAGCACTGTAAGAGAAGGAAAACTTGATACAAACCCTATACCAACCCGTTTGGCCAGCGTGGTATAGTAGGCCAATTCCTGCTTTCAAAGGAGAGGCCTAGTCCAGCAGTGGACTGGTAAAGACTGATGATGGCATTTAACAGACAAATTGAAATAAAAACGTTGTAAAGTTTTTGTAGACAAAATTCATAATTATAATATCCGTTTTCTTAGCAACTCTGAATAGGTTACTAATGTTAGTCTAAACAGTAATTTCTAGTTACAGCCAACAAATTTGATACATCATTTTCGTTTCAACACGCCAATGCACATGACCCGTTTTCACCTGTCACCAAATTGGAAAAGTTCCATAACCAAGTTGAATGTCCTCTATACTTCTCGCTTATAGATTACGTACACACTAGATATGGAAGAGGTAGCTGAGCGGTTTAAGATGAAAGCGTCGGACCCAAACATTATGAGTATGTCCATAATAGTTTGATTGTTTTGGCACACAATAGTTAATACTTTTAATAAAACCATTAAGCACAAAATAGAACTTTATTAATACTGTACATAATTGAGTATTGAATAAAAATGCCTTCATGCGAAGAAGCAGGAAAGAAAGACACGGTCACTTTCAATCGTTTGTTGTTTACGATTTAACTTGCTAACAGTCCATTCCTATTAGGTTTAAAAGCCAGTGTATTCGTATTTAATATGCTTATCTATACAACATGTAACAAGTTTAAACGCACATCCTGAAAGTAATTTGTTCAGAATTGGCAACTGAATCCATTTCCGTCATTTTTAATATTGTTTATTTTTAGTCTTAAAATAATTAAAATAACGTAAATTGTAGTCACTCATGTTTAAAAAAAATTTAACTATTCGAAAATAAACCTTAAATCAAAGCAGAACGGCTTATTTTTAAATACATTTGTTAAATGGTTCCACGTTGACTTACACAAACGCACACATTAATACAACACAATAGACGGCAAAAGACAAAAGCACACAATTGACCACCAAAATGTCTATCATCTATCTTTCACTAATGTAGGTAATAAACAACGGGAAAGAGCGAGACGTAATGTCTCGCTCGCGCTGGCGCATGACAAGCGCAGCTGTCGATGCGCTTAGACATGTTATGAACTTATGACAAGTACAACCGGGAATATCTATCTATCAGTGAGTGCTGTGAAAACCTTTTTAAAAGTTCACTTGTTTACAAAATGTGTAATGGTGTATAATTTAATAATTATCAACAAGGTGCCAGTGTGGAATGTTCAACATAATCTTGATGTTGACTTGACACCCCTGGACTTCCTCATTGTGGAGAAATATTAAATCACTAGTTTATTGTGACGAGAGAAAAAGTGCCGAGTAGTTAATTAATTAAGATACAAGCTGCTTTTGAAACAGTGAAAAGATGTGATTTGTGAGGAAATAGTCAAGTGCTACGTGGACTAAAGAAATGTGATTTAAGCCTGTAAGTTATTTTATTATTCTATTATTGTAACTATTTAGATTCACAAGACAACTTTAAACACGCCGTTCTTGTTTATTTCTCTCATTGATATTCTTTTACTTTATCGATCAATAATGCTAACTAGGTATGATTAAGTTAAGATAGTCACAATAGTCACTTACGATGTTAAGAAACAACAGATCGTGCATATTAATAACAAACAATAAATAATTCGACTGTCCACCCCATAGCATAAAAGTGTGATGGAAAGAAATACTCATAATATCTTTGGTAATATCAACAGTGGTCGACAAATTGTTCAAACATCATTTTTGTAAACCCCACTCTATCAGAGTGTGGTTTACAGACTGAATTTCATACATTTTGTTATATCGTATCGTGTTTCGTTCCTATCAGATCACTGTTGTTTGTTTACCATAGCAACCGTTTCGTTTGTGTGCGTGCGCAGATTTTCAGTGACCACGATTTTCACTTTTAATTGAGTTAATACTTTCTATAAAAAACATTATTTACGCAAATAAAAAAAATATTTCAATGCATGCATTATGATTGTAACAAGGTTTTCTAATTGGGGTGTCTGAGGATGTGCTTTACTTCCATTACACGTTGTATACAACATGTAACAAGTTTAATGCACATCCTGAAAGTACTTTGTTCAGAATCGGCTACTGAATCCATTTCTGACATTTTTAATATCATTTTTTTTTAATCCTAAAATAATTTAAATTACGTAAATTATAGTCACTCATTGCTTTGAAAAGTCGAAATATACGAAAATAAACCTTAAGTCAACGTATAACGGCTTCTTTTGAAATGCATTGGTTTAGTGGTTCCACGTACAGGAACGCACACATCAATACAACATAACTGTCGGTACAAAACAATAACTCACAATTGACCACCAAAATATCTATCATCTTTCTTTCGCTTACGTATTAACTGCGGGAAGGAGCTAGACGTAAGGTGTCTCACTTGTCACCGTGCGTCGGTCGCCCGCGCTGGTAGGTACAGCGCCGGCCGGGCGGCCATTGTTGCGCTTAGATAAATAAAATTAGTCATCTACCTGGATTCTCTGTGAGTGTAGTGAAAAAAAATGTATAACAAGTTTACTTGTTTATTTACAAAATGTGTATTATCAACATGATGGTGCCCCCGCGCATTTTACGTAGAACGTTTGAGATCGTCGTGAAGTCGAGTCAAGAAGGAGCGCTGGATCGATCGCGGCGGTCCTGTCCAGTAGCCTCCTAGGTCGCCTGACTTGACGCCCCTGGACTTTTGCTTTATGGGGACATACCTATTAAACCACTAGTTGATTGTGACGAGACAACAAGTGCCGGGGAGTTAAAATAAGATATCAGCTGCTTTTGAAACAGTGAGAAGAATCATTGTGTGTTTGAACTAAAGGAATATTTAAGCCAGGTGGTGGACACCTGATATCAGCATTTTAAAACGAGAACGCCGAACAAGTGACAATAAGCCTGTTGGTTATTCTATTATTGTAAAAAAATTATGATTCACAACTTTAAACACGCCGTTCTTTTTCAATTCTCTCATTGATACCCTTTTACTTTAATTTCTAATGTATCAATAATGCCAACTAGGTATGATTATTATGATTAAATTAAGATAGTCACAATAGCCACTAACGATGTTAAGAAATGATAGACCGTATCGTAAATTTCGCTGTCGTTTGTTTACCACAGCAAACGTTTCGTGTGATTGTGTGCGTGCGCAGGTTTGTAGTGACCACGCATTTTACTTATAATCAAGTTAATACTTTCGATAAAAAACAAGGTTTATGCTAATAAAAAAAATATTTCAATGCATGCATTATGATTATAACAAGGTTTTCTAATTGGGGTGTCTGAGGATGTGCGTTATTTCCGTTACACGTTGTATATAAAATTCTCGTGTCACAGTGTTAGTTATAATACTCCCCCGAAACAGTCCTAATAGAATATTTTGATAAAATGTATATAGCCTATGTCACCCGGGCCATTGTAACGAATCTATTGACACCCCACTTATTAAAATCAGTTCAGTAGTTAAGGCGCTACAGGGGTGTTCTACCGTAGCACCTTAACTACTGAACTGATTTTAAATATTACATTCATACATACATAGACTGCCAAAAACATTACCCTTCTCTTTGGATTCGACGTAATCGGGTGACATTACTTAATAATAGATATGTTGTTTCAATTTCTACACCGCTCTCGCGGCAAGAAATTATAAAAAAATCTTATATTCACCATAAATTAAACCTTTGAATACAAAAGACAAGTGGAGCCGTTCCTCGCGCCACTATATATGCTCGCAGTGTGAACGAAACCATAGCGCGATTCAGCCGGACGGCACAACGCCATCTATCGAGCGCGCAAGTAAACTTATCTCGTATGAGAAATATTTGATTTTTTTTTGTTGTATTATTATTAAAAAAATATACGTATTTAAATTGTTTTTTAACAACTGACCCCCCCGTGGGATCTCCACCTTGTCGTGGTGGGGGGGCTCAGTAACCGTGGGTTAGAAGCCACCCACGGTGAAGCTAAGCGGGATCCCGGGAGGGGACGCTCCACGTGGGCTTGGTAGCGGCCTGCGTAGGATGCGTCCCATGGTGCAAGTGCGGGGGACAGTTCTGTCTGTCCCTCGCAGTCGGGTGCGGTCGCAGGAGGAGAGGCGTGTGGGTGTTGCGTTGTCCCGCGCCCTATCTCCCGCGACCAAATGGGGGCGCACCATCGTTGCGTCGCGGTGGGGCCGCAGAGGAAGAGGAGATGCGGTGTTGCGTTGCCGTCCTCCCTATCCTCTGCGGCCGCTGGGTGTTTTAGCGGCGGAGCCCAACACCTTCATCCGCCGCCAAGGGGGTTTCGTTCGAGGCCCGCCTGACCATCTGGCGGGCCAATACCCGGTGAGGGGGTAGCGAGGAATGCTTTGGTGAAACCCTACCCTCCGACACATGGGTACATGAGGAGCACGGGTTGGTTTTTAGTCAGTAAGAGTCTGACAGTCCCCTTCGTCCTTCCCCCCCGGGGCGGAGGGACTCCATGAGGATTTTCCAACCCGATACAAGAAAAAAAAAATTGATGCGAAGATTGTAGGTATGGATTTAAAATCTTGTTCTGAAAATAAAATAATAAATCAGAAACCTCTATTATATTTCTTTATTTAGTTTGTTTGTTTGCATGAACCCCTCCTCAAGTGAAGGTGAAGGCCTCCTCTAAAGAATTCCATGTGTCTCTATACTGAGCTATTTGCGGCCAGTAGGTACCAGCTACTTTTATCAACTCGTCTGCCCATCTCGTGTAGGGTCTGCCTTTGAGACGTTTGCCGATTGGACCTTTCCACGGTGTAACCCTGCTGGTCCATGTCTCGACCTTTAGCCTCGCTACGTGCCCAGCCCACTTCCATTTAAGCTTCTTAGCGTAGATTCCAGCATCCGTCGCTTTGGTGGTTTTTGGTCGTAATCTATTTTTTTCAAACTCCAAAATCGTCAGGATGGCCAACCCAAAAAAAATATTTTTTGGACATTTTCTTTTAATTTTATTTTTTATTTAATGTGGCATTAAAAATACATATAGCCCTTAATTTTCAATGACCAACTCCTTTACTTTTACAGCCGTAGTAGTAATTTAATCGTATCGCTAGATCAGTAATCAGCGCCAGGCGCATACCGGTGTCAAAAAATTCGTTGTGTTAGTCACAATACTGCTCCAAAAAGGCTGGACCGATTTGTATAAAATTGTATCGGTGGGTTTTAAGGTGGGTCTAAGAATCGGTAAAAATCTATTTTTCAAACTTCTTTCTTGACGTGGCATAAAAAATACACACAGCGCCTAATTTTCAAACTTTTATAACTAACCTCTATTTTTTAATGCCCATATTAATAATTTAATCATATCACCAGATTAGATATCCACGCCAGGCGTTTAAAGGTGTCAGAAAAATCATTTCACAGTGTTTTTTAAGGCGAGGTTGCAGTACTTTTTAAGATTTTTGAACGCCTGAAAGTCCCATGAACTATGATATTTTTAATGAATAAAAATTAAAGTATAAAAGTTGAACATATCTTCTAGTAAATCGTAAAGATAGAAACACGATTTGGAATGATTGGCTCGATAAAAAAAAATGTCAAACATGGCACTAAATCACAATTTTAAACGTGTACTGCTTAGAGATTCCATAATGAATTTATATGAAAGTATTATCAATAGAAACAGCTCTTTATTTTAAAATAAATGGTAAAAACAGATTTCGTAATTTCGTTATCATTTTTCTCCAAGAAAAAAATAGTCAAAATGTTGGCATTATATCGCTCGCCGGCCGTTCATCAGTGCCTGTCTAGGCGTGATTGAGAGGCGAAAAGCGTACGCGCACACTAATATAAATATGTCAAAACGACACACTAAGAATTCGATAAGAAGTGTAAGTGAGATAGCACATCTAATCGCAAGCGCGAAATAGAGATAAACATATACACTCTGGACCTTCGCATTGTGACATCAAGCTGACCGTTTCACAAACAATAATTTGACTCAGATGCGACATGATCACTTTGTCTGACTTGAGTAAATTCAATTCGCCTCAAAGTAAATTTTATTAATTCTTTTAAGGTAGGGAAATAAAAAGTCGATGTGATTTATTTATAACATTTATTAAAAAAGTACATTTTATTCTTCTCATTTCATTCAATGGAAACCGTACGTTAATATAAAAACTGTGCGCTGCGGACCCACCGTACCCCTGGCAATACCCCTGGAGTATGGTGGGTCTTTTAAAGCTTAACCGTACTCCTGGCTGAAATGCTCGTAGTGTTATACCAACGTGCTACGTGGACATTAAACTGAACAGTGTTATCTCTCGTATGATAATGACTTACTACTTACGTTTTTGTATTTTTAGACAAGCGAAGACAAGCGCTAGTACGACGATATAGTGCAACAAGGAGATAAATTAGAGAATAAAACGTTTAGGTATTACTGCTAATGGTTATAATGCTTTGTATTTTATAGGTATAATCTGTGGTACTGTTGAAGACCCGTCATCATCATCATCCTTGCGCTGTCGGATCATTCCCACTAGTTCTATTGAACAGTTCTATGATAGAACTAGTGATACTTTTTTTGCCACTAGTTCTATTAGCACTTGATGAGAAGAATAGAACTAATGGGAAACAGTTATAGCAAATTTACCACTAGTTCTATGTTTGTTTTACAAGGGTAGTGTCACAACATCGCACTCACATATCCGAATAAATATGTATGTATAAAAATGTGTTAAACGAATGAACGTCTACAAAACAGTTGAACTTCTACAAAACAAATGAACGTCTACAAAACAAATTAACGTCTACAAAACAAATGACTACCAGAAAGTGATCAGCTATCGATAGTGATTGCAAAAAACAGGTGCATGCGATTTTCGACCTTATTGGCAATTCATGACAAACGTTTTTTTTGTTTTTCTCGCTTTCTGGTAATATTAGGGTAATAAAATTATAAATTCTGACTAATGTCAATTAGGTTGAAAATCGCATGCACCTGTTTTCTGCAATCACTATCGATAGCTGATCACTTTCTGTAAAGTCATTTGTTTTGTAGACGTTCATTTGTTTTGTAGGCGTTCATTTGTTTTGTAGAAGTTCATTTGTTTTACACATTAAACAAATGAACGTCTACAAAACATATTCATTCGGATATATGAGCGCGATGTCGTGACACTACGGATCATTCCCAGTAGTTATATTGAATACCCTTGTAAAAACAAACATAGAACTAGACTGGGACATTTTCTAGTACTTATCCCATTAGTTCTGTTCTCCTCATCAAGTTGTGTTAATAGAATTAGGAGAGTTCTATCATAGAATTGTTCAATACTACTACTATACTGGAAATGTGGGTCGGCAGCGAAAACTGTGCAGTACAATCTACTTAGTTGTTTAATACTAAAAGGAGAAAAACAAGAACAAGTGAATGGACTTTGATCATCCGTCAATGTTTGTAATTTACGTATGATTTTGTATTTCTATAATAATAATAATTATATTGTGTTGATTCAGCCTCAAATCACTTTTATTACTTGACAAAAACACACATCAGTATTTTATTATTACTAATGTCCCATCTGGATACTTTGTTTTTTAGTCTTTGAACACGCACAATACTGCTTCTCTTTTACACTCGCAAAATGCCAATTGTTTTATTCACTCTATTATTTGTGATACTGAATTTATTATAAATTGTTAATAAAACGTTGTAATACTCATGAATGAGAAGTGATTCCATAACTTTTAGTCATTTTCCTACTATAGTTTGTGCAAAATCTCATTACACACGACGGCATTTTCAAATGTAACATACACACACGCGAGTAAAAGAGCGAGTGCTTCCGACCGCAGCGCGTACGCGACTAAAGCCAAATGAGACATTTAGCCTGTTTTTAATGTGCCACTTTTGAAGTTCGCATAACTCATCTACGGCTTTTTTACGCTGCGCTGTGGCACACGCACACACGAAACCCCCCCTCCCCTCCTCCCGCTCACTCGCTGACGCCACTGCCGTGTTTTTGTTTTTGCGGGGGATGAGGTCAAGCTACGCACTGTACTGCAACCTCGCCTTAACCCCTAAGTTATAAGGGTGACCAACCTAATTATTTTGTAATATTTTTATTTTTGTAAGATGTGGCTTTAAAATACATACAATCGTTAATTTTAGTACCAAGCCCCTTTTTTATGGCTATATTAGTAATTTAATTATATCATTAAATCAGTTATCCACGCCAGGCGTATACAAGTGTCAAGAAAATCATTTCAGTGTTAGGCACAATACTCCTCTGAAACGGTTGAATCGATTTGTATGAAATTTTATATGTATATTCGGCAGGTCTGTAAATCGTAATCTATTTTTAAGCCCCTAAGTAATAAGGGAGGTCCAACCCAAAAATATGTATTTTTTTAAATTTTGGACATAACATTTTTTCATTACGTAGTTATTATTAGTTTTTAATAGCAATATAAGTAATCTTATTCATATATATCTCTAGGTGACTCCTACAGTAAGTTTTATTTCATAGCGCCTGTATTGAAGAGGTTGACACAGGTGTAATGTTACACCCACATTTCGCCTTATGAATGTTAGGTTCCACGTAAAAGGGGCGGGTCTATTGCCGTTATCGGGCAATGCTGGACTACGTGCTACTACTGCGAATTCGGAAAAACTCAGAAACTTTTGCCCGAACCGGGACCTCCCGATGAGCAGACGCATACGTTATTCCACTGGAGCACGAAGCAGACATTTATTATTTGTACCCCTTTTTTTGTTGACTACGGTGAAAACGCTCCTTATGATTATTTTCTACCCTTTTTTTTGCAAAAGCACTCTTGCTGGGTCACCTTTCTCCATATTTAAACATTGATGATTATTTATTTGTTCCTTATAGGCTCTGAAGATCTGAGATTTAGCTCAGATATCTTTGGTATCAAAGAAAAAGGCAGCGATAGCCTAGTGGAGATACCAACAGACTGCCATGCAGAGGGTATCGGGTTCGAATCCACGGCGCGCACAAATGACTTTTCGGAGTTATGTGCGTATTGAATTGTTAATTATCGCTTGTCCCGTGCCTCGGAGAGCACGTTAAGCCGTCGGTCCCGGTTGTCATGAAGATCTTTGACAGTCGTTACAGGGCGTCAGTACCTTCTAAATAAACTGACACTAGTCTAAACCATGGAATATCGCTGTCTCTTCGGGTTGCAGAGGTCAGGCAGGCAGTCGCTCTGTAGAAAAGCTAATATTCAGCCAAATCCGGTAACCCAGATTGAAAACTGGGATAACGCTAAGAGGATGATGATGATGATCTTTGGTAACTTTGTTCTTAAAATGGCGGCACGGAGTTTGCCGGGACAGATATAAGAATATATATTTTTATTTACGTTTATATCAAGTAATAAGTATACCAAATATTTAACAATATATTAAAATAAAAATATTTCACTTCTCTAATACGTAAAAACGTAGACCAGGTCAATGTCAACATTTATAAATTCTGAAAGATAACGGAAACTTTGATTTAATATAAAGTCATTATGAAACAAGAAACAGAAATAAAACGTGCAATAGTCCATTTTTTGTTCTGTCGCACCTGTTTTATAACTTTTCAAATTACTGTAAATGTGTAATAAAGGTACGAAGTTACGAAGGATACTGGGACGAATTAAATAGGATTAATCATCCCAGTACCCTTTTCTAGTTTTCTCGGGCCCAGGCATCTTGAATGGTAAACAAAACCTTACGTCGCACTCAGGTAATGGTGAAACAGTAGTTTTAGAAATCTTCTAGTTTAAATGTTATAACTGGTTAACCAAATTAAAACACTAAATAATAAAAATATGACAATGTAAGTTTATATAATATATATTTTTTTAATCTAATAGGCGGCAAACGAGTATACGAATTGTAACCTATTACCGCCGCCCATGAATACAAGCAACATCATAGGAGTCACAACTACCTTAGTTTGGTTTGGGAAAAGATGGAAGAGTGGTATGATAATGAAGAAATAGGGGATGGGGCATCTAACACCCCTACACACCAAACAAAACGCACCAGTCATGCTGAAATCAGCAAGGATATTCTCCTTATAGCATGTTTAATAATATGTACACATAAATTACGTCACCACCAATGTCACAAAAAATATCCGGAACTAACCCCATTATGCCACCCATACTACAAAAACAGTACAGTAACATATATTTATTTAGATTAACAAGACAATGTCCCAAAGAAATAATTCGTTTTCACAATCAGACTGCAAATGAGGTGGATAGTCCAATCAATAGCCTATTTAGGCATTAACATTCAAAATTACGGGTATCTATTTCCAAATCACGTCTAAATCGTTCTGGCTTTGACTTGTGCATAACTGCTGACTTCTGAAGTCCTGATCAGTATGCACGAGGGCTGTCTCTTAAAGGAGACGATGGCAAGAAGCGATTATTTTGAGTAATAAGAAGGTGTATTTGCGCTGTATGTTGCGAAAGATTAAGAGCCTTATAATAAAACAGGGGTTTTAGTATAGTTTGAAGTATAGCCCTGATTTTAAGGCCGCAAGTCAGTGCGTTGACATCGTGCGGGTTCATATAAAAATCGAAGTGCGGTAATCTAGTGCGTACACGCTCTAAAAGTTGTTAGGCATAGACTCGATAAAGGCCTCTCCTAGTATGCGTTACAATAACACTGCGGATCAATAACAAGATTTAGCCGGATTTCATGTCGAGTACTCCTTCTCTTCTAAAAGATACTATTTGCTTGGTGTATTTTGCTTCTTACGACACGCGTATGAAGAAGACTTTTATACAAGTGCCTTTTCCCATGATTATCTTTTTGCAGAAAAGTTAATATGCTTTAGCGTTTAACAATAAAAATCCCATCAAATGATAATATTGCGCAATGTTGGTGCAGTTATATATTAATATATATTTTTTATAGACTCACGCCTGTATCCCCGAAGGGGTAGGCAGAGGTGTAATATTACACCCACATTTCGCCTTGAATTTTTAGGTCCCACGTAATAGGGGGCGAGCCTATTGCCGTACCGGACACATTACCAGACTGCGTGCTGCTACTGAGAATTTCCTAACGGAAAAACCCAATAACACTTTGCCCGACCCGGGAATCAAATCCGAGACCTCCCAATCCCACGCACACATTTATGCCGCCAGACCAACGGGGCATTTATATGAATAATAAAATATTAATATAAAACTGCACCAACATTTTAAGTGAAACATAAGGAGCAAGTGATATTCTATCCTTTAAGCAATAATAATTTAAAATTATATCTAGTAACTGCTTTGATGACGTCACCCTTCCCAACACAGAAAGCCTCATATCAATCGGGGTTCAATATATAACTTGAAACTAAAGTTTGATAGCAAAGCTGAATTTAATAACTGTTATAGTTTACTAACAAACGTCCCGGGAGTATATTATACCGAACCGTTTATCTAATTTATTGATTAAACCCCCTTAACGTGAATCTCATCAATTTGAGAATAAGTTATTAATTTACTACTCTCCGTATATTAGCGTATGCCTCATTCGTATTGAGAATTGAATTTGCGTGTGCATATTACAAACTTATATTTTTAATCAGATAATTTTTGATCTAAAATTGACTTAATTTTTCTATATAATATTATGACGTCACAATACTTCAAACAAACTTACAAGCGAGCTTCTTCATATTTTGTCAAAGATAAGGCCGCCCTCACATTGCGTCTCCCTGGCGTCGGCACCGCGTAGACGCCGCCCCTCTATGGGTGCTGGTTTAAAACGGATCAAGCAGCCCTGCCGTATTTCTACGGGCCGGTGGCGCTGATCCTCCTCAGCAACCTCGTTATATTCATCCTCACCTCCAGAGCCTTCGTAGTGCATTACGATAAGCTAAAGGACGTCACCCCATTAGACTTGACGCACTCCGACTTCAGTACGTCGGACGACTGGGTGCGGCTGGGCACGGTGCTGGGGCAGCCATTACCGGTGCACGAACAGACCGCGTCCCCGCCCCGAGAAGCGCCCGTCAATTTCGTCAATCACGTCAATCAGAGGTTGAAGAAGTACAAGAAAATATTCCGCATGTGTTGTCTCCTGTGCTTCATCACGGGTCTGTCGTGGGTGCTGGAGGTGGTGTCGTGGGCGGCGGGCGCCGGCGACTCCGCGGTCTCCGTGTGGTCCGTGTTCGACCTCGTCAACGCGCTGCAAGGCGTTGTCATCTTCTCCATTTTTGTTCTGCAACAACCCGTCCGTTCTCTTGTTAAGCAATCAAAACTCTTCAGCTCGTGTAAAAGGAAAACGGATGGTTCAGAAGTGTCAGTCGTGAGTGAAAGAAACAGCATCATGGGGGCTGGCAGAAGGGACTATGTGTAGTGAAGTGCACAGACTATTGGTAACTATTATTGTAATAATGACGAACAAATCATTCGAAGTAATACGCTCGAGACTGATAAAAGTAAAAGTATTAATCATTTTGAAGATTTTCTGGCGAGTGGCTTGAAACATTTTTGGTTTTATTTCTCGTCAAAGTATTATGGTGGATATCTTCATTTTGTTTTATGTACTCGACCATTCATTATAGACTAAGACATTGATAATATAAAATCTCAAATCATTCAGCCGTGGCTAAAATACGAAGTGCTGGCGATATTTCTAGTTTTATGATATGAAATATCCTATACCCACTCACAATCACCTCTTCCTACACCCTCTTCCTTTAAATACAGTCCATTTTTTCCAAATCGCCTAGAACCTACCTACGGTTTCGGTGTATCGCCGAACCATTTTTTTGATCCATACGAGTCGGATTCATTTACGTTTTTATACGTTATATCGCTATACCTAGGCAGTTATAGCACCTAGCTATACTCCTAATATATTCACATAACCGTCACATGGTTATTTCCGCCCGCATCAGTAGGTAAACTTTTATGTAGCTACCTACTTATTAAATTATTAATTCTGGAACTATCATAGTTGTCTTATAAATCTCATATTTCAAGCAACTTTTAATTCCTCAGCTCTAAAGTGTTGCCTACTTAGCCTACTTAGGTAAAATAATAGATACATTAGATATTCTTATTTTGTTTCGGTCTCATTAGCTTATACTTACGTAAGCATGTCACAACAAAAGAAGACAAAGAGATGACAATCTTAGAAGCAAAACGCAATATTCTATTTGAGCGCATTCAAAACATCTATGAACGATCAAAAACCGCATCTATGTCTGACAGTAATAGCGAAGCATTTCTCAGTTATTGTATGACAGTAGATAGTATTCGAACAGATTTTCATAAGTTGTTAGACGATTATAACGCAAGATTACTTTCTATCAATCCTGATGAAAAACCGAACTATCAGGCGTATACCTCATTCGAAGATCTTTATTGTATTATTAAGCGTATACAATCGCAATTGGAGGGTAAATGTTCAGCAGAGCCCGTTGCCCGCAAACCGAGATTACCGCCAATCGAGATTATGTCGTTTGACGGAGATATACGAAATTGGCCGTTATTCTATGCGAGTTTTAAGTCTACAGTGCACGATAATGGTTCTCTGACAGATGCTGACAGGTTGTACTATTTAATAGGTAAACTGTCACCGAAAGCCCAGTCCGTATTTGCAGGTGTCACACCCAGTGCTGAGAATTATCAGGTCATATTTCAGTCACTACTTGACAGATATCAAGACACGCGCGTTCTAGCGTCTACTTACTTTGATCAAGCTTTAAATCTTAAATTGTCCGGTGCCGCGTCTGTTTCGAATTTCCAGCTGTTCATTGATAACTTCGTAACCGCGGTTAATTCTCTTAGGAATTTAAAATTAGAAGATCTTTCCGACTTTATGTTGCTTCAACTCGCTTTAAAAAAGTTTGACACTGATACAATTCGCGCATTCGAGATGACGGAACGCAATAATAAAATACCTACACTAGATAGTTTTATTTCGTTCATAAAAGATCAGTGTCGAATATTTCATAATACGCAGTCTGGTTCACCTGGCCCGTCTAACACTAACAGCAACAAACAAAGGTTGAATAAATCGCGAAATAGTAATGATAACTCGGTCCCTAATCCACAATCTCACGTTACATGTTCGGAATCTAATAGTAATAATTCACAGAAGTGTCTGTGCAGTAATATTTTTTTTTTTTTTTTCCTTTTTTTTTTTTTTAATAAAAAACTGTTTATTGCCAATTAAGTTTACAATTTGGAGCATTACCCGGTGGCCCCACACTAGGCAAGCCTGTCCTGTGGGTGCCGTTAACGATTACCATTTTGGTTACATGCATACATTGCGCTCGATCGACGTTATCTTTAACATAAATTATGGATTAGGCTTAAACACTACAGAACTAAACATAATAACAATATAATAGATACTTTACTACAAATAGAGCATGATTTTAAAATAAAGCAGGACAATCGTATAAATATAATCAATGAGTAACTAAATCTAATAAATAAAAAATATAAAAAAATATAATAATAAAAATAATAATAACACAAAAATAAAAAATATAAAAAAGCAACTTATAGTACTATCTTATAAATGCACATGTATACACTCTTTTTCAAGACAAATGTACCAGAAGGCTCTCGGTTAAGTCATATGACAGTGACATTAGCCACATTGTAACCACACGCCTAGCTTGTTTAATGGAGCATAGTTTAATATCACATGCACTGACTATTTTATTATAAATATAATGTTCTACAAATGGACTAAAACGCCTAGCGAAACTTGTGTTAATGGATGGTATTGGAAGCTTAAAAACCCGGCGCATCAGTAGGTTGCTGTAATCGCTTGAACTAAGTACTTTTCTATGAACAGCAAGAGTTGTTTTTAAGATGTATAGTTGTCGTACATTCAGTAATTTAGTTTCTTCGTATAGCTTTTTTGTAGAGTAACGAAATGGTCTCTTAAGCATTGTTTTTAAGACTGATCTTTGTGCTCTTTCTGCTGAAATCATTACAGTCTTTACAGCGCTTCCCCAGCAGGTAATGCAGTACGAGATCAGTGACTGACTCAAGGCAAAGTATACCGATTTTAAAGTGTCAAGCGAAGCCGAAGAACGAAGCAATTTAATTATGTTTGCACTTTTTCGCACTCGGCCTGACAGGGAGCTAATGTGCGCTTTAAAATTTAGATTTTGATCTATCGTTACGCCAAGGTATTTAACCGTGTCCGTTCTTGTCAATACTTCGCAGTCGCACTTGCGGCCTCGTCCAGAGCACTCATGAATTTGGATAACACTGCTACTTTTTGGAGCTGAAATTGAGGTTTTGTGGAAACATATATAATTAGTTTTCTTGGCATTCAAAGTAAGCAAATTATTCTGTAGCCATGTATTTACTCTCTTCATTCCCTTTTCAGCGTTTGAGAAGGCTTCCATCCAAGTAGATCCGTTATACAAAATAACAGTGTCATCCGCGTAACATATTATTTCCGGATTGATATTGTCATGAATATCATTCATGTACATTATGAATAGGGTAGGCCCCAAAATGCTGCCCTGAGGTACACTGAAGGTTGTAGTCCGAAGTTCACTCTCACAGTCACCAACTCTGACACACTGCTTTCTCTCAGACAGATAGCTCTTAAACCAGTCTAGAGCTATGCCCCTGATACCAAAATGATTGTCCAGTTTCGATATCAATATCGGTAGTGATACGGTATCGAAGGCCTTCGCCAGATCCAAAAAGATGCCTATGCTAGCTTTGTTTCTGTCAAGATGGTTGCATACTGTTGTCGTCAATAATGTGACTGCTTCCTCCGTGGACATACCCTTCCTAAAACCAAATTGTCTGGAAGATAGAAGATTACTTGATTCAATATACCTGACAAGTCTCTTGTTTACAATCTTCTCAAGTAATTTGGAAAAGGCAGTCAATAGTGAAATCGGGCGGTAGTTTTCAATGGCATTCCTATTTCCACCCTTAAAAATAGGTACAATAGAGGCTATTTTCCAGCTGTCGGGAAATAAACAGATTCTAGGCTGTGATTAAAAATGCCCGTCAGGGGTCGCAAAATTGCGGTCATGATCTCTTTTAGGAGGGCATTAGTAAGGCCGTCAATACCTGGTGCTTTCGTATTTTGTAAGGAGAGGATTAATGACTGCACTTCATGCTCATCCGTTGGTTGTAGAAAAAAGGAATTTAGTATACCCTTACGACAAATTTGTGTTGCCAAAATACCCTGATCTAATTGTATTTTCGCTAGGATATTATCTGCCAATCTTTCGCCCACGGTGGAGAAGTAGTCATTGCATATGTTCAAAGCATTTTTGGGACTTGAGCTACCCTGAAGTAATAAAAGTTCGTGAGGTTCCTTATTAGTTTTTTTCAAATGGCATATGCTTTTTATGGCTTTCCACATTTTCTTGGGGTCTTTTGTGCTGCTAGAGAGCTCTTTATTTTCGTAATCTATTTTAAGTTTACGTAATAAACCATTACAGAAATTCCTGTACCGCGTGTAAATAGTATGTAAATCCATATCATTTGGGAACTTCCGTGATTTTGTGTGTAATCTGTCTTTATGTTTCATGCAGCGGATTAGTCCGGGAGTTATCCAAGGCTGTATGCTATATTTAGAGTGGCTAATGCGACCTATTTTCGTGTGCTTGTCGATTATTTCAGTAAGTTTATTGCAAAAGTTGCTTACCTTTAGGTTTAGATCACTGGTGTCGAGCAATACCGACCAGTCCACTGCCTGAAGCTCAGACTTTATAGCTTCCACATTACGTTTCATTATGGTTCTATCACGATATTTAGGTTTTTCTGTGTTTACCGTAAAGCCGAGTATAACCATGTGGTGGTCAGTTATATCTGAAGAGCACACTACTCCCAAGGCATTCTGTACTTTATTAATGAAGATGTGGTCAAGGCATGCATCACTTCTTGTTGGTTTGGTTATAGCAGGGTAGAGTCCATGTTCCGCCATGAGACATAAGTATTCTATGTCCTGACTACTTGTTGCCGAAAGCAGGTTAATATTGATATCACCGGCTATAATCAACGTTGCTTTTCTATTCGAAAGATTTTCTAGTACATGATCAAGAGAGCACAAAAAGTTATTCGTATTTTTAAACGATGGCGGACGGTAAATGCCTAGTATAGTAATATTATTTGATAGTTCCATTTGCAAACAATTAGCATCCATTACATCCGGCTCCGTCACGCAAGCGGTCAATGTGTCCCTTAAATACACTACCACTCCACTGTTCTGATTTAATTTTGTATTTGTATAATAGGAATTGTAAAAAGAGAGTTGTGGTATTATAGTTCCTTCATCGAGCCAACATTCCGTGAGAATTATAACATCAAAAGAAATACAGAATCTTTCCAACGTTACGATCAGATGATTAAAATTTTTGTTCAAACTCCTAATGTTTAACGAGAGTATTTTTAAATTGTATTTCAATGTGATTGCCGATTTTATTTCTTCAGGCGCTTGAATTGTATGGCAGTTTATGCATATCGAGTCTAATTCGTGAACTATACTATTATTATTCATGGTTAAAATTTCCACAGAGTATTGTCTTTATAACATTACCATTAAGATTTATGGAACCGCCAAACAACACTTGCACTGAGTTACAATAAGGTGTCATTATTAAAAACATTATAGCACATCTGTTTATGAGGATAATTACATGACAATCACTAAGCACAAAAGAAGACGGATTACTAGTTCTATTACATTGGTAAAAAAGGCAAGAATATAATAAATATTTACTTAATTCATATAAACTAAACTTTTTATGTGGCATGAAGATACGCGTAGATTCCAAGCTGTTTAGGTTAATTTTCCATAGTGGTGTCGAATATACGCGAAAGATCACCCAACGTGCGTATATGGAGGCCCGGTTTGCCTTCCCGCTGCTTGATGAATATATTCCCTTGAGTGACCCAGCAGTAGGAATATCCATGTTCTTTAGATTTAGCACGTGCCGCACGAAAAAGCAGTCTGTTGTCCTTCGTGAGTCGCTCATTATAAAAGACTTTATTAGATTTACCAGGTACATCGAGGTCACAAGATGTTATATTTTTCCTTGATTTTGAAGCTTTTAGTATTTGATCGCGGTGGCAGCGACGTAATAATCGAACAACTATGGGTCTCGAGAAGTGTGTGTCGTTATCAGGATTGATGGCGCGTTTAACGTGAGGCCCAACCCTGGTCACCCAATCGATGTCACAGTCCTTTACATCCACACCTACTTTCTTGGCTGCTAACATAGCAATATGGTGAAGGTTTTCGTTATTGCATTCGGGGATGCCTGATAACTCCAGATCATTGCGCAAAAGTTGTTGGGATTGATTATTTATTTGCTGTTGTAGCAATACTACTTTGTTCTCAAGCAGTTTAACCTCTTTATCACGGTTCTCCAGGCATTTTATTCGTGCATCATTGGAAACTATGGTTGACGCTAACTCGTCTAGTCTTTCCTGGCAGCTTGTAAGTGAGGTCGTGGCGCTCTCCAGACGTACTTTTAGCGAGGAAATTTCCCGCGTAAGGAGACGGACTTCCTCTGTAAGTTCCTTTACCTCACTGTACTGATTGTCTCCAGCGTTGTCATCATGTTTCTTTCTTATTGTGATATTTTCATCAGTACAGCGCACAGGGGTTGAGCTATTGTCCCCACCTTTCTTCTTTATGGCGCAACAGTCAGGACATCTCCAGTTCTTTCTTTTCTCGGCCGATAGATTAGCTGTGTTAATACACAGTGAGCAAAAATGTTTTTCGCATGTAGCAGAGGAACATTTTATACTATTTATGTCCTTGGAAATTTTTAAGCAACCGTAGCACTTCATTTTTTATCAAAAAGATGTTGATTATTATATTTAAAAATTAAAAGAAAGCAATAAATGTTGATTTAAAATGACAAAAAGATAACAGTTTATACCGGAATCGAACTTGATATAACCTAAACGTGTGAGGCGATCGCACTACTCACAACGCTAAATCAACACTAACTTAGGTCGTGAAAAAGTCAGTCCTATGTATAAAGTTCTTGTGAGCTTAAAAGAAGGTTTGACCTTGTCTTTCGTATTTGAAAGTCATTTACACTGCACAAAAACACTTTGACCGTCACTTTATAAAAGTTTCGATTTTATTTTTATCAATAACTTTTTCTATTCCTTGTGTACTGTTACGGTTTTTGCACTATTTTGTAAGGCTTTTAGTAATACACACACTGGTTTAAGTTTTATACACTGATTTACGGTTTAGACTATTATTTTTCAATAAAACGTACTAAGCACATAACAACACGTCTGTCTTTGACGGCGATTCGAGCGATGATCAAATAGTGCACGACCATTTATATAAGTGTCCCGCCTTCGATAATCAGAATGCAACCGCTCGTTTTAAATGCGTAAAAGATAACAAAGCTTGCATTAATTGCTTAAGCATAAATTAATGCAAAACAAGTAATTGTTCCAGTAAAACGAGATGTCGCTCATGTAATCAAAGACATCATACACTGTTACATTTCGATAAAGATAACCCGTTGTCAAGTCAAGCCGCAAACCTTGACACACTTACGCCGCAGGTGCAGACCACAGTGCCTTCGCCTTGCACGCCTCAGGGCGAAATATCGTTGTGTACGACGTCCATTGCGCAGGCGATGCGCACGCGAGGACGGCACTCGTGCATCTATAATGATCCGCGCAGGGCCAAAACGCAGTGTGCGGCGTCTAAGACGGTACTGTTAGCGACAGCGCAAGTTATCATATATGATGTTAATGGGTCGCCGCACATGGTACGTTGTCTGCTAGATAGCGCATCTCAGACCAATCTAATAACATCGGAATGCTTCAAACGCCTCGGATTACGGAATAACTTTAAAAATACTAACTCAACCGTCAAAGGGATAGGCGGATCAGAAAAGCATTGCAGGGGTTCCGTAGATATTAAAATACATTCGCGTTTTGATAGGAATATTAATTTTAACATTTCTTCGCTTATCGTGGAGCGTATCACGGACGCATTGCCGAACGCTAATGTAGACGTAGCATCACTCACTCATCTCGAGTCATTGCCGCTAGCCGACGCGGAGTTTGCGAATCCGGCAGGCATTGATCTTTTAATCGGAGCTTCAATATTTTCGCACTTGCTACTAACTAAAATAGTACGTAGTGAGCGATATGATTTACCGCCCGCTATTGAGACGGTACTTGGGTATGTGATTATGGGTACCGTACCTACGTTACATACTTCTCATTGTATTACGTCTTGTTGTTGTTCTGTTCTTCAAGAGATCAAGGTGGGTGCTAAAACTGTGTGTAAGATAAAGCACTAATTAGCTATGCTATGCTATGCTATGCTACGCCATGCTATGCTACGCTATACTACGCTATGCTATGCTATATGCTATGCTACGCTATGCTATGCTAAGCTACGCTACGCTACACTATACTATACTACACTTCCGCTTTGTATATGGATGACCTTGCCTGTAGTGTCATACCCGCTCCGCTAGAAATTTCGCTTTGTGAAGAGCTTATTCAGCTTTTCAAGCGAGGCCAAACTGATCTTGTCAAATGGACAAGCAACTCTAAGGAGGTTCTCGCACGCATACCAGATTCTCATAAAGCTTCTCCAGACATTGAGTTTGAGAAGTCTGTACCGCATAAGGTTCTCGGTTTACGCTGGGACAAATCCTGCGATAGTTTTCGGTTTGACGTCTCACCACCAGATGATAAGTGCACCAAACGCACTATGCTGTCCACAGTGGCTCGACTATGGGACATAATGGGTTTTGTAGCTCCCACAATTTTGTACGCCAAGCTCTTGATCAAAGAGCTTTGGCTATCAAAGTGTGAGTGGGATGAAACACCCCCTGACCATATTGTCGCCGCTTGGGGCCAGTTTTGTATTGAGCTTACCGCGCTCAATCAAATTACTATTCCGCGTCATCTTGGGTTGGTAGATGGATGTACCATCAACTTAACAGGTTTCGCTGACGCCAGCGAGCGTGCTTACGGCGGAGTTGTATATCTGCAAGTCCGCATTGGTTCTAACTACTCGGTGCAGTTAGTTTGTGCCAAGTCTAAGGTCTCGCCTGTTAAAACCATTTCGGTTGCGAGACTGGAGTTGTGCGCGGCCCTTCTGCTGTCTCAGTTGCTCTGCAAGGTTCAAGACACAGTTTTGCCCCACAACTCTATTAATAAATATACGCATTTTCCGACTCAAGGTAGTGCTCGCTTGGATTTATTCTTCTACTCACCGCTGGCAGACTTTTGTCGCCAACCGCGTTAGTAAATTGATTGAACTTGTTCCCGCTACTTGTTTCAATCATGTCGCGGGTTATCGTACTCGTCTTCAGGAAGAACGTTCCATAGATCATATTGACTGGAAGTTTATTCCACCAGCATCACCACATTTCGGTGGATGTTGGGAAAGCATGGTCAAAGTAATTAAAACGCATCTCTTCAAGATAATAGGTCAACAGATCCTCTCTTACGAAAAGCTTTTAACTGTCCTTGCACAAGTCGAGGCACTGATCAACTCGCGTCCGCTTCCAACTCAGTGAGATCTAGCCTGAAGTTGGACCTACCTCTTAGTTTAAGTATTTAGTTAGTAGTTTTCGCTATTATTGCGTTTGTAGTTTTCGCTAAAGTTAATTTAGATTAATTTTATTGTCATATCGCTGTCTTAGCCTATTGAGGGGTTATGCGGTAGTGCACCCAACATAGCTAAGTTCAATTCAATTTTTTTAAAGGCAACCCTTTAGGGCCGGGGGGATATGGTAGCGCCATCTACCTTCCTATCTATAACTAATCGCATCAACATCAATCGTTCCACGTACAAGTGTGAGCGATACCATATTTCCGTCTCCCTCTATCCCACTCCCTGGAAGAGGCACTGCCTTTCGCCTGATTGGTCGCCGCGATCGTCGACGCGAGTGACAGTCCAGAACATTCGGCTCGCTGAGAACGTGTCCGCTATATCGTACCGCGCCGCATCGCTGTATGTGATTATTACCGCTTCCACCACGGAAAACCCGCTCGCGAGTGAAGTGAAAACAAGCAGCTGCATCACGAAACCACCAGTAGACTGCCCTTCGGAAACGAAGAAGATTACCGTATAAGGTGAGTGCCCTCCATCCTTGAAATAGCCTATACCCACTCACAATCACCTCTTCCTACACCCTCTTCCTTTAAATACAGTCCATTTTTTCCAAATCGCCTAGAACCTACCTACGGTTTCGGTGTATCGCCGAACCATTTTTTTGACCGGGCCTGGTCCTTCGAGCCGGATGTCATACAGATGAACAACATTAAAACGTCAAAAATGTCATACAGATAAAAGGAATATAACGAATGTATGTCAGTCGTTACGGGGAGTCGGTGGCTTCAAATACCCATAAATCTATAACTTTGGTCCATATCGTAGAATATTACATGGATATTCTTTGAGTAAGTAATGTCTAGTCGCTCTGTAGAAACGCTCTCTCCAGAGCGACTGGTTGTCAAATATAACCATCATCATCATCATCAGACCAGAAAACAGGCATCAGACCAGAAAACGGACCCAAGGATCCAAAATGCGAAACTCCTGGATGCCAACGAAATCATGCTGTAGTAACAGCGATGATGACAATCGGAGGGGAAAAAGTAATATATCGTCAATTAATTAAATTTACTCGTTTTATTTTACACTGCCAGAGTAAACTACAAAGAACTTTAGTAAATTCGGCATGTGTATTATTGATTATCCGTCATATCTATAATCCTGCAGTGTTTGGAATGTAGATAGTGTCATATATATTGAAGGAGATGTAAAGTGTAACTGTTCAGTAGTTCAAATAAAAAGTAAAATATATTTTTATACTTATTTAAGAGCAGGGCTCTAATCGTCTTGTCTCTTCCATGAAGTCCTATCTTCAGCCAGCGTTTTGAACTCTTGATACCTACGACGACGTTACTTTCACTTTTTCTCTTACAGAAAACAGTTAATGTATTAAAAAATCTTTCTAATTTAACCAGGTAGTATAATTGGCAGCCCTGAGTCCGCCTTACGGCCGGGGTTGTCGCTACCCAGGGTGATTTGCATGATAACGCCCCCCCCATTGAACCCCATCGAAGTCAATTGGGCACAAGAGATGAATAAACGGGATTCAACGATTGATTTACGGATTTCAGGTGCTTTTTCTTTTTAGGTTTTCCAGTTTGTATACACGGTACGGAAGGATATTTCTTCTCTTTAGGCTGTTCGTATCAAGTAAAGGCGATTACGATAGGGGTTGATAAAATCATCATTGAAGAATCTATAGCTTCAGCACCCATCTATTGTACATCCATCGGGAGGAGATGTCACCCATAAAAAGTATTTAAGGATTTTATTATTTAATACGTGCACTGACCTGTAAAGCTGTCGGTACTGGTTTTTATTTCAAGGCATTCTTGTCCTGAGACAAAAACTGCACAAATTACAAATCTTTAGGCCATGTCAGAGGCCTATAGGTGGCCTGAAATCGAAGACACCAGAGTTTGTCACACATTTATGCGAAAAAAACAAACAAATTATTCTTAAAGTCAGTATTGCGCGCCGCAGGCCTTGAACCTAGACCTAACCTAACCTTTGCGTAGCAATCTTTTTTTTTTTTTTTGCCAGACGACCGCTGCTCCAAATAGCTTAAAAATTACGATTTTTAATATAACAATGCAAAAATGGCCCAGGCTCAAAATGTAAATTGTCTCCAGCCCATAAATGATCGTTTTATTAAAGTAGTACCTTGTAAAGAAGCCTACTTAAATTCAATGCTGTGGTTCGTGCCTAAGGTAGGCACGAACTGATTTAATATTCCTGATTAAATTAACTACAGCAAATCATGGGAATAGTCATATGCCGTGGTTTAGATCATCGTTAGGATATTTAAGGGAACTCCTCGTAACGACTGTCACATATCTTCCTGACAGCCGGGAACAATGGCTTAGTGTGCTTTTCGAGCCACGGAGCAGGCGATACAATTGAATGCGTACAAAAATACGTACGAGAGTCAGTGGTGCGCGCCAAGAATTTGAATTCTGCGTTTTGGTATCTCTACTCAACCTGTATTTTCCCCACGGATTCGCAGACAATATCGGATTCTTCAAGAGTTAACAGCGTTGTAAAACTGGGCACGATTCGTAGTGAAGTAACAGTAAACTTAAACTAGAATTGAGACGTGAACTAATGACGCAAATAAGTTTGACTGCGTGGTTGGCGTAGTGGTTTAAGCGGCCGCCTCACACGCTTGACAGTGTCACTTGACACTGCGCCGAAGTGTAGTGGGTTCGATTCCCACACGAGACAATAGTTTGTGTGATTCGTAAATCGTTGTTTCGAGTCTTGGTGTTCATTGTGTCCGTTAGTTGAATGGTATAGTCCCTCGCAACACAGAATTTAGATCTAAATAATTTCAGCGTGTCATACAAAATGTATATTAATCGTACGAAATCAAACGGTGTCCCCACATAGTGATCTGAACTGTCTGGAAGAGTCTAAAGCTTCTGCTTAATATTGACATAATAATAGTAATTGTTCAAACCATTTATTCGATTGCCAGAATATTCTACTATCACAATGCTTTGAATAATATAATTAATACTATCATGTGAGTTACTAGAATATGTCTTAATTATTGAAAGCAAAATTAAATAAATCGTTAGATTAAATAAATACAAATGCATGTATATGTCAAATTAACCTAACTAACTATTAATAGAATAATTAAGTTCGCGATAACTGAGTGGAGAGACCGACAAACTGCTACACAGAGGGTCTCGGGATCGAATCCACGGCACGCACCAATGACTTTTTGGAGTTAAATGCTTATTAAATTGTTAATTATTGCTTACCCCTTGCCTCGGAGAGCACGTTAAACCGTCGGTCCCGGCTGTCGTGAAGATCTTTGACAGTCGTTATGAGGAGTCAGTACCCTCAAATAAACTGATACTGGTCTAAACCATGGAATATCGCTATCCTTTGGGTTCCGGAGGTCAGACGCCAGTCGCTCCGTGGAAAAGTTGATATTCTGCCATATCTGGTTAGACCAGTAAGTGGACCTCGGGCTCCAAGGCGTGTGAGTCTTGGATGCAACCGAGATAACGCTAGGGCGATGATGATGATGATGATTATAGTAAAATTCAAAGAATTAGTGCGGTGAATTATTATACTCTTATTGGAGAAGTTGCATAGGTTGGGTATCCGGGATGCTCAACATAGATTATTTACCAGTTACCTGGCTGACAGGTACCAAAGAGTGAGAGTCGATGGTGTGATTAGCGACGACCTATCTATTACCGTTGGCGTACCGCAGGGTAGCGTACTTGGCCCTACACTTTTCCTTGTATTCATTAATGATCTGTACAAACTTCACTTTAAAAATGGAAAAATTGTAACTTTCGCAGACGACACAGCTCTGGTCTTCCGTGGGGATACTTGGGATGAGACCTATGCTCTTGCACAATCGGGTTTTAATGCAGTATGTTTATGGCTCAAAACTAATGGTCTCACACTTAACGTGACAAAAACTAAATATATTCCTTTCGCTATAAAAACAGTTCCATCTGACATACTTGAAAACTATTCAATTCAATATAAAAGTCATAGGTTAGGCGCACACCTGCCTAACCTATGACTCCTGCTCCTGTGACCACCTCGAATGTACGTCTCATATCAATTATCTTGGTTTTATGCTAGACAGTGCTCAGAATTTTGATAACCACCTAGATCTTGTCACATCCAGAACACGAAAATTAATATCCATCTTTAAAAGATTGCGTCACATAGCTGACAAAAAAGTAA
Source organism: Euclidia mi (assembly GCA_944739405.2). Classification (NCBI taxonomy): domain Eukaryota; kingdom Metazoa; phylum Arthropoda; class Insecta; order Lepidoptera; family Erebidae; genus Euclidia; species Euclidia mi. The sequence goes on along the minus strand of OX123183.2, from coordinate 13,353,531 downwards.
TAAAAATGGTTTACACGTCTCTTTGTCAACCCATCTTGACATATTGTATCTCAGTATGGGGTGGGACATGCAAAACCAAACTGATAAAGGTAGAAAGGGCACAAAGGGCAGTTCTCAAGGTAAGCCTTTCTTTGCCTTTCCTATACCCTACTAGGGATTTGTACCTGCACACACACATGCACACACCACACACACACACACACACACACACACACACACACACACACACACACACACACATGAATTTGCATGTGCGGGTCAGTCGATGTGGAATATCTGTGGTGTTTGTGATGTAATGTAGGCGATTCGATTTAGGGAGTACAGTTGAGTTTGTGGCTATTGGGGTGGTTGATCGATCTGCGATTTGTTACGAGTTGGACCATGATGCTGCGAATTTATTTGATATTAAGAGAAGTGTTTTGGCGAGAACACTGTATACGATTGTTTATTGGAAAATCCCGTCGTTAGAGATGATATGCGTGTATGATGAATACCGTGCGCATCATTCATAGTAGGAAAGTGGATCACGGGTTCTAAGGCGAAGAACTTAGATTGCAACTGGGAACATGCTAAGATGATAATGATGATTGATAAATCACTAGCACATCGAGGAATACCAAATGTATTGTATCACTGTTTATCACACTTAACTTTTATATCGTAGAGTACGGAGTTCTCCGCTACTAAATACTTCAGTAGGTATATTTTAAGCTGGGTTAGTGCTTAGGCCTATCGCATCACTTTGGATGTACGGTGTTAAAATCTTGATGAAACTGTTTTAAGTATCGAAACCTTAGTACTTCAGATAGACAAGCAAAGACATGAAATAATGAATTGTCTTACGTCTTATGAACTAGGTTTCTACGGACTAACCGCCATGATAACGGATGTCCTCAGGCATTGATGTGGTGAGATAGACATGAAATGAAATGCGTTGACTACCGTCACCGGTCGCTAACTACGATGGTAGTGCAATGCGCTTTGTAAAGCTTTCATGTGATCGCTCTTGGTCGAGTGGTGCGACGGCAGTCTCAGTATCTGATGGCCATAGAATCGGCCAGAACAACATTACACCAGGAAAATCACACACAGATTGAAAGGACAAAATTGAACTTATAAAGCGATTATTGAGTTTTTTTGTTTGTCTTTTATGGCATGGCAATGTTAAGATATAATTTTATGTGTAGAGATAGGTACCAGGTTTAGAAGAGACACAATTATTCTACTTTATTCCGCGAGACCCACGCCGGCGAACTTGCCTGTAAATTCTAATAACCTAAAACTCTGCCATGCGCTGTCTTATTTTTCGGAGGAAAAGAAGCGATCAATTGACATGAAAAGTTATCACATTTTAAATATTCTCTAAATCTATGCAGATGATTATATTTTTCAGCTTATATGTGCCATTTAGAATGTAAATTTTTTGCCCTAAAACTCATAGCTACATAGCTACAAAGTTTAAAAAAAACCTAAACCATCTAATAAAATATACACGAATCAATCTCGATTTATATTTTGCCAGCAGCATTTAATACCCTATAATAATTGTAGCGTAAAAAAGTAACCAATACTCCCTACGTGATCTACTCCAAAAGATAAATTACAAGTTTACGAGGCCTAATCTCACGTGACTTTTATAAAAATAATCACCCAATAAATAACTTCCTTCCATTTGTGGAAATGAGTGGTAACACGTTTAATGTCTCATTTTCACACAAGATTGCGAACACTTTTACAATTTGTTTAGACTGGATACTTTTTGTTGCTTTCATTATCGTCAACTAACTATACAAATATGCATAAATTATAAAATTATGATTAGTGTTAATTAATAATTATAGTAATATTTTTTAGCATAAACAAATATTGTTGTTATCATCATGCGGTTTTGGTAGATACATATATTTTGTTCCTTCTCCGAAATAAGTTAAGGAAAGTGCGTTCAAGAGAATGGAAAGAGAGTAATTTTGCTTTGCCTCTTTTAGTCTATATTATATTGACAATAGAAAAAGAAGGCCAGCTTGTTTAATAGCTTACGGGCTGTAGTTAGCAACATCAATCAGTCCATTGCTCGATTACTGCATTTGTTGAATTAAAAAATAGAATCTGGCCACGGCTTGGCCAGTGTGAGAACAAGTTATTGCGACAGAAGAAAGACTAAAAGTCTGTATGTTATTCTAATAATGTAAATGTAATGTATACTTATATTAGTAGCAGCAACTTCTAAATGAAAGAGTAACAAACATCCATTTATCCATCCTCACCAACTTTGCGTTTATTAGGATACACCTATTACGTTAGTAAGAACCAAAAAGCCCAGCCAATCATCTCAGTCCAAAGACATCAACTGTTGGAGAAAGGTCTTCCACAATGTTCTCCTCTCTCATCGCGAGGCGCCCGCATCCTCAATTTCCCGCGATCCCAAGAAGGCATTCAGTCCGTTATAGCGTTGGAATATGATCCCACCATTGGATACATATCCTTTATTGCACTAAGTCAACTGCGATCAAAGCTTTCAAAGCTAGTGGACACCCCCAACTCTAGAGGAGTAATAAATGCGTTGCCGTCTTACGGGTTGGAATAGAAATAGGAGGAGGAGTGGGATAATAGAGAAGGAATATAGTATGGTGTCTGAGGATAGGTACTAGGGAAGGGATAGGTGCCTTCCTTTCGTCGATGTTAATGCAAATATGCTAAATGAGCAGCAGCATCTTGCATCAAAGACTTGCGCCATTGCGAACACTTATCCAAGGTTTTGCCAATCGTGGCGATAACGACAAAAACCTCCCAAAAGAGCCGACCTAATAGTTAGTTTACCAGCATAATCTACTACTCGCACAAATAAGTTTTCATCTAGCTAATGACTGTTCTACTGTTCAGTTTATAAAGCAAAATATTCAGTAATTAGTAATTAGTAGTATGAATTTAAGGCAATTCCTATTGTGTGGTTTATATTATCTTTGAGCTAATTAGTTTGCCACAATAAATTAACACGTACACAATTATCATATGAGTAACGGAGCCTATCCACTGTTATTTTGTAGTATTCTTTGATAAACTGGCTACCCAAGACAAAAATATTTTGTTTATCGAACTAGCAGTTCCTGAGATTAATAAGTGAGATAACTCATCTACCAAACAAACGAACTCTTCAGTTTTGTAATATTGATATTTGACTACCTAACAATGATTTCTTATTTTAGAGTGAACAATCGAACATTAGCAGCGATAGCATAGTGGAGAGACCGACGGACTGCCATGCAGTCTCGGGTTCGAATCCACGGCGCGCACCAATAACTTTTCGAAGTTATGTGCGTATAGAATTGTTAATTATCATTTGCTAAACGGTGAAGGAAAAGATCGTGAGGAAACCTGCATGGCTGAAAGTTCTCCATAATGTTCTCGAAAGCCATGTGTAGTCTGCCAACCCGCACTTGGCCAGCGTGGTGGACTATGACCTTACTCTTAGCATAGTGATAAGAGGCCCGTGCCCAGCAGTGGGAAAGTTTATATACAGGGCTGATGTTGATGATGATGAATCGTGCACAATTTGCTTGCAGCAAGGTTCGTTGATTGCATGATAATCATAGTAATTATTATTATGGTCTGACAATTTGCGATGTGTATATAATTGATTTCTAACTGACTAACACATACCATACAACTGAAGGTACTGAACGCAAAAAGCTGAAACTGGGCATGTATGTTCCTTGAGCACCGTAGGGGTGCGTTAAGAAGGGCTTGCCCAAAATCCCACGAGATAGTAAAGAAACTATTAAATAAAAATAAAGCCTACGAGCGCAACTGTATCTTCTAGTCTAATGAAGAACAACTTTGCAAAATCCAAGTCAACTAAAAGTGGCACGTCTAGATTCAGTTATAAGATTCGCCGGCTGCTCTGAGCTCTGTGACACATTGCGTCATTTCCTCACACTCGCGGCGCACAGACTCGCTCACTCACACTTGCGTGCAGCGTCCTAACGTAACAAGCGCGATCTGATCGCCACTGCCGCGTGCAGACGCTGCACCGGAAGCCGCGTCCAATCAGAGGACGCGTAGATGTGAACACGTCGCTATGAGTTCGTACAGAACATCTGATCGCCACCGCGCACGCCACCGCGGACGCAAGCTGAACGCGTTGGTTTCGTCGTGGCTTAAAGCCAGTTTCAGGTCAGTTGCCGGTTTTTGTAGATTTTATGTATGGTGGAAACGGAAGAAATTATAAATGAGGTCCACAAATACCCATTGGTGTATGATACGTCTCATTCTGATAAGGCGTTATCGAATGATGGTAGGTATTTACTTCACTGGCACAGTATATCATACCCACCTCAAGTTCACTTCTTGTTCCTCTTCGTCTTTAATAATAGCAGACAGAAGTAAAACTTCTTCAATTTCCCTATCTGTATCAGACAGCATTTTAGTAACGCGACTACAGCCTGGTGAACGCCTGAACGAACGCGACAGTGTGCACAACTTTAGCACGCGCAGTAATCGCCACCGCGAACGCGAGCTGAACGCTTTGATTTGGTCGTGGCTTAAGTGACTCGAAACCAAAAATATGATTATTTTATTTCGTAATACTTGCTGTAGTGTTAAAAGAAAATGTTTTATATTTGAGATTGACTGTAATACCAGCTGTAAATATCGAGGCGCTGAATAAAACTTTTCAATTTACGTGCGTATTAAATTGTTACTCATCGTCTGCACATTAAAGCTTCTATACTTAAGCAAAAAATAATTTAAATATTCTACCGCTGACCTAAGCCTAAAACTGACCCTCAGTAGGAATAAAAATCAGAAAGCGGACAGCTCTAAGGAGATAGCGCGTGGCTGACGATGAAAAGGGAGTATAATAGGTGTCATTTTAAACACCTAATTAATTTTATTATACCGCCTCAATAAGAGCGGCATACCACTATTTCATATCCTTTAACAGACAATTAACAGATAAGATAGGTAGACACGTTTATTGCTTACAGATGAGAAGAAATTAACGATAGTTACAAAAAGCAACAAAAATAATTTTATTCTAGTTCGCCACAATAAATTAATATAACACTTTTTATATCCTTTTAATAATAAATCTATTGCCTTTATATAAATAACAAGTTTATCGTCAGAGACAATAGCCTTGTTGCGTAGGATTATAATGTGTGTATTGCAATTTCAATGTTTGTAAGCACTATAAACAAAATTTTAACATTCTTTATATTCTACCTTGCAACGTGAAATTCTCTCCATGTAGAATATAATTTCTGTGTAAGTTTTGAACAAGTATTTTAAGTGGATATTTTATGAGTATATGAGTAATATTGCAAACGGAAATTTGTATTTTGGTAACAATAAAGCCTTTAGAGATATGATTCATGGCGATGGTTTTCCGGGAAACACGGGGGTGTTTTACGGGAAAACATTCATTTTCTTCTCACCTTTGGGCTAGTGATACGACACTATTAGACTTTATATAATAAATATATCTTATATACGGGAATTAACGCGAACATGCATTAGGTATTTACAAACCTTATTTTACTTGACGTTTCGAGACGGTTGCACGTCCCGTGGTCGCAAGCTGACTGGTGTTGCGATGTCACGTCTCCGAGTGCGAGGTAGAAGATTCTATTTCTACCCCCGGGTTGTTGATTTTCGAAGTACCGGCGCAAAACACACTAACCGTATCTGTATATTGAACATTCGCCGACTGCGCATTAAAGTGGGGTGTTGTTAGTCGAATCACTGGATTCCAGGCCGATGACAATTTGTAGCCCTCTTCCCGATTGAAATTTTTATGCTTTCTGATTTCGATCGCTTCACGCACAACTCTTGGGTAAAAGTGGCGCTCCGTGGAGAGGACTTGGGGACGATGAAATTCAATCCAGTGATTGGTGCCCGATTGAAGTAAAGGATTGAATTTCATCGTCCCCAAGTCCTCTCCACGGAACGCCACTTTTACCCAAGAGTTGTGCGTATATTAAATGAAATTATCAGCATTAATATACTATTTTATATTGTTTTCCCTGCGATATCATTTTCCAATTCCATCGAAAGCAGCTTATAATCGGCGACATTTCTCAGTATATCGGATTTTCTAAGAAGTGTCTACAGAAGATTCTGTGGATCAGAGATAAATTTGATGACATAATATATGACTGTGGTATAATACCACAAAATAACGTTTGACTTTAATGATTAACTAGAATTTAACTTCTTGAGAGCTTCACGCCCGTATCCCAAAGGAGTAGGCAAAGATGTAATATTACTGTAATACTACTTACTAATTAATATTAATTGATTTTAGCAATACGGCCGCCCTTTGTGCATTTTACTTGTAAATTTCTTCAATTTCTCTTCTAACTCTGTGACTTCTGGTGTACAATTAAGAATTATCTATCGATCTATTGCATCCACATTTCACCTTACGAATTTGAGGTCCCAAGTAATAGTGAGCAAACCTACTGCTGTCATCGAGCACATTGCCAGATTCCGTGCTGCTACTTAAAATACGGAAAAACTCAGTAACACTTTTGCCCAACCCGGGAGCCAAACCCGGTACCTCCCTCCCGTTCAGCAGACGCATACGCTATACACTAGAGCATTTAACCAGTTTAACCTTCTTAATAAATTTATAGCAATTGATTACACTGTCGGCGTAGTGGCTTAAATTACCGTCTTGTCGTTTAGAACAATGTGTCACAATTATTTATTTGAAGTCTGGTCTTTTTTCGATCCGTTGATCGAATTTGAACGATTTATTCCGAATCCTGAATTTAGTTTTTTATTATTAGAATGTTCGTAAAGTTCTCTGTCATACAGGATTTCATACTAGTCGCGATTACGTTATTTTTAAAAACATATAATGCCAACGCTCAGCCAAAAGTGTAACTACGTATAATACTAAGCAGTCAAATTTTGTATTGTTTTAAAGATATTTTATGTCTAAGTTTATATTTAAAGCTATAATCGAAGAAAATACAGGACAACGACGTTACCCTTTGGAGATTTGCAAACGAAATTATATAAATACGGCTTAGAAAAACTGCTGCACAAAATTTTTGTCGTATATCACGTAAGCAATTTATTAACTTTGTAGCAAAAGTATTCGTCTGATCCAGTTGCTAAGCTGCTACATACAAAATATGTTTATATGTAACAAAGTAGGGAAATAACTATATACATAATAACTAACAGTGCACAAAATAAGTAATATTCACTAGCGGTATTGTTACGATATTGTAATTGCGATCGAATTATAGTAGGTAGTTTGTGTTTCAACCATTTGATAAAAACAACATAAGCCATGAATTAGTAAAGTACTCGTAACTGCATAATGTAGTGTGGTGTAAAAATCACAAAACATTTTATAAAACAATAATTACATAGATTAGTGTACTTGTATATATCACCGTCCAGCATTTTGTGACGCTAAACAGATATTACACAAGAATATCCAAAACTCAATTAGTTAGAAACAACAAGCTAGCATAACATCATGTAGGCCTAACCAGAATTACCATTCGTATTTGCATTGGAAAACTGGAGACATTGTCCGTTGATATCTGTAGCCAAAATTGTTTTCTCCCTACCGACCAATAAATAGTTCCGTGTTTGTATAAACAACTGGAGCATGTCCACTTTTGTTCAATGTGAATTTGTATTTGCTTGGTTTACGTGAGGTCGAAGGTGTATTGTTTGTAAGATTCGCTGCACTGGGAGAAAGTTTACTTGCCTATTGGTTTGGATAATAGACTCTAAAAGTTAAGTTAGACATCGTGGGTTTCATGACTATCGACGTGGCTATGTAAAACATTTTTTGTGCGATGCGTACCATTCTATGTTTTGCCTGGCATTAGCATAGGTAAAGCTAGAATCGGTAATAAGCAAGCTCTAGAGCTTTCTACGAATTAGTAAGTTTTTGAATTGTATGGTTACCTAAGAAGGTTAATGCTGCTTCTGGTTTAAAATCAGATAAACATGTGATATCCCTATATCTGTAGTTATAATTGTTTGCTCGCTCTCGATCAATTAATATTTCCGTGCTTGTATAAACAGCTGGTAGATGTCCACTTCTGTTAAATGTGAATTTGTATTTGCATAGCTCACGTGAGGTCGGTGGGATATTGTTTTTAAGATTCGCTCCATGGGCGAAAGACTTGTTAATTTACGGGCCTTATTGGTTTGAGTTGTAGTCACTTTAATATGTAAGTTTGAAGTCGTAGGTTCGGTAATTTTCTACAACGTTTATTTTGTCTGATGAGAATTATTCTAAGTTGTGTCTGGCTAATATAAATTGTGTATTTATGAGTATGGTTTCAATTATCTGGATACCATAGTATAGGTTGTGAATGGTTTATGATTAAAACAACTATCTGACTGCTAAGGGACCATCGAAGAATATTTTTTGTGTCATTAACACGATTAATCCTTCGTCTAAGTGTGGTATATCAAGAATATATTATATGTGCGTTCTTATTTTTTAGTAACATTAAAGTATTTATGAATAATCAGGTTTTGATATTGAGTAAACTTCCGTTTTATAGTATGTAACGGGTTCTGGTAGTAAAAACGCAGTAGAGGTTTTAGATGCGTTTATTGCAGAGTATCGTCTCACTTCCCTTGCCACGAGTATGACCGACCAACAACACGACACTGGCCTGAACACTAAGGGCTGTAGTCTCCCACGCTGTTCCCTCCGGTAGTGTGTAGGCAGGCTGCTCGAAGGCTGTGCGTAGCGGTACAGGCCCTCGCTGACGTTGGCTCAGCTGGCAGACGCCGGCGGTGTGAGTACGATGAGCAGGGCAGGCCAGACTCTTCGCCAGAGGTGAAGCCGAAGGCGATGCAGGAAAGTGTAGCGGTCTAGGAGCGTAGCCGGAGTCTTAGCGTGAACCTGGAACCTGAAGGAAAGCAGCATTAGGAGAGCCACAACCAATAGAGTCAGGCAGGCGGCGTCAGCCGGCCTCAGCTAGCAGGTAGAGAGATGGGCAGTACGCTAACGCAGTAAATGTAGTGCTTACCCGTAGCTGGGACCAGGATACACGTAAATACGACGTAGGGTCAGTAGGTACGCTTAGTTATAGTAGAAGCGACGTTAGAGTAGCGGTGCCGGCCTCTCTGTCGGCCCCTTTATATACCGGGCCCTCCATCAGGCTGAGAGTCCGTTTATGACCATATTTGGTCAGGCTTTGCGAGTGCGGACGATGGCTTTCTCTGATTGGCCGAGCGTATGGGCGGTACTGTGACGCAACGCGGTAAGTACCGGACATACGTTACAATACCGCCCGCCTTAGGAGAGGATTTTACGTGGCTAACAAGGAAAATCCGACTAGCTGCGTTAGGTCTATGAGTCCGCTACTGTCCAAGCTAAGACGGCATATAGAGAGAAGGAAGGGAAAGTCTTCTACGGTTTGTAACAAATAGTTAGGCACCATAGTGTATAAGTTTTAGGTCCTTAATGTGCCAAAACCCAATAGAATTTCCAGACGCGTCCGACAACTCGTAAACGAGAGGCGACTTTTTATTAATCACTGTGCACTTCACGAATTTAGGGGCTAGTTTCTTACAGAAGGACTTATCCTTGTCGCTCTGATAAAAAGTCCGTTTCCACACAGTGTCTCCCACATTAAACTCAGCTGGTTTACGGCGTAAATTATACGTTTGGGAATTCCTAGCATGAGCTTGAATGAGGAGTGCCTGAACTTTGTCAAATATGCCTGATAAGTGACCTATGTTTTCTGCGTAATCGTCCCTAGGTATGTATACTATATCATCAGCGTCTGTGTCGACATAGTGTGAGCCGCATGGAACTAGTTCACGTCCATAGACTAAAAAACTAGGTGTATAGCCCGTGACTTCATTAACTGCAGTATTTAATGCAAACTGCACCTTAGGTACGAGAGTGTCCCATAATCTCTGGTCATTTCCTACAAACGCCGCTAAGGTAGAACCAATGGTTTTATTATAGCGTTCGACCGTATTGACATGTGGGGAATATTTAGGAGTATAATGAAGATTAGGGATTTTGTACTTGCGCAACATAGCTTTTAAAGTAGCACTGACAAACTGTTTACCATTGTCCAATATAATTGTAGATGGTATACCATGAACTAAAAATATTTTTTCTTCCAAAATATTAGTTATTATTTCAGCAGTTGCGCGCCTGATAGGAAAAAGTAGACAGTATTTACTAAAACAACAAGTTACTACGAAGATGTAGGCGTTTTGTTTTCTTGTGACGGGTAGTGGCCCCACCAAATCTACACTAATGGTTTGGAACGGTCGTGAACACACTTTGGGTCGTCCCATGGTTCCCAATGGTGCGTGGTTCTGATGTTTGTGCGCGATACAAGTGTCGCAAGAATTTATGAACTTAACTACGTCATCGCGCATTTTGGGCCAATAGTAACGCAGTGCTAAGCGCTTGTAAGTTTTAAATATACCGAAATGCCCCGAAGTGGGTTCGGCATGGTTCTCTAATATGGCATTATTTCGATCAGAAGAAGGTAGTACTTCTTTCCATTCGAACTCTTTACGTAGCATACACCTAGATTTAATCAAACGATATAATTTATTATTTTTAATAGAATAGTCTGGATAGTCATTAGGCGAAGATAAACAACCATTGTAGGTGGCTGAATACCATTGATCAGTGTTAACATTAGGGTCATTCACGTTATTATTATTCGCGTTAATTATATTTACAGGTAGGGATCGTGATAACGCATCGGCTATAATATTATCCGCACCGCGCCGATGCTTTATTTAGAAGTTGAAGGCTGACAGACGAACCGACCACCGAGCTAATCTACCAGTCGGGTTGCTCAAGTTTAGGAACCATTTCAGTGCGGCATGGTCAGTATACACAACAAACTTTAACCCGTTATCTAAATAACAGCGCCAATATTCGAGGGCTGTTAGAACTGCTAATGTCTCCCGTTCTGTTATACTGTAGTTTTGCTCCTGTGCATTTAGTGACCTACTCATGTAAGCGATAGGTAGTTCCACGCCATCTATTTCTTGTGTAAGTAACCCACCGATGCCGCTCGCACTCGCATCTGTGTGAACTTGAAAAGGTTTCTCGTAATCGGGACACGATAATATTGGTGCGGAGCTTAACAATTGTTTTAGTTTACAAAACGAGTCATCAGCTTCCACCGACCACTGAAATGGTGCGGTTTTCTTACCGGTAGAGGTAAGTTTGTTCAGAGGACCGGCAATAGTACTAAAATTAGGTATAAATCGCCGATACCATGATGCAATGCCTAAGAACCTTTTGACTTCTTTTTTATTCTTAGGCGTAGCATATTGAAGAATGGCTTCCACCTTACATGGGTCTACCGCTACTCTAACGTCGCTTCTACTATAACTAAGCGTACCTACTGACCCTACGTCGTATTTACGTGTATCCTGGTCCCAGCTACGGGTTCCAGGTTCACCTTAAGACTTCGGCTACGCTCCTAGACCGCTACACTTCCTGCATCGCCTTCGGCGTCACTTCTGCCGAAGAGTCTGGCCTGCCCTGCTCATCGTACACACACCGCCGGCGTCTGCCAGCTGAGCCAACGTCAGCGAGGGCCTGTACCGCTACGCGCAGCCTTCGAGCAGCCTGCCTACACACTACCGGAGGGAACAGCGTGGGAGACTGCAGCCCTTAGTGTTCAGGCCAGTGTCGTGTTGTTGGTCGGTCATACTCGTGGCAAGGGAAGTGAGACAATACTCGGCAAATAAACGCATCTAGATCCTCTACTGCGTTTTACTACCAGAACCCGCTACAGTGGCGTGTAACGGGTTCTGGTAGTAAAACGCAGTAGAGGATCTAGATGCGTTTATTTGCCGAGTATTGTCTCACTTCCCTTGCCACGAGTATGACCGACCAACAACACGACACTGGCCTGAACACTAAGGGCTGTAGTCTCCCACGCTGTTCCCTCCGGTAGTGTGTAGGCAGGCTGCTCGAAGGCTGTGCGTAGCGGTACAGGCCCTCGCTGACGTTGGCTCAGCTGGCAGACGCCGGCGGTGTGAGTACGATGAGCAGGGCAGGCCAGACTCTTCGCCAGAGGTGAAGCCGAAGGCGATGCAGGAAAGTGTAGCGGTCTAGGAGCGTAGCCGGAGTCTTAGCGTGAACCTGGAACCTGAAGGAAAGCAGCATTAGGAGAGCCACAACCAATAGAGTCAGGCAGGCGGCGTCAGCCGGCCTCAGCTAGCAGGTAGAGAGATGGGCAGTACGCTAACGCAGTAAATGTAGTGCTTACCCGTAGCTGGACCAGGATACACGTAAATACGACGTAGGGTCAGTAGGTACGCTTAGTTATAGTAGAAGCGACGTTAGAGTAGCGGTTCCGGCCTCTCTGTCGGCCCCTTTATATACCGGGCCCTCCATCAGGCTGAGAGTCCGTTTATGACCATATTTGGTCAGGCTTTGCGAGTGCGGACGATGGCTTTCTCTGATTGGCCGAGCGTATGGGCGGTACTGTGACGCAACGCAGTAAGTACCGGACATACGTTACAAGTACCTTACACCGAAACGAACAGTTTCCAACTCAACAAATGAATTATAATATTTAAAAGAGGGCTTATTACAACTTAATAAAAATTTTAACATGGTAATAAGTACTTTGTTAACCCAGCGTGATTGACGTGAAAAAAAATACGCGGGCCATGACGCTAGGTCATAGCTACCCAGATTTCAATTTCATATTTTCGTGAAATAAAAGATGTCACCTAATTTTTAAACTGTTTGTTATCAAGAGGTTCTTTGCGCATGGAGTAATATTAAAACAATGCCATTCCATTAAATAAATCAAACTTTCAGTAGTAAAAGTAACATGCAAAATCAACGTTGAAAAAGTTACATTTATACTCTTAGTCTATTTTAACACTTTTTACTAACTATTTTTACGAATAAAAGAAATTAACAATTTAAGGTCATAGATGATAAATTAAAGAAACTTACAATGTTACAAAAGAAAAATAACAGTCTTCTACATCTTCATTGATATATATTCAAGTATTGCAATTATTGCAGTACGGAATTATATGCTCTGGGCTTTTTCTTTTAATTTTATTTATATTTAATTTTATGTAATCGATTTTGCAAACATAAGAGATTTTCACTTTTGCTGTTGTTACTTCATTCATATAAGCGATCTTCATTGTTGACGTCCGACGCAGCGTCGATATTCTCTTCGTCAGAATCGGATTCATCCAGTACCAACAAAATGAGGTGGTTTACCAATGATATTTTCATCGAGTAACTATAAAAATCAAATTGACTAAAACACGAAATGAACTAAAATAGGTATGCCACAAAAATACCACGCCAGCGATGACCCTGGGTCATATTTACCCGTTTTGGTTTTACGCACGTGTATGTCGTTGCACAGCCGGTGTCGCACCGGCCGCACCGGCGGATCAATGTAGAGGAAGCCGTACCTCAAGATACACATACGCTTAAAACATTGAATAAGCGCATAAGAAAAATATGGCGTTTTAAATCTAGCTGAGTCACTATGACCCAGCGTCAATCACGCCGGGTTAAAGACTGCGAAAGTGGCTATTATAATATTATGACTAACTAGAGGACGCCAGCAGCTATGCCTGCATTTTTTTTTAATTTACCCGTTTTGGCCGATCCCGTGGAAATTTCGGGAAATACCTTCTTAGTGCACCCCTACGGTCCCCACGGAACATACATGCCAAATTTCAGATTCCTGCGCCCAATAGTTTCAGCTGTAGCGTGTCTGTCAGTCAGTCAGTAACACAAGGATTTTATATATTAAGATTAAGTAATTGAAGATCATCTCTTTTAGCTAAACTGAGGCTACAAAACACAGCGTATCAGTAAATATATTCAGTCATTTTAGTTAATGCCATCTACTTCATATAAAAACTAAGCTAACTAATTACTAAAATCCTTTTTCTGTTACCTTTTGCATCAAATATTATCATTTCTGCGCTTGAACCAACCCTGGTCGCGTCCGTAAAATTCTGGTAAAATATCTGACGTCATCACTCTACAGACTAAAAACAATACAGAACGAAACAAAAAGAGCTTCCTCCTCGCTCGATAGCGGGGCCATGGAGAGCAAATGAAAAAAGCAGTACCATGCATTGACATCGCTCTGTTTAATCGTGATTCCAGTACAGACAGGGTGAAATTGTGAAAAAAAGTCCCAACTACGTCCCTGTCTGCAATAAAAACAACCTGGCAATCCAAGTCCTTTCTTTTACGAAAAAATTGTTATTTTTTTTATCGGTGTACAAAGGCTTTTCAGACGATTTTGAATCGCGAAAATCAAAACAGAAATATTTTATTTGAGCTCTATTAATCTTCTATTGACGTTTTATGTCCAGTTTTTCCAAAGCTCTATATTGCATATTTATTTTGCGGTTTAGTAATGGAAGCTAGTTACGATTGGATTTTGAAGTAGACAATGCTTGTTCCTGTGATACATTCATATATGTTATTGTTAATTGTCAGTCTTATTAAATGTCTAATATGTGTGGCCCTAATAAAAAATACTATTCTGTGTTTACACATAAAAAAAAATCAAAAAGTAATTTATGTTAACCTCACAATGGTTCTGAATCCGAAATGTTATTGGTTTCCTTCATGTCTGTTTCTTTGACTAGCTTTATTTTTATGGTGGTATTCCGATTTACTGATACTGCTTTACTGATACAACTTTCAACAAAACCGAATAAACGTAGATTCAGTTAAATCAAAAATATTGCTTTAATACGAAGCCTTTATTGTCGACACGATTAACGTTATTTTCGTTTGATAGGTACGTTTCAATGCACTTGACCACTAGCTCCGCAATCGTGGAAACACAACACTGGGCAGAGTAACATATGAATAAACACGAATATTGTTCAATACTTGGAAACAGAGCCTATGGTACAGTACCATTACAAATTCCCGTGCAGACATTTGTATGTTTCAGTGATATACATTACAATGCGACAAATAGAAGTGGAGCTGACAACAAATATGACAAACTCATACAAATCACACACAGAACATATACACAATAAAAACCATCGTACCGCAAATAGACTTTACAAATCGAAGCGAATTAAATCGTGAACAGAGTATCCAGATAAATTATACAAAAACTAGAAGCACTTTGAATTTATAGATAACTTTATTCACTGCAATCTTTGCGTGGCTGTTAGGCAGGATGAACATCTACATAAAAGGATCTCAAGCTTCTGAGGCTTTGCCCACTGAATCTTTAATCTTTTGGAAGTAATAAGCACAAAGATGTGCTTGAGATTATTTATTTACGTGGATAGTTTGTGAACTGTTGAGTGTATGTAGCTTATAAGATGTGTGAACATGCGTTGTTAGACGGTGCAATGCCGTGGCTTACAAAAAAATGCGTTGTCCTGTACCGTAAACTCTTTGTGGTTTCTGCACGTTCTGCATTTAGTGTATGATCAGGGTGATAACGGATATCGATTTGCAAGTATGCTTTTGATAAATCAAATAGACTGGTAGATAAAAATGCACGAGTACTTTTGGTTCAACAAAAATTGTATTTGTCTTTTACATGAATAATAAAAATCTCTTATAGACCTTTCACGTTTTTTACGGAAGACGTTATAATATTGGTGAAGGCAATACCTTGCTGGTTTCAGAAGAAAAATATTTCTCAAGATTGTTTTTGCGATACTGAGACACAAATGCGACTTTCTCAGATTTGTAACATATTTTACACAAAAGTATAAGACAGTATCTTAAATATATGTGGTTTGTATGCAGACCACACTGACAAATAATTCACACTTCGAGAGTTTAAGATTTATTTCAGCATTTTTTCCCAAACTCAGTCCTTAAAGTGACCGCGTCGGTTTCTAGTAATAGTGAAATCGATCTTGATTTAGCAATCTTGTCAACACAAATCGACGACCGAAAACTTTGTGTAAATAAATATTAATGTGACGAGTTCAAAGACAAAATGGTCGATTCTTGTCTAGATGATGTGAGTAAGCTGGATCTTAGAGACAAAGTTTGGTGGTTTCAGGACAGTGATGCTAAGCGTTTGTTTTCAGATATTTGAGAAAGTTCGAGAATGTTCTAAGAACTGAGGGGAAAATATGAGGATAATGTTTTGGGTACAATATTTTTTTTTTACTAAGGTCCCACTAACGTTTGTCACGGTAAAAGATATAATCATACGTTTTAAAAATCAGATAATGATCAAGTTTATAAGTTTGTTGGGCCTTAGGTTCGTGAATTTATTGAGCTGTAGTTACTAATTTATAATCCCATAAAAACAATACTTTTCAAAAATACCAAGTCTCGCGACCGTAAAAAGTTGTGAGATCCATGTAATATCAAGTCAGTTAATTAAAAATCTTTAATGTTTTAAATAAATATTTTAAATAAATCGGCCATCGCATGAAAACACAATATATCTCATAAGTAAAACATTCATAAATTAGATTGTGTTGCTAAATTTACGGCTTTATAAAACATGGCGCTGACAACAGTGACAATGTGCTCGTGTTAATTACGAGAACATAAATTATTTGAGACCTCTTATATGAAACTAAAAATATTAGTATGTTGTACTAAGAAAAAAAAATTATTACGTAAATTACTTCCTAGATACCAACAAAATATTTTCATTTTTATAGCCAATATACCTATTTATAAGACATGGTAATAGATCGATGTTCTACCGTAATTCCCTCAGTGATAAACTTAAACGTGAAGGGAGCACACTAAGTGGAGAAAGTTAAGAAGTCCACTGACACTCGAGACGATAAAGGTTTTCAGATGCGCCATAACGGAATTTATTTCCTGTTTGCAGAAAACCTTTTAACTGTAGATGTGGATTATTATTTAAAGGTAACTTTTTTCTATACAAGCTACCATTAGGTATTCATAATAACGCTTATGTTATATTTATATAACCGCCACATAGCTTACTACCTTGCAGTAACTAATATATATAGACTCACGCCTGTATCCCCGAAGGGGTAGGCAGAGGTGTAATATTACACCCACATTTCGCCAGTAACTAATGTATTATTAGAACTGAGCTAACCTTTTCGCGAGGCGAAAACAAACATAGAAAAGTTTTATTTACCTTATTACTATCATTATACACCAAAATCTAGAGAATTAAAACGTTTTTTTTTTATAGACTCACGCCTGTATCCCCGAAGGGGTAGGCAGAGGTGTAATATTACACCCACATTTCACCATGAATTTTTAGGTCCCACGTAATAGGGGGCGAGCCTATTGCCGTACCGGGCACATTACCAGACTCCGTGCTGTTACTGGGAATTTCCTAACGGAAAACCCAATAACACTTTGCCCGACCCGGGAATCGAACCCGAGACCTCCCAATCCCACGCGCACATTTATGCCGCGAGACCAACGAGGCAGTCAGAATTAGAGTGAATTAGAGTCAGATCGAAGCGAGCGAATCATAAATCATTTTCGTAATCTAAAGTGAATCTTAGATTGTGTCTAATATTGTTATGAGTTTGTAAATATTTGGTTACGTGTGATATTTTTCTGTTGTGCTTGCGGTTTTATAAAGGTATGAGGAAAAGAAATCTTGGAAAAAGTTTTGCGACTGTAGGCTTTGTCAATGTGGGCGATGCTGTTTTGTTTTGCTATTAAACTTCTTAAGCCTAACAATGGAATTGTATTTTTATGTATTATTGCATTTTGGTTATTGTTCTCATTTTATTTCAATTGTAGTCAGCAAGTTTGTGTTTATTTTATTATGAATGTACTATGAGAAATGTAATAGTGTAGATTTGTTCTAATTCATAATTTAGATAAATTCTTCTTGCTGTCTTGTTTAGATAGATACATACATACATAGACTCACGCCTGTTTCCCCGAAGGGGTAGGTAGAGGCATATTAAACGCCCACTTTTCGCCAGTGTTTTGATCCCACGTAACAGGTGACGAGCCTATTGCCGCTTATCGGGGTATTTTGTTTGCCAGAGCCTCATCCGTTGATCGGCAGGTGCACCACTTGCAAGTGAGGTTGGCTTGGAACCCTAAGTTCTTGGTGGGAACCCTATGCACCCATATGCTATAGATAGATATATAAATAATTCTTTATTGTGCACTACACTGTTGGTACAAATCTGGTATAAATAATAATATTTAATTACATTTTCATATATACTTCTGTGAAATTTACTTGGTAATGTTTTACATATTTTCATTTTCACTTACTCGTAAAACTAATACTACTTTTCAAAGCATGCTACTGATGCTTCCATTTAATAAAATAACAGACTGATTGTCAAATACAAACTTACCCATATCTAACTTATTCAGATTTCTATAGCTATGTAATGCAGTACGTAAGGTGACAGTTAGGCCATTACCTAGGTATAAATTTAATGAGTTTAGGAACAAAATTTTAATAGGTATGAATCCTGATATGATGGAGCTTAAGTCACCAAATAAGATTTATGATACTATGTTTAATTTAGTTCACAACGAATTTAGAAGTACTTTTAAAACCAAGGAAAAAGTAATCAAGGAGTCTAGAGCATTTAGTGAGTGGGCTACTGTAGGTATTTATAAAAGCAGAGAAAGGATGTATGAGTTGTATGGTATGAAGAAATACAATTTTGATGCGAGTTTCACTGAGTATGTCAGAAATTATTCAAAAATATTTAAAAAGGTATGCAATATAGCTAAGGCACGTTTTGTAAGTGATAAAATTAGAAACTCTTCTTATAAAGTTAAGGCCACATGGCAAGCTATTAACGAAGCAACGGGCAAGGCAACCTTTAGGTATACCAATTTTAACTTGCTAGATTATACTAAAATTATTAATAATGACGAGGAAGTCGCACTCGCATTCAATAATTTTTTTGCTAGCGTACCTATTGCTACTACTATAGGTCTAAACTCATCAGCTTTAGTCGCAGTAAATTTATTAGAATCTAGTGTAGAAAAATGTAATGTATTATTTAAATTCAGTCCTATTAGTTCTACTGACATTATAAACACTTTCCAATCTCTAGAATCTAAGAATACGGGTGATCTCTGGGGAATATCTGTGAAGATTCTGAAAAGTATAATAGATATAGTAGCACCTTATCTAAGTAACTTGTTCAATAAGTGTATAGAATCAGGCGATTTTCCAGATTTAATGAAACATACTAGGATAATACCTCTGTTTAAATCCGGCAGTAAGACTGATCCTAGTAATTATAGGCCAATTTCAATACTACCTACTTTTAGTAAAATCTTTGAAAAGATAATAGTCAAGCAACTTCTGAGCACTTTAATTTAAACAGCCTCCTTCATACTGAGCAATATGGTTTTACTAAGGGACACTCGACGACGGATGCAGAAGTAGCTTTACTCAAACACATCTACAATGCATGGGAGAACTCTCAGAATGCTATTAGTGTGTTTTGCGACCTTTCGAAAGCATTCGATTGTGTCTGCCATGATACTCGTACATGATTCTTATGCAAACTTAAACATTACGGCGTCCAGACTAAAGCATTGGATGTTATTAAGGCAAATTTAAATAACAGAATCCAATGTGTAGAAATAAATGGCTCAAAATCCAGTGGCGTACCAGTACAATTGGGAGTGCCGCAGGGTTGTATCCTAGGGCCTTTCCTGTTTCTAGTTTACATAAATGATTTGCCATTTTACCTGAGAAATATTTGTGACGTGGTAATGTTTGCTGACGATACTTCATTGATATTTAAAGTAGATAGAAATAAGGAAAACTTTACCGAAATAAACAGTGCTCTTATTCAGGTGACTAAATGGTTTACTGTTAACAACTAAGTACTGAACGCCAGAAAAACCAAATGTGTTAAATTTGCTTTGCCCAACGTCAAAAACTTTGGTCCTAACATAGTTTTAAATGGTGATGTACTGGACAACAACAACAACTGAACAACTGAATCTACATTGTTTCTAGGAATAACACTTGATTCGAAGTTACAATGGGGCGCACACATTTCATATCTGTCACCGAAACTTAGTTCGGCTGCTTATGCCATTAAGAAGGTGCGCAATTTAACAGATGTCGATACGGCTAGATTGGTATATTTTGGCTATTTTCATAGTGTTATGTCTTATAGCATATTACTTTGGGGTAGAGCTGCTGATATCGAAAGTATTTTTATATTGCAAAAAAGGGCAGTTCGGGCCATTTACCAATTACGAACAAGAGTTTAGCTCAAAGAAAAATTCAAGGAAATCGGTATGCTAACAGTAGCGTCTCAGTATATTTATGCTAGTGTTATGCATGTACGTAAAAATATAAATTCATATTCAAAGAATAGTGATACACACTCTATAAATACAAGAAATAGACATAAATTATGTGTTCCATATTTTCGTTTGTGCGAAACTCATACTTCTTTTATAGGACTTAGTATACGTATCTACAACAAGATACCGATAAGTATTTTGGACATGCCTTTTAACGCATTTCAGATAAAGATTAAAAATGACCTAATGCAAAAGGCATATTATAATTTAAATGAATATCTGAATGACAAATGCGCTTGTAAATAATGTTTCATAATTAATATATTATATAGTAAATAGGTAGATGATAACTTTCATGACATGTAATTAAATATTATTCCATTCCAATTAAAATCATGTAAATGATAGTTTTTGGAATCGCCACCACATTACTAAATGTCACTCATCTCGTTAGATACTTTTTAGGGTTCCGTACCTAAAAGGTAAAAAACGGAACCCTATTACTAAGCCTCCGCTGTCTGTTCGTCTGTCCGTCTGTCCGTCTGTCTGTCACCAGGCTGTATCTCATAAACCATGTTAGCTAGAAAGCTGACATTTTCACAAATTATGTATTTCGGTTGCCGCTATAACAACAAATACTAAAAATAAAATAAAAATATTAAGGGGGGTCCCATACAAAAAACGTGTTTTTTTTCGTATTTTTTGCTCAAAATTACTAACTGTAACAGGTAGACGCTTTAAATTTTCACAGAATATGTAGTTGTATATTACCTTTCAAATTAAATTTAAAAAAAGTAAATATTAAAGGGGGGCTCCCACACAATAAACGTAATTTTTAAGCAATTTCTTACTCGATCTTAATAAACAGGTAGAAACTTATAAAGTATTTAAGTATACATACAACGAACGTGATTTTCTTTTATAGATGATGGTACGGAACCCTTTGTGCGCGAATCCGCCTCACACTTGCCCAATTTTTTTATTTGTTTTTATTTTTTATAATGTATTATAATCGTGTAGCCAATCAGTTCGATCGGTGGTTATATTTCAAAAAGTATCATGTCAATCAAATATAGGTACTACATTTGCATTTTGCACGCGTTCCACATATTTATGATGATATTAACGATCTGTCGTAAGAGCCGACTAAGGGATAACACGATGCAAATACCATCTTTGCGTAGAGACGGAAAACTCGACATCAAACCCTACACGACTGCCTCGTTGGTCTCGCGGCATAAATGTGCGCGTGGGATCGGGAGGTCCCGGGTTCGATTCCTGGGTCGGGCAGTGTTATTGGGTTTTTCTGTCACGAAATTCTCAGTAGCAGCACGGAGTCTGGAAATGTGCCCGGTACGGCAAAAGGCTCGCCCCTTATTACGTGGGACTAAAGTATATCTGGCGAAAAGTGGGTGTGGAAATACACCTCTGCCTACCCCTTCGGGGATAAAAGGCGTGACGATATGTATGTATGTATGTATTAACGATCTGGAAAATGCAGGTAATTCGGGTTCATGGTCAGTATACCAACAGATTGTTAATTACTGTCGGTTCGTGTACCGTTGTCGTCATGCTCACTAAAATGTCATTTCTTGTGGTGGCGTCGTGTGTCGGGTCATCCCTGTCCCTCTGATATGGCGAGACGGATGATGGCTGGCCCATGCGTCATACTCGTGAACGGGTGCTACTTGCGATGACTGGTCGATGTCGGTCTTACGGGCTGGTATTACATTTTTAATATCAAACTGTATCATTTCTATCATGGTTCTGAACATTTGCGCGGATTGCCTGCATTATTAGGTACTTAATGTAAGTGGATGCTGCCAATTTTCAGGAGGCTAATTAAATGAACATCAAAATTTTACTAGATTATGCTCCAGTATTAAGTAGAGTAAATATATACAAATGACATAGAAGGTGTTACAA
This sequence comes from Euclidia mi, assembly GCA_944739405.2. Taxonomy (NCBI): domain Eukaryota; kingdom Metazoa; phylum Arthropoda; class Insecta; order Lepidoptera; family Erebidae; genus Euclidia; species Euclidia mi. The sequence continues at coordinate 13,331,378 of OX123183.2, read as the reverse complement.
AATTTAAATTTTTATTTATTATGCAAAACCTGGCGATGAAAAAGAGTGACCTTGAGTTTTATTACCCGTCCTTTCTCATGGTTCTACGCCCTTGCTTTGCGAACGTGGCAGTAAATGTAAATGTAGAAGCTTTAAGGAATATTTTTTTTTAATTTGACGTTCATAAGTGTCACTTTGTGATTTAAATGAATAAAGGATTTTGACTTTGACTTTGACTTTGAATGTGCCTTGTTATATCAAAGAAGCTATATTTTACTGAACTACTCATTAGCATCAATCATTGAATATAAACACATAAATCAAAAGCCAACCGGACATTCGAAATAACGCGTACTCCATTAATTTGTTCCAAACGCCGGACTATTTACCGCAACGATTTGCTTGTCCGTGACACGAAACTCCCGATTCCTCAATCCTTAAACTTTGTGAACCGCTGACCGCATCAATGAGAGCTACATTTATCTTCCGATTGGCGGTCGGACCTCATAAGTCACTGACAGAGAATAATTTCCCGGGACCTCCCGAGATTTGCGTCAGACGAGTTTTTTGCTATTTTACTGCGCACATTTGTACCACTCGGTCGAGTGTCATTTCGTTTTATCACATACTAGTCGACGCCAGCGGCTTCGCACGCACATATTTTTGAATTTCCCGTTTTGCCCGATCCCGTGGGAATTTCGGGAAATCCCGTCTTAGTGCACCTCTACGGTCCCCAAGGAACATATATGCTAAATTTCAGCTTCTTGCGCCGAGTACTTTCGGCTGTAGCTTGTCTGTCAGTCAGTCAGTAACGCAAGGATTTTATATATTAAGATTAGGCGACAGGCTGCGACAAAACTAAATTAGTTTGGAATTAATTCGATTGTTTTCGTGTTGCCCAGCCTCTTGGCAAAATTACTTGAACTGTACTGAATTCAAACTTGTATCAACGTTGTTGCTGAATGGTAGACTGTTATGATTCGTGATATTTTGTTTTACTTGTGTATTGTTGTATTGTTACTGTGCTTTGGTGTATAGACTTTCTGAGGTGGTAAATGTGAAACCTAGTAACAGTTTTCAATAGTAATAAGAATGTTCTAGAGCTTTTTCAGATGGACGTGTGTGAATTACATACGGCCTCTGATTTGAATCTAGGTTGAGCCTACTGATAAATATACTTGAACTATGTTATAGATTAATGATCCTAGGCATGTGCCCATTTATAGCACTTAGCACACAAAGATAGGCCGTGGGTAGAAAACTGAAGGGGTAGAAAGTAATAATAAGACATTTTCGACTTAGCAGACAGAATAACTATCCCCTAAAGCACTAGACGTGCCTAGGAGTATGAACGCACTAGCGGCTGGCCGCAGTAGTTAACCGCAACGGTACGCATACATACATAAACTCACGCCTGTTTTCTTGAGGGGTAGACAGAGACTACGTAACGCCATTTGCAACTATTCTGACATATCTGTCTTGCTTCATTCTTTCCCATCAAATTCCTCATGCATGCTGTTTAGGGTACTACTAACTTGTCCTGTTTTTAGGATGTCTCCAATCTGGTCAGAGAACGGTACGCAGTATGCGGTTAACTGTATCGTGCTAGTTCTATCACGGTACTTCGCAATAGTACTTAAAAGCCTGGATGCACTAGCAGCTGATCGCAATTTAGCGCACCGCATACGGCTGGCCGCAAGTTATTGCGTTTTCTTGTGAAAACAGAAGTCCGTTTACGCTCTAACAGACCTGAAAATTAATGCAGAATTATTTAATTTCTACTTGACTTTATAGCTGTTGATTATAACTTGGATACATCTAACACATATACGGATATCATACCAACAGTAAGAATATATTAATTTACTAATCAATGTGACCCTTTTTACGTTAATTACTGTTCGGACACCTGTTTCGGTTGATTTGGGCTTAATGTCAATTATTGCGGCGCTGACCTCAGCTAACCTGCGTCACATACAAATGTTTCGTTTGACTGATTGTATTGTTTGCTCATGTCATGTTTTGAACATAAATTGGTGGCCTATACGACGAGTGTACATAAAGTGGCTGGCAGCGGCTGGACATGAAGAGCCGAAAATAAGTCTCATTGGTGCGACATTGTAGAGGCCTATATTCAGCAGTAGACTACGGCAGGCTGATAAAGATAAGTTGCTTCGTACTACTTGGGTTTAGATTATATTTGCTTTTAATACTTTTCGTTAAATATATATTTTATCAGAGTAAAATTAATATGATAACCACATCCGTAATTAAACAAGTCACAAATATACACAAAACTTAAAATCAGTGCCTTCTGTCATAAAGCTATATTAATTTTACCTAGTAAAGAAAAAAACACGTCAATCAACATACTTTTTTTGGTGTCGTTTTGGAAAATCCTCATGGAGTCCCTCCACCCAGGGGGAAGGGCGAAGGGGACTGTCAGACTCTTACTGACTAAAAACCAACACGTGTTCCTCATGTACCCGTGTATCGGCGGGTTGGGTACTGCCGAAGCATTCGTCGCTACCCCTCGACAGGTATTGGCCCGCCAGATGGTCAGGCGGGTCCCGAACAAAACCCTCTTGGCGGCGGGTGAAGGTGTTGGGCTCCGCCGCCAAAACACCCAGCGGCGGCAGAGGATAGGGAGGACGGCAACCCGGCTACACCGCATCTCCTCTTCCTCTGCGGCCCCACCGCGACGCAACAATGGTGCGCCCCCATTTGGTCCCGGGAGATAGGGCGCGCGGCAACGTAACACCGATACGCCTCTGCTCCCGCGACCGCGCCCGACTGCGAGGGACAGACAGGACTGTCCCCCGCACCCGCATCTTTGGACGCGTCCTGCGCAGTCCCCTCCAAGCCCACGCGGAGCGTCCGATCCCGGGATCTCTCCTAGCTTCACCGCGGGTGTCCAAGCCACAGTCACTGAGCCCCCCCACCACGACAAGGTGGATATCCCACGAGGGGATGCCTTTACGTCGGAGAATATATTTTGAAACATATTCCTAGAACTATCACTCTAAGATTACAGATTTATTCTCAGAGAAAATGTTCGCTTTGCTTTAGTAATTTTTCATTCAAGCTTATTAACGTACAGGTTTTATTTTTATCAGAGAACATAAATCGCTACATTGGTAGAAGGAAAAGATTCGTGGCGGTATAAATCATGGCTCTGGTTACATTGTCTTGAATGTCGTCCAAATTTCGCCTAAATACATATATCATTGTCTGTTTAGTTCTCGTAACATATTACGTTGTACAGAGTGTAACAAAAACATGTTGGGGATATCGGGCAAGTTTGGTTCGTGTGGTGACGGATACCCATAATATAACTTTTAATTCCGTGAGTGTCAGAAGCAACTAAGAACTAGACACGGAACTTTATTTTCTTCGTGTATTTTTGTCAGTACCTTAGAAACTTTGCGCAGAGATGGAAAACTGGACATTACAGACAATGGACATTCAAACCTGCACGAATACCGCTCGCGTGCCAAGTTCTCCTTTGACTCCAATGATTGACTCACAATTAGGAGAGGCTTAAGTACAGCAGTAGACTGCAAAAGACTGTAGATTTATTATCATACTTACTATTAGTCTCAAATGGTCAAAATCAAAATCTTTTATTCAAAATTGGCTGGTAAACAGCTCTTTCTGAACGTTAAATTTTACAATAGACAGTCCCCCAAAAAGCCCAACCCTTCACTGCATCCTATGTGTTTTCGCTAGGAAGAAGAAGCAGCGCAACAAACTCCCTAGCAACACAGTACTGTCTGCGTATTTAAATAAGAAGTTATACATTATAATAAAAAAATAATAATATCACATTTCAGTTAACATGATAGCTATCACACAACCTATTGCCATTTATTTAGTTACGTACCTACTTAAGACTTGAAAATTGAGAATAATGACTAACACTTAGCCTCCAAAACAAAATGACAAGTAGGGTGTAACCGCACACATGTTAAATATCATGTTGTTATGTAATCACTGCTCAGTCAAATCACGTTACAATGCATTAATTAGGTAGGTACCAAAACAATTGGAACAAATTGCAAATAAACTCATAAATCAGCAAGTCAAAAGCTGTATCCTGTCCAGTAGATCGACCAGTCACCACAGGCAGCACCCGTTCACGAGTATAACGCAATGATCAGCCATCACCCTCCTCAACCATATTAGAGGGAAGTGGGTGACCCGACCACCGACGCTACCGCCTGCAGTGACAGTACAGTGAGCATGACGAACCTACTTTCCAAGACAATCATAATAGTAAGTATGATTATAATAATATTTTTTATTTCTAGATTTGTAGATTTTTAGAACCAGTCATATCTCCGACATTATTCATCACATAGAATAACGCAAGGTTGATAGGAGTCTTTTAGAGAAAAGGTCACCCCTAAATTGATGTTGGTTTTCGTGCACAAAAGTATAAGTACACCAAAATAAAACATACATATTAAGGGTTTATACAATCTTCGCAGTTCCATCGATTGTAACACACCCACCAGATCAAACTTTTCGAGCCATTAAATCCATTTCAGCAGCTTAGCAAATTAATTAGAAATACATGCAAATGGGCAATTTATCCATAGAAATAAAAACGATAAAGAAATGAGGGTAAGTTTTAAATATAAAAGCACTTTTGCTGCAGTGGAAATAAAATCTTTAAATGTTTTGCTGTAAAACATTTAAAAAAAGTAAAAGGTTTATGAAATAAAATATTCAGTCAATACGCACTTCATTAATTAAACAGACTACAATAATTAATACTGCAACTACATCGGAGACATAAAATTGAAGTAAATATTTTTATTGTTTCTTTTTCAAGAATCATTTATAATAACTATATATATTCTATCTTTTATACCCAACACCACCTGGTCCCAAACGAAGTAGAGCTTGTATTATGCGTACTAGAAAATGGATTAATACACATGTTGTTTTTTTAATACGTACGTACTATACATAGAAACACCCAGAACAAGACAAACAGCATGTTAACGCGCACAAATAGGTGGCTTAACTGCGAATCGAACCCACGAGCTTCGGCATAGCAGTCGCTTACACTCCCGCTACGGGTTTATAGAAATGAATATTATATTAAAAATATGATAAAAATAAAGTCAATATAATATTGCACGATAACAATCATTGATTGACAATTATTCATATCCATGTTCGGTGGCAACACCAGAGTTTCATACTAAGCAACTCAAAGAACACTGACTAGACGGCCCGTGCCAAGCCATGACAAAATATACCATTCACAGATATCTGCGGATACGAACAGAGCTTTTAATAAGGTTTACAGGTTTTAACAAATGCCATGAGTATAAGTCATAAGTCATTTATTTCATAACAATATACATTGTGTTGAAAATTGGTGCACTAATCTACTTAATTGAAACATTCCATAATATACAATTTTAGACATCATATTGCATTCAAATAATAAATAATCACAGAACATTAAATAATCATATTATTATTATACGATAAAAAACATTAAAAAAAATCTAATTAGGTCATTGATTCATAACTTAAATATATTATAAGTACATAGGTAATTTAATTATGTCAGCTGTTTGTCATGTATAAATTCATTAACGTTATAATAGCCTTTCCTCAATAACAATGACTTTAACTTGCTTTTAAATAAATTAGTACTGTATATACTTTTAAGTTCCACGGGTAATTTACTATACAGAAAGACTGATTGGACTCTAGAGCTATGTTTTACTACATTAAGTCTCGGTAGAATTGTTGACGGAATATCTTTTCTTCGAGTGCTTTCTCTAATCTGTCTTTGGTCATCGGTTTCGAATTTATGCAGATTTTTAACAATATTTACTAATAAGACCAGAATATAAAGACATGGAACCGTCAGGATTTTTAGAGTCACGAAGTGTTCTCTACATGATTCAGTTTGCTTCAGGCGGAGCATTGTTCTGATAGCTCTTTTCTGTATTACAAATGTCCTTTGTACATTATATTGGTAGCTATTTCCCCAAAGTAAAATGCTGTATCTCAGCTTAGATTCTACCAAGGCAAAGTACACCATCCTTAATTGATTCAGACTAAGTTCTTCTCTTAGGCTTCTAATCGCATAACATGCAGAACCGATAGAGTTGGTTATGGCCATTGTCTCCTCTTTCCAATTCAAATATGCGTCAATGTTAACTCCTAAAAATTTAACGTTATCAGTCACTTCTACTCTCTTACCAGAAGATACCACCTGTAAGTTGGCATTATTTCTAACAGTTGATTTAAACAATACACATTTAGTTTTATTTATGTTAAGCTTTAAATTGTTTATACTAAACCATTTTTCAAATATATTCAATACTGTATTAACCCCTTGTATGCCGGAACGCAGATCTCAACGAGACACAATAGCTTTTTAATTGTGTCTGGTATTCCGGCATACAAGAGGTTAATTTTAGATTCTAATGTTAACATATTATCCGCTGATATTACAGCGTTTGTGTCATCTGCGAAGATAATAAGTTTCGTATCTGGAGAACGGGTTTTTAAATGTCCAATAAGATCATTTAAGAAAAGAACAAAGAAGATTGGACCCAAAACAGAGCCCTGCGGAACTTCTGCAGATTTTGTGACCAACTCTGATTTATATATCTTTTCTTCTCCATCTACTATCGACCTGATTTCTGTATATTGTCGTCTATTACGTAAGTAGGAGTTAAATAACTTCAAAATATTACCTCGTACGCCATAGTATTCCAACTTAGCAACTAGAATATCATAGTCTACAGTATCGAACGCTGAACTAAGGTCCAAAAATATACCTGCTACTTTGTATTTGTCATTTAATTTACAGACAACCTCATCAATTAGGGCTTCTATAGCATCGCTGGTACTTATTGACTTTTGGTATCCGTACTGTCCACTAAATAGAATGTTAGGACATCTCATGTGCTTAATAAGCCGATCCTTCATAATTTTTTCTAAAAGTTTTGATAAGACAGGTAGCAATGAAATCGGTCTATAATTAGACGGGTCCGTTCTAGAGCCTTTTTGAAAATTGGTAGAACTCGGGCAATTTTAAATTGATCAGGGAAGAGACCAGATGCTACACATTCATTAAAAAGCGATGCCAGTGGGCCCGCCAACAAATCAGTATTATCCTTAATAATAGAGATAGGTATTTCATCATAACCAACAGATGACTTATTGGTCATTTTGGTCACCACAGTTTGAATCTCTCGAGGTGTTATTATATCAAAATTCATGTCAGAGTCAACCCTACCAACACTTTCCCTCAAATATTCATCAGCTAATTTAGGATCACAAGTATTGAGGCGTACAGAGCTATTAAATACCCTTGAAAGTAGATTGGCCACATCCAAGGCATTGCTGATGACATTGCCGTTAAGTTTAAGAAAAAATTGTTCATTATTAATGGTTTTTGGTACATTTCGCCGAACATTAACTATCTTCCAAATCTCTTTATTAGAATTACATGCTTATATAAATATACGCAACCAATACTAAATTAATCATAATATTATTGACATATTATGTCGCAAAATCAACTAGTAGGTACGGGAAACCTCCATAACTATCCGCCACGGCCAATTACATAAGAAATACCAAATTTTCAACGAAATATATTCCACCAGTCCCGTATTATTCAAAACACGAATAGCTTGACTGCATAACGTCGTATCACAAAACATATTCATCAGCACAGTGGTTTATAAGCGACCTGTTTGGACAAAATCCTCGACCCAAATCACACACACGTGGAATATTCTCGCATATTTGTAAAATTGCTTTCCAAACGCGACGTGCATGCAGCGTCCTGATATTTTCCGTCTTGCGCTCCAAATTATCAGAATAAGTTCGTACCACGCTATTATTTTACATACATACATACATATCGTCACGCCTTTTATCCCCGAAGGGGTAGGCAGAGGTGTATTTCTAAACCCACTTTTCGCCAGATATACTTTAGTCCCACGTAATAAGGGGCGAGCCTATTGCCGTACCAGACTCCGTGCTGCTACTGAGAATTTCGTGACAGAAAAACCCAATAACACTGCCCGACCCAGGAATCGAACCCGGGACCTCCCGATCCCACGCGCACATTTATGCCGCGAGACCAACGAGGCAGTCGTATAGGGTTTGATGTCGAGTTTTCCGTCTCTACGCAAAGATGGTAATTGCATCGTGTTATCCCTTAGTCGCCTCTTACGACACCCACGGGAAGATAGGGGGTGGTGACACTTGTATTCTATGCCGTCAACCACTGGGCAATTATTTTGTGATAATAAAATGTTATTTTCTTGTTCTTGGTGGGTTTTTCCTTCTTTCATGTTAAAAATAATTGGATATTTTAGGTCCACTCATGAAGTCATGAGTTTGAAATACTTCCGTTGAAGATTTTCTGTCTCTCAAAGCTATCAAAGGTAAGGTACTAGATATAAAAACATCAAAGAAAGTATACTTGTTCAGATAAAAGGCAGAAATAAACCTGAGAAAAATAGTCAGGAAGGTAAAAAAAAAATATATAGGTAGGCTACAGATACATTTTAAATAGAACTGCAGTGACTTTGTAAATAGATTTTTAGTGCAGACCACGGTCAGTTTAAGCCGCTTCTACTCTCTATTTGTGAGAATACCGAGAATAGTTTGAACACAAATAATTAGCCTATCATTTATGAATATCATGTTGATTTCGTTTTTATTTGTGCCTATCCCAGGCAGTTGAGAGACTAAGTATTTAAAAAAATATAATTCTGCCTTGTTTCGAATCTGCCCCACTTCTGGGTACAATTCTATTCTTATTATGTAAAGAGTAAGGCCATAAACCATCACACAAGCGCGAATTAGCAGATTTCACAATACAATATTATTATGTCTTTTGAGAACATAATTTTAAACTCTCAAACATACAAGTTGCCTCACGATATCACCGACAAATATCGCAAGCGATATTAAACAATTCAATACGCATATGGCCTGCCTTCACCAATAGGAACTAAATTGTGAACACACCTTACTCTACTCTACTATAGTAAAGGCGATAGGACATAAATATTTCATGAGACAGCTAGCAAATACACTTTCATATTTCCATAGTTTGCACTTCACTCCGTCGTTTGATTTTACTGGTGATTTTTTGTTTAATAGTGGCACTGTGGAAAGATAACAGAAGCATATTTTGACATCTCTTTCGATTTTATATTCGCTTAGTACTCGAAACCCGTTCCGGGTTTTAAATGTTTGTCAACTTAGAAGATTGTTTTTCTTTACTAGTAACAAAGTATTATACATTTCAAGAACTTATTGTTGAATTTAAGTTTAATATATTTAGACTTATTGTTGAATTTAAGTTTAATATATTTATTGAATTATAGTTTATTTTAACATATGCAGTTAATATATTTTCAACGCTTACTAGTATTGAAACGTTTTTTCTGTAACTTTTGTCACCGCGATTCTGGCTAAAAACATTTTTTTTTGTTATTTATACACCTGCTTTCTGTCATCTGAAGTGTTCGTCCAATTTTCAACTGGAATGAATTTGCACCATGCATATTATATAAAATGTTCCTTCACAAAAGTCTCTTTCCAACCTAATGTCCCAGTCCTATAGCGAAATTCAAAAACATTAATAGAATTTTTGCAAAGGACAAACATCCCGAACGTAATAAAAAACAAGAATGATAAATATTTATATCCATATATTCCATACACCCTATTGAAATCCTTTACAATAGTTCAGTTCCAACGTATAACATTCGCGAGAACATGTGACAATACTCAGTAACTGAGAACGGACTACAAATAGCAAAAGATAAACTGTTAAATTGTTGTCAAAATGTGTATTGCGATTGAAATATTTCACCTAACTGTACAAGTAATGAAAACTACAATAAATAACAGCGCTTGTACGTCACAAAGTTGACGCGCTTGTAAACTTTTTAGATAGCTTTGTGTGAATAGTTTAGGGAACTATTTAGGATAGATTGCGATAATATTTCTTAGAACTCGTAGATATAATTACATCATATTCGTTATATTTACATTGATCGTGCTTACTATACTTTTAAATACTGTGTGAAGAAATTTCTAATCACATTTTATGTCTTTGAATGACAAGTCCTTATGAATGCCGTCGATCACGATCTAGTATATACATGAGTATCTTAGAGAACACGTAAAGCCGCTAGTTTTGGCTGCCAACATCGATTTGAGGTTAGGAGGAGTCAGTATTTGTTAATATCTTACAACTAGTCTAAAATAACTTATGACCAATATTACGGGTACTAAAGCTTAGACAGAAAAAATTCTATGGAAAAGCCTATATATTTCAAACATGCTAAAACTAGGAAGCGGATCTTCGAGACCAATGCAGTCTTGGGTTCAACAGCGAAAATACTAGAATAATGATGGTGATTCATGTAGATGCCTAGGCAAATCTTTAATATCTTTGATAAAATATAATACTATGAATTTTCCATAATCATCATCTTAACGTTATCCTAGTAGCAACAGGAAATTAGTGAACATTAGCAAAGCCACGGGTCATGTGTGATTACCTACAATTTAATATGCATACGTGGGACCTAAAAATTCATGGCGAAATGTGGGTCTAATATTGTAATATTAGACCCACATTTACCCCGAAGTGCCTTTACCCCGAAGGGGTAGGCAGAGGTGTACCTCTGCCTACCCATTCAGGGATACAGGCGTGAATCTATAAATAAATAAAAAATCAAAACTTTGAAAGTCATTGGTGCGCGCCGAAGATTCGAACCAGTAGCAATATTTTCGAATACATAGCTGTCTGTTAGTATCTCCATTAGGTAATCGCTGCCTTTTTACACCAATTTTCTATACTACTGTCTAATCCTTAAAATAATGAGCCCTGAGTCACATTCATTATTTTAATTACTCACCAAACTTGCTCTACTACTTATAATTTTATTGCGACCTTTTACATTCGATATATGAGACAGTTTGTACGGCGTGTTAAATCACATTTGAAATATTTAACTGGATCAACCAGCTTTTACTTACTTTGGAAAGTATGGAACGTATTCCACGTTGAATGAATATAACCAACATTTGAGAAATAAATTGAATTGGTACGTCGATGAATTAATGTATTCTAATGGAAATATTTTTTATGAATCTTCTCACTGTATACTACGCTATGGTGGACGTAGCAGCTGGCGCAATGTTGTGGGTTTTAATCCCCAAATGATACAAAACTCTATATGACCCACAATTATCTGGTAAAGTCCTACACGATACAGGATTTATATCTAACGTAGACAATGCTTTCAAAAATTAACGTACCGATTGTTGAATAGGCTCTACTAGGACAATGTCATCCTTTCACAGAAGATCAACGCGACCAAAAGTCGTATTGCTACAATTGCGTTTCATTGGAATGCAAAGCTAGCCTTCTTACCCATTCTTTCCCATATTGCGAGGCAAGAAATACTGAGCAGGGTTTTATTGTTTTAGACAGGAGGCTTATGGCTTAGATGAGGTATGGCTGCGATTTGTCTTTCTTCAAAAGGTGTATTTACATTTCAACTTAAAATTTACTTACATGTGAATCGGATGGGAATGCATCAACTTGCTTAAATATTATCTTCTTAGCTTTATCCCATGAGCCTCTTGGGGTCCGCTTACTAGTCTAACTGCCAGATTGACCTCCGCAACACGAAGGGATAGTAATATTCGATGGTTTAGTAGTTCAGATTATTCAGAGGTACTGACTCCCTATAACGACTATCAAAAAATCTACACGCCAGCCGAGGTCGACAGCTTGGGCGAGGCTCGAGACAAGCGATATTTAGCAGTTGAACTAATAAATTGCCCGAGAGTTAAATCTTTTGCACTGTATGCAATAGTCTGTTGGAGTTACAAATACACCAAGCAACACATACTTTATCGTACAGGCTTGCCTTCTACTAACGTATCTACACTATCGTTGTTATTTTCTTCTTGTTCAAACTGAATTCATAAACTTTCTATCGATAAGCTATAACCGCTTCATTGCTAAGTAAGTATAGCTACGACAATTGTCATGTCACTAATAACGTCAGTTACAAAATTAGTATTTATACCTATAAACGATTTCTACCAGTACATAAAAATGCAACAAAGATAAAAATACACTTCTGTTTCCAATATTAGTTATCCATCCCTTTTTTCGAAAAAAAATCTACATATCATTTTTCGAGCAACGAAAACAAACAGACAAACTCGCAGACTTGACAATAGTTTATTAATCACACGAAGTGTTGTTCTGTGTTGTCCTGTGGTCCTGATCGAGCACACAACACTCATAATGTTAAACCAGAAGACAGCTGCTTAAACTACTACGCCATCCTGTAATGAAAATAAATACACACTCCAATTCGGGAGCGAACTAGAGCATTTCGAACAAAATATAGTTTTCCAAGCATCATAAAGTCCGTTGATAACACAACTTAACCCATCAAGAGCTATTCTAAACACTGTGTTGTAATGGTACTCCACGTTGGTCTCGTTATTGTGGTGACAAAACGTACACGTAGGAAATACATAGGCGTAATGTTAAGTCATTTATTATAGTATACGGCGGCAGGTTTTTATGAGCTTGACAAGTTTCTTTCTAGTGTGTGACAGAGATATGTGTTGACTGTATTTCCCAAAGGATTTCTACACGTACCTAGTGCACTTGATACTAGATTTTCTAGAACCTTATTTCTGGAGGTATCCTATTTATGTTTCTTTGTACTAATAATAGTTGTGCAGTTTTGACGATAGTGTTTTTTGAACGAGTAAATAGTGAGGTCTTGTTCGGTCGTAACTTTCGATTGTATTGTTACTTTGTATTAGGTACAAATTTAAGTTTCTTGAAGATTGGGTCATGAAGTTAGGAGTATTACTTAAAAGTGATTTTAACTAATACTCCTAAAACTTTGAAACTTTTTATCGTGATTCAAAAGCTTCGAATTAGTTTATAATTGCAAAGAAACAAATTGAAATACAGTAGATTTTATTTCAAAACCTTCCAGCAAAACGTAAAACAGTCGCAGGTACAAAATATTTGCATTCAATAATACGGTGTCAGAAATAAAATAAAAATCTGGTAACAAAACTGTCTTTTTGTCAAAGGACACTTTTATTGGATACTCCATTTATTTGTAGAGGGCAATTTCGGAGTCAGTATCCACGTAAAACAGTCAGGAGTCGTAAACAGTGGGTCGGACGCATATCACTAGGACTATAATTCGCGGCTCCCTCCCTGGCTGTGACTTTTATTGTTGGTGTGAATAGTGACGCACTACCGTCCGGATTATTGTTATGGATAGCGCTGCGGGTTTTTTGTGATTTAGAAGTGAGAGCTTTAGTTATGTGGGACAACCTCTCTTAACTAGGGTAGTACTAGGTCACGGGGATTTGTAGACGAACACTTACTGTACGCATTGAATTAACTTGACTTTATGAGCTTGACCGGATTTTGAAACAAAAAAATATATTAAAAGCAGAACGAAACTATTATTTTCCTCCATTCGATACTAGACCCAGTAGGCAAGGCGTTGAGTATTTTTTGTTGGGATCAAACACTAGAAGACCCATTTCTTATAAACGTACTTATTTAAAAAATTTAGACTACTATTACCACACAAATAAAATTTAATTATATTAGCAAATCCGAAAATAAACTAAGTGCATTATGGTTTCAACGAATATCGTATCGGCTCCAAGCATAACGGTAAAACCAGCCAATTTAATTAATTTAAAAGCATTTCTAGCTATTCACAAGCATTTCATTAAGCAGAATGGCAACAACCAATTATAATTTCCAACCCAAAAAAGTAAATTGTTTTACCTGGAACTTAATCTGAGTGTTAGAATCCTTCTTCTTCTATTAGTTAGAATTAGAGAGTTGATTAATATTTCTCGAATAATCTCTTTTGGAACAAATGATTCCTTAACCGCAATCACTTCATGCTTTACCTGAATGATGACGTCCATTTATGAACAAAGTGAATAAAAATAAATTCTAGATGTTAAAAAAACATCACTTATCATCCTTATTTAATTAAACGTCGTGGCAAGAAGTCCATCACTCTCCAGCCTACTAACTATGTTCAGACCACACACAAATCATACAATAACATCGCTTCAACCTGTCGTCGGAAGGGCAAACAAACAAACTTATTAATAAAATTAAAAAAACATGTAACAATATTAATTATTGTATATTACATATGAAAATATTTTCTTTATATGAAAATTATATCGTCACGGGTATTTTTTCCTGTATCCCTCGATGTACAAAAATAATTTAACAAAAATATTTACGACAGGCTAAAATTAAAAAGTTACGATATTTTTAAAGTACATACCTACGCATTTTATAAAGAAAAGTTGAAAACTTTTCAAATATAAAACCTTTGGCGTCGTCACATGTACAAGTTGAACTTCTGACCAAAACGAAATTAGTACAAAAGAATCCCCAGATTGCGAAGCAGGAAAGTAAAGAAAATAAAAATGCCTCTCAAAAGTCGAAACTCGCAACAAACTCGAATAACAGTGGCGAAATTTGAACAAAAGCAATAAGTTGGGTACCGAATTTAATATGCGGACGTTAGGATTTAATGTCCCACCTTTCGAAGAAATACGACAAATGTTGGACCACTGCTTGAGGGCTGGAGAAAGAAACTTGGACGCATGATGTGGTTCATTAATCAAGCGAATCAGTTTGATGGATGGCGGAAAGATTGTCGCTCATTTTTGCGACGCCCCCTTTCCTCAATGTAATGAATTATACCCAATCAATGGTTGAATTGAAATGGAATATCTTGATAAAGGTCTATTGATAATGGTTGCGGTTTTATTGTGCTGCAACTGTAGATTAAGATTGATATTGGCTAAGGGGATTTCTTATGGGGTCTTTGTTTACTACGTGAAAGTTTGTTTGTTTTTGTTTACGTGAAAGTATTAGCTTTAAAATTATAGTCTCTTGCTAAAAGATTTAATAGTGAGAAAATACTTCGACTTGTGTAAATCTCAGATTTACTCCAAGGTTTTAAGGACCTTTTAAAATTACCTTTTAGAGTGAAAGTGAGGTGAAATTTATCATAGCTCATTTAACACCCTCCTTTAATACTTGAAGCATAACAGTCTTAAACCTTACCGCAACTTTTAAATTACTCTTATCAGAGTATCGAACTAGGAATGTTGTCATTTAAAAGCGAGGAGAGGATCCGCGAAACCGGTGGTGCGTCGCCCATGTAAGCCAAAATAAACGATCCCTTTCTTCCCTTCGTTTCAGACGAAGGTGACAGTTATCTCGCTGTCTCGCCACCAATAATTCCGCGCCGTCAAACCGACACAGTGTGGGGTGGAAACATAAAGACGTACGGCATTGACCGGCACGCTAGGAATATTTGTAGTGAATCCTTAAGGAGGATTTTACCCGAACAGCCACTACTGCATAAAATATGACCACAAAAATACGCGGTCAGAATTTTTTAAGCAAAATTTCTTTTATTCGGCATTAAATGACAGGATAGTGGATTATCTTCTTAATACATGAAAAAAATTCTTTCCTTATACAAGATTGAAAAGATCAGAGTTCTCCTGTATTTCCACTCACCAAACAAAACGAAAAAGTGTGAGCACAACCACTTGCCTGACATTCTCTTTCAAGGTTACACTTTTCTGTTCAAACCGGTGCTTTGCTGCTGAAATCAGCAAAACTCTTCATACAAATGCAGTACCAAAATTATTTTGCATCAACATTTCTCGAGTCAACATTCCCGTATACTCTCAACAAACCTTCATACAAAACCGTAGCTACGACTGTTCATTAGCGGCAGTTTGATTCAGTCACCCTGCCCCGTACCAATCAATACCGTACCGGCTCAGATGCGGGTTTTTATACGGATCACTTTGATTCTACTTTCTTGTTCGATTTTATGTACGCTTTGATACTAAAGAGAATTGTGATTGTAGAACGTAATTCGGTGATATTGCGTTGATGTTGCAGTTTTTAGGCTCGTTTTGGAGTGATCGGGTTGGATAACAGTGAATTACATAGATAATAATGCAGATCAGCTTTGTTCTCTCATTTACATTGATGTGATGGATCGCGTCACGGTTTTGTGATGATGGATTTAGTATATAAAGTGTCATTACTCTATCATAGATGACAATACATCATGGGGATAATTGCTTTTTTAAATTCACAATTTGTTCTTTTTATGATTGTATAATATATTTATGAAAATCTCTTCTTAATTAGTGACATGTTAAGTGGAGGTGCCTCGTGATGACATGATGTTTGCAGGATTTGTATATTTTTATGATTTGTTGAATCTAGTATTTCATTATTTATCCCTGATCAAATTTAATCATTGTTAAATAATTTTATAGAGGTGACAAATTAACATTTATCACCTTTATTAAATTCTTTAACCTATTGTTTGCTGATACATCTATACCACTGCCGCTATAGTGTTTTGTTGTGTAACTATTCGCATGTTTTTTTCTCACTCATTTATTTAATAATCAGTGTCGCGAAGTGTTTTGGCTGTACCAGCAATCATGTTACCACAAATTGTTTAAAATTTAAGATTCTGTTTTTAAAAGAGTTTCTTCTCATAGCCCTACCATCCCGAACCTGGTGGAAGAAGAATTGACGTTCATAAGTGCTGCTGTGTAACCTCTATGAATAAATGAACTTGACTTTGATACCGTGGCGTGTCTTAAGAGGTTACTATGGAAAATATTTGTCTGGCTAGTGATGAATAGACTTAATCCTCCTTCTCACAATGCGATCATGCCGCACGGCCGGTTGGCGTAGCGGGAGTGTAAGCGACTGCTACGTCGAAGGTCACGGGTTCGATTCCCGCTCAAGTCAAACATTTGTATGCATGCACATGGATGTTTGTCTTGATCTGGGTTTTTCTATGTATAATATGTATGTATTAACAAAAAAAAGTACCTATATATGTATGTTTATCCATTATCTAGTACCCATAGTACAAGCTCTGCTTAGTTTGGGACCAGATGGTGTTGTGTGAATGTGGTAGAATATTATCATAGAATATTATTATTATTAAAGAAGCTTAGGTTCAAATGTGAACAGCAAAAAGGGCTAAACCATGATTTAAATCGTGACGAATGCATACATACATACATAGTCTCACGCCTATAACCCCGAAGAGAAAGGCAGAGGTGTATTTCTACAACCACTTTTCGCCAGATATACTTTAGTCCCACGTAATAAGGGGCGAGCCTATTGCCGTACCGGGCACATTTCCAGACTCCATGCTGCTACTGAGAATTTCGTGACAGGAAATCCCAATAATACTGCCCGACCGAGGAATCGAACACGGGACCCACGCGCACATTTATGCCGCGAGACCAACGAGGCAGTCGTGACGAATAATACTTTTCTAAATGTCCTTTGTGACTTAAAGTCATGTTGATTACTTTAAGAGATTTTCAATCGTTCTTTTGCCTTGTCTACAGTGTCAATACTGTTTAACTGCTAATGAATATAAGAAATAAATATATTATGCTAGATGAAAATATATGTCACGCTAATGGACATGCCATAAGTATGGCAAAAATCTATTGTAAAGCTGTTCGCGCTTCTTGTGCTTTTATGGCTACGAGTACTTACTTCACACCGTAAACCTTAAGTTCAGCAAGTAGAAAACTGAAAGGTTAAAAGTTTAATGTGACAAAATGAAACTATTTTGAAATTTTATCTTGAAAGTTGTTTTATACTTCATTTACGAAACTTAAAACGACAGTGAAATCCTTTTTAGACTTGGAATTTTATTTAGTCTGCTGCAGCATTGTTTAAACTTCGAATAGTCGCGGTCTTTGCATTCACAGCGAACTTATTAAAGTTATTTTCCACAAATTATGAATGTGTATTCTTCTATGATATTCTCAAAGAGCGTAATTTGTAGTAGCTTTCTTAGATCTATAATGTGCACGTCCCATGCGGTCTTAGTTTCCTAGCGCGACCTAACGGCTTGGCTACGGTTAATTCGCTGCGAAAATTAGTCAGAGCGAGTACCGTTCGACGCCGTGGAATGCGTCGTACCATTCCATATATTTGTTTAGTTTCTCAGTGAAATTCACCGGTCGCGTCGCGTGTCGCCACAGCGCGTGGCATGTTACATTTGATTCAGGCGTAAGACGCGCAACTGGTCGCACCACTCGAATTCTCGAATTGGGTTGGCACAGGCCTTAAGTGAGAGTTTCTATAGCACACATATAACTTGACTGACGATAATATAGACAGATTTTTTGATATAAAATAATTATTCATAAAAAGTTTCAAAACTGGAAACAGATTCTCGTACTATCCTAGTAGTTTAGTTTTACATACCAAACATACATATAGGAACTGCCTATCTATACATTATGAATTAAGGGTAAACACAAAAGCAGTCATATCGCCATATCTGCCGCATTATGTCAGAAAATGTCAAAAGCCAACCTAAATCCATCATAATCCTTTTGCATTCAAAAAATACTTTCCATCATAACCCATCTCCTGCTTTCTATTAGTCATGAACGATTATCGAGTGAAATTAAAATCATTTGGATGTTCGGTATTGATATGGATAAATCTATTGAAATATTTTATTTGTTTTTGCACTCTACTGAAATTGATGAATACCGGAATTGGGAATATTGTTAAAAAAAAATGAAAATAGGATCCACATGAGTAAAAAGACGACTTAAAAGGAAGACAAATTAGCCAGGAATGCTAAGAGTGATTTATGAGCTTAAAATGCAAAAGTCTTCAGTAAGTTAATGTGGATTTTATCAGAATTTTAATCAGTCATAGCTCACTAAACATATCCTATATTTCATAAGAATACTTAACCTTATAAACATGGGCTCAGATTATTACTATATATCGGTGTTTAATCATTATTTTTACGTGACTTTTTCAAAACTTTGTACAAAGAATTCTGTTGTTAATACTTAACATTTCACAGTTCGAATACGTAATCGTTTTATTTGACCTCAAACTGCCTCATCGGCCGATATTGTAACTCCCTTCATTCTGTGACCATAACTAATAAAGATAAGAGTGCCTCCCTATCACACTCACACACACACATTCATCCTCACACACACACATGCAAGTCCGACAAATCAAAAACAAATCTAAAACTACGCATCTAACTCTCATTTCGATTCGAATCGGGATGGATTCCGAATTCGTCGTAGTGAATCCTCAGGGCTGCCTCATATTCAAATAAGCTTGGATTTAGTCGCGGTTAAACATGGCATACCACAGACCACGAAAATGAATGAATAGTGCTAAATAATAGATGTTGTCAGTTACATTGTTTGATTTAATCTGTTATGAGGCGTGTGATCCGGTGGGCGGTTGCGGTTGCAATGCAGTTTGAAGGGTTTTTCACGTTTCTAATAATTTATCTTCTATCTTATTCATAACTAGAATGACTACGTGAAATGAGTGAGATGATTCATTAAATGGAGTACTGGTAACGGTAACTCTCGAACTATGGTCGTTTGGTACTCGTACTTGGTAGCACGGGCTGTTTCCGCAACTCTACGTCCTGGCGTGTATTTTGTATTCAATGGAGTATATGCGTCGCTAAACCTGTTTGTGTCTGGAAGTATACGCAACATAAAGCAAGTAAACGATTTTATCCACGAAGGTAGTAAATACATGATAGCTTACGGGTAGTCCCGGTTTAACTAAACGAATCTTTATTTTAAGGCATATTGCAACATCTTGGTTTCGTAATTTTGCTGTCTCTAAAATGTCATGTTATCACTTAAAATAGCCATAACCAAAACCGTCGCAAATTTTATACGTTTTGCTAAGTTGCCACATATTTAGTGATTGAATTCTGTTGTTATCTTTTAGAAAGATATTACAGTATATGCAGCAAATAAGTGTTTACAAAGGCAAACTTAATGCCAAACTTAAGCCTGAGGCATTGACTTGCAGTCAAGTTTAGATATAGTTACGAAACAATGAATTAATTATTCAAACAGAGAAATAATACACAATAGCAGTAAGCTTTTTATTTAAATCTAAATGGTAAGAGTTTTCTCTGGCGGTATACCAATACAACTAAATTTATTATAAATTTAATATAATTCCCTTCTCATATTGAGAAGAGACCCGAGCCCAGCGAGACAGTTTAAACGGCTGACGATGATGACGATGATATGGTGACATATTATTAGTTAAGGTAAAATCACAGAATTTGATTAATTCGTTTGAATGTCCTTTAATAATTCTTATATCATCACACATAAAATGTATTACAATATGACGTTCAAAAGCAACAAACGGGTCAAGATCCTCATAAAATGCAACTGAAGAAATTCGGATGTGAATACAAAAATCCTGCCCGCGTTTAAGAGTTAATTATTCAAATATTTAAGTAATGTTCGTCTAAAATTGGGCTATTTAACTGCTAGCCAAGTAACAAACTTCTGTCATAAAGATCTCCAAGATGCTCGATTCAATCAAAAATCTTGGAGCGAATCGTAAAAATGGGAGTATTTTTTTTT
The DNA here is from genome assembly GCA_944739405.2 of Euclidia mi. Taxonomy (NCBI): domain Eukaryota; kingdom Metazoa; phylum Arthropoda; class Insecta; order Lepidoptera; family Erebidae; genus Euclidia; species Euclidia mi. Next base: position 13,310,822 of record OX123183.2, on the reverse strand, counting down.
TATTGTTTCTCGGCTTTTGATGTTTCTTTAACTGAAAAGGAGTTAAATGCAAAGATGAATGCAATTGCTACAAATTAAGAAGTTACGGAATCTTTAGGGCTTGGTAAATGGTAGTTTTTAACGAGAGACACAAAGACGTTTCGAAAGCTTTTTTTTTTGACTTGTCACCATTTTCATTATTAAGATAAATTATCAATTGAAGTTGTCGAGGACTTATTAATGTGAGAGAGAGAATGAAAAAAACTGGCAAAGTCTACCATAAAGTAAGATTTGAACCTTTTGGGTTCAAACGATAAGCTCTCGATTTACCACTATGAGACATCACTTACAGCGCCATAAATAGTTTACTATTCGCACCACTCTCAGTTTCTTCAAAGGTACTAATTCCCTATATCGACGTTTATGATATATCTTCATGCTGGGATCGACAACCTAACGAGCTATCCGAGGCTTTGCCTCGTAGCAAGCGATAATTAACAAGTTTATACGATATTTCGAAAAGTCAGTGGCGCGTGCCGTTAGTTTGCACCCTCTGCATGGCAGTTTGTTAGTATCTCCACTAGGCTATCGTTGCCCGTAATGTATATGGAATCAATATAATTACTTACATAGGTTTCGGTTGCCAAAAATACATTTTATTATTTATATAATTTCGAATGCGATATTTCTCCGAATCAGGTCAGGTATAATTTCATTTGAAACTATTAATTAATAAAATTAACTTGCACCCGTACAAAAATAAATACATTTTCTGCTTAAAATTTTGAAACGTTCCTTGTTAATGTGTATGACATAACGATATGCTTGTATATTCCTGAACAAAATTCTCCGTTTATTTAAGAATGCGCTGCGGTATTCCAGATCAATTAAACATGGTAAATACATACGTTCTTTATTTTGAGTCACACTGAAACCGAGAAGTACACATATTTGGAGAACATTATCGAGAATACACAGACTGAATAAAAGTCATGCTGCATCTTCCAAATTGTCATGAAAGTCCAAGTATATAAAACGTACATGAAAGTCCTAAGAGATAATGACAAACAAAAGTTTTTCCACGCGATAGCCCTACAAGCAACACAGGGCACACATCTATTATCAAACGATGTACGTCTATGCGTTGACGCCCAATAATCGACGATTAGCCGATTACATTCACTCGTTACTTATGGCGAAGCAGCACAGGAAAATGTGTTGAAAAATATTGGAATTTTTAAAAGTAGGTCGTATTTTAATAATGATGTACGATGTGCACTATGGTGAAAATAACTGATTTTCTGGCTGTTTTATAAAAACAGCTGCGGCATGCGCGGGAAAATCGGAAAGTTATTATTTTGCGTTTTGTTGCGTTATTTTGAGGTGGCAACTTTTATAACAGCGTCGTGTTCGTACCAGTGAGGATACGCCGTGAATTATGTTCGGATACATTTTGGCTACCAAATATTTAGCTTGTAGTCGTTATTAATTTAAAAGTTACTATTTTTTGAGAACCATTTGTTTATAATTTCGCTATAAACCAATCTACCCATCTGCTTTCAAACACTAGTGATGCCCTTTGGGTCAGGTAAATATTATTATATTGCAGAGTTCTTGGAGTTTGTCTTCGACATAGCAATAAAAGCAAACCGATTTGACTCTCGGGTGCATTTAATGATAATCTCAGCCTAAGGCGTCTACTACTGAATATAGACCTAAGGTTCTCCACACAGACCAATCTTGAACCACCTGCATCCAACAGCTTTCTGCGTTCCCAAGTCGATCGGTGTCCTGTGTAGCGTCGTCCGATTCGTGACCTTCTTCCCAACGGCCATCGGTTCTTCGAGCTGTGTGACCATTGCCACTTCAGGTTGACCATTCGGAGAGCTATGTCGACCGCTTTGGTTCTCTTGCAGATTTCCTCAATACTGATGCATTTAGGACTGAAGTGTATTGCTCCAATATTATTTTAATTCAGATATCCTAATTTTTATATTATCAATCATAATAATCATATTCCATCAATTAATTACCAACTAAACAATAGTATTGTGGTCACGTGGTGCGTGTAAACTATTCTAAATGGTGGCATATATGTAACATACAAGATTATCACAGCTAATCAGGCGTAACTAATTTGCATTTATTATAACTATCATTTTGGAGGAAATTAAAATTATTATTTCTCCAAAAAATATTTTGTGATTGAGCCCTCGTAAAGACTGTTACATTTTATAGAAAAAAGAGTGTTCCCCTTAGTAATAGTGAGAGTCCTATTACTAGGCAAAGCAATGGTTCCTGCTGAAATGGCTCGACAGATAGCTTGTTTATCACGCCCAGTGCCGGCCGAATACACCGGTGTTCGAGAAACGCTCAGGACATTGGTTATATACAAATCGCCCCTAACTGACTAATATGTAATTACCCTTATAAATTGTATGACCTTTGGCAAACATCCAAAAATTCCGATTGACCTTTCCGGAAAAATTACGTTATCCAAAAATAACATAAATTACCTTTTTAAAAGCAGTCAGTAAATCAAGTCACATAACAAGAGGTCCTACCAATACCATATACGTGCCGTGAGTGTAATATACGTGCTTGTCAAAAGCAAAACACAGTAATAATGCTAAATAATATTGATTTGTTAGTCACATATTGGTAATTAAAATACTATCCTCACTAAAATAAAAACACAACGCGTAGCGTGAACTAAAATATGTAAATGATACATATTCAAAAGCAAAAGCCATCCTGCGATTTTATTGTAATAACTAGAGGGACTGGGTCGAGGTTGTGTTATCGTTATCCCTGGATTCCAAGTCTCTGACAACTTGGAATCCTTTTCCCAATAAAAGACTTTCAGTCTTGTGTTTGAGTATTTAATCGCTTCATGCGCGACTATTACTTAGTGTTGGTGATCTGTTGAGAGAGTTGTGGCTGATGAAACTCAACCCAGTGATTACTTCCTGCTTTAAGTTGATATTTTGTAATAAGGAAATTTCTAATTCCATGAAAACTGAAAGGATGATTATTTTTAGTTTTCGTGTATTTTCCTTTGACACCTTTTACGACACGCACGGAATTAAATGGGATAACGACTCTTTGTTTGTTAATCTACTTTTTTATAATAACAACTGTATTGCCTTCGCTTATAAGTAATAATCTTTATTGTTCCAAAAGATATCTCACTTTACACTTAGTCTTATAAATTATGCACAATTTAAGAAAAATCTGTCCTCTGAACTAGGTTTATGTCCCCGTATTTCAGACGACAGCGCCCCTACCCGTATGTTAGCCTCAGTTTTTTTTTACATACATACATAGACTCACGCCTGTTTCCCAGAGGGGTAGGCAGAGACTACGGAGCGCCATTTGCAACGATCCTGACATATCTCTCTTGCTTCATTCACTCCCATCAGATTCCTCATGCATGCTCTTCTGTTCAGGGTGCTTCTAACCTGTCCTGTTTTTAGGATGTCTCCAATCTGGTCAGAGAACGTCCGCCTAGGTCTTCCCCTTCGTCCTGTCCCTTACACAGTTGCCTTGTATATCTGCTTGGGCAGTCTTTCGTCATCCATCCTCTCCACGTGCCCAAACCATCTTAGCATCTCTTCTTTTACCCCACAACACTCTCTTATCACACAATTCTTTACTATGTCAGTCAAAGAAACACCACACATACTTCGCAGTGCTCTCATTTCTACAGCATTTATTCTACTTTCATGACTCTTCTGCCATACCCAACTATCACTACCATACATAAGAGTAGGTACTAACACCCCTCTATGGACAGCCAAACGTGCCTTTTTGGACACGTTTTGGCTATTCATAAACGCCTTCAGAGCTCCATTCACTCTATTACCTGCATTAACTCTTCTTTCAATATCTTCTACATTCTTACCATCTCTTGTTAACAGCGTTCCTAAATATACAAACTCATTCACTTGATCCACTCGCTGTCCATCGATCATAACATTACAAGCCGTAACGCATTCCTCCTTTTCAAAAACCATAACTTTCGTTTTACTTACATTCACTTTCATTCCTTTCCTCTCTAACGCACCATGCATGATTGTTACCATCTCCTGCAACTCCTCCGCTGAAGACGAAAGTATAACCAGATCATAAGCATAAAGGAGGCATTTGACAAGTAACTCATTCATTCTTAATCCACAGTTACTATTTTTCAAATCTTGCAAACAACTGTCCATGAAGAGGTTGAACAGCCACGGCGACGCTACACATCCCTGTCTAACACCTGTCTCGGTGGTAAACCAATCCGTGTACGACCCATTTTTTTTTTAATGGTATATTAAAACAAAATAAGAAACTCAAGTTTAACAATATAATTTTAGTTAGTGTTTGTATTAATCTATGAGTATGTGTGCTGTAAAAATGCTGTGCACAAGCCTCATCTCACCATAAGAAGAGATTTTTTATGGGACGACATACTGAACAAGGGCGAGTTAACAGACTTCGCATTGTATTGGAATATGGACCATTTTGGAAATTTCCCAGCAAAGCAGGTTTCCTTGCTCACAATGTTTTTCTTCACTAATAATACGCACATACTCGTATGTAGCTTCGACAAGTCATTGATCAATGTATCATTCATCGTGGGTTTGAACCCGATATACTGCGTCGCCACTATTATTAAACCATCAGGATTGCAGCGATGCAGAAGCTGTTAGCAACTATACACAGTAGTATACAGGGTGTCACAAGACCCATCACCAAGCCGAAGTCTACTCGTTGTGGACATCATGCCAAGTCATACTAGCCAAAAATAATACCTGGGACTTTTTTTGTTTTTTGAGTTTGCTCATTTTTAGGGTTCCGTACCTCGAAAGGAAAAAACGGAACCCTTATAGGATCACTTTGTTGTCCGTCCGTCTGTCAAGACCCTTTTTCTCAGGAATACGTGGAGGTATCAAACTGAAATTTATACTAAATACTCGAATCTACGGTTCCATAGTGCTGTAAAAAAATCAAACTTCTAATCCAACGCAATCAACAGATACAGCTGTATATGCTGCAAATTGCAGCATATTTTCAAACTCGCATTGGAATCAAAACCTACAGAGTACTTCGCGTGAACTCAGAATCTTGAAATTTGGTACGAAGCAACGTCTTATATCACCTATAAAGGAAAAATTGCGAAAACCGTAAATTTTTAGTTACAACATATAAAAAAATATTTTTAATAAATTTAAAGTTACTACCCCTTTCTCTTGAACGCGTAGAGGTATTAAAGTGAAATTCATATCAAATACTCAAGTATATAATACCGTTAGGCCGCAACAAAATCAAGCTTCTATGTCAACGCAATCAAAAGAAAGAGCAATATAAGCATATTTTTAAACTCGCGCCTACTTGCAAGTGAATCAAAACCTACAGGGTACTTCCCGTGAACTCAGAATCTTGAAATTTGGTACGAAGCAACGTCTTATATCACTTATAAAGGTAAAATTGCGGAAACCGTAATTTTTTAGTTACAGCATATAAAAAAATATTTTCAATAAATTTAAAGTTACTACGCCTTTCTCTTGAACTCGTAGAAGTATTAAATTGAAATTTATATCAAATACTCAGGTATATAACACCGTTAGGCTGTAACAAAATCAAACTTCTATGAATATGCAATCAAAAGAAAGAGCAATATCATCATATTTTCAAACTCGCGACTACTCGCAGGGGAATCAAAACCTACAGGGTACTTTCCGTGAACTCAAAATCCTGTAACTTGGTACGAAGCAACGTCTTATATTACTTATAAAGGAAAAATTGCGAAAGCCGTCATTTTTTAGTTACAGCATATAAAAATATATTTTTAATAAATTTAAAGTTATTACGCCTTTCTCTTGAACGCGTGGAGGTATTAAATTGAAATTCTTATCGAATACTCAGGTATATAACACCGTTAAGCTGCAACAAAATCAAGCTTCTATGTCAACGCTATCAAAAGAAAGAGCAATATAAGCATATTTTCAAACTCGCAACTACTCGCAAGGGAATCAAAACCTACAGGGTACTTCCCGTGAACTCAGAATCTTGAAATTTGGTACGAAGCAACGTCTTATATCACTAAGGAAAACTTGCGAAAACCGTATTTTTTTAGTTACAGCATATAAAAAAATATTTTTAATAAATTTAAAGTTACTACGCCTTTCTCTTGAATGCGTAGAGGTATTAAATTGAAATTCATATCAAATACTCAAGTATATAACACCGTTAGGCTGTAACAAAATCAAACTTCTATGGCTACGCAATCAAAAGAAAGAGCAATATAATCATATTTTTAAACTCGCGACTACTCGCAAGGTGATCAAAACCTACAGGGTACTTCCCGTGAACTCAAAATCTTGAAATTTGGTACGTCTTATAGCCCAGATAAAGGATGCGGAAGGCTGAGGACCGTGTGCTGTGGTGCGTGTTGGGAGAGGCCTGTGTCCAGCAGTGGACTGCGATAGGATGATTGAGATTGAGTTTTCAAATAATTACATAGTCTTCAAACCTTTTTGCTAATTATTCTGTACTTTATAAATATTTTTGTAACAGATTTCTAATAGTCACTAAAAACTTTGTAAATCAATAACTTAAAAAAGAAATCTTACCATCATTCATCAGCAGACTTTTGCAAGGCTGCTGCAAGGCTGTTGCAAGGCTGGTATAGGTATTTAAGTTATATTATAAAATAAGCGGTATATGTTAATATTAAATAAAGGATGACTGATTACAAACGACAAAGACTCCTTTTTATTTAATTTATGCTCCTCCAGCTTTCCATACTGTAATGTTATGGATTTCATTTGGCAATAAAAATACCATAACTATGACTAGTGAACTTTTATTTATATACCTACAGGTTTGCACCATAACTATGACTGGTGAACTTTTACTTATATACCTACAAGTTTGCACCATAACTACGAGTATGACTGGTGAAATTTTACTTATATACCTACAGGTTTGTACGGAACCCTCGGTGCGCGAGTCCGACTCGCACTTGACCGGTTTTTTTTTAAACTGCAATTAAAAGCGCGCGCGTGCAATGCTCGAAATGCCTACTTATCCATGGGGTCATAGGGCATCTAAAGAACATATTAGCGGGGTAAATGCATTGATTTTGTACCTAGTTAGAAAAATTCCATACTAACTTTGAGCATCAATATCTCCTGAACCAGTAATTTCCCAGGTATGGTGCCGAAGTAAAAAAATTGGTTGCCTGTAAAGTCGGTATACGGGCGAAAGTTTTACGTGACAACGACTTTGAGTGGTAAAATAATTTTAATGTGAATATTCATTCGTATAGTAGGAAGAAGGATGAAAGACGCGTGCCTTTCACTTTTTATGTCTGTCTCTCTCGCTCTTAGGCGGGACGCGTGCCTCTCACTCGCTCTCATTGTGAGCGCATAACGTGAGCGGAGCGTAACGCAGTTTCTTGAAGTGTCACCCGGCAAACCAATTTATAAGACGTTGTCACGTCAAAAATGTTCATAGTGATCGGTACAACATGGGAATTCAGTTTTTGTTAAGGGTCTTTTTACAACCTGTATAATTATATAAAGTTATACAAGTAGCTAATTAATCTTTTGGGGTAAATTACTTTATGATAAATAGTTTAAAAACTACTACGCCTCGAATGGATATGTAACTTCAGTGACAAGCGTTTTAAGGTGAGAAAATAAACTTAGGTGTATATTTTCATCGGAGTTAAGTTTTAACAAGATTTCATACAGTTGTTCAACAGAAGGCAGCGATAGCTTAGTGGAGAGACCCACAGACTGCTACGCAGAGGGTCCGGGTTCGAATCCACGGCGCGCACCAATGACTTTTCGAAGTTACGTGCGTATTCAATTGTTAATTATTGCTTGCTAAACGGTGAAGGAAAACATGGTGAGGAAACCTGCATGGCTGAGAGTTCTCCATAAAGTTCTTGAAAGACATGTGAAGTCTGCCAACCCGCACTAGCCTTATCCTTCTCATAGTGAGAAGAGGCCCGTGCCCAGCAGTGGGACAGTTTATATACAGGGCTGATGATGATGATGATGATGATGTTCAACAGAAAGCGGGTACACTTATTTTGAATAATGTAAGTCTATAGGATAAAAAAAAACAAATTAAGGATGTCAGTACTTGCTCGTTTAATGCAAAGCACGAGTATATACGTAGTGCTAAAACAAAAAAAAAACAGTCTTAAAGTGCTTCAGTCTTGCCCAGCTTTAAGACTAGAGCACAAACAGAACTATAGTATAGAAGTTAGGGTAAAAGTTAGCACATAGTTCTGTGACTAGCGGAATGGACAAGTTTCTACGCAGCACTTATAACTCAGTAATGTTTGCTATTTTCACAGAATCTATGTCCTTGTACGCTATTTTGAATGTTCATTTATACGCAATAAACTGTTTAATATGTCTCCCCTAGTGTACTACTCGACAGCAGAATTAATTCAGAGCTTTCTAAATACATTTGTGCAGTTACGGTACGGAATTAAACTTCACAATTGTTTTATTTAGAATGGACTCAGTGTTTTGAGTGCTTCAGAATATTCGGGCTGCCTCGTTGGTCTCACGGCATAGATGTGCGCGTGGGATTGGGAGATCTCGGGTTCGATTCCCGGGTCGGGCAAAGTGTTATTGGGTTTTTCCTTTAGGAAATTCTCAGTAGCAGCACAGAGCCTGGTAATGTGCCCGGTACGGCAATAGGCTCGCCCCCTATTACGTGGGAACTAAAAATTCATGGCGAAATGTGGGTGTAATATTACAGCTCTGCCTACCCCTTCGGGGATATAGGTGTGAGTCTATAAAAAAAAATATAAAAAAAGAATATTCGAAATTTCGTGATTGTAATGTAGAATTAAATTAATTTGTTCCATTTTAACTGGAATATCTTTAGTGTCGTCAGCTGCACAATCAGCCGTATAATTGAACAAGAATAACATTATTTTAGGTTAATCATGGTTAGTTTCACAAGACTGTAAAGGTCTTCGAGTTATTGTCGGTATACAAATATGGACATAGTATTTTCTTGGGCTTACGCTAATGGAGCCGAAACATCTTCCGTGACCACGGGTCCTCCAAAGAAGCCCTAATGTCGGACTTTAATAAATAATGTAGTTTCAAGATCATCATCATCATCCTAGCGCCATCCCGGTTGCGATCCAAGGCCATCGCGTCGAAGGCCGGATTCCGCAATGTAGTTTCTAAATCAATCGGATGTCAGTTAAACCAATATATCGCGATAGAATCCGTAAACAGTACCTAGTTTTGATCTACATTTTTATGCGGTCCATTTCTATGTAGTGGTATATATTTACATTTATGGAAGCACAACCACAAAGATTTTCATACTATTATAGTGATAAACTGGCAAACAGCGCGCCTGATGCTAAGTGGTTACTATTATTTATGAACACTTGCAATACCAGGACATTACTTGTGAGTTACTGGCTCTGTAAAAAGGTAGCTTTTTCGCCAGACTAAAAAAAAATCTGTTGGTCCTTTGTCTTATTTTTTGTTGTATTCAGAAAACATCAGATGCCAACGGCATATAATACGCTAATGGAGTCTAAACAAACTTGTCATGTGTTTGCAAAATAAATTGATTGATTTATGTTTATGTAGGCAAGAAGAACGTTCGGAATACGTCAGGGTTAATTATATTAATGAGACTCAGGTAGGGAAAGCGTTCACCAATCCACACCCATTTAAAAAAACCTAGCTGCCGCACTAGAAATATTATATCCTGTGTAACTGGAAACATTACAAACATTCAAGCAAAAGACACAAAGAACATCCAGACTCAATACAATCATTTTTTGTAAGGACCTATCCTCACATGAGACCATACTTTTCGTTTGCGAACCCGCGCTACTTGGTACAGTGTTTAACGTCGAGGCGCGGTCCCTCAAACTACAACGCTACGCTTGCAGTAAACTTTAAACGAAATCTTTCCTACCATAAATCGCCTTTTTAAAAGCAATTTAAATGTACCATTAATCTACCATAGCACAACGACATCTACATACTCAGCCCCTTGTGAACTCAAACATCATAAACGTATTGCACAAACGATCAGATTCCGTTACAAAAACCAATTATCTCACGTCCCAACCAAAATAATCAAGGGTGGCTTTACCATGATGTTACTGTGTAATCGCTAGCGAATAACGTAAGGAGTATGTATGGAATATGTGATCATGGAATATCTTAATTTAATAACCTGGCTAAGACTTTTGACTGAATCTATGGTTCAGTGTGCCAGGCGTTTTGGGTTAGATAATTTTATTATTAGACTAATGTCTTGTGTATATAGTTGTTCTTATTCTGCATACTCTTTGCTCTATATACATACATTTTCTACTTTAGACTGCACACATAGTTTCAACGCTGTCTTTACTTCTAAAAGTTTTATAAATAACCCAAATTTAGATGCAGTGTTTGACATAATATTATTACCACGAGACTTTCAGAACAGGCACAGGCTGACAGGAAGCACAACCATCTTTTAAATATGTACCAATTACTATTCCATGTCATAGAACTACATCTACCTTAGTTACGGTGAGACAAGCAGTAACACCCAATGGAACTTTTAACCTGACACAGCAAATACGATACGCTCACAGGACCTCCAATGAATAAATAACGGTGGTATCGTGAAATTAATATGGCCGTATTATGCACATAATAATCGGTGATAATGGCAGGCAGCGAGCTGAATTTTAATTGCAATTCACTCGCTCTGCCGCCGTTGGCAGGATATAGTTCGAAGATACTGTTTAGATTGCAAAATTACTAGGTATCTGGTTTGTTGGCGTGCGACATTTCATGCAGCAATTTATGTTGCAAATTTTAATAATGCTTGTCGCAGTTTTATTGTAGACTAGCTGCTTCCCGCGGTTTCACCCGCGTCCTGAGGGAACTACTTGGGGTACCCGATTAATTTATAGCCTAAGTTACTCTTTGGTACATCAGCTATCCGCCAGTGAAAGTGCCGTCAAAATCGGTCCAGCCGTTCCAGAGATTAGCGGGAACAAACAGACAGACAAAAATTTAAAAAATTGTCATTTCGTTACCGTGTATACAACCATATGCATTTATTAAAAAGCGGTTATTTTAATATTACAAACAGACACTTACATTTTATTTATGGGTATAGATGTATAGAATGCTGTTGCATACACATAGTTTTCTTTAGATGTGTAGTTTGATTTTTATTACGTTAATGTTACCTGATCGTTTGTTTTAGTCCTACACCTAAATACCTAAACACGCAAGGATTTGCTCGTTGTCGACGCGCTTGAGCGTATTGGTGCTGTGAAACAATGTTAATATTTGATCGTGGCGGCAGTCTGGTGATCTCATAACGATACTCTAAGGCGAAGCTTTGCCGTACGTAGAAATAAAGTTCTTCTATATTCATCCAGCGGGGAGACACCGTGACTTTCTGAACACCAGAACTCCATCGGCTATCGGTCTGTGGACATAGATTGCTGATAATTTTGTTACGAAAATATTATTTTTCTTTGCAAGTCAATGCTTCTACCAAATCTGAATAAAACTTAGTTCTTTGTTAATTTGAGCCGGTAAAATCTGTAAAATTTAGATTCACTACACGTGAAATCCTATCTAATAAGATTCGACTCAATCTCTGCAACACAAATGAACAACCAGACTCGAAACAACAAGTGTTGGTTCGGGTGGGAATCGAACCCCTAAAAGTCGGCGCAGTGTCGAGCGGCGAGGCGACCGCTTAAACCACTACACTATCCATGCAGTCAGTTATCAGTTAGTCAAATGTCTGCATTGTGTGTTTATATAAAAACAATAGCGAAATTAGTGAGTCCAACGGAAAAATAAATCTTGGGCTCATTTTCAGGTTGTATCGTTTTTAGCCCGAAGATCAAAATTTTACCTTTCATAGAACGTTTCTATAGCTCACATCACGTCTTTAAAGTTGTGGTCTAATATTGTCGTATAGTAAAACAATGACAATATAATATTCGTATAATTGCAAATCCATCATCGCACATCACAGTTTAATCATAACTTCTAAGGACCGTGCCGGTATGTAGACGTAACCAATAATTTCGCCTTTAATTAAAATCTCCCTTTGTACATGAGTAGATTCAATTTTCATACCAGACTGAGTATTAATTTCAATTATTTCACTTCATCGCAGTAACATGCCTATTTCCTCAGTATAACCAATATGTAGATATTAATTATGATGAATTTATCGCTACCTCATTACCCACTAAATTGTAATAATATATATTATTGGTATGTGTTTAATATTGTTGCCATATCTACCTATCCTTTGGAGGTAGACACCATTATAATATGATCAATTGATCATCTCATACGAATGTGACTGTGGTAAGTAAAATATTGTCTACTGGATATATTGAATTGTCTAACGATGTTTAAAAAATATTTCAGTACACACAGAGTCTTAAATTTACTTGCATAGAACAACTGAGATATTTTTTATTCAGTGACTAGAGAACGCCAGCAGCTACGCCTGCATTTTTTTTTAATTTACCCGTTTTGGCCGATCCCGTGGGAATTTCGGGAAATCCCTTCTTAGTGCACCCCTACGGTCCCCAAGGAACATTCATGCCAAATTTCAGCTTCCTGCGCCCAATAGTTTCGGCTGTAGCGTGTCTGTCAGTCAGTCAGTAACGCAAGGATTTTATATATTAAGATAATTTTAATACCAGTAATAGTGATTCATGAAAGTTTAAAGAGTGAAAGCTTTTCTCATTGCATGATTATAGTATTCAAATAATAATGGAGATAAGCCAACGAACAAGTGTCAAAAAGAACATTGAAATTTCGCTTATCCTTAACGGGAGTCAAACGGAACGCCATATTAAAGTAAAGTAAAAGTAAAAATATTTTTATTCTGAACGCGCACAATAAAAAAGCACAATAAGAAAAAAAAAATACAACTAAATTAATACACAAAATAAGAAAATAAGAATACAGTAACAGACAAAAGTGTGACGTGTTAGAACAGGGCACAGTTCAGCATTTGTCAGGCAAATGCCTGACGCTGATTTTCAACTGTGCCCCTATTATTGAGTGAGTCACGCACGTAAAATCAAACATTACAAAATAATACAATAAAATAAATAATATATTACCTAGATAGGATACGTAAACGAAGAATATATAAATAAATAGCATGCATACCTAACTAAAACAAATCCATAAATATAACTTATAATACATTTTATATATTACTGTAAACTGTACGTATGTATACATTAAATAAATGCATCGACGGGGAACCGAACGGCAGCGCAGGCAACACCGACCGCGGCTGCGCATCTCTAGCACAGTGACTAAGTCGGCATCGACGCGACTACACGCTGCCGAGTGCAAAGCGCACCACACACACACAGCGGGCGCATGTCATAATAAGCCCCGCGCCGCGCGTTGCGAGTACACATAAACGTTCTCAAGCAAATAATACATATTTACATCGGACGAAACAGGTTTGTACGTAAAATGTGTATACCCTACAAAAAAAAAAAACTATCATCTCTAACATACTTTAGCCTAGATATTACGTTACATTGACTTAATTTAATGAACTACGTCTAAAAATAATTGTTTAAGAGAGCGTGGTCCGACGGCGATACTAAAGGTCCAGAGGATTTGGGTACAAGTAGGCTACTCAACTGATCGGGTCACATCGTATGCGACTCGAAGTAGCCCGTCCAGGAGTTTGGTGGCTGTTTATATATGATCTCTTTTCAGGTAGTCGCTTCAGGATGCATACGTGTTTGTTATAGACAGCAGAAAGGCCGCGCTGGCCATGGTCACGAACTGTTTGCTTGTGATGGTATTTCGTAGTCCTCTTCACAGCACACCAATACTATGCCAGGATTATAAATGAAACTTTCGCAATATGAAAGGGGAAGCAGGTCTCTGATGCTAGACTTTGCCCATATGAATAAAATTATATACCTAATCCTTCATCAGGAATCACACTATCTATGGGTGAAAACCGTGCAAAAGTCTTTTTCGTAGACAGATAGCAGACGACAGTGACTTCATTTCATGATAATTATTTTGATTGAGATGTATTATTATAATGAGGGACGTGTAATCAAATGAATATGATAAAAAGATCTCGTTATTATCGGCAGTCGATGTCAGTTTGAGTCATCTATAAAAAAAAAATTCAATGTTCGAATATCACTTATCGTCGGAAGGTCAATTCTTGTGATAATATTTGTTCAAAATGCAGTAGATATCGATTTAGACTTGGTGTCATAAAAAGTATTACGTCAATTAAAAAAATCTTATAGAAAAAAGTATTAAGCTATGTGTATGACAAACGTTGACCTCTTTTTATCAAATAAGGCTTTTATTAATGGCATTACGTGTAGCAGAATACCGATTGAAAGTCAATTCAAAATCAAATCGCATTTCGTTCAAATACAGTGTCGGTGTCTATCAAAAAACGAAAATCGGCCTTCTGATATTCAATATAATAAGTACGTGATCATACCTTAATATTACATCCTATAACAATTTAACAAGGTTTAATTATAGAGTATCATACACAGAAATTACCAAATCCTATATTTCCTCCATTCGCAATTTTCAATGACACAAAACCTTAGCCACAGCCTTAGAATAATTGTGCTAATATTTGAAATAATTGCGTCGGTCGGTATAAACTTACATACATACACGTATTATTTGGAGAACTCTCGCATTCCACACATTGAAATGGTGGGTTTGCCGTGGCTCGTATGTTGTACTGTATCTCTATTGTATGAATGGTTTGTAAAGGAAGCGAGTTAGGAAGATATACTTTAGATAGACATAATATTATATTTTATGACATTGAAATACGTAATGACCTGTTTGTATTTTTTGTGAAGGATGCAGTGTCTGTAAAGATTTCATTCTGTAGGCGTTGTAAGATTAAACTGAGATAAATAATATAAGGCAGATTAAGAATGCGAAGTGTCGCTACCCCATTATTCAGTGGATATCGTAATAGTTGGCTAAGGTAAGTATACCAAGCAAATAGTGCCTTTGGGAAGAGACGGAAAGAGCACTTGTGAATCCTTTAGTAGGGCTATGGGCGACGGTCGCGGATCGCTTACCATCAAGTGATTCTTGTGCTCGTTTGCATCCTATAACATAAAAAAGAAAAAAAAAAACAATTTATTGTAGACAATATCGCACTCTTTATGCCTAGTATATTTACCGGCAGAACAGAAATAATTCTTATGAATGGTTAGAGTTCGCTATAATCCTCACAAACAATTTTGCTTCATATCTGTTTTAATGGAAAAAACAAATTAACCGTTCGCCTGTTTTGGAAAAATAACCATTAAATATTGGGCTTAATTTTAATAACCGATCTCATATTTTCTGATTACTGGTTCATTTTGATCTTCTTTAAGATTTTCAAAAAAATATACGAAACAATAAACATGAAATTAATAAATAAGATTATGATAGCCGCGTCTTCCGTTAGTAAAATCCACATCGGAGTTCTTAGGGTTCCGTTGCCGAACGACTAAAATACGGAACCCTTATAAATTTGCCATGTCTGTCTATCTGTCCGTGTGTACGTAACAGTCTTACGAGGCTTTTGATACTACTCATTTGAAACTAATAGTTAAATGTATTCTTTGAAACGCTTCACGATTATTATAATTATAGATTACTCTCGCATTAAGTATAAAACCCGTATCGCAGGCGACTTGGAAAACATTTCAACAACTGACCTATCTTTCAAAACAGTGTTGTCATAACATGTTTGGGAATCGAACCTACGACAAGCGCAACAGTGCCAAAAGCCGAAGCAATCGCAGAAACCACTACACTTCACAACTCAAGAATTAACTAAAACGCTGTTCTATGTCTCTCAAAGTCCACTGTTCTGTAGTAAGACTTACGTGGTAGAAGGACCATAAAAAGTTGAGCTCATTACCATGACAGTGGGGTTAGAGACGGCACATAACCGTTAAACGTGGTCACTGCTGCTCAATTCAGTTAATGAATGCGACCGGATCGCGATTCTAGTGTGGGGGCTCTAAAACAGCGGGGGTGTTATCGCTATTGGTCTGCGATAGCCTAGTGGAGAGACCGACAGACTGCTTTGCAAAGGGTCTCGGATTCAAATCTTCAGTACGTACTATTGATATAATAATTATGCGTATCAAATGGTAAATTATGGCTTGCTTAATTGTGAAGGAAAACATCGTGTGATAAGCTGCATGTCTAAGAGTTCTCCTTGCTTTCATGCGAGTCTTCCGAGCTGAATAAATAGACAGCTCCACAAGAAAACGCAGTGTAAAGATAGCACGCAGAAGCATGTTGCTCCTCAGAAAATACCTGAGTTCTTGTCATGGTAAAAGGCGTTTCTAAACCCCTCACATGCAGAGATATGTAGATTCCTTATACTGCAAATGTTTAAATAATATAAATCTTTTGTGTAAGACTAGCTTTTGCTCGAGACTTCGCCCGCATCAGTTATTGGCATAAAAGGTAGCCCATGTGATAACTTATCAAACATTTCGTCAAAATTCGAGCTTGAAAGAGTACATCCATCTTCTTTAACTTTCTCATTTCGTAGCAATACTGGAAAACCAAATAAACTCGAACTCTAACCAAACTAAATCTGATTCTAATACAACCTGTTTTCCTGGCCCCACGTTTAGGGTCATTACACACGGCATTTGCGAGTGGACACAAGACAGTCCGGCGGCTAATAAGTCTAAAACGTCACGCGTCGGGTCCCTTAGCATCGCTACCCTCTACCTGAACAATGGAAAATTTGAAGCTCCACTGAGTTTTTGCGGACCTTTACAAATTGAAAAGTTGTTATAAATAACCCTTATATCCCACAATATCATTTTGATTAGGATTTTAATGACGCAGACTTATACCTACCACCTAGATGGATGTGGTTTATTTTTATTTGAAGTTGGAAATCATCCGTATATATTTTTTTTCTTTTGGTTTATTATTTAATTCCTTTTAAATGGTTGAGTATCCTGTGTCACGGAGGACTTGTAAAATATAACAACAGACTCAAGAAACATGATCGGAATAAATATACCTATGTAGAATGTAAACAGTGGGAATCAAATCCACAAAGCTCAGTGTTATAGTATACATCAAGATTACGCTAAACCACTAGACCATCCGCGACTATAATTTTCCCTAACGTATTTGATTTTTGAAATATCTTTGTAATCGATATAAAAATCTTCTTTAGAATGTAACAGCATGCCGCTAAAAAGGTGGCTAAAACCATTATGAATTTTAAAATATTTCGTGGAATTAATCAAAATGCTTTTCCAATTTAGAATATGATGATAAAATAAATTAATAGTTTAAAAAACACTAGAAAACACGCTTTTATAAATGCACATAAAAACAAAAAATAAATTATGGATCGTTCAAGTCGTCTCTATTTCTGGGCTGAAGTGTAAACTATGTGCTTTTAATTATAATATTTGATTGTTAAAGCGTGGGGCGCTGGAACAGGAAAGACGTTCTTGTTTAACTTGTTCAAAACTCAAGTGAACAGATGTTACGGGAAGCAGGTTGCACAGATTAGCTCTACATTAAACAGTCTGTTCAAAGTACCAGTTTGTCGAATTCAGACTAAACATGCGCCATCAGCGAGGAAGATGACATTCACCGACATTTTAACGACTCTTCTCTCAGGAAATTAAGTACATAAGGGTATTGCGTCAACAGTGGCAAAATTTAGAGTTCTTGTTCGTGGACGAGATATCTTTGGTTCCCTTTGGTAACCGTTTGGCGGCATAAATGCTATGCTTTTGTGCGACCTCATGCAGCTTCCGTCAGGAAGGTAGTATTAGTATTTGTTAACAATTTAGTCTTTCCTGTTCCAGCGCCCCACAATTTATTTTTTGTTTTTTATGTGCATTTATAAAAGCGTCTTTTTCTAGTGTTTTTTTCACTATTAATTTATTTTATGTTTTTGGTCTTTGATAACGAAATATTTTTAACATTTATACATTTATTTTAAGTAGGCAATTGAGCCCGCATCCTCTCTATCTCCGCTAGTGCGTCTGTATTGCATGATGTTTCATCTGTCAGCTTAAAACATTCTAGCTCTTCAGTCAGGAGACCACTAAGTGATTTTACTCTACTCAGGGCCACATACGCCTGTCCAGCTACAAATGTACGGGACCCTAACTATACCACTGTGTGGTCTACAGTATATAATTGGTTTGTTATAACCTTGAAACCTGATCGTGTTCAAAGTCCATTACATGGCCTTTCAAACAAGTGCAAACACGACTATGATACGATAATATTCCATCATGGAATGCCAGTGCCTATCTTCCGGCTTTATCATCAGACCTTGAAACCTAATCGTGGCCAAAGTTCATTGCATGACTTTTCTAAAAAATCCTAAACAGCTTTGATACGATTTCCATCATGGGGTTCCAGTTCATGTCTTCCAGCTCCATCATCGGATCAGTTTGACAGCACCATATTATTGTATTGTCATCAGAACTACATACAACTGCCAATTTTCATTACGCTACGACCCTTGGAAGATGGTTAAATTAGTTACCTTATATTCCATTACATAGTTAGTTACATACACGACGACCTAATAAAAGCGTGTTAATAACAAAGCCAACATTTAACTTTGTGTGATCAAATTATTTAAGTTTAGTTATTTTTTGTGTTCGTTGTTTGTGAACGTCCTTTGGGATACAAGATGGACAACTAGTGTGAGAGTTATCGTATTAAAAATAAATAGCATATGTTATATGTTAAGGTAATTAGAGTATACCGAAATATTGGATGAATAGTACCCAGTCAGTATCTAAGGGAAATAACCAAGTAAAAATCTTTAACTTCTAACTTCAATAACATTTTCGCGTCCCATTTTCAACTTTTATCTGTACTTTATTCTTCCTCATAATTTTCATTTAGGATTGAGTGCCTTACTCGAGGTTAGCAGTATAAAACACGATGAATTGAAATAAACTTTTATTTCGCACATTTTATTTTATGTTTATAAAAATTTTGTAAATTACTTGACGCAGCTGGACTCTATAATAAAATTGTTAGAACTGCAACTTGATGTTTTTAAGAAATATTTTCTTGCTTTTCGAGTATCAAATTGTAGTGTATGAAACCTAAGTTAATAGTTTTAGTAATTCGCTGCTGAAGATTGATAATGTGTGAATTCTTAATGAGTCGTGGAGAGGTTCAACATACCTATGTTTCGTAACCTGTTTTAATGAGAATACAAGTAAAAGAGGTATACGATTACCGTGATGTGGAGGGTGAATTTACTGATTTCACAATTTTATGAAAGGTAGTTTGTATTTATGATTATTGAATACAGGAAAAACATAAATATAAATTGTCTTTCAATAATACAGTGCAGCGTGCCTTTTCGGAAACCATTGCTGCAATACCTATGGTTTCCAAAAAGGCAAAGCATTAAGCAGAATATCAAAATTATTTTGCAGTAGGCAAATTCTTTTTTACGCTGTTTTATCTAGCTCTATTATCAAGCCTAATAAAGCCTGTAGCACAAAATCTCTTCTAAGCCATTATCACTTTTATCAATTAAAGACACTACGCTTTAACTATTTACTGGGACCGTCAACCCTTGCTGCAATTTAAATTTTGCTGTGTTTGCATCAAAGCCTGGTTTAATAGAAAATTGGTAGCAAACGTTATTAAAAGTTGTGATTATTTTCAGACGAGAGTCGGTTGTGTTCTACATGTAATAAAATGGAATGCAAACGGGCCTGATGCCTCGTTTGCAAATTGTTTTATGCTTTGAAAGCTATTACACGACTCACGGTTCGTGTTTTGGTTGGATGTTGCGTGTTCGTTGTGAATAGAATGAAGTCTTACTCGAGATCGTCGGCTTGATAATAGAGCTAGATAAAACAGCGTAAAAAAGAATTTGCCTACTGCAAAATAATTTTGATATTCTGCTTAATGCTTTGCCTTTTTGGAAACCATAGGTATTGCAGCAATGGTTTCCGGAAAGGCACGCTGCACTGTATTATTGAAAGACAATTTATATTTATGTTTTTCCTGTATTCAATAATCATAAATACAAACTACCTTTCATAAAATTGTGAAATCAGTAAATTCACCCTCCACATCACGGTAATCGTATACCTCTTTTACTTGTATTCTCATTAAAACAGGTTACGAAACATAGGTATGTTGAACCTCTCCACGACTCATTAAGAATTCACACATTATCAATCTTCAGCAGCGAATTACTAAAACTATTAACTTAGGTTTCATACACTACAATTTGATACTCGAAAAGCAAGAAAATATTTCTTAAAAACATCAAGTTGCAGTTCTAACAATTTTATTATAGAGTCCAGCTGCGTCAAGTAATTTACAAAATTTTTATAAACATAAAATAAAATGTGCGAAATAAAAGTTTATTTCAATTCATCGTGTTTTATACTGCTAACCTCGAGTAAGGCACTCAATCCTAAATGAAAATTATGAGGAAGAATAAAGTACAGATAAAAGTTGAAAATGGGACGCGAAAATGTTATTGAAGTTAGAAGTTAAAGATTTTTACTTGGTTATTTCCCTTAGATACTGACTGGGTACTATTCATCCAATATTTCGGTATACTCTAATTACCTTAACATATAACATATGCTATTTATTTTTAATACGATAACTCTCACACTAGTTGTCCATCTTGTATCCCAAAGGACGTTCACAAACAACGAACACAAAAAATAACTAAACTTAAATAATTTGATCACACAAAGTTAAATGTTGTCTTGTGTAGGGATGCGTACCATCCATCCGTGCAGACAAATCATCTTTATATATATACTAGAGGACGCCAGCAGCTACGGCTGCATTTTTTTTAAATTTACCCATTTTGGCCGATCCCGTAAGAATTTCGGGAAATCCCTTCTTATTCCACCCCTGCGGTCCCAAGGAACATACATGCCAAATTTCAGCTTCCTGCACTCAATAGCTTCAGCTGTAGCGTGTCTGTCAGTCAGTCAGTAACGCAAGGATTTTATATATTAAGATTTCTTGTGTGCGTGTGTAACGTTGCACGTGGGTCAACACTATTTGGATAAATAAAATACCAAGATTTCGGTAATTTATAACAGTTTGTATATTTTATAAAATGATTCTAAACAACTTTTAGCAATTGAAGGAAATAAGAAAGGCCCCAAACAATTTAGTACAAAAGGGATAAGAAAAGAGAAAGGGATGAGGGTCGCGAGATTCGTGTACTTAACTTGCGTAGCTGCGGTGGCCAGAAATCCATCGCCGCACCGTCGTATTTAAGGGCCCGGAGTGGAGTGCCTGAGGTGAGCGGGCGGGGGCCAGCCGAGAGGTGAGGATACACGTCACACACTCCCCCCATTAGGCCAGAATTTTCCCTGGAGAGAAAATTCTGTGGCTGGGATACGGCAACTGCATTATGGAACCCTGAAACAGATTGAGTAGTGGTGCCAGTTGGTTAAGTACAAGGTAGCTACTAACCCTGAAAGAAAAAAACAAGTGTAACCCTTGATCATTCATACATCGCTAAGCATTGAACGTACCTATTACCTGACATTCATCACATTCAAAAAGCCAACACACAGTCATACGTGTGAACAAGCCAGCATTCATTCCCGATGTGAGCCATGTTTTAAATACAAGACGCGCCAAGCAGGTATTATTTCGTAACCGTCGTATTTAAGGGTCCGAAGTGGATTGCCTGAGGTGAGCGGGCGGGGGCCAGCCGAGAGGTGAGGGCACACGTCACACGTGTGTGTTAGTCACTGAACTCCTCCTAACGACCTCCAAACGACCGGACCGATTTTGATTAATTTTTTGTGTATGTTCAAGGGGACTTGAGAATGGTTTAGATTCACAAAAAAATTACGAATATTAAAAAAATATATATGGCGGTACGAAGTTCGCCGAGTCAACTAGTTTATTTATATGTTTGTAAATGACTGATCACTTTCTTGGACCGGAAATGTTTAAAAATAACATATCGTTAACGTTTTGTTGCTATAAATATTTTAATTTTCGCCGTGTGGTTGACGGCATAGAATACAAGTGTCACCACCCTCTATCTTCCCGTGGGTGTCGTAAGAGGCGACTAAGGGATAACACGATGCAAATACCATCTTTGCGTAGAGACGGAAAACTCGACATCAAACTCTATACGACTGCCTCGTTGGTCTCGCGGCAGAAATGTGCGCGTGGGATCGTGAGGTCCCGGGTTCGATTCCTGGGTCGGGCAGTGTTATTGGGTTTTTCTGTCAGGAAATTCTCAGTAGCAGCACGGAGTCTGGAAATGAGCCCGGTACGGCAATAGGCTCGCCCCTTATTGCGTGGGACTAAAGTATATCTGGCGAAAAGTGGGTGTAGAAATAGACCTCTGCCTACCCCTTCGGAGATAAAAGGCGTGACGATATGTATGTATGTATGTATGTATGTAATTATTTTAATTTACAGTTTTATTATTTGTTTTAATTCTTTCCATTACATATTAAAATATATAAGTCCTAGTGATTCAGTAGATATAATAACATCTCTTATACATAAAAATATTTATTGGAATTCGCTATGCCATATTTCACATTACAATATACGTATACAAAAGGCGAGCACCACATTATCCCTCATAGGTATCATCATCACATCAGCAAAAGCTGAGTATGCCAACTTATTAACGTAATAAACTAAGCAGTACAATCCACTCATTTGTTACAAAATACCCAGCTGTATCCACACCACACCCACAGGCCTTTCAGGTCAAGTCACCTTAGTAATACTAACTGGACAATTTTTTTTGTATCTCTGTCGAACAGGCCAAAACGCACATTTTGTTTAACTTTAATTTAGCCAACCTAATCTTAATTGTTAATCCAAGGTTTCGCTCCCACAGAGTTAACAAGAATTTGGTAAAAAAAAAAACACAACTATCTCTTTTGTAATTAATACTGAATCGACAGCGGGGTTATGTTTTTGTAAAATTTGTTAGGTTTACGCTTATGTGAGCTTCGGAGAGTTAATTAAGTGAAGCATCAATAAAATAAAATAATATAAATGAATATAATTTTAATTTATATTTCTTCCATTGTTATGTTTATATCATTCTAAGATTTGAAATGTTTTTATAAATGGGATCGTGGCATTAATTTTTTAGCTCTACTGAGTTTAGGACACTAGATATGAAATATTTTTATTTGAGTTCTGAGGCAAAAAGAAGCTCTCTCACCTTTTTCTGTAGAATTTTAAATAGTTACTCGAAACAATATTTCAATATAACTATTAGTTTATTTGCTATTACTAAATAGTTATTACTGGATATCACTACCAAACGCCATATTTTGCCAGCGCTTTTCATTAACATTCGTTTAACACTCAGTAAGTTTATTTTTATAGCGTTCATTAATAACAATATATACTGAAATTGTCAACACAGCAAATTCTTTGCTACACTTAGCATATTTTGTGGTCGTTTAATATCAAACTAAAATTAGCTGAATTGCCGAGGTTGAACAAATTGAATTGTGCTGTGGTTTCACACAAAATGAGAAGTGATCATAGAAATAAGGCTGTAAATCCATCAAAGATGACTGAGAGCAAATCGGTTTGCAAGGCATCATCTGCAATGTTTTTTTTCTTTCGCTGGTCTAGTTCATCAGATAATATTAACATAATATGCTAATAAGGCTGTGAATTCATCAAAGATGAGTGAAGCGGTGTGCAAGCAATCATCTTCTAACAACGTTTTTCTTTGGCCCGCCTAGTTCAATTGGTGTTATTAACATTAAGTATCATCAGCCTTTAACAGTCCACTGCTGGACTAGGCCTCTCCTTGGAGAGGAGGAATTGGCCTACTATACCACGCTGGCCAAACGGGTTGGTATAGGGTTTGTATCAAGTTTTGCTTCTCTTACGGAGCTGTTCTCTGCATAATATGCTCCCTCTGTCGCCTCTTAAGACACCCATGGGATGATATGGGGTGGTGACACTCCGTATTCTTTATCCATCACCACACGGAACCATCCATTAAGTATGCTTTTACCACCACACCGAACATTAAGTATGCTTCCTTCGTATTACCGCTTAGCTACTGCGCACATCTTATAGGTATACACAACTTAAGGTGACGCATTTGTCTTTGTTTTACTGGCCTCTGTCGGATAAACACAATATGCATCCGGGCGATCGGGACGTGTTAAAGCACTGAACGTGGAATAAATGGATATTTTCATAATGAGGATTTCAATTTGAACCCAGTACTGGACGTCGAAATAAAAACGTGAGAAAATTATGTTCGAAAAATTGCAGTTGCGATAAATTGGCGATAGTAAGATTGCGTCTGTGATAAATGCTAGTATGTATTGTTTTTTTATTATAATACGAATATTATTTGGTACGGTGCGATCTGCGACTGCACTTGCACTATCAGTATTTTTGTTACAAGCATCGAGAAAGGCATGTTAAGATGGTTTGGGCTCATGGAGAGGATGGATGACGAAAGACTGACAAAGAAGATATATAAGGCAAGTGTGAATGGGATAGGACGAAGGGGAAGACCTAGGAGGACGTTCTCTGACCAGATTGGAGACATCCTAAAAAAAAAAACCGGTCAAGTGCGAGTCGGACTCGCGCACCGAGGGTTCCGTACAAACCTGTAGGTATATAAGTAAAATTTCACCAGTCATACTCGTAGTTATGGTGCAAACTTGTAGGTATATAAGTAAAAGTTCACCAGTCATAGTTATGGTGCAAACCTGTAGGTATATAAATAAAAGTTCACTAGTCATAGTTATGGTATTTTTATTGCCAAATGAAATCCATAACATTACAGTATGGAAAGCTGGAGGAGCATAAATTAAATAAAAAGGAGTCTTTGTCGTTTGTAATCAGTCATCCTTTATTTAATATTAACATATACCGCTTATTTTATAATATAACTTAAATACCTATACCAGCCTTGCAACAGCCTTGCAGCAGCCTTGCAAAAGTCTGCTGATGAATGATGGTAAGATTTCTTTTTTAAGTTATTGATTTACAAAGTTTTTAGTGACTATTAGAAATCTGTTACAAAAATATTTATAAAGTACAGAATAATTAGCAAAAAGGTTTGAAGACTATGTAATTATTTGAAAACTCAATCTCAATCATCCTATCGCAGTCCACTGCTGGACACAGGCCTCTCCCAACACGCACCACAGCACACGGTCCTCAGCCTTCCGCATCCTTTATCTGGGCTATAAGACGTACCAAATTTCAAGATTTTGAGTTCACGGGAAGTACCCTGTAGGTTTTGATCACCTTGCGAGTAGTCGCGAGTTTAAAAATATGATTATATTGCTCTTTCTTTTGATTGCGTAGCCATAGAAGTTTGATTTTGTTACAGCCTAACGGTGTTATATACTTGAGTATTTGATATGAATTTCAATTTAATACCTCTACGCATTCAAGAGAAAGGCGTAGTAACTTTAAATTTATTAAAAATATTTTTTTATATGCTGTAACTAAAAAAATACGGTTTTCGCAAGTTTTCCTTAGTGATATAAGACGTTGCTTCGTACCAAATTTCAAGATTCTGAGTTCACGGGAAGTACCCTGTAGGTTTTGATTCCCTTGCGAGTAGTTGCGAGTTTGAAAATATGCTTATATTGCTCTTTCTTTTGATAGCGTTGACATAGAAGCTTGATTTTGTTGCAGCTTAACGGTGTTATATACCTGAGTATTCGATAAGAATTTCAATTTAATACCTCCACGCGTTCAAGAGAAAGGCGTAATAACTTTAAATTTATTAAAAATATATTTTTATATGCTGTAACTAAAAAATGACGGCTTTCGCAATTTTTCCTTTATAAGTAATATAAGACGTTGCTTCGTACCAAGTTACAGGATTTTGAGTTCACGGAAAGTACCCTGTAGGTTTTGATTCCCCTGCGAGTAGTCGCGAGTTTGAAAATATGATGATATTGCTCTTTCTTTTGATTGCATATTCATAGAAGTTTGATTTTGTTACAGCCTAACGGTGTTATATACCTGAGTATTTGATATAAATTTCAATTTAATACTTCTACGAGTTCAAGAGAAAGGCGTAGTAACTTTAAATTTATTGAAAATATTTTTTTATATGCTGTAACTAAAAAATTACGGTTTCCGCAATTTTACCTTTATAAGTGATATAAGACGTTGCTTCGTACCAAATTTCAAGATTCTGAGTTCACGGGAAGTACCCTGTAGGTTTTGATTCACTTGCAAGTAGGCGCGAGTTTAAAAATATGCTTATATTGCTCTTTCTTTTGATTGCGTTGACATAGAAGCTTGATTTTGTTGCGGCCTAACGGTATTATATACTTGAGTATTTGATATGAATTTCACTTTAATACCTCTACGCGTTCAAGAGAAAGGGGTAGTAACTTTAAATTTATTAAAAATATTTTTTTATATGTTGTAACTAAAAATTTACGGTTTTCGCAATTTTTCCTTTATAGGTGATATAAGACGTTGCTTCGTACCAAATTTCAAGATTCTGAGTTCACGCGAAGTACTCTGTAGGTTTTGATTCCAATGCGAGTTTGAAAATATGCTGCAATTTGCAGCATATACAGCTGTATCTGTTGATTGCGTTGGATTAGAAGTTTGATTTTTTTACAGCACTATGGAACCGTAGATTCGAGTATTTAGTATAAATTTCAGTTTGATACCTCCACGTATTCCTGAGAAAAAGGGTCTTGACAGACGGACGGACAACAAAGTGATCCTATAAGGGTTCCGTTTTTTCCTTTCGAGGTACGGAACCCTAAAAAGGACAGGTCAGAAGTACACTAAACAGAAGAGCACGCATGAGAAACTTGATGGGAGTTAATGAAGCAAGAAAGGTATGTCAGGATCGTTGCAAATGGCGTTCCGTAGTCTCTGCCTACCCCTGCGGGAAACAGGCGTGAGTCTATGTATGTATGTAACAAAAATATTGATAGTGCAGTCAATAGCTTAACTAGGCAAGGTAACATTGTGTCAGCTATATCGTTATTCGCTGGGTGCGAATATGTATGGAATGGCATACACTTTCGATATGTCACGTGGTCAACAAAACACGAGTAGTTTGGTTTGTTTTTTTTTAGTAGTTTGGTGAAAATTAACTTTCAATAGTTCAGCATCATTACCAATCGCTAGCCAGACACAGGAACAATCACGAATATACACAGACAAATCAAAGTGCATGATATTCAAAAGTCAATTGAATCACAAACTTTCCATGTAATTAAGCCTTATTTAAAGAGAGCTTTAAATAGATGACAACCAATAGTCGTTTCTACTTTATTTTCTAGTGCATTCAATTATTTATTGCACAAATAAATGTATTGGTTTGAAATTAAATGGTATGGTAATTTTTTTAGTTTCTCAAGATTTCTTCTCAGCTAGGGTATTATATCGGCTTGACGTCTAATATAGAATCACTAGTCTATTTGCCTTAAAATGAAATAGAATGAAAATTAAATTGAATAGAAAAATAATGAATTTATTGAATTAATACATAAACTATTTCACTTGTTAAAAACTTGTGTTATACTTACTGTACAGTCTCGATACACTGTACATTGCATTTTACTGACGCGCGTCTTTTACTCAGCCTTCGTAAATTATATTTGATTAACACAACCAGTGCGAACTGTACTATCGCGACGAACGGTCATTAGAGAGTCGGATTGTCACAGCCTAACCTGTATACGTTTACGGGTAATATATAACAATTTAGTGCTACTTGTGATCTTTTTCTTCTCTCCGCACTCACATAACTTCTAATGTACGTAACCGTACATGCAATGGTCCTTCGATCCTAAAATTCGGTGTTTAGTGTCTCTATTTGCGGAAGCGAATCGGTCCAAACGGTCTCCCAGAAGCGGGTCGCCCCGCTTGGATTGAGAACGGCGCACATACCGTAAGTGGAATACGACAACACTGGATATACAGAACCGACTACAGAGAAACTGCATACTGCTTTCTTCAACAACAAGTAACGCGTTCTACAACAAATAACGCTCATCGTTCCTCTGTCACCGAACAATACGTGTCAGAACCACTGGAACAACAAATAACAACATGGACAAACTGGAGCTGCAATCTACATGTTTCGAGAACATCAAGAGCCTGTGTGTGAACTATCGCAAGGACTCGCAATCTCGTAAAAATGTAGATTACATAAACAAACGTTTATCTTTATTGGAAAGCTTATGGGCGGAGTTCGACAAAAGACATGCCCTGTTAATCCTGAAACTGGAAGATAAAACGCTGAGTTATTTCGTGGACGACATCTACGGAAGAACTAAGGAGATTTACTTAGCGACTAAAACTGATATAACTAACAAACTGACGGCCAAGGCGAACGCGAAGACGAGCATCAAATTCGACTTGTCCGGTACATCAGGTATGGGTGAACCATCTGAAAATTCTGATGACATTCAGCTTCTGCTCAACAAGCAACAATGTAACTTTAAGGCGATATACCGCACGATGACTAAAGTTGAGCAGGCATCTATTTCAGAGAAGTGGGAGCTAGAAGACCACATGGCAACTCTGAAATCAAAGTGGGAACCTATTGATAAAATCCATTGGCAAATAGATTTTCACTTAAAAGGATCTAATGAACAATACTATGACATGTTCTCGGAAGTTGAGCAGAAATACGACGACCTTAAAAGGAAAATAAACAGCAAAATCTGGTCAACAGCGCATTATTACAAATCGGCACCGAAAATAGTGATACCTGAATTTTCCGGCAACTACAAGCAATGGATTTCGTTCAAGGACTTGTTTTTGGAATCTGTACATAAAAATCCGTCAATTAATATTGCGCAGAAAATGCAACACCTCAAAACAAAACTTCGAGGCGAAGCTGAACGATTAGTGCAATATATCACAATAAGTGCTGATATATTGAGTCAACGGTATGATAATCGTCGCTTACATTTTCTTCTTTCATGAATACCATGCTCAACATGCCATTAATACAACAAGCCGATGCATACAACTTGAAAAGAATGCATGACACTATAACAGAGTGTTTCAATGGCATTTCTAACATCGGCATCGATAGTTCTACGTGGGATCCGATTATTGTTCATATCATGTCACAAAAACTGGACTCTGCCACTCTTAGTGACTATATGAAAAAACTACAGGACCACAGAGAACTGCAAAACTTGCAAGATTTCTTGTCCTTCCTGGAATCGCAATTTATGGCTCACGAAATCATGAAATCAACAAAGAAAGCACATTCAACAACTGCCGAAAAATCGTCAAAATTTACCAAGCAAACCCAGGCGAAAGAAGCTACCTATAATTATAACAAGCCTAATTATTACGCCGCATATGGTAAATGCCCGCTTTGAAATGCGAGTCACGTTCTTAGGCAATGTGAAAAGTTTCTGGAAATGGACGCCGGGAAACGTAACGCCACGGTTATGAAATTGCAGCTGTGCAAAAATTGCTTGTACAGTCATGGTGGCGAAGAATGCAAATCCAACAAAACCTGCCAAGAATGCATTCAAAAACATCACACTTTGTTACATAATTCGGACAAGAAAATTGCAACTTTGCCGAATAAAAGGAACAATTACGAACAACGTCCTTCGTCGTCATCTCAGCAGGTGACATCAAATCATCAACGAACTCGGAGTGTTGAAGTTTTACTGACAATAGTTCTGTTGAAAGTAAAATCCGTTGACGCCACGTATATAACACTACATGCCCTCCTTGACCAAGGTTCACAGGTGAACCTTATAACAGAAAACGCCGCACAAATGCTAAGACTACCACGTAACAAGTTCCACGCATCTGTAACAGGCATCGGTGCTGTGTCAGGCGATTGTAAGGGACAACTGAAACTTACCTGCAAATCGTTGTACTCTGACAGACAGTTTTGAAACACGTGCGCTCATTATGAAAAAGCTCACCAACAACTTACCTACATCCACGTTCGAGAAGGGTGAATGGCCGCATCTGAAAATTTTGAAACTAGCAGACCCTGACTTTAACATCTCGCGGCAAATCGATATCCTATTAGGAGCCGACATATATTCAGTAATTATACTGGATGGAGTCCTGAAAGGAGAGGGCCAGATGCTCGTTGCGCAACATACGCGCATTGGATGGATTGTATGCGGTAAAATGCAAACGTTTTCCTGTAACGTGTCCTTGATTGACCTGGAACAACTAACAAAATTTTGGGAAACGGAAGATATACAAACATCTACTGACATAACAAAACACGATCGCTGTGAACAATTTTACAAGGAAACTGTACGACGACGGTCGGAAGATGGTTAGTACATTGAGAAAATGCCACTTGGTGCTTATCAAGAAAAACTGGGCAACTCGAAATCCATTGCCATATTCCAGTTTATGCAACTAGAAAAACGACTACAAAAGACACCAAAACTTTTGAATATGTACCGAGAATTTATAAAAGAATATGCGGACCTAGGCCACATGAAACCGGCGCCTCCGATGTCAGCAAATTCTTGCTACTTACCACATCACGGTGTGTTACGTGAAAATACTACAACTACAAAATTAAGAGTAGTATTTAACGTTTCTCAAAAAACATGTAGTTCATACAGTCTGAACAGCCTAATGGAAAAAGGGCCCAACCTACAGAAAGACATCCAGGCCCTTATCTTCAAATGGCGAACGTACAAGTTTGCTTTCACAGCCGACATTGAAGAAATGTAAAGGTGCATATGGATTTCACCAGAGCAACAACAGCTACAAAAGATTGTCTGGCGAGATTCTCAAGATGAGCCCTTACGCGAGTATATGCTCTGCACGGTGACTTACGGAACAAAGTCCGCGCCTTGGCTAGCTATGAGAACATTACAACAGCTAGCTATTGATGACGGTCCCAAGTACCCAGCAGCTGCGAAGACCCTGCAAACGGAATGTTACGTCGATGACGTCATTAGTGGCCATAACCAAATTCTAAAAGCGCAAGAACTACAAAACTCTCTCATAAAACTACTACAAGGAGCCGGAATGAATTTACGCAAGTGGACAAGCAACCATCGTGCCTTACTGGACAATTTAAACGAAGATCAAATATCGACACAAGGTTTATTCGACTTTAAAGTTGAAGAATCGTCTAAGGCACTGGGCCTCGCCTGGCATCCTGTGAGCGATATCTTCCATTTTAACTGGCCTATCAAACACTCAAAGAAGCTAACGAAGAGATCTCTGCTGTCAGATATTTCAAGATTTTACGATCCCCTGGGATGGTTGTCGCCAGTAACAATAACAGCGAAATTGTTATTCTAAAAACTCTGGATGACAAAACTTAGCTTGGATGACGAAGTACCACAAGACATTGAAACTGAATGGCTGAGACTCAACACAGAACTCCATTATGTCAAGAATATGACAAGAAATAGATGGATAGGCGACACACATAAACGAATAGAACTTTTGGGATTCTGCGACGCAAGCGAAAAAGCATACGCGTGTATAATTTACACCCGAACATGGAACGAACAAGGCTTACCAACAACAACACTATTCGCGGCAAAAACAAGGGTGGCACCACTGGCACAGAACACCACGCTGCCCCGCCTCGAACTATGCGGTGCTTTGCTATTGGCGAATCTTATGAACAAGACTAAAGAAGCTTTGTCAGAATACGAAACCTCTATTCACACTTGGTGTGACTCCCAAGTCGTTCTGGCATGGATAAAAGGAGACGCATCAATGTGGGAGCCCTACGTCGCTAATAGAGTTACGAGAATCAAACGCGTTATCCCTGCAACAAACTGGCGGTTCGTCAAGTCTGAACAAAATCCCGCAGACTGCGCAACAAGAGGCTTACTACCCAGTAAATTACAAAACTACGATTTATGGTGGCAAGGCCCTGATTTTTTGCTGAAACAAGAAATATTGGACGATTCGAGTTCATATGAAACGAACTATGGCTGTATAAACCATGTAGAAACCATACAAAAATCATCTAAACACAATGAACATTTTATAGAAACATTATTAAATAAATATAGTTCATTGATGTTTATAACTCGAGTTATCGCATGGATACAGCGCTTCATTACCTACTTGCATAACAAAAGGAAACCGAACACCGCGTACCTAACAACAACCCAGATAGGCGCGAAAACAAGTATCGTCATGCACGTGCAGCGTTCTCAGTTCGATCCGGAATATAAGCAACTTATTACTAACGGAGTTGTATCAACAAAGAGCAAGATTTTGAAGCTGAACCCCTACTTGGATAAGGACGGCATCATACGAGTTGGCGGTCGTCTTAAGAACTCTAGTCTGTCACCAGGGATGAAAAAGCCAGCAATTATTCCACATACCGGCAAATATACACAATTACTGATCGAACAGGCACATTCGAGCACACTGCACGGAGGGGCTCGTTTAACCTTGACGTTTATACGTCAACAATATTGGATAGTCGGTGGAAATAGAGCTGTAAAAACGCAGCTACGGAAATGCGTTCGCTGCCACCGATTTAACAAAACAAATACACACCAACTGATGGGCGATTTACCACCCTCAAAACTGCAGCTGGAATTATAAGAAGCCCTGTGGTAAAATTGTCACCATTACCATTGGATTCGGAAACCAACATTGAACAGGATGGCGTAAAACAAATTAAAAGTAAACAATAACGTCATAAAACGGGCATCAAATCTATTACTTCGTTGTGTCTCACGATATTAACTTTGTTTACATTTATAACTGGTACCTACAGTATAAGTTACGCCGCGCCGCCGACGTCTGATGGTCAGATAACAAGTTTGGAACGTGAGCGCCCGATATATTATGACACTGTCGGTAAAGTACAAACAATGCATGACGAGTGGATATTGCTGATGTACTACAACCTGACTAATTACTGGGAAGGAACACATCGACTTAAATTATATATTGAAAATTTGGATAACATCTGCAAACAAACAGAACTAAAACACTGCAAGACAACGATTCAACAGCTTCAGCATGAAATGGATATTATGGAATATGAAACTTTATGCTAAAAAATTCTCACAAACATCTCAGCAAACGCAGAAAGCGTGGTTTAGTGGATGGAGTTGGATACATAGCCAACAGTCTTTTTGGTATACTGGATCAGCATTTTACTGAAAAGTATGAAAACGACATCCAATCGCTTCAACACAATGAGAACTATTTACTGGATCTCATAAAAAACCAGACTAGTATTTTGAAGCTCGAAAATCAAGCTTTGAAACAAACTGAGAACAATATTCAGCGACAGTCTGAGTTTATCAACGATTTCGTCAACCAAACAAGCTTAAGTATGGCCTCCATGAAATCAGAACTTGAGATAATTTCGGCTACTACATACATTCACTCGGCTTCCTTGACTGCATATTTACTGATCAACAGCCTCCGAACGTTACAGGAATTGCTGTTTAACACCCTTACCAATGTATACCAAGGGCATGGGGATGTACACTTGATTACTCCTGTGCATTTAACTCAACAACTGAACGAAATCTCGGGCAATCTGCCTAACACAGTGACCTTACGTGTGGAACATTACAAGGAAAACATCAAACAAGTTGATCACAGTTAAAGCACGAGTTACGGAAGGATATTTTCTGTTTGAAGCCCGCATTCCACTTGTAGCTGACGAAGATTATATTGTCTACAAGGCGACACCATTGCCTATTAAACTTGGTCATAATTTCACATACATCAAACAGCTGGCTAACAACATGCTGCGATGTATGCACACTGCGTATCGTATGCAACGATGACGTCACAACCTCTACTATTACAACGTCGAGCATATTGACATTACCTCAAGGTTGCGTCTTACAATCAAATGATTTGACCATTTACGCTCATCGACAATACAACAGTCGCATGAAAATGGACAACGAATTCAGCGTGCCAGCCTTGGACACATCTATCAACCGTGTGGTCAACTTTACATATCAGTATGCTCAAAACACGCTCCAACCTACAGCGACAGATCTACAAATTATCGAAGATAAACTTGCAAATCAGCAAGAAAATGAATCCCGACATCAAACAACAATTTCGAGCCACGACGTTCATCAATTATAGCTATGTATTGTAGGCGTCAGCAGTTGTAACTCTCGTCGTGGTCGTTGGGAGGAAACGCTGCCGGCCCCGTGTTAACAAGAAGTCTGAAGGTATACTACATGAGGACATAGAACTTCAGGAAATCAGTCGGCAACGGACAACGACAACATCATCGCCGAAGCGGGAATACACGAATCACCTGGAAATTGAACCTGAGACGTCCCGCCGAACTCACTTCACTACAGGAACTAATAATATCGCGTTTAAGTTCGATTGAATTTAACATGAATTCCTTGCTTTGTTATGGCTTTTCGACTCTCTACTGTTGTTTTTTCATACAATGTTTCTCTTTTTGGGCTTGCCAAGATGTACAGTCTCGATACACTGTGCATTGCATTTTGCTGACGCGCGTCTTTTACTTAGCCGTCGTAAATTATATTTAATTAACACAACCAGTGCGAACTGTACTGTCGTGACGAACGGTCATTAGAGAGTCGAATTGTCACAGCCTAACCTGTATACGTTTACGCGTAATATACAGGGTGGCGCTACCATAGGGGCACTTTTTCACTTTTAAATCGGTGCAGTAGTTTAGCCACAATATCGATTTTAAGTTCCGCAATTTTTGCACATGCTTTGAATTCCACACAGCTGATACAAAACGGTCAACGACCCTACATTGCGCGCCGCGACTCACTACGATGCGGGCGCCGACTCGACGCCGTGCGAGGATTCCCGCATATCTTCGAGGACGCGCGAATGTTTTTTGTCAGGTTCAAGCATTTATGCACTTTATTGTAAAAAAATATAGTTTGTTTTCAAGTGCGTTAATAAAATCCTCTCCACTGCGCTCCGTTTTATCTGCGCTGAGCCTAACTTCGGATGACGTCGAGGCGTCGCGTCGGAGCGAGTCGGGGCGTGCAATGTAGGGTCGTTGACCATTTTGTATCAGCTGTGTGGAATTCAAAGTATGTGCAAAAATTTCGGAACTTAAAATCGATATTGTGGCTAAACTACTGCACCGATTTAATTGATTTTTGGTACAAGGCTTCAGAATGTTGTACGCTATGCCTCTGTTCAAAAAGTGCCCCTATGGTAGCGCCACCCTGTATAACAATTTAGTGCTACTTGTGATCTTTTTCTTCTCTCCGCACTCACATAACAATAACACACTATCTTCTAATGTACGTAACCGTAAACTTACATAATTATAAATGTGAAAGTGTATTTGTTTGTTTGTACTTCTTTCAAGTCACAATAAACAGAGTGATGTTTTGTGTTGAGTGTAGAGGTAGTCAGGAAGCTGGGTAATGATATAGGCTACTACCGGCAACAACTAACTCCCATGTGGGTCGAGCCGTGGACGAAGTCTAGAAATGCATAATAAATATGTATATTATCTCCTTAACGTATAGTATAGTAAAAATATATTGTCGATATTACTTATATGAATTATCTACAATTTGATGTTATCTTCTTAATATATAAAATCTTTGCGTTAAACTAAACAGAGCTTATACTATGGGTACTAGACGATGGATTAACATACATACATTGACGATGTGTGAGTTTAAATGAAACAAGTATAACGCATTTTTGTTCTAACCGCCACCGTAAATTCCGTAACTGTATAACGAAAACCCGGTAAAGACAGTTTCATTATCCCAGCGTTCCTCAGCAGTTACAAACCTTTTTTTAAGGATGGCAGTTATAAATTATCTCTCGAGTTCCTAACGAGAGGCTTAACCCGAAGTATGTGTGTTGTCATGCTCAGTTTATGGCATTTTACTCATTATCGTCTTTCCGGTGCGAGCTTTTACGATTTTTAGGGCGGAACAAGAGCACAACCGGCACTTTTGAGGAGTAAGAAAGAGGTTTGAGGGAAAGGGATGGAATTTAAATTGTTCCCGTTTTATGTTAAGTAATCTGATTCTAGGCGGTACTCGATAAGTGATTAAGTATCTTAGAAGTAAATTGTTACAGGGTGCCAACAATTTCTTGTCAATTTATAAGGTCTATGTAGATTAGGCGAAATTGAGATGAAAATGTCGGTCAAATTACTGTTTTATATAAGCAAAATTGGACTCAAAACATAGACTTACAAATAAATATTTGTAAGTCTAATTTTCTATTAGCTCCTCAAAAGATTGTTTATTTTTTTGTGTACACATTTGCACACGAATTTTAGCTCTGTAGTTTGTAATGTTAGCCCTTAGTTGTGATAGCTTTCACACCATCCGTCAAAATAATACATAATATACTCAATCAGACCTAGACTTAAAGCATTATTAGTGTAAAACTTGCTATAATAGTACTGAGTATTGAGGTTTAGGCATAAGTAACCTACATAAACAAAGCTATACTAAATATGACTTGCTTACTCAAAACTTCGCATATATATTTCTCATTATTTTACAAACATAAACCTTATCACAAACAACCAAACTACCCATACGACGAATTATGTGAGAAGAAATTCCGAAATAAACTTAAACAAACCACTACATTTGAGTCCAAAGCTGTGCTAAATTCAAGCCTTAGCTCTCGATGCGGTGCACTGTAAATCAGTCTTGACAAGCACTGAAGTACCCGCTTTAATGTATGAGACAATCATGTAAGCACAGCTAAAGATAAAACACGTGAGCTAGTTCGTGCTTAGATTTGAGAACGTACTTGTGGTACTCAGAGGATGAAAAACGATTACATGTAGCAGAGATGAGAATGTTGCGATGGATGTGTGGAGTTACGAGAATGGATATGATTAGGAATGAAAACTTGACAGGTAGTCTGAAAGTGGCGCTATAGACGAGAATGTGAAAGGAAGTCGTTTGGCTTGATATGGACAGATTATGCAAAGAGATGATATGTATGTAACTAAGCAAGTGATTAATATTATGGTAGAGAAATGGCGTCAAAGTGAAACTGACACATCTTGTCAACCGAAAATAAAATAAAATATGGAGTTATTGATGTGTGCGTTAGTGTACCGTTTCTACGAATTGATTACTACGTTGGTAAAGTAACTACCTTTTTCTTGTAATATCAAGGCAATAATATTGGCTGTGGGCAAGATAATCAATATGATTTATCATTTTTAACTAAGCCAACCGCAGCTTGTCGCTGCGTTGCGGGACGACCGGTTGGCGCAGCGGGAGTATAAGCGACTGCCACGCCGAAGGTCGCGGGCTTGATTCCCGCTCAAGTCAAACATTTGTGTACATGAACAGGGATGTTTGTCTAGGTCTGGGTGTTTCTATGTATAATATGTATGCATTTACAAAAAAAATAACTATATCACACGAGGCAACACTTTGTATGAACCAAAAAAGAAGTTTTGAGTGTGGGTGTAATTTTTATCCATTGGCTTTATGTTCGTAAAGTCCCCCACGACACTGGCTTTATCTTATTGCGAGGTGATTTGACTATAATGAAGACGTTCGTTAGTATCCAAAACTTCAAACAATTCTCCCTTTCTTTTGCCCTAGAATTCTGTATACATAACGAGCTTGAATAGTTCCAAATTCAATATCACCCCAGAATAACCAGATAGCAGTTCGTCAATCCATTAACCTCCCACATGATCAGATTTGTCAACGTTCGTCACAAACAATGACTAGTAATGTGCGGGGGCGGAGAGAATTTGAATGAGTCAATAATTTGCTGAATGGCGTCTGTCAAGTGTCATTAGCGCGTTTGTTTGTATGATCGACGCGTGTGGCTGTGATCAGACACACGCGTCGTGATTGATAAATGTATTCTGTGATACTGTTTGGTGAAAATCTAGAGCTAAGATTTATTATATTGGAGTTTTTGAAATTTGTTTTCTGAGTAGCGACGGATTAAGAATACAAAGTGGCACTAGATAATTATTTTGTGCCAGTTAGGTGGCAGACGAGCCAACGGCTCGCCTGCTGGTAAGCGGTAACCGCCGCCCATAGACCTTGGCCAGGTTGGAGACACACCCAAGTCACTGCGTACCTTGACAC
Source organism: Euclidia mi (assembly GCA_944739405.2). Taxonomy (NCBI): domain Eukaryota; kingdom Metazoa; phylum Arthropoda; class Insecta; order Lepidoptera; family Erebidae; genus Euclidia; species Euclidia mi. The sequence goes on along the minus strand of OX123183.2, from coordinate 13,272,745 downwards.
GTAACGTGCTAAGTCTTCTAATACCCGGTAATTTCTCAAGCTACAATACCATTCACATTGTACTGCACCCTCGTACGTTACTACTTGGGGGTAGAATGGTGAATACTTGCCTACCTAGACAGCCCCGGAACGAGAGGCCATTAAAAACCATCGATTTCATATTGCGGGTGTCGTAAGAGGCGACTATGCTGTATACATGAACCATATAATATTTTTAGCAAGAGACGGAAAATTCAACATCGCACAATATACCATATCTGTATAGCGTGGTATAAATAGTAGACCAAATGGCTGGATGGACTCCTATTCTGTCACAATGCTTTTGTGCCGCAAGCTAGGAGAGGCTATGTCCAGCACTGGACTGCGAAAAGCTGTGTGATTAAGAACTATCTAGTGTATAGTAGAATAGGGAGGCAATCATGAAAGTACTACATTTTATATTATTGGTAGTAAGTTATTACTACCAATAATATAAAATGTAGTAATGTTTGTTGTAAGGAAATGTATACCACCAACCTATGTTGGTGGTGTAGATTTCTTTACAACAAACATTCTAAGATATCGAAGCGGTTCAAATAAATGGACAAGCTGTGGTTCTGTAGCATAAAGCGTTCACGTAAACGTTAGCAAGATACTGTGACAAGATACGGTGATACTATTCGATTCACGAGAAACAGATCAGATTGTAGGTATACCGCGTCTCTTCAAACATTGCTTCCGCCTAGAATGTGACTGAAATTGAGTACTTGAAATGAAAATAATACTAGCAATGAAATGGTTGGTTGTTGAATGACTAATTGAAAAGCATGGTAATTAATTAATTGTGTGGGAAAATCCCTAGTGTTAAACTTGATAATGTGATCATAATTAAATCCAAAGTATAAAGCCTTTACTACAAACTTCAATACATAAATTAAAATTAGCATTACATCTAGATTACAGCCAATAGGGGTTGAAGACGCAATATTCCAAACAACATAACACCTAAAAGGTTCTACACAGTTCTCAGAATATTAATATGTTTGCTAATGTGCCCGGAGTTTGCTAATGTGCCCGGACCAACACTGAGCTATAATCCTGGATTATGTGACGATTCAATTTCATCAATCGTAATACGTTTACTACTTCTTGTGTCTGTGTGTAATGCGTTTGGACACCGCGGTGGAAATGTTTTGTGTGCCTTTGCTTGTATGAGTCACTGTGTATTTGTGTGTGTAACTGTCAAGTCGTTAAGTCTGGCAGTTATGAATATGTGTGAGCGATTTTGTGTACGTCAGCGATTGTTTGGATATGTGAGTGAGCTTAGATGAGGATACTCTCGTGTGTACTTATGTATGTACACACGAGAGTGTGTAGTGTGCGTCTTTGAAGCTATTGAGTGAGTGAATCATTAGGGGAAAGAGGAGTAACGGGGTGTGTAACGAAGATAAATTAATGAATGGCAGGATTATATTTATGGTTTCATACGCCATTCAACACTGGCTTATATAGATTTCCGGTTAATAGCTCCGTGGACAGATTTAAAGTTAATATTATGTAGAGTAAACTGAATTTCTAAATGGCTTGCATTTTGTTTGAACAGATTTTAATTTAATCCATTTGTTTGTAACCTAGTACAGATTTAATAAACATAATTCGGCTTGTTAACATATTTTGCAAAATAATTTAATAATGTCTGAAGTAGAGAGACCTGTATTGAGTATTTTAAATGTGTTTTCACAAATGTGAAAACATTTTACAAGGACAACCAATTGCTCTCTATAATCAGAACAATAAATGATGCTTACAGCACGTAGTTTACAAAATAATAGCCTAGTAGACTGCAACACATCCACTTTCATCAGTAGGACTCAGGTTGACCACACTTTTGCGGCGGTCCCTCTCTGTTTTGGAGGGACGGGTGCATAGGCATCCTACGGTAGTGAACCGCCAGAGGGTGGCGGCCCAACAACAACAACCGCAGTCGTCCTCACAGCCGTCGACATCATACACGGCCATGGCGGCGGCCCCTCGGCAGCCTCCAACGCCAGCGACCAGCCTAACTACTGCGTCTCAAGAAAAGGCCAACGAAAGGAAGAGAGGCCTGAAAAAGTCTGCTCCAGCCATCTCGCAAACTTGTCCAATGGCCTCCTCTCAGAAGGATGGGTGGGAGATCACAGGCCAGAAGAAGCTAGCAGCGAAGAAGAGGAGAAAAGCCGCCAAAAAGGCGAAGAAAGTGGCCAAGAAGCTCCACACACCCCGCTCCACTGCTGTCGTCTTAACGCTGCAGCCTGCTGCGCTTGAGAGGGGCACCTCTTACGCGGAGCTCCTTAAAGAAGCGCGAGGTGCTATTGACCCAACCAAATTGGGAATTACGGCAGGTCTCCGGTGCAAAGTCAACTAGACCGGTGCCCGCCTCATCGAAGTACCCGGGGCCAATAGCGCCAAGCAGGCCGATGCCCTTTTTTTTTTTTTTTTTTTAATAATAATCATTTATTTGCTTAAAAGTTGGTACGTACATTTGTTCTTAAAAATAGCAATAAATTCCAACAACTTTAGTCGTTCAGTGACATGCAAATATTAGGCACACATAGTACAATAAAAGATAAGCAATTTCAGGCAATTTTTTGTAAAAATAGTGATGATTCTTATATTAATAAATTGCAAAACATGAGAATTAATAACATTTAACATTACTACACTTTGTGATAGTGGTTATAATTATAATTAATGTAATGTCAATGTACAATAATAATTGTCAATAAATTAATGTCAATACAGTATCAATGTCAATATTATAATAGTAATGTCAGTGTCAAAAGAAAATAAAAGAAAAAAATGGTCAAAGTTATACACATATCCATATATATTGCAATTATTACATTAATTAAGACCCATAAATTCATTAATTGAATAAAAACATTTCATTATTAGCCACTTTTTAAGTTTCTTGTTAAATTTTTATATTGGTAGGTTTTTTATATCATTAGGAATTTTGTTATAAATCAGTCCACACATAGCATAACAATTTTTTTAAATAGTGTTGTTCTGGGGATCTTAGGTAGAACAATTCTATCTGGGTCACGTGTATTTCGAAAGTATTTGTCTTTGGCCAGAGTGAACATTACCATGTGCTCTTTTACAAATTTCGCAGCTTCGAATATGTAGATGCTGGGCAAAGTCAACAGCTCCAACTTTAAAAATATAGGCTTACAGGATTCCCAGGGTGGAATACCGACAATTGCCCTAACGCATTTCTTTTGTGTGACAAACGCTCTTTGGATATCTGTAAAATTGCCCCATAATATAAGACCATACCTCAAAGCTGACTCGACATAGCCATGATAGGCAAGTAAAATTGTATTTAAGTAAGCAGTTTTGTGCAGTTTGTATAGTACATAAACAAACCAATTTAGTTTATTACATACTTGATTTATATGCGACTTCCAGTTGCAATATCTGTCTAAAGTAATTCCGAGAAACTTGGTTTCATCAACTTGGTCCAATCTGTGGCCATTTATGTTTATGTCCAGATTTAAATGCTTTTGATGATATGTACCAAATTGTATACATTTTGTTTTGCTCACGTTAATGTGCAAATTATTATTATCAAGCCATTTCATAATTGAATTAATTGTATTATTAATGTCAGTGGTATATTTAGGTACGTCATTTTTTTCAGAAGTCAATATAATTGATAAGTCGTCAGCAAATAGAGTACAGGCATTTTGAGTGATATCAGGGAGGTCGTTTATGTACAATATAAATAGCAACGGACCTAAAACACTTCCCTGAGGTACACCACATGAGTTTTGTCTGTAACTGGATCTGTGTGCTGTCAACTCTTTCCTGTGGTTAATATATGAAATCTCAACACACTGGTTTCGGTCACTCAAGTATGATTTAATCCAGTTTAATGCAGGTCCTCTAATGCCATAATTTTCAATTTTATTTAAAAGCAGTTGATGTGAGACGTAGTCGAACGCTTTTGACATGTCAAAAAAGATAGCTGTTACTAATTTTCTGTCATCTGTATGATTTATTATTTTATTAACTAAATTGAAGCAAGCTAAGGCTGTGGATTTACCCTTCTGGAAACCATACTGCTCATTTTTAAGTATTTTATGTTTATCAATGAAGGTAGTCAGACGAGTGTGCATAGCTTTTTCAAAAATTTTTGATATTACAGGTATCATAGCAATGGGTCTGTAATTTCCAATTTCTGTATGGTCATCCTTTTTGTGAAATGGTTTAATAATGACGTATTTTAATAATTTGGGGAAGCAACCTTCTGCAAATGACAAATTTACTAAATGTGTCAATACAGGTGTAAGTTCTTCTGAACTTGCTTTCAGTATCTTAGTGGCTAGATTGTCACTACCTACTGCATTAGTGTTTTTTAGAGAAATAATTATTTTCTGAATTTCATTGTGGCCATATGGTCTCAAAAAGATGCTATTGCTTGCTATGTTCTTATATGTATTTGTTAACCTCTTATTGGATTTGTTTGACAGCTCTGACCAATACCTATTAAATTCATCAGCAATATCTACTACATTGTTAGTTATGGCACCATGTTCTTGTTTAAGTTCGTTGATCAGGTGTAATTTATTTGTAGATACATATTCTTCCCTAATAAGCCTCCATGATGATTTACAAACATTCCTAGAGCTTTTTAATATTTTATTTGAGCAGTTTTTCATAGACTGGTTTATACAGTGTTTAAGTAACCTGCTGTAAGTCTTATAGTTTGTCTTATTTACAGTTGTTTTTACATTGTAATATTTATAACGTAAGGACCTTTTAGTTTTACAACTGGTTCTCAATCCTTTCGTCAACCATTTCAGTCTACTTGTTTTTGTTGAAACGTTAATTTTAATAATAGGAAAACATAAATCATGGAAAAGAGTAATCAAATCATGGAAATGTTTATATGCCTGATCAACATTATTTTCACAGTATACTTCTGAGAATTTAAGACATGAAAGACTCTGTTTAAATTTGAGTATATTGTGACTGCAGTAGTCTCGTCGATAAATAAAATACTCTATGGGAGTCTCCTTCTTTTTTATGGGAATACATAACATTTGCGCTGTATTGTGGTCAGAGATATCTAGGTGCAGTAGTTTACCTTTTGCTGTTTGGATACTACTAATAAGGTGATCAATGCAAGAGCTCTGACAAGTTGCTTCTGTTATGTGAAATACCAAGTTGCAATTTCGAACTATATCCTGCAATTCTGAGGCAATTTTATTATTTTTCAGGGTATTCACATTCAGATCTCCGGCTAAGCTAATTTTCTTATTATGCTTTTTACGGTAATAATAGAGTATTTTTTTAAGATTTGTTGCAAATGTTTCAAAGTTAGAGGCAGGTGTTCGATAAATGACAATGACTATAATATTATGTGCCAACACTTCTATCCCGCAGCATTCAAAATCATAGTCCCTCTTATACTCTTTTAGTGACACAATTTCCCTGACAGATAATTCATTTTTTACTAGAATACAGGTACCTCCACGCTTTTGTTGTTTTGGTCTGCAGTATGATGCTGCTAGTTTATAACCGCCAAGTTTTAATAAGTATTCACAACCCTTTTCGATGTAAATTTCTGATAAACAAATTATGTCAGGCTCTTCATTTTGATAACGCAATTCCGATAAATGTATTTCTATTAAGTTTTGCTTACATAAGAATCCAGCTATGTTTTGGTGCAGTACTCTTAAATACTTATTCGCGAAAAAAGTCTCTGGTGATGTACTAGGGACCTCAAAACATAAATTTTCAGTTTGAGTCTCAGCATCTACGGTAGTTCGAGTGTCACACAAACAGTATTTTTTAATATGTGGACGATAACTGTGTGAATTATTGATTTGCTCAGCATTTACACGTCGTTTTTTATATGTAAGAAACTTTTCATCATAGTCTAGTTGGTCTAAGAAACGATTTGTTTGTTTACACATGTTATACATATTAAAAAAGTAATTATAACTACACCTAAAGTCAACAAATATACAATTTAAATATTGCCTGCTTACCATATTTAGCATGTCATTCAATTTGTATTCATTCAGATGTCTATTAATTATGGTTTTCAGCTTGCAGCCAGCCTCAGGTAGGTACTAAAAGCCGATGACGTTGCGGTGTCCAGGTTACAGAAACGCGCTGAGTTGTGCATCTCTGGCCTGGACGACTCGGTCACAGTGGACGAAGTCATCGCCGCCGTTGCCAAGACCGGAGAAGTCACCCCTGATCAGATACGGTGCGACCCTATTCTTCTAGGCCGCGCTGGGATGCGAGCAGCTGCCCTATTGTGACGGCGAAGAAGTTGGCGGATAGCCGTCGGGTCCTCGTCGGTTGGGTGTCGGCGCAAGAACGGCTCCTGGAGCCGAGGCCGCAGAGGTGCTTCCGCTGCCTTAGTGGTGGTCACGTCAAATGCACCTCTGCGGTCAACTATAGTGGTCGCTGTTATCAATGCGGCCGGCCTGGTCATCTGGCCATTAGTTGCGAAAGCCGGCCGATCACAGGGCTGGCACAAAGAATTGCGCCGCATCCAAAAAAAGTATGGCCAAGGACGACCAATCGGCCTGCATGGACGCAACAACTGCGTCGATGAAGGCGAGGGGCAACAACATGGAAGTCAATTAATGGCTTTACCCTTTCGTCTCCTTGAGGCGAACATCAACCACTGCGCCAGAGCTCAGGATCTTCTTCTCCAGAGCATGGCGCAGTGGTCCATTAACGTCGCCTTTGTCGCCGAGCCGTATTTTGTCCCTCCCCGGGATGACTGGGTTGGGGACCTTAGCGGCTTGGCGGCGCTTGTATCGTTTGCCGCCTTCGGCACCCCGTCCTTCGAGAACATATATCGAGGACGGGGCTGCGTCGCAGCACTTGTGGGCGATACGGTTGTGGTGAGTAGCTACTTCTCACCCAAACGATCCCTCGCCGACTTCGAGGAGTGTCTCCTCGAACTTAACGTCGGCGTCGCTCGCAGCCGTCCTTACGATGTCTCTCGTGTGCGACCTCAATGCCAAGTCAATTTTATTCCACGGGCCTCGGAACCGACCACCTGCGGGGTCCCATATTATGGTAGGAGGGGTCCGCACCGGCATCGTGAAGACCCTGAACTACTCGACAGCCGTTGGGACTTTCAAGAACATTTTAGACGCTTGTCTCCCAAACTTTTGGAGGCAGCGGCCGCGATGCCAAGGCTGCTACCTAATCTTGAAGGGGCCAAGCGCCTCCTGCTGGAGGCTCTACGAAGGAGTCGTGCGGTCCATGGCCCTTTATGGTGCTCCAGTATGGGCCGCCGTGATGTTGAGGGCTGTCAGATCGTGCGATTCGATTCGATTCGCACACCGCAGCGTGCCATGGCTGTCAGAATCAGCAGAGGTTATCGCACGATCTCCTTCGAGGCGGCGAGCCTCCTAGCCGGATCTCTGCCCTGGGATCTGGAAGCTGGGTTCCTGGCATCGCTCTATTTATGGCATCAAGATGCCCTGGAGCAGGGCGACAGACCAGCGCCTCACGATATTGAGGCGCGACGTTCCGAGTTCCACCAGATCCTAGTGGTGGGGCCGCTCCCCGTCCGCCACAAAGGCTGAGGAGGCGGCGCCGTGTCCACGTGCGCCACAAGTAGCATCCAATTTCTAATGACGGGGCTCGCCAGCTGGTGGGCCGAATCCCGGGTGAGGTCACGGTAAAGTATGCTATCCGTGATTCGCGTGACCTCGCCACAACACGGGAGCGTAGTGAACACCGCGGTGGTTTTAGTGAGTACGCCTTTAGTGGAAGGCCTCACACACCTCCTCCGCCAGCCCCCAACTCGATCGTACGATATGATCGAGTGGCGAAGTCGAGACGGCTCGTAAGGAGTTTCCACCGCGCAACAAAAAAAAAACAAAAAAAAAAGGTCGACCACACTTTGAGGTCCAATGGCGGCCCTATGTGAGGGAGCACTTAAAGCCTAATTAGGTAGGTAACATAATTACAGTGTTGTATTAAATACATATCGTGTATCAAAACTTAATAGGTATTATCGAGTAACCTATGTGTGAAACAATATACTGAATAATTAGTTCAACTCAACCAATCCATTAAACATACATCACAATAGCACATTAAATTTGTTCCATGGCCGAAATCGCGGCCTCTAGTACTTACAAATTAACAAGACTATTATAATTCAACTCACTTCACCGCACTACTCATCCCGTTACTCAGTAAAATATAGTTTGTAGTTTTACCACGAATTCACGAAATATTCCTCGGAATGAGATTATCGCAGCTGAAAGCTTATTGTGTATAGTGGGCATTATCATAGCTTTGCCCAAATAATTGTTCCGTGTTTTATATGAGAAGTACCGAAAACAGTATACGTAAGTTACGATTATTATTTAGCGAGATTATGGCTGCTTTTTTACTAGAGATGTGCTATTTAGCTTAGCTGTGACGATTCGAAAGCTGAGCTATGAAAATATATGACTGTTTCCTGTATATGCCAAGCTATGTAGCTAAACTGTGCTATGAATATGCGCTGCCATGAGGAAGCTGTGTAAGGAAGATGCGTTGATTGGGATAATCATTGAGATAAGATTAAGATGATCAATGACCAACACAAACTTTTCTTTGCATAAAGCTATACTACTAGCGATCATCCATTATCGTCCTAGCATTAAAGAAACTAGGATAACCTAGTATCAGCTCGAGGTCCATTAAGAGCCCTCTCGACCGATTTCGGCCACGGCGGCTTGTCTATATATGAGACTTGCCATCTGCACGGGATATGTTATAGTGCACAAGGGTGTGCACATACACAAGTGTATTTTCTATTCCCTCACTCTCATAGTCCGATGGGACGCCACAAGCGCTAAAACCCGAGAGAGATTGGGGGCGGGACCCACAGCTTGACGTGCTTTCCGAGGCACGGGGGTGTGACACTGACTCCGAACTTCTATTGGACAATTCCTAACGCAAAAACCCGATATCACTTTTTGTTCGACCCGGAAATTGAACCCACATGATCCGCTGTCGCTAACACTACCTCAGGACCACAGAGGCAGTTAAGAGGTACTGAATCCTCATAACGACTGTCAAAGATCTGCATGACACATAACTTCGAAAATTCAGTGGTGCGCGAAGTGGGCATGAATTCGATACCCTTGTCTGCATCCATCCATAAAACGTAGCTTAGTCAAAGTCGCTTCTACCGGTGCTAAGGTGTACCTATGTTTATGTATGGTAGATATCATACACATCTATAACAACAAAACACAGCACATCTCCAGTACAAAAGCATCCTGTGTACATTATTGAATATTAGATATACTATTAATATTTTATGCGGTGAAAGCAACCTTCTTAAGGTATTTATCTTCGCATGGGATAGTCAAAGTCAAAAATCCTTTATTCATTTAGATCACAAAGTTAAACTTATGATAGTAAATGGGTTAGTTAATTTCTTATCATGAAATATTTGAGTGTTGCGAATATGTATGATTATTGTTAGGTGTAGAGTAATTCCAACAATTACTTTGTAGTATATTATATTATTACTATCTCATAATTGCTTTGAAATTATGCTTTGTATGTGTGTAGAATAGGCTTACATTGAAATGAGTATTTAGGATGTCTTTATGGTATTTTCCAGACGTGTATTCTTTCTTTTTCTTCTTAGTGTGAGACCACTCAGAGGCCCCCGACATGGTGTAATAATTCTCGTCCTGCAATAAGCATCGGGATCGACAACTTTACGTGCACAACATAGTAACGGTGCGAACACGGTAGTGGTTGGATGTAAGTGTCACCCATCCAAAATGCCACCTGTGTCAGCGTTCTTTAACTTTCAAACCGTAATAACGAACGGGAAGCCATGTCACTAAGTGTTATGCGAATTGTGTATGATGGTATTTCCATATAATTTATGTTGTATTTCAAGTTAAATGTTGTTGTAAGCGCAGTCATTATAGTCATTAATATGCTGATTTATTGGTAGTGGTTAAATTTACGAACTATTAAATCAGCTTATCATCTTTATATCGAGTACATAACCATTAACACTACATTCAATGTCACTTTAAACTCGATCACATATCTTACTGTATCAGTTGATGCATAAGTAGTTGCATCTTTGATAAAATGACAAAACGTAGACATTCGCCCAAAAAAAATTAAGTTTAGGTTATGTATATTAAAATGCTTCAAACTTTCACGATTTATACACATATGATATATTTATGCGACGTGTAAATAGTCTAATAATTTTAACAAAAATGTCGTCTAAATGCCTTCAAGTCGCCTGTAGTTTTCACGGTATGGCTGCTCATCTCAGTGTCGCGGGGGACAACAAACATACAATCAACGGACACAATGTACACCCAGTCTTTATACAACAATTTTGTAGATCACACAAATTAGTGTTGTTTTGTGTGGAGATTGAAACCCACAACACTCGACGCAGTAGCAACTGCTTAAACATCTACGCTAAACATTACTTCACGCCTTTTATCCCCGAAGGGGTTAAAAGGCGTGAAGTCCGAAGGGGTAGGCAGAGGTGTATTACACACTCACTCTTCGCCCGTTATATTTCGGTCTCGGTCCTTTTGCCATCTACCGGGCACATCATTAACCTCTTGTATGCCGGAATACCAGACACAATTAAAAAGCTATTGTGTCTCGCGTAGATCTGCGTTCCGGCATACGAGGGGTTAAGCGAGCGATAATTTTATTAATTAATTATGCACACATAACTTCGAAAAGCCCGAGATGGGTGCCCGGGGTGCCTAGGGATCGAACCCGAGACCATCGTCTCGGCAGTCCCTTAAGCTACACCACTGAGCTATCGCCGCAGCTACGCTTCCTGAGCAGGAATAAATCTGTCCATTTATTTATCTGAAAAGAAAAGAGACATACATCATCAACAGTGTATCGCAGCTGATAGAACGAAGTCATAAATTTACAGCAGGCAAATCAGCAGATTGTGCGTACAAATCGTGTTCTATTAATTATTATGTCCGCATTGGAATGGATTATAGACCCGGGTAATGTTCATTAATGTTGCAAAACCTTTGTCCACAACGAAACCTGGTGAGCTAAATGTAATGTATGCAGTTTTAGCTGATTTGTCGTTGACATGGTATGAGAGCTGTTGTATTTGTGAGTGGTAGAGATGATTTTATCATAATTTGATAGATTTGGAGAGCGGTCGTGGTCACGATAAGGCCTCTACATTGTTTTTTCTTTAATGTAATGAGCAGCAAACAAGCATATAGATCATCTGATGGTATGCGATTTTGCCCATGAACTTTGTGTGTACACCAGAAGAGTCACAAGTACGGTACCGCCCTTTAGGTTGAAAAAAGAATAGAAAGAGGAGGAAAGGGACGAGGCACTAAGGATGGTACTTAGTTAAAATATATTGACTGCCTCGTTTGTCTCGTGGCATATATGTGCGCTTGGGATTGGGAGGTCTTGGGTTCGATCCCCGGGTCGGGTAAAGCAATATTGCGTTTCTTCGTTAGGAAATTCTCAGTAGCAGCACGGAGTCTGGTAATGTGCCCGGTACGGCAATAGGCTCGCCCCCTAATACGTGGCACTAAAATAAATCTGGCGAAAAGTGGGTGTAGCAATATGCGTCTGCTTACCTCTTCGGAGATATAGGCGTGAGATTATGTATGTATGGATATGTATTTATGTATATTGAATTATAATTGGACTAGCCGCTTTGCTACAATTTCTGCGAAATAATGCTATTCGGATATAGTCTAAACGGATTACAAACAGGCACAATATCATTCCTGTCATATGCATTTCACCACTTACCCTCTTGCAAATGTGTGACGTCGCTGTGACGCCGCGATCACACCTCCCACTCACCTCAGACGCCACACCGGGCCTCCTATAAATACGGAGACGCTGGGAGTGCGGGGCCCTCTTTCTGGCCACCTCATCACACGAGCTAAGTCCACCAGCTACTCTGAACGGCCACCGGAACCGGACCCTCAACAAGATCCCTTACTTTCGCCGAATCACGCGTCCCTGGTTCTACCTCTTTAACTAGCATAAATATATTAATTTTCAATTTAATGCGTTGCTTAATGACGTTTAGATTTCCTTGACGAATTAAACTGATTTTTAATTGTAACATTTAACCACGATTTTCATTTAACCACACCTAAGTAGGGATAACGTTACAGTGGCGCCCACGAGAATATATAAGTAGGGTTTTGTTGGGAATCCGTTTCCGGTAAGTCCTTTATGTTATATATTTTTTTAACTGTGTATGTGTGAAATCGTCCCAAAGCAGTGTTATATGGTTTTAATGGTATGTGTTTTTGCTTACTACTCATGAGTGAGACAGAAATAGTTATAATATAAAACGGCTTACCATGGTAAGCCGTTTTATATTATAACTATTTCTGTTACCGCGTGTGATAATTAATTGTGTATCAACCGCATAAGTAACAAGTTATAATCGTTCGACTGCGGCCACGTGTCCTCTAAAGACGCGCTATGGTCACATTCGTCGATCGCATTCTTTGTCTTGCGATTTAAGGCCTCGCGTCTTCTAAAGACGTGCTAAGGTCACTTTCGTTGATCGTATGCTTCGCTATTAGCTTTTTTTAAATGCCCACTACGGTAATTAATTGCTACTGGTAATTATTCCTAATAATTACTGCTTTGGCTGACTTTTGGAACGAATTCACACCCTTCTCTTTTCCATTTCTTCTTATTTTTCTACTTTAACCTTCTGCTTGCCTCCGCTTGTGATTTTTGTTTACGGCGATATTTCTATATAGTAGATATTATTAAATATTTTAACCGCCTACTACAGCGATTATCTTTCATAGTTAAATATTTTTTTCTTTCTTACTAAGAAAGTTGCATCTTTATTATACCACGTGTACCTAGCATAATTGGACTGGTTGAGAATGAACGTACCTAAAGATGCTGGCGTGTTATATACTAGGTATTTAGCTAGAATTCTGCGGTCGTTTGTTAATAAAACGTACACGCGTCACATGCAGGTTGCTCACTGACAATAATGAACGAATTTAATCTTTGTCTATTTGGTATAAAGATACGAATTTCATCGTAGAATTATTGGTTGTTCTTTTTGTTAAATGTTTATTTTTCTACAATCGTTGTTTTTGGTCTTCAATTTTATCTTCTTGTTACTGCCTATCGGTATGTTATTTGCAAATGCATATATTTATGCATTAACTGTTGCTTGTAAATTCAAACGTTTGAAATTCCTGCGTCGCTGTTGTTGAATTTTTTTTGTAACTTTTTGCGTAGCTGGTGATCGTTTCTCTGTTCTATACTTAAATAACTAAAGTGGCTGTTTACACACAAATTAAAACAATAATTTCAACACTTAAATAACTAATGTGGGTATTTATACATAAATCAATAATTTATATACTTTAATAACTAAAGCAAATTAATTGATGTACAAGTTTAAGAAAATATCCTTTCGTATTTTACCATCGTCTATTTTAAACCTAAAAACTGAATAAAATAATTATTCTATTACAGCAAAAACATGTTTATAAACGATTGGGTACAGTTTAATTAACAACAATGTAAGACGCATATCTATTCAAAGTTAGAATTACCTACATAATTATTTGTAAAGGCCAACAATGGTGCTATTGTTTCCGAGTTGGAGCTCACAAGATAACGCATTGTGTTGTGTTAACGATTTATATAAGCCTGCTAACATAATGGCTCAGTGGTTAAAAGGTTGTTGTCGGATTGGTCTGTGGTTCGATTCTCGCTTGTGTTTTTTTGTTTTTTCTTAGCCATAGCTAAAAAAACCAAAAAAACACAAGCGAGAAGTATACACTACCATAGTAGTGTATACTTTATCATCGATCGTCTCCTGCGGTGATATATTATTCATTACAACTTACTCCGAATTGTGTATTTGCCATTAATGACTTTGTATCATGTTCAGAAACTAAATCATGATTCACGACAATGGAATGCGGCGCGGCGTCTCGCGCGCAGTGATGACTCACGTGTTTACCAGCCACTCGCCGGCTCAAAACTTTCCATCACCGTAATCATTGTTTATTTTACTTAAAATGAATACAATTTGCCCTTGCAATTCGCATCGAGCGTGTTAATGAGCAATTTAATGGTGATATTGCCAACTGATTGTTATATTGTTAGTATCGTAATATCGTATGATCGTAATGTTAGTTTACGACTTATACATTTTCAATTTAATTTTACTTATCGAACCCGGGTTGTCAGGTGGTGCCTAGCAACCTAGGCTGGGTGGCTATTTACTCTAAACCTCACGTATAATACCTCTTTGCGCGTCTGGTATTATAATGAATACGACTCGCATCGGGAATGAATGCTGGCTTGTTCATACGTCTGATTGTGTGTAGGCCTTTTGAATGTGATGAATGTCAGGTAATAGGAACGTTCAATGCTTGGTGACGTATGAATGGTCGAGGGTTATACTTGGTTTTTTCTTTCAGGGTTAGTAGTTGCTTTGTATTTAACCTACTGACACCACCACCTCTCATCGGTTTCAGGGTCACGGAAATATATGTGCACCTTATCGTCATGTCTGTATGCGTATGTTAGCTGTGTTAATATAAAGCAATACAAATTCTAAATATGTGTATAAAACACATTTACACAAACTACACTACAAGTCCACTAATTTGATGAATTTGATATTCTGTCATATCTGGTTAGACCAGTAAGCCTCGGGCTCCAAGACGTGTAAGTTTGGGTTGCAACCGGGTGCACTACTAGTGAGATAATTTAAACAGTCACCATCAGCCTTTAACAGTCCACTGCTGGACTAGGCCTCTCCTTTGAAAGGAGGAATTGGCCTACTATATATAATGCTGGCCAAACGGGTTGGTGTAGGGTCTGTATCAAGGTTTTCTTCTCTTACAGTGCTGTTCTCTGCATAATATGCTCCCTCTGTCGGCTCTTATGACACCCATGAGATGATATGGTATGGTGATATTCTGTATTCTTATCTGTAATATTTATTTATTTAAACAGTAAAATTCAATAAATTGTGATGATAGTAGATATACTAAACATAATTCGAGTTACCACTCTTTCTCCTAGCACCTGCAGACTCCGAAAGTTGATCAATATAAGCAAATTAATGCATAATATACTGTTATACCACAATACATGAAAAAAGAAATACAAAATCATAGATCAGATTTTCATCCTGTAAGTGTAATAAGTTTTCTTTTAAAAATCGTCGAACAAAACTAAACATAATATGATTGAAACTTTCATAATACAACAAAGCCATAAACTCAAGAATAACATAGGTTATCAAAACATTTAAATGGAAGTCAGCAAATAAACGGTACGTCTGCAAACAATTCTAGTCACGGAAACCACGAGGCCACAGCAAAACGATATCAGCATCCAATCGCAAACGCCGTATTTTCGATAAATAAATGTGATATTTAGGGTGCCTGGCACAGTTGATGTCGGGTAAAAAGTATTTTACAATTTTTGTGATATTTTTGTCAAATGTAGCAAGCTTTTTTTTGTAGCGAGTTGCGTAGTACAGTAGTATATAGTCGTTTTGTTGCATATTTTTTTACATACATACATATCGTCACGCCTTTTATCCCCGAAGGGGTAGGCAGAGGTGTATTTCTACACCCACTTTTCGCCAGATATACTTAAGTCTCACGTAATAAGGGGCGAGCCTATTGCCGTACCGGGCACATTTCCAGACTCCGTGCTGCTACTGTGAATTTCGTGGCAGAAAAACCCAATAACACTGCCCGACCCAGGAATCGAACCCGGGACCTCCCGATCCCACGCGCATATTTATGCCGCGAGACCAACGAGGCAGTCGTATAAGGTTTGATGTCGAGTTTTCCGTCTTACGCAAAGATGGTATTTGCATCGTGTTATCCCTTAGTCGCCTCTTACGACACCCACGGGAAGAAAGGGGGTGGTGACACTTGTATTCTATGCCGTCAATCACACGGCATATTTTTATATGATGAGATATTTTATCTTCGATTGATATTTCATATAAGAATTGGATTCATATAGTACTGACTATACAATAGATTATGGCATACTGTTATACTTTCCAAAGTCCCTAATACAATGATTTAAAAATCGGTAACAAGATGCATTGTTTGGTAACTGAAAAGTACTACATGTTTACCTCACATACTCACATTTTATCCGGACTCAAAACGCTACTAGCTTCAGCATTCTTCCTACATAAATAAATAATTGATTGAATGCATAAGATAGATAGATAGATAGATAAAACACTTTATTGTACACCAGTAGGTAAATAGACAAAATTACAATAAATTACATTGAAAACTTAACACTAGTGGTACAAGGGCGGTCTTATCGCACATTGCGATTTCTTCCAGACAAACTAGTTCGGAATAAATTATTAGAATATAAAGTAAAATAGTGGGTAATGGTGTACCTTGTGAAAAAGAGATAGAAAATAAAGTTATGTGAAAACTTAACTTATAAATACATACATAAATAAAAATCATACATTATAATTAAATAAATAATAATAAAATAAATATATATATATATAAATATTTAATAAGGTGTGGGAAATAATTCACTTTAGAGTACTTCACTAACGACTGTCATAAATTTAAATGAGAAGCAAGTCCATCGGCTCCACGTGCTACAAACAAACTATAACTACTTATATAACTAAACTATCCTAAGCTAAACTACAAAAACTAAATAATTAATGATAACAAAAGAAAAAGTAAAACAATAAAAAAAAGGAAAATTGACTACGACGCGTCAAGAAATTCCTCCGCAACGCTGTCGGCTGGTAGCGTGCCCAGATGGCTGGCAGTATTGCCACGTTGAATGGCAATTTTTAATCTTTCTGCAAAATATAAACCAGCCTTATGGTCACGGGAAGCATTGATCAGTCTTTTGGCGAATTCTTTATAAAGAGCGCGTGCACTAGGACCCCATGGCCCCAGCGTTTTGACCCCAAACGGCTCAAAAATGTAATTACCAGATAGGTTTCCGTATTTGCGCCGTTTGAGGGCCTCCGCTGATGCAGCAGCAGCGCCAGCCGATCCAGCTGTGCTTGGAAGATGTGATGGCGCAAGGGTATCGACGCATGTCGCGTCCCATACCAGAGGCCTGCAAATCTTCCAAGGTAATAAGGCGTCATTGACGTCAAATTAATTTTGTTTCAATTTTATTATTTATAATAACTTCAATTATTCATATTCCAAATTCATTTTAATGCTCCTTGTTGTACACCGGTTTTAAATGGAATTTTCCCTTTAGTAGAAATATAAGAAACAGTAAAATATCTCATTTACAAATATTATTAAAGTGGTCCTTTCATCAAAGCAATAGAAAGTAAAATAAAGTAAAAAACTAAATTACTTAATTTTGTTTTTACTTTACAACTTTATTCAAAGACCAATTAGTAGTTTAGTTTTATATAAAAGAAAATATTTCTTTAATTTGATGTCACATCAATTGTACAAATTTTAAGTTTCAAAGCTTTATTCAATGTAAAAAGCTTTGCATATCTATAAATAAACATCAGTTGGACATTTGAGGCAAAAACATTATGGTCATTAGATGACAGGAGATAAATGATAGGCACTGCTAAAGTGATAAATTGATAAAATAAAATAATATTTATAAACTACGCATTTTTTTGTGTGTACTTTATTTAAATAAAACAAGACAAGTAAGAGCGGTTGTCAAAAGAGCCTAGAATAAAAAGTATTTTTCTCATTCCTTTGATATGAACGTTCACCCCATCAGATCTCAAAGCGCCTCGAAAGTGCATCGGCGCGCTCTTCAGCAATTGCAGTCAGGTGAGGGTACCGTACGTTGCAAAACATTTTTGTCTCTTTTCAATTTCCTTCAAAGATACCTACAAAGATTAGACCTTGTATCGTACTTCGGGAAAGTGCGATTAAAATTGCTAGCTTGGAAAACGGGCTAACTTTCCCTGGTAAATATGTTTTGCTGTAGGTAAAGGAGAAGTTTCTAGACCAAACTTAGTACGAACGTAGTGATATTAAAATATTCCTAAAGACTTTTTCGTTTAAAAGGGGTGATTTTGTTTACTTGTTTTGCAATTGAAGGACTTTATTGGCTGGAAATGCGTTGCAACAAGACTTAAGGTGTACTTTTTGTTTCTTGGAGTGAAATGTATTTTACGAATTGCTTTTCAAATAGAATTCAAGCTTTTGGAACATTTTAAATCAGTATAAATTTTTTGAAAACTCCGTATGATTATGACTTATCCTAGTTTAATCAAAAGTATGTATTCATTTATCATTATCAGTCCTTTATACTGACCCACTGCTGGGCACGGGCCTCCTCTCACTATGAGAAGGGTAAGGCCATAGCCCACCACGCTGGCCAAGTGAGGGTACGCAGAGTTCACATGTCTTTCGAGAATGTTATGGAGAATTCTCAGACATGCACGTTTCCTCACGATGTTGTCCTTCACCGATAAGCAAGCAATTAAATTGAATGCGCACTTAACTTAGTCGGTCTCTCCATTCGGTTATCGCTGCCTATTCATTAATTATGGGTAAAATTACAACATGGTCTATTATTTTGTTATAAAACATCAAGCCAATTTTGATGTACGTTAATTTAAATTATACTTAAATGGTATGACCACACAACACATTTACCTACCTACCAGTCTAAAATAACATGAAAATTGTAAAGAACTGAAAAATACATAATGCTTTTCCTACCTCTTGGTCTCAAACATAATCAATTTAATTTCTTATACTTTTAAATAATTTTCCAATAAATGCATAAAAATCCGTATTATATTTCTCAAATCACTTAATACTCCAACATTCCAAACGTAAACGTCTTGGAAAATTCACCCTTTCAAGCAATTTCAACCTTCAAATGTAAAGTGCAAGGGAGATCAGATAGACAGACTGTATAAACGTTGAATTTTATCTCCAGCAGATCTTATCAGTGCCGTATAATTTTATTTTATCTACATTTGAACGTGTTAAGACGTGATATCTTATTTTCCTAATGGGTTCTTAAACGCCACATATTAAGCTTATGGCGACGATTTCGTTTTATGGCAAGAAGTAATGACTGAAATGCATACCGTCGTTTAAAATAGAATTATGTTTTAAAGTTATAGTGGGACATAGGTACGCGGAGATACTTAGTTTAGATAAAGGGACTTTGAATAATGCGAGTAGGTCCATAGAGTATAGTAATACTATGGAAAGGTCTAAGGGGTTGGTTCTTCTCTCCATATTTTGTTAAATATCGGGCAGCTTGAATTTAAAATATTTTAAATTATTGCTAGCTGGTCGTATTATACAATAGTATCAACTCCAATAGATCTTCTCTTTGATAGCATTACCCATTCTTATACGGTGCTATCGACAAAATAACCTGCATCGATACTTCTTATCTGTAAGAGTTAGAATAATACTTTTTGAGATTTTCTATTTAGTCAATGAGTGCATACGTAACTTTTTCTTATATAATATATGTATTTATTAAAAATAAAAAGGGTAAGAAATCCCTAGATGTATGTCTAGGGGTTTTATTAAGCGATGGTAGATTTTTTCGAGTCTTCTATCAGAGCTATTATCTTCTATCTGTAGTGATGTAATCTGTGAATCTAGGTAATCTAACGCTTTATCCATGGACCTAGTAATATAGAAACTTGCCTTCGGAACAGGCATGAAGCGTTTCATTTATTCCCGTTACTTGGTTACTTGGTCTTGGTTGCAATCGAAGGTACTTTTATTCATATCATCATACCTATTTATCTACTAGGCTAAATGATAGATAGCCAAGTTGAATAGACGCCTCGATCTAAAAAAGGTAGTAGAGCCTTGCTGATTTCAGCATGAATGGGCCGGCTCGACCGGGGAAGTACTACCCTCTCACAGAAAATCGACGTAAAGTAACAGTACCTAAACTGTTGCGTTTCGTTCGGTGAGTGAGAGTGCCGGAGGCCCTATCCCCTATCCCTTCTCCCTGATCCCACTCCTCATCCTATCCCTTTTCACAACCCCAAGGGGCGGCAACGCACTTGTGACTCCTATGGTGTTGCTTGTGTCCATGGGCGGCGGTAATTGCTTACCATCAGGCAATCCGTCTGCTCGTTTGCCGCCTATTACCATTAAAAAAAACTCCTAAACATGAAATTACTTATTACTAGTTTAAATAATAAGTGTACGTGTCTAACAACTTTTTAATGGTAGACTATTGCGCAAAGCCACCCTGTCTTACTTGTGCTTATCATTATTATTGCCGACAAAGTGACAAATACCTAACCTTTTTAGAGGCGAATATTTGCTGTTATGTAACTTTATAAATAGTTTGAAATTCTTTAATTAATACCAATTAGAAATGGTGCAATGTCAGGTGTTATCGGTCCAAGATGTGTAGGGATACACAGACTTACTCAAGCGGTACCGTTTATTAAGTTTAGAGTCATGACGATTATTTCTTGGCACAATGATGTTATATGGTTTG
The DNA here is from genome assembly GCA_944739405.2 of Euclidia mi. Classification (NCBI taxonomy): domain Eukaryota; kingdom Metazoa; phylum Arthropoda; class Insecta; order Lepidoptera; family Erebidae; genus Euclidia; species Euclidia mi. The sequence continues at coordinate 13,252,249 of OX123183.2, read as the reverse complement.
TGTAACAATATATTTGACTGCTTAGATATAACTAATAAGTTATTTTATAAAGTACCTAGAAACGTATTTCAGCGAGGAGTTCGTGTGCCGCGGTTGTTTCACGTAGATAAGTGCAGGACAAAAGCTGGTAAGCGGGCGCCTCTCAGTTGCATTGTTGAAACTTATAACAGTCGCTTCTCAGATATTGACATGTTCTCTCTATCAAGTAGCAAATTCAAACGATTGGTTATCGAACTGTTATTGTAAATATAAATTTTCTGCTTGCGTGCGTAGGGTTCCAACCGAGAACTTAGGGTCCCAAGCAAACCTCACCTGCAAGTGGTGCACCTGCCGATCAACAGACGAGGCTCTGGCAAACAAACATCCCGATTAGCGGCAATAGGCTCGCCACCTATTACGTGGGATTAAAATGCTGGCGAAAAGTGGGCGTTTAATATGCCTCTGCCTACCCCTTCGAGGAAACAGTCGTGAGTCTATGTATAGTACACATTCTCTGATTCAGACCCTTTTTTTTTTCTTTTGTCTTAATGCATGTTTTGCTTCTTAATATGATTTGTGTTAATTTGTGGACAATGGTGCTGGTGGTGTATATCAATCTAGGTTAAGAAAGCATTTGTAAAATTTTGCATGTAACTGATTTTTGTCCCGAACAAATAAATAAATATTTAGTTTCACTGTTTCATTGTTCGTACGCATATATGTTAATAACTTCTCTAAATGCCTTTTATTGTACACATAAAATATAACTATTACAAAAACATGCTAAACACTAAAAGTGGACAGTGACAATCTCGAGAGAGGTGATCTTGTAATCGATACCTAGCAATGACACCGACGTATGTCGACCTCGTAAGTGCTGCAGAGGGCGGACGTAGAGCCTCCTTAGGGACATGTTTAAGTGACGTACTTGTACGGTTTCAGTTTGAAATTATAGTATGACAGGTATTACTTTTTAGTAATATTCCTGAGAAAGGTTTAAGTGTACAGTCGCGAGTGAAGTCTAGCTAATTCATTTAATCATAAAATTTCTTTTACTAGTGTATTATAACACTTCTGCCTATCTTACACTTAATCATATCAAATCTTCTACTGGTGTACCTAATATTACACCTATGCCTACGCATTCAGGGATAGAGGCTTAACGATATTAAAAAAAATCTCTTCTACGACGCTCTCTATCTACTATCATACACTTTTCAGCATTAAAGAAACAAGCTAAACACTAAAAAGTGGACAATATCGGTCTCAAGCGCGGTGTCCTGTAACCGATACCTGGGAATAACACCGACGTGTGTCGCTCTCATAAGTGGCGCAGAGGGCGGACTAACTGACGTGTTTAAGTGACGTACATGTAAGGTGTCAGTTAGACGATACAGTATAACAGGAATTACTTTTATTAATTTTATATGACAAATATTTTTGGTAAATTAGTTTTGTATGACAAATGTCTTGGGAAGTTTGAAAAAATCATAGTATTTTTGAGGATTTGTTTGATTTGTGAATTATTTAAACAGGACGAGCTACTACAGCTCCTCAAAAAACAAAACGACATATTTACAAATTCCACAATTACACCTGAATCTGCCTTATAGCAGGCGTCACTCTGTCAATTGGTGAAGCCACGTGGAAATCCGCTCAGTAGTTTGCAACAAGTCACATTAAGAGTAGATCTACTACGCCTTAGCAGATCTAGGGCGTAGGCCGTCTACGACACAATCTGTTCGTTTAATAATGTTCTTTTATTACTAATGCACGGCAGATTCAAATTTTGAGTGAAACATTATTGGATCAGAGCATATTACATACGAGCTTAACGCGGTTATTGCAGAACGTATACTGTAACAATAACCTGTTTAGCATAATAATATGTGCTTGTGTAACAGAGTTAGCGAGAATTCGAAGTGGATGAGATTCACATAATTATTTCATTTTCGTTATTTGCAACTTATTTTCATACATACATATACTCACGCCTTTTTCCCGTCGGGGTAGGCAGACACAACGCTTCCTCTACATTCATTACTCTGTTCATACATGCTCCCCGGTTCCGGGTGCTTCGGACCTTGCCATTTTTAAGATGACCCAATCTGATCGACGAATGTCCAACGAGGTCTGCCACGTCCGACTTGCCCACACACGTTAGCCTCATAAATTTGATGCGTCACTCTTTCTCCACTCAGTCCCTCCACGTGCCCAAACCATTTCAGCATTCTTTTCTCAATTCTTGTCACGACATCTTCTTTCAGGCCACATCGCTCTCGTATTACTGCATTCGGAATTCTATCAATCACTCTTACCCCACACGCATCTCAACTGCGTTAATGCTACTTTCATGCTTCTTCTGGTAAACCCAACACTCACTACCATACATCAATTTAGGCACAAGCACTCCATCATGAACCGCCAGTCGCGCCTGTTTTAGCACATTCTGGTCGTTCATAAAGGCATGCAGCGCTCCATTTACACAGTTTACCGCAGTCACTCTCCTTTCAATATCTCCTTTACATCTTCCATCTCTTGCAAACATGCTACCCAAATATACAAATTCTTCAACTTGTTCAAAGGAGAATGCCGGAACCTGTACCAATTGCTTTGAAAAATTGATATACCGTAAATACTTTGACACATTTTGACTGCCATTACTAAATTATAAATCATTATTAAATCCGCGTTTACGAAATATTATAAAAAAGTAGAACTTAGATCAACAACTTCCGAATACATACATTGCCAGCACAAAAAAAAGTCGGTTCCGCGCGACAAAAAATCGGGTGTAATATTCTCAACATTAACGATTGCTTACACGATTAAATTATTTTGGATTCAATAGAAGGCACTATGATAGTGAATTAAAAAAACTGTTCTGTGTGATTTTACCCTAGAATGCTAACTATATTTTACAAACGATTATACTAATTATGAGTCTTTTAGACTACACACGAATAAAGTACATAAATTGTACATTAAAAGTTATTTTATGTTTATATTCACGTCGTCGTAGTAACGTCATTAAATGAAACAAAGATTATACATGATAAATATTTATTACAAAATTAAAGTTTTACTTTTTTATCACTTTTTATGAGATCTCAGTCATCAGTCTGACATAGAACATAAACAATAAACATATACTGAATAAATCTTCTGCTCGTGAACTTAATTGTAATAGTATAAGGACAAATCAACAATAAAAAAGAGAAATACCAGCTACCTTCTGTTCACCGCATATGTTTTTTTGGCACTTCAGACATCGAACTTTGGTCATGCGGTTCTTCTTGTATGAGCAAAGTGAACATCTTTTTCTTCTTTTTGGATCAGGTTCCTCTTCTTGGTAGCTTGTTCCCTCTCCGGACTCTCCAGTATTATTTGGTATCTTGGATATTAACCCTAAGTCTTTTAGGTAGGGCTGGAATTGAGAGTCTTTTCTCCAGGTAATGAATGATAAGTTGCATGTGCAAATCACGCATAAATTTCTTTCCAATTAGCGGTTTTTCTTTGGCATTGAGCTTGTTCTCACAGTATATTACGTAACTGTTTACGAAGGCAATGTTAAGCATTCCATAAAATAAACTCATAGCCCATCTATTGGTCTTTCGACTACAGCTCATATTTTAACACATTTGGTCCGCATTGCCGACATCACCTTTCGTCTGATTATAAAACTCTACCATTTTTGGCTTCTTTGTTTGTTCACTAACAGTTCCAATCTTCATCAGTTTGTTCCGTCTCCTCGACCTGCAAATAGTCCTCAGTTTCACTAGCCTCAAAGTTCTCCATCGCTACCACTGAAAACACCGTCGTCTTTTCAATATCTGGCCAAATTCTCATCCGTGAAGTTTCGGACACCGCTTGGACGTCAAGAAGACAATTTTAATCTAAAAACGAATAAAAAAGTATATAAACCCAGGCAATAACTCAACACATCGCTATGTGTATAATATCAAAAAGTTACACAAAGACTAATCATGAGTCATTTCGACTCTGAGGTACGTCGTATTTACTAAATCGCACCACTTACCAACAAAACGCTATCACTCCCGTGAACTTCTGACCGGCGACTGACTTAACGTAAAGTATCGTGAAAATGCGCGCGTTCGTTAGAGAGAACTATTAAAAATTGCGTGCGGTGTGAGTTAAAATGACTCAGATTAGTATTCTAGGGTTAAATAGAAATACATATTTGGCTACTTAACTTGATTTCAGTCTTTGGTTGAGCAATTTATTCGTTAATCGATTGTTTTTTAGGTGATGTCGATTTTAGATATAATTGAATCGAAATAGCAACACTTGCAGGGTGACATTTGATAACTTGAGCAACTTTCAAAAGAGTCAAATGTCAACCTCACATAACGTCACCTACGCATCGTTCGTGTTTGTTTGTGTTATTATTTTGTTTTTATCCGTTGAGTTCAGGTTTGTTCCTCTGGGTCGAAAGTACGTTTCTTTTAACTTGTAACATCATTCACTTAATGAAATTGTTATAAACAATAAGAAATCAAGGATGAATTCCTTCCTTTGCAATATTTATGGCAGATGTTTTTAAAATATGGTTATGGGAAAAATCTCAGAACTGCGGATTCGAAAACAAAAGCGTTTCATGCCTACGGTAATATTAAACAACTAGCTGACCCAGCGAACTCCGTATCGCCTTTTTAAGAGTTTTTATTTAATTCCCTTTTTTCCAAGCCCCTTTTCCAAAGTTACCATTGACTTAGCACTTAATCTCTTATCATTTCAGAGCCTATAAATGATGAACAAACAAACATAGATTTTTATATAATATTGAATTCCCCATTCCTTAAAATATCGGAGACGATACCCATATCGACTTTAAAAAGAAAACCCGTCCGCCATCTTTGATTTCCTATCCGCCATCTTTGATCACGAAATAGATGTTGTGTTTAGATTCTCCATCCCTTTAATCATCAGAGACAATACCAAAATAGATTTTTAAAATTTTTCCTTGCCGCCACCTTTGATTTCCCATCCGCCATCTTGAATCACGAAATAGATGTTGTATTTGGATTCCCCATCCCTTTAAACATCGGAGACGATACCCATATTGATTTTTTTTTATTCCCTTGCGCCATCTTTGATCACGAAATAGATGGTGTTTTTGAATTCCCCATTCCTTAAAATATCGGAGACGATACCCATATTGTTTTTTTTAAATTTTCCCATCCGCCATCTTTGATTTCCTATCCGCCATCTTTGATCACGAAATAGATGTTGTATTTGGATTCACCATCCCTTAGATCATCAGACACGATACCCATATTGTTTTTTTTTAATTTTCCCATCCGCCATGTTTGATTTCCCATCCGCCATCTTGAATCTCAAAATAGATGTTGTATTTGGATTCCCCATCCCTTTAAACATCGGAGACAATACCCATATTGATTTTTTTAAATGTTCCCATCCGCCATCTTTGATTTCCTATCCGCCATCTTTGATCACGAAATAGATGTTGTATTTGGATTCACCATCCCTTAAATCATCAGAGACGATATCCATATTGATTTTTTTAATTTTTCCCATCCGCCATGTTTGATTTCCCATCCGCCATCTTGAATCTCAAAATAGATGTTGTATTTGGATTCCCCATCCCTTTAAACATCGGAGACAATACCCATATTGATCTTTTTAAATTTTCCCTTCTGCCATCTTTGATTTCCTATCCGCCATCTTTGATCACGAAATAGATGTTGTATTTGGATTCACCATCCCTTAAATCATCAGAGACGATACCCATATTGATTTTTTTAATTTTTCCCATCCGCCATGTTTGATTTCCCATCCGCCATCTTGAATCACAAAATAGATGTTGTATTTGGATTCCCCATCCCTTTAAACTTCGGAGACGATACCCATATTGATTTTTTTAAATTTTCCCCTCCGCCATCTTTGATTTCCTATCCGCCATCTTTGATCACGAAATAGATGTTGTATTTGGATTCACCATCCCTTAGATCATCAGAGACGATACCCATATTGATTTTTAAAAATTTTCCCATCCGCCATCTTTGATTTCCTATCCGCCATCTTTGATCACGAAATAGATGTTGTATTTGGATTCACCATCCCTTAAATCATCAGAGACGATACCCATATTGTTTTTTTTAATTTTTCCCATCCGCCATGTTTGATTTCCCATCCACCATCTTGAATCACAAAATAGATGTTGTTTTTGGATTCCCCATCCCTTTAAACATCGGAGACGATACCCATATCGATTTTTTAAAATTTTCCCATCCGCCATCTTTGATTTCCCATCCACCATCTTTGATCACGAAATAGATGTTGTATTGCGATTCCCCACCCCTTAAAATATCGAAGGCCATACCCATATTGAGTTTTTAAATTTTCTCATCCGCCATCTTTGATTTCCCGTCCGCCATCTTGGATCACTAAATAAATTTCATTTTAATAATCAGCGTCCCGAAAATCTCGAAAACGATACTCATATAGATTGTATCCTATTCGTTTAGCCTTTTTTTGCCCTTGACCAAACCCTCCTTCTTCTCGTTTGACCATTTTATTATTTTTGTTAGGCCTCTAAAATTTGTGGGGTAATTTTATATAGCCTATAGCCTTTTGGCATAATTGGGCTATCATAGGCAATAACAATTTTTAAAATCTGACTGCTAGTTCCTGAGATAAGCCGACATTATTTTTTAGCCTTTTTAGCCTTTTGCCCGGCCCCAAAGGGTCGAAGCGTTATGCTATATAGCCTATAGCCTGCCGGAGTAACTGGGCTATCGTATACAAAAAGAATTTTTCAGATCCGACCGGTAGTTCCTGAGATTAGCGCGTTCAAACAAACAAACAAACAAACAAACTCTTCCGCTTTATTATATTAGTATAGATAAGCTGGCTAAAAATGTTCATTTCATGAAAAACGGTACAGGCTTCTATACAAAAACCGGCATTCTCCTTTTTTATCTTCAATCGCAATATTACACTCAGTCACATTTTCATCCTTCACAAACACCATCACTTTCGTTTTGCTTGCATTCAATTTCATACCTTTCGCTTTAAAGCTCTCATTCATGCAGTTCATCATTTGTTGTAACTCAGTCGCCGACGACGCAAGAATGACTTGATCATCGGCGTATAAGGGGCACTCAATCCACGCAATCCTCCCATATCGATCCCGCATTCCATTTCCCTCATATCGTCCATGCAGCTATACATGAATAAGTTGAACAACCAGGCCGAGGCTGCACACCCCTGTCTGACACCTTTGGAGATGTCAAACCAGTCTGTATAGGCACCTTTAATTTGAACACAGGCTCATAATTCTCTTTGTAATATTACAAAGCTTTAAGACCATAAATAGTTTTAAATTTCACAAATTGTAATCAAATCTAATTCTCTTCCATACACGTTGGCTTCATCCACATTTGTTGATTTATTTGACTGGTCAATACATAGACTAATATTTGCTCACTGCAATCTATTTTATCTTCCAATTATCTTACCAGAAAGGAACCAATAAATTAGTTTTAATATTTATATGATTGCTTAATTTTAGGCCCAAACCTCATTTTATTAGTCTCTTAACTCGCGTTGCAATTCATTAAAGCGTTCACTAAAATTTTACAATTATCCTTAACCTACTATTCTGTGATATTTATGTGTGCTCTTAGTTTAGTTCTATTAATTAGGATAGCAAGATCTTACTTAATATAGCAACGTTAAACATTAATGTTTTCTTTTATGAATAAAAAATGTTTGGCTCATGTCCAGCAGTGGACGTCTATTGGCTGAGATGTTGAAAATATGTTTGATCTAACAAGAGTAGGAAACTTTTTGAACGTCTGTTTGATTCATTTTAAATTGTGTGAAAAGACCTAAGGCATACATCGGACAGGGTGTGTTCGTTATTTAATTTTTTAAGCAGAATATATCTTATTTCTTTTGTGAACGCAATTTTGGCTTTGACTTATTAAAATGCCACATTTGGCTCCTAACAATTGATTTACCATTGTGTTCATAGTTTAATAGACGATGTGCTAAATCAACTTGCTTCTCTAGATTTCACAGGGTTTGATAGAGGATCTGTCTACTCTCAATATGTCAGCCTTAACCTCAGTTTAACCCATAACACAGCCTCCACTCCGTATCTGAAAGTAACAGGAAAACTGAATAACTTTACACAATCAGGAAATTGAACGCAGAATCTTACGATCTGTCGCGTTTCAAAGCTTACGCATATGGCCCTGAGCCCAAGAGATAAACCGATTATAAATATAACTTCATAAAATATACCTTTTCTAGCTTCATAGATAAATTGGACGATTATTTCGCCTTTCGAAATACGCGAACCACGAAAAACAATTGGAGGAGTTTTTCGTTATCTTGTCCCCAAAATCGCGTTAAAAATTCTGCTCAATAAAGTAAAGGGATTCATAGTCGAATAAACAATAACATCTGAATTCAATTTACAAAGTACCCCGAGCCTCTATATGGATAACTTTTTTTGCTGGCTTTTCTTCCTTTATCATTTTATTGTTATTTGTCCTGTTAATGTTTGGGTTTTTATTTTGTTATAAGGAATTTGTTGTAAGGAATATCAGGAAACTGATGGCAAACTTCTGCTTCGTTTCTGGTTGGTTGGTTTCGTGTTCGATCGGAGCTTATGATTGGTACAAATTGTAAGGAGCCTTTGGCAATACATTAAACCCACGCACGAACTGACTGTTTTTATGGAAGGAAAATCGATGACAAAAAATCACACCTCTTTGTGTTTCAGAGAGCACGCACAGGCTCCATTCGGTGTCTCTAGCCTGGCAGTCAAATACTTTAACACTGATCTTTACCATGGAACGCAATATTTCTGTCAAATCTGGTTATACTAGAAAACGCTTAGTCTACAATTCGAAAATATAAATGTATGAAGCAAAATTACACTGGAATGACGATGATGGTGATATTTCTTGTCAATCATGAGGTCACTGCTAATTATGAGATATTGTCGCTGAGGTAGCTGCACAGACTTTGAATAATATTATTCAAAATTGAAATACATGTACGTAAGTAAGATATCCACTTTTTACTTACGTACTATATTTCAATTATGAATAACTTTCAAGAGAATAAATGCAAATTCATATATTCCTGTTAGATTGATTGATAAACAGCTAACTAAAATAATGTTCATTTTAAATTATTAATACCAAATAGGCTCGCCCCCTATTACGTGGGACCTAAATATTCATGGCGAAATATGGGTGTAATATTTACACCTCTGCCTACCCCTTCGTGGATACAGGCGTGAGACTATAAATAAAAAAAATCCACCTAAACAATTATTTAAATGCACTTGATACGTAATTGAATGATCATAATTAACGATCAAAAATGCCGTTTCATTGTTAAAACAATAAAACAAAAACAATGATGACGCCAAACATGACAAACGAGCTAAATGACAACGAAATTAATGATAATTGTAATAATGACAGTAATTATTTAAGTGATAATGAGTTAACATATGGACTATTTCAGTCAATTTAAATGTATGTGTAATGTTGGATTTACGTTAATCACTCTCTGATCACTTTATAGTAATCAAGTTGAACTATGTGAATTTGATTGGCATGAATGTTTTATTGCAACTTTATTCCGTTTTAATTGCTCGCCTACTTATGACTGGCATACATTATAAAACAATATTTTTTTATAAATCGACTACTGTAGTAAAGATATTTTTATTTGTGTTCATACGAAAGACATTCTACGCCGACCCCAAGTAATATGGAAACAGGGCAGGCAAAAGAAGAAGACTTCCTACAAGTGTGCACACTACAGTAAGATAGACGCGGCGAAGCGGCCGCTTAAACCACTGCGCCTATGCCACAGTGGTCTGGGTTCAATACCAACACGAGACAATATTTTGAGTGATTCATAAATTGTCGTTTCAAGTCTGAGTGTTCATTGGTTCCGTTGGTTGTGTTGTTCGTAAAGTCCTCCGCGACACGGAATGTATTCCTAGCGCGGGAGTAGTCTGCCAAAATAATTTAAAATAACGGTCAAAAGCCGTTAATTAAACTTGTCTGCAAAGATGTCAACCAAACAATTATTTCACTAATTTTAAGAATGACTGACAAAAAGCGGACCACTATAGTTCAAGTACCTTTTGCGCACCAACTAATAAATTTGCCTATTCATACAACATCACTAACATATTTGTCTCAAAAAACGTCCAACAATAGTCGTAGACACGTCCCGTTTTCAAACAAGTTAGCCATATATTCAAAGTTTGAATTATAAGCAAAGTTTAGTTGTCGGCCACGTTTTAGACTAGCTAGACTAGCGTTATAAGATACGTCAATAGTGATTTATGCGAAACGGAGGCGCAATTTCTAGATAAATGACCTTTCACAATACTTGGGTAGCTTCTATATTGAGGAAACAAATTGCAGTAGGTGAAGTTCAAACTGATTTATGATGACCATGATTGGATTTTGCTGCAGCTATTAGTGTCTTGGGCTTTACTTTGAATATCATTTTGTACGCTAAAGAAGATTTTTTGAAAATTATAAAATCTGGTTTCAATATATCAATTTTGAGATCATCGTCAGCCTTGTGTATAAACTTTCCCATTGCTGGCCTCTTCCGCTATGAGAAGGGTAAGGTCAGAGTCCGCCACGCTGGCTGCTTGGCAATCTTCACATAAGTCTTTCGAGAACATTATGGAGCACTTTCGGACATGCAGGTTTCCTGACGATATTTTTCTTCACCGTTTAGCAAGTGATAATGAAATTTTTAATACACACACTTTTATCTAACCTACTTATTATATATTTTACCATTTTCTTTATTATTTTATGTTTATACCTTTACAAATAAGGTGAAAAATGTTAGTTGTTAGAAACTGAACATCTTTCCCAAGAAACATGGTTTACCTAATTATATGTATAATTAAGGCGAGGTTGCAGTACAGTGCGTAACTCGACCTCACCCCCCGCAAAAACAAAAACACGGGGGTGGCGTCAGCGAGTGAGCGAGGGGAGGGGAGGGGGGGTTTCGTGTGTGCGTGTGCCACAGCGCAGCGTAAAAAAAACCGTAGATGAGTTATGCGAACTTCAAAAGTGGCACATTAAAAAAAAGGCTAAATGTCTCATTTGGCTTTAGTGGCACATTAAAAACGGGCAAAATGTCTCATTTGGCTTCGCGTACGCGCTGCGGTCGGAAGCGCTCGCTCTTTTACTCGCGTGTACGTTACATTTGAAAATGCCGTCGTGTGTAATGAGATTTTGCACAAACTATAGTAGGAAAATGACTAAAAGTAATGGAATCACTTCTCATTCATGAGTATTACAATATTACAACGTTTTATTTACAATTTATAATAAATTCAGTATCACAAATAATAGAGTGAATAAAAAAATTGGCATTTAGCGAGTGTAAAAGAGAAGCAGTATTGTGCGTGTACAAAGACTAAAAAACAAAGTAGGTATGCAGGTGGGACATTCGTAAAAATAATATACTGATGTGTGTTTTTGTCAAGTAATAAAAGTGATTTGAGGCTGAATCAACACAATATATTATTATTATAGAAATACAAAATCATACGTAAGTTACAAACATTGACGGATGATCAAAGTTCATTCACTTGTTCTTGTTTTTCTCCTTTTAGTATTAAACAACTAAGTAGATTGTACTGCACAGTTTTCGCTGCCGACCCACCGTACCCCTGGCAGTACCCCTGGGGGTATGGTGGGTCTTTCAAAGCTTAACCGTACTCCAAGATAATATTGTTGTGTAATATTAATAATATAAAATTATAAGTTTATTAATTTCAGTTCGTTAATTTCAAGTTCCACTATTTTGTAGGATCATTCCGAGTAGCCCTATTAAACAGTTCTATGATAGAACTGTCCTAATTCTATTAGCACAACTTGATGAGGAGAATAGAACTAATGGGATAAGTAATAGGAAATGTCCCAGTCTAGTTCTATGTATGTTTTTACAAGGGTATTCAATAGAACTACTGGGAATGATCCGTAGTGTCACGACATCGCGCTCATACATCCGAATGAATATGTTTTGTAGACGTTCATTTGTTTAAGGTGTAAAACAAATGAACGTCTACAAAACAAATAAACGCCTACAAAACAAATGAACGTCTACAAAACAAATGACTTACAGAAAGTGATCAGCTATCGATAGTGATTGCAGAAAACAGGTGCATGCGATTTTCAACCTAATTGACATAATTCAGAATTTATAATTTTATTACCGTAATAATGCCAGAAAGCGAGAAAAAACAAAAAACAAAGTTTGTCATGAATTGTCAATAAGGTCGAAAATCGCATGCACCTGTTTATTGCAATCACTATCGATAGCTGATCACTTTCTGGTAGTCATTTGTTTTGTAGACTTTCATTTGTTTTGTAGACGTTCATTTGTTTTGTAGACGTTCATTTGTTTTGTAGACGTTCAATTGTTTTGTAGACGTTCATGCGTTTAACACATTTTTATACATACATATTTATTCGGATATGTGAGCGCGATGTTGTGACACTACCCTTGTAAAACATACATAGAACTAGTGGGAAATTTCCTATAACTGTTTCCCATTAGTTCTATTCTTCTCATCAAGTTGTGCTAATAGAACTAGTGGAAAAAAAACCGGCCAAGTGCGTGTCGGGCCACGCGCAATGTAGGGTTCCGTAGTTGCCCATAATGACTTGCTGCAAAGGGTATTAATGTACAACAAATCCGACTGTTTATTTTGCTGAAAAAATAATTTTAATAACGCTATTATAAGAACCTAAGTTTTGTTTAGAAAAATACTAGGTATGTATCCAGTTATGTATTGTAAACATAAAATGTGGTTTCCAAGATATACTACTACTATACATATGTAGTATCGTAGTACATTACATATCAAAGTACGTATATCTTTAAGATTAAGCCAGCGCGCCCAATGTAAACTCACAGAAATAGGTATTTATAAGTTAACCGACGATTACAAGTAAACTAGTGATATCTACTTAGCCGTAATAGTTTTCCTTTTAAATTCGTTATATCTACTACGTTTGTGATTTTTTTCACCTCTTCCAAATTAATAGTTTAGCCGGCAGAGGGGGAGGACACTTGAGTCTAACAATTTTTTTCACTTCAAAGCTTGATATTTGACAATCCAATCACTTGATCGAAAAATGATTTGAGCAAACTAATAATATTTTTTTAAAACCTATCCAATGATACCCCACCTGATGGGGTACTCAACAAAAAAAAATTCAATCCCACTATATATGTAGGGGAGACCCTTAAAAAAATATTTTCTTAAATTTTATTCTACAGTTTTGTTGCAATATTTTATGTTTATATTCATGTCAAATATCAGCTTTCTAGCACCAGGCGTCTTTGAGCTAGGCTGCGGATGGACAGACGGACGGACATGACGAAACTATAAGGGTTCCTTGTGGACTACGGATCCCTAAAAGTATCACTAGTTCTATCATAGAACAGTTCAATGGAACTAGTGGGAATGAGCCGACAGCGCTAGGATGATGATGATGACGGGTCTTCAACAGTACCACAGATTATACCTATAATATACAAAGCATTATAACCATTAGCAGTAATACCTAAACGTTTTATTCTCTAATTTATCTCCTTGTAGCTCTTTATCATCGTACCAGCGCTTGTCTTTGCTTGTCTAAAAATACAAAAACGTAAGTAGTAAGTCATTATCATACGAGAGATAACACTGTTCAGTTTAATATCCACGTAGCACGTTGGTACAACACTACGAGCATTTCAGCCAGGAGTATGGTTAAGCTTTAAAAGACCCACCATACCCCCAGGGGTATTGCCAGGGCTACGGTGGGTCCGCAGCGCACAGTTTTTATATAAACGTACTGTTTTAGGTTTCCATTGAATGAAATGAGAAGAATAAAATTTACTTTTTTAATAAATGTTATAAATAAATCACATTGACTTTTTATTTCCCTACCTTAAATTAATTAATCAAATTTACTTTGAGGCGAATTGAATTTACTCAAGACAGACAAAGTGATCATGTCGCATCTGAGTCAAATTATTGTCACAATGCGCGTCGATACAGAGAGCATATGTTTATCTCTTTTTCGCGCTTGCGATTAGATGTGCTATCTCACTTACACTTCTTATCTAATTCTTAGTGTGTCGCTTTGACATATTTATATTAGTGTGCAAACGCTTATCGCGATGCATGCCACTCGTAAGCGCCGGTTACCTTGTCAGTAATCTGTCTACGGTTTCTTACTAGTATTTCTATGGTTTGAACGATTGAGTTTGGAATACGAATTTCTTTGTACTTTTGCGAAAACGTAAATGCGGGGGTGGAGGGGGATTTTGCGGAGCAACGACGTACGTCCACCCTCAATCACGCCTAGACAGGCACTGATGAACGGCCGGCGAGCGATATAATGCCAACATTTTGACTATTTTTTTTCTTGGAGAAAAATGATAACGAAATTACGAAATCTGCTTTTACCATTTATTTTAAAATAAAGAGCTGTTTCTATTGATAATACTTTCATATAAATTCATTATGGAATCTCTAAGCAGTACACGTTTAAAATTGTGATTTAGTGCCATGTTTGACATTTTTTTTTATCGAGTCAATCATTCCAAATCGTGTTTCCATCTTTACGATTTACTAGAAGATATGTTCAACTTTTATACTTTAATTTTTGTTTATTAAAAATATCATAGTTCATGGGACTTTCAGACGTTTAAAAATCTTAAAAAGTACTGCAATCTCGCCTTAAGTGTGTACCATTATTGTTTCATTCAAAGTAGTTTTTACGACTTTTCATGTTAAAATAATAATGTCTAACTAAATTTATATGGACTAGTAGCATGGAAATAGAAAGCACTGTTTTGGAAATACCTTATTTCCTCTATGGTTATTTCTAATAATAATTTGCAAATTACTATTAGTACATTAAACAAATCATCATAATAAAATGAGGCCTTATGATTGGATAATACACCCATATTTTTTCTCATAAAGGAACTTACGCGGTACGCCTAACCTATACACAAATATATTGATGCTTTTAATGAATTGTAATTTTTAAGAATTTTTGTTTTCCTAATTGTACAGCGTGTAATAAGTTAGAAGACGTACATCATTTGCTGATGGATTGTGTCAAGAACAAAAAAGAGCGAGAGGCATTCATCAGCGAATTCCGACTGAATGTACTCAGTGTCGGACTAGTTCATACAATTTTGGCGGAGCCCAGGTCCGAGATCGCGAGGAAATTGTGTAACTTAGTGACATGCATTAACTCAGATAATTGACACCTCAACACTATGCTTTAATAGTTTATGTAATTTTAGTAAGTAATTAATTGATGTATGTTTAGAATAAGATACGATGGGGTTTGCGTATTCGCACGAATAACAACCCCAAAAAAAATAAAGACTAAAAAAAAAAAAAAAAAAATTTTTTTAACTGAATCCATAGACCACAGGATAAAGTATTTTCCCACTTACTCGGGTAACTGTTGAGAAACTGACAACACAATTCTTCACGGATACGCCTTGTTGCTTTTGTTTGACACACACTGTCATAATGAGTTGCCTCATTTACGGAGCTATTTTTCTTAGGCAGCGCGGGGTCTAGTATAGCGAAGCGATACCAATCATTTGTCTAAGGTTTTATGCTTTTGTCAAATTCAATGTCTGAATGTGAATGCATAAAACCATACAATTTCAAAGCAAACAATAAAATTTGAGGAGTATGAATTTTATTGTTTTACGTTCTTTAATTGTTTTCATCTCGCATAGAGTATATACGAGTACCTCTCTACCACTTTTATATATACGTAGAGAGAACAAAGTTTAAGCAGGAGTGGTTTTCAGTAGCGAATATGAACTTTTCACGTCACACATTATTATGATCTAACGAAAATGATAAAATAACTTATATTATCCTCTTGTCTGTATCTGATTTTTGCGTAAATTTGAAGTCCCCAGACAAGAGTTTATATACGTCTACTACCATCTACTACACATACATTGTCGTGTGATTCTGACACATAGTATTTATATACTCTTTGATTCTGACAAAATAAAATTCAAACCTTTTGCTTATGTATACTCTAAGCTTCAAACCAATGCTATGCTATATATCGATACATGACAAGATGTATGCATGCGCTAAATTCCGTTATGACGTCACGAGCCGTTCCGCCCGCGCTTGATTTTCATTTCTTTCAGTCCATGGAATGTTTTCTGTTCAGAGCAAAATCAAACGTTTGTGGTAGGCAGTAAACTCATTTTATATTAATTAGATGATTTTGAGAGCCCGAAAACATTACAAAGCTGAAAAGCCGTCCCTGAAAACGGGCACCGATTTTTTTCAGTTCGAATGAAACGTTTGCGTGTTTTCCGATCAAAGCAAAATCTATCGTTTGCGGTGGTTAGTACGTTTATTTCACAAACTACATTTGATACAGTCGACAACTGAAGCTCGCTAGTCTCACGGAATTCCGTCATGAAAAAACGGCCCTGAAAATTGGATGTCTGCGGCCAGGCTTATACTGTTGTGTTCAAGGCTTCCAACTGAAACTAAAAACTCCAACCGAGTGTACTAGGTTTTTAAACTAGTGTTTTGTGGTTGAACTAAGTAGAATTGTGTAATAGTTTTCTCAAGTAACTTCTGATTTTATGGTTATTTCTAGAGCAGTTTGAGTGGAGACCAGTTAGTTAGACTGAAATACTGCTGTTCTTTCTTAATTATAAGCTACTGTTAGTGTTACTGTTAGTTACTTTACTTTGTAGGTATTATATGGTACAAACATTATTATTAAACGAAGTCCTCTTTTCTTCCTTTCTGTCTGCATGAACCCGATAAACTCAAAAACAACCAAACTGATTTTTGTATAATATTCATCAATAGACAGTAAGATTCCTGAGAAAGATTTTAGATTATAATTCATGCGGACAGAGACGCGAGCGAAGTCTTGTTGCTATTATGTTCCACGGTAAACGTTTTAGGCATTTGCAGACAGCGCAATTCCTTTACAAGGAATAAGATAGCAGATTGCATTGTAAGAATCTACCGGAAAACTGTTGTTTGTAAGAACATACAATGTCGAGTATCTGGCATCCAGTGGTGCGTCTATGTAAAACCCGTGAAACGAAAAAACTCAAACTGCGAGCTGACGTAATGAGTGTAGTATGTCGTGATCGGGTACAGTTTGATAGTGAAAATAGTGGCCATAGTATTGTACGCAAAAAACGAGTAAGAAAGCGGGTGCACCGTTATACTTGCTCGTAACATTCATCCACCCGCAATACCCTCAGTACAGTCGTGAACATGGCACTTGCAACAGTGCCGAAATATCGGTTACTCCAAACAAAGGTACGTGGTATATATCCCGAAAGACAATTTAAAACAAAGAGGAATTTGGCCTTACGTTTGGATTACCAATTCATTTAAAGTATATCTATTATAATTATAAATTTTATGTACCATACAGGTAGGTACAATTATTATAAAAATAATTTAAGAAGTCTAAGATACATAAATATACCTACTAAGTAACAATCGCTTAGAGGTCAGAATGTTCCTCCCCGCAAAATTTCCTGCTCAGGTTATTATAATGTCACCAAAACATTGTTAAAACGAATATGTACGATTTTTTTTTTTAAAATCGTCAAGTAACTCACTTTCAGACTCGATGTTCGTATTCAGTCGTAAAATGCATGGAAATGGGTGTAAATGTATTTCTTCTATTATATTTTGGAGCTTCAATTCAATGTAGAATAAAGTAAAGTTATGCACGCGTTCGTTAAGAACAATATATATGAATTTCCAAGTCTATACCGATCTCTTTGATTTACTGCTCATTTTATTTTATACTGCACATTTAAAAAATTACGAAAATATCTTATAATTATTGATGATGATGTAGTATGATTAGTGAAATAGACAAGTTTTAAGTAGGTATATACAATGTATTTATGTTGATATTAAAGAAAAAAAATATGAAATACGATACAGGGATTTCAAATAAGTGTATACAAGTACCCATCTCCTGTTATGATAATAAGTTGATGGTAAGTTATTAAAATAAATGTTCACATACAATATAGATCTGTTTTTAAGTAATTCT
Organism: Euclidia mi; assembly: GCA_944739405.2. Classification (NCBI taxonomy): domain Eukaryota; kingdom Metazoa; phylum Arthropoda; class Insecta; order Lepidoptera; family Erebidae; genus Euclidia; species Euclidia mi. The sequence continues at coordinate 13,234,121 of OX123183.2, read as the reverse complement.
ACTTACAATCAGATAAGTAAAACTAGAGTCCTAATGGATAAAGTAAGGAATTGACTTTTTTTTTATTTTACACATCCAACCAACGGACAAAATGAACACCCAGACTCGAAACAACAATAACTTTACGGATCACACAAACTGTTGTTTCAGATGAGAATCAAACCCACAGCACTCGTTGACACTGCGACAAGACGACCGCTTACACTACTATGCCACCCATGCATTCTAAATAAGAATAATTATTTTCAGTTCGGAACGTACTTGATATACATATAGGTTAAAATTACATGTAACATTGCAGATAATGTATAAACTACTCTAGAGTTTTTCACAAAAATAATAAATCTTATTTAAAAGTCCAAGCCAATTGGGTTGGAACATCATACAATGTTGGCCTTCATCCAAATCAATTTACTATGTTGTATAACGTTAACTAAAAGTTTGTACTTTCAAATGATTTAATTTACAACTTAATGATATTTCTAAAAAATCTTTAAGAGAAGTTAGTGATTCCGTTTATGGAACAGGACTAAAAGTTACCTAAACTACTCTTTGAGTCTATGTAAATTTTGTTCCAAGAGCACTCAAATAAAAGCCTTGCTTAAGTTTGAGACAGACACACTTGGACTTCTGAGTTCTAATGTTGAAATGGATTGGTCACTTATAATGCTGAGATGCTTTATATTAAGGAAGGTGGAGTTGAAATGGACGTCTGGTCTTTATAAACCTACTGCGCGGAGTGCTGTTGCTTTGTTCTGACGCAATACAATAAATTGTATGTAAATTATAAGAGGCTATCATCTTATGCACTGGAAAGGCTTTTTATATGTATTTAAATCGTAATTTGAAGAGGCCTATATCCAGCAGTGGCATATGGACAGCTGATGACGATAACAAAGTAATTTTACGCCCAATGCTTCAGCAATTATATCCATAATAAAAAACTAGAGAAATATACGAGTAATAGTAGATTGTATGACAAGGGAGCAAAATAGTATTTTTACGGCGATGGCGCTACTTTGAATCTACTTTGAAGAACTCTAGAATAGAATCCCGAGCGTAGCGAGGGATTCTAACGTAGAATCCTGAGCGCAGCGAGGGATTCAAAGCACATTGCCCGAGGGAAAAATAATTTGCTCTCGAGTCATATATTCTACTTTTTATCCCCTTTCTATGAGAAAATAAATAATTTCGTGGGAAATAAGTTTTGTGTGACGTTGCTAGCTTCTGTAGTTATTGTTTAAGGAGTTAAAGCATTGTCACTTTCATAACGCAACGTAGAACTCATTATTTTTGCAAAGTACTATAAAGTATAAACTGATTACAAGAACAGAGACGTAATTCGTCCGCTTCTGTTTTTTTTAGTTAGCGCGGGTCCCACGTCGTGCAGCCAACATGTACCAGACAGTTATTCATACAATTTGCGTTCGATTTCTATGAATGATATACGTTCCCAATTCATATAAATTTTCCGCCCGCTAAAAAGTTCTTAACAGAAAAGAGTTATTTTGCTCCCGCTAAAAGAGGAACAAAGCGACACTTTTCGAATAGAAGGGATGAAAAATACTTGTATCTATTATTTACGTAGAATACTTTAATAATAATTATAGTCATAATACTAAGCTACAGACTTATAAGATATGTTTATCTTATAACCCTTTCAACCGCCAATATTTTATTGAAAATGGAAATAATGAAAGAAAATAAAAGACGAGATGCCATGCCATTGTAGCAAGCGATTAAAATTTAAAAAGTTTTCTTAGCATTCAAATTTCAAATTGAAATTGTAACACAAAATCAGAAAGAATTGTGGATCAAGAACAAAAATATTTTAATTAAATCTCTCTTTTGAGAATGTTCCGTTTTGTGAAGCCTCTTGAATACTCGCCTGTCGTATTCCGTTGAAGTTTGACAGAATTGGGGAAACGAACCCGATTATTTGCACCGGGGGTAAATAATTCTCCCCGCGTTTTCCCCTACTTCTTTTTTGTACCCCGTGTTATTACGTCAAAGTTGTCAATCGCCTACAAGTAGGTAGGCTGGGGTATTTAAGCTCAAGTTGGAGGACAATTGTTCGGCAGCTAATAGATCGTGGCTCTGGTACTGAGTAGTGTTTGATTATCAAAGAAACTTAATATTTTATGGTTTAAGCTGCCACGGAGAGAATCTCGTGTTTAATCCACGTTGCACGCCACTGACTTTCCGAAGTTATGGACGTATTAAATTGTTACATTCATTGTCGCTTACTCCATGCCTCGAACAATATGATAAGCCCAGATCAATCGTAACGATTGGTATCATATTAATACTACTTTTAAATGCAATACGAGCGTGTTTTACAGATATATAGCAGTTTTAATTAATGTCTCGTAACTTACATATCCCGAAACACAAATCTTAATATATAAAATCCTTGCGTTACTGACTGATTGACAGACACGCTACAGCCGAAACTATTGTGCTCAGGAAGCTGAAATTTGGCATGTATGTTCCTTGGGGACCGTAGGGGTGCACTAAGAAGGGATTGCCCGAAATTCCCACGGGGTCGGCCAAAACGGGTAAATAAAAAAAATGCAAGCGTAGCTGCTGGCGTCCTCTAGTTTAATTATATATTAACTCGAGGATGCCCGCAGCTATAGCCGCACATTTTATTTTCAATAAACTATTTTGACTCGATCCTGTGGGAAATTTAGGAAATTCCTTCTTAGTGCAGCCTTCCAATCTTTAAGGGACATACATGCCAAATTTCGTCTTCTTGCACCCAATAGTTTTAGCTGTGCTATCTCTGTGAGTCTATCAGTAACGCAAGATATATATACAGATAGATGAGCACAAAAGCTGTGACGAAATATTAAGACTCAGTTTTCTCCTCAAATGAGTCAAACTTTGCAAATAACCTGCACACATGTGCAGGTAACTTGTGGGAGAGTCGCTTATAACATGGAAAGTATACCGAAGTATGTAGTAGAGGATGAAACTATAACCCTTTCTAAGAATTCAAACTGTTCCTCAATACTCCCAGAGACGTTTTAAGGGGCCTACAAGAGCTAAACGCAAGTTTTATAATGCTTTAAAGTATATGATTCAATGCAGTTAACACAATCAGAAAAATACATGATATTCTTCAGGATATAATCTAGTTAAGTACTGTGTTGAAAACATAATACAACTAACTTTATTCGATAGAAAAAAATCACAAAGATACCTCTAAAAAAATTATTTTATCGAATAAAAACCATATTAAAATACATACAAGAAATCTGATTTTATGACAAATTATTCAACAAGCAACATACTAACGAAATACTGTTTTATTTTTTTAATCCGATCAATACGTTTTCTATAATTAATTTATTTTAGGGTTTGTAAAGCGTTCTGAACGTCCCGTCGTCGTCGCGCTTCTCTTTCTTATGCATACAATCCGACAAGGACAGCGAAGTTAGCTCTTGTAGTCCCCTTAATGTATTTATTTTTATGAATTTAAAATTGATAAAAATAAATACAACTAAAATATTAAAACATTCCACGAGTGAAATGATCATGCGCTATAATAAAAAAATTGGTTGCCTGTAAAGTCGGTATACGGGCGAAAGTTTTACGTGACAACGACTTTGAGTGGTAAAATAATTTTAATGTGAATATTCATTCGTATAGTAGGAAGAAGGATGAAAGACGCGTGCCTTTCACTTTTTATGTCTGTCTCTCTCGCTCTTAGGCGGGACGCGTGCCTCTCACTCGCTCTCATTGTGAGCGCATAACGTGAGCGGAGCGTAACGCAGTTTCTTGAAGTGTCACCCGGCAAACCAATTTATAAGACGTTGTCACGTCAAAACAATATCTCAGCATTCGAAAACCCCCGGCGCCGAAAACAATAACTTGTATATTACAAAACAAATAATTCAAACAAATACCCAAATCATATTTACAATAGGGCCGAAATGTTTATAATACGTAAATTGAACAAAATATAAAGCGAGTAGGTACTAAATCAAATGCTTGAGCCCGGTCTAGATTTAAAGAGTAAGACTTGTAATACCTAAATGTTTTAGCCTTCGAATACTGTGTGTGCGGTATATTTTATCGGCCTTGAGGTGCTGAATATTGTCTGTGGCCTTGAAGTTATTAATAATTCTATTGATTAGGGCTCTTATGAACATTATAATGAACTGCCTGTTAATTAAGTGTTTGGGTGGCGATGGCGTAGTGGCTTAAGCGGTCATCTCACCATTTAGTACTGGGCCCAGTTTTGTAGATCTGATCAAGATAGCAGTTTGTGTGATCCAAACAATGTCATTTGTTTTTTTATTAAATGTTTCAAAGTAACCCGCGCCTCAGAAAAAAGCATTAAAAATTAATTTGTTTAAAGGCTGCTTCATTAGTTGGAGCTAAAGGGACTTTATTTTTTGTCATATTCTCAGATCGATCTCCAACTTCAGGAGGAGAAAGGTAATTTAATTTTGGACCAAATATTGTTCTTTTTTGTGACTAATACTATATAAACTAACCTAAAAATATAATAAAGCTTGTTGATTTATATTTCAACAAGTCGGTGGCGTAGCGGGAATGTAAACGACTAAAGCCACGCTCCAAGTCACGGATTCGATTCCCGCTTAAGTCAAACATTCGTGGCTTGGTCTGAGTGTTTCTATGTATCATAATTATGTACATATTTACAAAAATATATTAATTTTTATCCATTAATTAATATCCAAAGTACAAGTCTGCTTAGTCTCGGACTGGATGGTGTTGTGTGTATGTGGTAAAATATTTTTATAAATCTACAGCATGTTTTCATAGAATTAAGCATAAGCCCTAGTTAATACAAAATCTGAAAGCTAGTTTCCTTTTTCTTAGAAAATTAATTTTATCGTAAATAGGTCCAAGTTAAAATTTACCGGTGATCAGTACCTTAAGTAAGATATTCTGAGAAAGAATATGATATCATCTTGGGTTCACGCGAATTTTATACATTGAAATTAAACTACAGTTTACTGATTTTACCGCGATATCTTGGTTTCACTAAGTTATTAATTAAATCAAATAAATAATAGAAGAATTTCTCACAAGTTGGATGCCCAGGTGACAAGCAGGCAATATTCGTAACAGAACATCTTTCGCCAGAAAATAAGAAACTGCATGCTGCCACTAGAATTTCTGCTAAGGAAAAACATTATAATTTTGTATGGGTAAGGAATGGCAGGATATTTGTACGCAAAGATATAAGCTCTAATCATGTAGTAATCAAGACAATGGATTGTTTGAAGAAATTGTAACGATGATCGTCACTTTTGTAATTTATTTTTCTTTTTAATCTTGTCATTCTGTGTATTTTTTAAATTAAAATTCAAACTAAAAGTCTATTACCAAAATGTAAGAGGTCTTAGAACTAAAACTGAAGATTTTTATCTGTCAGTCCTAAAAAAGAATTATGATGTAATAATTATAACGGAGTCGTGGTTAAATGAAAGCGTGTACGATCACGAGCTATTTGATAAACGATACAATGTATTTCGCCGTGATAGGTCTTCAACTTTAAGCCATAAAACAAAAAAAGATGGGGGTGGCGTATTGATCGCCATTCTCAAATCTTATGAAGCTTTACGTAAAATCAGTTGGGAGTCTTCATGTGAAGACCTTTGGATTAACATGAAACTGGCAAATCTTTCTTTGAATATTTGTGGGGTGTATGTACCTCCTCCCGTTAATTCAAATTATATGGACACATTTCTTCGAAATGCCGTTAGCCGACGCGGAGTTTGCGAATCCGGCAGGCATTGATCTTTTGATCGGAGCTTCGATATTTCCGCACTTGCTACTAACTAACATAGTTCGTAGTGAGCGATATGATTTACCGCCCGCTATTGAGACGGTACTTGGGTATGTGATTATGGGTACCGTACCTACGTTACATACTTCTCATTGTATTACGTCTTGTTGTTGTTCTGCTCTTCAAGAGATCAAGGTGGGTGCTAAAACTGTGTGTAAGATAAAGCACTAATTAACTATGCTATGCTATGCTACGCTATGCTATGCTACGCTATGCTATGCTATGCTAAGCTAAGCTACGCTACGCTACACTATACTATACTATACTACCATCCGCTTTGTATATAGATGACATTGCTTGTAATGTCATACCCGCTCCGCTAGCAATTTCGCTTTGCGAAGAGCTTATTCAGCTTTTCAAGCGAGGCCAGTTTGATCTTGTCAAATGGACAAGCAACTCTAAGGAGGTTCTCGCACGCATACCAGATTCTCATAAAGCTTCTCCAGACATTGAGTTTGAGAAGTCTGTACCGCATAAGGTTCTCTGTATACGCTGGGACAAATCCTGTGATAGTTTTCGGTTTGACGTCTCACCACCAGATGATAAGTGCGCCAAGCGCACTATGCTGTCCACAGTGGCTCGACTATGGGACATAATGGGTTTGTGGCTCCCACAATTTTGTACGCCAAGCTCTTGATCAAGGAGCTTTGGCTATCAAAGTGTGAGTGGGATGAAACACCCCCTGAACATATTGTCGCCGCTTGGGGCCAGTTTTGTATTGAGCTTACCGCGCTCAATCATATTACTATTCCGCGTCATCTTGGGTTGGTAGATGGATATACCATCAACTTAACAGGTTTCGCTGACGCCAGCGAGCGTGCTTACGGCGGAGTCGTATATCTGCAAGTCCGCATTGGTTCTAACTACTCGGTGCAGTTAGTTTGTGCCAAGTCTAAGGTCTCGCCCGTTAAAACCATTTCGGTTGCGAGACTGGAGTTGTGCGCGGCCCTTCTGCTGTCTCAGTTGCTCCGCAAGGTTCAGGACACAGTTTTGCCCCACTACTCTATTAATAAATATACGCATTTTCCGACTCCAAGGTAGTGCTCGCTTGGATTTATTCTTCTCCTCACCGCTGGCAGACTTTTGTCGCCAACCGCGTTAGCAAATTGATTGAACTTGTTCCCGCTACTTGTTTCAATCACGTCGCGGGTTATCGTACTCGTCTTCAGGATGAACGTTCCATAGATCATATTGACTGGAAGTTTATTCCACCAGCATCACCACATTTCGGTGGATGTTGGGCAAGCATGGTCAAAGTAATTAAAACGCATCTGTTCAAAGTTATAGGTCAACAGATCCTCTCTTACGAAGAGCCTTTAACTGTCCTTGCACAAGTCGAGGCACTGATCAACTCGCGTCCGCTTCCAACTCAGTGAGATCTAGCCTGAAGTTGGACCTACCTCTTAGTTTAAATATTTAGTTAGTAGTTTTCGCTATTATTGCGTTTGTAGTTTTCGCTAAAGTTAATTTAGATTAATTTATTGTCATATCGCTGTCTTAGCCTATTGATGGGTTATGCGGTAGTACACCCAACATAGCTAAGTTCAATTCTATTTTTTTTTTTAAAGGCAACCCTTTAGGGCCGGGGGGATATGGTAGCGCCATCTACCTTCCTGTCTACAACTAATCGCATCAACATGAATCGTTCCACGCTTGTCTAGTGCGAGCGATATCATATTTCCGTTCCGCTCTATCCCTCTCCCTGGAAGAGGCACTGCCTTGCGCCTGATTTCGTCGCCGCGATCGTGAACGCGACGGACAGTCTCGAACATTCCGCTCGCTAAGAACGCCGTCTCGATACCGCTCCGCGCCGCACCGCTGTATGTGATTTACCGCTTCCACCAAGAAAAACCCGCTCGTGAGTGAAGTGAAAACAAGCAACTGCATCACGAAAACACCAGGAGGAAAAGAAACGAAGAAGGCTGTATAAGGTAAGTGCCTTCCATCCTGGAAATATCCTATACCCACTCAATCACCTCCTCCCGTATCCATCTCTCTTCCCTTATTCCTTTCTAGGCGACCCAGAACTCGCCCTAATACAGTCCATTTCCTTTTCCAAGTCGCCTAGAACCCTACCCCACGGTTTCGGTGTAAAGCCGAAACACCATCAATTTAATAATATACCTAATGCAAATCAAAAAGTTCTTGACTTGATATAATGCAATAAATTGAACAGCGTGTCAATCACTACAGCCGACACTTTTCTAGTCGAACCCGACACGCACCATCCCCCTTTGTATATAAAGGTTGAACAAAGTTCTCAACGTACCCTTAAACAATCCCCTACTCCGACTCATAATTTTTACAAGTGTAATTACGAGATAATTAATGGTGAGCTGGAGGGCATTGATTGGGCTGCTGTGTTTATAGGTTCACATACAGTGGATCAAATGACAGACATATTTTATGACACCTTACGACCTATAATTAATGAGCACGTCCCACTTAATTATCGTCGCACCGAATCTTACCCAGTATGGTTTACAAAACCTCTATTAAATGCATTAAAAGAAAATGTGGCCTGAAAGAAGATGTCGTGACAAGGATTGAGAAAGGAATGCTGAAATGGTTTGGACACGTGGAGAGAATGAGTGAAGAAAGATTGACGAATCAAATATATATGGCAGAGCTGTATGGACAAGCCGGTTGCGGCAGACCTCGTAAGACGTTCGTGGACCAAATTGGGGACGTCTTGAAAAACGGAAAAGTCCGAAGCACCCGCAACCGGCGAGCATGTATGAAAAGAATAATGAATGCAGAGGAAGCACGTGAGGTTTGCAAGGATAGAAGCAAGTGGCGATCTGTTGTCTCTGCCTACCCCGACGGGAAAAAGGCGTGAGCATATGTATGTATGTATGTGTAAAAGAAAAACGTAAGTTTCATTCAAGATTAAAAAAATATGGTAATCTGATGGATAAACCGCAATATGAAATGACAAGAAAACGATGTGACTTAATGATCACCGAGTGCTATTCTTATTTTAAAAAACACGCTATTGAAGACTTGAAATCGCGACCTAAATATTTTTGGAAAATATTTAAAGATAAAAAATCAAATAGCACATCTATACCCAATGAAATGACTCTTGGAACATTTACAGCCAAAGGAGGTCAACAGGTGAGCGATTTATTTTCCAACTATTTCCAAAGCATTTATGTCAATAATACACAGCATTCAACCCATCAGTGCAAACGTCATGTTGAATATAATAACTCGTTCAGCAAATTTTTTGTCACTGAAGAGGAGGTACTAAAAGATTTGCAATCCTTGGACGCCTATAAAGGACCAGGACCGGACTTGATTCCACCAATATTCTTAAAGAAGTGTGCAAAACTTTTATATAAGCCTCCAACTATAATTTATAATCATTCCCTTCAGACGGGCGTCTTTCTGTATCCATTTTATCCACATGTGGGAAAGTTCTAGAATCCATTGTTAACAAAAAGTTGCATTCTCATTTTCACAAACTGCTCGAGTCACATCAACATGGATTCTTGCCTCGAAGGTCCACAACCACCAATCTAATTAGCTACACATGTGATATTGTGGATACAGTAGACAAGGGCGGTGAAGTTCATGCGATATATACCGACTTTAGGAAGGCATTCGATCTGGTTCGCCATTGTTGTCTAGTAAATAAACTTGCGTCTTGGGGTATTCATGGATCATTATTAAGGTGGTGTGAATCATACATCCGCAATCGTTTACAGTTAGTATATCTTCGCGGCTTTAAATCTGTTGAAAAACTAGTCCCCTCCGGAGTTCCGCAGGGTTCTCACATCGGTCCGCTTTTTTTCTTAGTGTATATACATGACATTAAACAAGTAATAAAATCTAAACATCAATTATATGCTGATGATTTAAAAAATTGACGTGCTGTTGATAATCAATCGGATAATCAATAGGAAGACTGGTGCTTAGAAAACCATATGTTCCTAAACTATACAAAATGCTATCATATTAAGTTCACGAAAAAGAAACTACCAACAAAAGTAAATTATTCCATCAATAATGTTACATTACCTAAAGTAAATACAATATGCGACCTAGGTATTACTTTTAATACTGCACTTAGTTTTAGGCATCACATGGATAATATTGTAAATAGAAGTTCTCGACTTGCTGGATTTATTAATAGAGAAATGAAAATTTTAAAATAACCCAACCTAACCATCCTCGTTTACAATTCTATAGTAAGCGGAATGCTGGCATATTGTAGCACAGTCTGGAACCCTTGTTATCAAGTGCATATAGATCGCATCGAACGAATTCAAAAACGTTTTCTATACCATCTAGCATACTCAAATAATAAATGCCACTTATTAACGTCCTACGAGGATCGCCTTACTTTTTATAAAATGAAACACCTTAAAAGTAGGCGTAAAGTTGCAGACTTAGTATTTTTAAATAAAATTATTAATGGCTTAGTCGATATTCCCGAAGTATTAGCACGTGTATCGTTCTTGTTGCCACGGGTAGGCAGTCGCCTCCACAACCGAAAAACATTCCATCTTCCTCTGTACAAAACAAACGTCGGCCAACATTCACCTTTATACAGAATGTGTTCTCTGGCGAATGACGTCAGATCAGATGTTGACCTATTTAAAAACAGTTCTATGACCTCATTCAAAAAAATCCTAAAAAATTGTATATTTTAGTGTAATAATTATGTCTTCCCACTGTTTTTATTTTTACTTTTATCTATACTGTTGTCATGTGTGAAATATAATGAGACAAGTTAACATAGCATACATACTTATCCCCCCCGTGGGATCTCCACCTTGTCGTGGTGGGGGGGCTCAGTAACCGTGGGTTAGAAGCCACCCACGGTGAAGCTAAGCGGGATCCCGGGAGGGGACGCTCCACGTGGGCTTGGTAGAGGCCTGCGTAGGATGCGTCCCATGGTGCGGGTGCGGGGGACAGTTCTGTCTGTCCCTCGCAGTCGGGTGCGGTCGCGGGAGGAGAGGCGTGTGGGTGTTGCGTTGCCCCGCGCCCTATCTCCCGCGACCAAATGGGGGCGCACCATCGTTGCGTCGCGGTGGGGCCGCAGAGGAAGAAGAGATGCGGTGTTGCGTTGCCGTCCTCCCTATCCTCTGCGGCCGCTGGGTGTTTTGGCGGCGGAGCCCAACACCTTCATCCGCCGCCAAGGGGGTTTCGTTCGGGGCCCGCCTGACCATCTGGCGGGCCAATACCCGTCGGGGGGTAGCGAGGAATGCTTTGGTGAAACCCTACCCTCCGACACATGGGTACATGAGGAGTCAAAAAAAAAAAAAAAAGCATACATACTTATGTCAATGATAAGTTATTAAGCATGTAGTGTTTGCATCTAGTAGGATACATCTTAGTTATACAAACTGTAAGCATATAACTTTAACACTGTACCAAACAAGATTGTTGCCACGGGTAGGCAGTCGCCTCCACAACCGAAAAACATTCCATCTTCCTCTGTACAAAACAAACGTCGGCCAATATTCACCTTTATACAGAATGTGTTCTCTGGCGAATGACGTCAGATCAGATGTTGACCTATTTAAAACAGTTCTATGACCTCATTAAAAAAAATCCTAAAAAAACTGTATATTTTAGTGTAATAATTATGTCTTCCCACTGTTTTTATTTTTACTTTTATCTATACTGTTGTCATGTGTGAAATATAATGAGACAAGTTAACATAGCATACATACTTATGTCAATGATAAGTTATTAAGCATGTAATGTTTGCATCTAGTAGGATACATCTTAGTTATACAAACTGTAAGCATATAACTTTAACACTGTACCAAACAAGATTGTATCCAGTTTTGCGAACCAATAAAAAAAAAAAGTTACATTTAAACCGAATGATCTAGAAACTTCATTTTAAATTTATTACTAGGCGACGTTTCGAATTCTTTACAGGATTCATGTTCACGGCAGACTGAGGTAATATTTGTCTTTTTCTTGAATGTATAAGTTATTTCTTAGTACCCGAACATTTTTCAACTATTGGTGTTACTATTTACGCAGAATGAGCTCACAGTGTCCTTAGGTCTCCTGGTGACTTTGTCCTTCTTGGGTTTCACAGTTTGACAGGGTCTCAAGCTGGAGGATCATTCCAACCATCTTCCCTATTGAAATTACGGTGTTTTTTAATTTCAATAGCGTCACGTATCATCCTTGGAAGAAAACGGTGTCTTTTTGCGAGTATCTGTGGTTCATCAAATCGCAGGTAGTGGTTGGGTCCTTGTTCCACGTGTTCACACACAGAATTTTTGTTGAACGTTTATATTCTATGTCAGCTATATGTTCTTTAAATCGAATGCCTATGCTTCTCATGGTTTGTCCAATATATGAGAGCTCACATTTACAGTCAATTTTGTAGACACCGGCCTCTTGCAAGAGTAACTGACACTTGACTGTTGGTAATAATTAACTTATCTTCGTTGGCGGCTTGTAGTAAGTTTTGATTGAAGCTTCACGCCCTTGATGTATGGGAGATGGACATGACCTAACGACTCTTGTCCTACGACAAGAACCGAGACCAACATTTTTACGTATATTCCGAAGCACGGTAGTTTTCTGATGTAAATGCTTAATGTAAGTGGTGACCTGACCAAGCGTTGTTTAACTTTGCCGACTTACTACTAACGAAAACCCTTTATCTTACCTTATTTTTAATCTAAAAAAAGAATAAACGTACAAGATATTGTCTGTGGTTCGTTGTAGGGACTGCTTACAAGTCAAATATTATACAAAGCGTACTAGGTATTGTGTAGCGTAGGAGGCATCTCCCCGCTCGCATATACTAAGGTCATTATCATGTAGTCTATTTTGTATTAGCAACCAGTAAATCATATGTTACAGTATTTTGAGTTATTTATATTATCTCACACACAACATCTTAACAAACACCTATATCAACTTACTACTATATACGTAAGAACTAAATAAATAATATTAAAATCATAAATTCTTCATATTAATTACACGCTGCCTGTGTAAACCGCATATTGCTTATAAATGGTATAATTAATTACGATTTGTTCGAATCTATTTACGTTTCACGAAACCTAATACATAGAATTCAGATTATCAAATGTATAACGTATCCATTTTAACTGATTTCTACTCAGTGATTATATTAGGCTGGCAATTACAAGGACAAATGTAGAGTCAAATTGTTTATCCAACGTCAGGTTATATTTTGGTATTACAGTACAGATAGAATATCTGTATATATTTGTTTCTTGTGTAACTGACTGACTGGCATATAACGCACAGCTAAAACTATTGGGCGTAAGAATTTGGCATGTATGTTCTTTGGGGACCGTAAGGTTACACTAAGAAGGATTTCTTGAAATCCCCACGGGATCTAGAAGAATAGGGTAAATTAACATGAAATGTGCACCAATAATTGTTATACTGTAAGCCACCAACAGAGCCTATGATTCGGTTTGCACTAGTTTACACTAGCGCAAACAAGGTGGATGATAATTGATTATGCCAGCTGCATGACATGCCATGGTGACGAAATCCGTCTACTTAAATCGAGACATACATGGCACATAAAAATGGGAGAAATCAAGCAGCATCTAACAATTGAAGTACCAAGAGCCAAATCAAATTATTCCAACAAAATAGTACTTCAATAAAATATAACAGTCAGCCATCTATAGCCATGCTAATGGTTGTGTTGATATACTTTGCAAATCATTCACAACTGCAGACCCTTGTTCCCCTTGGATAACGACAACATAAAATTTAATTCCCTTTAATGATCACTTTACTGATCAACCGAAGAAGAGACCGAATATTACTGAAGGACACATCTCCACAAATAACTTACGCAAAGAATTCCTCAGCCGCCAAAACTTAGAAAATAATAACACACCAATAATTTCTATATAAGTTGTGTCATTCTGTTCGACCCATTTAATAGAGGCAATGGGCCATAAACGTCAGTTGATAGTGAACGAAGCAGTAAAGACATTGTTTAGAGCTCAGCCGTCACGGCAAGAACGGTCGCGGCCCAAGAATTAATGGGCCTGACGGACTCACACGAACTAGTGGGAGTTTGTTGTCAAAGTTGGAATGACGTCATAATAAAATATTGTGGCTTGAAAAAAATACTCTCAATTTTTTCTATATGTATATTTATACATATAAGTATTTATATAATGTCTCAAACACGTAATTATTTAGAATAGTACGATGAAAAAGTTTTTATTTGTCTCGACGTTTTGGTATAGGCTACGCTAGCTGTCGCCTGTTGTAAGATCATTATGTAAGAATCAATCATCTCATGGTCTTGGCTGGTGCAACTGAAACCTACAACTTCTGTTTCAGACCCTGAGTAGATGTTCTTTACCAGTAAACTCTTCTTGTCTAGGACTAAACATTTCGTTACACTTAATATCATATTATATTTTTAAGTTTCTTTTTTAACAAAATAATTTATATCATTACTCTGTTTCACGTATTTGCACCCAAAAGCTAGTGATTCGAACATGAACATTTCTAATTATTATCACTTTAATGATTCTGTTTCCACGAAGCTAATACCAAATTATTGATATTTGATAATAGTTGTCTAATATTCAAACACTAATCATCATAATAATCAAGTCCTCATTCATAACACATGATATTTCTCCATTAATTGAAGCTACTTTAAATAATAAATTAATTCCAATTATTAATTTCTACATAACTTGTACAGTTCAAATTAAAATTATTGTAGAAATCGTTAACCCATGCCATAATTATATTTTTCGATTACTCTATCAATTTGGTTAAAAGATAATAATTTCAATACTTTTTAAGCTGCTTATCGTCGTTGCGCGTGCAAAAGTCGCTATGTGTTTTTTATTCATTTTCGGTTTTCAATGCCGTTTTAAACGTTATTTAAATACACACATACTGTAAAAACAGTTATGTGATAAATGCAATATTTAAAGAGTTACGGAAAGTAGCTATGTGGCAGTCATACATCGAAAGTTCCATGTTAACACGCTAAGTGTTATAATTCACAAAGCTAAAATAAGTTTACTAGAGTGGAAGCAAAATTTGCGACCGAATATGTGCTTCACGGCACATAGCGTATTTTTTGGTCAAGTTCGGACTCACTCGATCACGAAACGCTCAGGTCGAGCGTCACATAGATAGTTTTGCCGAAGTGATTGCTCATTACATGTCGTTTTTAACATGAAAAGTATAATAGCGTTACATAATTATACTTTTCATGTTAAAATTCTTTGTATATTTATATGTGTGCCATGAAGCCGATGGAGGAGTAACCGCAAACAATGTCACTAGTTGTATAATTCATTTCATGGAAAAATAACGTACCAAAAAAAAACGCTTTTCAATTCGTTGTCGAACCTCAGCACTGCAAAAGGTAGTAAATATAATAGAGCAAATTATTCTGGAAGTAGGACACTCAATGATGGAGGTCGATAGCATACAGTCAAGTTTAGAAAAAAGGTTTAAAGGCCCCATCTACTCTCCATCTGACTATATATCCCGGATAAGAGAAGCCAGAGCACCGCAACCTTACATTGTCCATCACCTAGAGCATTCATCATGTCAGCCTAGAGAGGACCACTGCTGGACATAGGCCTCCCCTAAGGTTCTCCACACAGACCGATTTTAAGCCGCCCGCATCCAACCGCTTCCCGCGATCTTAACTAGATCGTTGGTATCCCGCAAGGTGTACCGACGATCTAGTTAAGATCGCCTGCGGTCTACCCCTGCTGCGTACGTGGTCACCACACCAGAACCCGCCTGCCCCAATGGCCATCGGTTCTTCGAGCTATGTGTCCTGCCCATTGCCATTTCAGCCTGGCTATTCGGAGAGCTATGTCAGTGACTTTGGTTCTCCTGCGGATCTCATCATTTCTGATTTGATCTCGCAGGGAAGCTCCGAGCATAGCTGTCTCCATCGCCCCCTGTGTGATGCTGAGCTTCCGGATTAGGCCCATAGTTAGCGACCACGTCTCGGCTCCGTAGATCATCACTGGCAACACACACTAGCCAAAGACATTCGTCTTGAGACACTGTGGGATATCGGACGTGAAGATATGCAATAACTTCCCGAACGCCTCCCAACCGAGTCGGATTCGACAAATGAGCTCTTTCTTGAAGTTGGACCTACCCAATTGGACCCTTTGACCCAGGTAGACGTACTTGTCGACAACTTCGAGTATAGAGTTCCCAACCTGAATAGGAGCAGGTACAACACGGACGTTAGATTTGATCTTCGTCTTGTCCATGTTCATCTTAAGACTTGCTTGTTGGGAGACACTACAGAGGCCACCGAGCATTGTGCCAAGGTCTTCCATGGTCTCAGCCATGACTACAATATCGTCAGCAAATCGAAGGTGAGTGATGTACTCGCCGTTGATGTTGATGCCGAGTCCTTCCCTGTCCAGAAGCTTGAAAACGTCTTCCAGCGCAGCGGTGAAGAGTTTCGGAGATATAACACTGGTTATACTCCTCGGACTTCTGTATAACCTGCCGCAGCGTATGTATGTGGTCTATGATACTATAGCCTTTACGGAATTTGGCTTGCTCGGGAGGCTGGAACTCGTCTAGATTGCTCTCGGTACGATTCGTGATGACCCTAGAAAACAACTTATAGACGTGACTCAGAAGTGAAATGGGTCTGTAGTTCTTCAAAAGGGTTTTGTCGCCCTTCTTGAAGAAAAGCACCGCCAAACTTCTGTCCCGTGCCTGTGGTGTTTTGCCCTCGTCTGTGCCGAAATTGAATAGCTTCCGAAGCATTTCCACGGAAGGTGCGCCGCCAGCTTTCAGAAGCTCCTAGAGCATTCATTATTTTTAAATTATGAGGATGTATTTGGTGGTATTTCAAGTATAAGATCTGGAAGAAAAACCGGCGATGCAACGGTAACAGACATTAGATGACTTCTGTATCTAAACGGTAATGTGAAGTACAAACTACGCCACTCAGATGAGTGGAACAATTTGCTGCAGAGGAGGACAAATACGGCACCCATAAGGGAACCTATATGTCTTTTTGATGGGCCACTAAAATTGATTCTATTAAATTTAATCACTTACAGAATTTAAAGCAATACATGCACCGTGATTACCACCTATTTTACGACAATTTGATTAATTAATTATGTCCCACCGTTGATCTGATAATTATTAGTTTTGTTTGATTCAATAAAGTTTTAATGTCATTTGAATACAAAAGCTATTGTTTTTTTATTTTATTTACTTTCTTAATCATTATTTCTATCTAAAAATAGCTATGTGTCATTGTAGAGGTATGGTTTTTAAGATTCCATAGAATTATAAAGTAGTTAATTCTAATTGCACATAGCTTGTATTTACGATTCAAATAAATAACTCTATGTGTCAATTTTGCCTATTATGTTTAATTAAAGCATTATTATTAATGTTATATATTCACAAGTAATCTAAAACAACGTAATTTGGTTCTATTTGTTAAAGTTAACATACATTATTTGAATACTCTGACAAGTTTTCGAGAAAATCAGTTTTTTACGTCTCCTGTAAAGTTTGTAAAAAACACATAGCGACTTGAGCACGCGCAACGACGTTATGAGTAATGAATGAACTTATTTTAAAAATGATAATTGTATGCAGACCACTGATTACAGAGGACATTACAGAGGACAACTTTGGTCGGGTAATCTTCTAAGTTCGCGCAAGTATGTGATTTCGCATTAAAAATAGCACGCAAGCACTTGTTTGTATATTTTCCAACTTGCTAAATTTTGAAATAAAATACTTTTCATCCATTTAACACATGGGTGAAGGCACGTAGGAAAGGTGGAAGCACTCCATGGATTTAGGCGCAGGAAGCTGAAATACGCGAAGAAAGAAATAATGCCATCAATTGGCTTATTCAATTTTAACAAGTTCTCAATATGTAGAATTGTAGATAGCAAAAGATTTTGTCTGACTTTTTGATTGAACATGGCACAGTTTTAAACGGCTGCGGCTGTCTTGACTTCAGTACCGTACAGTAAAGTCTGCGTCATGCCGTGGGTTCGAACCTCAGACCCTCTGCCTGACAGTCTAATCATCATCATATTTTCAAGGTACACTGTTGGAAATGGGCCTCTCTTTATTACTCTCATAATATCATTTTGATTATTGTGAGCCAATAGGAGGAATTGTTGGGTTAAAATATTATTATAATAAAACTACGGCTTACGGATTCTATTGCAATAAATTGATTTTAAAGATATTATTTTTAAATCAAAACAAAGACTAATGTCACATTAGTCTGCGGTGTCCACAGTTCCATTGAAGAAATAGAAACGTCACGCGCGGGCTAGTTATAAAACCTAGAGGTCGCCCAGTAGTCGATATTCGACCATAATTTATTAAAATAATAAATTTCTACATTATTAAGATTGTAGGTACTGTTCAGACTACAATCACAGACTTCCCCGCACAATACAAATAAAGAAAAACTTTTATGAAATTACTGGAACGGCTATTAAATACTTTTCTTAGTAATTAAACTCTGAAATAGATGTTAACTTAAAGACTTTATAAAAATGTCATTCAATTCAAATTCATTTATTTTGCTAAAACATGGTAGTTAGTTTTTACAATAGCATATATTTAGAGACAACATGTTTTGTTGGCGAGGCAGCAAGTAAAAATTAGATAAACAAAACATCATTGAGCAAAACTGGATACTAATTAAAAAATAAATCTAATTACACATTCTCTTGCCCTTGCGCAGTATGTCGTTTACTTCCATACTTCTTTTTATCTAATTATTTACTTATTTCTCTTTTGACACAGTCGATTAATGGTTTCCTTGGCCGAATCTTCCTTTTCGTGCCTCTACTTTCATATTCACACTGTCTATCCATTTTTTATTTTGACACCCTCTTGCTTTTCGTCCCTCTTCTTTCGAATTCACTTAAGACTGCATGGTTGGCGTACGCGTTTAAAAGCGGCCGCCTCGTTGGCTGATACTGCGCAAGTATTGTGGTTTCTATACCCACACAAGACAACACTTGTATCATCCATGAATTATTACTTTGAGTACATGTATTTTATGTCCGTTGATTGTGATTTATTCTAAGTGCGAAAGTTGTCTTTTAAAGATATAAAAATATATTCACTTGTTCTTGTCCATACAAATAATCTTTTTGCATAACATGTCAATACCAAGCCAACCGATATTTTTCTTCACTTTTAGACTATGGGCACCACTTTTCAAACTTCTTCTTACAAAGGTACTCATTCCTTGTAATTTTATCCATACATCGTAACATTCTCAACTTTTCTGCAATGTACCAATAATAATCCTTCAGTCTGTGCTTCAGTTACAGTATCTTATTGCAATGATGCCAGAACCCTATTGCAATATCACCATTTGCAAGTACTATACCTATAAACAAAGTTTTAAATTATGAGAAACGCTAAAAGTCTGAAAACTTACCAATACCAGCGATCTCAAATTGATATATAAAACCAATAGATGGCAAATGTATTACATCACTCTTAATTTACAAGTAGCTCAATACATGCGCATCAATAGATTTTCAACTAAATTTACACAACCATAGCATGAAAGCAAAATTTCCCGCGGGAGGCGTTCTGAATTCAAACTTGATGACATTTGCAATTTTGTTTTTCGTACGGATAAACTTTTTTAATATTTTACACTTTGTCAGAAACTTATAATTATAATTTTTATATGTGTTTTATTATTAATTATTATTAATAAAACACTATACATGTATGTTATTATACTTCTTCATAATCCATTAATTTAATATTTATTATTTAAATAAGAGTTTCAAACTGAAAATAGATGAAATAATTATTACATTTATGTCATTTTGGAATATGTCATTTTGGAAAAATACACAAGTACTAGAAATCTCTGCAATAAGGCGTGTAGGAAAGCACAACGCCAACATATTCACAGCTCTGTTGAAAACGGAGACCCAGTTAAAATCTGGAAATTTCTAAGAACACTGGGAGTTGGTAAGTATCGCAATGACACAATCTCCAATGATATAAATATAGATTCGCTTAACGCACATTTCACTGCTTCACCCAACTTTGATGGAACAACAAAATCAAACACGTTACAAGATCTTTCACGTATCCCAACTCCCAAATATTCACCTTTTGTTTTCGACCAATTTGCCAGTTGTGATGTTAAAAAGAGCATCACTTCAATCTCATCCAATGCTGTTGGTAATGACTGCATCAGTCGAAACATGATCCTACCCATCCTAGATGAAATCCTCCCTGTCCTTTGTCATATCCTAAATTACTCAGTTACCAGCGGCGTCTTTCCATCAGCGTGGAAAGATGCACAAATAGTTCCAATACCCAAAAAATCCAAACCCTGTTCCCTTACTGACTTCCGTCCTATATCTATACTCCCATTCCTTTCCAAAGTCCTTGAGCGTCTTGTGCATATGCAACTCTGTACTTTCCTTTCCAAGAATGCTCTCCTGAATCCTTTCCAATCCGGTTTTCGTCCTGGTCATAGTACTACCACAGCATTGGTTCATATCACTGATGAGATAAGGCTGGGCATGGATGGTGGAAAACTCACGCTGTTGTCCTTGCTTGATTTTAGCAACGCATTTAATACCGTGGATTTTCACATCCTACTTGCCATACTCCGCTCTATTAACATATCTCCAACGGTAATTGACTGGTTTCATAGTTACCTGTTTGGACGCCGACAGCGTATACGTGTTGATGAGTCGTACTCTTCGTGGTGTAATACAACTGTCGGGGTACCGCAGGGTGGCGTGCTATCTCCGTTACTTTTCGCAATTTTTATTAATTCTATCTCCAAACAGTTACTTTCGTCCTACCACCTTTATGCAGATGATTTACAGATATATTCACAGGCACCAGTAGAGTCAATTTCAATGGCGTTTTCTAATATTAACACAGATTTGGCGCATATCTGTACGTGGAGCAAAAATTATGGTCTGAAGGTAAATCCGTCAAAAACACAGGTCATTCTAATTGGCAGTTCCAGGATGATATCCAAGATCAATGGGTCACAACTGCCTCAGATTCAGTTCGACGGTAACATCTTACCGATCTTAGATAACGTCAAAAACCTTGGCATTTATCTGGATAAAACTTTTTCATGGGGAAGTCAAATACAGGAGACCAGCCGTAAACTGTTTGCCTCAGCTGGATCGTTACGTAGGCTGCGGAACTTTCTTCCCACCACCACCAAGATTGCGCTTGCACAATCCTTGCTTCTCCCAATACTCGATTATGCCGATGTCAGCTATCTTGATCTTAATGAGGACCAACTTGATAAACTTGAGCGTCTCCAAAACTTCTGTATTAGATTCATTTTTGGCTTACGCAAATATGAACATATATCTGAATTTCGATCCAGGCTCAAGTGGCTCCCAATTCGACTTCGCCGGAATACTCATATCCTTATGTTACTGTACAATGTGTTGTTCAATACTAATACCCCCACGTATCTCAAAGAACGTTTTAAGTTCCTTCATGACACACATTTAAAGACCTTGAGGTCGTCGGTGGATCTGAGACTGCAGATGCCAGCACATACCACAAACTACTACGATAAATCCTTTGCTGTTCAAGCTGTCCGTCTGTGGAATGCGCTGCCGGTCGAAATTAGGCAAGCTAAATCATCGAAAATATTTAAAAATGCACTAAAGAAGCACTATCTGTCATTGTAAACAAATTGTATCACTGTATATTGTGTTTATATTATTATATGTATGTATATGTATTATATGTAAATTGTACCTATATATATATAAATGTATATTATGTATCATTTATGTATATTATGTATTTATTTATATGTTTAGCACCTATCATATCTATTGTATGTATGCCTGCTTATGTATGTATATATATTATGTATGTATATAATAAAAACAATTTCTAGTAAGCAGATACTTTTGGTCGCTACACATCAAAGCTTTTTGTCGTTTTCAGTCTGTCCATCCTAAGGTTGCCTGTAAGAGATCGCACTCAGCGATAAGGCCGCCCTTGTGCATTTGATATGTATCTACATTTAAGTTATTTACACCAAATTTGTACAAACATTTGCACAATAAAGCAATTATCTATCTATCTATCTATCATTTTCTATTCAAGATTTTTACTCTTCTGCAATTTATCACAATATACTTATCTTGGCGTATACATTAATTAAATATTTACGCGTGAAATATACACTTATTAGTTATCACATACAATGTATAGTGTTTTATTAATAATAATTAATAATAAACACATATAAATAATTATAATTATAAGTTTCTGACAAAGTGTAAAATATTAAAAAGTTTATCCGTACGAAAAACAAATTGCAGATGTCATCAAGTTTGAAATCAGAACGCCTCCCGCGGGAAATTTTGCTTTCATGCTATGGTTGTGTAAATTTAGTTGAAAATCTATTGATGCGCATGTATTGAGCTATTTGTAAATAAGAGTGATGTAATACATTTTGTCATCTATTGGTTTTATATATCAATGTGAGATCGCTGGTATTGGTATGTTTTCAGACTTTTAGCGTTTCTCATATTTAAAAACTTTGTTTATAGGTATAGTACTTGCAAATGGTG